>OX336395.1:86296362-87546362 GCA_946902985.2 Meconema thalassinum
AGAAGCGTGTAAACAGTAATGCAGGTGTAATGTACTGACCAAGTGTTTATTGGCCAGTAATATTGAATTATGAGTCCCTTTTAAGGGATGTAGTGATGCTACAATGTGAGAGTACAACTGGTGTATACAAATTGGTGGGTAAGGTTACAAAGTACAGGATTCTGACACTGCTGACTCACCTGATGATACCGATGCTAGCCTCCGGCCGACACACTGTAAGACTGGTAATTGAGAGAGCCCCTGACCTCCTTAAGACTCCCTTTTATATTCTTCGGCGCTGCTTCGTCGACATTCTGATGGCATAGATGCCCTAGTTAATAGAGTGTTGCTGTTTGTAGTAGTGATGCAAGGATTGGGCCAGCTTTCCAGAATGGTAAGCTGTCCTTGCGGTGTTGATAGATGTTGGTCTGGACTTACAAGGATTGCCAGTTAGGAGATTTAAATAGATGATGGGGGGGATGGTCTCCAAGGGGTGCATACCCCTGGGGTACTGTACAATATCTTGAAAATTGCGACCTGTACTTTGCTAAACGCAAAAACGTCACGCACATACGTACATACGTACGTACGTACATACAGACAGACTTTTTTTGATTTTTTTTTCGACTCTGATTCGATTGGAATAGGTTTGAACACTGGGCGGCGCTTAGTTTCCGAGATCTCGAAAAATCCTACCACGGCTATATGAGAGCCTATAGGATCTAGATCCGACTTTCATAACAAGTAGGAGTCCCCGCAGCACGACCTGCTTTGGATGAGACGGTGGCGGAGCAGCAAAGGGCCAGCAAGAGGGGTTATAATCTCAAACAACAACTTCGTTGGTGGCAAGGCCTGAGGATTTGCATTTAGGACCTTCGACCCGATTGCAAGGAAATGTAGGAAATTATAAAATGTTATTCTAGGCAATGCTGACACCATCACATGGTTATGAAAGCCGGACGTCCTCGGAAGTGGAAAATATCTTACTGCTGTATATACATAATTCAACTTAGTGAAAAGGTTAAAACGGGTTATTATAGATAATTTTCCGTAGAATTCAATTAGACCATCGTTTAAATTCTTACCTATTATTATATACATTTGGGCCCCATTTTTTTTCAAAAACCAAAAACATTTAATAACATTTTCAGGGCCCCAAAATGAGAAAACGGTGAGAGATATCAAAAAATCGTTATGAGTAAAAAAGATGCATACCGCGGAGATCTTACACCTGAACATTTAACGTTTTTCGATGCGACCAACTGTTTCCGAGATATATCGATTCAAAAAAAAAAGTTTGAAATTCTGGGCCCCCCAAAAAGATCCGGCCCTGCACCGTTTTCAACGCCCGACAACTGGTTTCCTCACAGGGTCCAACTCTTTCACAGCTCCAAATTTCAGCTCGATATCTTGAAAATTGCGACCTGTACTTCGCTAAACCCAAAAATGTCACGCACAATGGACATTTTCAGTGCCCAAAAAATAGAAAACGGTGAGAGATATCAAAAAATCGTTTAGAGTAAAAAAGTTGCATACCGCGGAGATCTTACACCTGTAAATTTAACTTTTTTCGATGCGACCAACCGTTTCCGAGATATATCGATTCCAAAAAAAAATTGAAATTCAGGGTCCCCAAAAAAAGATTCGGCCCAGCACCGATTTTAACGCCCAACAACAGGATTCGTCACAGTCAATAACTCTTTCACCGTACCAAATTTCAGCTTCATATCTTGAAAATGGCGACCAGTACTTAGCTAAACGCAAAAATGTCACGCACAACGGACATTTTCAGGGCCCTAAAAAAGAAAACGGTGAGAGATATCAAAAAATCGTTTTGAGTAAAAAAGTTGCATACCGCAGAGATCTTACACCTGTACCTTTAACATTTTTCGATACGACCAACCGTTTCCGAGATATATCGATTCCAAAAATAAGTTTGAAATTCAGGGCCCCCAAAAAAGATCCGGCCCTGCACCGATTTTATCGACCAACAATAGGTTTCGTCACAGTCCCTAACTCATTCACCGTACCAAATTTCAGCTCGATATCTTGATTATTGCGACCTGTACTTCGCTAAACCCAAAAATGTGACGCACAATGGACATTTTCAGGGCCCCAAAAAAAGAAAACGGTGAGAGATATCAAAAAATCGTTTTGAGTAAACAAGTTGCATACCGCGGAGATCATACACCTATACCTTTAACATTTTTCGATACGATCAACCGTTTCCGAGATATATCGATTCCAATAAACAGTTAGAAATTCAGGGCCCCCAAAAAAGAATCGGCCCTGCACCGATTTTAACGCCCAACAATAGGATTCGTCACAGTCACTAACTCTTTCACCGTACCAAATTTCAGCGTAATATCTTGAAAATTGCGACCAGTACTTCGCTAAACCCAAAAATGTGACGCACAATGGACATTTTCAGCCCCCCCCCAAAAAAAACGGTGAGAGATATAAAAAAATCGTTTTGAGTAAAAAAGTTGCATACCGCGGAGATCTTACATCTATAGGCTACATTTAACATTTTTCGATACGATCAACCATTTCCGAGATATATCGATTCCAAAAAAAAGTTTGAAATTCAGGGCCCCCAAAAAAGATCCGGCCCTGCACCGATCTTAACGCCCAACTACAGGATTCGTCACAGTCACTAACACTTTCACCGTACCAAATTTCAGCTTAATATGTTGAAAATTGCGACCAGTACTTAGCTAAACGCAAAAATGTCCCGCACAATGGACATTTTCAGGGCCCCAAAAAAAGAAAACGGTGAGAGATATCAAAAAATCGTTTTGAGTAAAAAAGTTGCATACCGCGGAGATCTTACACCTATACATTTAACATTTTTCGATACGACCAACTGTTTTCGAGATATATCGATTCAAAAAAATAGGATGAAATTCAGGGCCCCAAAAGAAGGTCCGGCCCTGCACCGATTTTAACGCCCAACAATAGGGTTCGTCATCGGCCCCAACTCTTTCACCGTACCAAATTTCAGCTTGATATCTTGAAAATTGCGACCTGTAATTTGCTAAACGCAAAAACGTCACGCACATACATACATACATACATACATACATACAGACTTTTTTAGAAATTTTTTTTTCGACTCCCATTCGATTGGAATAGGTTTGAACACTGGGCGACGCTTAGTTTCCGAGATCTCGAAAAATCCTACCACGGCTATATGAAAGCCGATGCGGCTTTCATAACAAGGCGCTTTCCACACTACAGGCGGTTAACATTGAGCATAACTTGTCGCTGGATAATATCCAGGGTACTGAGCAATTCAACCCTCAGGACGCTCCACACCCTACCCCTAACCACCCAGGCACCTCCCAAAGCGGAAATACCTATATAACACCAGTTCAGGTTCACCAGCAACCCCTAAGCCACGCACACTCTAGCGTTGCATTAAATAACAGCGACCTAGATTCCCCAGTTGAGCGCACCCCCTTAATTACCCCCTACACTTCCTACAGCGCGGACATGGCCATGCCTACAAATTATCCCATGATACAACCTGCTAAATACCCTGGTGACAAGCAGGACCCCGAGGAATATTTGAGAGCCTTCAATCGAACGGCTAAAATTAACGGCTGGACAGCTGAGGATAGGAAACGCCTCTTACCAGCCTACCTCACTAAATCGGCCCTCACGTGGTACGAACTCCATGAAGCCACCTTGGCCGATGCCACGTGGGAACAATTTTCAGCCGCCGTCGTCAATACATTTCAGCTAACCCCTGATGAAGATGACTTGTATGACAAAATCCGCGCTCGCACACAAGGTCCCACGGAAGGCACACAGGCATACATTAATGCCAAATTATTAATGAGTGAGAGGTATAATAGGGAGATGCCAGACAGGCAGAAAGTACGGCTCCTTATGCAGGGAATGCGCCCTACCTTGGTGGACAAGCTCTGCACATTGCAAAGCAATACCGTACTAGAGTTACAGGACAATATTAAATTTATCGAAGAGGGCAATAAAATGACTCAAAAAGCCGTGGACCAGCACATCCGCACGGATAACGGTGATTTACATCAGCAAATCCGCGATCTGACCAAACAGATGCAGGAGATGCAAATTACGGCCATCCACGCTAGTCCTAAAACCCACCCTCGTAGGGATGATCCTCGGGATACATGGCCATCACCAAGTGGCGATCAACAGGATCATGGTAGACCTAACCACCCCCATTGGCGCAATTCACCTCCGGTAAGAGAGGCGAACTATTATTCGCAATACCAGGAGGAAGTGCCACGCCGCAACGAATCCCATCCCTTCCCGCAGGCACAGTATCTGGCAAATACTCGCCCACGCGGCAATCCATCCCCAGATCATACACCAAACCGTCATCCCCAATATAGGGACGACCGAACATGGCATCGTAACCAAAACACCAGGTACACACGCCCACTCAATACCCCTCAGTACCGTCGACCAAACACTCCCCCGCAGCAGGAACGATATGAGCCTCAATACGAAAGGCCTCCCCCAGCATACCCTCAATACGCCCCTCTCCAACGAGAAAGAGGACCGGAGGACTATCCACTGCCCGACCACCCCCGACAGGATTCACGAAGGCATTCACCCGCACGAGATAGACGGGTATTACATCCCAAACCCCAATATCAGCCCCGGACAAACAATTGGCGAGACGAGGCGCCCAGGGGACAGCCTCGCTATACAGATAACAGAGGATATGCCCAGCCAAAAAACTATTAGCCAGGGAAGGGCCAGCACCCACTCAATCGGATAACCCTTCCCCGGTAACCACTAAGCGCTCCACTCAACCCCCACAGGACAACTGCCCTGTCCGATCCCATGAGCCGCAAATCCCCCCAACTTCCGCCCGCCAGAATACAGCACAGGAAATACCTCCCCAATCGCAGCTCCAGGCACATACGGTCAAATGGGATGGTAATTGCCTCTTTCGAGCACTCAGTTTCCTGCCCCATAGAAATGAGGACCAGCATAAAGAACCCAGAACACAACTGGTCATGTATGTTATGGCACACTGGGACGATTATAAATATTTCCTCGACGGTAATGATGCCTTATTCCCCAATAAATATGCATATGGGGATTATATGCATCGAAATGGCACATACGCTGGAGCGACGGAGGTTACCGCTCTAGGCCATGTCCTTAAGACTTATATCCATTTCTATACACTGGACAAGATGGAACCCACTTTTTCCACAGTAGGCTATGACCAACATCTGTACCTTTTGTTCACGGGCAATCCGAATGCGGGTCATTACAGCCCTGTTACTATCAAATCGCCTCCCACACCTCCACCCTCCGCCCCTCAGGTTGGAAAAGAGGTCACTATAGGCACATTAACAACCGCCAATAAGATCACAACCCCTAAGGACGTTTCCATAACCAGCGTAGTTAATCTACCCGTGATACGCCCACCCACATAGATTCCACCAGCGGACCCAAGCGGCCCGACCACTAAACCAGGCGTGGCAAAGCCGGTGACTTGTATTGCTACTGGCGCGAATAAGTTACCTCCACAAAAAGCCGGCTGTAAACCCACAACCACTCACACACACCGGCCCTTTAGAACACCCCTGGCGAGGCCAGGATCCACATCCCGGGACAGCAAACATCATTCTAAATATTTATCCAATCACCAACAGCTCAAGGGAAAACTTAGGACACTACACATGGCAAACGGGCATGACACAGCTGAAGTGCGACTTCCAGTTTCACGGGACTCAGCAAAGCGTGTCAGGTTCAGTGATCGACCGCAACTCCGCGTTTGCTCAACACAAGTAACAGACCGGCAGAACACACAGTCTCGCAGGCCGCGATAAAGAACGATAAACAGGATTCACCGTCCCAAGATCCCACAGCACCGATCATTACATATACTCTAAACAACATGTATACTGCACAGGATGGACACAATATTACAGCCCTCTCTAGCCCGGCCAAAATTAACGGGTATAAAATTCAGATCTTACTAGACACGGCGTCAGCTATTTGCTGTGTCAGCAGTAAGTACATTAACGGCGAGCGCATACATAGGATGCCTCTCGACACTCGCCTTGTGGCTGCCAATTGCCAAACCATTTCATGCTTAGGCACTACTGACATACATCTCCAGATAGGTTCTTTCGAAACTAGCTATCCCATGTTTGTAATTAAGGACCTTTCCGTTCCGGATATCATCGGCACGAACTTTCTTGCCAAGTTCGAAGCGAACAATAGCTTTGTCACTAATGAAATACGATTAGGGAACGGAGACCTTATCACTACACACCCGATATCATACGCCCGGAATACATACAATCCACGAGCGCAGCGAGTCCCGCGCGCGCACCAGGTCTCTCCGTTGGTTACCATATCTCCGCCAACAAACACAAATGCTAACACAGCCACGCCTGCCACTGGGGAAACACAGTCACTAACCCCAGAGCAGAACAGAAAGCTTGCAAATCTCTTAGAAGAATATAAGGATATTTTTGCACATTCCCTTGCCGACTTAGAAGTGACAGACTTAATTCACCACCGTGTCGAATTGACCAGTGATGCTCCGGTTCACCAGGCACCTTACAAGGTTAGCACCAAAGAGAGACAAGCCATAGAAACACAGATTCAGGAGATGTTGGAAGCCGGCATCATCCACCCCATTGTGTCCAACTATAGTGCCCCGGTAATCCTTACCCGTAAACCCGATGGTTCCCATAGGTTTTGCACAGATTATCGACGCCTTAATAGACTAATTTAGAGTGACAATTACCCGCTACCGCGCACAGACACTTATCTAGAGACCTTAAGCGGCGCTAAATATTTCTCGATAATGGACTGTTATTCCGGATTTTATTCAATCCCTGTCTATGAACCCGATCGGCATAAGTTGGCATTTATCACCGAAAACGGCCTCTTCGGTTATGCCGTACTCCCAATGGGTTTAAAGAATGCCAGTCAGACATTCCAAAAATTGGTAGATAAGGCATTCGCGGGCCTCAAATACCGCTCGATATTAACTTATATAGACGACATAACAGTCTTCTCACAAACATTTGAAGAACACATCATACACTTCAACGAAGCTTTTGACAGGATTAGGCATGCTAAATTGAAGCTAAAGCCATCCAAATGTCAGTTTGCAAAAACGAAGGTCCACATTCTAGGACACATTGTTAGCCGCGACGGCATTAAACCTGACCCTGCCAAAGTCGCCGCCATCACCGACATTCCCATGCCGGAAAACATTAAACAGCTACGTTCTTTTTTGGGCCTCGCAAGTTATTACCGTCGTTTCATTCACGGATTTGCACAAATAGCTATCCCCCTAACCGAGCTTACACACGAGAAAACGCCCTTTATAGTCACAGAAATACATAGAGATGCTTTCGATAAACTTAAACACTTACTCACTACACCGCCCCTGCTCCAGCATTTTCAGGAAGGTAGGCCCACTTTCGTACATGTGGATGCAAGCCAATTTGGCATCGGGGCAGCCCTGCTACAAGAGGCCGATGATGGCAAACAACACCCAATTACATATGCTAGCCGTAAACTTACACCGGTAGAAACCAGATATTCCGCGACCGAAGGAGAGATGCTCGCATTCTCTTGGGCAGTAAATTACTTCAGGACATATCTATATGGTATCCACTTTACGGTAGTTACGGATCACGCCAGCCTTCTTTACTGGAATAAATTTAAAAATCCCAATTCCCGGCTTAACAGGTTCATATTTAAATTATATGACTACACATTTGAAGTTAAGCACAAGAAAGGTAAGGCACACATTGATGCAGACGGTCTCTCGAGACTCCCTCTACTCGACCCACCTGACGAGGATGTCAATCATGCCTGGGACTCCTTACCCACATTTGCCGTCACTCACATTGATCTAAAACAAGAGCAATTAAACGATCCCCAGTTGGGACAAATTAGAATTGCCTTACATAATCGCGACCAGGTAGATAGTAAAACCGCCTGCTTATCACGCAGATTTTTATTGATAAGGACGATCTCCTTAGGTACAAATCCACGGCCACGCATGACGTCACACCCATTGCACTTCCCACTACACTCCGAAACCACGTGATGACGGAATATCACTGCCCACCCCTTAATGGCGCACACTTTGGAGTCCATAAAACATATTTGCGCATCCGCAATAAGTACTATTGGGAAAACATGAAAAATGACATCGCAGAGTTCATTAAAATTTGTCACACTTGCCAGACATACAAACACCGACCTGGTAAACCCCATTGCTTACTCCACCCCATCCCCGTAGGTGAACTTTCCCACCGCATAGGCATTGACGTAAAGGGTCCAATTACAACCTCAGACAAAGGTAACAGATACATACTGGTAGCAACCGAGTGCCTTACCCGATGCATTATCACCAAAGCGGTCCCAAAAGCTAGCGCACACCAAATCGCAGAGTTCCTCATGGAAATCATTACCAAGTATGGTATTTTCCACACATTATTATCCGACAGAGGAACAGTTTTCACATCTAATGTCATTACATAGCTCCTTAACTTACTTCACATAAGAGCATATACAACCACTAGTTTCAGCCCTCAGACGAATGGATTAACTGAAGCTATGAACAAAATCCTTGGCGGCGCGATAGCTCGTTTTACTAACGACAAGGGCACTGACTGGGATAATTACCTCCCAGCAGTAACATTTAGTTACAGACACACCCCGCGCTTTCTTTTACACGGATACCATCCGCGCAGTCCGATCGACAACATTTACATACCACAGGATACACTCCCTATAGAGCATCCAGCGTTTAGAAAAGACTGTGGAGCCTTATGGCGACAGTGTTGCTAGCTCTAGGCAGAGGTCATACGTTATGTTCACCCGCTTCGAGTACTGTCCTTTCATAAGTTAGCGAGACAACACAACCCCAGCAGCTACCTGAAGTAGAACACTCACAGGAATGAGCAGTTTTGCAGGTGTTAACGGATTGGACCAGTATTAAGGATACCGTACGCGAAGAGAACGAATAACGACATTCATTTCGTTGTGATATGACGCATTACTGATTGACAGATGTCGAGAGCACAACCCTTCTTTCCTTCTCGGATGTACTGTATGCTGACTATGTTAACAATTTTTTGTCAGCAATACTGTTGATCATCACTTTTTGTTATTAGTTAGGCTGTAGTTTACCGTAGTTTCTTTCAATTCAATCTTGTTGTTTTGTTTAGATAAATATTTGTAATATTGTAGTGAGTTAGCCATGCGGTTAGGGGAGCGCAGCTGTGAGATTGCATTCGGGAGATAGTGGGTTCGAACCCATCTGTCGGCAGCCCTGATTAGATCGAACAGAAAATAAAACAGACACACAACAATAAACCAATGACGGATAGTGCTTCAGAACTTATGTTGCCGGCGGAACTGAGCACGTGCTCCACTCCGAGCGAGCATGCAGCACTGGACGAGGCTCTTCTTTCCAGCGTGCTAACCTCGAAAATGTTTAAATTACTAAGACGTAATATGAACGATACTTGTATGCAATAACAAAGGTAATCAATTGGCAGATAATTGTAGGAAGCTATTATGACGAAAAATATATATGTTCAGAGTTCCTTCGTGATAAAAGGTGAGGTAACAAAACTAGTGTAGGGGGGTTTCCGTTAAAAGTAAAAGCCCATAAGACCCACAGTCTTTTCTAAACGCTGGATGCTCTATAGCAACGCTGAAAGGTTGCAATATTTCTGCACATCCCGTGACACCGCGCGACATAATATCCGCACTTCACAAAACAGGCAGAAACTCACATATGATAAAACTCACAAACACCAGGAATACAAACCCGGACAGCTCATTATGATATGGTCACCCACTCGCATTAAAAACGTGTCAGAATTCCTTATCCCGAAATGGACAGGTCCATTCAGAATCCAGAGGAAAATTTCGGACCTAAACTACCTCGTCAACATTCGGTACAACCACAAAATTATTAAGGACCCGATTCATGTACGGTGTATGAAACCCTACCATTCCCGGAAAACCACCCCCACACCTCGACCCTCCGTGGCTAAGAAACGAAAGCGTTAAATCATCGGTATCAGGTATTAAACTATATTTTTCCCACACATATGTCAAACCCAGGACCGTACAAGTCAAACAAGCGCCCTATGCGCTATGGCTTATAGTAGCCATGCTCACAACTAGCAGTCACCGACAGTTCCCCACAGTGCATAAATACGAAGAATAATTACAAATTTGCATGTTTAGTTATAAATTATATAATAATGTGTACCAGATTATATTAATTATGTCTCATGTCTTTCTAGGATCATGAATTCTATTCGCACACACTAATTTAAGAAAGGTCAAGGCTAGATATTTATTTAGTAGTCACATGTGCATCATATCCCCCTTAAGTCCCCATGAACACGATACGCCAAATAAGCATTGGCAATAGCGCCAATTGCACTATGGCATCTAGTAACCACAGTCTGAAATAGAGGTCAACACCAATCCCGGTTTGGCTCCACAATATAAATAGTTTTCAGTTACAGGATACCAATTATGAAATGCCAATTTAACATTATTAATAGTAGTTCCACACTTATAACATGTACAATGCATAAATGTCTTTACAGGTAATATATTATGGACAACGCCTTACATAAGCTACACACATTCAGCAAGCGAGGTCAATTCTCTCTCGCAACACATGGAAGTAACGAGAGCCGCCACGCTCAGTCAGCAATACACGATCCCTACGTGGTAACAACTCTTTGCGACAAGTCACGTCGACAGCCACGCGCCTTCATAGCCATGCGTAAGACGAGTCATTTACACAACTGGAGTGCACATAGCAAACCACGGAAAGATTCCTTTATCATAAGAAGCTATCTAAACATTTCATATTCATACCGTCTTGTACAGAACGCACATTTTAACCAACTTAATCGCACATAAATTTCCATACACGGTCACGAGCATTAGGCGACCGACTAAAGATCAACTCACCTTTCACAAGGGACGATACATTAACGCACCCTTCCCATACAACGGTAGTCACACCACACAAGTAATAAGCACCGATAAATAACTTAATTATTTACATATGTACCTTCGGTAGCGACCAATGACAAATTCGAACACAATAACCAGATGTATTAAGTGATAGGCGAACGCATACATCTCACACAACACTAGAGGGGTTAACAGTCACAGGGTTAATGCCCACATTTAGGATCTTAGTACACAAAATTTTTACTTGCACAACTTTAGAAAGTGCACGGATTCCAACAGTCACCCCATATTAAGGCGGGATGGCAGCCCGGTCTGATACATTATCACCGAGTAGGTCAATAAGTTTATACATACGGCCAAGCATAATACATTACTGAACATACAATACAATTTCTATAGCGAACGCCATTACTGCAGCAGTAGCGGAAGCAAATACAGAGTTACAGACACCACAATAACACAGGTCTTTGGACCTAAGCATGTCCTTTAAACTCCCTACCATGAATACACCCTTCTGTTAATACTCTCATAGGTCTTTGGACCTAAGCACGTCCTTTAAACTGCCTAACACGAACACACTCTTCTGTGATTACTCATAGGTCTTTGGACCTAAGCACGTCCTTTAAATTACCTAACACGACTTCACTCTTCTGTTATTACCCTAATAGGTCCTTGGAACTCAGCACGTCCTTTAAACTGTCTAACACAAATTCACTCATATGTTATTACTCTCATAGGTCTTGGGACCTAAGCATGTCCTATAAACTGCCTAACACGGATACGATCTTCTATTATTACTCTCATCGTCCATAAACGATTCACACTATATTCTAGGCCACTGATAGCAGCCTAGTACAATCACTATCGCTGAACATTCCAAGATGATAGATCTTTATATCATACCATATTTCAGCACCGACATAGGCTCGTGCAGACAACACAATAACACAGGTTAGCGGCTTTCCCTACAGCCCAAAGTGGATTAACACTCATGACAGAGTATAGCGACATTCGGTATAATTCCGCACACAATCGCACTAGTACACAGGTGGATTACTACCAATACAGGCAGCAGGAGTTGATACAATCACACAGGTTATCGTACCGTCACACCATCAGACTATATAGGTCAGCTGAACAAACAGTTAGGAAACACTGGGAATAAGGTTAACTTATACTTACGCAAATTACATATCCCATACACTATAATCCAAGAGACATTCTTTGATACATATCAATCACTTTCAACACTCAGTACTACAAACTGCTCACAGACAGTGAGTCGTGCTCCGCATACAATGCCGGATGCGAGAACTGCCCACACAGCTTCTTGACATACGAGACGCCGGAACTCCAAGACTCACACGTTATATACAGCACTCATGACGTTATCACATACTCCTTTTCATACATTTTTTTTCTCCTTGCAGGGGATATTTAACTTTTGTTTCTAAGTAACAGTGGCATTGACCACCCAGTACCGTCATAAAGACAGACAGAATGAACAGTTTTCACACGAGGCGAATTTCAAATAAGCCGACGGAGTAGGAAATTCATTTACATTACAATTATAATTATAATCATCTCATCCTAGCCGACGACCGATTGGACTCCTAGACATATCTAGGGGATTGGGGCTATACCTCTAACAGTCGACGTAGGGAACCATTTATCATCCTTACGCTAAGTACAAACTGTTCATAATGATCTACTATATGGCGACATGTTCTTCGATAATAAATTCACGAAATAACTTCATAAATGCCACAAGGCTCCAATGGGTCCACAAGTCCTTATATAGATCCCCTTTACTTCACAACTAAACAGTAGATACACACTTATCGTTAAAGTCATAAGTTGGCCACATTAAAATAACATATTTTCGTTTTGAGGTAACGTGACACGACATGGCACATACCAATATATATGTCCATTAGTATCACAGTATCGCCATGGCCCAGAAATGTCCTAGAGTAGACCCTGGCGTGTGAAGGCCAGAGCAGGTTAAGTCCTACCTTCCTAGGTCAAAACTCTTGGATGTATATCAGCCATGAGGACATAGATATAAATATATTCGGCACCCAATACGTTGACGGTCCATAGCTGTTCTGCGTGTCCCTAAGGCGTAATTAAGTCCAGAGCAGGTAAAGTCCTACCCTCCTAGGGTCACGATAAAGAATAAGTATCGACCATGGACATAGACATGCCGAGTTTTCTAGATAACGATTAACAAAGGCCCAATGATTTTATTTAATATAAAAACTAAATATCCACTTGATTCCACAAACATAAGATACGCAATAGGAATATATCATCTCAACATCAACACATTCAGTTATGGGAATACAGTATATAGATCTCACTTCCATACAGCAGAATGCCAGGTAAATGTAGCTCATTATGCTACTACACGGACAGTCCAACATTGCGAAATACAATATTCACTATGAATATACATATTACTACACCCCGCATTATTTTTTCATTTTGCCGAAGTAAGCGGGAGTAAACCACGGAAACACTTTTCCTACAGGGTGACACCTGACTATGCTACACCCACATGGAATCACTACATGCGTCCACACATTCACAGCACAGTATAATACAATTTGTAAATTAGATACAGAAAAACTAAATATTTTTTATATACACCATTTTGCATCTTCCCGAGGTAAGCGGAAGTAAACCACAGAAACACTTGTCTGCATATTAACACCCAGCATATTACTGCGCCCTACATATTTTTGCATTTTCCCGATGTAAGTGGGATCAAACCACAGAAACACTTTTCTACAGAGTGACACCCAGAATTTTTACAGCCACATGGAGTCGCCATATGCATCCATATATTCACAATACATTCCAGCATACTCTATAAATTGTATACAAGAAGCACCGTATATATATATATATATATATATATCATTTGCCGCATTTGAGTACGCTATGATGACAGCGTAATCCCACCAGTATTTCCCACCAGCAGGACATGCTTTGTTTCCCGATATACAGACGGGAAGTCACTGACTTATACCCAGATTATATAATACACAGGCTGGATAGCAGGTGACAATGCATACATGACAACCACTCCCTTCAACACCTAACACGTGCTTTTATGACAGTTCATCTACTGTATAACAACAAAGCGCCATGCTTTACACCCACTCCTAGCGCTAAGGTCCAATCAGCGTAGCGCTCCGATAAACATGAACTACAGCAGTACGCCAGCCAATAAGCACTTTAAGTCCCGCCTCGCAGTAGCCGATATCTGATACCTTCCGTACACATACATTATCACAAGCCACACCTATCACGTGACAAGTAACTCACCGGCAGCCATCATTAATATACTCTCGCGCGCTGAATTCAAATGACAATGAGGTCGAGACATATGATTCTCGGAGTATATCATACCCACCAGGGTAACCAAATATTTTTCTTTCAGCTCACACCCCTCATCCCTCACTACTTTACACCGGGACAGCATATTTCACGGCAAGAAGCCATTGTTATCGGTGATATACACACAGCGCCTCGTCACACAAATACACCTTATTTGATCTTTCATCGGGCTTTAGTAAACATTTGCCCTCGAATACACCCTTATATGGACACACCCTCCGACATACGCAAACACGGGCATGTCTCCGTGACCATACCAATAAATAGATCTACTTCCTAATTAGGAGGTTTTAATTTATTTTATTCGCGGTACAGCGATATTGGACAAAATATTCGCTTCCAGAATCGGACGAGCAAATTCATCTACAGCGATAGCGCATTTATATTCCCCCCCCCCCCGCGCGCATTTTACCCCTCTTGAACTCCACAATTAAAACACCACAATTAGTGGAATTTCTAGCCCCGTTTACCACATAGATGGCATTCGCATATACCATCCCCCCCAAATCCTAGAATGGCAATACACACTTAGGGATCCCCCACATTTCCGCAGGGCGGATAGGATATTTTTGCAGCAATAAGCCCCCCTATAGGAAGGACTTAGGCCACACATCTCGGGCACAGAGATGTAACCTACTTTAGAATATATATTTGTATAGGACAGAATCTCTAAGTTAAGGGATTAAATTATTTAGTAATCCTAAATGACCAGTTTTAGAATATAGGCTTCATAGTATATAAGTCTAGAATATATATTTTACGAGTACAGACAGCAGTCTATTATCATTATGGCCACATATGCCACATATTGCGACTAGTGCATCCAAGCTTAATAGCACATCTCCCTTCCACTATACATGATTAACACTATACAATTACACATTTGTACAATTGTTTCCTCTTAATGCACGGCACTTGGTAATCAAGCAATTACCAGGGTGTACGACATGCTATATCGCTCATGGTTAAATGTTAATAAACATTCGGAACTTTAAAGCTAACAGCTTAGCGTCCCAGGCATCACCTGCTAACATTAGTGCGTGAATTATTTTATTTTTAACCAGCATTTTTACCCTGCATGACACTTTAGAGCATAAATGCCACCCTACCTCCTTCAGTACGGTATCTAACAACCACACTGAACACCCAGTTCCAAACCAATAACATCCTCGCCCACACCGGTCGAGAGATCCTGCCACTTAACGTTTCCCGACATCCCCATAGGACCACGATTCCTTGAACCTATCTCACCATCCATTTACCCGCTAACATGGTTACAATTTCCCAATAACACGGGAATACCCTTCCAAGTCCTTAACTTACCCACTAACATGTGAGAGGGGAATATACGCAGCTGAAAAAACAGCTAGATGTCCAACAGCCAGGCGCAACGAAAAGTGCACTGTGCCACCACAGTCACCCCCCCCCCCCCCCCCGAATAACTATAACACCCCACACAACACAATAACGCTTGACACTATCTTTTAAAGGTTTGTGCACGAAGGTGCACTATGATAGATGTGACCCTATTTTCCAGGGGAAAATAGGTATTGGTAAGTTTTACCCAGGACTGAGGGCAAGCATAGCCCAGGACCTGACATGATATGACTTCGACGTTGACGCCCGACGGGAGGTCATAGTGGTGACGTGTTAGGGTGGGCAAGCGCCCGTGCTCGAGGACGTACCTAGCCTGTCTCCCCCTGCACGGGGTCCGTTATACCCATTTTTTTTTGCCCTAACGTCGTCTAAGCTATACATCGGACAGGATACATCCTCCTTCCCAAGACGACCCATATGACTTGACGTTAGTTAGCCTGTAAGATAAGTAAATGCTCCATAGCGGGGGCCAGTCCTGCAGCGGCAGGTGAAGATGAATAACAACGAATAATACTGAATAATGATGAAATGGAATAACGAATTAAGGGAATAATGAAATAATGAAGTAAGGAAATAGTGAAAGAATGTAATAATGAAATGGTATAATGAAGTAAGGGAATAATGAAATAAGGAAGGAATGATATAATGAAATGTAATAATGAAATAATGAATATATGATCCCCCGGGCCGAGGTATGTAACACCGATGATCTCCTCTGTTCATATCCCCGGAGGGTGTCACCTATGATATCTGAGACTTAAAATATACGACGAACCTACGGTTCTCTCCCTGGCCGAGGTTACAACTACCGTTGAGCGCTCTGGTTGTGCCCCAGGGGGAGGAATATAATGATATTGCCTAGATGGCAATATATAAGCGCCGAATGCGGTCTTATGCAGATGCGTAAGCCTGATTGGAACGGTCCATACCGTTCACGTGAATGTCCTTCACTGGAAGGGCCGACAGCATAAAGAAATACAAAGGTATAAGCAATAATGAATAAAGGGAGAACTAGCACGAAGATATAGGAACATGATGAATAGGAATAAAGTAACGCGCAGGTATAGGAAATAATGAGTAAGGTATAAAGGAACACAAAGGTATAAGCAATAATGAATAAAGGATGAAGTAGCACAGGGATATAGGTACGTGATGAATAAGAATTAAGAGAAGCGCGATGGTATAGAAAATAAGGATTAATGAATGAACAAACATGAAGGTATATGAAATCATAAAATAATGAACGGCCAGTATTAATTTTAGGTCTATGTTTGATGCTTATATTTATGTCTTAATTTTTCAGTGCAGGTTGAAAACCTGAGGCGCCAAATCCCGACACAGCGCACATAGTGGTGCATACTTTGCGCATATGCATCGGGAGTAGCTCCATTTCGGGCACTCGCCGAGATACCCGATTACAGTGAAATAACATTATATATTTTCAGGATGACATATTTTTCTGTATACATCCACAGGTTCACCCCGCAGATGCCGAGGGTGGGAACCCTCTATTGTGATTTAATGTGTCTTTTGTTCCAACAGATGGCGACATGATATATCCAATAATAAATGTATTTTTTATTACACTAATTTCCCTCCCCCAAATTTCACACTCACACGGCCAATACACAATTTCCCCCCCCCCATACATGATATATGTTCGCAGGTGTAAATCCGAACCACGGTGGAGATATACCTGTGGCATATCCCCCCACTGGAGGTCGGATCAACAATAACAATTTGCCACCTGCAATGAGAGGTGCACTACGGCCACACAGCTCGCGCCTATTAATGTGAAGGACGAGTTGTGCTGCCAAATAACTTCGCTTTCCCACAGGGAGCGAGTCATACCATAGACATGTAATTAAATAGCCTGCAGGTCTTCAATAGTAGTTTAGACATGGATATTAAATAAGAGTGCACTCAAGGTAGTATTATAATTAACCGAGTACGGTATTTTTGTAGATGCGAGCATATAATAGTATTATAGTTGCGCAAATTGGGTATTATTAGGATATTGGTATAGTTAATAGAGTTTGATACTGTTCTAAATGACTGAACATGGTATTGTTATGATAAGATTATTGTTGCGAGAATTTGAAATTATTATGATTGATTGTATACACATTGTTTTTCCTTTCTATTCTTTTAAACTCCCAGTTGTACAAATGTCTCATTTCTTCCCCACAAATAAACTATTTATAACTATATTCCCTTAAACTACACCCTGCGACATTTCTTTGATTCTTTTTCTCCACCCTATCTCTTTTATACACATGCAGGGCACACGAGGGCAGTTTTTCATCCGCACCGGAGGTACGTTGAATGTATATCCTCCCCCCACCTCTAGGATGTTTTTTCCTCTCGTTGTGTTCCTGCACCCCTTTAGTTGAATTGGCGATGATATATGTTTTATTGTTTATAACGTTTTTAATGTTTTATTTATATATGTATTTTATATGTTTATACACTCCAATAGGGATACATGTTGTCTCCCGACAGTATACTCATGTTCTCGTCAGAATGAATATTAACAAAAGAATATATATTAAGCTTCACACCCTAATGTTGCATTTTTTTCGACACCGCACTGTAAAGAAATATAGTTCCCCTCACCTTATACACCTAAACATGATCGCTGAGCACTACCCGGAGGCACACACTATACAAAGCACTTCTACGCATCCACAACCTTCAACGATCACTCCCATAATACAAATTCTATATCTACCCCATTAATCACCCCTATCTACCACGAGGCTACCCACACACCCCCGACGACGCCACCAACACATTTCTGGACAAAATTCAAAGAAGAGAAGAAAAGAAGATAGAAGAATTACAAGAAAGTAGAAGATGCCCTATTTTTCAAAAACCACCCCCACGTCTTCGTCCAGTTATCGAGGACGATAACTAACCCAACAAAGGGGGTTGTTGTACCCCTAGGTTACGCCACCATCATCCCCTAATACTAATATCCCCGACAAATCCAAATGCCAAACACTTACTTCAGAAATCTACAAGTACATTTACAGAATTATAAACCCAATAAATTATCACCTCTATGAACTCAGGTAGCCTCGTGTCCCAGCCAATGACCCCAGGGAGGGCTATAACTTAGGAGAAATGTGCGGATTCCGCAGACGTAGCATGAGGCGTCTATAAGAACTCCGGGAGGTCATGCCCCCAGATCAGTCTAACTCAGTGCTACCTACGTGCCGAATCGCTGCTGCTAGCTGAAGGGTAAGTGTCTCAAGCGATCACTACACACACAGTCATACTATACTCCCATCCCCCTGTGCTTGGATTGTAATAATTATCTATTTTTATTAACTGAACTGCTATTTGCTAGAGTACTTCCAAATCGAAGTACTCATTAAATTCAAACATAATAGAAGTCACTGGTCTTGTCCTTTATTTAATCAGCTGATAAGATCCTACCATCTAAACTTCCCCAATAGGTAGGATCTAGAATTAGCACTATTACTTAATTGTTTCGTGACGTCAGCAGAGTGTCACAGCACCGCGCTGACCGCAGCAGGCGCTCTCCTAGTTCGCCTGTTCACGACTTGCAGCAGACCGCTTGGTACCGTTATCGCGCATAGAGTAGCAATTAAACTACCCTTCTTTCCGCACTCGTACCCTGAACTACCCCGCTAAGCAGCACATTGGGGAGTTCTCCTTGCAGATCGCACTGACGATCTCAAACCACTAGATAATCGATACCTCTTACAAGTAATTGCCAAGCTTTCCCCCCAAACACGTTTATTTCATCCCTTAGGTTAATTCTTTGTACAGGCTACCCTCTCAGTTACTTACAATATCAAGATCCCGGGAAACATACCTGCTAACGGATGTGAAATGGAGTAATTCTGTTCCAGATGGAGGAGTGTAAGAGATATAGCTGGGTATGATAGCATGAAACCATCTCTAGTCCAAAGGAATGATACAACTGAAAAGGGGATAGTGGTTGTGTTTTGTGCTTTTGACAATGTTAGAGCCTACCTACATGGCAGATAATTTTTTATTGACGGATTATGGGTCCCATCAGTGCCCACAAAATGTGACTGGAAACTAACCAAATCCTTTAAGGTGGTCCCTACTTTCAACTAACTTTATGGCTTTTCATTTCCCGTGTCTAACCATCGTGGTATTTTTTCTCTACTATCGCTTTCCTATCCCTAAATCCTCTGATAACAATGAATGGGCTTGTTACCTTACCTGATATTCTACATTCACTGCTTAGTAATTTTATTGAATGGTGATGTTCAGTTGACATGTAATGTTTCTCAGTCGGTCAACTCGATTTTACCTTATTGTATCCTGAAAGAAATTTACATGAGATTACTAAGTACGTAGAATGACTTTATACTGTTATATAACGGATTGATACCATTGTTACGTTTCGATAACAGTTTTCGGGACCCTATAAGCATGTTTTATTTTCGTGGAATAGAACAGTATGTCCCTGATCATATTTGAAGAGCCATTCAATTATAAATCCAAAAATTACACTTCTCAAAGAAATGTTAGCCTACTCTATTGTCGTAACGTCCACTCGAATCATACAAAGTCGCAGAAAATGCAAGCCAAGGAATTGCACAAAATTGATCCCAATGCAGGTTATTTGCTCAGAATATTTAATCATATTGCTGCTATCATGCACATAAACAAAAAAAAGTTATGGTGGGACAATTTCCAACATTTAAATAATTAAAAAGAAAACAAGCTAACTACAATTCGCCACAAACTATTTTACCTAGTTCTTGTATTGCACATTGTATTTGGAAGGTATCCAAAGTAATAAGACCAATGTAAGATTTAATTGCCCCTATGTTAAGGAACGTGTTTGTGACACAAGTAATTGTTTGCAGGATGATACTGATCTCACTGAGGATATTAAGATAGAAGAAGACTCCATACTAAAGATTGTTCCATGCAAAACAGAAGTACCATCTTTAGTGAGTGGTGGAGATTGGAAAGAGGTAAGCATCCTATAGGGTTACTATTTGTTGCATCTTATAAAGAACATGACTTGATCGCCATCGTTTTCTGGGAAATGCTATTTAGGGATTACAAATTTGTGTATTCAGACTATGGTGATGATAAATACAAGCTGTCTGCTGTAAGGTTGGGTAAGGACTGGAACGCTGAAGACATCTAGGTGGATGGTAAAGCATTATATTGTCCAAGTAGTGCTAGACTCAAACAGAGGACTTCCCTCTATATTTGCCGTTGCTCTATTCATTGAATTATTGTATGATAGATCTTATATGACAGCTTCGGCTTTCACGGCCGGCGTTCATTACTAGATCGTAATTCTCATAATTATGTGAAAAGTTCATCATGAAATTAAGTTGGTGTACCATACCAACTGATGAGCCCAACGGCAGACTGGGCCGTATAGCTGGCAATTTATTTTTGAGATGGATGGACCATTTTATCATATTTTGTTAAGATATATTAGCTCAAATATCACGATACTCATGTCATACGTTGTTGGCATGTTAAAGAACCCATTTGAATTCAGTAGGCCGAGTTTATAATGGCAAATTTAATCTCGGGATTTTCCGCCAACACAACGTTCCTCCATTCTCTACTTGAAAGCGCTGTAGTGTCAAGGAGTTTAGATATCTAACCTCCTTGACTTTCATAGCGTTCAAAGGAACGACGAAATTCGACATGCAAGCTACCCTCTGGGTGTCAATTAACAAAGCTTGCACCAGGCACCCGAGGCCATACGATATTATTATTATTAGCTCAAATGGACAAAACTAACATAATGTTTTCTTTCAATGTGTAATTTTGTGAAAGGGAGTTGACTATCGTAGTACATTGGCATTGCTCGTGGCGTCAATACTACAAGTAATTTGTATTTTGTATGCCCTCTCAGTATGTACTAGGCACGCGTCTTGATGAGGTGTACCATACCAACTAACGAGCCCTATGTTACACTGGGGCGAAACACTGGCAATTTGCTTTTGTGTTAGCCGAAACATTTTATCATATTTTGTTAAAACATCATGTAACACCAGCATGCCCTTAACACAATCAGGTTGTATTAGTTACCTGACGATTAGTTTCTATTTTGTATTAAGCAATTACAGTGTTGTACTGGTATAGGTAAGTTATGCAAAATATTCCGGGGTCGACTCAATTACTGTATTCTAAGAAGGGGAGTGGTCCGGAGTCCCGTCATGAGGGTATTGGAGGGGAGATGGTTTTGACTGCCTCCAGAATTGTCCTGAATTGTCTTTCTTGGCTTGTCACTTTAACTCCTCTTAACGGGCAGATGACCTCGTGCCCCCCCCCCCACTTAAAAGCACAATAACTAACAAAATACCTGCAGATATGAAATTAGTGTAAGAGATTTTTCTATAACCACATTAAGAAACTAATAGAAAGTACATGAATCCATATCGATGGAGGACAAGCAATACTTCGTAAACTATTCTCTTCCTCATAGCAAGTCGCGAATGCCTAGATGTCCACGGAAAGTCGTTTTTGCTAAATGTTGTATTTGAATTTGAAGTAGCTATGCCGAAGCCGAGGACATTGATCTTTAGTTACAAGGTTCAGCGGGAGTTTATGTCTACTTCAAGCTGGGAGTTGTGGCCAGACATAACGAAAAGAAGGGGTACGAGCACAGTGACGTCGTTAATGCTTGCTGGTGATATGTATTAGCTTTACTTTGGGAAATCCTTATCACAGATTTTTTTCATTTCTTATAGTTAAATAAGCAGTGTGTGTGTGTATTTCTACCCTCATTATTTTCCCGTTTTTGGAGGGTTGGAGAGGAGTAGATACGACTCCCTAAGGGGCAACAGTTTTTACAGCTGGATGCCAGCCCGCCAGCTCCATAGAGAAATTTATGAGAGAATATTAAATATGTATAGATATGTAGTTCCATTTCTGAAACAATTGGTCCTTATTAACAACATTTAATGGAATCTAAATGGTATTTAATAAAACCACCAATAGTCAATAAATTTATTAGTATTAGTTATTTAATGTACTAGGATTAGTTACAACCTCAGTGAGGTCATGATCAGGAAACTAACAAGTTGTTGGAAGATGACCAAAGAATAATAACCTTGCGAGTAATTGAAGTTATCTTTCAGTCTAGAGATGCTCTTAAAATATCCAATTGTATGGAAAACAGATCTGTTACAATGTTATTTCACCAAGAAGTATATAGTACTGAACTCGAATTCACCCCAGCTTCAGCCATTGACTGAGCTGAGGATCGAACCGACTTGTAAACCTACTGATTTAAGAAGTGGAATTAGGAATAGGAAAATTATTTTATTCACACATATATTTTAGGAAGTGAATAAAAGCATATTGGCAACTTTTTGGAACATTTTGGAAGATTTGGAAAGAATTTAATTTGGGAATATTTCAGTGAATGTAAATTTAACCAAGGGAGAGTCAGAACATTCGACGCTGGAATATGACCAAGGCTTCAAGTTAGCCAGCCTAAGACTGGTTTTGGTTGGCCGAGTTGACAGCAACAAATTATGCACACGACATGCTGATAAGAGGCTGGAACAGGGAGTTTTTTTGGTTATAAATCAACAGCCAATCAGAATGGATCACATAATTTTTGTGGGAATTGCTATTATATTAAATTTGCTTATATAAAGCGAGATTAGCACTTCTACAGATCCAGAAGAGAAAACGAGATTTAATTGATATAACAGAATTATATATTTATGAACATGAGAGGAGATATGAGCGAAATTCAGTTTAATAGGACTCGACGCGAGGCTAGAACTCATGTCTAGAGTGCCACGCGCGCTATTGTCACGAGCGGAGATTTCACTCCTACTCAGAAACTTGAAGAGAGCAGACCTGCATTTCTGAGCGTCCCGAGTGAGCTCCATGTTAAATTGGTAGTACGGCCAGGAGATCCGACTGGACCGTGTGGAGACAGCGTAATTGCCGAGGAAGGAAAGGAGACGCCGGAAAAAACAGTAAACGCATTCGCTTGCTATTGAAATCAGCAACTTTAAAATACAACGCATTAAAAGAAGACTTCGTTTCTACAAGCTTCACAATTCGACAGAACAACGAGTAGCATTATATTAACAGGCTACAATACTGAAACAGCATTTACTCCGAAGTTAATTCATCAATTATCTACCATGATAATTGATCTCAAGTCAGGGAGGATATTCGTATTCGACTCCTATTAAGAAGACTACTATGATCAACTAAATTATGGAAGGAGGTTAATATACCCTATGGAATGGGAATTCAGAGTGATCTTTACGACCATGGATCGATGTTACCACAACTGCTCATCCAACATGCAGTATTCTGAATTCACCATCAACTCTACAATTCAAATGTCCACTACAAACTTGGAGAGATGTCAACCAGAGACGTTCAAGACTACTTGGAAGAAGAGATGCTTCACGATGACAACGAGCAGAGGACTTCGTTGGCCCCGGGTTCGAGATTCCAGACTAGCAGTCGCGAAGAGAGAAGAAGGACAGTTAGCAGGGAGGCGAGGTGCCAGGTGTTCGCAGTTCGAGCGGAGAGGGAGGCGGACAGCTGATTGCCTCGGTCCCAGCAGTAGCTCGTTCCAGGCAGGCGACCAGCGCGTGTCGACTCGAGGGGAGAACATCAAGCATATCAGACGTGGTATTTCGACAGCAGCTCATCGGAAAGGTAGAACATTGATTGATCCAATATCTCTGTAGATCGATGTAGTCTTTGATGGTATTTCAGGGGTGACCAACCCATGAGTAGATTTTCTTATTCATAACCCATGTTATTATGTTGTCCATTTTAGAGATTTCACTGTAATGTTAATATACGTCAATTTTATTTGAATTTGGATTTAGATATTCCGTTTTTTGTATTTTTCAGAAACGTTTTAATATGCTCACTTTTAAATGAAACTGTTTTATGAAAGGGAACGCTTCGATCGATACATATGCGTAGTAAGCAATAAATTGCGTCAATATTGCTAGATTACATCGTTATATAGAGAAAGGATTATTGTAAAATGCTAGAAAATTGTTTAAAACATTGTATTATGTCAGTACATAAATGCAACGTTTATTAAATATTATAAATAATATTATTGGAGAATAACAATTCCAATTGCGAAATGATAATGTAATATGACGTTAATATAGTCATGGACAATTTGTATAATGGATTAAATATGAAATAGGATCATATTGTTGACAATGGAGGTCAAATGATGCCTATAATTAGCAACATATATATTGCAAAATGTTGCTATAACGAAACCACAGACCATGAGATGGGTACCTGAGGTCTTGTATGTAATGAAACAAGTTTATATATGAATAATTAATTCATCAAATGTATATCAGAAACGAGAGGATATGTATTATTGTTATTTAACAGTAAAGACTAGCGGACTACGGTTTATTGAAGTTAATATGTTATTGTAACGTGGAAAACAGTATATTGAGAAAGGTTATAAACGAAATGCATTATTGAAAGTTAAGTGGAATATTAGACAAGGTGAATTGTTGTGAACAAGAATGTTAATGTTGTTTAAGAGCACGAGGATGAGTAATCTAGAGATGAGTTGGTTAGGAGTGAACCATGAACCGTATTTCACAGGCAGTGTTTACGTAGTAGGGTCGCTAATTCTTCTACACGTTTGGAGTGTAGCAAGATGGGTTTTTATTAAATGAATACCGTGTATTGTCTATTATGATCATTGTTCAGAGGAGAAGAAAGGAGTATGTCAAGTTTGGAAGCGTAGCAGACGCTATTAAATGATGTTGTTCACCGTATACGAAAGGAAATGAGCGTATTGCCGTTTGGAGCAATGTATTGATACAGTGTGTTGAAAAAGTAACTGACATCAGGGCTCTATTTGTGGCGTGGATGTCAGAAAGTATTATTATGAAATTCACGACGTCTATTATGAGTAACCGAGTAGTTTCATCTCGCTCATTAATTTATTGTTTTTTTATTCAATGATATGACAATTCAGAACTGTAATCAACTTTACCGTTTGTTAGTATAGTTCTATTTACGATGACAGAAACTCAAAATATACCAGAATTCTAATGTTTGTGAACTAGTGTGGAAAGAACTGTACTTAAGCAACAGAAGCGCAGTTAGATTGACAGATCGCGTTAGATCTTGTACATATTTTTAATTACCGTGCTGGACATGGTTATTTCTATTTGTGTAAATAATTTAGCATTTTAATAGTTTATATTCATGCGTATTAGGTTCATACATTTTTATTTATATCGAGAAGTGTATCATGTAGGACAGTGTAATGTAATTTCATGTTTGTAAATATTAGATAATATATCCAGGCACGATTTTTGTGATCCTGCACTTTTGTTTCATTTGGCAATCGACATGCGATAACACTGCCAGTTAGTTACTAGATCTCACTTAGTCTCAACAACACCGTTCACGCTCGAGATCCGAGATTCTCGTCCTACCATCTTGCTATGGATAGTTATTTGCTAGTAAATGTGCAACTAATTAATAGCGTTATTCTATGGCCGGTATGCGTCGAGGGTTTCCTAGTTATTCACCTAGTGGGGAAGTGTTGATGTATCTGGCAGGGTATCGACGTCCCTACAATCCTTTTCCATCTCAGCAGATATAAGTGGTGAGATTCGGGCGAAGTACCTTCTAAGTAAAAGTGCTGTGTTACTCTCAAGATTTAAAAATAAATTAGTTAAAGGGATATTAGTTACAAGGTGAAACCAAATATAAATGTTCTGCTAATACTTACACATTGTGTAAAATGTGCTGTATTGTAATATAATTTGAATGCCCAATCTGCACTACATACAGAACACCTGTATAACTTACTTGGACGACATATGGCAACTGTACATGTACAAACTTAAATATACCCTGGCTCTATTTATGTTGGAAGATTATTTTTTTATAGGCGTTGCAATAATGGTAGGGTGCGCAGTACATGGATCCACTGCCGCCTTCATAAAAGAGTTATAAACCAAAAGATATAAATTAACTCAAAAGAAAACCGTATGAATTATGTTGTAATATTGAGATGGTCGTAAAGTGCCCCAATACGAAATCAGTTTATTTACAATGTCGTTGCTGTATGAGCATTCGGTCTTTTGACTGGTTTGATGCAGCCCTCCATGTCTCCCTGTCCTGAGCTAATCGTTTCATCTCTGCATAGCTACCACACCCTACATCAGAGGCAATCTGTTTAACATTTTCTAACCTTGGTCTACCCCTACCGTTCTTGTTATCCACCCTTCCTTCCATAACTAAGCTTGCTATTCCTTGGTGTCTTAATATGTGTCCTACGAACCTATCTCTTCTCTTCATTAGCACTCGCCAGAAATATCTCTCCTCTCCCACTAGTCTTAATACCTCTTCGTTTGTAACCTTATCTACCCATCTGATCTTCATCATTCTCCTGTAACACCACATTTCAAACGCTTAAATTGTGTTTTTTTCTGCTGCACCAATAGTCCAAGTTTCACTTACTTAGAGTGCCATGCTCCTGACAAAGTCCTTCAAAAATGACTTCCTTATACCTAAATCTATATTCGATGTCAACAGATTCCTTTTTTGTAGAAATGCTTTCCATGCCTGAGCTAACCTACTTTTTATATCCCCTTTGCTTCGTCCATCACTGGTTATTTTTCTTCCTTAGTAACAGAAGTCTCCTACTTCCTTTGGTTTTTCACCTGCCAATTTGATGTCCATAGAGGTTTCTGATTTATTTCGGCTGCATTCGATTTTTTTTTTTTTCATTTATTAATTTTCATCATAAATTCCTTCCTCAAGACGGGGTCCATACCATTCAAAAACTCATTCAAACCCTCAGGCGTGTTGTCCAAGGTGACTATGTCATCGGCATATCTCAGAGTTGAAATTATTTCTCCTAGAATCTTCACTCCCACTTTAATTTTTTCTCCAATTTCCTTCATTGCTTGTTCAATGTAAGGATTGAAAAGTATGGGTGATAAGTTGCAGCCTTGCCTTACACCTTCCTGAATACCCGCTTCTCTCTCTTGCCCTTCGCTCCATTGTTTGCTGACTGGTCTCTGTACAGATTGTAGATCACCCTCCTATCCCTGTACTTTATTCCAATCGTTTTCAAAATGTCAAACAATTTAGTCCAATCAACGTTATGAAAAGCCTTTTCTAAGTCTACAAATGCCATGAACGTTCTCTTATCTTTCCTTATTCTACCTTCCATTATCAGCCTATGACATAGTACAGCTTCCCTTGTTCCTACATTTCTCCTGAAACTAAACTGGTCTTCACCGAACTCCGTAACAATGTTATATAACCTTTATTATAATATTATATTCAACACACTGAAGATCTCAAGAAGCATAAATATTAGAAGAACATTACATTTGTTTTTAACTTATAATTAATACTCCTTTTAGTTTTATTAATTACAAATTATTATTTTTTATATCTTGAAAGCAACACAACATTTTTATTTACAAGAAAATGTATACTTCTTGGTTATATTTTTTGTTGGTTAAATAATTTTTGACAGATCTGATTTTGATTGTATTGGAATCCTTTAAGAGCATAATTACAACAATTACAATAATTAAACATTTCTTGCAATTTTATTTTTTAATAGTTTTCTTCCAACAACTTGTGAACATTGCTGTTGATGACCACACGGTGGTCGAAACTACAATATTTTATAATATTATACCGACTGTTGGTGGTTTTATTTAATACCATTTTGTAGATATCATTGATGTTGATGCTGTTGGTCCTCTGTGATCCAGTATGTTTGATGTTTCTATTTATGTTTTAAGATTAAACCCGCTCTGTTACTTCTATCTACTGTTTCATCAGAATGAAGTGTAGGGTTGGGAAGTAGCTTCCACGGCTTATTAAGAAGTACCACCCCTTGCATTTACCTGGAATTTGAAATGAAAATCCATGGTGATCTCTAACAAGGACTCACTTGTCCTCAGATGGAAGAAGTAGCCTGGTCACATGACCTGGAGCTGTACGGATTTTAATATTTAAAATGAGCTCAACTCTTAGGTATAAATCTAAGATTTGATGTGCAAGTTCCGTGCTTGGCTGTCTAAATCACTGCAAGTGGGTTAAAACTATTATTAATAGAGGCTTTGTTTAAGATACCGTATATGACTACATTCATAAGAGCTTTTGAAATAGACTCGATAGGTGTCTCTTGGAATGAGCGGGGTGGAGCTATTACAATAATGGTCAACGCTCCAAGCAGTGTTTTGTATTGTAACCTCTACGGGCAATGCTGCTGAAAGAATGAACAACTGTCTCATGTCCTTAGATTTTTTTCCAGTTTTGTAAATAGGACTCCCGCTACCAAAAAAAGTATGCCCTTCATTGTTATCAGAACAATAATTTTAACGACCTGCATGAATGAGTCGGTGGTATATCATGTATGGCAGTTCCAGGTGCTTCGACATGATTGCCGACAGGAACAATAAATTCCAACAAGCAGGTTCGAACACCACCCATACCAGCCTTAAGAAGAGAACACATTCATTCAGGTTGCCTTGTAGAATTGAATTTCGCCTTCGTTGACAACTCGGACAAATGGAAAGGTGCTGATTGTCAGAAATGGATCCTATTTCTCTCTATCCCTGTCACAGAGAAGAAAGCAAGGAAACTTGGTCGACAGTGGTTGCTGGTAGCGTAAGATCGAATAAGGCTAGGCCTAAAAATGGAGTAACTGAAATTCCCGTCTCAAATTCATTTGGAGCGCTCGTCGACGAAAATGATGACTTTCTTCAAGAAGTAAAGAAGAAATTGATTAAGATAAATCCAGGAAGATGCGCATATTTGCGGATAGCCACGGGCGAGATATAGCAACAAACGTTCTGGAAAGAACCGTACACATGGAGGTCACTTCGACAATGATACCTGGAGCTCACATTCCAGCGGTCACGGACGGGATGGTAGGAGATTGTGCGTCCCTTACCACAAAGGATTATGCAGTTATCGTTGGAGCAAACGACGTCTACAGGAATGAGAGTAAGAAGGTAATCAAAGATTTAATGGGTACATTGCCATCCATGCATTACACAAATGTAATTATTGTAAACATTCTGCAGAGATGACGTAATTCCCAAATCATATGTAAATGTAGAAATAGAGGCTACAAAAGGGAAATTTACCATAATTTTTAAGAGTTTTCTAAATGTCCAAATTATAGATTTAAGTAAATGAGACAAGGAAATTCCACACTCGGCATGGCCTACACTTAAATAGGTTAGGAAAAGAGTATCTTTTTGATGAAATCTGCAACATTGCAAATTCAAATGCTAAATATAGTGCTACAGTAATGTATTTACAGTGGAAGCAGGGAAACTGGTAAAAGAAACCAAACGTGAGGTTTGGCATTCAGATGAGTATCTTTTGATGTCAAATTTAACTGGGTGTAACGTGGTGTTTCGGATTTGTCTAGCAACAATAATAATAACAATTATGATAATAATAATGTAAATAAATCACCAGCACAAGCTTGCAAAAAAATAACAAATTTAAAATTTACCACCAGAATGTTCAGTATCTCTATAATAAAATTGCTTATATAGATCTAATGCTTAAAAATACTTAAAGACATCTCAGCGCTATGTATTTCAGAGCATTCCCAGGGTTTATACTAGCTAGTAAATACTCTAGATTCTAATATTAACCATGGTGGTACTTGTATCTTCGTAAGAAATACTGTAATGTAGATCATGAACAGTTAACAGCTTATGATTATCTAATAATGGAACAGCAGTTTAAGTTAATAATTGTATGCGTATACGGTTCTCCGTTTGTTTGCGGACGATACAACACTTGTAATGAAAGGTGAAACTAAACAGGTCTTACAGCAGTCTGCTGACTCTGTTAAAGAAGAGTTAACCAAATGGTCACAAGTTAATCGCCTCATAATAAACCATAAAAAAACAGTATCCATAAATTTACACACTATACAAAATAGGAATCCTGCGACGCCCAATATAACATTAAATGGTCATCAAATAGAAAATAAATCATAAACAAATGGAAATGGAATAAACATATATAATATCTGAATACTAAACTGAAGTCGATGTGCTTTGCGTTACGTATTTTGAGAACTTGCACAAGCGTGCACACATTAAGAAATACTTATTTTGCTTATTTCCATTCATAGTTAAGATATGGGGTCATATTTTGGAGTATGTCACCAGATGTACTAAGCACGTTTAGGATACAAAAGAGGGCGATTAGAATTATGGCAAATGTAAACACTAGAAAATCATGTAGACCTCTGTTTAAAGATTTAAACATTCTCCCACTGCCCTGCATTCATATCTTTGAAAGTATTATGTTTTTTAAAAATCATTTATTGAATAAAGACGTTTTCCTTAAAACAAACAATAATGTTCATAGGCATAACACAAGACAAAATCAAAACATTCATATTTCACACACACGAGCAGATATCAAAAAGGAACTTTTCACACAGGAGTTAAATTATACATTTAACTACCCCAGTGTATAAAATTTGACCCAAAAATAAAAACTTTTGTAGGAATGTTGAAAGCATATCTGCAGTGCCATTGTTTTTACTCTGTAGTTGAATATATTAGCGTATAGGAGCGATGAAATCTATAATTATATATTTTTATTGTAATATCTAGCTGTAAGTTGTTGTATTTATAGAATTAAGTTTTCATATTGTGATAATAGAGTAAGGTGTAAATAGTTGTCCAATAAGATTGTATCTCTTAAGATCTGTTATTGCAATACGTTATAAATAGTCTTTTTTTGTAATACATACCTGTAAGTTCTATTATTTTATAGATGTAATTTCTGACGTGTCCTATATCAATATTGTATTGTATGCATGTAATTGACCAAATGGATAAATAAAAATCAAATCTAATCTAATCTAATCTTCAATAACTGTTGATGTATATTGTGAATACAGTAGACCTACTGCTTGCAGTTAGTAGCAATATGTAGTAGCAATATTTATGTTACATAGTCTACATTACACTCTCTTCAGAGGCACATTTATAAGTGGCTTACTCTAATTTCTTTGAGAATGAAATAGTCTTTCTTCCCCTTCTTCTTCTTAATCATCTTCTTCTTTCTACCAAGTGTTAGGCAAGGTGGACTGTTACGGTCTCGTTCCATCTCTTCGTAGGTTGACCTACGTCTCTTCTGCCTCGATGTTGGTTTTTGAGGATTTGTCTCGTAATCCGACCGGTCTTCATACGTAGTACATGGTCCTTCCATGCCGATCTTTACTTCTGTACTGCGTTGATAATTTGTTTTACTTTTAGTTCTTTGAGGATAAGCGCAGATCATGTCCTATCCCATGGTGTGCATCGATCTGTTCTCCTCATGAACCACAACTAAATAGTCTTCTTAAAAGATGTGGAGTGTTTTATGAAAATGTTCTTGTAGAATATTGGCATATACTGTATGAGTAATGTATACATTCATTGGGCTTGGAGGGCTAAGCGACGTGTTAAAGATAAAGGATTGAAATTAAGCAGTTATGTAATAAACTCTTACAGACTAACGGCTGGAAAATGTCGTATTAAATGTACTTTCTCCTATTCTTAAGTCTATTACTTCCTTTAAAGTTTCAGAAGAAGGGATGACTTGTATAATCCAGTAAAATATAATGGAGAATACGAATTTATCCTCACCCAGTTTTACAGATGATATATCCTTACTTTCAGTGAACTGTTCTGTTAAGGTACATTATTTGTTATCTATTGAGTAGAAGCATAAGACGATAGCAAAGGAATTAATAATTTATTCTTGTCACTAGGATGTAAAGGAAGAAACCCAAGATGAAGAGAGGGATGCAATTAGATATCATCTAAATGAGTAAGTGGACAACATAATAAGGAAAAGCATTATTTTATTTTATGAATTCAAACTGAAAAAAATGTATGTGAATAAGTTTTGTTGGCAAAATCTGATATCCTCTTGATATATTGTCATTGAACATATTTATTTTGTAATTGCGTGTCCAAAGTTGATATTGGTATTCACCTTTTATTTAGCAGCCCAAAACCTATCCATTCCCTTCAAAGTTGTCTCTGTTAGAAGTAAATAAGAAAAGTGTGTTACTCTGTTAATGATATCCAGTTCGAATGTCAATGAGGAGATGACGTTCGCACTTATAATCTATTTGTGATGGGAACTGTTTCCGGTGTGTAGAAAACCCTCTTGTAGCTCAGATCAGAAATTATCTGTGATATGAGTTTTTAAAGAAAATCCACCACTTCGAACCTATTGCGTTCCTGTATCCTAGGTATTTGCTCTCAGTCCTAGAGGAGTCGTTTGTTGACTAACACAAAACACTGAATGTCAACAGCTTCCTCCTCACCCGTGATGCTACATGTACCAGACTTATCGAAGGATTTATGAGTTTTAATGCTGCAGGGGTGATTTACAATATTCAGTTCAGAGTTTCTTCTTTCTAGATAACCTTATCATAGTGCTTTCTGTGAACACGATCATAAGATGGTGTTAGGTACGGTGCTTAAAATCAGTTCCATGTTTACAGTATATACTGAAAATGTTCCCCTATCACTGCCAAACATAATCGGCATCTCATTATGAAGCTTCCGTTCACTCCGGATAATTGAGCTTCAGTAAGGAAGTAACGACCTTTACGTCTTTTTTAATTGTTTACTGAACCTGTACATTTGAATCTCTTACCTAGTTGTTTTGTTGTCCTATTTATAGAAATGTATCTCCCTTGAAGATGCACTCAAAACTTTTTTCTTGTTCTGGCGCACGCCTACTTGACAGTAAAGAGAATTCCTATAGTGGTCCGTGAAAGGCTAGCCCAGTTTCCGTATAAAAGCCTCGATATGTATTCATTGAGCTCTGCATTGCCTCAATGTAGGTTAATATCTGAATAGCCATTGTGCAGAAACGTAGTGCCGGCTTTGCCTACTAGTTACAATGTTTCATATTAAAGGTTATAATCATTTAAATACTGATACGAAGACTTTTAACATGTGCCCGTGACATGTGGTTTGTTGACACATGAGTTCGCATGAGCGTTTACCGTTCAGTATGAAAGTGTTGAGCAAAGTTACTGTTGGAGTGGATGCCCATCTCTTTTATCCAGAGATTGAAAAACAGACTCTCAATAAATCATAATTGTTTTCAGCAAATATGATATAATGAATATTTTTACACCAAAGAACGACAACTTGAAGATGATTTATTGTGGCAATATCTGCAAAGGCGCCTCCAAAGCCAGTTGATCGCTGGATCCACTTCGGTCCCATTTTTCGAAATCACTCCCGCAAGAATTACCAGCAACCGAGTGGAAAGATGTTACACATCAAAAATTACGAGCCTTACAGTAGTCGCATATGATGTGTAACATCTGACATGTTATTCAAATAATTCCATATTACTTACTCGCCTTTTTTTTTAAGAATGAACTCATAGTGCTACCTTGTGCCAGCAAACATGAAGGATTCCTTCGTATTATTACCATCGGTAAGTTCTCATTACTTTTATTTCTGCTATAACTACTTGTAAAACTCCAGTGACAAATCCCTTCAGCAAATATGATATAATAGTGCTGTATTTTGACCGACAGTACCTCGAGTGCTTACATTAAGTAAGAATACAGCAAAAGTAGTAAGATTTAATTAATCATAATTTTTTTCAGCAAATATGTTATAAAGAATATTTTCACACCAAGTAACGACAGTTTGAAGATGATTTATTGTAAGAATATCTATAAAGGCGTCTCCAAACCTGATCTTGGATACTGGCAAATATTTTCCAATTTTGTATTCAAATATAACGGATTAGATATTTATCAAGGAAAGGTCTGATTCCAAATACTCCGACATTAAACACTATTTTGATTGTGTAACACGCAAGTCATTTTAATGCTTTCTGACTGAATGAAAAAGATAAATTGAAAATTACAAACGAGATCAGTAGATTTACTGGCACGTAAAAGATCCTCTTCGGGGCACAATTCTGATTACCCAGTGTCTCTTAAAGTGACTTAAACCAATAACATTATAAAGAGTTCCAGGTACTTGATAAGGACAGTTTTCCTGGTAGTCATATAAATGAAAGTTTTTCCGGTTATCATTTTGTAAGTTCGACCTCTAGATCTGGAAACTTTTATTCATCATTCTCACTGTAATATATTAATACCAATGATTTCAGGCTGACATATCATGGTACTTCGAACCATGCTGTAAGGACGATACCCGCTTTATGTAATACGGGAGGACATAATATTACTTCCGGCACTGTATCTTTAAGAAAATGGACAATCGAAAAGAATGTTAAGATGAACCTGCTAAACCATCGAAGCGAGAAGCCTTATACGTGCAGGATATGTGACTCCAATTATCTTTCGACGATCACTTTGAAGAGACACATCTTAACCCATAGTGATGAGAGGCCATACTCATGTACCATGTGCGAAGCTCAATTTTATTGGAAGAGCGATTTGAATATACACATGTTAACCCACAGTGGTAAAAAGGGACACTCATGTAGCATCTGCAAAACCAAATTTGCTCAAAAAGGTAGTTTGAAAAGACACATGCTAACCCATAGTGATGATAGGCCTTTCGCATGTAGCAGTTGCGAAACCAAATTTAACGATAAGAGCCGTTTGAAGACACATGTTAATCCATAGTGGTGAGAGGCCATTCTCATGTAACATATGCGAATCCAAATTTTGCACGAAGAATTATTTGAAAACACACATGTTAACCCACAGTGGGGAGAAGCGACACTCATGTAACACCTGCGAAGCCAAATTTGCTTTAAGATTTAATTTAAATACTCATATGTCAACTCATAGTGGTGAAAGGCCGTTCATATGTAGCAATTGCGGTGCCAAATTTAATCTTAAGAGAGGTTTGCAGGCACACATGTTAATCCATAGTGGTGAGAGGCCATTCTCATGTAGCATTTGCGAATCCAAATTTTCTAGGAAGAGATATTTGAAAACACACTTGTCAACCCATAGTGGTGAGAAGCGACACTCGTGTAGCACCTGCGATGCTAAATTTGCCGAAAAAAAGTATTTGAAGCAACACATCTTAACCCATAGTGTCGAGAGGCCATACGTATGTAGCAGCTGCGATGCTAAATTTTCTCGTAAGGGCAGTTTGAAGACACACATAGTGGTGAGAGGCCATACTCATGTAGCAATTGTGAATCCAAATTTTACACGAAGAGCCCTTTGAATAGACACTTGCTAACTCATAGTGGTGAGAAGCGACACTCGTGTAGCACCTGCGAAGCAAAATTTGCCCAAAAAGGTATTTTGAAGAAACACACGTCTACCCATACTGGTTAGAAGTGACACTCATGCAGCACCCGTAAGGCCCATTTTGCTAAAAAAAAAAAAAGTCATTTGAAGAGACATATTCTTTCCCGTAGTGGTGAGAGGACATAGGCTTGGAGCAGTTGCGAAGCCTAATTTTATCTAATGAGTCGTTTCAATACACATATTTTGACTCATAGTGCCGAGAGACAATACTCATGACATATGCGAAGCCAAATTTTATCAGAAAGGTCATTTGAGGACTCTCATGTATATTCATAGAAGTGAGAAACGAAACTCCTGTGGCACATGCGTAGCCATTTTTTATCAGAAGGGTGCTTTGAACACAGATGATAAATCTTAGTGGCTAGAATCCGTACTCATGCAGCACATTCAAACCCAAATTTTTTCTTTGAACTATTTCGGAGGCTCATATCAAAACTCAATGTGGTCAGAAGCCATATTCGTGTAGCATAAGCACAGCCAAGTGTCCCGGGAAGAGATTTTGAAGAAACACACGATAAACCGTAGTCTGTAGAAGCTTAATTTACTATCAAAAGTGTTTTCAATTTACATGTGTGCCTTACATATAGCGGTAAAAAGCCATCTTCATGTACCATGTACGCAGTAAAATATATTCAGTTGAGGCATTAATTAATTACTTGGTATCAAAAAGGTTTGGATTTTATGAGAGACATCTTATCCCTTTTCATGGCTAGCAATTAATGGCTGAAATTGCTTAGCCTTGTTAGTAGAAATTACAAGTCTTTGATACAAATTAACTCCCACCTATATTTCTCAAGAAAGAGTGTTGATATTATTACTTCTAGCAGTTAATATGATTGATAACTTACTTTATGCTAAATAACCGATAGTTTGCCTCATTTGTATAATAAAATAATCTTAAAAAATATTTATTAATACAAATTGGAGATCGTAATGTAAACAATCTAAATATTATCCTTTGTGATCTATATGCTAATACTTACTGAACTGTGTATAAATATCTCATATTTAGAGTATTTCTATGAAATAATTTTCTAGTCCTATCAATTTTGAAAATATATTCGTAAACAGTCCTGCGGCAATAGGTGGATTGTCGGCAGTAAAATCAAAGTTGTCATCAGTAGAAAATTCACTCTCACACACTTAACTCAGCCTTAACTCTTGTTTAATATCTCCGTTGAAAATGTTATCCATATTTTTCACCATGTTTATTAGCTCCAAGCAAGATCATAAACATACACTATTTCAGTATACAACTGCCGCATGTTCAAAGAATACCTATTATAACTCCATTTATTCACGGATCTTAAACTTACCGATATATTCTGTGAAAGAATGGTCCCTGACTTGTCTTCGTTACAACAGTTTTAGTGCTGCGTGTCTGGAGATAATACCAAGAAAAATGGAAAATCGGGCCGATGGATCGGCCGGTGGCCTTTCTGGCGGAAGTTCACTCCTTCGATATTTCGGCCCCGTGGCACCATACGGCTAATCCATAGCGGCGAGAATCTATAGTCAATTAAGATAGATTAGCTTTGCGAATGAAAGACCATTTTGTTGATGGGATAGTCATATCTATGTTTTGCAAGATGAAATTAAATAGTTCTTTTTTCAGCTTAATGCCTTAATATTTTTCAGAAATAATTACCACACTTACTAACTTCTTTTGATTTTTGTTTTTAGAAGGTCACTGTTGGTTCGATGGCGTTTTGTAGAGCAATTTGTCTTGCATACCATTTGGATCTGACGATGCTCGCTTGAGGAGTGAAACACATCATCTCTTAGGTTCATTCTTCAATATCGCTAATAATATATATAATTTTTAATCCCTTGCTATATATTTCAGTTTTATTTACTTATTCCGGTATGTGGATGAGGTTTGTGTTGACCAACTGAAAGATACAATATTAGTTGTTAATATGGCATCACTGATACATGGTTTCCAAACTATCTTTAATTGTGTTCTCATAAAGGAAATCAGGGCAAACACTTTAGCATATTCTCCGACATCTCGTAGCATGAAAAACATAGTTTATTGTTTGAAATATGAAAAGCACATTTCATATCAATCTGTGTGGGATGTCTTTCTATTTATTGAGCGTCAATTTACTTGTAGATTATGATTAACAAATACGTTTTTGACCACAATAGTACAGGGATTTTATACATTTCAATGAAGGAAATGAAAATTTGTATGTTTATTGGTTAATAGTAGTTGTTCATGATTTTGTGTATACTTTAACTCTTCATCACATTGCCGCATGTCACGACTTTAGTGTCCTCAGGATCGCTCATAGTATGTGTTTATATATTAAGATGTATTAGTCATGATGGACAGGAACGTGAGCTAGCCTGGATATTTTCGACCTATATCCACCAAATTATGGGCAGAGTGTATTAAACCCACAGTCATATTTCCATAGGCTCGGAGAAAGGGCAAAAGGACGGCTGGGTCCATTTCCCGACGCCTGCTCATTTGATAAAAAAAAAGAGTTCTTTTGGACTAACTGTTGCTCAGGCTGATATCTCGACTGAGATTAGGTTAGACACGCATCTTACATTTTGAAGCCATTCTTCTTGTGTTGGGTATTCAAAATGTCTGGACAAATTTCTGGTACTTGGTGAGAAGGCTTTTTGGTGTAACTGAGCAAGTGGTCATGCATAGACAAATGTTTGCAATCAGTAACCTATTAGAATGTACCGTCCGTGGATTTGTCTGGCAACCATAGAATAATATTCATACGACTTCCTACGGTAGCATTTAAACTAAATCATCTTCTGTGTCTGGATACCAGGCTTCATAGTCCAAAGTGTTGTGATCTACAATGAAATGCAGTTATACTCTAAGTTGATAGTTCCAGGGTCAAAATACGCCTTTTTGTTTGAGAAAAATACCCATGACTTGTTTCTTGTGACGGGGGGAAATGGAGTCGATGTACGTCAGTTATCAAAAAATTATGATTCCTGCATTTTCCTTGTTCTTGACACCTCTTAGATATTACTACTCTTTGTTTTGTTTTAAACATTCCTATTGTTAGAGTCTTCAGTCTTTTGACTGGTTTGAAGCAGCCTCCACACCTCCCTGTCCTAAGATAATCGTTTCATCTGTACATAGCTACCACACCCTACATCCGAGGCAATCTGTTTAACATATTCCTACCTTGGTCTACCCGTACAGTTCTTGTCCTCGACCCTTCCTTACATAACTAAGCTTGCTATTCTTGGGTGTTTTAGTATGTGTCCTACCAACCTATCTCTTCTCTTCATTAGCAGTCGACAGAAACATCTCTCCTCTCCAACTAGTCTCAATACCTCTTTGTTCGTAACCCTATCTAACCATCTGATCATCAGATTCTCCTGTAACACCACATTTCAAACGCTCTTTTCTGCTGCACCAATATTCCTAAATATAATAAAACATAGACCCAAAAAACCAACATGCCCCACGTTCTCACCTCAGGTTCACCATTACTATAATGTGCATAACGAATCAATAACCCAGAGACTGCCATACAACTTGGGACCAGGCGTAATGTGTAGTGAATAAAGGGGAGGCCTGTTTCGAATTCTTGATATTCAATTATAATGACCAAAATAGCAATACTGAGATCTGAGGCGTATTCAGATGGGGAATATCAAGCTGACCCCAAAATGATATTGGTACAAATATTAGTAAACCCCTAAAGATAGATCGTGTACGATTCGGCGAGGGTGATTTACAAAGGCCGCTGATCGATTGCTATTGGCTAGAGAGTGTCAACTAATCACCACGTTGCCAGTTCATTCCGCTACTATGTACTTAAACAAACCAGAACTAGAGGTCGTTAATTTATCAGATCCCGTTCATATCACTGCCACATTCATAAATTAGAATTAATATAGGCTTGCTGAAGCAAAAAGGTATGTTAAAAGAACAAACATTCATTTCGACTCTGGCAGGGAATGTAGCTACAGAGGCTTTCGGATCGGTATAACCGAATATTGGACCTGTAGTATGTTGCCAAACCTTGGAGTACAGAAGTTTCAGATTCGAATTGAAACTACGATTTCCGTTTCATGACTCACACAATTATTGATTTAGCATGACTCCTCGTACAATAATTAGCCTGGCTTAGCACGTTAAACGTTAGTAGCAGACCACCTCGTGTCATAGAGGCTAGCATTCTTGTCATTTGCCACACAGGACTTAGTTCTATTGCCGGCTCTGCCTCGTGATACAAAATCGAGAAGAGGGGGGTTCAATTCCCACCTTAGCCATCTTGGAAGTGTTTTACCGAGTATATTCCACTTCTACTCCAGGCATGGTTCCTAACGTGAGGCTGCGGCCGCCTCTTACAAGTTTAAGAATTCACAAACCAATACAGCTATCACAATTCCACAGATTAACACACAAATCTCCATACACTCTTATATGTAAGAGGCTATATGACCACGATGTCGGAATCTCTAAAATACGCTGCAACAAAAAAAAAAACGCTTGCAAAAAAAACTGATAAATTTGGCAAACCAAACTCGGATTTCTTACCTTTATAAGAAATGTTTCAATTAATGAAGGCATCAGTAAATGTGAGTTGAATAAAGACATTTTGGGGATCAAATCATATGTGCAGTGGCGGTGCCAGGGGTGTGCAAAGTGTGCACTTACACAGGGCCCCATGGTGTATTCTTGGAATACATGGTACGAGAGAATATAAATTATAATGCTCTTTTCTTGTTCATTTCTTCCTTTTTTATCAAACACCAACAGTGATCTTCTATTTTCTCTTTGTTGGTCATGTCTCTTATGTTCTTTGTGAGTCTGTTCCAGATATATATCTTCCATGACCCACCTAGCGTCATCTAGCAGCGAATCTCAGAAGCTCCTCAATTCTTCCTGGTGCAAGAGGACTTCCTTATCCATCTGGCCACCAGTTCTCGTTGCCATCGCCAGCAATTATCTCCGTGATCAAGAGAACTTCGTCTACTCTTTCACCCACCAGGCTGTGCTAGTATCGCCTGCTATCATCTCTTTGAAGACCATTTCCTCAAGAGAATTTAAGTTTACAATATTGGTCATGCTTATATGTATTCCTTTTGTCTCCTACCCGCACTCTTTTCCCTTCCTTGGACCCTCCGCGCTTCGCTGAGTGGGTCACACTTGTAAGTCGGCAGTTGACTTGGTCAGTCAAGGCTCAACCAGAGCCAGTCTCCTCAAACCAAGAGGCACTCTCTACATTCTACGCCATGTTGGCACATTAGGTATCCGTCAAAGGGAACTTCATCTTCGCCATGCAACAGAGATAAGTACAGACTTAAGGTTTTAACCTCATCTTCATCGGTTTTAATTCTACATACTTTTAATGATCATTTTATAGGCAGTGTGAGATTACTTATTTGGGGCAAAAATCATCCTTCGCGGGATTTGCTATGTTGGGCGTTTGTCTGTCTAAGCCAACCTTAATAAAAAGTAGCTTTTCTTAAGCTATTTTAATGAGAATTCTTCTCACCACGTGGGATATTATCTAATACCGGCTGTCTATAAAATACCGAGCTAGTTCCTCCGCTGGATTAACTTTGGCTCCATTCTTCTATTAGGATCGTTCTGGAACCTTCCAGATCCTGTACTTTATCTACAAGTCTTGCCGTCATGTATTTTTCACTCACTTGTGAGAATACTATTGCAAATTGAAGAATCTTCCTTCTGAATTAAAGCTCAATAGCTAATTTTCTTCCACCGTTGGAATGTTCTATGGCGCATTTAATTGTAATACACAACTTTCTCAAGCAATAGACTTTCGCCTATCTAGTGCTACCAGTCCTTTTTCATCATTGCAATAACTTTCTTTGCCATAAACTTTCGTGTTACTACAGTGAACTTTTCATCCATTTAACAGACTATAGTGATAACTAGTGCTTGTTCAACTTTTCTACCGCGTCGCGATCGTCCGTTTACCTTAAATAAGGCCATGAACATTTATCCTAAATCCCAATTGATCTTTCCTAAACCTTCTACTAACAAACCATATTAATAAAATTGTTACTCTAGATCATTTTCAATGAGGTGTCACTCTAACGAAGTGCCCTTCCATCTTGCTTGTTTATCATTAGTTAATTTCTGCATAACGACGTGTCTTATACACGGTTCAAGCTTACTATGTTTCTCCCTTATAATCAGGGAAAACAATTCTTTCAACTCATGAGTGAGTTATTTCTAGGTCTCACGAAAGGGAAACTGCCCCATTTGTCTCGTGATTCCTACTTGAACATAGGAAGTCTAGAACCTTCCTTTTGACTTTCTCTTCAGGTTTCACAGTAAGTGACCTGTTCTATTTTGCATAGCTATCATAAAAGTAATTCTGCATAAATATAAGAAGTTATAGGAACCTCTCTTTCATTCTACCTGTTCTCTTTTTTGTTATTTTTGAAGTTGTAACTTTTTCTAAGATAGGTACGCAGAGATTTCTTATAGTACACACCTTGTACTCTATTTATTGTTAAACTTTAATCACCTTAATTGTCTTTAAATTTTGAATTTTTATCTTCGCTATTTTAAATCCTTGCTAGGATTTTATAAAGGTTTGAAACCTAATAAATTGTTAATTGCCTGGCGCCAACGTTTAATGTTTTCTGAGGTCTGTGACCCCAAAGTTGTTAACCAAATTGAAAATATATATTTGTTAAAGTTATCAACTTCTTTTGCCTTGTTAAATAAATTAAATATTTGTTTTTGGATTTATCATTTCTCTAAAACAACGGTTAAGCAAGATCCTGGCTTTCCTAACTCTTCCCAGGTTCATGCCCTCGTTAATACGCAATAAATCTGTTACTATTTGTCTTGTCAGACCATCACCCTTCCCCATAGTAGGCATATGCATGCTTGAGAGGGAATACGCTAAAGCCATTCTCTGGCAAACCGCCCAAGTCTTAGCTGCGGTTCCCGTTAGCTTCGACCAGGTCCTTACCCTCTTTAGGTATCAGAGAACGGATTTGCGGTGGCAACCGCCTCTGAGTGCATTTAAAGTTAAATTTATAACTTTTGTGGGACACTCCTCCTATTTCTCCATCCTTTTTCTCCAGTTCGAAACCCACCTCCTTTTCTTTATCATCTTCCCTTGGTGGTTAGGTTATTCCTCAGCCAATAATCTACCCAAAATTTGGTCCCGGAAATCCGGGAGAGTCCATTTGCTATTTCTATTCTTTGTCAAGTGTCATTTGACAATACCTTACAAATGATTAATATCTGCTTTGAATCTTTCAGCTGTAACTACATCGTGCAAAGCCTGTGAAGGGGAAAGAGGCCGCTCCTGTCTCCCGTGGTGTGTCCCTTTCTTTCAACTTATTTGCTGCTGCCAGCTTGACAGCATCTCCAAGGTTCCACAGTTTCGTGAGTTACATTTTAATATATTTTCTTTGTTATGGCTCCTACTGAAAATGATGAAACTCTCATTGCCAGACGTTCTTCCTATAAAGGGCAACTCACCAGATTCAGAAATTTCATCAATAAAATAAATCCCGCCGAGTGTGATTTAGACATCTTGACACAACGCCTTAAGTTGTACGAACGGTCCTATGATTATTACGATCAAATTCAAACCGAGATTGAATCCGCTTGCCCAGAACTTCAATCGGATCGGGACGAGGTTGAACCCTTGTATTTTGAAGGGATTGCCAAGGCCCACCAACTGATCCGCAGTATCTCAGAACCGGATACTAGGGTCATCAATCCGGCCCAGTTCGCACCCGCTTCAGTTCACAAGGATAAACCGAAACCTTTACTTCCAAAGATAAGCCTACCTCACTTCTCAGGCCAGGAAGGTGAATGGTATTCCTTTTATGAACTCTACTGCTCCCTCATTCATGAAAATGATACGATTCCCGACATTCATAAATTCTACTTCTTGCGTATGTCCTTGGAAGGACAGGCCTTGGCCTTGGTCGAGTCACTGCCTTTAAGCGCAGATAACTACCGCATCGCCTTTATTCTCCTTAAAGAGAGATATGGCAATTTACGTTTGAGTGTTGCTCGCCACATCCGCTGTCTGTTCAACCTGCCAGCCGTCAAACCTAACGACGTCACCTCTTTAAGAGACCTGTTAGACTCTATGCAATTAAATGTCAGAGCGTTATATCAACTCAAGCAACCAGTCCAAACTTGGGACACTATCCTTATTCATCTAGCTACATTAAGATTCGATTTTTCAACATTAAAGGCTTGGGAGATCGAACTCACTCGCAACGAGGAACATTCGTTTGAACACCTCATCTCGTTTCTCAACAGCCGGTGCCAAGTCCTTACAGCACTCTCATTTCAGTGCGAAAATGTCGAAACGAGTCATAAGTGTCACTTTTTTGAGAAAAAACCTGTCTCTTCAAATGGTCATCAGCCCCCATCTGTCGAGAACAAGCAAACTCGTTCTGGCGTCTCTAAAAGCCAGGGCAGTTAAAAGGGACGTAAAACCAATAACATTATTATTCAAACTCGTTCTGCTTCTTTCAACCATCCAAGAGAACATATCAGGCCGCTCAACAAATTTTTAAAATGCATGCTCTGCAAAAAGTTGCACACTTTGTACTTGTGCAAATCCTTTAAAGAATTGTCTGTCGAAGACCGAAGGAAGTTTGTCTTCAATAGTAAACATTGCTTCAACTGCTTGTCACCTAAGCATTCTTCTTCAAACTGTACGTCTTCCAACCTCTGTTTCCATTGCAAAAACCGCACCATTCTTTATTGCACGTTCATGATAAATCGAGGTCACCAGTACCCGCTTCTTCAAACTCCATGCAGAGCAGCTCCGAACAAACTAATGCTTCTTCCTGCATTTCTAACGCCGAAGCTTCTCACAGTGCGCAAGTCCTTTTGCCCACTGCACAATTCGAAATCCAAGATAAATTTGGAAATTGGTTTCGAACCCGCGGTCTTCTCGATTCCGCTTCAACTCACAACTTTGTTTCGCGATCGTTAATAAAAAAACTAGGTCTTTCGTCATCGCCTACTCCCATCAATGTATCCGGCATTGACAATTTGAAAACTCAAGCCTTGCAGTCTTCAAAATTGAAAATCAGAGACGTTTGCCAAAGAAACACCAATCTTAACTTAAACTGTCTCATTCTTACCAGTATTGGCAAGGACACTCCTAGCAGCTCTATTAATACTTCCGGTTTAAAGATTCCTTCGCACTTAAGGTTAGCTGATCCTCAGTTTAATGATCAAGGTCCCATTGATGTACTTTTCAGTGCCAATGTTTTTTGGAATTGCCTCCGTAAACAGGTTTGCAAGTTATCCTCAAACGTGGTCGCCAGAGACACGAATTTTGGTGAAATCCAACATCCCAGTCTTCAAACCAAATCGCAATGTCATTTTGTTACTGCTGATATAAATCCCATTTCTGAAAAAGAGAATACTTATGGTTTCGATCTCAATACTTTTGAAAAACACTTGCGGAAACGATGTCTCATCGTAAACAACTACGCCACCTTTGTAAGTTGTCAAAATGGTTTTGCCTTCTTCCCGCACAAGATGGCAATTCAAGTTCGCCTCGCCTTGTGTTACTTCGTTTACCTTCTCATGTCATTTTTATGGCAGGTAATTGCTTAAACTCTCTATTGAAAACTATCTTCCCTTTGTGTAAAACCATGGCTATCAGTCACCATCATTTCGCTGTAAGCTATGTTTCACTTCTTTCGCTATTTAGTAGTATGGCCACGGCCGGCTCCTTCCCCCTTCCTCACAATTGGAAGCCGCTTTTGAAACCGCTTGAAAATCTGAATTCTCTAGCATCTAGAATAACTATTCTTACGCATAAACTCCTTCTCAATGTCCCAGCTTCTCTTCTTTTTTCGGAAGAATCAAGCTTTTTTTCTGTCGAAAATTGTCGGATTCCGTGATCCTCAAAATTATGCGAAATTGATTTCCTACTTTATTTCATATGTCTCTAAATTGGTTTTTCACGTCCAAGCCACGAATGACTGCATGTCGTGTCACTTGCTCCGCTTTAAGTTACAGCTGATTTCACTTGTGTTGTTTGTTTATTTCGAACTGCTTGTTTTTCAATTTTGTTTGTATACAATCTCGAGTAAGACCAAACTGCTGTTTATTTCCTGTATGCTTGCCAAAGGTCAGAGCAAGTTTCCCTTATCTCAACTCTGGCTGACTGCCAACCATTGTCTTGCGAGTTGCTTCCGTAAGTTCAGAAGCTGCTCACCTCATTACCAAAATAAACTTGTTCCGGTCAAGGACTCTTTCAGCTATTTATATTCCTTATCTCGCTGTACTATGTGGGTCAAGGCCGAGTTTGCCTGTCTCTCCCACTTGCTTACGCTCGTATCCTACAACTGCTTCGATTCTTGTTTCATAACATCGTTGCGTATTTTTCACGCGCTCATGTATTGCTCCTTGCTTACATATTTTGCAATCTTTTTGTTCTTTGATTAACAAACTTGTTTTTTCTTGTCGTTATATTCGATGTGTTTTTGTATTTATGCTTGTCATGTCACGTTTCTCGCTGACTTAAGTATTTTTCTGATTAACCCCTTTGATACTTATTATAACTTAAGGTCATTGTTTATGGCTACTAGATTGTTGTTACCTATGGCGTTCTTGCTTTCTACTCGCATAGTTCCTTTGTTTATTTGGTATATTCTTATCCTTAATAGATGTACTTGTTTCTATACGATTTATTTAAATTTGTTAATTCTTCTTTCGCATCTTATCGCAATCTTTACTAGAGCTATACTTCTTGCAGCTTCTAGCTATTTTGTGATTGAAGGTGTTGTTAATTCTCGTTCTTTAACTCCGCTTTCCAATGACCCTGATGACCTACTTCCACTCACACCTGGTCACTTCCTTATAGGCCCTTCTCTTTCTGCCCCTCCTCTCCTTTCCAGTTCTTTCAGGGATTCTAATTTGCCTATTGTTTGGCGTAGACTTGAAGCCCTTCGGAATTCTTTCTGGAAGAGATGGAACTTGGAATATTTAACTTCCTTGCAGCGGAGACAGAAGTGGTTTCTTTCCAGTCCTGACATTAAAGTGGGTGACTTGGTCTTGGTTAGGGATGTTTCTCCTCCCCTGGTTTGGATTTCTGGTAGAGTGACCGAGTGTTATCCTGGAAGGGATGAGAGAGTCAGGGTGGTCAGAATCTTGACCACTAATGGTCAGATCACAAGACCACATCTCTTCAATTGCTTTATTACCTTTAAATGTTTAACTGCTTATTTGTTCTCTGTTGGTGTTTTCACCTCCCAGTATGGTGTATTCTTGGAATACACGGTACGAGAGAATATAAATTTTAATGCTCATTTCTTGTTCATTTCTTCCTTTTTTATCAAACACCAACAGTGATCTTCTATTTTCTCTTTGTTGGTCATGTCTCTTATGTTCTTTGTGAGTCTGTTCTAGATATATATCTTCCATGACCCACCTAGCGTCATCTAGCAGCGAATCTCAGAAGCTCCTCAATTCTTCCTGGTGCAAGAGGACTTCCTTATCCATCTGGCCACCAGTTCTCGTTGCCATCGCCAGCTATTATCTCCGTGATCAAGAGAACTTCGTCTACTCTTTCACCCACCAGGCTGTGCTAGTATCGCCTGCTATCAACTCTTTGAAGACCATTTCCTCAAGAGAATTTAAGTTTACAATATTGGTCATGCTTATATGTATTCCTTTTGTCTCCTACCCCCACTCTTTTCCCTTCCTTGGACCCTCCGCGCTTCGCTGAGTGGGTCTCACTTGTAAGTCGGCAGTTGACTTGGTCAGTCAAGGCTCAACCAGAGCCAGTCTCCTCAAACCAAGAGGCACTCTCTACATTCTACGCCATGTTGGCACATTAGGTATCCGTCAAAGGGAACTTCATCTTCGCCATGCAACAAAGATAAGTACAGACTTAAGGTTTTAACCTCATCTTCATCGGTTTTAATTCTACATACTTTCAATGATCATTTTATAGGCAGTGTGAGATTACTTATTTGGGGCAAAAATCATCCTTCGCGGAATTTGCTATGTTGGGCTTTTGTCTGTCTAAGACAACCTTAATAAAAAGTAGCTTTTCTTAAGCTATTTTAATGAGAATTCTTCTCACCACGTGGGATATTATCTAATACCGGCTGTCTATAAAATACCGAGCTAATTCCTCCGCTGGATTAACTTTGGCTCCATTCTACTATTAGGATCGTTCTGGAACCTTCCAGATCCTGTACTTTATCTACAAGTCTTGCCGTCATGTATTTTTCACTCACTTGTGAGAATACTATTGAAAATTGAAGAATCTTCCTTCTGAATTAAAGCTCAATAGCTAATTTTCTTCCACCGTTGGAATGTTCTATGGCGCATTTAATTGTAATACACAACATTCTCAAGCAATAGACTTTCGCCTATCTAGTGCTACCAGTCCTTTTTCATCATTGCAATAACTTTCTTTGCCATAAACTTTCGTGTTACTACAGTGAACTTTTCATCCATTTAACAGACTATAGTGATAACTAGTGCTTGTTCAACTTTTCTACCGCGTCGTGATCGTCCGTTTACCTTAAATAAGGCCATGAACATTTATCCTAAATCCCAATTGATCTTTCCTAAACCTTCTACTAACAAACCATATTAATAAAATTGTTACTCTAGATCATTTTCAATGAGGTGTCACTCTAACGAAGTGCCCTTCCATCTTGCTTGTTTATCATTAGTTAATTTCTTCATAACCACGTGTCTTATACACGGTTCAAGCTTACTATGTTTCTCCCTTATAATCAGGGAAAACATTTCTTTCAACTCATGAGTGAGTTATTTCTTGGTCTCACGAAAAGGAAACTGCCCCATTTGTCTCGTGATTCCTACTTGAACATAAGAAGTCTAGAACCTTCCTTTTGATTTTCTTTTCAGGTTTCACAGTAAGTGACCTGCTCTATTTTGCATAGCTATCATAAAAGTAATTCTGCATAAATATAATAAGTTATAGGAACTTCTCTTTCATTCTACCTGTTCTCTTTTTTTGTTATTTTTGAAGTTGTAACTTTTTCTAAGATAGATACGCAGAGATTTCTTATAGTACACACCTTCTACTCTATTTATTGTTAAACTTTAATCACCTTAATTGTCTTTAAATTTTGAATTTTTATCTTCGCTATTTTAAATCCTTGCTAGGATTTTATAAAGGTTTGAAACCTAATAAATTGTTAATTGCCTGGCGCCAACGTTTAATGTTTTCTGAGGTCTGTGACCCCAAAGTTGTTAACCAAATTGAAAATATATATTTGTTAAAGTTATCAACTTCTTTTGCCTTGTTAAATAAATTAAATATCTGTTTTTGGATTTATCATTTCCCTAATACAACGGTTAAGCAAGATCCTAGCTTTCATAACTCTTCCCAGGTTCATGCCCTCGTTAATACGCAATAAATCTGTTACTATTTGTCTTATCAGACCATCACCCTTCCCCATAGTAGGCATATGCATGCTTGAGAGGGAATACGCTAAAGCCATTCTCTGGCAAACCGCCCAAGTCTTAGCTGAGGTTCCCGTTAGCTTTGACCAGGTCCTTACCCTCTTTAGGTATCAGAGAAAGGATTTGCGGTGGCAACCGCCTCTGAGTGCATTTAAAGTTAAATTTATAACTTTTGTGGGACTCTCCTCCTATTTCTCCATCCTTTTTCTCCAGTCCGAAACCCACCTCCTTTTCTTTATCATCTTTCCTTGGTGGTTAGGTTATTCCTCAGCCAATAATCTACCCACCCCACAGGGAGGCACGGTCACATGTAGGCCAGAGAGCTGCGAGATGGTCCCTAGCCTGCACAGGGCCCCACAGAGAGGCACGGTAAGATGTAGGCCAGAGAGCCGCGAGACGGTCCCTAGGCTACACAGGGCCCCGCAGTGAGGCACGGTAAGATGTAGGCCAGAGAGCCGCGAGACGGTCACTAGGCTACACAGAGCCCCGCAGGGAGGCACGGTAAGGTGTAGGCCAGGGAGCCGCGAGACGGTCCCTAGGCTGCACAGGGCCCCGCAGTGAGGCACGGTAAGATGTAGGCCAGAGAGCCACGAGACGGTCCCTAGGCTGCACAGGGCCCCGCAGGGAGGCACGGTAAGATGTAGGCCAGAGAGCCGCGAGACGGTCACTAGGCTACACAGGGCCCCGCAGGGAGGCACGGTAAGATGTAGGCCAGAGAGCCGCGAGACGGTCCCTAGGCTGCATAGGGCCCCGCAGGGAGGCACGGTAAGATGTAGGCCAGGGAGCCGCGAGACGGTCCCTAGGCTGCATAGGGCCCCGCAGGGAGGCACGGTAAGATGTAGGCCAGAGAGCCGCGAGACGGTCCCTAGGCCACACAGGGCCCCGCAGGGAGACACAGTAAGATGTAGGCCAGAGAGCCGCGAGACGGTCACTAGGCTACACAGGGCCCCGCAGGGAGGCACGGTAAGATGTAGGCCAGAGAGCCGCGAGACGGTCCCTAGGCTACACAGGGCCCCGCAGGGAGGCACAGTAAGATGCAGGCCAGAGAGCCGCGAGACGGTCCCTAGGCTACACAGGGCCCCGCAGGGAGGCACAGTAAGATGTAGGCCAGAGAGCCGCGAGACGGTCCCTAGGCTACACAGGGCCCCGCAAGGAGGCACGGTAAGATGTAGGCAAGAGAGCCGCGAGACGATCACTAGGCTACACAGGGCCCCGCAGGGAAGCACGGTAAGATGTAGGCCAGAGAGCCGCGAGACGGTTCCTAGGCTGCATAGGGCCCCGCAGGGAGGCACGGTAAGATGAAGGCCAGAGAGCCGCGAGACGGTCCCTAGGCTGCATAGGGCCCCGCAGGGAGGCACGGTAAGATGTAGGCCAGTGAGCCGCGAGACGGTCCCTAGGCTACACAGGGCCCCGCAGGGAGGCACAGTAAGATGTAGGCCAGAGAGCCGCGAGACGGTCACTAGGCTACACAGGGCCCCGCAGGGAGGCACGGTAAGATGTAGGCCAGAGAGCCGCTAGACGGTCACTAGGCTGCACAGGGCCCTGCAGGGAGGCACGGTAGGATGTAGGCCAGGGAGCCGCGAGACGGTCCCTAGGCTGCACAGGGCCCCGCAGGGAGGCACGATAAGATGAAGGCCAGAGAGCCGCGAGACGGTCCCTAGGCTGCATAGGGCCCCGCAGGGAGGCACGGTAAGATGTAGGCCAGAGAGCCGCGAGACGGTCCCTAGGCTACACAGGGCCCCGCAGGGAGGCACAGTAAGATGTAGGCCAGAGAGCCGCGAGACGGTCACTAGGCTACACAGGGCCCCGCAGGGAGGCACGGTAAGATGTAGGCCAGAGAGCCGCTAGACGGTCACTAGGCTGCACAGGGCCCTGCAGGGAGGCACGGTAGGATGTAGGCCAGGGAGCCGCGAGACGGTCCCTAGGCTGCACAGGGCCCCGCAGGGAGGCACGATAAGATGTAGGCCAGAGAGACGCGAGACGGTCCCTAGGCTGTACAGGGCCCCACAGGGAAGCACGGTAAGATGTAAGGCAGAGAGTCGCGAGTCGGTCCCTAGGCTGCACAGGGCCCTGCAGGGAGGCACGGTAAGATGTAGGCCAGAGAGTCGCAAGACGGTCCCCAGGCTGCACAGGGCCCCACAGGGAGGCACGGTAAGATGTAGGGCAGAGAGTCGCAAGACGGTCCCTAGGCAGCACAGGGCCCCGCAGGGAGGCACGGTAAGATGTAGGCCAGAGAGTCGCGAGACGGTCCCTAGGCTGCACAGGGCCCTGCCGAGAAGCACGGTAAGTTGTAGGCCAGAGAGCCGCGAGACGGTACCTAGGCTGCACAGGGCCCTGCAGGGAGGCACGGTAAGATGTAGGCCAGAGAGCCGCGATACGGTCCCTAGGCTGCAAAGGGCCCCACAGGGAGGTACGGTAAGATGTAGGCCAGAGAGCCGCGAGACGGTCGCTAGGCTGCACGGGGCCTCGCAGGGAGGCACGGTAAGATGTAGGCTAGAGAGCCGTGAGACGTTCCCTAGGCTGCACAGGGCCCCGCAGGGAGGCACGGTAAGTTGTAATCCAGAGAGCCGCGAGACGGTCCCTAGGCTGCACAGGGCCCCGCAGGGAGGCAGGTAAGATGTAGGCCAGAGCCGCGAGACGGTCTCTAGGCAGCACAGGGCCCTGCAGGGAGGCACAGTATGATGTAGGCCAGAGAGCCGCGAGACGGTCCCTAGGCTGCACAGGGCCCCGCAGTGAGGCACGGTAAGATGTAGGCCAGAGAGCCACGATACGGTCCCTAGGCTGCACAGGGCCCCGCAGGGAGGCACGGTAAGATGTAGGCCAGAGAGCCGCGAGACGGTCACTAGGCTACACAGGGCCCCGCAGGGAGGCACGGTAAGATGTAGGCCAGAGAGCCGCGAGACCGTCCCTAGGCTGCATAGGGCCCCGCAGGGAGGCACGGTAAGGTGTAGGCCAGGGAGCCGCGAGACGGTCCCTAGGCTGCATAGGGCCCCGCAGGGAGGCACGGTAAGATGTAGGCCAGAGAGCTGCGAGACGGTCCCTAGGCTACACAGGGCCCCGCAGGGAGGCACAGTAAGATGTAGGCCAGAGAGCCGCGAGACGGTCACTTGGCTACACAGGGCCCCGCAGGGAGGCACGGTAAGAAGTAGGCCAGAGAGCCGCGAGACGGTCCCTAGGCTGCATAGGGCCCCGCAGGGAGGCACGGTAAGATGTAGGCCAGAGAGCCGCGAGACGGTCCCTAGGCTACACAGGGCCCCGCAGGGAGGCACAGTAAGATGTAGGCCAGAGAGCCGCGAGACGGTCCCTAGGCTACACAGGGCCCCGCAAGGAGGCACAGTAAGATGTAGGCCAGAGAGCCGCGAGACGGTCCCTAGGCTACACAGGGCCCCGCAGGGAGGCACGGTAAGATGTAGGCAAGAGAGCCGCGAGACGATCACTATACTACACAGGGCCCCACAGGGAGGCACGGTAAGATGTAGGCCAGAGAGCCGCGAGACGGTCCCTAGGCTGCATAGGGCCCCGCAGGGAGGCACGGTAAGATGAAGGCCAGAGAGCCGCGAGACGGTCCCTAGGCTGCATTGGGCCCCGCAGGGAGGCACGGTAAAATGTAGGCCAGAGAGCCGCGAGACGGTCACTAGGCTACACAGGGCCCCGCAATGAGGCACGGTAAGATGTAGGCCAGAGAGCCGCTAGACGGTCCCTAGGCTGCACAGGGCCCTGCAGGGAGGCACGGTAAGATGTAGGCCAGGGAGCCGCGAGACGGTCCCTAGGCTGCACAGGGCCCCGCAGGGAGGCACGATAAGATGTAGGCCAGAGAGACGCGAGACGGTCCCTAGGCTGTACAGGGCCCCACAGGGAGGCACGGTAAGATGTAGGGCAGAGAGTCGCGAGACGGTCCCTAGGCTGCACAGGGCCCTGCAGGGAGGCACGGTAAGATGTAGGCCAGAGAGTCGCAAGACGGTCCCTAGGCTGCACAGGGCCCCACAGGGAGGCACGGTAAGATGTAGGGCAGAGAGTCGCGAGACGGTCCCTAGGCTGCACAGGGCCCTGCAGGGAGGCACGGTAAGTTGTAGGCCAGAGAGCCGCGAGACGGTACCTAGGCTGCGCAGGGCCCTGCAGGGAGGCACGGTAAGATGTAGGCCAGAGAGCCGCGAGACGGTCCCTAGGCTGCAAAGGGCCCCACAGGGAGGTACGGTAAGATGTAGGCCAGAGAGCCGCGAGACGGTCGCTAGGCTGCACAGGGCCTCGCAGGGAGGCACGGTAAGATGTAGGCTAGAGAGCCGTGAGACGTTCCCTAGGCTGCACAGGGCCCCGCAGGGAGGCACGGTAAGTTGTAGGCCAGAGAGCCGCGAGACGGTCCCTAGGCTGCACAGGGCCCCGCAGGGAGGCACGGTAAGATGTAGGCCACAGAGCCGCGAGACGATCCCTAGGCTGCACAGGGCCCCGCAGGGAGGCACGGTAAGATGTAGGCCAGAGAGCCGCTAGACGGTCCCTAGGCTGCACAGGGCCCTGCAGGGAGGCACGGTAGGATGTAGGCCAGGGAGCCGCGAGACGGTCCCTAGGCTGCACAGGGCCCCGCAGGGAGGCACGATAAGATGTAGGCCAGAGAGATGCGAGACGGTCCCTAGGCTGTACAGGGCCCCACAGGGAGGCACGGTAAGATGTAAGGCAGAGAGTCGTGAGTCGGTCCCTAGGCTGCACAGGGCCCTGCAGGGAGGCACGGTAAGATGTAGGCCAGAGAGTCGCAAGACGGTCCCCAGGCTGCACAGGGCCCCACAGGGAGGCACGGTAAGATGTAGGGCAGAGAGTCGCGAGACGGTCCCTAGGCAGCACAGGGCCCCGCAGTTAGGCACGGTAAGATGTAGGCCAGAGAGTCGCGAGACGGTCCCTAGGCTGCACAGGGCCCTGCAGGGAGGCACGGTAAGTTGTAGGCCAGAGAGCCGCGAGACGGTACCTAGGCTGCACAGGGCCCTGCAGGGAGGCACGGTAAGATGTAGGCCAGAGAGCCGCGAGACGGTCCCTAGGCTGCAAAGGGCCCCACAGGGAGGTACGGTAAGATGTAGGCCAGAGAGCCGCGAGACGGTCGCTAGGCTGCACGGGGCCTCGCAGGGAGGCACGGTAAGATGTAGGCTAGAGAGCCGTGAGACGTTCCCTAGGCTGCACAGAGCCCCGCAGGGAGGCACGGTAAGTTGTAGGCCAGAGAGCCGCGAGACGGTCCTTAGGCTGCACAGGGCCCCGCAGGGAGGCAGGTAAGATGTAGGCCAGAGCCGCGAGACGGTCCCTAGGCAGCACAGGGTCCTGCAGGGAGGCACAGTAAGATGTAGGCCAGAGAACCGCGAGACGGTCCCTAGGCTGCACAGGGCCCCGCAGGGAGGCACGATAAGATGTAGGCCAGAGAGACGCGAGACGGTCCCTAGGCTGTACAGGGCCCCACAGGGAGGCACGGTAAGATGTAGGGCAGAGAGTCGCGAGACGGTCCCTAGGCTACACAGGGCCCCGCAGGGAGGCACAGTAAGATGTAGGCCAGAGAGCCGCGAGACGGTCACTAGGCTACACAGGGCCCCGCAGGGAGGCACGGTAAGATGTAGGCCAGAGAGCCGCTAGACGGTCACTAGGCTGCACAGGGCCCTGCAGGGAGGCACGGTAGGATGTAGGCCAGGGAGCCGCGAGACGGTCCCTAGGCTGCACAGGGCCCCGCAGGGAGGCACGATAAGATGAAGGCCAGAGAGCCGCGAGACGGTCCCTAGGCTGCATAGGGCCCCGCAGTGAGGCACGGTAAGATGTAGGCCAGAGAGCCACGAGACCGTCCCTAGGCTGCACAGGGCCCCGCAGGGAGGCACGGTAAGATGTAGGCCAGAGAGCCGCGAGACGGTCCCTAGGCTGCACAGGGCCCTGCAGGGAGGCACGGTAAGATGTAGGCCAGGGAGCCGCGAGACGGTCCCTAGGCTGCACAGGGCCCCGCAGGGAGGCACGATAAGATGTAGGCCAGAGAGACGCGAGACGGTCCCTAGGCTGTACAGGGCCCCACAGGGAGGCACGGTAAGATGTAGGGCAGAGAGTCGCGAGACGGTTTCTAGGCTACACAGGGCCCCGCAGGGAGGCACAGTAAGATGTAGGCCAGAGAGCCGCGAGACGGTCACTAGGCTACACAGGGCCCCGCAGGGAGGCACGGTAAGATGTAGGCCAGAGAGCCGCTAGACGGTCACTAGGCTGCACAGGGCCCTGCAGGGAGGCACGGTAGGATGTAGGCCAGGGAGCCGCGAGAGGGCCCCTAGGCTGCACAGGGCCCCGCAGGGAGGCACGATAAGATGAAGGCCAGAGAGCCGCGAGACGGTCCCTAGGCTGCATAGGGCCCCGCAGGGAGGCACGGTAAGATGTAGGCCAGAGAGCCGCGAGACGGTCCCTAGGCTACACAGGGCCCCGCAGGGAGGCACAGTAAGATGTAGGCCAGAGAGCCGCGAGACGGTCACTAGGCTACACAGGGCCCCGCAGGGAGGCACGGTAAGATGTAGGCCAGAGAGCCGCTAGACGGTCACTAGGCTGCACAGGGCCCTGCAGGGAGGCACGGTAGGATGTAGGCCAGGGAGCCGCGAGACGGTCCCTAGGCTGCACAGGGCCCCGCAGGGAGGCACGATAAGATGTAGGCCAGAGAGACGCGAGACGATCCCTAGGCTGTACAGGGCCCCACAGGGAGGCACGGTAAGATGTAAGGCAGAGAGTCGCGAGTCGGTCCCTAGGCTGCACAGGGCCCTGCAGGGAGGCACGGTAAGATGTAGGCCAGAGAGTCGCAAGACGGTCCCCAGGCTGCACAGGGCCCCACAGGGAGGCACGGTAAGATGTAGGGCAGAGAGTCGCAAGACGGTCCCTAGGCAGAACAGGGCCCCGCAGGGAGGCACGGTAAGATGTAGGCCAGAGAGTCGCGAGACGGTCCCTAGGCTGCACAGGGCCCTGCAGAGAGGCACGGTAAGTTGTAGGCCAGAGAGCCGCGAGACGGTACCTAGGCTGCACAGGGCCCTGCAGGGAGGCACGGTAAGATGTAGGCCAGAGAGCCGCGAGACGGTCCCTAGGCTGCAAAGGGCCCCACAGGGAGGTACGGTAAGATGTAGGCCAGAGAGCCGCGAGACGGTCGCTAGGCTGCACGGGGCCTCGCAGGGAGGCACGGTAAGATGTAGGCTAGAGAGCCGTGAGACGTTCCCTAGGCTGCACAGGGCCCCGCAGGGAGGCACGGTAAGTTGTAATCCAGAGAGCCGCGAGACGGTCCCTAGGCTGCACAGGGCCCCGCAGGGAGGCAGGTAAGATGTAGGCCAGAGCCGCGAGACGGTCTCTAGGCAGCACAGGGCCCTGCAGGGAGGCACAGTATGATGTAGGCCAGAGAGCCGCGAGACGGTCCCTAGGCTGCACAGGGCCCCGCAGTGAGGCACGGTAAGATGTAGGCCAGAGAGCCACGATACGGTCCCTAGGCTGCACAGGGCCCCGCAGGGAGGCACGGTAAGATGTAGGCCAGAGAGCCGCGAGACGGTCACTAGGCTACACAGGGCCCCGCAGGGAGGCACGGTAAGATGTAGGCCAGAGAGCCGCGAGACCGTCCCTAGGCTGCATAGGGCCCCGCAGGGAGGCACGGTAAGGTGTAGGCCAGGGAGCCGCGAGACGGTCCCTAGGCTGCATAGGGCCCCGCAGGGAGGCACGGTAAGATGTAGGCCAGAGAGCTGCGAGACGGTCCCTAGGCTACACAGGGCCCCGCAGGGAGGCACAGTAAGATGTAGGCCAGAGAGCCGCGAGACGGTCACTAGGCTACACAGGGCCCCGCAGGGAGGCACGGTAAGAAGTAGGCCAGAGAGCCGCGAGACGGTCCCTAGGCTGCATAGGGCCCCGCAGGGAGGCACGGTAAGATGTAGGCCAGAGAGCCGCGAGACGGTCCCTAGGCTACACAGGGCCCCGCAGGGAGGCACAGTAAGATGTAGGCCAGAGAGCCGCGAGACGGTCCCTAGGCTACACAGGGCCCCGCAAGGAGGCACAGTAAGATGTAGGCCAGAGAGCCGCGAGACGGTCCCTAGGCTACACAGGGCCCCGCAGGGAGGCACGGTAAGATGTAGGCAAGAGAGCCGCGAGACGATCACTATACTACACGGGGCCCCGCAGGGAGGCACGGTAAGATGTAGGCCAGAGAGCCGCGAGACGGTCCCTAGGCTGCATAGGGCCCCGCAGGGAGGCACGGTAAGATGAAGGCCAGAGAGCCGCGAGACGGTCCCTAGGCTGCATTGGGCCCCGCAGGGAGGCACGGTAAAATGTAGGCCAGAGAGCCGCGAGACGGTCACTAGGCTACACAGGGCCCCGCAATGAGGCACGGTAAGATGTAGGCCAGAGAGCCGCTAGACGGTCCCTAGGCTGCACAGGGCCCTGCAGGGAGGCACGGTAAGATGTAGGCCAGGGAGCCGCGAGACGGTCCCTAGGCTGCACAGGGCCCCGCAGGGAGGCACGATAAGATGTAGGCCAGAGAGACGCGAGACGGTCCCTAGGCTGTACAGGGCCCCACAGGGAGGCACGGTAAGATGTAGGGCAGAGAGTCGCGAGACGGTCCCTAGGCTGCACAGGGCCCTGCAGGGAGGCACGGTAAGATGTAGGCCAGAGAGTCGCAAGACGGTCCCTAGGCTGCACAGGGCCCTACAGGGAGGCACGGTAAGATGTAGGGCAGAGAGTCGCGAGACGGTCCCTAGGCTGCACAGGGCCCTGCAGGGAGGCACGGTAAGTTGTAGGCCAGAGAGCCGCGAGACGGTACCTAGGCTGCGCAGGGCCCTGCAGGGAGGCACGGTAAGATGTAGGCCAGAGAGCCGCGAGACGGTCCCTAGGCTGCAAAGGGCCCCACAGGGAGGTACGGTAAGATGTAGGCCAGAGAGCCGCGAGACGGTCGCTAGGCTGCACGGGGCCTCGCAGGGAGGCACGGTAAGATGTAGGCTAGAGAGCCGTGAGACGTTCCCTAGGCTGCACAGGGCCCCGCAGGGAGGCACGGTAAGTTGTAGGCCAGAGAGCCGCGAGACGGTCCCTAGGCTGCACAGGGCCCCGCAGGGAGGCACGGTAAGATGTAGGCCACAGAGCCGCGAGACGGTCCCTAGGCTGCACAGGGCCCCGCAGGGAGGCACGGTAAGATGTAGGCCAGAGAGCCGCTAGACGGTCCCTAGGCTGCACAGGGCCCTGCAGGGAGGCACGGTAGGATGTAGGCCAGGGAGCCGCGAGACGGTCCCTAGGCTGCACAGGGCCCCGCAGGGAGGCACGATAAGATGTAGGCCAGAGAGACGCGAGACGGTCCCTAGGCTGTACAGGGCCCCACAGGGAGGCACGGTAAGATGTAAGGCAGAGAGTCGTGAGTCGGTCCCTAGGCTGCACAGGGCCCTGCAGGGAGGCACGGTAAGATGTAGGCCAGAGAGTCGCAAGACGGTCCCCAGGCTGCACAGGGCCCCACAGGGAGGCACGGTAAGATGTAGGGCAGAGAGTCGCGAGACGGTCCCTAGGCAGCACAGGGCCCCGCAGTTAGGCACGGTAAGATGTAGGCCAGAGAGTCGCGAGACGGTCCCTAGGCAGCACAGGGCCCTGCAGGGAGGCACGGTAAGTTGTAGGCCAGAGAGCCGCGAGACGGTACCTAGGCTGCACAGGGCCCTGCAGGGAGGCACGGTAAGATGTAGGCCAGAGAGCCGCGAGACGGTCCCTAGGCTGCAAAGGGCCCCACAGGGAGGTACGGTAAGATGTAGGCCAGAGAGCCGCGAGACGGTCGCTAGGCTGCACGGGGCCTCGCAGGGAGGCACGGTAAGATGTAGGCTAGAGAGCAATGAGACGTTCCCTAGGCTGCACAGAGCCCCGCAGGGAGGCACGGTAAGTTGTAGGCCAGAGAGCCGCGAGACGGTCCTTAGGCTGCACAGGGCCCCGCAGGGAGGCAGGTAAGATGTAGGCCAGAGCCGCGAGACGGTCCCTAGGCAGCACAGGGCCCTGCAGGGAGGCACAGTAAGATGTAGGCCAGAGAACCGCGAGACGGTCCCTAGGCTGCACAGGGCCCCGCAGTGAGGCACGGTAAGATGTAGGCCAGAGAGCCACGAGACCGTCCCTAGGCTGCACAGGGCCCCGCAGGGAGGCACGGTAAGATGTAGGCCAGAGAGCCGCGAGACGGTCACTAGGCTACACAGGGCCCCGCAGGGAGGCACGGTAAGATGTAGGCCAGAGAGCCGCGAGACGGTCCCTAGGCTGCATAGGGCCCTGCAGGGAGGCACGGTAAGATGTAGGCCAGGGAGCCGCGAGACGGTCCCTAGGCTGCCCAGGGCCCCGCAGGGAGGCACGATAAGATGTAGGCCAGAGAGACGCGAGACGGTCCCTAGGCTGTACAGGGCCCCACAGGGAGGCACGGTAAGATGTAGGGCAGAGAGTCGCGAGACGGTCCCTAGGCTGCACAGGGCCCTGCAGGGAGGCACGGTAAGATGTAGGCCAGAGAGTCGCAAGACGGTCCCTAGGCTGCACAGGGCCCCACAGGGAGGCACGGTAAGATGTAGGGCAGAGAGTCGCGAGACGGTCCCTAGGCTGCACAGGGCCCTGCAGGGAGGCACGGTAAGATGTAGGCCAGAGAGTCGCAAGACGGTCCCTAGGCTGCCCAGGGCCCCACAGGGAGGCACGGTAAGATGTAGGGCAGAGAGTCGCGAGACGGTCCCTAGGCTGCACAGGGCCCTCCAGGGAGGCACGGTAAGTTGTAGGCCAGAGAGCCGCGAGACGGTACCTAGGCTGCACAGGGCCCTGCAGGGAGGCACGGTAAGAGGTAGGCCAGAGAGCCGCGAGACGGTCCCTAGGCTGCAAAGGGCCCCGCAGGGAGGTACGGTAAGATGTAGGCCAGAGAGCCGCGAGACGGTCGCTAGGCTGCACGGGGCCTCGCAGGGAGGCACGGTAAGATGTAGGCTAGAGAGCCGTGATACGTTCCCTAGGCTGCACAGGGCCCCGCAGGGAGGCACGGTAAGTTGTAGGCCAGAGAGCCGCGAGACGGTCCCTAGGCTGCACAGGGCCCCGCGGGGAGGCACGATAAGATGTAGGCCACAGAGCCGCGAGACGGTCCCTAGGCTGCACAGGGCCCCATAGGGAGGCACAGTAAGATGTAGGCCAGAGAGCCGCGAGACGGTCCCTAGGCTGCACAGGGCCCTGCAGGGAGGCACAGTAAGATGTAGGCCAGAGAGTCGCGAGACGTTCCCTAGGCTGCACAGGGTCCCACAGGCAGGCACGGTAAGATGTAGGCCAGAGAGCCGCGAGACGGTCCCTAGGCTGCACAGGGCCCCAGAGGGAGGCACGGTAAGATGTAGGCCAGAGAGCCGCGAGACGGTCCCTAGGCTGCACAGGGCCTCGCAGGGAGGCACGGTAAGATGTAGGCCAGAGAGCCGAGAGACGGTCCCTAGGCTGCACAGGGCCCCGCATGGAGGCATGTTAAGATGTAGGCCAGAGAGCCGTGAGACATTCCCTAGGCTGCACAGGGTCCCTCAGGCAGGCACGGTAAGATGTAGGCCAGAGAGCCGCGAGACGGTCCCTAGGCTACACAGGGCCCCGCAGGGAGGCACAGTAAGATGTAGGCCAGAGAGCCGCGAGACGGTCCCTAGGCTACACAGGGCCCCGCAAGGAGGCACAGTAAGATGTAGGCCAGAGAGCCGCGAGACGGTCCCTAGGCTACACAGGGCCCCGCAGGGAGGCACGGTAAGATGTAGGCAAGAGAGCCGCGAGACGATCACTATACTACACAGGGCCCCGCAGGGAGGCACGGTAAGATGTAGGCCAGAGAGCCGCGAGACGGTCCCTAGGCTGCATAGGGCCCCGCAGGGAGGCACGGTAAGATGAAGGCCAGAGAGCCGCGAGACGGTCCCTAGGCTGCATTGGGCCCCGCAGGGAGGCACGGTAAAATGTAGGCCAGAGAGCCGCGAGACGGTCACTAGGCTACACAGGGCCCCGCAATGAGGCACGGTAAGATGTAGGCCAGAGAGCCGCTAGACGGTCCCTAGGCTGCACAGGGCCCCTGCAGGGAGGCACGGTAAGATGTAGGCCAGGGAGCCGCGAGACGGTCCCTAGGCTGCACAGGGCCCCGCAGGGAGGCACGATAAGATGTAGGCCAGAGAGACGCGAGACGGTCCCTAGGCTGTACAGGGCCCCACAGGGAGGCACGGTAAGATGTAGGGCAGAGAGTCGCGAGACGGTCCCTAGGCTGCACAGGGCCCTGCAGGGAGGCACGGTAAGATGTAGGCCAGAGAGTCGCAAGACGGTCCCTAGGCTGCACAGGGCCCCACAGGGAGGCACGGTAAGATGTAGGGCAGAGAGTCGCGAGACGGTCCCTAGGCTGCACAGGGCCCTGCAGGGAGGCACGGTAAGTTGTAGGCCAGAGAGCCGCGAGACGGTACCTAGGCTGCGCAGGGCCCTGCAGGGAGGCACGGTAAGATGTAGGCCAGAGAGCCGCGAGACGGTCCCTAGGCTGCAAAGGGCCCCACAGGGAGGTACGGTAAGATGTAGGCCAGAGAGCCGCGAGACGGTCGCTAGGCTGCACGGGGCCTCGCAGGGAGGCACGGTAAGATGTAGGCTAGAGAGCCGTGAGACGTTCCCTAGGCTGCACAGGGCCCCGCAGGGAGGCACGGTAAGTTGTAGGCCAGAGAGCCGCGAGACGGTCCCTAGGCTGCACAGGGCCCCGCAGGGAGGCACGGTAAGATGTAGGCCACAGAGCCGCGAGACGGTCCCTAGGCTGCACAGGGCCCCGCAGGGAGGCACGGTAAGATGTAGGTCAGAGAGCCGCTAGACGGTCCCTAGGCTGCACAGGGCCCTGCAGGGAGGCACGGTAGGATGTAGGCCAGGGAGCCGCGAGACGGTCCCTAGGCTGCACAGGGCCCCGCAGGGAGGCACGATAAAATGTAGGCCAGAGAGACGCGAGACGGTCCCTAGGCTGCATAGGGCCCTGCAGGGAGGCACGGTAAGATGTAGGCCAGGGAGCCGCGAGACGGTCCCTAGGCTGCACAGGGCCCCGCAGGGAGGCACGATAAGATGTAGGCCAGAGAGACGCGAGACGGTCCCTAGGCTGTACAGGGCCCCACAGGGAGGCACGGTAAGATGTAGGGCAGAGAGTCGCGAGACGGTCCCTAGGCTGCACAGGGCCCTGCAGGGAGGCACGGTAAGATGTAGGCCAGAGAGTCGCAAGACGGTCCCTAGGCTGCACAGGGCCCCACAGGGAGGCACGGTAAGATGTAGGGCAGAGTGTCGCGAGACGGTCCCTAGGCTGCACAGGGCCCTGCAGGGAGGCACGGTAAGATGTAGGCCAGAGAGTCGCAAGACGGTCCCTAGGCTGCCCAGGGCCCCACAGGGAGGCACGGTAAGATGTAGGGCAGAGAGTCGCGAGACGGTCCCTAGGCTGCACAGGGCCCTGCAGGGAGGCACGGTAAGTTGTAGGCCAGAGAGCCGCGAGACGGTACCTAGACTGCACAGGGCCCTGCAGGGAGGCACGGTAAGAGGTAGGCCAGAGAGCCGCGAGACGGTCCCTAGGCTGCAAAGGGCCCCGCAGGGAGGTACGGTAAGATGTAGGCCAGAGAGCCGCGAGACGGTCGCTAGGCTGCACGGGGCCTCGCAGGGAGGCACGGTAAGATGTAGGCTAGAGAGCCGTGATACGTTCCCTAGGCTGCACAGGGCCCCGCAGGGAGGCACGGTAAGTTGTAGGCCAGAGAGCCGCGAGACGGTCCCTAGGCTGCACAGGGCCCCGCGGGGAGGCACGGTAAGATGTAGGCCACAGAGCTGCGAGACGGTCCCTAGGCTGCACAGGGCCCCATAGGGAGGCACAGTAAGATGTAGGCCAGAGAGCCGCGAGACGGTCCCTAGGCTGCACAGGGCCCTGCAGGGAGGCACAGTAAGATGTAGGCCAGAGAGTCGCGAGACGTTCCCTAGGCTGCACAGGGTCCCACAGGCAGGCACGGTAAGATGTAGGCCAGAGAGCCGCGAGACGGTCCCTAGGCTGCACAGGGCCCCAGAGGGAGGCACGGTAAGATGTAGGCCAGAGAGCCGCGAGACGGTCCCTAGGCTGCACAGGGCCTCGCAGGGAGGCACGGTAAGATGTAGGCCAGAGAGCCGCGAGACGGTCCCTAGGCTGCACAGGACCCTGCAGGGAGGCACAGTAAGATGTAGGCCAGAGAGTCGCGAGACGTTCCCTAGGCTGCACAGGGTCCCACAGGCAGGCACGGTAAGATGTAGGCCAGAGAGCCGCGAGACGGTCCCTAGGCTGCACAGGGCCCCACAGGGAGGCACGGTAAGATGTAGGCCAGAGAGCCGCGAGACGGTCCCTAGGCTGCACAGGGTCTCGCAGGGAGGCACGGTAAGATGTAGGCCAGAGAGCCGAGAGACGGTCCCTAGGCTGCACAGGGCCCCGCATGGAGGCATGTTAAGATGTAGGCCAGAGAGCCGTGAGACATTCCCTAGGCTGCACAGGGTCCCACAGGCAGGCACGGTAAGATGTAGGCCAGAGAGCCGCGAGACGGTCCCTAGGCTACACAGGGCCCCGCAGGGAGGCACAGTAAGATGTAGGCCAGAGAGCCGCGAGACGGTCCCTAGGCTACACAGGGCCCCGCAAGGAGGCACAGTAAGATGTAGGCCAGAGAGCCGCGAGACGGTCCCTAGGCTACACAGGGCCCCGCAGGGAGGCACGGTAAGATGTAGGCAAGAGAGCCGCGAGACGATCACTATACTACACAGGGCCCCGCAGGGAGGCACGGTAAGATGTAGGCCAGAGAGCCGCGAGACGGTCCCTAGGCTGCATAGGGCCCCGCAGGGAGGCACGGTAAGATGAAGGCCAGAGAGCCGCGAGACGGTCCCTAGGCTGCATTGGGCCCCGCAGGGAGGCACGGTAAAATGTAGGCCAGAGAGCCGCGAGACGGTCACTAGGCTACACAGGGCCCCGCAATGAGGCACGGTAAGATGTAGGCCAGAGAGCCGCTAGACGGTCCCTAGGCTGCACAGGGCCCTGCAGGGAGGCACGGTAAGATGTAGGCCAGGGAGCCGCGAGACGGTCCCTAGGCTGCACAGGGCCCCGCAGGGAGGCACGATAAGATGTAGGCCAGAGAGACGCGAGACGGTCCCTAGGCTGTACAGGGCCCCACAGGGAGGCACGGTAAGATGTAGGGCAGAGAGTCACGAGACGGTCCCTAGGCTGCACAGGGCCCTGCAGGGAGGCACGGTAAGATGTAGGCCAGAGAGTCGCAAGACGGTCCCTAGGCTGCACAGGGCCCCACAGGGAGGCACGGTAAGATGTAGGGCAGAGAGTCGCGAGACGGTCCCTAGGCTGCACAGGGCCCTGCAGGGAGGCACGGTAAGTTGTAGGCCAGAGAGCCGCGAGACGGTACCTAGGCTGCGCAGGGCCCTGCAGGGAGGCACGGTAAGATGTAGGCCAGAGAGCCGCGAGACGGTCCCTAGGCTGCAAAGGGCCCCACAGGGAGGTACGGTAAGATGTAGGCCAGAGAGCCGCGAGACGGTCGCTAGGCTGCACGGGGCCTCGCAGGGAGGCACGGTAAGATGTAGGCTAGAGAGCCGTGAGACGTTCCCTAGGCTGCACAGGGCCCCGCAGGGAGGCACGGTAAGTTGTAGGCCAGAGAGCCGCGAGACGGTCCCTAGGCTGCACAGGGCCCCGCAGGGAGGCACGGTAAGATGTAGGCCACAGAGCCGCGAGACGGTCCCTAGGCTGCACAGGGCCCCGCAGGGAGGCACGGTAAGATGTAGGTCAGAGAGCCGCTAGACGGTCCCTAGGCTGCACAGGGCCCTGCAGGGAGGCACGGTAGGATGTAGGCCAGGGAGCCGCGAGACGGTCCCTAGGCTGCACAGGGCCCCGCAGGGAGGCACGATAAAATGTAGGCCAGAGAGACGCGAGACGGTCCCTAGGCTGTACAGGGCCCCACAGGGAGGCACGGTAAGATGTAAGGCAGAGAGTCGTGAGTCGGTCCCTAGGCTGCACAGGGCCCTGCAGGGAGGCACGGTAAGATGTAGGCCAGAGAGTCGCAAGACGGTCCCCAGGCTGCACAGGGCCCCACAGGGAGGCACGGTAAGATGTAGGGCAGAGAGTCGCGAGACGGTCCCTAGGCAGCACAGGGCCCCGCAGTTAGGCACGGTAAGATGTAGGCCAGAGAGTCGCGAGACGGTCCCTAGGCTGCAGAGGGCCCTGCAGCGAGGCACGGAAAGTTGTAGGCCAGAGAGCCGCGAGACGGTACCTAGGCTGCACAGGGCCCTGCAGGGAGGCACGGTAAGATGTAGGCCAGAGAGCCGCGAGACGGTCCCTAGGCTGCAAAGGGCCCCACAGGGAGGTACGGTAAGATGTAGGCCAGAGAGCCGCGAGACGGTCGCTAGGCTGCACGGGGCCTCGCAGGGAGGCACGGTAAGATGTAGGCTAGAGAGCCGTGAGACGTTCCCTAGGCTGCACAGAGCCCCGCAGGGAGGCACGGTAAGTTGTAGGCCAGAGAGCTGCGAGATGGTCCTTAGGCTGCACAGGGCCCCGCAGGGAGGCAGGTAAGATGTAGGCCAGAGCCGCGAGACGGTCCCTAGGCAGCACAGGGCCCTGCAGGGAGGCACGGTAAGATGTAGGCCAGAAAACCGCGAGACGGTCCCTAGGCTGCACAGGGCCCCGCAGTGAGGCACGGTAAGATGTAGGCCAGAGAGCCACGAGACCGTCCCTAGGCTGCACAGGGCCCCGCAGGGAGGCACGGTAAGATGTAGGCCAGAGAGCCGCGAGACGGTCACTAGGCTACACAGGGCCCCGCAGGGAGGCACGGTAAGATGTAGGCCAGAGAGCCGCGAGACGGTCCCTAGGCTGCACAGGGCCCTGCAGTGAGGCACGGTAAGATGTAGGCCAGGGAGCCGCGAGACGGTCCCTAGGCTGCACAGGGCCCCGCAGGGAGGCACGATAAGATGTAGGCCAGAGAGACGCGAGACGGTCCCTAGGCTGTACAGGGCCCCACAGGGAGGCACGGTAAGATGTAGGGCAGAGAGTCGCGAGACGGTCCCTAGGCTGCACAGGGCCCTGCAGGGAGGCACGGTAAGATGTAGGCCAGAGAGTCGCAAGACGGTCCCTAGGCTGCACAGGGCCCCACAGGGAGGCACGGTAAGATGTAGGGCAGAGAGTCGCGAGACGGTCCCTAGGCTGCACAGGGCCCTGCAGGGAGGCACGGTAAGATGTAGGCCAGAGAGTCGCAAGACGGTCCCTAGGCTGCCCAGGGCCCCACAGGGAGGCACGGTAAGATGTAGGGCAGAGAGTCGCGAGACGGTCCCTAGGCTGCACAGGGCCCTGCAGGGAGGCACGGTAAGTTGTAGGCCAGAGAGCCGCGAGACGGTACCTAGGCTGCACAGGGCCCTGCAGGGAGGCACGGTAAGATGTAGGCCAGAGAGCCGCGAGACGGTCCCTAGGCTGCAAAGGGCCCCGCAGGGAGGTACGGTAAGATGTAGGCCAGAGAGCCGCGAGACGGTCGCTAGGCTGCACGGGGCCTCGCAGGGAGGCACGGTAAGATGTAGGCTAGAGAGCCGTGAGACGTTCCCTAGGCTGCACAGGGCCCCGCAGGGAGGCACGGTAAGTTGTAGGCCAGAGAGCCGCGAGACGGTCCCTAGGCTGCACAGGGCCCCGCGGGGAGGCACGGTAAGATGTAGGCCACAGAGCCGCGAGACGGTCCCTAGGCTGCACAGGGCCCCATAGGGAGGCACAGTAAGATGTAGGCCAGAGAGCCGCGAGACGGTCCCTAGGCTGCACAGGGCCCTGCAGGGAGGCACAGTAAGATGTAGGCCAGAGAGTCGCGAGACGTTCCCTAGGCTGCACAGGGTCCCACAGGCAGGCACGGTAAGATGTAGGCCAGAGAGCCGCGAGACGGTCCCTAGGCTGCACAGGGCCCCAGAGGGAGGCACGGTAAGATGTAGGCCAGAGAGCCGCGAGACGGTCCCTAGGCTGCACAGGGCCTCGCAGGGAGGCACGGTAAGATGTAGGCCAGAGAGCCGAGAGACGGTCCCTAGGCTGCACAGGGCCCCGCATGGAGGCATGTTAAGATGTAGGCCAGAGAGCCGTGAGACATTCCCTAGGCTGCACAGGGTCCCTCAGGCAGGCACGGTAAGATGTAGGCCAGAGAGCCGCGAGACGGTCCCTAGGCTACACAGGGCCCCGCAGGGAGGCACAGTAAGATGTAGGCCAGAGAGCCGCGAGACGGTCCCTAGGCTACACAGGGCCCCGCAAGGAGGCACAGTAAGATGTAGGCCAGAGAGCCGCGAGACGGTCCCTAGGCTACACAGGGCCCCGCAGGGAGGCACGGTAAGATGTAGGCAAGAGAGCCGCGAGACGATCACTATACTACACAGGGCCCCGCAGGGAGGCACGGTAAGATGTAGGCCAGAGAGCCGCGAGACGGTCCCTAGGCTGCATAGGGCCCCGCAGGGAGGCACGGTAAGATGAAGGCCAGAGAGCCGCGAGACGGTCCCTAGGCTGCATTGGGCCCCGCAGGGAGGCACGGTAAAATGTAGGCCAGAGAGCCGCGAGACGGTCACTAGGCTACACAGGGCCCCGCAATGAGGCACGGTAAGATGTAGGCCAGAGAGCCGCTAGACGGTCCCTAGGCTGCACAGGGCCCTGCAGGGAGGCACGGTAAGATGTAGGCCAGGGAGCCGCGAGACGGTCCCTAGGCTGCACAGGGCCCCGCAGGGAGGCACGATAAGATGTAGGCCAGAGAGACGCGAGACGGTCCCTAGGCTGTACAGGGCCCCACAGGGAGGCACGGTAAGATGTAGGGCAGAGAGTCGCGAGACGGTCCCTAGGCTGCACAGGGCCCTGCAGGGAGGCACGGTAAGATGTAGGCCAGAGAGTCGCAAGACGGTCCCTAGGCTGCACAGGGCCCCACAGGGAGGCACGGTAAGATGTAGGGCAGAGAGTCGCGAGACGGTCCCTAGGCTGCACAGGGCCCTGCAGGGAGGCACGGTAAGTTGTAGGCCAGAGAGCCGCGAGACGGTACCTAGGCTGCGCAGGGCCCTGCAGGGAGGCACGGTAAGATGTAGGCCAGAGAGCCGCGAGACGGTCCCTAGGCTGCAAAGGGCCCCACAGGGAGGTACGGTAAGATGTAGGCCAGAGAGCCGCGAGACGGTCGCTAGGCTGCACGGGGCCTCGCAGGGAGGCACGGTAAGATGTAGGCTAGAGAGCCGTGAGACGTTCCCTAGGCTGCACAGGGCCCCGCAGGGAGGCACGGTAAGTTGTAGGCCAGAGAGCCGCGAGACGGTCCCTAGGCTGCACAGGGCCCCGCAGGGAGGCACGGTAAGATGTAGGCCACAGAGCCGCGAGACGGTCCCTAGGCTGCACAGGGCCCCGCAGGGAGGCACGGTAAGATGTAGGTCAGAGAGCCGCTAGACGGTCCCTAGGCTGCACAGGGCCCTGCAGGGAGGCACGGTAGGATGTAGGCCAGGGAGCCGCGAGACGGTCCCTAGGCTGCACAGGGCCCCGCAGGGAGGCACGATAAAATGTAGGCCAGAGAGACGCGAGACGGTCCCTAGGCTGCATAGGGCCCTGCAGGGAGGCACGGTAAGATGTAGGCCAGGGAGCCGCGAGACGGTCCCTAGGCTGCACAGGGCCCCGCAGGGAGGCACGATAAGATGTAGGCCAGAGAGACGCGAGACGGTCCCTAGGCTGTACAGGGCCCCACAGGGAGGCACGGTAAGATGTAGGGCAGAGAGTCGCGAGACGGTCCCTAGGCTGCACAGGGCCCTGCAGGGAGGCACGGTAAGATGTAGGCCAGAGAGTCGCAAGACGGTCCCTAGGCTGCACAGGGCCCCACAGGGAGGCACGGTAAGATGTAGGGCAGAGTGTCGCGAGACGGTCCCTAGGCTGCACAGGGCCCTGCAGGGAGGCACGGTAAGATGTAGGCCAGAGAGTCGCAAGACGGTCCCTAGGCTGCCCAGGGCCCCACAGGGAGGCACGGTAAGATGTAGGGCAGAGAGTCGCGAGACGGTCCCTAGGCTGCACAGGGCCCTGCAGGGAGGCACGGTAAGTTGTAGGCCAGAGAGCCGCGAGACGGTACCTAGACTGCACAGGGCCCTGCAGGGAGGCACGGTAAGAGGTAGGCCAGAGAGCCGCGAGACGGTCCCTAGGCTGCAAAGGGCCCCGCAGGGAGGTACGGTAAGATGTAGGCCAGAGAGCCGCGAGACGGTCGCTAGGCTGCACGGGGCCTCGCAGGGAGGCACGGTAAGATGTAGGCTAGAGAGCCGTGATACGTTCCCTAGGCTGCACAGGGCCCCGCAGGGAGGCACGGTAAGTTGTAGGCCAGAGAGCCGCGAGACGGTCCCTAGGCTGCACAGGGCCCCGCGGGGAGGCACGGTAAGATGTAGGCCACAGAGCCGCGAGACGGTCCCTAGGCTGCACAGGGCCCCATAGGGAGGCACAGTAAGATGTAGGCCAGAGAGCCGCGAGACGGTCCCTAGGCTGCACAGGGCCCTGCAGGGAGGCACAGTAAGATGTAGGCCAGAGAGTCGCGAGACGTTCCCTAGGCTGCACAGGGTCCCACAGGCAGGCACGGTAAGATGTAGGCCAGAGAGCCGCGAGACGGTCCCTAGGCTGCACAGGGCCCCAGAGGGAGGCACGGTAAGATGTAGGCCAGAGAGCCGCGAGACGGTCCCTAGGCTGCACAGGGCCTCGCAGGGAGGCACGGTAAGATGTAGGCCAGAGAGCCGCGAGACGGTCCCTAGGCTGCACAGGACCCTGCAGGGAGGCACAGTAAGATGTAGGCCAGAGAGTCGCGAGACGTTCCCTAGGCTGCACAGGGTCCCACAGGCAGGCACGGTAAGATGTAGGCCAGAGAGCCGCGAGACGGTCCCTAGGCTGCACAGGGCCCCACAGGGAGGCACGGTAAGATGTAGGCCAGAGAGCCGCGAGACGGTCCCTAGGCTGCACAGGGTCTCGCAGGGAGGCACGGTAAGATGTAGGCCAGAGAGCCGAGAGACGGTCCCTAGGCTGCACAGGGCCCCGCATGGAGGCATGTTAAGATGTAGGCCAGAGAGCCGTGAGACATTCCCTAGGCTGCACAGGGTCCCACAGGCAGGCACGGTAAGATGTAGGCCAGAGAGCCGCGAGACGGTCCCTAGGCTACACAGGGCCCCGCAGGGAGGCACAGTAAGATGTAGGCCAGAGAGCCGCGAGACGGTCCCTAGGCTACACAGGGCCCCCGCAAGGAGGCACAGTAAGATGTAGGCCAGAGAGCCGCGAGACGGTCCCTAGGCTACACAGGGCCCCGCAGGGAGGCACGGTAAGATGTAGGCAAGAGAGCCGCGAGACGATCACTATACTACACAGGGCCCCGCAGGGAGGCACGGTAAGATGTAGGCCAGAGAGCCGCGAGACGGTCCCTAGGCTGCATAGGGCCCCGCAGGGAGGCACGGTAAGATGAAGGCCAGAGAGCCGCGAGACGGTCCCTAGGCTGCATTGGGCCCCGCAGGGAGGCACGGTAAAATGTAGGCCAGAGAGCCGCGAGACGGTCACTAGGCTACACAGGGCCCCGCAATGAGGCACGGTAAGATGTAGGCCAGAGAGCCGCTAGACGGTCCCTAGGCTGCACAGGGCCCTGCAGGGAGGCACGGTAAGATGTAGGCCAGGGAGCCGCGAGACGGTCCCTAGGCTGCACAGGGCCCCGCAGGGAGGCACGATAAGATGTAGGCCAGAGAGACGCGAGACGGTCCCTAGGCTGTACAGGGCCCCACAGGGAGGCACGGTAAGATGTAGGGCAGAGAGTCACGAGACGGTCCCTAGGCTGCACAGGGCCCTGCAGGGAGGCACGGTAAGATGTAGGCCAGAGAGTCGCAAGACGGTCCCTAGGCTGCACAGGGCCCCACAGGGAGGCACGGTAAGATGTAGGGCAGAGAGTCGCGAGACGGTCCCTAGGCTGCACAGGGCCCTGCAGGGAGGCACGGTAAGTTGTAGGCCAGAGAGCCGCGAGACGGTACCTAGGCTGCGCAGGGCCCTGCAGGGAGGCACGGTAAGATGTAGGCCAGAGAGCCGCGAGACGGTCCCTAGGCTGCAAAGGGCCCCACAGGGAGGTACGGTAAGATGTAGGCCAGAGAGCCGCGAGACGGTCGCTAGGCTGCACGGGGCCTCGCAGGGAGGCACGGTAAGATGTAGGCTAGAGAGCCGTGAGACGTTCCCTAGGCTGCACAGGGCCCCGCAGGGAGGCACGGTAAGTTGTAGGCCAGAGAGCCGCGAGACGGTCCCTAGGCTGCACAGGGCCCCGCAGGGAGGCACGGTAAGATGTAGGCCAGGGAGCCGCGAGACGGTCCCTAGGCTGCACAGGGCCCCGCAGGGAGGCACGGTAAGATGTAGGTCAGAGAGCCGCTAGACGGTCCCTAGGCTGCACAGGGCCCTGCAGGGAGGCACGGTAGGATGTAGGCCAGGGAGCCGCGAGACGGTCCCTAGGCTGCACAGGGCCCCGCAGGGAGGCACGATAAAATGTAGGCCAGAGAGACGCGAGACGGTCCCTAGGCTGTACAGGGCCCCACAGGGAGGCACGGTAAGATGTAAGGCAGAGAGTCGTGAGTCGGTCCCTAGGCTGCACAGGGCCCTGCAGGGAGGCACGGTAAGATGTAGGCCAGAGAGTCGCAAGACGGTCCCCAGGCTGCACAGGGCCCCACAGGGAGGCACGGTAAGATGTAGGGCAGAGAGTCGCGAGACGGTCCCTAGGCAGCACAGGGCCCCGCAGTTAGGCACGGTAAGATGTAGGCCAGAGAGTCGCGAGACGGTCCCTAGGCTGCAGAGGGCCCTGCAGCGAGGCACGGAAAGTTGTAGGCCAGAGAGCCGCGAGACGGTACCTAGGCTGCACAGGGCCCTGCAGGGAGGCACGGTAAGATGTAGGCCAGAGAGCCGCGAGACGGTCCCTAGGCTGCAAAGGGCCCCACAGGGAGGTACGGTAAGATGTAGGCCAGAGAGCCGCGAGACGGTCGCTAGGCTGCACGGGGCCTCGCAGGGAGGCACGGTAAGATGTAGGCTAGAGAGCCGTGAGACGTTCCCTAGGCTGCACAGAGCCCCGCAGGGAGGCACGGTAAGTTGTAGGCCAGAGAGCTGCGAGATGGTCCTTAGGCTGCACAGGGCCCCGCAGGGAGGCAGGTAAGATGTAGGCCAGAGCCGCGAGACGGTCCCTAGGCAGCACAGGGCCCTGCAGGGAGGCACGGTAAGATGTAGGCCAGAAAACCGCGAGACGGTCCCTAGGCTGCACAGGGCCCCGCAGTGAGGCACGGTAAGATGTAGGCCAGAGAGCCACGAGACCGTCCCTAGGCTGCACAGGGCCCCGCAGGGAGGCACGGTAAGATGTAGGCCAGAGAGCCGCGAGACGGTCACTAGGCTACACAGGGCCCCGCAGGGAGGCACGGTAAGATGTAGGCCAGAGAGCCGCGAGACGGTCCCTAGGCTGCACAGGGCCCTGCAGTGAGGCACGGTAAGATGTAGGCCAGGGAGCCGCGAGACGGTCCCTAGGCTGCACAGGGCCCCGCAGGGAGGCACGATAAGATGTAGGCCAGAGAGACGCGAGACGGTCCCTAGGCTGTACAGGGCCCCACAGGGAGGCACGGTAAGATGTAGGGCAGAGAGTCGCGAGACGGTCCCTAGGCTGCACAGGGCCCTGCAGGGAGGCACGGTAAGATGTAGGCCAGAGAGTCGCAAGACGGTCCCTAGGCTGCACAGGGCCCCACAGGGAGGCACGGTAAGATGTAGGGCAGAGAGTCGCGAGACGGTCCCTAGGCTGCACAGGGCCCTGCAGGGAGGCACGGTAAGATGTAGGCCAGAGAGTCGCAAGACGGTCCCTAGGCTGCCCAGGGCCCCACAGGGAGGCACGGTAAGATGTAGGGCAGAGAGTCGCGAGACGGTCCCTAGGCTGCACAGGGCCCTGCAGGGAGGCACGGTAAGTTGTAGGCCAGAGAGCCGCGAGACGGTACCTAGGCTGCACAGGGCCCTGCAGGGAGGCACGGTAAGATGTAGGCCAGAGAGCCGCGAGACGGTCCCTAGGCTGCAAAGGGCCCCGCAGGGAGGTACGGTAAGATGTAGGCCAGAGAGCCGCGAGACGGTCGCTAGGCTGCACGGGGCCTCGCAGGGAGGCACGGTAAGATGTAGGCTAGAGAGCCGTGAGACGTTCCCTAGGCTGCACAGGGCCCCGCAGGGAGGCACGGTAAGTTGTAGGCCAGAGAGCCGCGAGACGGTCCCTAGGCTGCACAGGGCCCCGCGGGGAGGCACGGTAAGATGTAGGCCACAGAGCCGCGAGACGGTCCCTAGGCTGCACAGGGCCCCATAGGGAGGCACAGTAAGATGTAGGCCAGAGAGCCGCGAGACGGTCCCTAGGCTGCACAGGGCCCTGCAGGGAGGCACAGTAAGATGTAGGCCAGAGAGTCGCGAGACGTTCCCTAGGCTGCACAGGGTCCCACAGGCAGGCACGGTAAGATGTAGGCCAGAGAGCCGCGAGACGGTCCCTAGGCTGCACAGGGCCCCAGAGGGAGGCACGGTAAGATGTAGGCCAGAGAGCCGCGAGACGGTCCCTAGGCTGCACAGGGCCTCGCAGGGAGGCACGGTAAGATGTAGGCCAGAGAGCCGAGAGACGGTCCCTAGGCTGCACAGGGACCCGCATGGAGGCATGTTAAGATGTAGGCCAGAGAGCCGTGAGACGTTCCCTAGGATGCACAGGGTCCCACAGGCAGGCACGGTAAGATGTAGGCCAGAGAGCCGCGAGACGGTCCCTAGGCTGCAAAGGGCCTCGCAGGGAGGCACGGTAAGATGTAGGCCAGAGAGCCGCGAGACGGTCCCTAGGCTGCACAGGGCCCCGCAGGGAGGCACGGTAAGATGTAGGCCAGAGAGCCGCGAGACGGTCCCTAGGCTGCACAGGGCCCTGCAGGGAGGCGCAGTAAGATGTAGGCCAGAGAGCCGCGAGACGGTCCCTAGGCTGCACAGGGCCCTGCAGGGAGGCACAGTAATATGTAGGCCAGAGAGTCGCGAGACGTTCCCTAGGCTGCACAGGGTCCCACAGGCAGGCACGGTAAGATGTAGGCCAGAGAGCCGCGAGACGGTCCCTAGGCTGCACAGGGCCCCACAGGGAGGCACGGTAAGATGTAGGCCAGAGAGCCGCGAGACGGTCCCTAGGCTGCACAGGGTCTCGCAGGGAGGCACGGTAAGATGTAGGCCAGAGAGCCGAGAGACGGTCCCTAGGCTGCACAGGGCCCCGCATGGAGGCATGTTAAGATGTAGGCCAGAGAGCCGTGAGACGTTCCCTAGGCTGCACAGGGTCCCACAGGCAGGCACGGTAAGATGTAGGCCAGAGAGCCGCGAGACGGTCCCTAGGCTGCAAAGGGCCTCGCAGGGAGGCACGGTAAGATGCAGGCCAGAGAGCCGCGAGACGGTCCCTAGGCTGCACAGGGCCCCGCAGGGAGGCACGGTAAGATGTAGGCCAGAGAGCCGCGAGACGGTCCCTGTGCTGCATAGATCTTTAAGTTGCTCTTTCCGTAGGAGAACATCAAATAGCATGAATGGATCTGTTTAAAGAATTAAAAATATTCTAACGTGTAATGAATGAGATGGATGGAAAATATGAAGAAAGTGGAATTCTAGCGGCTTTGGAGTACAATGTGGAGAAAAATATGAGTGAAATATATCCTGAGACAAGTATTGCACTTAAAATAGTTGCCGTTATTTCCGGCCACACTTGCGGCTGCCGAGAGAAGTCTCTCAAAATTAAAATTAATTAAGACCTACCTCAGGAACGCCATAAACCTAGACAGACTCTCAGCACTCGCAATCCTGTCCATAAGAAATGAATTGACGCCACGTTTGGTCTATAGATATTTAATTAAAGACTTCAGCCGAAAAAAGAGCAGAGGAGTTCATTCTTAGCATTCTTTGTTACTGTAAGTCCCCCCGGAAGTAAGGGCCTCGCAAATCTTGTACCGCACAGGGCCCCACAATGTCTAGCGCCGCCACTTTGTTACTGTAAGTCCCTCCGGAAGTAAGGGCCTCGCAAATCTTGTACCGCACAGGGCCCCGCAATGGCCAGCGCCGCCACTTTGTTACTGTAATTCCCCCCGGAAGTAAGGGCCTCGCAAATCTTGTACCACACAGGGCCTCGCAATGGCTAGCGCCACCACTTTGTTACTGTAAGTCCCCCCGGAAGTAAGGGCCTCGCAAATCTTGTACCACACAGTGCCCCGCAATGGATAGTGCCCCCACTTCGTTACTGTAAGTCCCTCCGGAAGTAAGGGCCTCGCAAATCTTGTACCACACAGGGCCCCGCAATGGCTAGTGCCGCCACTTTGTTACTGTAAGTCCCTCCGGAAGTAAGGGCCTCGCAAATCTAGTACCGCACAAGGCCCCACAATGTCTAGCGCAACCACTTTGTTACTGTAAGTCCCTCCGGAAGTAAGGGCCTCGCAAATCTTGTACCGCACAGGGCCCCACAATGACTAGCGCCAGTTATGTCAACATGGCGGCTGAGTGAACAACACGGCAGGGAGTAGCTCCGAAAACATTGTGTATTTAAGAGTGTATTCGAGGAAGAACCTAAACCATATTTGTCACCCGACAATATAAGTGCATACGTTGCCCAGTAACTAATAAGAACATCAGTTAGAATTACTAACTTCCTCGTAAATTGGTTAAATAGGAGTTTTTACCTGCATCGGCACATGGGTGACTGTGGTGAGTGTGGTGGTAGCTTGGGGAAGGCTGGAAAGGTACAGTGTGGTTCATGTAAAAAGTGGTTCCACAAGAAGTGCGTGAATACATTGAACAGATTCACCGAGTGGCTGTGTGTGCAATGTGTGGACTATAGTGCAACTATAAGTGACAGTGTAAGTGACAAAGACACTCCATCAATGGAGAATATTTATGGAATGCTGAAAGACGTAAAAGAACAACTTAAAATCATAAAAGACGAACAAAGAGCGAGAGAGACTGATCTAGGTAACTCATTGGAATTGTGCCATAAGAAACTAGACGATTGTGTAACATTAATTTCTAACCAGCAGACAGAAATTAAGGAATGTAAAGGACAGATTGACACATTGACCCAGCAAAATGTCAATCTCAAGGCGAAGCTAAAATCCCTAGAAAACCGCCTAGGAGAATCTGAGCAGTACACAAGTAGGAATACGGTGGAAATACACGGTGTCCCGGAAGTTCCTAACGAATACATTATTGAAACAGTGAAGAAAGTAGGTCAAGCTCTGGGTGTGGTCATCACTGAAACAATGGTAGATGCCTGTCATCGACTGCCTAAGTCACCTAATCATCAACACAGTGGCATCATCTTAAAATTCGTTCGGCGGGACGACAAGGAGCGTTTCATGGAGCGTCGCCGGGTGAAACGGATTCTCTCCACTCGTCACGTCGGTATTCCTGGGGACAGTGTAATTTATGTGAACGAAAGTTTATCACCAGAGAAGAGGAAATTACTGTCACAAGCTCGGAACATCAGGAGAGAGAAGGAGTATTCTTTCTTGTGGGTAAGAAATGGACACATTAAAATACGCCAATCTGAAGGTTCTAGAGTCATCGTAATTCGAAATGAGGATGACCTGAACACTCTCTAATGGTATCAAAATCTAGATTATCCATTTATTATCAAAATGTAGGAGGAATGAATACAAAATTAGATTTATTCAATGAAAACCTGATCACCAAAAAGCAAGACTTAATTCTAATTACAGAAACTTGGTTATCTAGTAAAATCGCTGACACTGAGGTCTGTTGTGATATGTACAGAGTATACAGGGCTGAGAGGCCTGCCAGAACAGGGGGTGGGGTGGCTGTCTTGGTTCTGAGCGGATTAACAGTACTCAAGGTCGAAAGAATGACTGGCAGCTTGGAATGTCTATTAGTGAAACTGGTTATTGCAGGAAATATTTGGTACGTCTGTATGTTTACATCCCACCAGCTTCAAAAGTAGAATCGTACAGGCAACTATATCGGTGGCTGGAATCCAGCACAGAAATATATGATAAAAATGTATTAATATTTGGTGACTTCAATATCCCAACAATACAAAGTACAATAATTAAAGATGACAATATTCACACAAGAGAACTCGTAAAGTTTATTAATTATCTTCAGCTAAAATCTTATAATTCAGTACTAAACCGCAACGGGAGGACGCTGGACTTAGTTCTATCCAACAAACCCAACATAAATGTAACGGAAAACACAGACCCACTCTTACCGCAGGATCGCCATCACCCAGCTCTGGATGTGGAAATATCTCTAACTATATGTCGAAACCAAGTAATTATCCAGCCTAATGATACCTATAACTTCCGGGAAGCCGATTTTGAGCAAATGTACACTCGGTTGAGGGATAGTGCCTGGGGTCAAATATACGAGTGCACTGATGTAAATACTGCAGTAGACCTGTTTTATCAGATTTTTAACACAGTACTTGGCGAAACCGTTCCTATATGTAAACGACAAACGGGCAGAAAATATCCTGTCTGGTTCTCTAAGGAAATAAAGAGTAAATTGAAGGAGAAGGAACACCATAGGAAGAGAAAACATTACTCAGATCATCATAGACTACGTTTTGAAGAATTAAGGTCAGAAATTAAAAAGGATATTAAATTATCTTATAAGAAATATATCCATAATATTTAAAAAACATTAGAGGGGACTCAAAGAAATTTTGGACGTTTATTAAAAACAATAAAAAAAATAGGAACTCATGCGACACTTTTAAATATAATAATGAAGAATTGGACAGTGGTGATTCCATTGTTGAAGGTTTCGCGTCATATTTCAAATCAGTATATGACTCTCAGTCAGCCCAATACAAAGTCCCAGTCTGCAATTCGAATACTCCCAACACCCTTCACATAAAACTTGTCTCAAAGGAAGAGATAGAAATGGCATTTAAAAAATTAAAACCTAAGTCGTCGGCTGGTCCTGATAATATTCCACCGTATGTAGTTAAGGGATGTGCTGAAAGCCTAAGGGACCCGTTACACTTTATATTTAACTTAGCAATACAAACTTGTACGTTCCCTGACGCCTGGAAAATCACTCGCGTCTGCCCTATACTAAAATCGGGAGACCCATCACTAATTAATAACTACCGTCCTATATCTATTTTATCCGCAGTAGCCAAGGTATTTTAATTCATATTGCACGGAAGAATATCAGTATTTCTCAGACCACTCGTAACAGTTAACCAACATGGTTTCCTATCCAGGAAATCAACAGTGACGAATGCAATTAATTTTACTCAAATTATATCTAAAGAGTTAGATAAAGGAGGGCAGATGGATGTCATATTTACAGATTTCGAGAAAGCTTTCGACACAATAAATCACGATATCCTTCTTAAAAAATATGTATTTTGGGATTTTCCCACCCATTACTCAAATTATTCATCTCCTACCTCAGGGACAGGAAACAATTTGTTTTGTTCCAGAAAATTGTCTCAAAGGAATACATAGTTCATTCCGGAATACCCCAAGGTTCGAACCTTGGACCTTTGATTTTTCTAGCAATGATAAATGATTTGCCACGATGTATACTGCACTCAAATAGTCTTTTACATGCAGATGACTTCAAAATTTTTAAATCAATTTCTTCCACTAATGACTGCACTCTACTACAAAATGACCTAAATAATATACACAAATGGAGTATAGGAAATAAATTATACTTAAACGTACCGAAGTGTGTTGTTATGACCTTTACACGTAAGAAGAACCCAATCACATTTGTTTATGGAATTGGACCTAAGTCATTGAAAACAGTAAGCGAGAAGAAAAATCTAGGGATTCTGTTTGACCGAGAGCTTGCTTTCACTTATCATGTGCAAAAGACGGTCGGGGATGCTTACCGCATGTTAGGGTTTATAATAAGAAACACTAAGCCATTCATTAGGACCAGTACCTGCATAAAACTTTATACTGTCATGGTGAGATCCAAGCTCGAGTACGCCAGCCAAGTATGGAGTCCCTGGCAGAAAACGTGCATTAAGTCCATTGAGCAAGTTCAAAAGAAATTCCTCAGATATTTACACCTCAAAATAACGGGCAATTACCCACACATGGTACCCTACGGTGAACTTTTGTTGAATTTCGGCATGACTAGTTTGGAGTCTCGAAGGCAAGTGAATGATATGAAATTCCTTTATAAAGTCATTAACGGTCAAATTGATAACTCATTTTTCCTATCGCTCCTAAATTTCAACATCCCTCGCTTAACTACAAGATCAACCATAACATTCAAAACTGATATAACCAATACCACTTCACATAACAATTCACCTGTATGGAGGCTTTGCAGTATTTACAACGATGCGGTTCGTGTAAACTGGAAAAAGATTTATGTCTCTCAATCAGACCGTTCTTGGAAATTATAACCCGGTCACTCTAATTCATACTTAAAATAAAATTATCACACATAACAGAATCAACAATGTATATATGTGGATAGGTCTGTTCCCTAGTTATTGATGTTACCTTTTAGTTTATTATGTAATAATTTCAAAACCTGTTTTTATATTTGGCATTAGATCATATTTAGATTTAGTTTTTATATTATCTTTTTACTACTATGCATTTTGATCTGTGTGAACTTCTTAGTTTTATGAATTACATTAAGATACTGATACTTAATGCAGACATATCAGGAAATGTATCTTACTGTGTAGGTGCACTATTATTGGGGCGCACACTGAGCCCTGTTGTGTACCATCAACAAATAAATAAATAAATAAATAAACTTTGTTACTGTAAGTCCCTCCGGAAGTAAGGGCCTCGCAAATCTTGTACCGCACAGGGCCCCGCAATGGCTAGCGCCGCCACTTTGTTACTGTAAGTCCTTCCGGAAGTAAGGGCCTCGCAAATCTTGTACCGCACAGGGCCCCACAATGGCTAGTGCCGCCACTTTGTTACTGTAAGTCCCCCCGGAAGTAAGGGCCTCGCAAATCTTGTACCGCACGGGGCCCCACAATGGCTAGGGCCGCCACTGCATACATGATCAATGTGAAAATTGTTTCCTAAATATTTCACAAGCGAATTTACTCCCATCCTTCCTATTAATCTTAGGTACATCATGGAACATTCACGCTGAAATTCTTAACATATATAAGGAGGTCAAAATATGACCTAAAATGTCAAAATGTGATATTGCCATAATTGTTTGGAGTGATCCTTTCGCGATCTGAAATGTTTGTAATTAACTTTAATGGTTGTTGTCTCTTGACCGGTCGCGGTGAGCCTACCATGCTCACTTCTTTCTTTTACTTTCGTTTAAAAGAAGCGGATTTTCCATGAACACACAGAGCGCCAGCACCTTCCCATCCCCCCTTCCTAATCACATTAACAATCGAATTGCAACACTCAGTTCCGTTCTGGTCATTGCTGTGTCGAGTTGAATTTACTGTGCGCCTGTGGGACTCGGCTTGACCTATTTTGTAACTCAGGTAGGTCTCATTATTGTTCTGTTTTATAATTGTCCCTGACTCACTTATCAATATTGTAACTTCAATAAGCTTCTTCACAACTTTGTAGAAATGTGTCTTACATTTATTGTATCTCTATGACTTCTTTTCAGTTATAACATCTAAGAAGCGGAAATACTTATTTTAAATTTACCAATGAATACGGTAGACCTACATTAATTCCATCCATTTTTCTTGTTTCATTTAAAGGAGAGTATTTAGGCCTACTAAACAAATGTTTGCTGATCGTAATTTAAGATGGGAATAAAACGATTATCGTGTTGGAAGTCATTTTCAGTGTTGCCTTATTAAGGGAAATGTATGCTTTTCAGTCGGTCAACACGATTTTACCCAATTATATTGGGCGTCATGCCCTAACTCTGAAACAAAATATATGAATCTCTTAATCTCATGTAAGTATTTTTGTCAGGGATTGGGCATAACACGCAATATATTTAGGTACAATCGTGTTGAACGACTAAAAAGCATAAATGTCGTACGTAAAACCACAAAGATACACACAATCATTTTTAAAAGGCATCAAATTAATAAAGATGTGTCGCTAAATTTAGAAGATCTTTTACAAAATAAAGAAGTGAGCCGCGCTCCCTGAAGGAACATTTCCAGTCACGCTGACTGGAAATGTTCCTTCAGGGTGCGCGACCAGGTCGAGTTGGATTTCTTCTGTGGTGGCGTCGTTTGGTAAACCTCTTATTATGACTTGTTTGTCTGTGCGTTTGGTTGTTAGGTATGCAAAATAATTCCTTTTTTTTTTAGTACTGATATGATTTTCTGGTGGTCGCTGAGTGAGGTGACTGTAAGGACGCCGTCGGGGTTGGGCGTGAGTACAAATTTGCGGTCCTGGACTGCCTTGGTGACAAAGTCACGTAGGTCTCTCCATTTCTTGGAGGTCCTGATGTGAATGGGTGGTGGGAGTGTGGGTGGAGATTGGTTTGGTTGGTTGTTGGTTTGTGTGTACGAATTTGGTGGTGTTTGTTTTGTTGGTCTGGTCTTCTTTGTTGCTGTCGATGGAGGGGACTTGGTATTTGTGGGTGTAGGGGTTTGATTTGATTTGGTGGCTGTTGCAGGTCTACCAGTTGCGGTCTGCGCAAGTTTCTGGTGACATATTGCTTGGGTGGAACCATTGTTGCGGTGTTAATGTCAGTGTTGGAAGTATGTAGTTTCGTGTTTTCACCCGGTTTCCCCATGGTGGTGGAGAGGGTGAAACCTGGGCGTTGGTGAGTGGAATTATAGCCAATTTTCATTGATGAAAAAAATAGGCTAATGAGATCACCTTTTGTCCGTGTGTCTGTCTGTGTGTGCGTGTGTGATTCGTGTGAGTGTCCCCCATAATAAAATCTAAACGTCTGGAGCCATTTGAATGAAACTGGAAAAGTTCATAGCACTATTCAGGACCAGCCCGGCCGTGCTCTTCAGATTTTGTTACGTCTCACCAATCCAACATGGCGGCTGTGCGAAATATTTAACCAGCATTCAATATCTCCGAAACTATCACAGATATCAACCTGGAATTTTGTACGGTGATAAAGGAAACCACTAGAAGTTCACCTATGTGACTTTTGAAAACCTGGTAACTACAAAGCCAACATGGCGGCCAAGGAAATTTGCGACTTTTAAATAGATGTTTCTCGCGATTTAACCAACCAAACGCAATGAAACTGGGTACAGTATATGTTTCAGCACATTGCAATGCACCGACATCTAACTTCGTCCAATTGTTTACATAACCTCTAGATGGCGGATGTGCGAATTATTTCACCAGCATTCTATATCTCTGAAACTATTAGCGGTATCACCCTGAAATTTTGTGCGGAGATAAAGGGCACTACTGGAAGTTCATCTATGATACTTTCAAAAACCGGTTAACTACAAAACGAACATGGTGGCGAAGCGAATTTAAAAGATTTAAATAGGCTTTTCTCGCGATTTAATGATCCAAACACAATGAAACTTGGTATAGCAAATGTTCATACCCAATGTAATGCACTGGTATCTAATTTAGTTCAATTGTTTAAATAACCTCAAGATCGCGGCTGTGCGATTTTTAAAATTATTTTTTTATTTCTTGTGTCGTAATCATGCGATAGAAGTGAAAGTTTGAATAATAAACCCACGCAATAATTTCCTTTAATGGTACTGCCCCCGTAAAATGAATTATAAGGGATGAATATGGGAATAATACATTTTTTTTTCGAAGCCCATGATAACATTTAACCAAGGAATATGATGGCTGGAACTTGGCAGAAACCAGTCGTGAGGCGACGTTGAGCAGGAGGGAAATTCCGTCACGTGATTGTATTGCGCAATGGAAGTTTCCAGAAGCTTAGAATCGACCTAGCAACAGCGAATATTCCCAGGAATTGTTTGAATATTGTTATAAATTATCCCATTGGATATGAGCTTACAGCCAATAGGAAGAAGTTTTAGAGAAGACGGGAGTTCCAGCAACTAAAATTTTATGGATATTTAATTCATTAAAGCCCTTAGAGAGTGAATTTATATATTGGAGAAGAGAAGAATATGATAATAAAATATTGGAAATATTTTATAAGTCAATAGCAGGTCGCTATTGGAAGGAATAAGCGATTTGCTAGAGCCCGCGCGAATTTGAGAGGGAACTCAAAAAGGCGGCGAGAATCGGTAGACTTGGAGGGGAGAAGCCAAGCAACGAGGCTCTTGTGTATCTGAATGTCCGAGAAGTCAGACGTATGCGATTGGAAGAGAGAGGAGTTACGAGTGTTTCACCGGTCTTATAGAAGGTGACTCGTGGAGAAAAGGCATTAGCGAAGGTCGTGTTAGGAGATTACCGCGCCTTGAAATTAAGTTAACTTGCGAGGGACTTATGTGCCGCAATCACTTCAGTCTGATCGGCTTCATAGACATTATTTCAACTACAGATTGTAACTCGTTATCAGATATTGTATATTACGAACTTTCAGAAGTTCAAGAAAAGTATTTCAGCAATTATAAGCAGTTTTGGGAAGCGCGAGAAAAGTGTTTCTTTCCAGCGCGACAAGACACTTTTATCCGAGCGACGACAGCGCATGCAGCAGCCACAAGTGAGTACGGGTGTGTTAGCATTGATTGTGGGGAACTGTATTACAACAAATAGGATGGAGATGTATTCCATAGTGAAGAACAATATTCAGTCTACTATTATGAAGATTATTATGGACTAAATTATTATGTGCGCCAGGAGTATAAGCAGATAGAAGCAATATAGTCAGCGATGGAGCTTCGTTAGAGGAGACTGTTCATGAATGTCTACTTAGTGAGCAAACATGAGACTTGATGTACAACTCTATTCTAGTGCATTCTCGTCAAACATGAGTTTAACATTAACATCTGTGACTATAGAACGATGTTCATATTCCATCTACATGAATGTTCATTATGCGAGTGAGGTCCACGACTTTCTTTTCGAACGCCTTTCGAAGTGGAAAGCCGAACTTTCGACGCTACTCACCGTTATGATGAATCTGTGCTGTGACGGGGAAAGAAGAAACATCAAGATTATCAAGAGGTCCAGGGTTATCCCGGTCACAAGGAAGATGATGATTGGAGGCCCGCAGTTCGATCCCGGTCGGAGCTTGCTGTTTTCCAGTAGGGGAATTCTTTCCTTTCCTGAAGTCACGAGTTCTTGGAGACGAGCTATGATCCAGCCCAGATCATTGAGAGATGTAACATCTGAGTATTTTGTAATACTCTATCTTGATCTTCTAGACTTCGAGACCAGGTATCAGTGTCCACTAACCTTGTAGTTCGAGCCTGTAGTGACACTTTGTGAGCAAATCCTTTATCCTTATTTCGACACAATATTTATGTACTCCATGTATAGCATTTTTATTCTTCGAAATTTATTGTAGTGATCGTCTTGCGACGCTTTTAGTTTCGTTTGTTAGGAATCCAGTTTCTGAACTGAGATTATTTTACTTGTTCGAGGAACAAGCTTTTGTCATTTCCTTTAAGGAACAGTAATTGATTTTCGACGTTTATGAATTCATTCTGAATTCAGGTGATAGACATTTTCGTCTATGTTACCCATTAATTTAATGTTTATTAGTTTAATTTGGGCATTTTATCCGTCGAGAAAAAACGTCAAGAGAAGAAGATCTTGGTAGTGATATATTGTGAAATATCATGACATCTTATGGAATGAAACATTTAACGTGGACACGATTATTATCGTCAGAAGTCATAGACATTCGTTCTGAATGGAGAGAATACGAATATGACTAATTGTATGTTTTATTGAAGAAAGCTATGAACTTTCAGTCATTTAAAATTTATTTGAAGCTAGAATCTTCTTGGAAGATTTATTATCATCCGACGTTAGGGTAGTTATCGTTTGATATCCTCGTCGTGATCAATTCTTGTTGGACACACACAGATTTAATGTTGTGATTAAATATTTACGAGGAGTAATATCATGTCACGTTGTAGACATAATATTCTTCATCGATTAAAGTCGAACCCAGAAGTATGAAGATGAGATGTAGTATTTTTATTAAATGTATGCACGACTGTTTATACTTATCAGAGTATCGTTTCAAGAGTAATAAGTTAGGAGGTTAGTATCGTCGAGTCCAAAGGTCGTTAAGATGTATAAATTAATGATTTAGCAATTGTTGCTATTGTTCATCGGACCAGCGATTGTTGTGACAACTCTGAGGAATTATGCCCTTTTTAAAGAATGCCAGTTTGAAAGAAGTGAAGGTGATAACCCTTTGATAGTGGTTTTATGTGTATAGATTTCCGTATGTAGTTGGCATACGAGGTTATTGCGAGGGTGTGTTCCGCATTTTATAGTACAGTCATTGCGTGGGCATGACTTGAGTTTGGCAAGGCATTAAGGTGTGAGTAGAGAGTACTCCTTATTTTGTATACACGACTTTGGACTAGAGAGGACATGTAGGGTCACGGTTGAAATTGAAACGGGAAATAGAGAATGACTTCTGTTATGCTATACTCTTATTGAGATTATTAAACTCAAATATATGTTTCACCTTGAGTGGTCGAATGGATTTAAACGACTTTGACACCAGATCAGAGAGGAGAGACTGGTGGTGGTTATTTCTGGAGATGTGGAAGATTTTAAGGATCTCAGTTCACTGTATTTGACGGGACTGTTAGATCAGAGCACAGGCTCAAGTGTATAGACGCTACTATTTTGAAAGGACTATAGCTGATGCTATAAGCGTCATTATAAATTCTTTTAGTGTTAACTTTTATTATTTGCCAATCGAGTGTATATCATGTTAGTTGTAGGAAGCTTATAGTTTGATTAACGTAGAGGTTAGAGTGTGAATGAGAATGTGACTGGATGTGGTTTGTTTCTTGTTCAGCGTGAATGAAATGAACTCCATTGGGACGTCACAATGCGAGAGTATGAATGAAAGTGTGTATAGAGGTTTTAGGTTAATAGCGTGTAGGATTTGCTTACAGTTCACGTATTTGTCTGACGTGAATCTGTCTAATTTTAACCAGCTTTTATTGTTTTGGAGAGTGCATTTGTGTGCCTGGATGGAATAGCGAGGGGTTGATTTAAACTCGTTTCCAGCCAAGGCCACAGCTTGGTCGCACAAATGGGGAGATATGTTGCAGGCGGCAGGCTTGCACCATTTTTTTTTACCAGCTAGGACTGGAAATGTAACGGGTTATGTTATGTCATCGGACGCGTGGCGGAGGACACATGCGCCTAGCGCCCAGATGTTCTTTGGAGCGCGCCTGAGGAATGTAAATACACAGGGGTGTGTAATTGTTGTAGAACTTGATGTGTTGACACAAGCTACCCCAAATTTTATTATAACGTTCATAGAACGTAGTTCTATCAGTGACGTGAATGTAGAGATGAGAGAATGGGAGTATGATTTTATTTTTATTGTATGAATGTTTAGCCCTACTTTACATTTTGTTATTAAATCGTTTAGTTTTATTAGAAGCCGAGTCGTCATGATTTATTATAGATATAAGGAGATTCAACTGTGAAACCCATTATAGGTCCAGAGGCTGACCACGAGATTCCCAAGAATAAAGGTAGGTGTTCTACTTCGAGCTAAGTGTATTTTTCATGTAATTCACAGTTGTATCGTAATTTCCGCCACGTGTATTCGCGAGGGTCATGTTGGAAGTAGATCCTTGACTAGTAATTTGCGCCGGAGCAGTCAGGGTCTACGAATCCAGCTGTTGCTTCGGATATCCAACGGACCGCATCTAGAATATACGGGGACAGTGGAAAGATGGCACCCTAGACTTTGGGGCCACGAAAATAGCTTCGTGAGGCCATTTAGAAGCTATCCAGATGACAGATTAATTTTTAAGTTTATGGGATTAATCAACCATATCATCTGTGATGAGCTAGAGTGTAATTATATAGGTTATATTTGCTTCGTTTTTAACAAAATTGCACTCAAACGAAAGATCAGATCTTATGGATAGCCTGAGAAAGGAGTAATAGGTTATATTTTCGAAATGACCTATGATCTGAATCTATTTTCATTTTACCGGCTCATGGTTATTGACAGCCATGCTAATGTAAAGCTAACTTGTTAAATGGCGATAAATATAAATGTTCTTTATGGTAGTATATCTAAAATAAATCACACGCGAACGTTTAGGAACTGGTATTTTAGAACTAGATGTATGGTGATTTAGCATTACGTTAATGTTAAGGCGAGACGATAAGATGCCCAAATACATGGATTGAAAGGATGCTCTAAAGTGTTGCTATATTGATCTATTTGTTTATATTCCTATAGCACTTTTTATTACTGAGATTGTTGTAATGACAACAATGGCGACGGAGGATGTCCGTAAGTTGATGAACGAGTTGAAGGAGAATTTGTTGGGTAACTTGAAGGAGAAATTAGATAGTGTGGAAAATTAGATTAAAGAGAATCTGAAAGTAAATGTTATTGACTTAAAGAGGAAATTGTACGAGGCAAAGAAGGACCGAGAGCAGCGAAAGAAAGATTGACAGGCAGATCTTGACACTGTGGTTAATAAGGTCAGTGGTGTGGAGGAGAGTTTTAAAGGAGATATTAAGGGTATGCAAAATTCTTTACAGGGATTGCAGACCAGCTCCGCTGAATTGAAAAGGAATGTTTTTCTTGTGAAATCCAATGTTAAATGTGTACAATCTAAAGTAGAGGGTGTGCATTCTGATGTTGCCCTGGTCAAAGATGATGTGACTTTTGTTAAAGATGATGTGTCTCTTGTGAAGTCCAATATTGCCCATGTTCAAAATGATGTTGCGCTTGTGAAATCTAATGTTGCAAATGTCCAGTCAGAAGTTGCCAATGCAAGGTCAGATGTGTCCCATGTTCAAACTAAGGTAGATTAGGTTCAGGAGAACGTGAATAACATGCAAATAGACGTTAATAATGTCCAGACAGAAATAACTAGTGTACAAAATGATATAGGTAAAGTACAGTCAGAGGTTAATTCTATGTTTGTTGATGTAAATAAGGTCCAAGGGGACATAAATAAGATCAGGAAGGAAGTGGAAGAGTCTAAAACTCAATGTTCAGAAGGTATAGGTGCTTTGAGATCGCAGTTTGTTGACGATTCTCTAAAAACCATTGTTTCTTTAGCTGAGTTGAAAACTAGCGTTGATACTCTGCGTAGTCAGGGTGATAGACCACAATTTTAAAGGAGGACATTGAACTTGATATAGCCGAAATGTTGAAGGCTAATGTTGTCATTTGGAAAGACGAATGGGATAAGTCGAGCACAGAGCATAGTAAGCTAATCCAAGGTAAAGTAGAGAGTAAGCTTGCCAGTACGCAATTACAGATCAATTGCGATGTAATGTCTGTTAGGTCAGATCTAGGGAAGCGTATTGATCAACTATTACAGAGACAGGTTGACGACAAGAATCAATCGGTCGAGGAAAATCAAGCGTTAAAGGAAACGTTAGAAAGTCGTAGTAAACGGTTAGACGAAAGAATAGATACAGTAGTCACCGTCGTAAATGAGATTAAGGAAGGAAAATCCACTAATATTGAGGAATACATTAGTGGGAAATTGAAAAATCTGAGCTTAGGAGACGTGGCAGATCTCGAAGTCTATAAGGAGGATATCAAGAAATAAATAGAGAAGCAAGTGAAAGATTTGATTTCGGTGATATAAGAAAGGGAGAAGGTAGAAATTGAGGACTATGAAGATTATCGTAGAAAACTCAGTATGGAGACAGGAGATAGAGAAATGAGACCAGAAGAAAGGATGTTAAGACACCATGAGGGACTCGAGGATAGAAGTAGAGAACCCGAAAGAGAAAGGAGGGAATATCGTCCCAGTTTCCAAGATTCTCAACAGAGAAACGTGACGGTAATCCGTAATTCTGAGGACAAACCTCGTAAATTTACCAACCTCGATTCTTACACCCCAATTGAGTATATCAGGAATATCCGTGACTACTTTGCGGAGGCTCACATTCCTAGAGAACGGGAGATGAAGATAGTGGAACGCTATATGGGAGAGGGCCCCCTTGAATGGTTTTGCGCCTTCGGGTACACATTTGTGGACTTCGAAGACATTACTGAAGCCCTAATGAAACGTTATTGGTCCATAGAAGCGCAGAACAGTTTACGCGCAGAAGTATACTCCAGGAAGTATTCGGATACATTACCGACGCGTTACGCCGATTTCTTTATAACGCAACTTGCCCGGCTACTTTTTTGCAACCCCCACTATCTACGGCACAACTGATAGATGCCATTGCCAGAATGTTGCCAGTTGAAGTGAGAAGACTGATAATTTTGTCAGGATTCACCGATTTGGCCGGCATGGACGAACTTCTTCGGAAATTGAATTATACTAGTCCAACGCCCAATGTCGTAGCGATAAACCAACGTCAGGACTACAAAGATATTAACACTGTGTATATTGATCAGACACAGCAAACAGAAAGCCCTAAAGAACAGGAGAAGGGAAATGTAGGTCCAGAAAGAAATACCTATTTTAGAGACAGGCGACCTGAACCAAGGTATAGGAGATTCCGTGGCGGCCGTCTCTATCAACAACAGCAAGGACGTGGAAACTATCGGGAGAATAGAGGAAGCGGTTTCTTCCACAACATTAATTATCGGATTAACAATAATTATAATGGTCGAAACAATCGCAATTACCAGAATCAGAACCACGATAGACCACAAAGAAACGAGGTTATGACCAAAGAGAACTACGACGAACGCCATCAAGAAGGAAAGCGATTCTTGAAGGAATTAAGAGAAAAGGAAGGCGGAAACGGAAGTAATTCAAACTTGAGCGTGGATCCTAAACCCGGTACTAGCCAGCAAGGAATCCGTGAGAATGACGCTCAGGGACAAAAAAAACTCCATTTTCGAAACAGAACTAGAGGAAGAGAGAAATACCACCACATTACACCAGATTTTGATAAATGAAGTATACGAGGTGACGGATGAGGACCTATTGTTAGAAGATGAGATCATAAGAGAACAAAGGCCATATGAATTACCGATTATATGTATAAATATCGATGATCAGACATGTAAGTCTTTGATGGACACGTGAACTATTATGTCTATAATATCTCACGAATGTTACCAGAGGTTAATGGGTAGTGACAAGATGACGGCTTTGCCCGCATCTGCTGTGAAAGTGCGTGGCATCTTTCAAGATAAAGCTGTGAAGTGTAAGATTCAAGTTTTGCTGAACTTTGAAATAAATGCACGTGCTTATGGACATATTTTCATCGTGGTGAACAAGATAAATTTTGACATAGTGCTTGGGATTGATTTTATCACAAAGGTGGGAGCCATTATTGATATGAAGAATAGGATTATTAAATTTAGCGAGGGAATTATTAACACAGAACAGTTAGAAAAACAGGAACTGAATAACAGTCCAGATACGGATTTTAGGGAAGATATTCTAACTAATGTTGTTGAGGAGGTAGAGAATGCTAGAGAAAAGCCTATCCTCAAAGCTGAAGGATTTGATGAGATTCAAGAGGAATTTGAAGAATTGATTATGGAATTTAAGGATGTTTTTGACGACAAACCTGGGTTAATCAAGGATTACAAGTACAAGATTAGATTGACTGATGAAACCCCTTATCAGAAGCGGATATACCCCATTCCAGAGAAATATTATGAAGAAGTAAGAGGGTTAATCAAAACGATGGAAGCAGATGGCATTATTAGGAAACAGGTGTCTTCATATGTCAACCCCATTACTGTAGTAAAAAAGAATAATGGACTGCTACGCCTATGTCTCGATGCACGTTCGATCAACTTGAAAATTCTTCTTGAGGCAGACAGGCCCCCGAAAATTCGTGATCTCTTAAGGAAATTCAAAGGAAAGGCCTGCTTTTCCGTTTTGGACTTAACAGCGTCGTTTTACCAAATTGAGTTGGAAGAGGAGAGTAAACAGTACACTGGTTTTCTCTTCGACCAAACTTCATGGGTATTTCAAAGGCTACCTTTTGGTATAGTAAATAGCGGTCCAGCGCTGATCAGAGCCCTTGATGGTAAGCTCACTGATGAGGTCAAGAAGAACGTGATATGTTACCTCGATGATCTGATCATATCATCTCCTGATGTTAAGGAACACATGGTGCATTTACGTAAACTTTTCGAGAACTTGAGGGATGCGAATATCAAAGTGAACTTTGGTAAATGCCGCTTCATGCACGAACGGATTAATTTCCTAGGTCACACCATCGATCGGGAAGGTTACCACCCAAACTTTTGAGAAAGTAGAGGCTATAACTAGATTCCCTAAGCCCACCAATGTCAAGCAAGTACGCGAGTTTGTGGGAGCTTGCCAGTTTATTAGCAGTCGCTGTCCGAAATACTCGGAGATCATGGCACCTTCTTATGAATTACTGAAGAAGAACAATCGTTGGAAGTGGACGAGTGCCGCCGATGAGGCCTTTGAAAACGCGAAGGAGATGTTGAGGCAAAATGTCAAGTTGGAATACCCGGATTTTGACCGTATATGTTATATCGACCCGGCAGGAGCTGGATAAGGGGAAATGATGATGATGATGTTATATAGAATCCGATGCCTCCCGCGTAGGTATAAGTGCTGTTCTGTACCAGAAGTATGAGGATGGAAGAAGGCACTATATCGCTTTCACTGGTCGAAAGTTGAAACGACATGAGGAGAATCATTTTACAGCAGAACTGGAGGCGTTAGCCTTTGTTACAGCTCTACAGGCTTGGAAGAAGATATTGATTGGTGATCAGATCATTATCGTGACCGACCACAAGGCAGTTTATGCTTCAAACTGAAATGTCGAGTGACAGGTTAACACGATGGGCCCTTTTCATTCAGCAGTTTAACGCTACTATTGTCCACCAGCCAGGGAAAGATAACTTACTGGCTGATGCATTATCGAAAAACCCTATTAAAATGTGCAGATTAACCATGTACAATTGGAGCAAGAAGATCTAGAAACCGTTAGGAGATTAGCCCGAATCGGTGTATCACAGAAGAGATACGCTCCAATCAGGAAAATGTACAGGTTCCAAAAAGGTTTCATGGACATAGCTGATGAGGATTATATCGCAACCCAGAGACGATCGCGCCAATTTGTTTTGAGCGGAGATCTAGTATGCAAGTATATTGACGCCGAGCATACAAAGCCACGCATAGTTGTGCCCCCTATTTTGGTTTCGAAGTTAGTATGGCTAGCACACCACTCAATAGGACACGGTGGTTTAGAAAAGACTCTCAGTATTCTGAAAGAGAGATTCACTAGGACCAACATGAGATCCACCATTAGGAAGATAATATGATCTTGCGATGAATGTCAAAGAGGGAAATTCACATATGAGTGGTTAAAAGGCAAACCAAGGCCAATGATACCCTCTAGACCACATGAGCTTATGGCGGCGGATAATTTTGGCCCCTGTCCTAAGGGTTACCAAGGGAACCAGTTCTTGCTAGTGACAGTGGATGTCTTCTCCATATTTGTGACGATGGAGCCCATGCAGAAAGCAAATACAAGAAATGTAGTGAGCAGATTGGAGAATTCTGTTTTTCGGAAAGCTGGAAGACCAGAATATTTGTTATCTGATCACGGAGCCCAGTTCACCTCAGCGGAATTCGAAGCAGACATGGAAAGATTAGGAATACGACACATATTTTCCAGCGTGCGTTATCCTGAATCAAATTCTAGTGAGAGATATATGGCTGAATTTAGTAAATTCTGTCGAATTTTCTGCCCTCATGATCACCCCAGTTGGGTTAAGTATGTGCCTATCATCGAAGAATGTTTGAACTTCACAGTTCAAGAGAGCATGGCAGAAGTTCAAATGGTCTTACATTTAGGAAGGAAACCAGAAAGACCATGGGACAACACATTTAACTTTATTCCTCAAGATCCAGATGTAGGAAGACAGGAGAGGATAGACAGAGCGAAGGAAAAGCTCCAGAAGGCAGCCGATAAACGCATGAAAAGAGTAGAAGGGAAGAGATTTAGTAAGCCCTTAGAAGTACGAGACATGGTGTTATTGCGCCGACCTGTCAAAGCGGACGTAAGCAAGAAAATATACCCGTAGTTCGGGGTTATATTTATTGGCCCGTTCCGATTTGAGACTGTCTATGGGAATAATTGTTATGAGCTGTATGATGAAGAGAACAATGTTATTTTGGGAAAATACAACGCAAAGAACGTGAAAAAATATTTTAAGAAAGTAGGCTGAAATATAATTCATTTTCGAGTTCAGTGACATGTCTAAAGTCCTGATTCGAAGTGGTTAAAAACAATTTTGCAACTGTTTTTAAATTGAGATGGGAGAGGAATGCCCCCGTAAAATGAATTATAAGGGATGAAAATGGGAATAATACATTTTTTTCGAAGCCCATGATAAAATTTAACCAAGGAATATGATGGCTGGAACTTGGCAGAAACCAGTCTTGTGGCGACGTCAGCAGGATGGAAATTCCGTCACGTGATTGTATTGCGCAATGGAAGTTTCCAGAAGCTTAGAATCGACCTAGCAACAGCGAATATTCCCAGGAATTGTTTGAATATTGTTATAAATTATCCCATTGGATATGAGCTTACAGCCAATAGGAAGAAGTTTTAGAGAAGACGGGAGTTCCAGCAACTAAAATTTTATGGATATTTAATTCATTTAAGCCTTTACAGAGTGAATTTATATATTGGAAAAGAGAAGAATATGATAATAAAATATTGGAAATATTGTCTAAGTCAATATCAGGTCGCTATTGGAAGGAATAAGCGATTTGCTAGAGCCCGCGCGAATTTGAGTGGGAACTCAAAAAGGCGGCGAGAATCGGTAGACTTGAAGGGGAGACGCCAAGCAACGAGGCTCTTGTGTATCGGAATGTCCGAGAGGTCAGACGTGTGCTATTGGAAGAGAGAGGAGTTCCGAGTGTTTCACCGGTCTTGTAGAAGGTGACTCGTGGAGAAAAGGCATTAGCGAGGGTCGTGTTAGGAGATTACCGCGCCCTGAAATTGAGTGAAGTTGCGAGGGACTTATATGCCACAATCACTTCAGTCTGATCGGCTTTATAGACATTATTTCAACTACAGATTGTAACTCGTTATCAGATATTGTATATTACGAACTTTCAGAAGTTCAAGAAAAGTATTTCAGTAATTATAAGCAGTATTGGGAAGCGCGAGAAAAGTGTTTCTTTCCAGCGCGACAAGACACTTTTGTCCGAGCGACGACAGCACATGCAGCAGCCACAAGTGAGTACGGATGTGTTAGCATTGCTTGTGGGGAACTGTATTACAACAAATAGGATGGAGATGTATTCCATAGTGAAGAACAATATTCAGTCTACTATTATGAAGATTATTATGGACTAAATTATTATGTGCGCCAGGAGTATAAGCAGATAGAAGCAATATAGTCAGCGATGGAGCTTCGTTAGAGGAGACTGTTCATGAATGTCTACTTAGTGAGCAAACATGAGACTTGATGTACAACTCTATTCTAGTGCATTCTCGTCAAACATGAGCTCAACATTAACATCTGTGACTACAGAACGATGTTCATATTCCATCTACATGAATGTTCATTATGCGAGTGAGGTCCACGACTTTCTTTTCGAACGCCTTTCGAAGTGGAAAGCCGAACTTTCGACGCTACTCACCGTTATGATGAATCTGTGCTGTGACGGAGAAAGAAGAAACATCAAGATTATCAAGAGGTCCAGGGTTATCCCGGTCACAAGGAAGATGATGATTGGAGGCCCGCAGTTCGATCCCGGTCGGAGCTTGCTGTTTTCCAGTAGGGGAATTCTTTCCTTTCCTGAAGTCACGAGTTCTTGGAGACGAGCTATGATCCAGCCCAGATCATTGAGAGATGTAACATCTGAGTATTTTGTAATACTCTATCTTGATCTTCTAGACTTCGAGACCAGGTATCAGTGTCCACTAACCTTGTAGTTAGAGCCTGTTGTGACATTTTCTGAGCAAATCCTTTATCCATATTTCGACACAATATTTATGTACTCCATGTATAGCATTTTTATTCTTCGAAATTTATTTTAGTGATCGTCTTGCAACGCTTTTAGTTTCGTTTGTTAGGAATCCAGTTTCTGAACTGAGATTATTTTACTTGTTCGAGGAACAAGCTTTTGTCATTTCCTTTAAGGAACAGTAATTGATTTTCGACGTTTATGAATTCATTCTGAATTCAGGTGATAGACATTTTCGTCTATGTTACCCATTAAATTAATGTTTATTAGTTTAATTTGGGCATTTTATCCGTCGAGAAGAAACGTCAAGAGAAGAAGATCTTGGTAGTGATATATTGTGAAATATCATGACATCTTATGGAAAGAAACATTTAACTTGGACACGATTATTATCGTCAGAAGTCATAGACATTCGTTCTGAATGGAGAGGATACGAATATGACTAATTGTATGTTTTATTGAAGAAAGCTATGAACATTCAGTCATTTAAAATTTATTTGAAGCTAGAATATTCTTGGAAGATTTATTATCATCCGACGTTAGGGTAGTTATCGTTTGATATCCTCGTCGTGATCAATTCTTGTTGGACACACACAGATTTAATGTTGTGATTAAATATTTACGAGGAGTAATATCATGTCACGTTGTAGACATAATATTCCTTCTGCGATTAAAGTTGAACCCAGAAGTATGAAGATGAGATGTAGTATTTTTTATTAAATGTATGCACGACTGTTTATACTTATCAGAGTATCGTTTCAAGAGTAATAAGTGAGGAGGTTAGTATCGTCGAGTCCAAAGGTCGTTAAGATGTATAAATTAATGATTTAGCAATTGTTGCTATTGTTCATCGGACCAGCGATTGTTGTGACAACTCTGAGGAATTAAGCCCTTTTTAAAGAATGCCAGTTTGAAAGAAGTGAAGGTGATAACCCTTTGATAGTGGTTTTATGTGTATAGATTTCCGTATGTAGTTGGCATACGAGGTTATTGCGAGGGTGTGTTCCGCATTTTATAGTACAGTCATTGCGTGGGCATGACTTGAGTTTGGCAAGGCATTAAGGTGTGAGTAGAGAGTACTTCTTATTTTGTATACACGACTTTGGACTAGAGAGGACATGTAGGGTCACGGTTGAAATTGAAACGGGAAATAGAGAATGACTTCTGTTATGCTATACTCTTATCGAGATTATTAAACCCAAATATATGTTTCACCTTGAGTGGTCGAATGGATTTAAACGACTTTGACACCAGATCAGAGAGGAGAGACTGGTGGTGGTTATTTCTGGAGATGTGGAAGATTTTAAGGATCTCAGTTCATTGTATTTGACGGGACTGTTAGATCAGAGCACAGGCTCAAGTGTATAGACGCTACTATTTTGAAAGGACTATAGCTGATGCTATAAGTGTCATTATAAATTCTTTTAGTGTTAACTTTTATTATTTGCCAATCGAGTGTATATCATGTTAGTTGTAGGAAGCTTATAAATTGTTTAACGTAGAGGTTAGAGTGTGAATGAGCATGTGACTGGATGTGGTTTGTTTCTTGTTCAGCGTGAATGGAATGAACTCCATTGGGACGTCACAATGCGAGAGTATGAATGAAAGTGTGTATAGAGGTTTTAGGTTAATAGCGTGTAGGATTTGCGTACAGTTCACGTATTTGTCTGACGTGAATCTGTCTAATTTTAACCAGCTTTTATTGTTTTGGAGAGTGCATTTGTGTGCCTGGATGGAATAGCGAGGGGTTGATTTAAACTCGTTTCCAGCCAAGGCTACAGCTTAGTCGCACAAATGGGGAGAGTTTTTGCAGGTTGCAGGCTTGCACCTTTTTTTTACCAGCTAGGTCTGGAAATGTAACGGGTTATGTTATATCATCGGACGCGTGGCGAAGGAGCGCGCCTGAGGAATGTAAATACACAGGGTGTGTAATTGTTGCACAGCTTGATGTGTTGACGGAAGCTACACCAAATTTTATTATAAAGTTCATAGAACGTAGTTCTATCAGTGGCGTGAATGTAGAGATGAGAGTTTGGGAGTATGTTTTTATTTTTATTGTATGAATGTTTAGCCTTAGTTAACATTTTGTTATTAAATCGTTTAGTTTTATTAAAAGCCGAGTCGTCATGATTTATTTTAGATATAAGGAGATGCAACTGTGAAACCCATTATAGGTCCAGAGGCTGACCACGAGATCCCCGAGAATATACAGTAGGTAGGTGTTCTACTTCGAGCTAAGTGTATTTTTCATGTAATTCACAGTTGTATTGTAATTTCCGCCACGTGTATTCGCGAGGGTCATGTTGGAAGTAGGTCCTTGACTAGTAATTTGCGCCGGAGCAGTATGGGTCTACGAATCCAGCTGTTGCTTCGGATATCCAACGGACCGCCTCTAGAATATTTGGGGACAGTTCATGACTCTATATCCTATACATATAACAATCCAACATGGCGACCGTCCGAAATATTTAGACGGTTCTCACTATCTACGAATCTATTACAGCAATCAAACTGAAATTTTGTATGTTGATAGTGGCAATTAACATAAGTAGGATATACGAAAATAGGCTTTAATTCTTCACGGAACTACTTGTTTATGTGTGTGTTTAGGATGCTACAAATGTGTGAGTTCAGGGTGCTGGTGACCTCGGTGTGCTTCGGCGCTGTGAATGCAAGGGGTCTCCCCTGGCTGTTGTGTGGTATGTGTTGCCTGTGGTCAGATATATGTGAGTTTCGCTTAGTAATTGCACAGCAGCAGATGGGACTAAATGTCTCTCACGATGTGAACTTTATGGGTCTTAGTAGGAGCAGCCTTAAGCCTTATGACCACAGTATGTTACCCTCATTTTAGTTTTAGACATCGCCGTCTGCTATGCTCAAACTCCTTACCTTTCAGCACGAGTTGTGTGCGAAGCAACGAACATCCCCTACTTGACGATCTTCCCGTCAGTAGCGCTGCTAGGTTGAACCGATTGTGAGCCTGTCCAAGCGCGCAATATTCCGGTTACGTCTCTAATTTTAATATCTGACACCATTGTTATTTGTCACATGAGTCGTGTAATTTGGGAAGTGCAGTGGTGTTCAACAAGTGTTTATATTTTGTCTTACTTACAGTAGTTACAGCATTTTCACTACGACTCCATAATTTTGTCATGCCTATGGAATATATACAGACAGGTATGTTTATTTAAGTTAATTTAAATACCAATTTTGTGTGGTACCGACGTAATATCTTGTTATGTATGGTATCTAGAGCATGAATAGCTATTCTGTATAGAAATAGCTGATAATCATGTCAAAGAGAAGAAATACTTATAATTGTCGTGGGTGATTCTTAGACACGATGGTATACTGCTGTGCTCCGTACTGCAGGAGTAAGAGCGGAAAAGTAAAAGGCATTTCGTTTCATGAATTCCCGTGTGATGCAGAATTAAGACAGACATGGCTTTAGAATATTTCTCGAGACACATTTTGACCGAATTTTGAGTCAAGAACTTCTCACGTATGTGGACGGCATTTCCTTGAGTCTGATTATCGCCCATGGGTGAAAATAAAGAAATTGAAGGACAGTGTCTTCACCGCGGTATTCGAAGATTATCCTGCACATAAAGTACCGAAACCAACATTAGAGAGAAGAAAGGCCAACGTGGCCTATTTAACCGATGGAGTTGAATCAGTTGTTATTCCTTACGATGACCAATCTTCTGGTCTGCAGGATCATGATAACAAGTCTGTTGATGCTCAGACAGTCAAGCACGTAATAAATTCGCTGACGCTGGTCCACATTTATCTTCTCTTAGATAAAAACTGTGGCATGCCATTAACAATATTAAAAAAATGGAAATGGAACTAGAATCCCAAAAGAGACAACTACACCAGTATGATAACCAATGCCATGTATCATTAAAATTTATACTAAATATCAACGAGCGTGACCCTTCCAATTCCAAATGTTCATTCATTGTAGAGCAAATTGTAATCTATAACAAGAGATCACCCAGATGGTCAGAAGATTCAGTAAAGCAATGTGTAGTATGGGAATTCTTTTCACCTAAGGGAAATAATTTAGCCAGAAGTAATTTATTTAAATTCTCATCGAAGAGCACACTGAGCCGTTACATAGGGGACACTTCATGTGAAACAGGTGTAACAGATTTGGTGAAAAATCGGGCTTCTGCTAGAGTTCGAAAGGCTGAACGAAGTTGAAAAATATGTGCTTTCTAATTATTGAAGAGATGTCAATCAAGCAGCAATTGCAGTACGACAAGAAACCAACAAACATTTCGGTCGCCAGGATACCTCTACTGATGCCGACGATCTCAGGTGTGAAAACAGTTCCAACCCGTCAGACGCAAAAGAAAATCGGACGGTTCTTTCAAACAACTTACTGTTCTTCCCTATGTGTTGCTTATCTACCAGTTACAGAATTCCTGCGGCATATTTCTTCTCTAAAATATTTTCGGGATTCAAATTTAACCTTCAACTCTGTCAGTAATAAAAGAGTTGGAATCTTGTGGCTTTGTGATTTTAAGATTAGTTACTGAAATTTACATAAAACTAATGTAAATATGATGAGAGGTCTGTCGAGTAGAAAAAAAATTAAGCTACAGATATGCCATCCTGAAAATCAAAACATGCCTTTATTTCTGTCTTTTGATCAGTGTCACATTTTAATGAATGTAAGAAACTGTCTCCTAGAAAAGACCATGACAGATGGATATGAAGAAATAACTGGAGAGTATGTAGAAAACTTATATAAACTGCAGTCCAAGAAAATAATCGAACCTGTTTGACATGTTTGGCATGTTTGACCGACAAACTTTGATAAAATGAACGTAAAAAGGGCGAAAGAAGTATTTCTATTGAAGTCATAACTGCTTTGGAATGCCTGAAGAACCATTCTTCTCATTTTAAAGCACAAGCCTTTCAGAACTGCAGCGCAACTATGACTTTTTTGAAAGTAATCTAGAAATGGTTTGGAATTCACCATTTAAGAAGTAACTTACAAACCTTAGTCAGTATCGCGATAAAATGCATTTCTTCGAAATGATCGATGAGAGACTTTTAGGTTAGAAGAGGAATTTCCGTCGTATCTAGCAAAGATCAAGGAACTGAGTCATGAAAAGGCCATGGGATTTATGAGTTAGGGAACTTATGAAGCTATTCTGCAGACTACCGTACTTCTTCGACCGTTCTGTGTATAAGGTATCCTCTGTCTTCTGGATTTAATTTCGTACTGACCAAGGCATCTACAGAGACTCCATAGAGAACTTCTTTAGCAAATTGAGACATATCTCGGGAAGCAATGGCATGCTAGATTGTAGGGCTGTAATATTTAGCTTGAACCGAATATTGAAAACAGGCTCATCCCATACACGAACTGACAGAGAACTGAGTTAGAGCAGCCTTCTATTCCTGACTCAGTCAAGAGTAGGCCTACCAGTAAACTAAACAACCTCAGTGGACCACCACGTAGCTAAGTCAAAATTTTATAGTACCGTAAAACGAGTTGAATAGGATCAGTGGGGTGAAAGGGAACAACATTTTGTTGGTAAACATAAACGTATATTACATGTACCACATAAACCGGAAGGCTTGGGGCAGATGACCTCGTAGTTCCGCCCCTTAAAACAACAATAACTAACTAAACCGGAAGGCGGTTGTTAGCAGTTTGTGTTACATGTGTTGATACAACGTTATGCTAAAACATGTTTTCCAATTTTTAAGTTGGCAGCACTTAACAGTATACACATTCAACCAGAAGCTACAAGTTTTTCGAAATTAGCTGGGTGAAATAACTTTGGGTGGAACATGTGCTTGCACTGGCATTTTGCAAAATTTGTGTTTTATATTCGGATAAGGTAAGTATCATCCTCAGTTTTCATATTATCAGTTGTGATAAAATCTTATTTGTTTTGTGTCCTGCCTTATTTTTCTGACTGGCAGGTGAATAGGATCAGATACTTTGGTGTTAAGTTTTAGTATGCCGTGGCACAACAAACCAGATCCACACAGCAAGGTACACCGCAAAGCTGGCCTAAACTCTATAGAAAGAGCTAGGCTAGCTATAAGGAACAAGGACCAAGTATAGAAAGGCGGCAAATTATTCTCAATTCCATGAAGTGCTGAAGGAAACTGGGTCCTAGTAAGTTTTCCTCCAGATACCAGAAAACAAGGCACAAGCAAGCTGCTTTATTTTGTAGGCCAAATTTTGCGGTCTGTAAACAGTTAAGATGAGAAGAAATTCGAAGGGACGTTTGTTAGATGCAAATCCACAAGTGACTTCCAAGGAGACATCCATGTATTTCCTGCTGTGTTCCATTTCAATCGCCATTGTGCCTCGTAATCCTTTAAAAATATATCATCCTTGTGTTACAAAGCGCCCAGCCCAAACTAGGAACATTACCGCTTTCTAAATCAATCGCCGTCTGCTATGTACTAACGGCTCCCCACTTCTCTCCACACAGGGAACATGCTAGAGTGCTATAATTCCCTACCACTTGCCTCGCAGCGTAGTAGGATGATAATCCAGTCGCTCGTATCTGCTCTCATCTAAACTCGAAGAATCTTCTGACTTGCTAGCTTTGTGTTCAGGAATTTAACATGTTCGAATCCCTGTCATTTCACACTTGATCTTATCAGGAAAAGCTTGTATTGCAAATTTACAAATCTCCTTACTTACCACTTCGTTGTGTCCGTTGTCAGACAATGATTTGCACATAATCAAGGGGGACTTACTCAAAGCAGGCAGAAAAATTGTAACATAGTCACGTATTCACATATTCGGGTTGACATACACTTTGCAACAGCACACACGAACTGAAGAATTGTTGTCATAATCCACACTAGTTGTTCACTCGGATAATGCAGCTTATCAGAAGTATCCCTCTTGTAAATTAAAATTCGTCATTGGGGAACTAAATTTCTTTCTCCCAATCAGCTGATCAAATAATTCAGATTGAATTTCCTTTTGGACTCCGATGTACGTCATCGATGCTTGTTCCATTTGGACAAAACCAAGACCTGAAAGTAGCCTATATGTTATTAATAAATGCTCTTAAATTATGTTTTAATATAATAAAATATTTTGTAATAAATACGGTACCGGTACCGTAAAACGAGGTGAATGGGATCACTTTTGAAATTTGACTGTCTATAACTTTTGAACCACTGAACTTTATTTCGTGTTCTTTTAATTGAAACATGAGTCCGTATCAATAGATTGTATATTGTTAGTAATTTCACCTCTATTCTGAAAAATTAAGTGCATATACCTAAATAAGTGCGTGATCCTATTCACCCCACCAGGTGGGGTGAATAGGCTCAATCTTTCATTTCTATTCAGATGAACTGTAGGGTGAAAGGGATCATTATTTAGGAATCTGGACTGCTCCTAGATATATCAGACCATATTCAAATTAAACTGTCGATGGTGAAAAAACATGTAAATCAATTTATTACTTAAAAATATGTATATTTATTTGAATGACAACGTATTCACTATGTAAATGATAAAATTGGTGATAAACACAACTAGGGTGTTATAATTGAATGCAAACTTAAGTTGCCCTCTACGGATACTTTCTGGCCCATTCAGTCTCCCAACTATTTGCTCATAAAAGAAGCATGTATTTGGAAAGGGCATATGTAGGAGAGCAATCATCTATTCCAGCGGATGCAGCGAAGACTCTCCTTCCAGGGGATGCTATTCCTCCGAGACTCTATGGTCTTCCTAAAATACATAAGGAAGATGTTCCTCTTAGACCTATTGTTAGTACGATTGGTTCTCCTACATATGCCCTTTCCAAATACTTAGGAAGACTACTTCAGCCGCTTCTGGGTAACACGCCTTCGTACATTAAGGATTCCACACACTTCGTGGAAAAGTTAAAAGCTATAACACTTCAGCCGGGTGATATTCTAGTGAGTTTCGACGTGGTGTCTCTGTTTACGAGAGTACCTATTGATGGTGTTATGTCTCTCATTAATGGCTTTTTTCCTGAAGACATCACAAGACTTTTTTATCACTGTATGACCTCCTCCTACTTTCTATGGAATGGGAATTTTTATGAACAGACTGATGGTGTGGCCATGGGTAGTCCTCTCTCTCCTGTTGTGGCTAATTTCTTCATGGAGAACTTTGAAGAGAAAGCTTTGTCGTCGGCTCCTTTCAAACCGAAGATCTGGTGGCGTTATGTGGATGACACGTTCGTTGTTTGGACGGAAGGTGAGGAAAACCTTAGCCATTTCCTGGATCACCTTAATCTCCAGCACCCTTCTATTTGTTTCACCATGGAAAAGGAATCTGACGGCAAAATACATTTTTTAGATGTTCTCGTCACCAAGAAAGAGGATGGATCTTTAGGACACAGCATTTTTCGTAAGCCAACACACACCAATAGATATCTCCACGCAAGTTCTCACCATCACCCTGCCCAGAAACATGGTATCCTTACAACTCTAACTACCAGGGCTAGGAGGATTTGTGAAGTGTCTTCTTTACAAGAAGAAATTAACACCCTGCGAACCACCTTTGAGAGCAACGGTTATAGCAAGGCTTTGATTTCTACGGTTCTGAAACCAACAAATAATAATAGGACGTCAGTTGAGAAAAGAGATGTAAGAGGAACTGCTTACCTTCCGTACATACATAACACAACGGATCGTATTGCTAAAATCCTACGTCGATACAACATACGGACTGTATTTGGAACTTCTGTTAAGATTAGGCAACTCCTGCGACCAACTAAGGACAGTTTGCCTAAATTGCAACAACCGGGTATCTACAGAGTTCCCTGTACTTGTGGCAAGGTTTACATCGGGCAGACTTCGAGAACAATATGCACTCGCATTAAGGAACCTAATAGATGTATCAGGCTCATTCAACCTGATAAATCAGCTGTTGCCGATCATGCTTTAACACCTGGCCATGATGTCATGTTCCAAGGGGTGGATGTTCTTGCCCGTATAAAGCAATATCGTCCCAGAATCATCAGGGAGGCGGTTGAAATACGTAAACACCCAGATAATTTCAACCGCGACACCGGCTACAATCTCAGTGAATCCTGGCTACCTATTATCAGAACCCTGAGAAAGTAATTCACTGCTGCTTTCCGTTGTCCCTAACATGGGGCTATAATGGCGTCCATCTTTGGGCACCTTCTATATGTTCTTCGTTGCTTTCTCTTAGCAACATTGTCGTATTCCAGATTATTCCTGACGCTGAAAGACATGGTTTCTTTCGAAACGCGTCGAATTGCAATATAATAAAACACGGCATAAGCCCAAAATTCAACATTATGAATAATAACACGGGCCGTGAAAGTCTAAATGACAATACCATTTTCTAATTGAACAGTTACATTACCAGATCCTTGGCCATACAATTTTTGATTGTTTGCTGTACTGATCTCCAGATTAGGACCAGCAGTGAAGTTCACCATCGCAGTTTTGCTTGAACTCATATGCTTAGTAGCACCTGAGTCAACGAACCAGGCCCCTGTAGAGGCCCTTGCATTTAATGCCTGTCCATCGGTCGCCAGATCATCTTGTCTTTATTCGACTTCTGTTGGGTTGAGCTCTGCATCTCCTCTTTTCTGCAATCCCGCTTCCAGTGTCCTGGCTTCTTGCATTTCCAGCAGAAGGGCTTCTTCTTCGTCTTGTCTTCTCGTGAAAACAGAACAGAATCCTTGGATGGCTTGGAAGTACTTTTCCCACTCCAAGTAGTATCTTGTAGCAACTTGGTTTGGACTGTGTCTGCAGTAAGGTCTGTTCCGGAACTTTCCAGAGCCATAATCATAGGCTGAAACTCATCTGGTAGACCTTTCAGCATAAGAGCTGCCACAAACTCGTCGTCCAGTGCCTTATTAATAGACGCAAGTTGCTGAGCAAGTCCCATAACCTCACTAACATACTCTTCCATCGTCTTGTAGTGCTTTAATTTAACTTTGCACAATTTCTTCAAGATGACGATCCGCCGATTCACTCCTTTATCTGATTAGGCCTTTTCAAGAGCTTCCCACACTTCCTTCGCGGTCTTACAAGGCATGACGATTGGGAAAATTGATTTATCCACCATGAGGTTAAGTCTGTCCCTAGCCCGACTTTCGTCTTTCGCTTTCTTCGCAGATGTTGTTGTATCTCCATCCGGGTAGCCAACTATACAGCTCCACGGATCTTCGAGTCTTAGGACGTTTTCCATCTCGAATCGCCAATCCACGTGACTACCTCGCAGCTTATCTATAGCCGGTAACGAGGTGCTGGTTGCAGACATGTTGAATTTCGCTACGTAGCCGAATTCACAGTTCATATAACAATCAGTCTACCATACGCACTTTATATTCGCACGGTGGATTCGTGGCTGGGCCCATAACCGAAAGGATTACGAGGCACACAGGCAATTGAAATGGAACACACGTTTAATGTACTTGACATTTACTACAACAGAACTGAACGAACAAGGTGATACAACATTCTTTTTATACACACCAAAACAAAAACAAAAGAGAAACATATCTCTATGGACCAGGTTTATAATTAACAGTGTGACCAACACAAACCATGGCCACATATTTCAACAATTTTGTGCCTTGTGAACGCCTATTTGCTAATCTTGCAGTAAACTACGTTCACTAATATAAGGTGTTGTTAGGTTTGTAATGTACTTTATCGTCGGACAATATTATCATTTACCCCGCCTGGCCCCAAATCAGGTGTGTGTGTGTACAGAGGATTAGTAAAACGGAATGCAGGATGTTATATTCCACTGCTCTTCAATAACTCGCACTCAATTCCACATTTTATCTAATCAATCGCTACGATAAATATTAAAAGAATAATACGATCATTACATTCAGCCTTAATTATAATACTTTGTGTAAATGGTTGCAAGGTGAGCGTTATATTCATAAGTTTTAGTGTTGTTGACTAATACAGTATAACCTCTCCTTATTACTGTGCATCTCGCGGGTTATATTTGGACAACGAGTACGGTAACATTATACATTGAGAGGTTTGAAGTTACCGGTTCATTATTTGATGTATTAATGAGTATTATCTGGCGTACGGTACTGGCTTATTGTTGAGTGCCTTTTCTCTGTTCTAGTTTCGTGACATAATGGAGGAACAATCGTCGATCAAGAGTGAGCCAGAATGGTCGTCTCATTCTGATGAATTCCCGAACATTGTAAGTTGCAATTCTATCCGTATATGGTACGTGAATGACAGCGACTTACTAGTAAATGGTTGGCTAACCAGGATCTGTTGAATTTTACTATTAATGTTACACATACTTGTACCTTAATACTCATATTGTATCTTTATATATTACAATGTGTCATACATCACGGGAAGCAAATTAGCAGTTGGCCTCTGATAATCTACAGTATGAAAGGAAGGAAGGAAGCTTGTAGTTTAACGTGACCGTTAATCTAGAGATCATGAGCCACGGGACCTAATTTTTACGTGGAATCCGAACCACAGGACGTGGCATTTCACTTCGAAAATCTCACATGCATTGACCGGGAATCGAACCCGGTCCGCCTTGGTGAGAGGCATACAGCTAGACCGCTGAGCCACCACGCCCCCTCTACAGTATGAGGCTGGTGCTAGATTTGAAGATAAAAATAGCCTATAGCTGTTAATGAGGGACACCAAGTACATTACCTCTCCAATAATAATGCGAATGATTTTATTTTTAGATTTAATATTATTTGGAAGTTTCGATAACTCGGTCGAGTTTTCTGTAAGAACACCTAACAGTAGCTGATGATGTACTGACACTGCACCCTCACTCTTCTGGCACCCTGGGTCCTTTTGGAGGTTTAGTCTACAGCACGTGGCATGTTAAAACTAAATTATATTAAGCATTTGAGATATGATTGCCCTTAAGTTAATGTGCTGCTGTTTGTGTATCCTATTTCTTAGAGGCTATTGGTGAACAGTGATGACTGCCATGGGAAAGCTTCGTACCTGCTAAAAACAATGTTTATATTCTAACTTGGCCATCAGCAATCATATTTCAAATGAATAATCATCTGCACATCTTTATTCTTGTACTTTTCTGTCTTCTTCTTCTTCTTCTTCTACTTGGCAAAATGATCATGATGGTAATAGTTGTTTTAAGGGGCATATCAACTTTGTTATCGGCCCTCACAGGTCTGCCATTTCGTCTGCCTACTTGTGTCGGGCTCTTCTTCTCCATCTATTTTCTGAGCATCTCTGTGGCACAATGCAGATCCTGATAGTATTAACATAGATGATAATTCAATTTCCCACCTTGACTATTTTATTTACTAGCTGGTAACTTACCCTAATTTACTTTAGGAGTCAGGCCTCCTCCACTTGATGATAACCTCTAGCTTTCATAAGATGTGTCTAGCCCAAATTCAATGGTGCTCACTGGCTGACACCAACAAGACGATATCACACATGTAAATTTCCCCATTCCGTTGAAGCATTGCACTAATATTGATTATATCCGAAATACATCTGTGATGTTTGTTTCTAAGTGCACTTGTGTGATCTCTGCAGAAGACAACATGTGGCATGCTTAAATGGGCACGTAAGAGATAGAAGGGTCGGCAAGTTCTCATATCCTCTCATACCAAGTGCACTGATACAGTCACTTTCCCCAGTATGTTTTATAGCCCTCTAAGTTTGTACATAGGCTGGTTATAGTAGTGAAATGGGTTGGAGAGGACATGAGAACGTGGTAAGCCCTTTCACATGGGTTGCTCCATGTCTGGCCGGTGTTCCTTCATCCTCTCTATGGTTGTTTTTTTGTGACTTGGAGGATAATGTACCATCACTTCTGGGAGGCATGACCGATATGTGTGCATATTTTCAGCAAAACCAGAAGATTCCTTTGCAAGGACTGTACACCTTCATGAGCTTAAGGCTGGTGACTTTAAGGAGGGCCCACTCCTCTTTCCCTGTTCGATCTACATTTCATGATATTAATGTGCCCAATTTAATCTTTGTAAAATCAGCATGATTAATATGCTTATTCTCTCACTAAACATGTCACAGTGTTAAATTGGTTCCTATACTTTAGAACCAGTGCACATAAGTTGGGTTGGATATTTTGCTGATGTAAGTATTGACGTCTCTATTATTCTTTGCAAGCTAGTGATTATCTAGATCTGATTAACAAACCGGTGGCCATGCTTAAATAGTTTCTTAAATGATAGCCAGATTATTCCAGCCTATTAGGTAATATTGGAGCAGAAAGCAGAGGAGTCAAATGATGAAACCGTGTGAAATATAAAGGTTTATTTTATTCAATTGTCTTCTTTATATTGCTTTAACTCGAGAAGAGAAGCCCTGTTATTTCATCACCTTCACAAGGACCCTTGTAGACTGCTCATGAATTGGAGCTTTTAGATCTGCTTGGCAGAAAAAATGTAATATAAAGACCCCGCGAATCATATTTATTTTCTAAAGGATGTGAATTGGAGGAATTCTGTTCTAGATGAAGGAGTGTTAGAGACATAGCTGAGTATGCTAGCAGGAAACCGTCTCTAGTCCAAAGGAATGATACAACAGAAAGTGGTTGTGTTTTGTTCTTTTGACAAATTTAGAGCCTACCTATACGGCAGAAACATTGTTATTGGCGGATTATGGCTCCCATCAGTGCCCACAAAATGTGTCTGGAAACTAATCAAATCCTTTAAGGTGGTCACTACTTTGCACTCACTTTATGACTCATCATTTCCAGTGTCTAACCATCTTGGTATTTTTTCTCTTCTTTCACTTTCCTATCCTTAATTCCCCTGATAACAAAGAATGGTCTTGTTACCTTACTTGGCTCTCTCCATTCACTGTTTGGTAATATTATTAAGGGGTGATGCTCATTGAAATTTTATATTTCTCAGTCGGGCAACTCGATTCTACCCATTGTAACAGGTGTTTCACTTATCCTGAAAGAAATTCACATGAGATTACTAAATACTAAGATTTAATATTGCTCTATAACGGATTGATACCATTATTAAGTGTTGATAAGAGTTTTCGTTCCCTTCAAACATGTTTTATTTTCGTTTAATAAAAGGTTATGGCCCTGATCATATTTAAAGAGCCATTCAATCTTGGAATTTACCATGCTGGTGCACTTATACATGTTACAGGATAATAGTAGTAAATCTGCTAAAAATCTATCTAAATATTACTCTTCTCAAATAAATTTTACCCTACACTATTCTCGGAACGTCTACTCAAAATCATACAAAGTTGAAGAAAATGCAAGGGAAGGAATGCCGCTAAATAAATTTCTATGCAAGTTATTTGCTCATAATATTTAATCACATTGCTCCTTCCTCGCCCATAAACAAAAATAAATGTAAGTTGTTGTGGTACCGTTTCCAAAATTTAATTAATTTATTAACCAAGCTAGCTATCATTCTGTAGAAAATTTCTTACCCAGATCTTGTATTATGCATTGTATTTGGAAGGTATTTAAAGTAATGGAAACCATTGTAAGATTTAATTCCACCTATGCAAAGGAACATGTTTGTATAATAAGTAATTGTCTGCAGGATGATACTCATCTCACTGAGGATATTAAGACAGAAGAATTCTCCATACCAGAGTTTGTATCTTGCATCAAAACAGAAACACCATCTTTAGTGTGTGGTGGAGATTTGAAAGTGGTAAGTAACTTCTTGGGTTACTATTTGTTGCATCTCATCGCATCTGATTGCCATCGTATGCTCACAAATGCCATTTCGGAATTACATAATTGTGTATTCAACTATTATGATGATAAATACAAGCTGTCTGCTGTTAGGTTATGTTTGGAGTAGAAAGCAAAAGACGTCTATGTGGATGGTAAAGGAATATATTGTCTGAATAGTGCTGGACAAAAAACACATGACCTCCCTCTATATTTGCCATTGCTCTATTCGCTGAATCAAGGTATGATAGATCTTATATAACAGCGTAGGCTGATGTGAACTTTCTATTTTTGTATGAAGAAGTTAGATAGAGTATTATGATGGCCTGGGTATACCAAATATTCCGGGGTGGACTAAACTACTGTATTCTAAAAAGGGGAGTGGTCCGGAGTCCCGTCATGAGGGAATTGGAGGGGAGATGGTTTTGACTGTCTCCACAATTGTCTTGAATGGTCTCCCTTGGCTTGTCACATAACATTGAGCTTTTGTCATAAGGTTCAGCAGGAGTTTATATCAACTTCAAGCTGGGAGTTGTGTGCCAGACATAAGGAAGGGAAGTGCTAGGAGCACAGTGATGACTTTCGAAGTCTTTCATGCTCGCTGTTGATTTGTATCAGCTTTAATTTAATTTGTATGTAATCATAGAGAAATCCTTGTTACAGAATTTCTTATAGTTAATTAAGCTGTGTGTGTATGTATTTCTACCCTCATTATTACCAGTGTCTGCAGGGTTGGGGAGGAGTAGATAAGAGTCCCTTAGGGACAACAGTTTTAACAGCTGCATCCTAGCCCGCCAGCTCTAGGGAGAAGTTCATGAAAGAATATTAAACATGTATATATATATAGTTAACCATATCTGAAACAAATGGTCCTTATTAATCATCTATTATATATAATCCAAAATTGACTCATCACCACAGGGCTCAAACCACTAGACCTAGAAAGATGAAATTTTGCATGTTGGTTGATCCGAGTATGTAGAGGGTCACTAAGTAACGGTTTTTAGCCTATTTTCAATTTTGAAAAAATAGGCTTATTAGATCACCTTTTGTCCGTGTGTGTGTGTGTGTGCGTGCGTGTGTGTGTGTGTGTGTGTCCCTAATAAATTCCGGGCGACCCCGACCGTGCCCTTCAAATTTTGTTACGTCTCACCAATCACATGGCGGCTGTGCGAAATATTTCACTAGCATTCAATATCTCCTAAACTATTCCCAATATCACCCTGGAAGTTGTTACGGTGATAAAGGGAACTACTAGAAGTTCATCTATATGACTTTTGAAAAACTGGTAACTACAAAACCAACATGGCGGCCGCGCGAATTTGTGACTTTTAAATAGACGTTTTCGCGATTTAACCAACCAAACGCAATGAAACTTGGTACAATATATGTTTATACACAATGTAATGCACCGACATCTAACTTCGTTCAATTGTTTACATAACCACAAGATGGCGGATGTGCGAAATATTTCTCCAGCATTCAATATCTCCGAAACTATTCCCAATATCACCCTGGAAGTTGTTACGGAGACAAAGGGCACTACTGGAAGTTCATCTAAAGGACTTTCAAAAACCGGTTAACTACAAAACGAACATGGCGGCCAAGCGAATTTGAAAATTTTAATTAGAACTTTCTAGCGATTTAATGTTCCAAACGCAATCAAATCTGTTACAAGAAATGTTTATACACATTGTAATGCCCTGGTATCTAATTTAGTTCAATTGTTTACGTAACCTCAAGATGGCGGCTGTGCGAATTTTAAAATTAAGTTGTTATTTCTTATGTCGTAATCATGCCATCGAAGTGAAAGTTTGAATGATGAACCTACGCAATAATTTTCCTTTAATGGTACATTACTCTGTGGCCTATACATTTAACAATCCAACATGGAGACCATCCGAAATATTTTGACGGCTCTGAATATCTACGAATCCATTATAGCAATCAAACTGAATTTTTTATGTTTATTTGGGCTATGAAATTAAGTTCATCTATAGGACTTTAAATAACCTGGTGATCACAAATCCAACATGGCGGCGACGCGAAGTATAAATATTTACATGGACGTTTCTCGCAATTTAACCATCCGAGTACAGTGAAACTTGGTACAGTTAATCCTTATACGAATGTTGATCCACTGGCATCTAATTTATTTCAATTGTTTCCGTAACCACAAGATGGCAGCTGAGCGAAATTTTAATATCTCCTTGTTACTTCTTGTGTTCTAATCATGCGATTGAAGTTTGAATGCTACACGTACACAATAATCTTCAGGTAACAGTACATAATTGTAGGACCTACATATATAAAAACCAACATGGCGACCATCCGAAATATTTAGTCGGTTCTCAATATTTACGAATCTAATACAGCAATCAAACTGATATTTTGTATGTTGATAGTGACAATTAACATAAATGGGATATATGAAAATAGGCTGAATAGTTCTACACGGAACTACTTGTTAAAAATTCAATTTTTAAGTGACTTTTTCGGCCCTTTGGCATTGACCATCCAAAATTGACTCATCGACGCAGGGCTCAAACCACTAGACCTAGAAAGCTGAAATTTTGCATGTTGGTTGATCCGAGTATGTAGAGGCCCACTAAGAAACGGTTTTTGACAATTCAATTTGTAAGTGACTTTTTTCGGCCCTTTGGCACTGACCGAGGACTGTCAGTACAAAGTTCGGATTTAGCTCATTTTAAGCCGCCAGATACGAGAAACAATACTCGGAGGTCCTGTACGGACCCCGAAACCCAATTTTTAAGTTCCTAAAATGAACGGTTTCGGAGATATTCCCAAATAACTGTGTTCCCTCTGAGAAACAGATCAACGTTACTATGGCAACCGCTGAAATTTCGCAGACCGGGGATAGGTTTCTGGCAATATCTCGAAAACCGTTCGTTTTAGGGCCTTAAAACGCGGGGTTCGATTCCCACTTCTAACCACGAACATTGCTCCTGGCATTGATACGCGTAAAATGAGATACATTTTATTTATAGAGGTGGCTTTTGGGGTCGGATACGATCGTGATTTTGAGTCTATTTTATACTCTTCGAGCTGGTTATTGTAAGCAGGCTTTCAGATCTATACTCTAATTTACAATGATTAGATGCTTTCTATTTTGCACGTTATGCATTCATTTTCTTTATAAATTTGTTTTTTGTTAACTGAATATTTTTGTTTGCCAATTTTTATCTGCTCTTTTTCGTTTTTTACCATGATCAGCAACCCATATTCACAGTCGAATGTGTCGTATTCTACCGGCTGTCACGTTAATTATTATTTTTTCTTAATTACTCTTACTGAGGAATTGGGCAAACTTATTTCAATAAAGTTGGTATTTTGTCTTTCACGGCCATTGGATCCACGCACAAGGCACGGCCTAAACCTAGAAATGTTGGTGAGTAGGACTAAAGGACTAATGGTGCAGCAGAAAAGAGGAGAATTGAAGCTTTTGAAATATGGTGATACAGGATAATGATGATCAGATGGGTAGATAGGGTAACAAATGAAGAGGTATTAAGACGAGTGGGAGAGGAGAGATGTTTCTGGTGACTGTTAATGAACAGAAGAGATAGGAGGATAGGACACATATTAAGACGCCCAGGAATAGAAAGCTTAGTTATGGATGGGTGGGTCGCGGGCTAGAACTGTAGGGGTAAACCAGGGTTAAACATATGTCACGGATGTAGGGTGTGGTAGCTATGTAGAGATGAAACGATTAGCTCAGAAGAGGGAGACACGGAGGGCTGCATCAAACCAGTTAAAAATCTGGTGACTCAAACAAAAACAATCAGGAATTTTAATTACTTAGAGAGACATGTGAGGCAAAAGGGTGGTTGGAGAATTTCAATCCCTGGGATGTAACACTGGAAGAGACTGCATAATGTACATCAGCGGCCAAGGTGAGAGATATTTAACTATAGGTCTAATAATAGCGATATGTTGACGTTCAAATCATCAATAAGTATGGCCAAATTACATCCAGAATAGCTTAAGTAAAAATACTTTTAATTCCCCATATTCCGATAGATTTGCCATTCCAGTGTGCAAGAGTGCAGTTCCCTCTTCAAACAATATTCGCAATTTCTTTAACAAAGCGCAATGACACACACTTAACAGTATCACGTGTACATTTAGACAAAGCAATTTTTTCCCATGGGCAACTGTATGTGGCGTGCTCGCGAGCTTCCGGACAACAAAATCGTTATGTCTCAGCAGAAGATGGCAAAACCAAAAACGTAATTTTAAAATGTGTTAACAGAATGTAACATCGAACCCTGCAGACTTTCATAACTCTATAAAATTCCCACTTTGCTGCTCATGTCAATATACTGTATGTATCAGAATATTCAGAATTAGAATGGACCCACCTATAGCCTCGATTGCTGTAATACAATAGACCAATTATCAGCAAAAATGCATCGCCCCATTGTCTTGATAGCGGGCGAAGCCGCGGGTACCTGCTAGTATTTAATGAAATCTAAATGGTATTAAATGAAACACCAATTGTAAATACATTTATTATTATTAGTTATTTAATGTATTAGGACTAGTTTCAACCACAGTGAGGTCATCAGCAGCAAACTAACAAGTTGTCGGAAGATGACTATTGAATAATAAACTTGCTAGTAATTGGAACTATCTTTTAATCTTCAGATGCTCTTAAAATATCCAATTCTATGGATCACACATCTGTTTCAATGTTATTTCACCAAAGAAGTTCAAAAAACACTTCGAAATATTAGTGCCGTGTTGCTCTCAAGATTTAAAAATAAAAATAGTAATTTTTAAAACAAAGGGATATTAATTTCAAGGTAAAACCAAATATAAATGTTCTTCTACTACTTACGCATCGGGTGTGCTTCTTGAAATGTACTGTATTGTAATATCACTTGAATGCCTAATCTGCACCACACACAGCACACTTGAAAAACTTATGCAAGTATATGAACAACCTGAAATATACCCTGGCTCTTTTTAAGTTGGAAGGTTATTTTTATAGGCGTTGCAATAATGGTATCATGTGTGCAGTACATGGACCCATTGCCGCCATCATGCAAAAGTTATAAACCTAAAATATAATTGTAAATTATTATAATTATAAATATAATAAATTATTTCCTAAAAACATATGAGTTATGTTGCAATTTTGAGATGCTCTTATATCTTCCAATACGAAATCAGTTTAGTTACAATGTTGTATGACCAAGAAATATAATAATATATTGAATACACAGAAGATCTCAAGAAGCATAAATATGAGAAGAACATTATATTTGCCATTAACTTATAATTAACACTCCTTTGTGCTTTAATAATTAAAAATTCTCTTTTTTGGTTCTAGGGAGCAAAAAAGCACTTTTATTTACAAGATAATTTATAGATTTTGGTTATATTTCTTGTTGTTTGTTAAATAATTTTTTACAGATCTGATTTTGAATGTATTGGGAACTTTTAGGAGCATCTCATAATTACAACTTAGTTTCAATTACTGAAAAATTTATTTTTTAGTAGTTTTTTTTCCAACAACTTGTTGACATTGCTGATGATGACCACATGTTGGTCGAAAGTACAATATTGTATAATTATATACGGACTGTTGGTGGTTTTATTTAATACCATTTAGATTTCAATGTGTCGAATTGATGATCACAGTAAGTGTTAAAATGTTCAGATTTTGTGATATCTTTGATGATTTTGCTCTTTGCCCTCTGTGATCCAATATGTGTGATGTTTCTATTTATGTTTTAAGATTAAACCCACTATGTTACCTCTATCTACTGTTTCATAAGAATCTATAGTAAGGACGGAAGACGGGGGGATTGAAACTCACTTGTCCTCAGATAGAAGAAGTAGCTTGGCCACATGACCTGGAGCTTTACGTTTTTTTAATATTTAACTCAGCTCTTAGGTATAATTCTATGATTCGATGTACAAGTTCCGTGTTTGGCTGTCTACTGAAAGTGTGAGTGTGTTAAAACTATTATTAATAGAGATTTTAAGATACCGTATATGACTACATTCATAAGAGCTTTTGAAATAGACTCGATAGACGACTCTTGGAATGAGCGGAGTGGAGCTATTAGAATAGTAGTCAACGCTCCAAGCAGTGTTTTGTATTGTAACCTCTACGGGCAATGCTGCTGAAAGAATGAACAACTGGCTCATGTCCTTTGATTTTTCCATTTTGTAACTTGGAACTCCCGCTACCATAAAATAATGCCCTTCATTGTTATCGGAACAATAATTTTAACGCCGTGCATGTATGAGGCGGTGGTATATCATGTATGGTAGTTCCAGGTGCCTGGACATGATTGCCGACAGAAACAATAAATTCCAACCAGCAGGTTCGAACACCACACAGGCCAGCCTTAAGAAGAGAACATATTCATTCAGGTTGCCTTGTAGAATTCAATTTCACCTTCGTTGACAACTCTGACAAATGGAAAAGTGCTGATTTTCAGAGAGGGATCCTATTTCTCTCTATCCCAATCACTTCAATAACTGTTGATGTATAATGTAGATACAGTGGACCTACTGCTTGCAGTTAGTAGCAATATGTAGTGGCAATATTTATGTTACATTGTCTACATTACTCTCTCTTCAGAGGCACATAAGTGGCTTACTCTAATGTTTTTGATAATTTAAACGTCTATGTTCTTTTCTTCTTCTTCTTCTCTTCTTCTTCTACTTCTGCTTCTATAGAATGTGCAGTGTTTTATGGAGGAGTTCTTGTAGAATATTGGCATATACTGAATGAATAATTTGTATGGTCATTGAGCTTGGAAGGCGAACTCGCTTGTTAATGATATGTGATTGAGACGAAGCAGTTAGGTAAAAAAAAAACCCTTCCAGGATAACTGCTGGAAAATGTCGAATTAAATGTTCTTTCTCAATCCTTCATTCTATTACTTCCTTTAAAGCACTGTTCTCCCCATTTTCTATCACAGTTAGGTTTAATTAACCTATGAGGACTGATGGCTTCCATAAGTTTCAGAAATGGGATGACTTGTATAATTCAGTAAAATGTAATGGAGAATACGAACGTATCCTCACTCAATTTTACAAATGATTACTAGCTTACTTTCTGTGAGTTGTTCTGTTAAGTTAAATTATTTGTAATTTATTGAGAAGAAGCATAAGACGATAGCAAAGGAATTAATGATTCATTTTTGTCACTAGGATGTAGAGGAAGAAACCCAAGGTGTAGAGAGTGATGCAAATGGACATAATCTAAATGAGTAAGTGGACAACATAATAAGGAATAGCATTCTTTTGTTTGATGGATTCAAACTGAAAAAATGTATGTGAATTAGATTCGTTGACAAAATCTGATATCCTCTTATTATATTTGTCATTGAACGTATTTATTGTGTTATTGCGTGTCCAAAGTTGATATTGATATTCGCTTTTTATTTAGCAGCCAAAAAGCTATCCATTTTCGTTCAGAGTGGTACTTATGGAAGTATATAAGAAAAGTGTGGTACTCTGTTAATGATATCCATATGATTGTTAATGAGGAGATGAAGTTTGCAGTTATAATCTATTTGTGATGGTTACTGTTTCTGAAGTGTAGAAAACCCTCTTTCTTGTAGCAAAGTTCAGAAATTATCTGTGATATGAGGAAATCCACTACTTAGAATCTCCCCTATTGCGTTCCTGTATCGAGGGTATTTGCTCTCATTCCTATACCTGCCGTTTGTTGACTAATTCAAAACTCTGAATTTCAAGAGCTTCTCCTTACCCGTGGTGCTACATGAACTTATCGAAGGCGATTATCTTTGATTCAGACAGGATTTATGTATTTTGTGAGGCAATAATTTTTTATTTAATGCTGCAGGATTGAATTGCAATATTCCAGTTCAGAGTTTCTGCATTGATGATAAAATTATCACTGTGGTACGTGTGAAAACGATCGTACGATGCTGTTGGGTACACATCATTAACCTTTTGTTGGGCGTGATCGGGCGCTGTGTATCAAAATGATCACACAACTTAAATTGTGCTTGGAAATATTTATTACGCATTTACGTGCAGATACCTGAAATAGTTTACCAGTTACATTTCAAAGAACTGACATTGTTCTTTGAACTCAGAATAGCATATCTCAAATTAGTGATGGTTTTTATATCACAAAGATATATTGTAGTGAGAGAAGTGCTGCCTAATTCTATTAAAGAAAGCTTTTCAGTCGGTCAACACCAATTGTGCCCAATTACATTAGGTGGGAAACAAGTATTTACACACTAACACGCTTTATGTACAAATACCTACTTAATTGGATAACATGTTTCGAGGGTCAAGCGGTCATCCTCAGATCCTGCTCACTTAGGCTTAATTAATTACGTTGTCCATGAATTACACTTACACACAAATATATATACAGTGCTCAGATTACATCAGTTCGTATATCTTGTGTAACGCGTCAATTTTATTTACACATGTTATTGTTCTCTACTGTGGTAGTTGCGTTAAGGTTGATGTATTTTAAATATGATAACCAGTGTTCCATTGAATTATTATTGTGACCAGATTCAGAAATGATATCTTTACTATTTTGTTAATTATGGTATAAATCTACCGTTTATATTTAAATTGGAGGCCTATTATGTGTGGTTGTATTGTACAAATTATACACAGCACTTAAGTGGAACAATGTTGTATTAACGACATTTGAGTCCTATACGTCCGTTTCAGCTCACTGCTCAATCACTCCCCTGTGAGATTAGAAATAATGGAGACCAATTACAACCGGGAACAAGCATGTTGACCGACAGCAAATTATTAAATTTCAATGGTAGTGTGGTACTGTGCCCGTTTCTGGGAAATATGTGTGATGACCCGGCCCCTAATTACACCACACAATTTCCGAGAAAGAACAGGAGAGTGAAAAAACAATTATAGCAGGAAAAACGAATGTGCCTGAATTCTGTTTGAGAAATAACGAAGAAAATCGGCTCGAGTGTCACGAGATAGATTATCTCCGGGTCATTACGGTATGGGAAAGAGGGCGCCATCAAACTAGAGTTCGCAAAGACACATTCCTAGTGAATCCAGCGTTAACGAATAGAAATATATTACACAGATAAATTAAGATAAAATGGAAAATGAATCCTTATTTATTCATGGATTTAAATTGCATAAATTTTCACACCCTGACTATGATCTCGATGGGGGTAAGAAACCCTAAGTTACGGTGTATGTACTTCTCAAACTTGCCAAATCGGATCAAAAAAATTAAATTAAATCACAGGACAAAAATTAAAGTCAACTAAATGTTTCTTCTTTCGCAACAGTGATTTATCCGCGCATACGACACGAAGATTATCACTCATCCCTGAGCGACCTAACTTCAATTAAATATGGAAAGAAAATTTACACCATTAAATAAGCAATCTAATGTGTCCTGTGATGCAAATCCGTTTCCAAAGAAATTGATACTGGCATCTTATTAACATAATTGCACACATAATCGGTCGAATGACACACCCTCATTGATGGTTAAATTAAAAAAAATAGTCCATTCTAATATTCAAACACATTTTCAATTATAACTAGCACAAATATTATATGAACTTATTTATCTTAGTTCCATTAAATCCATATTTTAATTAGTCCAATGATTATTATAATCAGCTCAATTATATTATAATCAATTCAATAATCATCCCTTAAGCCAAAAATTATTGATATCAAAATTCGTGGTATCGTGGGCTCAAATCTATATTTAAAATAAAAAAAATGTATCCAGTATCAGTCTCTATTAAATGAACATTGAAGTAGCAGTGCCAATCATACTCGATGATTTAATCAAATTCCACTGTAAAGTGACGATCTAAATTTAATTAAACAATGAGGGCAGAGAAAGAATAAAGAAAGCCACACAAAGAGCATTGAGCTTAACTGAAATTGAGCCGTCAGATTTTCATAGAGAGAATACAAAATTCGATCAAAATATATTTAAACACCATGACTGGATTATAATACATTCATAAAAATATATAGCATATCATTTGCCAATAGAATCATTGCACAAGGGCAATATACCTCTTAATAGTTTGAGCAGCATGTCTCAATAGATTATGGCCCATCAAACCATAATTCAATATCGGAAAGCAGATCATCATCTGAGCATTTCCATTTGTAACTTCATTAATTATACCTCACTAATTCAACATCTAAGTGGCAAATTTAACATTTAATATGCGGCAATCTTCAAATGTGGCAACCAGAATGCATAAATCGAATAGTCAAACTGAACAAATATGCAGACACTATAAAACGAATTATGCAATCGAAATGCGAATGGCACAACGGCGTAACTCCCGAAATCCTCACATGAAATAACCCAAAGATCGATCAATCAGATCGTCCTAACAAAAGGCCTGGAATTTTCAAAAGCATCGCGCAGACTGCAAAGTCAACCTATAACATCAATATCAAATCAAAAAGAAAACGTAGACCAAAAATAAACACATGTGCATCTGATGCACAAAATCCTAAAATCCTTGGATAATCCAAAAATAGAAAAATGTATAAGAAGATCGCAGAAATAAATGATTAAGTTGAAATAATTACCATCGTAATTACGCAAGAGAAAAAAATAATACTACTCGCAAGAAACAATTATTATTATCAGTAATCCTAACAAAAATCACCAGACTCCGGTGTGTGCAATCAGATAATATTCTTGCCATGCCGTGGAGTATGCAAAGTATAGATATGCTCATGTGCTCGGGATTGCAACTCGTTATGGGAAAAATTCGACTCATGTAAGCTGGCGATACATTTTACCTTACGGCGCGGCGTCTTCATTATGGAAATAATTCAAACATCTACTGCATGTTTTAATAAAATTTTATGATCCCTGAAATTTCCCGTGATATCGTGTTGGCGGCTGTCGTCTACTTGCCAGGATCATCGCGACGCCTCCTGGGTCAAAATTCTGTACCTCCATCATGTCTCCTGCGTGTTTAATGTGGCGTGGTGTTGTAATCAGTGTTCAAAAATGTCCGTCTCTCCTTCCTCACAAAAGTATTCATTTCGGAAATATTTGACCCCATTTTATGTTAGAGTGACTCACCACTGCTGTCCCCATATGTTCTAGAATGTTCAAAATTTTTACTCTGTCTAGTGTGAATTGGCAATGAGCGTTCCCGAAGTATTACAGGAAACAATGTTCAATGAATTATATGAACTGTTAATAAGAATTTCAATAGTGCATAAAGCAATGTTCATTTGCCATCATGGCTTTGAATAAACGTGCAGTGTTCTGTCGTTGAGACGTCCCGTCTAGTTGGCATTAAATAATGTGTAGGCTAGTGCTTAATAATGTTCTTGTAGCATATAATAAATGCATCCAGTCCTCAAACTGTCTGTATTTCACTGCTGTGTTGTGCTGATAATATTTTAAGAATTTCAACTCATATGGCTCCATCGTCTTGAAGGTATTATTGCTGCTCTCATACTTACGAACGTGAATACATTCACTTGGTTGTTAAACGGACACTTCGTTTTGCTGTATGTAAGTGGCGAACTTACGTCTCACAGTCCGGGTCACGTTACGCTCGCGGTTATAAATACTTCACTCACGACGATACCGATAAGCAAGCACCAAAGTCTGTTCAAGACCGGGAATCACAGAAGAGAAAGATCGAGTAACCACAAGTCAGCCGACCTCACTCTACTGCACGCCGTAGGGGTGGGCGGTGTTGCTCGCACATGTGTCACTTCCCCTAACTTTCCGGCTGTTTTACCTTGCCATTTAAGTTTCTCCAGCTCTTCCTAAGAAATGGGCCTGGCCTCCATTGACTACAATAAAAATTAGGTCTCTTGTAACATAGTTTTAGGTGTTTCTAAAGCATATAATACTCCACATAGTTAACGAAGTCAAACCAGCGACATAATTCCTTCTCCAGCTCTGATGTCATCAATCAGATGCACTGAGCTCTGCCGGTCATCTTCATAAAACAAAGCCTCCGTGACGTAATATTTGCGGCTCCAACCAGATCAAGGCCGCCGTAGCTTAGTGGTCAGACTCCAAATCGCGTACAGTCCTGATGGGGGAATTTCAATGCTAGGATAGGGAATAGAATTGTGGGGTATAAGAAGGTAACGGGTAAGTGGGGTGAGGATAGGGAAGCGAAATGTATATTGAACTTTTAGGCTAACATGGAGTTACCTGTAGGAATTTCATTTTCGAAGCATAAGGAGACTCGCGTATACACATGGGACGGTAGAGGAACCAGATCCATAATATACTATATTATTACACACTTTCAATTTAGTAAATTGGTAAGGAATTGAAGGTTATTCAGGGGCTTCTTTGATCAAACAGCACCAACTGATCTCCTGTGAATTAAAGCATAGTTAGACTTAAAGTGCAGAGAGTGAGTGCAATTTGCCGATGGATTAGGGTGGAAAGTCTCCAGGATAAGTAACATAGGCAGATATACAGGAAGACATGAGAGGTATGTGGATATATATTGAAAACGTTAGGTCAAGCGGCAGGGAAACCTTTCGGGGTGTTGTAAAGAGTCATTGGATTGGAGGAAAGAGAGAAATCAGCAGTATTCTGAATAATTTAGGGAAACTCATTGTAGATACCAAGGAAGCACTGGAAATAACGCAGGAATACCTCGAAAACATGCTACTGGGTCTTTATATTTGCTTGGCAAGGACATTCTCGCTCACGCGCTCCGCCAGTGACTGCTCAGTTTCCGGTTACCGCGCATATGTACGGCAAAATACGGTGCTTAAAATCAATATCATGAATTTTTACTCACCATGTCTACAGTTTATGCTGAAACTTTTCCCCAAACATAATCGGCATCTCATTATAAAGCTTTCGGTTACTCCGGTTAATTAGCATCAGTAAGGAAATAACGCCCCTTACTTATTTTTTGTTGTTGTTTACTAAACCTGTACGTTTAAATTACTTTTCCAGTTGTTTTATTGTCCGATTTATAGGTATGGGTCTCCCGGGAAATTTCACTCAAAACTTTTGTCTTGTTCCTGCACTTTATGTACGTAACGAATATTTCACATAAGGCATTACAGCACTATACATAATCACAATAAATCATTATACAATACGATATACAGTACACATTAGCATTATAATACACCCAATTAGCTCGGAGCTCACACGTCAACTTCAGCAAGAGAGTGGGATTACGGCCGGAGACCGCGGGCCTACCTGTTACCGCCGGCTATTGATCGAGCGAAATCATCTTGCCAAGCAAAAATAAAGACCCTGTATATGTTAATGGTGACATATCTGGCAATGTGGCAGATTTTGAGATTATGCAGGAGGAGAATGAGGACGGGAACTCGATCACGGCTGAAGAAGTAGACAGGGAGGTAAATTAAAATGTTGCAAAGCGGCAGTGGTAGTTAAATTTCAGCCAGAAATGGTCAAGTATAGTGGGAAAACAGGGCTGAAATGGTTGCATAGGATAATCGAATAGGCGTGTGGTTTAGAGTAGGAAATGTGCCCTCTGACTGGACAAAAGCAGTATTCGCACCAATTTATAAGCAAGGTAACAGGAAAGATTGCAATAATTATAGTGGGTGAAAATGCATTCTAGATGAATGAATTCGTATGAGTCGACTCAGATGGTGGTGTCAAGTGTAGAGATTGGGGGAGGAGAGATTATTTAAGAGGTTAATGAGTTTTGCTCTAGAGGGTAAGGAAAGCAGAGGTAGACCTAGGAGGCGAGGGTTAGATTCGGTGTTTATTGATTTCAAAGTGAGAGGAGCACTAGCAGAGGAGGCTAACTGATAATAGGGGATCATGGAGGCGACTTGCTTTTAATTAGAGGCTTGCAAACTAGACTGGACGCAGAAAGGCAAAACTGCCACAAATGAATGTGTATGTATGAAGGAAAATTGGATACGAAATATGAATATTGAATTCTGGCACAAATTAGGCTCTACTTATTGCCTCTTGGCCATCACCCATGTCTCACTTGTTGAGAGTGGCAAAGGTCTAATAACACTCTGCATCATTTGGACTGGTGGTGGTGGGGATCAATGTTTTAAGGAGTGTAACATCGAGGTCACCTGCACCTGTTGACTTACAGTTATACTACTGAAGGGAGAGTTACGACTCCTCGCCAAATGAGGGTAGTGAGTAAAGGAAAAGGCCATGATGGACTCCCTAGGCTTCGAAGATCTAAACAGAACAAGAGTTGACCAAGCTGGTTCAGGTTATTGTTAAAATGTAAGAGTGAAGTCATCTGTCCTATAGACAAAGGGAGATCGACAAGAAGCTAAAATAAGAGCCTGGCACAATTAACAAGACGTACTTCATATTTCAAAAGAGGCTCCATATATTTTTCATACTGTGCCCCACCAGTTGATTGCCCTGGGGAGAGCATTAGTGACATGCAGAGGCTATTGGTGAAGCCTATGTGACTGCACGATGGTAGGCGAACATTTCCATTAGCAGCATATCAATACGTTAATTACTAAATAATTGTAAGAAGGCAAAGAGTCAAGAGCTTGGTCGTTCCATTTTCCAATATTGAAATCCAGGTTAAATTGCCACATATATATTATGGTGATCATTATGGATATTATGTTCAGGAATTTTTATCCATACGCTACTTCATTCTTGAATCGATAATATTAATTCGACTTTAATTGCCAACCAAGGGCATTACTTCGTAGAAGTCAACTCGAAAGACATGGCTTAATTCTAAACTAAAAATTACAAGCAAGGTGAAATCCTAGTGCAATTAACAAAATTGTTGTTTAGCGACATTCCTATGCATTCATCATATGAATTTTCCAACATAAAATTAGTACGTTTACATGGAGAACTCAAATCGATTTCAGTACACTTGGCCTATTGAATACGGGACTTAGATTGTATAGAGTTTCAAGGTCGATACGGTAAACTTGTGGGATTGGATCGTATCCAAACTGGTGTTCAAGAACATGTAAAGGTGTATCGTATTGAGCGCTCTCGCGTTTCATTTTTGAACGGATCTACAACTACAATAAACAATGCCACCAATTGCGGCCCATTGGTTTCCTCTGCTTACCTCTGCCCCACTTTGTCCCTCACGGCCCAACTGTACAACTACAATAAACAATGCCACCAATTGCGGCCCATTGGTTTCCTCTGCTTACCTCTGCCACACTTTGTCCCTCACGGCCCAACTGCAACGGGAAATTACTGCCATAATGTTCTCTCCAAGGCATTGCACCCACCTATTCATAATTCTATGCATGTTACTCTTCTGAAATTCAATTCGTGCAGTAAATATGTCCCACTTTCTTATCTCCAGCCAAGGGTTACTCAAGAGGGGGTCCATCACGAAAGTGACAAACGGAATGTCTGGCATTCTACTGGTCATAACATAGATATTAGAAGTGTGATTATCCAGAGGCAGGTTTAGGAACATGAAATGGGGAAAACAGTTGATAGGTTGACTGGACAGTGGGTAGAATATTATGGACATTATAGTTAAAGGCTTATTGTAGTTCAAATTAGAACGAAACCTATGTGTTAGAGTAGTATACGTCTATGAGGCTACCAATCAAACAGATAATAAAGAAGTTAAAAAGTACTACTAACTAATTCAGTAGGTGTAATTCTGCGGCTTGTCAATGTTGTAAAGTCAGATTTATAAGTTGTGTTAAGAAAAGGAAGAGAAGAATATATAGCGGCGAAATGTAGAATGTATGAAAGATACGAACGATTGAGCAGGCTGGTAGAATTCTGCACCGATCACTAATAGGGCACAGCTAACAAGTTTCTAACAAACACAACATTACTATAATCACTTGAATGAGTCTAGGACGTTTATAAATTGACTTAATTATGGTCAAGAAGGGATTCCGAAATCTGAATTTGGATATCAAAACGTACTCCGGGGTCAACATAAATTCTGACTACAATCTGCTTGTTATAAAGTCGATGTGAAGGACTGATCATGAACTCTATTGCAAAGATTTTTTTTACTCATAATCGGGCGCATGGCGGTCTAAACGACCGAAGTCTTAAAATTTTTGGCAGGCAATCTGTTAGAAAGTTAGCGAGGCCCCCTCCCCTCCAGACTATCTCGGCCAAGAGATCATCTAGCCATCTGATAGTTTGGCCCGTCTCTAGCCATGCTGTAAAAACTGAAATACTGTGCTTTACATTAATTTGACCGTTCAAGATGGATATGTCTCAATATATTACTGAGTGTTGGGTTGGAGTGGGGGTCCCCGGGAGGTGAGGGGGGGGGGGCGGAGATGACATTATTCTTCCATTTTACTAACCGAGAAAAAATAAATAGAAAGGATCTTTGGTGTTCAGAGCTTTCCAGATTTCTTCTCAAAACAACTAGTCTTACAACGGAATATATCTTTATAAGGCCTGTGAGTACAGAAAAATATTATAAATATTATCTAAATAAGTATAAACTTATATACAACAAAATTAATCCTCAACATTTTTATTAGAACCCAAGATCGTTCAGTGAAGGACTAAAAATTTAGAAAGCGGTCGAAATGACCGATGCGCCCGAGAGTGTTCGTCAGATGAGCGCGCCCGGTTGAGGGTAAAAAACAAATCTTTGGATGAAAACGTCATCAGAGAAGAAGGAAGTTCTAGAAAGCTACAGAAAATGGTTCAAAGAAAAATGTGCAATGGCTACCTCAAGGTGTAGTGGATAGCATAATTAAATGTCAACCCGGAGATGCGGATTTGATTGTTGGCCCTGCTCTGAGGACTGGGACCGGGTACATTCAGCCTCATGAGACCAAATTGAGAAGTGGTTCGGTCGACTTCCTCACCATCCACCTTCGAACTGATTTTTCAGGGTTTGCTACTTTTACTCCAGGCAGACACGAAGATGGTTTCTAACTTAAGGCCACGGCCACCTTCTTCCCATTCCTAGACTAGATTCCAAATGCACTATTTAATACAGACATCACAATACACAGGTCATCAAAAAATATTAATCGTACCAAATGCCACCCAAGTACACGGTGCTAAATATCCACGATGAAGAAGCTTCTAAAATGAAACTGCTGAAATGTCCAAATGTACAATATTGTCTTTAAGTAGGTATCGTATATGCAGCTTATCGAGAGATTAAGATTTCTTTCGGGTAAAGATTATTAGTGACTGAGATGAAAACCTGTAATAGACATGTAAAGGAACACTGATTGAAAGAACACATGCAGCGTTTGTATAGGGCTAAGGATATCAAGGATAAATAAGTGAAAGAGGAGAGATTTATTCTTGGAATTAGAATTGCTTGGCCACTAGAAGGCCTCCGTAGATAGGAACCACCAGACATGGTTTTTGTACCGACTGAGTTGCTACGATGCATCGGGGCTGAAGATCTGGTCACTTTATTTCCCTTATTAATATTTTGGATCGTTGGCAGGTATGTCAAGGGTTATAAAAGCTTGATATGAAACAGTGTGTTGTTCTCTTCATACTTAACAAAGCAGAAGCTGACAGATGGAAAGGTTCTCCTACGATAAGTGTGATTAATCTCGCTTCAAAGATTTAATTAGAAAGTTAAACAAGTGGATGGGATGACAGCCAAGTTTGGTTAACCAAAATCTTAGGAACAATGGTATCTGTATAGTGTATTAGACTGATCCTCGAAGGTAGACTAAAGATATTGAAGTTAACGTTCGTGACATATTTAGTATAAATAGAGCTGGTAATGATGGTTTTTGGAGTTATTGTTTGAGAATTTGAAAAGTAACGGAATAAAAACCATGAATCGGAGAGAGTCTACAACCAGCTGGTATTTATTAGATTCGATAGACATGAGCGAGAGACTGGTATTTAGTATGATATAATGTGAGACTGCATTTTATCATTGGTACTTTTCAATCTATTTATATTGCAAGGCACGAAGGAAATGACAACGGAATATAAACTGGAATTAAAGGATGAAGATCAAGTAATTTTGACTCGTCGATTTACTAACAACGTTGCCACCTTAGCCTCATTTGAACATGTTTCTAAACGGTGTGTACCTGGTGTTGAGGAAAGAATTCATAATACAATCATCGTATTTGAAACAGAATCAATGGGATGCAGCGGGAAAATATAAAGAAAATATTGACATCGATTGGCTGTTGAAACGCTGGTTATTGACTTATGGTTTCAATTTACTGAATATTCTAAACTTCGTCAATAAGGACAAAGGCTTTTCGCGTTAAAGGGCGTTGGTGACTCCAACTTGGGCACAAAACGGACAAAGAAAATAAGATATAAAGATTGGCTTGACATCTGTTCAAATGAAATATTCATCTAGGTATTAACAAGAAGTTCCGTGACGAACTGAGAAACCCAATTTTCTTAAAATGAAAGATTCATGCCAATGATTAATCTACATGGAGCTATCTAGAATAATGACGAAATGAAGTTGGTGATATCGAAATTTCTAATTAGTTCGAAATATACCTGGCATAATGTAGCCTAATAGAGCACTACTGTTGGACTCTCTGGTGACTGAATATATTATCAGTTTCATCTCTTAAGGTGCCCCTGCATAGGTAATCGGATTTGAATTTCCGTTACTGAACTGAACGTCAGCATTCCAGAAGTATCATGACTCAATCACTCGTTACAGAAACTTCTTTATCAAGACCATCACTCACCTTTATATCTGTAAATATTGAAGGTTTATCTACATCTAAAGATGCAATGTTATATAAGATTTGTCAAACACACGCTTACGATATATTATGTCTTCAAGAAACCCACAGAGATGAGCTACTACGGCGACCTAAAATAGCGGGGATGAGACTCGTGGCCGAAATTCCCCACAGACAGTATGGCAGCGCTGTATTTGTGAAACCAGATCTACAAATTCTGTCTGTTGCAGTCACCACCGAAAATGAAATCGAGATAATAACTGCGGAACTCAGTAACTGCACCGTCTCGGGTGTCTACAAACCACCAAATGTTAATTTCTCCTTCCAAATTCCAAACAACTACGACAAGCAAAATACAAACTTTGTAGTTGGAGACTTAAACAGCCACAGTAGCGCATGGGGATATACAGACGATGATACTAACGGAGAGGCTGTGTTAGAATGGGCTGATTGCCTCCAATTACAACTTATAAATGACCCCAAACTACCTCCCTCCCTTAACAGCAGTATATGGTGTCGAGGCTTCAACCCAGACCTGATATTTGCAAGTGAGCACGTGGCACAGCAATGTATGAAATCAATGTGTAATCCCATTCCAAATACCCAACACCGGCCCATAATGTGTCAACTTTTCTCAGCAATTCGACCAATAAAGGTTCCTTTTCGAAGGAGGTATAATTTCAAAAAAGCAGACTGGCAGAAGTTCAGCTCGACTCTTGATACAATCATATCAGATATCCATCCAACAACAGAGTATTATGATCAGTTTGTTGAAGCTGTGAAGGAAGCTTCCCGCGTCTCCATACCACGGGGATGTTGAGCTAATTATATACAAGACCTAACTTCTGATACAGCTGCTCAAATGAACACATATATTTCATTATTTCAGGAAGATCCACTAAGTGAATACACTGTGTCAGCTGGAAGGGAATTGCTTTCCTCAATTACAGAGGCAAAGAAAGATGCTTGGATCAAACTCATGAAGGAAACAGACATGTCAAGGTACAGTAGAAAGGCTTGGAAGCTTCTCAAGCGACTTAAGAACGATCGAACCAAAGGACCAATTCATGCAAATGTTACGGCAAATCAAATTGCAAATCAGCTTGTCATCAATGGGAAAACCAATCACCAAACAAGGAAAATGGAAAACAATACCCTGAAAAATGAAGATATGAAGTCCAGTAACCTATCCCGGCCATTTGAAACAAAGGAATTACAGAAGGCAATTCAATGTGGCAAAAATGGAAAAGCGGCAGGATTAGATGACATCACAATAGAGCAAATAAAACACTTTAGCTCAACTACACAGGTATGGCTTCTGAACTTCTTCAACAATTGTCTTTCTTCTCTAAAAATTCCTAAAATATGGAGAATATCCAGGGTAATCGCATTTTTGAAACCTGGAAAGGAAACTTCGGATCCTAAGAATTTCAGACCAATCTCCTTACTCTGCCACCTATACAAAATAATGGAAAGGATGATACTCAACCGCTTAATGGGAGTAGTAGACCAAGTACTAATCCCTCAGCAGTGTGGCTTCCACCCAAGTAATAGCTGCACGGCACAGCTTCTGCATTTGACTCCGCACATTGAGGACGGTTTTGAGATGAAGAAGATCACTGGTGTGGAATTTGTGGATCAATCCGCCGCCTACGATACGGTTAATCATAGAATATTACTACACCATCAACAGTATGGGATTGCCACCTATGCCAAATCCAGTCTTACAGGAGTTCAAGTTGTTGAGTCAAGTGTCAAGGATCTCATCTTCTCTATAGTTATACAGGTTAATAACCTAACAGTTGTTAACGTGTATAAACCTCCTAGCATCAGTTGGCTCCTAGCATTTTGCCAACTTTCAGCCATTCCTGCATTTACACTGGATATGTTAACAGCCATCATACTAACTGGCGATATGACTCTGTTGATGACGATGGTGAGGCATTATCTCAGTGGGTTGAAATATCCGATCTGCACCTAGATTTCGATGCGAAAGACAAGGGCACTTTCCATTCTGCTCGCTGGAGAAGAGACTACAACCCTGACCTAACATTTGTGTCCAAGGATTGCTTTGAACAGTTTCTCAGTTTCACTCGTATAATATTGTCGATTTTCCCAAACAGCCAGCATAGACCAGTTCTGTTGGAAGCAGGTAGGCAGATACCTCTGGTGACCTCAGTACCTTTACCCAGAAGGAATTTTTATCGTGCAAACTGGGATAAATTCTCTAAAGATCTTGACCAGAACTACCAGCAACTATGATGAATTCGTCAGCTTGGTCATTTCAACTGCCAAATCAAATGTTCCGAGAGGTTTCAGAAAATATTATGTGCCTGGATGGAATCCAGAAAGTGAGGCTCTGTATGAAGAATATCAAACTGGTAGTCATGAAGTAGGTTCACAGCTTCTGCAGTCATTAGACAAGAATAGGAGAGACAAGTGGGAAGTAACAGTGAAAGACATGGACTTTGCAAAATCGAGCAGGAAAGCTTGGAGAGTCTTGAATCGACTTACTGGAAAACATTATTCTAAAAACCAGTGCAATAACTTGAGTCCAGATGCCATAGCAAATAGAATGGTTAAAGTCACCCGAACCAAGAGAGATAAATGCCATACGAAAAATGTGAAGCGTAAGCTCACTGAGCTCAAACATGGATCACAGAAGAATGAGGATCTGTCCAGGCCATTTTCTATTCAGGAAGTTGCAGCTGCTATCAAAATACTAAAGACCGGTAAGGCTGCTGGCCCAGATATTATCTACAACGAATTCCTTCTCTATATGGGTCCATATAGTATAATGTGGATCACTTCTCTTTTTTCTTACATCCTTCAGACTAACAAACTGCTAAAGCAGTTTAACGATCAAAAGTGATAGCCATTCTGAAACCTGGAAAGTCGGAGCAGAGACCTGAAAACTACCGTCCAATAGCACTTCTTAGTTGCATTTATAAACTCTTGGAAAGAGTCCTCCTCACTAGGATTTCACCATTTATTGAAGATGTAATCCCTCCAGAACAAACTGGTTTCAGAAGAAATCGTAGCTGTACTGATCAAGTTTTGGCTCTTACCACTCACATCCAGGCTGGTTTCCAAAATAAGTTAAAATCAACAGCTCTCTTTATTGACCTGACAAGTGCATATGATACTGTCTGGCGACATGGACTAATTCTTAAAGTGCTGGAAGTAATTCCCTGCTTGGAAATTGCAAATCTAATTTCCAACATGCTCTGTGAGAGAGAGTTTGTAGTATTCCTAGGTGATTCTAAAAGTCGTAAACGAAAATTAAATAACGCTTTGCCACAGAGATCAGTATTGGCCCCAGTACTCATCAACCTGTACATCCATGACTTGCCATCAACCTCAGCTATTAAGTGTATCTATGCAGATGACATTGCACTGGTAGCTCAAAGCAGACATTTTGAGGATGGAGAAGGCATTCTTTCAGCACACTTGGAGAAAATGGCTACATTCTTCAAGTCTTGGCGATTGATCCCAAGCGCTTCTAAGACTGAGGTTTTATGTTTCCATCTTAGCAACCGACTCGCAAACTACGAGCCATCTGTTTTATTTCTTGGTGATAAACTAAAGTACAACCCTTTCCTTAAATATCTAGGAGTCACCCTGGACAGAAGTTTAAGCTACAAAGATCATCTCACCAAGCTCTCTCACAAAATCACTACAAGGAATAACATCCTACACAAGCTTTGTGGTAGTTCATGGGGAGCCTCGGCTGACTGCTTACGATTAACGGGCATTAGTCTTGTCTACTCTGCAGCGGAATACTATGCCCCTGAATGGCTGGAAAGTGCACATGTGCATCAAGTAGATACTAAGTTGAATGAAATCATGCGCTGCATAACTGGTACTGTCAAGTCTACACCTCGCCACTGGTTACCCGTTCTTAGCCAGATCCCACCACCCCACCTGAGGAGAAAGGAAGCTCTGCTGAGAGAAGCAGAGAAGATCCGGTCATCTCCCTCTTTACCAGTTCACCAGGAATTTTGTCACCCATCGCCATAACGACTTCAATCTAGGAGACCAGCAAGTGTACTGGCCGGCCGATTCTTGAGGGACAATTTTAACCTAAACCGTAGCTGACAGGAAGAGTGGTCAAATTCAACATCTGGTACTATTGCCCATGAGATAAATCCAACACGGAAAGTGAATGGATTTTACCTCCCAATAAAACTATGGTGTCGCCTCAACAGACTGAGGACTGGGCATGGGCGCTGTAATTTCTTGCGCCATAAGTGGGGCTGGATGGATTCTCCAATGTGTGAATGCCGTGAAGAGGAGCAGACCATGGACCATGTCATCCTGCGTTGCCCTCTTCATGCCTACTCCAGAAGCCCCAGAGACCTCTTTTGATCTATCAGAAAGTGCTGCTGTGTGGTTGAAGAACTTAGACCTGTACTTATGAATTCCTTGTTGTACTCACTATACGATTAAATAATAAATTACACAAATTCTATAGAATGATTAAGACATCAAGGTAACCAAGATGATAGCTACTCTCCTGGAAAATCATCGCTTTTTTTTGTTGAATTTCAAGGACGCCAAAGTAGATGGAGAAATCAAAGGAATGGTCTCCCTCAAGGCATTGTATTGGCTCCTATTCTTTTCAACATCTACACAAATGACCAGCCATTGCCAGAAGGCACTAAAAGTTTTATCTATGCCGATGACCTTGCACTTACTACTCAGACTGATACCTTTGATGAAGCTGAGATTTCTTTAACTTTAGCATTAGAAGAGCTAGGTATTTATTATGAGAAAAATCACCTGAAATCAAATCCAGCTAAGACCCAAATTTGCGCCTTCCATTTACGGCATATACATGTCTCTCAGAAGCTCAATGTTTTCTGGAAAGGAAGTTTACTGGCACATTGCTTTACACCAAAGTACTTGAGAGTTTTGCTGGATCGTACAATAACATACAAGAAACATTGCCAAAACTTAAAACATAAGATAGCTGCTACAAACCACATCCTACGCAAATTGTCAGGAACCAGTTGGGGAACTCAACCACAAACAATCAGAACATCAGCTCTAGCTCTATGCTACTCTGCAGGCGAATATGCCTCCCTGGTTTGGTACAAATCAGCCCATGCGAAGCATATCGACATCGCTCTCAACGAAAGTTGCAGGATCATTACAGGATGCTTCAAACCATCACCTATTGAGAAGTTCCAACTTCTAGCTGGCATTGCTCTTGGTGAGATTCGTAGGGAGGTAGCAGCTAACAAAGAGAGGCTCCAATTATCTACTTCAGAAGCACATCCCCTCTATGGATACCATCCTGCCACACGGAGGCTGAAACCTAGAAAGTGTTTTCTCCGCACATCAGTTAAGCTTCAAGGGAAAGCCGAGAGTGCTAGGATCAAGATGTGGAAAGAAAGAACTAACCTCCTTTCCAACTGGATGGAGCAGAAGGAAAGTCTTCCATGGGGACACCAGGTGAAGTGGACAACCTGGAAAGCCCTTAACAGACTCCGTACAGGAGTCGGCAGAACGAGAGTAAATCTGCGGAAGTGGGGTTTCTCAAGCGACTCATCACTCGGTGACTGTGGAGAGCTGCAGACAATCCAACATTTATGTCAGTGTGACTTATGTCCTTCAAAGTGCACTATGAAATATTTGATTGCAGCCTCCTCCAGCGCTATTGACGTCGCCCAATACTGGGCAAAATTCATCTAGCTCTCAAATTTGTTGCTCAATATTTGATTTGTTTTGTATAATATACCTGTATATATGTATGGTAGAAATGTAGATATTCTATATTCAATATTCATATTGATACTTCTGGCACGAATAAAGAAAGATCTCTTAAGGTACAGAATACAAAATTTGGTTGAAGTCCAATGGATTGCATTGACATTACGTCCAGCTAGACATTGGATCTGTCAGCGCGCGTAAGACCATGTTGGCAACAATGTCATGCATGTGTTAGTCAGAAATAGTCTGAAATATAATGATCTATTGTTGAGCCAATTTTGGATGGAATCCCTTTGTTAGTATCGAAGTTACATGTATTTGAAAATTGGCCATATCAGCAGGCTTAGAATCATGTTGGCAGCACTGACGTATATTAGTTACTCCTAATTGATCTGGAATGTCAGGTACTATACGTGTGGAATGTTTGGAGCTTTTGGCTTGCATACTGTGTGATATATTGATGTTAGGGTAAACGAATAGAGACAGTATATATTAACTGTTGGCAGCCCTGGTTGCTCTTAAGAATACGCAGTCATCAGTTATGGTACACATAGCACATACGAAATTTGGTTGATATCCAATTGATAGTATAGAATTTACATGTTTTTAAAAATTGGTCCTATCAGCAGGCTTAGTATCATGCTGGTAGCACTGACGTAAATTAGTTACTCCAAATTAATCTAGAATGTCAGGTACTATACTTGTGCATAGTTTAAAGCCGTCGCCTTGCATACTTTCTGTTATATTGGTATTTGGATAAAAAAATAGAGAGAGCATTTATTAACAGTTGGCAGCCCTGGTGGCTATTACGAAAATGCTCAGCCATATCTGTTTAAGTACGCATTGTACAAACGAAATTTGGTTGAAATGCAATTGATAGTGTGGAAGTTATATGTGTTTAAATATTGGGCCTATCAGCAGCCGTAGAATCACTCTGGTAACACTGGCTTGTACTGACTCCTGGAAATTAACCTGAAGTATTATTATCTATATGTGTGTCAAATTTGGAATAGCTCCCATGCATACCTTCTATGATATCCAATATGGAGCTCAAGTTTCAATTGCGATATTTCAGCAGTTGGTAGTACTGACATTATTTTCAAATATGTCATTGAGCTATTCAGGTATAGATCTTAACTCGTACCAAATTTGGGTTCGATTGCTGCAGCCGTTTAGGAGTTGATGGGGGGGGGGGGGAGGAGGTTGCACACACACAGCCAGACAGACAGATGGACAGATAGACAGACACACATTTTCCCGGATCGATCTCATAAGTCTACTTTTTCCTCATTTTTGCAAAATGTGAAAAGTAGGATAAAAATCATTGTCTGGAACGTGGCGCAATATGCATGTGAAACTTGGACTGTTTGTGCTGCTTAAAATAGGGAAATAGAAATATTAGATTGTGGTGTTGCAGGAACATTTTGAAGATTTAAAGATTAGATACAGAACCTAATACAGAGTATTACGACGAGTCGGGGAGGGAATATGAATCTGGCGAGTGGTAATGACTAGAAGAGATAGCTTGGTATGGCACATACTAAGGCAACAGGAATTGCAGACTTACAGTTGTTATGGAAGGATGGGTCAGGGACAAGAACTCAAGAGGTCAACCAAGATTAGAATATTTTCAACTGATAGCTTCGGATGTAGCGTGTGGTGGTTCTGAGAAGAGATAATGATTGCCTCAAGAATGAGTGATGTAATGGACATCAATAAACCAGTCATATGACTGATGATTAAAAAATAGCAACGATAATAATATTAATATCGTATGGCCTTGGATGCCGGGTGCAAGCTTTGTTCATTGACACCCAGAAGGCAGCTTGCATGTCGAATTGTGTTGTTCCTGCGAGCGCTATGAAATTCAAGGAGGTTAGATATCTAAGCTCCTTGCCACTATAGCGCTCTCTAGTAGAAAAAGGAGGAACTATTGTGTTAGCGGAAAACCCCGAGGTTAATTTTGCCATTATGAACACGGCCTACTGAATTCAAAGGGGTCTTTAACATGCCAACAACGTATGACATGAGTGTCGTGATTTTTGTCGCCTTCCAAAAATCACTTATCAAGGCCAAGAGCGAACCTGCAATCTTGGGGTTGGTAGTCCGACACAATAACCACTCTCCCACCGTGGCAACGATGTATTCCTGTTACTCAGCATCACTGTGCGAAAGCTCACCTCAATTTTGCACGAGCGTAGACGCATTTACTTAAGCAAGTGCATTGATTTGTGCATTAAATGAAGTCCTCGACTTTATTTCATTACTTTTAGAATATTGTGCTAGGTTTGACAAACCTCCGGGATACTTAGCTCAGATATTTTGAATCATTGAATGTGACGTATCGATTATTAATTTAGAATAACAGTGTACAAACTTTGAATGTGTTGACCTCTATTGTAAGTACAGGTATTAAGTCGTTGGGTGGAAGAATGTTTATTAAATGTTCCCAGGTACAGTGCGAGGTTAGACATAGTGGCGAGCAACGAGGTGGATAAATGTGCGCTATGTGGTGTGGTTAATCATAAAGAGTTACCACGTTCTGTACATTATAACAAGCCACCGTTATATATATATATATATATAGTATCTGATATTTGCATGGATTTAAAGCTCATCACTCACCTCCTAACTATTTATGTAGCCCTTAATATTGGTAACCATTCATCTGCGATGTATTCAACAGTGAAGCATAAAAGCCCATATGGTCTCGTGATCACATGAACTGCATATCCAAAATTCCAACCATAATCCATAACCCAGAATGCCTATTCTGTTGGGAATATAATATGGATTATTCTGCCACCTGTACGAGCACGCACATTCTAATTTAGCTAAATTTCAGTTATGTAATCGTTATAAACTCATACAGCCATGTAGTTAAAGCGACACAATGTGGTGTAAAAATAAGTTGAACACTCGCACTGGCAGTTTGAATGGGAACAAAATGTCTGTATCCATTCAATTATTTCAATAATTTATCTAATGAAGAACCATGTTGACCTTTGGCAAACATCATGAGTCTTGGAAATGATTACCATTTTCCACGTGTCCCCTAATTTTCCATATGAAATTATAAAGGAGTTGTAAATTTTAAGAGCATTGAAACATTCGAAATTTATTGAAATGAGACCTAGTGTTTAAAATAGGTGGCAACTCAATGACACATTCATATAAAAATACGAGGGAGCTAGACATTCTAGCGAACAGAACAGGTTTTATTTCACGCGCGGCCAGTTACAAAATAAAGTATGATTTTTGACACGAGCCGAGGGTGCGCCTAAATTGATAAAGAAGAGTTGAGAGTCCACGTGACCCAAATCTGCAATTAATATTTCGGAAATTTGTCGAAGCTGTAAATCAATAATTACAATTTTTCCAGAAGAAACAGAGTTGCTTGAGTACACTGAGAATGGCGGAATATTATAAGGAAAATTTTCATTGTTTCTGAAATTAATTTAGGAGATCCAGTACATCGAGAGGAATTATTTTACGAAGTATGAGCGCCATTTTCCCCTCGCTTTTGGAAAACGACGCTACCGAAATCTCCAGGTGGTAGAACGCATGATTATTAGTGCGTTATTATTTTCTTGACACTTGAAGCGGGCACCTGTGTCACAGTTCGAGTCCCGAGCATAGTGCGATGACAGTATTTTTGACGGCAAATGCAGCCGCAGCTTCGGCTAAGCACAATATATAGACGTACTACCATCACGCAGAGTGCGGTCTTGTGTATTTTATAACTACAAGGATATCTGCTACAATTAAGAAGTAGTCTTAAACGAAACATTTTTAAGATAGTGAAGCATTATCATTTGAACGACGTTTATGAACATTTACGAGCTGTATTACTTGTGGTATACTATTAGAACATATATAATTTGGTCTTGAAAAATTTTCATTGAACTTCGGCAATATTATCTACGAGGGATTATTATTAAATTCCCTAATTTTCGAGCGACGATATTTGCAACATTTACAAACTATTTTTGTTCTACGATTTTGCATACTCTTTTGCAAAGCAAATATTCTACGACGTAAATATTTCAGCGGAAGTACGACGGAATTTCACTAAGATTTTCAAAATTCATTTTTGAAAATGAAATTCATCACCGTAGTACGAGGAACAGCATTCGTTATTAATATGGAAGTCGAGATAGATGAGTAAACATGCAGAAGGGAACACTACCATGAGGAACATGGAGAACCTGCGAATATCCAGCAGAAATTGAGTCAAAATAATGGAAAATTCAGGAGTAACATAAATGCCACACTACAAAATTGTAACGAGAGAGGAGAACTTCTAGAACATCAGTTAAAGTCAGCGCCAAGAAGAAAGGAAACGGATTTGAGAACTATGGCAAATCCAGTTTGATTCTAGAACGTGTACCCAGTTCGGGTCCCGAACGAGAATGGATTTCGCTGTCTGAAGACTCAGTTCCAGCAGAGGAGGAGAAGTAGTTCCAATCGCTGTGAACACCAGAGCAACGAACGGTATATCATCTCATAATTTCTTCAACTGCGGCAGAGATTAACTTAAGGTAGAAGTGAACTTAAATTATGTAGTTTTTATGCAGACATTTTGAATGTCCATGAGATATCATTTATTCGATATTTTATCTTTAGAATGTTTGTCAATTTTGAATTTGGGATTTTATTTTTACGAATTTGATTTGGAAGATATTTAGATCAAAGATTTTCTTTAGGATTTTTGAATTAAGTTATTGTCGTATTTTTCGGTCTACGATTATTTTAATGCTGGAGATTTTTGTGACTCGATAGGTTTAAGTTTAGGAACTTGTTAAGAAGTGTTATGCAGTTTTAGATAGATATTTAAGCCATGATTGAACCATTTTTCTGTTGTGAATTGATTTTGACCATTCATTCCGACAGAGAGGATTTTTCTTGAGTATCAGACGTTAGCAGTTGATCGCCAGATATTACACAGGATTAACTTCGAGTTGTGACAGACTCGTCAAAGGTCTTGTTACCTCGATTATAACGTAAAATGAATTGTTAAGATTGCATTGGTGTTAAAGAAACAATTTAAGCATTGTTGACTGCAACAATGATATTGCTTTGGCTTTTAAAGTGAGAATTTAAGCAATGTTGAATGCAACAATCATAAATGATAAGCAGGGAGGAGCAAATGTATCATTATAAACTTCTGATGATGAACGTTGTAGACTCTAATTCTTTGAAGTACTGCAAATATTTGAAACATATATTACGTGGGGGAGAGTTAGTCTACATATTTTAAATGTTGGAGGAACGCATAGTTGTAACTAAGAAGCACAAAAGATGATATTTTGATGAGAAAATTGTATTCCAATCCGTCATGTGGACGTAGGGATTATTATTAACTGAATTAAATAGTTGGAAGTTGTTTTTTTTAGGTTATTCGTGCAAGTTTTAAATAAGAGGTCAGTTTTGGAACTGAGTGTTGTAGGGATCAATTATTTTACATTGTTATGGGATTATGTGATGTTTCATTCCACATGTTTGTTGTACGTATGAGAAAGTTATATAAGAGAAAGATGCGTTAATTTAAGCTGGGAAGCGACTATATAAGGTCACGTATCGTCGGAAAACGAACGAATGTAGTAATTGTATTGAAGCAAAGTTTTATAATTATCGTTATTACACTATTTAACCTGAAGTTGACAAGGTAAGCATGAGCTAGGCTTTATTGAACAGCCATGACAATCACGATTGTGATATGAGCAAGAACAGTAGTTAAAGGATGGTAGTTTGTTTTGATAAATTGGCAAGACGAGATAAGGTAGTGAAAACTCTCATATATAGAACGATACGATGAGGATGTCTTATGAGTGTTCTAAATAGATGTCAATAATATACTGTAGGTAGACTGACAATTGTATCGGTTGACTATTGATCAATCAGGATGACTGTAAATAATTATTTTGATTAGAGGGGTGTGGGGAGATTCTACACTGTGCAGATTAAAAGATAAATGTTTTTAATTTTGATAAACCGAATCTGGTTAAAGAATTTAATATAGGGCAATTACATTATTGTTATGAACTCCGGAGAGGAAATATAAGACGATGCGGCTTTGGAAATGCTGATGGCATTCTAGATGGATTTATTTTATTTTTGAGAGTGAAGATTATTTTTGTTCACTTCGTGTTTTAGAATTGTATTATGTCTTCGTTTTTGAATATGAGAGTACATTTTAAATAGTTGTATCGTCACTAGCTAATAAAACGTCGGACACGACGGCTTCGTTTCTCCGAACCATACTTCAAATATAACAGATTACATATTTATTAAGGTAAGCTCTGATTCCACACACTCCGAAATGCCCCACATTTTGTTTGCATAATATCTTTGTAATTTTGAAATATTCAGACTGTATAAAAACATAGGATTGAAAATAGGAAACGAGATCCGTAGATTTCCTGGCACGTTTAAGATCCTCTTCTCGGCCAAATTCTGGACAGAGTGTCGCTAAATGCTGCAGTTTTTAAAGTGACGTAAAACCAATAACATTATAATCAGTTCCAGGTACTTGATAGGGACAGTTTTCCTAAGAGTGATATTAATGAAAGTTGTTGGTTTTATCATTCCATAAGTTGGATCTCTAGATCTGGAAAGTTTTATTTTCTTTCACAGATAATTCAAAGTGGTCGCCAACCCACGCCCCACAATTTGTGAGCCCTTTCCTCTTCATGTGCTGTCTCCTCTAAGAAGGTTGGCGATCATTACAGCAATCTGGTATTTGGATCTAGCAGCACTGAAAAGTTCACTGGAACTACACTTGAACCATTTTTTTAGGTTGTCCAACCAAGAGATCCTTCTTCTTCCTCGACTCCTTCTGCCCTCCACCTTCCCTTGAACAATGTCTTGTAGAAGAGGATACCTGTCTCCTCTCATTATATGACCCAAGTATTTGTAACTTCCTAATTTTGACACAGGTAATTGTCTTCTGAAAAGAGCAAAGAGATAAGCACAGGCAAGGAAATCGGGTTTGGCTGTACTCCATGCTTTAAGCCAAAACCACAAAAATCAGTGGGTGTGTATCTTTGCTTGCTCGTGAACAACATCGACCATTCCTGTCCAGTATCATGATGAGAAATGGTGTCTTTATACCAACCCTGGATAAAACAGAGGAATGGTGAGCCCTAACAAAATAAAAAAAGTCCTCTCGGCACGCCGGAAGGCGGAGGTAGATTTCACCAGACAAACTTGTCCCTTACCTTTGGGGCGGACCCTCTCCTCTTTCACTTTCCTATATGCCTTTCATGGCTCTCCTTCCTTCCAAGTCCCTCAATCCGCCTTCTCCGAGGGTTGAGGGCATTTCTTTTCCTTCTGTCCTTTTATTTGCCTTACTCTCCTTTATTTTTCCATTTCTTCTTTTAGTATGTAGGTATGTCTGCTTTGAGGTTTTGTGGGTATCTACCGACCTACCTAGAGATCTCGGGTTCGAATCCGGGACGGGGTAGATACTTTTGCTACCAGATTATCATTTTAAATTTTGTAAATATTGTCAATTCAATTACAGTACAGTAAGTATGTAGTTAGTTTTAGTTGTAAGTATGAAGTTAATTTGTTTATTAGATATGTCTTTGTTCTATTAGACTGTGGTGTGTGAATGTGTCTGGTGAGGGTGCATGTGAGTGGGCCTGGTGACAGACTGTTTTAGTGGTAGTATTTGTTGTTGGTGAAACTTTAGTATTTTTTTCGTTAGTAGAATTTTGGTATTTAATTGTTAGTAGAAGGTTAGTATTTTGTAGTAGAATTGCTCTTTACTTATTCTGAAAGGGAGTAGCAGCCTTTCAGAATAAATCAACTCTTTACTAGTCTAATAGACGGTTAAGATATTGATAATATAAGCCAACTAATGGCTACACTGCATTCTGCTGCACGGCTGAAAGCAACGGGAAACTACAGCCGTAATGCTATTCCCGAGGATATGCACCTCTCTATGCATAATTACATGTGATGATGGCCTCCTCCCTTGTAAAATTTCAATCTGGAGGTAAACTACGGTCGACCAAAGTATTATGTGCACTCGAGTTTGAAGGTTGTTTGTGAAGTAACCAATAGACCTACATAAAATCCAATAACATCACCATTTTCGTCGTTCTATTTTACGTTAGTTCATGTAGGTTTGGATTTTTTAGTTTATATTTTAATATTTTTTATCGCAGTTGGAACACAAAATGTGCCCGTTTTTAAGCGTGTTTCAACCATGCGTCACATTTAAGAATTATTATCTCAAAACTCCGTCATCAGATCGAATGCAAATTTTAACACAATATACATTAGAATGCTGTATAACTGGTTTATTAATTTCAAAATTTTGTGTGTCCAAGAAACAAAGTTGTTATCATTTTTGTAAGGTAACTTTTTCTCGGCTCGGGGTGGTTGGAAAATATAGCTCTTGGTCGCTTTGAAATCCTTATACATCAAGAAGTTATGCTGTATGACTGTGAAATACGTAAATTAATTCACTTATTTTATATCGGTTTGTATTTGTTCGTGGAAATAAGGCATGATTCACCAGCCAGCCGCTCCGGGGTAAGCTGTAGAGCGTTGCTGAGATGGAGCCCATCACTGCCGAGCGAGGCGAGGTCGTATTTCCCCGTTCAAATATAAACCGATATAAAATAAGTGAATTAATTTACGTATTTTAAAGTCATACAGCATAACTTCTTGATGTATAAGAATTACAACGCGACCAAGAACTACATATTCCAACCACCCCAAGCCGAGAAAACGTTACCTTACACAAATGATAGCAACTTTGTTTCTTGGACACGCAAAATTTTGAAATTAAGAAACCAGTTATACAACATTCCAATGTATATTGTGTTAAAATTTGGATTCGATCTGATGACGGGTTTGTGAGACAATAATTCTTAAATGTGACGCATGGTTGAAACACGCTTAAAAACGGGCACTTTTTGTGTTCCAACTGCGATAAAAAATATTAAAATAAAAACTAAAAATTCCAAACCTACATGAGCTCACGTAAAATAGAACGACGAAAATGATGATGTTATTGGATTTTATGTATGTCTATTGGTTACGTCACAAACAACCTTCAAACTCGAGTACACATAATACTTTGGTCGACAGTAGTCCCCCGTTTGGATCTCCGGGTGGGGACTACTCGAGAGGGGGTTAACATCACAGAAGTGACAAAGAGGAAATCTGACATTCTACGGATCGGAGCGTGGAATGTTAGAAGTCTGCTAGGAAGTGGAAAGTTAGAAAACTTAGAAAGGGAAATGGATAGGTTGAGGTTGGATTTGGTTGGGATTAGTGAAATGCGCTGGCAGGAAGAACAGGACTTTTGGTCAGGAGACTATAGGGTCATTAGCACTAAATCAAACAATGGCCAAGCAGGAGTTGGTCTCATATTGAGTAGGAAACTTGGACAGCGGGTGGAATATTATGAGCAATACAGTGAACGGATTATTGTAGCAAAAATCAATACTAAACCTACGTGCACCACAGTGGTACAAGTCTATATGCCTACCAGTCAAGCTGATGATGAGGATGTTGAAAAGGTCTACGAAGAAATAGATGACATTCTGAGGTATATCAAAGGTGATGAAAATGTTATAGTAATGGGAGATTGGAATGCTGTGGTAGGAAAAGGGAGGGAAGGGAAGATAGTAGGAGATTTCGGATTAGGTGAAAGGAATGATCGAGGAAGCAGGCTGATGGAATTCTGCACCGAACATGAGTTGGTCATAGCTAACACCTTATTCAATAACCACAATAGAAGAATATACACATGGATGAGACCAGGAGATACAGGGCGTTACCAAATTGACTTCATTATGGTCAAGCAGAGATTTCGAAACCAGATTTTGGATTGTAAAACATATCCTGGTGCTGACATAAACTCTGACCACAATCTGGTTGTAATGAAATGCAGATTAAAGTTGAAGAAACTGAAGAAAAGTCAAAAGCCAAAAAGGTGGGCAATAGACAGACTGAAAGTAAAGGATGTGAACGAAAGATTCAAGAAGAGTATAAAGGAAGGACTAATCAAAACCCCTAAAAAAACTTCAATTGCAGACGAATGGGCACTTTTGAAGAATGAAATAACAAAATCGGCAGAAGAAAACATTGGTAGGAAAGAAAGAATAGGTAGAAAACCGTGGATCACTCAGGATATACTAGAATTGATGGATGAAAGGCGGAGACACAAGAATCTAAGAGATGAAGAGGGGAAAGCAGAATACAGACGTCTGAGAAATGAGGTTAACAAGAAGTGCAAGGAAGCGAAAGAAGAATGGTTGAAAGAGAAATGTACAGGTATAGAAAAGTGTCTGAAATTAGGAAAAGTAGACACAGCTTATCGAAGGATTAAGAATACTTTTGGGGAAAAGTAGACTAAGTGCTGTAATATTAGGGACACAAATGGAAAGCCTCTAACAGGTAGGGAAGAAAAGGTTGAGAGATGGAAAGCATACATAGAGTGCTTGTATAAGGGAAAGGAGATTGAGAATCATGTAATGGAAAGGGAGGAGGAAATTGATGAGGATGCAAAAGGAGATTTAATATTGAGATCAGAATTTGACAGAGCATTAGAGGAATTAGGCAGGAACAAAGCACCAGGCATAGATGATATACCAATTGAGTTGCTACGCTGCATAGGAGATGAAGGTCTGATCAGGTTATTTCACTTGGTGTGTAGGATTTATGAGACAGGTGATGTACCCCCTGATTTCAAGAAGAATGTTATCATCCCTATACCAAAGAAAGTGGGAGCTGACAGATGTGAAGATTACCGTACAATCAGCTTGATTACTCATGCTTCAAAGATCCTGTCTAGAATAATTTACAAGAGGATTGAAAGCCAGATAGAAACGGAGTTGGGTGAAGACCAGTTTGGTTTCAGGAGAAATGTAGGAACAAGGGAAGCTGTACTAAGTCTTAGGCTGATTTTGGAAGGTAGAATAAGGAAAGATAAGAGAACGTTCATGGCATTTGTAGACTTAGAAAAGGCTTTTGATAACGTTGATTGGACTAAATTGTTTGACATTTTGAAATCTATTGGAATAAAGTACAGGGATAGAAGGGTGATATACAATCTATACAGAAACCAGACAGCAGTCATTCGAGCTGAAGGATATGAGAGAGAAGCTGGTATTATGAAAGGTGTAAGGCAAGGCTGCTACTTATCACCCATACTTTTCAATCTTTACATTGAACAAGCAATGAAGGAAATCGGAGAAAAATTTAAAGTGGAAGGAAGATTCAAGGAGAAATAATTTCAACTCTGAGATTTGCTGATGACATCGTCATCTTGGCCGACAAGCCTGAGGATTTGAATGAGTTTTTGAATGGTATGGATTCCGTCTTACGGAAGGACTTCATGATGAAAATTAATAAATGTAAAACAAAAATACTGGAATGCAGCCGAAATAAATCAGAAACCTCAATGGAGATCAAATTGGCAGGTGAAAAGCTGAAGGAAGTAGGAGACTTCTGTTACTTAGGAAGCAGAATAACCAGTGATGGACGAAGCAAAGAGGATATAAAAAGTCGGTTGGCTCAGGCAAGGAAAGCCTTTCTACAAAAAAGGAATCTGTTGACATCGAATATAGATTTAGGTATTAGGAAGTCATTTTAGAAAGCCTTTGTCTGGAGCGTGGCGCTCTCTGGAAGTGAAACTTGGACTATTGGTGCAGCAGAAAAGAGGAGAATTGAGGCATTTGAAATGTGGTGTTACAGGAGAATGATGAAGATCAGATGAGTAGATAGGGTTTCAAACGAAGAGGTATTAAGGCGAGTGGGAGAGGAGAGATGTTTCTGGCGACTGCTAATGAAGAGAAGAGATAGGTTGGTAGGACACATACTAAGACACCCAGGAATAGCAAGCTTAGTTATGGAAGGACGGGTCGAGGACAAGAACTGTAGGGGTAGACCAAGGTTAGAATATGTTAAACAGATTGCCTCGGATGTAGGGTGTGGTAGCTATGTAGAGATGAAACGATTAACTCAGGACAGGGAGACATGGAGAGCTGCATCAAACCAGTCAAAAGACTGAAGACTCAAACAACAACAATATGAGCACACTGTAATATATTAATACCAATGATTTCAGGATGATATATCCTGATACTTCGAGTCCTGCTGTAAGGACGATATCCGCTTTATGTAATACTGGAGGACATAATATTTGTTCCGGCACTGTATATGTAACTGAATGTATAATCGAAAAAAATCTGAAGAATAACATGCCAATCCATAGAGGCGAGAAGGCTTATTCATGTAGAATATGTAACTCGAAGTTTCTCTCGTCGAACCATTTGAAGAGACTTATTTTAATCCATAGTGGTAAGAGGCCACACTTATGTAGCACATGTGGAGCCACATTTGTTAGAAAAATCATTTAAAGACACACATGTATACTCATACTGGTGAGCGGCAACACTCATGTAGCAGTTGCGAAGCAAAGTTCTCTCAGAGGAGCCATTTGAAGATACACATGTATACTCATAGTGGTGAGCGGCCACACTCGTGTAGCAGTTGCGAAGCCAAGTTCTATCAGAAGTGCCATTTGAAGACGCACATATTAACCCATAGTGCTAAGAGGCCATACTCGTGTAGTACATGCGAAGCCAAATTTTATATGAAAGATGATCTGAACAGACACTTGCTTATCCATAGTGGTAAGAGGCCATACTCATGTACCAGTTGCGAAGCCAACTTTAAGCTCATGGGCCATTTGAAGAGACACATGTTGACTCATAGTGGTGAGAGGCCATAGTCATGTACCAAATTTTGTCGAAAGAGGCACTTCAAGACGCATATGTGTCCCCATAGTGCTGAGAATCCATACTTTTGTAACACATTCAAAGTTTAATTTTTTCAGAAAGGTCATTTTAATGCACTCATGTTAATCAATAGTAGTCAGAAACCATATTCTTGCAGCCCGTGTGAAGCCAAATGTTATTTTAAAAGTAATTCCAAGACTCTTACGAAAACTCATAGTGGTGAGAAGCCATACTACTGAGGCATATGCAAAGCCAAATGAGCCCGGAAGAGAATTTGAAGAAGCACATGTTAAACGATAGCGGCTAGGAGCTTAAATAATATACTATTAAAGGGGTTATCCTTGGAAGTAATGGCCTTCTTCATGTACGATGTCTGCAGCAAAATGTATCCAGAAGAGGCATTAATTACTTGGAATAAAAAGGTTAAAATTTGATGAGAGACATCTTATCCCATTTTGTGCCAAGCAATTAATGAGTGAACTTGCCAAAATTGCTAAGCCATGTTACGTGATATTACAAGTCCTTGATTCAAGGTATCTCCCACCTATATAGTCCAAGATAGATTGTTGATATCTTTACTTGAGCAGTTAAATATATTTATAACGTGCTCTATGCTTTATTTGTATAATAAAATAATCTTTAAAAATATTTATTGATACGAATTGGAGATCTTAATGCAAATTTGACAGCCTGCACAATCTAAATAGTATCTTTTGTAATGTACATGTTAATAACTATTGAATTGTGTATAAATATCCCGTATTTAGAGTATTTCTTACAAGTTGTTTTCGAGTACGTTCATTTTCGACAAAGACGTTCGTATCCAATCCTCCGGCAGTAGGTGGATTGTCGTCAGTAAAATCAAAGTCGTCATCAAGAAAATTCACACAGACTCAAAACCTTATTTATATCTCCTTCGTTGAAAATGATAGCCATATTTTCACCATGTACTGTATATTAGCTCAAAGCAAAATCATAAACATACAAGCATTCAAAAGATAACACACGCGGAAATAAGCTGACTGTGGCATGTGGTGTATTCTTTGGAAAACACGGTAAGACAGAGTAAACTTTTGCTTCTCTTTGCTTTATTTCATTACTTCCCTTTTTCGCCAACACCAACAGTGATCTCCTGGTTTTTCCTAGTTGGTGTACTTTGCTTATGCTACCAGTGAGTCTGTTCTAGATATATATCTTCCATGACCCACCTAGCGTCATATAGCAGCGAATCTCTGAAGTTCCTCAATTTTTCCCTGTACAAGAGGACGTCCTTACCAATCTGGCCACCAGATCTCGCCAGCTATCATCTCCGTGATCAAGAGGACTTCGTCTACTTTTTCATCCACCAGGCTTCTCTAGTGACGCCTGCTATCAACTCTTTGAAGACCATTTCATCAAGAGAATTTATTGATACAATGTTGGTTATTCTTATGTGTATTCCTTTTGATTCCTACCCCCACTCTTTTCCCTTCCCTGGTCTCTCCGCGCTTCGTTGAGCTGGCCTCACTTGTGCTACAGTCGTCTAGACTTTCAGTCGGAACTTACCTAGAGCTCGTCTCCTCACCTCGAGAGACAAACTATCAAATTGGACGCCATGTCCAGATCGTAACTAACGGTCAACAAGGAATCGCCGTTCATCAGAAATTAGCTAAGTACTACCTCAACGTTCTTCAACTAATTTAAATTGATGTTAAATAGCTACATGCTTTTTAACCATCATTTTACAGACGGTGTGATATTACTAAATGTGGGGCAATAGCCATCTTCGCTGGGTTTTCGAGGTTGGGCTTTGTCTATCTAAGCTAATCTTAATATGAAGCAGCATTTCTTATGCTTCAACTGAGATAATTTCTCACAACGTGGGACATCTTTAAATTACCCACTGTCTGTAGAAAACTTAGCTCGTACCACCGGTGGACTTTTTCTGTCAATTTCAACCGTCATGATTGTTCTGGAATTCTCCATGCCAAACAATTCATCTATAAGTTAAACCTTCTAGTATTTTTCACTCAAATATGGGAATACTTTTTCAAACTAAGGAATCTTCCTTATGAACTGCTAATCAACACCTAATTTGTATTCCTCCGTTGGAACTTTTCTGCTGCATTCAACTATAACTTACAAGTTTTTCAACTCAATAGACTCTCGCAAATCTAGTGCAACTAGTTATTTTTCACCATCGCAATAATTTTCCTTGCTATAAACTTTCTGTGCTACAATAGTGAACTTTTCAGCCACGTCAATAGACTATAGTGAAACAGTGCTCGTTCGATTTCTCATCCGCGTCGCGCTCGTCCGAAATGAATAAAATAGGCCAAAAACTTTCTCTACAAAGTTCCTATTTCCTCTTCCTCAACCCCTCTTTACTAAAAAATTAGGTTAATCTTCAAATTTATGTATTTTGCAACAAGGCCTCGCCAAACCATAGGCGCCCCCCTAACTTTCCCCACTTACCACTTATTCACTCTGTATAAATATCAGCAGTTAGAAACTGCTTATTAATCTATTTCTTTTCTTGCTAGCACAAGAATTGGTTACTGTCTACCAAGCTTTTCATTAATCTCTTTAATTCAGGTTTCACGAAAGGGTAACTGGCCCCATTTTTCCCTCGTGATCCTGTTTAAACATAGAAGTTCTAGAAACTTCCTTTTAATTTTTCTCTTCAGGTTTCACAATAAGTGACCTGACCTATTTTGTATAACCTCTAAACGTAATTCTGTATTAATACAAGAAGTTATAGAAACTGCTATTTCATTTCTCTCTGTTTTTTGTTGTTACTTTCGAAGTTGTTGCTTGTTCATATTTCTAAGATATCCTTCTAGAAATCCTTAAAGTACTCTTCTTGTACTTGCTTTATAATATAACTTTAATTACCTTAATTATCTTTAAATTTCTTATTTATTAATCTTAGCACCATTTCAAAATTCTTCAAAGATTTTAGCGCTTATAAAAGGTTCCAAACCAAAAAATTGTCAATTGCCTGGTGCAAGCTTTAAATGATTTTAGGAGGTCTGCGACCCCAATTGTTTACAAAATTAAAATTATATATTTGTTAAATTGATTACTCCTTTTTGCATTGTTAAATAAATCAAGATTTATTCTTTTGCTTTATCATTTCTCTGAAATAACGATTAGGCAAGATCCTGTCTTCCCCTACTCTTCCTATGGGCTTAACTTTAAAAACCTTACAAATAAAATTAATAACGGTTCCACTTTTTGTTGCATTTGAGCAAGAACTCTTAGTCATAAACTTATTAAAGCCTCTCTTAGCTTTAATAGCTAATTCTAACTGGCCAGTAAGGCAAGCATAGCTCGCTACGCCAGCTTCCTGCTTGTTGGGATTCTCTCTGCAACTTATGGTTGGTTTTCAAAATTTAAGTTTTTCTCATTGTCTAGTCGGCTCTTTGCTGGGTAAAAGCTTTGTCATTCCTAAATGAAACTATTGGTGCTCTTACCAAAATTATTCTCAAGGATATAATTGCTTCATCCCTATCCTTCTTGGAAACATTCGGTCGCTTTTTAGAAATTCTACAATTTCAAGAATTAAAACATCACGGCCAATTCACACTATTTGTATTCTTCAAAATATTTGTTTAAAACAAACTCCTTTGTAGAGATACAAAAGAAACTCATTATTTCTTTCTTTGCCAGACTACCACCCTTCCCCATAGTTGCTGAATATTGGCTTGGAAGGGAAGGTACCTCCTCCTCTCGCCTGCAAATAGCCCAAGCTCTAGCTGCGTTTCCCGTTAGCTGTGTTCGGGTCCCAACTCACTTTAGTGACTTCACGGGCTTTGCGGTGACACTCTTCTTTAAAAATTATTTGTATTTAGTGTTGGACTTTCTTCCTATTATCCAGGGGCCGATAACCTCGATGTTAGGGCCCTTAAAACAACAATTATCATCATCATCATCATCATCTTCCTATTATCCACACTTGTTCCTTTGTCCGAAACCCACTTCCCTTTACTTCTTTATTCATCTTCCCCTGTGGGTAAGGTTAATTCTTAGCAAAAACCTACCCAGCATGGTCAAAGAATATCTATTATTAATCCAATTATTCACGGAACATAAACTTGGCGATATACAGTATTCTGTGAAACATTGGTTCCCGGCTTGTCTTCGTTACAACAGTTTTAGTGCTGCGTGTCTGGAGAAAACAATAAAAAATTGAAAATTCGGGTCGAAGGATCAGCCGGCGGCCTTTTTAGCGTAAGCTCCCTCGGATGATATCTCGGCCCCGTGGCACCATAAAGGCTAATCTATAGAGGCGAGAATCTGTAATATATTAAGATAGATAAGTTTTGGGAAAGAATACTACTTTTGCTGATGGAATAGTCCTATCTATGATTTGCAACATTAAAATAAATATTCCTTTTATTTTCAGCTTAATGCCTTAATATTTTCAGAAATAATTACCACACATACTAGGATTTTTGACAGGTTTTCTTGAATTTTTATTTAGAAGGTAATGATTGTGAGGATGTCCCGGTAGGTTCGGTGGCGTTTTGTAGAGCTATTTGTCTTGCATACTATTTGAATCTATCGATGCTCGCTTGGTGAAGGAAACACATCATCCCTTAGGTTTCTTCTTCGATAATCCTTAATAATATTTATAATTTTTAATCCCTTGTAATATATTTCCTGTTTCTGTTACCTATTCCAGTAATTGGAATGATTTTTGTGGTGACCGACTGAAAGATAGAATATTAGTTAACAAGGCAACACATGAGCATATTCTCTGACATCTCGTAGCATGAAATCCTGAGTTTAATGATTGTAATATGAAAAGCAGATTTTAGATCAATCAGTGTAGGATGTCTTTCTATTTATGGAACGTCACTTTATATGTAGATCATGATTAACAAATGCGTTTTGACTACAAAAGTACAGGCATTTTATACATTTGAATGAAGAAAATGAAAATTAGAATTTTTATTGGTTTACAGTAGTTGTTCGTGATTTTGTGTATACTTTAGCTCTTCATCACATTGCCACATGACACGACTTAATGCCCTCAGGACTGCTCACACTATGCGTTTCTATATTCAGATGTGTTACTCATTTCGGACAGGGAGGTGAGATAGCCGGGATATTTTCGACCAAAATCCACCAACTGATGGGCAGAATGAATTTAACCCACATTCATATTTCTATAGGTTCGGAGATAAGGCTAAAAGACGGTCGGGTGCCTGCTCATTAGATAATAAAAAGTTCAATTGGACAAACTATTGCTCATGCTGATATCATGACAGAGATTAGGTTAGACACGGATCTTAAATTTAAGGGGGGTCCTACACCTTTAAGGTTACAAAAATCACGTAATTGCACATTTTTATTTCTCAGCAACAGAAAGTACTAAAGAATTGTAATTTGGTCTGCCAATCACACTATGCTTTGCCAATATGTTCGTGTATTAGGTAGATTTCATAAGAAAGCTAACTATTGGAATGGGTATCATGTTTCGACTTCCGGAAAATTTCGACATACCTCCTAGACCCCAAAACCACCGTCAGTTCAAGAGTTTATATATGATTTGTGTATATATATATATATATATATATATATATATATATATATATATTGTGCCCATTTGGATGGTGGCTCAAGTGAACCCTTGACCATTTATATAAAAATATGTTCGAGTTTAATAGAAACAGTAAGAAACCAGGAGGGAGAATTCGTTGTGAAATAAGCTACAGAAGCACTGCAAGATACGCAGGTGGCTTATTGAATACTGGCGAACACATAAAGTCCCATTATTTCTGACAGTTTAAGTGAAAAAGGTCGTTAGAAAGGCCATTAACGAAGCAAGGAAATGCACAGCTGAAGGGTCGTAATTAACACACAACATTCCATGAGGCAGCGATCCAGCAAGGAGTTATTACAAGTCAAGTGTGACATTTATGAGGGATCTACTTTTCTAAGGACGTATTTGAGAAGAGGCCCCAAAAAGCGTTTAGCCAGCAAGAAGTCGAACATATAAATGAGGAACTCCCCATTATAAAACTTGACAAAATAAATTCACCATGTTAACAAGAGTTGAAGTTAAGACAGAAGTAGTAACAGCATAAATCGGAAAGTTGGTAGACCTGTAAAATAGGCACTTGAGAAAATGCTTAGCTCAGACTACGTTTTTTAAAAATCCAGCGGAGTGCTACGAAGGGATACAGAGGTAATCAGGTCGGCCCCGCAGAGTGATTAACAACTATTTTGATTAATTAAAAAATAACCAGTGAACGAAACCCGTTACGCCAACAGGCAATCGTAAAGTTATTACAGATTACATCTGGAAATAAAGTATAAACCAGATTGGAGCTAGGAGTAAAAAGTTGAACTCCTGAAATTGTCAGGGACTAATTTCAGCACCAAATCGAATAAATAAGGCATTACGCTCAAGCCAGAACAGAAGTTGATCCAGTCTTTGGGAAGCCTCGGTGGAGGCACGTCAGAACACCAGTTACGCTACACGTCACGCTACACGTTAGCACGTTAGCAACGTTAGAGCTACAAGTTACGCTGAGAGCTACTAAGTCAGTTAGGTGCGACACTATCAAAGTGCAAATAGTTCAGAGAGAACACAGTTTGAGTTAGAACCCAGAGTAGGTCTTATAATTCAGCGAAGATTGAATAAGCAGTATATTAAACTTCAGTTGAGGCACATCACGCTAATAACCAGATGAAGTTACACCACATAACGATCCAGAGTTAGGAACTCTGAGCGATGAGGGAAGTCTGTATACATTGACATTGAAAATGACTGCAAAGGAAAGAACTGTAGAGGTCAAAACAATTAGGGATTCATATAGCAAAACGAGTGCGTTACACCAAAGTCGGGGAATTCCTAAAACATTAAAATCCCAAAGGGGATATATAAAGAACACTAATCTGAAACTGCATAGTGCAGAAATATTGCGAAAGTGCGAAGTCAAAGAAAAGAGTAATAATTCGAGAAATATAGCAGCTAGAAACAGATAGGAGTGTATGGACTTCGAATTGGAAGCCAAGCTATAGAATCACGAAAGTTGCGATATATAGAGCTAGGAAAAGGAGTGGCGGCAAAGATTTCGAAAATTTTCACCTAAGCACTAATAGGTCAAATCAGTAAAGCCACAAGCAGCAGAGATATTAGAAAGACTATAACGAAGAAAGGCTGAACAGAAGTAGCAGATTCCGAGCAGGCGAAGTCACACGTTCAATGTGGATTAGGGGGCGCATCAAGATCATCAACTCCGTGATGTTGCACCGTGGAGAAATGATCTGCCCTAATCTTTCCCATAAAGGGAGAACGCGAATCAGGCGTAAGCCTGACCAAAATGCTATTGTGAAACAGAAAATAGACTGAAGCGGTGCGGTACAGTGGGCATAAAGGTGCATCACCAGTAAACCAAATTTAGGTAACAAGGTATAAATATGTTTATTAAAATAACAAGATTTTAAATATTAACATCAAAAATGCTCATTAAATGCACACAAAGGTAAAGCAGAAATGACTATTTAAGCTTAATAAATTGGAAGGGTCTTTTTACAGAACACGAGAAAGAGAAACCAATGATGAGGCTTGCCTTAATTTAAGGAGAATAAGAATACGATTGAAGTATAATACAGTATACCATGATAAAAGAATTATAACATAATTTAGCTTCTTACTATAACTTGAACTTATCTTCCAAAGAGCACGCTCCATAAAATCTCAGCTGACATAATGTTCGTTAAAAAGTCCTTTTCAATTTCTTTCGCAGGAGGCGTTCATGGCCTCGAGATACATGAACGTTCATTTCTTCTTATCTTGAAGGAGATGACACCTGTAGTGTCTAGGTGATGACTCAGTAAAACAATGAACTAGTGTGCAGCCAAGAAAATGCTGTTGCCGTGAATACCGTCTGAAGTGTGACTGGTAGAGTACTGCGGGTTGCAAACATTCCAGCCATCTAGAGCGATGTGTTCAGCGTGGAGCCTCGTAACATAGTAGCGAGGTGACGAAGGGCCATGAGGAGAGGTAGCGTGCGAAGTGATGCGGAAGAGAATGCAGCGTTGATCAGAAGTGCGGCGATCTGAATGCTGATCTGAATGCTGAAGAACTCCAACAGGCAGTGTCTCTTATATACGGAGGCGATAGAACAATCTCGAACAAGGAGCCACCTGACCGCAGAGTCCTGTCATTGGCTGAATGAAGGTCAAACAGACGTCAGTCCAACACCGGCACGCAGGAAGCTCAAAGCACACTAGTAGACGCTCTGTATGCCGAGGGTGTGGATGGCTGAGAATGTGAGCACTGGAACACTTGAGGTAAGATCTTTGAAAACGAAGCTTACATATATGAAAATAAATAAATAAATTATAATACAATAAAGTGTTTAACATATTAACTCGTTTTGAAGTTTTCGGGAAGAGAAAAAGCGAACAGTAAAACAGGGATGTCGCGAAAAACAGATACAAACGTATACTGTCACGAAAGTGACCACACCGCAAAACGCTGAAATATGGTTCGTGTGTCATGTAAAAATTAAATAAGTGCTTTTAAGTGTAATAAGTGTTTTCAAGTGTAATAAGGGGTTTTATGTGTAAAAATAATGTATCAAAAAGTAAAAAAGTGTAATATTGAAGACTAGAGAATGAAAATGGTCCATTTTTGTGTAAAAATGCATTGTTGAAGCTGTTAGATGGGTGAAGACATCCAATGATTTGGTCATCAACCGAACGTCACTTGGGATGAGTAAGAAATCTTTCATTATCTTAAAATGTTGTGTAATGTGTTGACCAAAAATTGTGAAATGTATAAAATAAATAAGTAAATGCACTAGTAAATGAATAACTAATGTAAAAATGTGTTGGAAAAACCACAAAGAGAAGTTTGCCAAATATGAAAATATGATTATTTAAGTGCATAGGAAATTGAAACCCGTAAAATGAATAATTAATAATAATCAAAAATTGAAATATGAGTGGAGAAATCGTAAATAATGATATTATTGGCAAGTAATTTATGCCGTTGCTGAACTATCAAGTAATAATAAAGTGAGCCCCGAAATAATAATAATAAGTATTGAATTTCTATACTGCGATAATAATGAGTAAATACATTGAGTAATTGCGTTCCGTAAGTAATAATGAGGTAATAGCGAATTAATATGATAATGAGCTCTAGTTGAAAGTAATTGAATATTAAAAGATCTTTGGGATACCTTAAAGTAATGAAGTAATAATGCTATTCAGATCATAAAATTTAATGAATCAAAGTAAATGGTGATAAACGAACACCTTCGAAATATATTATAAAGTTGTAGGCTATAGGCCAAATTAAAAGGGAAAATGCTTAAATAAAGACAAGTAAAGTAATACCGCGACAGGAGTGAAGTTGGGTTATTGAGAATTTGTAGTACGCGATGAAAATCCAAGTTATAAAAAGTTGTGTTGCCAAAATGGGCCAATAAATAATAAATATTAAGCAGCATCAGGCTAGCTAGTGTATATTCCATCACAGGCATATTCGAGAGATCAATAAAAAGTTATATTATGGGTTGCACCCAAAGTGGATGAAAAGGTTCCCACTGGAATAGCTGTGGGTAGGTTAACTGTCGGAAAATGGTCGGAATAATATTGTTGAACGAGGGTTTGACCCGCTGGAAGGCAGGAGGTCCTGACCAGGCCAATATAATAAGCCGGAGTTCAGGTATGATCGAGATCTCTGAATTGTCCGCCTTTAAAATATATGGTCATTTGCAGCATAAGTCCTGTTGAGGCATGTGCCAAGTATAAGTAAGTCTGGAAGGAGTAAGAGGTATCTACGAGATAAGATACAACTGGGGAGGCATGTAGAGTTTCCGAGCCTAGTGTCATATAACCCATCCTATTGGCCAGTATTGTTGTGTATCTGACCAAATAAAAGTATGTGAAATGAATATGAAGGACGGAGTCAGGGCATGATAACGATCTCCTGGTATCCACCTTCCATGTTATAAATCGTCGTGATCTCGGAATATTGCACTGATTATGAGGAAATGAAATAAATGTTTTAATAAAATGAGGTTGAATTAAAGAGTGAGCTTGGATTATCATATTCATTTTTAAGGGAAGAGGTAACAGTTAAAAGTCGCGATGGGTGAATGAACGAGAAGCGAAACTAGGTCATAAATCACAAGCTAAGTAGTGTGAGGGAGAGTCTGGCGACCCGACTGGCCTTCACCGACTGCAGGGGAGCTAATACAATGGGCACTCTGTGTACAGAAGTGTTATGATCTGAATAGGTACTAGTAATATAACGGGAGGTTATGCAATTTTGATAAATAATGGTGTTACAAGAATATAATGTAAATTGTTGAATTGGTGGGTTTTAGACAATGGTCCCCACACTAGGTTTGAAGTAATTCCATAATATTTGACCATAGTAGTCAAAGAATAAGTTTGTAAAGAAAGAAATCGATTTCTGCCTCAGAAAATGCACTAATAAGTACGGGTAAACAAATAATTGAGTTTGTAAGTAAACTATGTAATGAAAGGAAGTGATAGCAAATGATACACCATTAATGAATGCCCCTTGAGCATGAGAAACAAGTTGGAAGGATGTGGGTTCGAGTCATGGCATGTTAAAAATTGTTGATTTGTTGTGTAAATGTTTAAATCTAAGGCTTAACTGGAAAAAATAATTCAGTTTGAAAGTAACTGAAAATAAAAGTAAACAATGAAAATAAAGATAAAATAAAGCCCTGAAGGTAAATGACCGTAAAGCCTTAGTGTACTTTTCATAAATGATAGGCACGCTCTTTGCCTTAATGAATAGAAATGAAATGTTGGAAGAAAGACAATTTGTATTGACGTTTAACAATAGATATCAGCTCAGTTGGGCAAAGCAAGATAAAGCTAGAGTGTAGATTTAAATGATTTTTTGAGAATTTATGGATTTTTATTTTTGTTATTTTGGATTTATTCCAAAATATTGATGTTTTATTTGTATTTGTATTTCTCCTGGGAATTTTTAGTAAATAACCTCACATTAATTGTAACATGTTTAGTTGTCAATGTAGTCTTGTAGATCCTAGAGTGCTTTCATATCTGAATGTGAGATCATGTTGTGGACTGAACGGTACACGCCTCGAAGCCGCAGTAACAAGCCAGGTGATGATCAAGCATTTTCCATGTGAAATGGGTACAATATATTGTAGAACATGTCTGGTTCAGCGACTATGGACGATGTTATGGCTTTGTTACAGGTCATGCACGAAAAGTTGGGCAAGCAGGAACAGGATTTGGCTGAAATTAGGTCAAATGCCCAAACTAACTTTGAAAAGTTCAACGAATTAGTTAATAAAAACACAGAATCAGCCCAGGGAGATATGAGTCAGCTCCATTTATCTCTCAAATGTCTTCAGGACAGTAACCTCAAAATCTCAGATAGGTCTAAAGAGATTAAAGAAGAAAATGATGATGTAGAGTCAAGTGTAGACAGTGTCCAGGGAGACGTTAGACTTGTTCAACTGGACATTAGTAATATTAACGTGGAAGTAAGTCACGTGCGTTCCAATGTAGCATCGGTAGAAGTAGAATTGAATGCAGCTCAAACTAATATTATAGCTACACAAAATAAAATAATTAGCACTGAGGCCAAACTAGATGCAGCCCAGACTGACATCACAGCTACACAAAAGAAAATAATTAGTACTGAGGCCAAGCTTGATGCAACTCAGGAGAAAATAGTTAGCACAGAAAGTCTTGTAACCAGTATACAATCTAATATTTCTGGCATTAAGGAGGATGTCAGAAATGTTAGATTGGAACTGAAGAATAATCAAAAAGAAAACCAGAATAGTTTAGATGCTCTCCAATGGTAATCTTAAACGAAGCGATTGCAACACAAGGAACTTTGTCTAAATTAGAGGGAGACATGGCTCTTCTCAAGGAAAAGGTGGAAGATCATAACAAAGTTTTAAGGAAAGACATTGAAATCGACCTTAAGGCCATTGTTAGCGATCAAGTAACCATCATTTGAGGAGAGATCACAAAAATTAACGAAGATATTTTCAAAAATATAAAATCTGATTTAGAATTAAAGATTTTCAGGTCAGAAATAAGATTAAACAAAGATATTTCTCAGGCTAGAGAGGACACTGAAAAAAGAATTAATTCAGTTCTGACTATGCAAATAGATAGCGTTAACAATATTAGGGAAGACTTAGAGTCTCAGATTAAGACCGCAACCCTGAAATTAGATCAAGTTAAGTTAGATGTTAACTCAGAGTGAGAGAAAAAGACATCAGAATTGAACTAGATCATTCAGGAGTTAAGTAAGTTCAATTTAACTGATCATGTAGATGTGGATGCATTAAGATACGAATTTAAATCGAAATTCGAAACACAAAAGACTACTATAAATTCCGTTAGAGAAGGCACAGTTCACCACGCGAGGGAAAGGATAGACATATCTCCGGCGAGGAAATTTAAGGCACGGTCTAATGGGGCAGAAGAAACTGAAAAGTTAAGACTTAGGTCAGAAGTTCCAAGCACAAGCATTCCTGAATATGTTCCCAGGGATTCTAGAACATTTACACCTACCGACAGATCTAACGTGATGATCGTTAGGAATTACGAAGAGAAAATAAAAAAAATCAAACACCGAGGGTCTAACTCCGATCGATTTTATTAGAAATCTCCAGGACTATTTTACGGAACATCACGTAAGTAGGGATAGAGAACTACGAGTTGTGGAGACACATCTTGCTGACGGACCTCTGAATTGGTTCAGGGCGTTCGGTTATACCTTCGACAATTTCGAATAGTTCTCTGAATCGTTCATCAAACGATTTTGTTCCATCGAGGTTTAGCACGCTGTGAGAGCTAAAATATACTCTAGAAAGTATAGTAGTACTGGTCCGACTAGCTATTCAGAGACGTTCACTTCACAGTTAGCCCGTCTTCGTTTCCTTCAACTCCCATTGACACAGGAGGAAATTCTTGAAACGAAATCATGTCAGTTACCAGTAGAGGTCAGACGTAACATAACTTCGTATGGGTTAGCGGATTTAGCCACTATGGACGATTTCCTCCGTAGGTTAGATCACACATCTATTCCACCCACGATAGTGAAAAGCGGAAGGACGGAAGCTAAGACAGTGAACGCTGTGGTGATGGATAGAACCCAACAGACAGAAAGATCGAATCAGAATGAGTCAAAATGGGTAGGTCCCATTAGAAGTATTAGTTACAACGACCAACGGTACGACTCAAGAAATAACAGGGAACCTTACCGGAATTATCGATCCAGATTCTATAAAGGACAAGATAGGTCGTATAAGTCCAACAGATAACAGGAAAGATATAGACCGTATCAGGATAGAGATAGGAACGATCGATTCGGAAATAGGAATCAAGAAAGAGATCAGTACCAGCAAAGAAACAATCGTTACCAGAACCAAAACGCTGATAGTAGAACGTTTGGCAAAATGGAAAGGCAAGGTTATTTTCAGAGATAGGAAAAAAACCAACAAGGATACTCGAGATATAAGAACTATCGAGATAAAAATTATCAAAGCCAAGAAGTAATGGAACAGTCTAGAAAAACAGGGAAAATTGAGAAGAAAGAAATAACAGCAGAAGAGACACAAAAAGTGAACCAGATCCAGGGACTAACCAACAAGTTGATAGACAGGAAAGGCATCCCAAAGAAAGAAGAAAAACTCCAAATTTAAATTCTCAACAGAATTAAATTGTTATTCATTATCCATTTGACATAAAACTATAAGAAAGATAGTATAAGAGGGAAGAAAAAACCTCAGGAAATATCATAAAAAGATTGAATGATGACAAAATACTGTTCATTTAGTGAATATCTAGAATGATACTTTTATTTGTTGAGTTGGGAGAGAGATGAGCCAGTATTTTGCATTGATTTGGAACCTGGTCATGTTAGAAAGAACACAGATCATATTTTTATGGCAATTTTTCAACTACAAGCAGCAGCGATGACTTCGTGGTGCGAGCATAGGAGATGTACTAGCAACCCGCATTACAAACTTGACCACGTGCTTTGTCCAAGGTGCAGTTATTGGTTTCCAGATGGATGCCGTGTGAACGTCACTCCAATATAAGCTGTTATATAGTAATACAGAGATCACAGAAGGGATCGACTACTGGCAAATCCATTGTATTTCATGTAGAAGCAACTTGAGAATGATTTTGACATTTTAAATGCACATTTCAGAATACCAGGTGATCATCGCAATCACGCTGCGTTGACATCGATTATCATATCCTTTGAACCCAGGAGTGTCGTGGGTAGACCGTCAGTCATTATGAAATATCTCGCTCGGGAGAGATATTCATTCGTGCGTAATACTACTTAAGAATCAGCCAAGAACGTGTCCGCTGGCATGATTGAAAGTAGGCATATCAGGTGAAATTTAAACTTGTGCGGAGTGAGAACAGTCCGGTACATAACCATTAGTCTTGACTTGCTACAGCAAGACACGAGTGTTAGAAACGCATGGGAAGAACGAATATCCCATTCTGTTAGATTTGAGTGTAATGAAAGTGAATCCAGTTTTCATATAGACTGGTTATATTCTTCTGCCAATATAAGACTTTTGAACATTATAGTACGGTCAATTTATACTGCAGCAATGAACATTGACAATATATTGTGTGGAAATACACTTCGATACACTACAGTGATGATGAAGAGATACTAAATGAGTAACGGGAATGCAGCATCTTAGCAGAATTGAGCATTTGGAATGATTACTAAGCTCAACTATGGATTTCAATAACAGAATGTTGTATAAAAAGTGGCTGAAGGCACTTTTGAGATATTGACACTACAATCGTACTTCTACAATATGAACATTAAATGGCATTTTCAACTAGGCTATCTAGCAATCTTAAGACGTGTCGGTGCGATGAACTTTGCAACGCGGACAGCTGTTTTTTGAGACGGATGGGAACGGGGTTCGATTCTACGCAGATCCAGGCGGTACGAGATCTACGCAACGTACGGACAAGGGTTCAGTCACTACCAGGAATCTGTGTTTCAAACATTCTTTTCCATTTTCATCGAGATGACTACAAACAAGGTAGCTGGAAACATTTTATATAAGTAGACAGTATGAATTAGTCATACTTTAGAATGTCCTTCTTTCATTAATTTTTATTCAGTAGATAGAAAGTGCATTCTAGGGCTAGACTTGATACTTTTATCATTTCTGTCCAAGCATGTATTTTATTTGTAGTTAATATTAATATTAAATGTGATGTTATTTTTAAAGAATTACTTTTCTTTTTCTAAATTTACTTTGGCGATAAATTGAGCATTATAATTGGTTGAGAAGACACGATATAAGAAGAGACAGGGCCAAGACCACGATAAAATTATATAAGAATAGTCGTTATCAAGAAGATGACCGATTTTTCACGTATACTTGAACATTATTCGGAATAAATACTTTATACTATTGAAGCAACGAAATAGAATATTTTGCCATTACATGCAACATTGTTTGATAGATGTGTTAGTCTATTTTTCATCGAGTTTGATATTTCCTTGGAAATATAGTGATTTCTAGGGTGAACAATTACGATTTATCGAGTAGGCTTTTGCGATCCACGTTTTAGAATTTCTTATTGAATATAGTCACTTTTTCGAGTTCGTTCAGTTTTTAATTTTCTTTATTCTATTGGAATACTCCAACTTGGTTAAGCGTTTGATTCTAATGGATTATTTGTACGTTCTTAAGACAGGCTATTTTTCATGGTGTAGTTTCTTACGAGTTTCCTTAGAGGAGGATTTCCATTTCAAATTTTGTTTAGGCGAAAACTGAATTATTCTTTTTATAGTGACCACTCTATATTCTTTGAAAGAAATATTTGTGAAATATGAAAGTATAATGAGAAATATTAATGAATGAAAATAAATCCATATATAAAATATTTTCGTCATGAAACGAAATGACAATTTTGGAAAATCACAAATACTATTATTTGAACATGTGAATACAACATTTTTAACACAGTTCTGATAAAAATTGTCCATGACACTCTAACTTTAGTCTATTATGAAACATGGTATTTTACGAATTTTGTATAAAAGCTTTTTGGATCTTAAAAATGTTTGGTGATTATTTATAGCTATTGAGAGCTAACATACGTGTGAAGCAATTAATGTTTGCGTGATTTGAGTTATATTGAGGCAGATATTAGGCATCGATGGATGGTCAATATCAGATTTCCAGTATTAAATAAGCTGATAAGCTACTTTTGAACGTGAATTACAGTCACGATTTCAGTTACTAGAAAGCTAGTAATCTTTTGAATCCAACATTTAAAACCAGGTTATGCATTGTAACAACTAATCTAAAATGGATTGCCAATAATAATATTTGTTTCAGTGGAAAGTCACGATTTGAAAGACGTGTATTAGTAATTGTATAACAGTGTAATAATAATAATAAGTGAAAGTTTAAGAGATGATAATTTAAACTTTTTGTGAATTATTTAAAATGAATTGTTTTAATTTACTGAAGCGATATTACGTTCGATTAACTTCGTTGTTCGTCGGATATGACCAAATAAGACTATAACAGAACGATATAGAACACTTGTCAATGGATTGATGAATGATGTAGGAAAGATTCGAACAACGAATTAAATGTATAAATGTATATAGATTAATACGAATTTATTAGGGTTTCTGTATTTGTAATTTTAATTTGAATGATATTGTAAAATTCAAAGACATTTATTTTGAACTTTGATTAAAATGCTGTACCATTTGAGCAGTATAATTTAGCCAAATTTCAGGCTAACGTCACATTTGACTATCATGTGCTTCATGTAGAAGCAAACACACATTTTGTTGAGTGGAGATAATTTCCACAATGCAGCAGTTTCTCAGACAATAAACTGTTGATCCAATTTTAAATTTTCTACGGATGAGTTGGTAATTGATATTAGAACCAGGATGTGCTACGAGGACCAGTGGGTTTAATTAATTAATTTAATTTTTAAGAGTCTTGTTAGTTCATTTTGAGCTGATTTTCGTTTCCATTTCGTCGACCACTGGCATCTTCTTATCACATTATTTTCTATTGAGGTATCCTTATCCCTGGTTGATCCTAGTTGGTAGAGTTTTGGGGGTACTTCCAGATTATACGATCCAGCTTTTCCATCGGATCCCAACAGGTAAGACCACGTGGATACGGTTACAGTACGGTTCGGTGTCGGTTCGGTTTCCTTTCGGTTTGGTTTGGTTTCAGTTTGGTTTCTGTTTGGTTCGGATTCAGTTTAGTTCGCTTTGGTTTCGGTTTGCTTTTGGTTTGACAAATCTCGGGAACAATGATCTTGTAGTTAATCAATAATCAATGAATCGATAGTGAATAATCAATAAATAATAATTTCAATAATTTCGTCGTCTTACAAGAGTGGCAAATGCACATGGGTACTAAAAAAACATCATTTCAGTCCCGGGAGTGAAAATAATGTGTCTTGAAATTAGAAGTGGTAGAGACCTTTCATTTGAGCGCACGCACTACTTTCAACGAGTATTGGTTTGCGAATATCAGGTATTTTTGGAAATCACGATCAGATGATCTAGTAGTTGATCGTTAATTGTTAAATCGATAATCAATAATCAATATTCAATAATTGATTAACACCTTAGGGTTAAGTTATGTTAGGTTAAGTTAGCTTAGGATAAGTTTAGCTATGGCTACCTTATTGGAACTTTTTTATAACAGCTCGTGTTTGGAGGAGTGTGGAGGTGGAAGGATTAGAACCCCTGAAAACCCCGCTATTTACGGGAGTGCCCACGCACATGAGTAGGGGAGATCATTCTTTCCAAGTTAAGGTTCAACGACGGCCTTCAAATTATGGTAAATTTTCATTCGTAAACCAAGCCAATGACTATAGGATCTTTCAACCTTCTTTCCCCCAAACATATACGTGTATTAAAGAAAAGACTGACGATTTTTGTAAATTTTCCTGTTTAATTGTTATGTATAATCTTTGACTAGGTATGTATGCCCAATCTGCCACTGGGGGACACATCCCCAATTGCAAATAAGTGAATGAATGCAGGAGAAGGAATGTGTTGGAGGACGTCACTGCTGCTGTGATAGACGCACTCACGTGTAATATTGTTACAGTTAACCCGTGAATTGCTGATTTGTGTTATGTTGCCAAATTTATAAAGAAATTCATCAAAACCATCCAAAATGTGTAGTAAAATACAATAAAACAAAGGAAATGTTCATGTCACTTATAAACACCATATGGTAACGCTGGCCGTTTGTGTAGTACAAAATTCTCTCAAAGTGTTTTCTATTGATGTATTATAGCCAATTTAAACATGCACTCCTCAGTTTTACCATATGATAACCCTAGCTGCGCCATCAGGTGATAGTTGCGGTATGCTCGCCGCTGTTCTCTATTACCGCTACCGTTCATGCTCCCCTCCCTTCCCCATACGTTGTAACCTGAGCTATATCTCGTGAAATATAATAATGTTATTGGCTATACGTTCCATTTAACTGCTGAGGCTTGTAGATGCGCCGAGGTGCATAAGTCTTGCCCCAAAGGAGACGTTAAACGTGATATTAAATCTACTGGCACGGTTTCCTTACATTTGCACACACTCAAATGCCAACTGATTTCGCCTGAATTTGATTCTGAAATCTTGGGTACATCAGCCCAGAACGTTGCAACCAGTCCTATCGCGGGAACACTTGCTGCTTATGTCTGCGCGTGTACGCTGGCCGTCCGTGCTGGAGACAGCTGTCGGCCATTCAATAGCAGTGAGCCTTGCAGAACTGTGCAATATTCTTTTCGGTAGGTTTTGCTGGGTTTACCGAATATGTCGGGTATCGTTGTGCGTGCTTGTTTCAACTTTTTCTGGTAAAAATGACTCCAAAAGGGAAATATGGTAGTGATTATATCGAGTTCGGATTTACAGCATTTTAAATAAATATGGAGATTTGACCCCAGTGCGTGATTTGTGCTGCTGACCTCAACAATTAAGCCCTAAATGCCTTCAAAACTCAATCATTTAAAAACAGTTCTAATACGAGTAAACGGTTACTTGAATTTTTCGCTGCAAACTTATAGAAAAGAAAATTCGTGAATATGAATCGTATGGAAAAGCCATTGCAGCTACATAAGAGGTCTCACAGTTAATCACCAATAAAGGAACCTCAAAATATTGGTGAAATCCTATTGAAGCCATGTTTGATTAACGCAATCAATAGGGTTGAAAAAGGCTGATGTTTCTAAGAAAAATTAAGAAATTCTCCGAGCGGACGATATTGTGAAGGCACGGTTCGATACAATGACATTAAAAATAAGCTGGTTTGTAAAATCTGAAAGTCTTTATACTTTATTTTGAAGCAGTGGCGTAGTGGTTATTGGGGGTCAGAACCCCCCCCCCCCCCATTGGAAAATCGGCATGGTTGTGATTTGTGTCTGTTTCACCACCGCACCAGCTACTTGGATATGTACAGTTGTCTCCTTTCGGCCCGACTCCACATTTGAGGCTAGACACGTCTTCATGACTATGTATAACCACAGTATATCTACACAGTCGCGAAACTTGGCTCATATTTTCTATCGGCGCGCGTCACGCGTCAACAATGCTCTTACGTAGCCAGCAATCATGTGCCGACTGCGCTGTGTAGGTGAATGTTACTGTATGTTAGCACTGTGTAACAGTTATATCTTTAATCCAGTGTTTTACAAGAGGAGATGTGCAGTGCAATCAACATATCAAATATTAAAAGCCATACTTCAGTGCTGCTAAGTAGCGGCTTCGGTGGCGTAGTTGGTTGCATGCTGAGCTGCTGTGCCCAAGATCGAGGGTTCAAACCCGGCCGAAGTCGTCGGATTTTTTAAGAACGTTAAAATCTTTCAGTAGACCCATGCCTGCCTTCGGAGGTGACGTAAAGCCGGCGGTCCCATGTCATAGATTTATGGCATGTAAAAGATCCTTCCACTAAGTAAACTTTTGTGAAGCTAAACTTCTAGGTTAGATTTCGTTGAAACGTTCTATCAAAGTTCCAAAGTTCACCACTAGGTGCTAGTGACATCTGGTAGCGAAAGTTGGAACTGCTTGAAATGGAATGGAACTTGTAGCTCACCCCATGGGTATCCACTTGAAGCAGGTACAGCCTCTGGCAAGTCGAACATGTCCTCGGACAGTCCCGGCACTAAAAGCCATACGCTAAATAAAAATAAAGCGTTGCTAAGTAACGTATAGGATCGCTTTTCAGTCGGTCAACGCGAGTGTACGGTACCCAATTAGATTAGGCGGGGAGTTACAATTTATATCCTAGTGCCTGAAATAAAAATGGATGAATTGTTTATACACTTATTAAAACATTTCTTGCATAAAGGGAGGAGGGTTGTGTGAGAACCGTTTTATTATTATAAAGCTCTTCAAACAAACAACGGAACTAGGTCTCTAATTGGTTATAAATCAATAATAATGTTATATGTTTTACGCCCCTTTTAACTACTGCGGCTTTTAGAGACACCGGGGTCCCTGAATTTTGCCCCGAAGGGGATCTTTAACGAGCCAGTAAATCTACAGACACGGCACCCTTGGATTTTTGAAACCTCAAATGCCAGCTGACTGCGCCAGGATTAGATCTTGCAAACTTGGGCACATCAGGCGAGAACGTTACCGCTGAGCCACGCAGCCATTCGGTTTTAAATCAGAAGCATGTCTCGGTAGGATATCTATGCATGGCTTCGTAGTCGGTAGCATGCTGAACTGCTATGCCCATGATCACGGGTTCAAACCCGGCCGAAGTCGTCGTATTTTTAAGAGCGTTAAAATCCTTCAGTAGCCTTTGCCTTCCTTTGGAGGAGAAGTGAAGCCAGTGGGCCCATGTCGTAGATTCATGGCATGTAAAAGAACCTACCACTACAATGGTAGTGTGTACACAAAATGTGTAGACTATTTGGTTAGAAACACTCTATCAAGTTCCAACGTTCGCCACTAGGTGTCAGTGACAGTGGCGTCTGGTAGCCAGAGTTGGAACTAATTGAAATTGAGGAGCCTACGGGCGTTCAATTGAAATGCCCTGCTATGGCCATTGGCTGCAATTCAAATTTAAATAATACCAATGCATTTTAAAAATTAAGAAAATTAAACGTAAATGATGTCATCTCAAACACGTGCCAAATATTTCAATTTTCAGGTGTAGAAAATGGCTTTCAAATAGTCAGAGAGTTGATTTAATAAATAGAAATGTATACTATTTTGTACAATAATATAAACTTTTTCTCGAATCGTTTTGAAGTAAGCCAAATTATGTCGTCAGGATAATGCTCACAAACTTAGATGTGGTACACTTTTTGTTAATTCTCTTATGAAATACCTGGTCTCCCACATGACTGCTGTGAAGGTACGGTACACAATATTCTTATTGCTGAAATTATTTATAAAATTGACATTGTATTATATTCTCAAATTCAAGAATAAATGTTTTCAAAATCACAGAAAAAATACGAAGTACTTACAACTGAGCCATTTATGACCTTAAGATTTTTTATACTTTTCGTTTCACAAAACACACGGATATTTTTTAAATTAATTGTAATGTTACTCAATTTTACGGAAGAACTAGCTTTTGATATGGTTTAGAATTTGATATTGTGCCCTTTTAGCAAGAAATATGCCAATCACAGTATACCAGCGTAGCTCAATTCGGAATTTCGGGGCAGCGGTAAGTTCCCCCACTCTGTGACTCACATATTTTGGATCAATTAGAGGATACACTTGCAAAAATAACAACAAAATCAACTCCTATTTAAACACATTTAATTAATAAAATTAATGGCGCTACAAACACTTTAACAATTTAATTACTGACCCATAATCTTATACTTGTTCCAAATGAACAAGGAATCACAAATATAATAAAACAAATATTGTATTTAAAACATATGGTTTCCACATAAACCAACAATTCTTACTTAGTCTCACTTCCATAAAGCATTAACATTAAGTTTATATAACTCCGAGCTCTTTTGGCTCCATGCATTTACATAATTATGGTGTCATTCTTGTACACCTCAAACACTATCCTTTATATTTTCTTATTTCTCAAAAACAAATATATAATTATATTTAAAATCTAGGTTAATTATCTAACTCAATATTTTGGGCATGTCCACACATTCAGTTGTTATCATCTCTCTTTATTTCACAAATATATTAAGGTAATCAGGAAATCAATTGTGTACTCCAGAGCGTGAAGATACTTGACACTGTCAAAAAACTATAGTTACTCCCGAAACCTAGCCGCCTTCAATCAACTCGTGGAATCCCACGTCCATACATCATTACAATAGGGATTGTTATTTATCTCTTATGTCTTATAAGACCATTATCATATAAGAAACTACGATCTGAACAGGCAAACGAAAATATCAATCTACATGGACCTCGGTTCAACGCCCGGGTCGTTAACAACTTTAAACACTCCTGGTGTATTCATTCTCTTTACAACATCTTACAAGACGGTCTCTGGTCCCTCTCGCTTTAAGAGAGCTAGACCCTACTACTCGGGCGCGATTTATGGCACGAGGGGTGACGGCGACTCCTTGTCTACCCCACGTTAGTATCTTATTTCCAAGGCTTTCAAAACAAACCTTCACATTATATTCAGTTCTGGGGAGAGACCAGGCTTTTACTGTACCGTACTCATTCAAACAACTATTCTTTGGTTCAAAGACCACTTTCGTAACCTTGGCATTTATTAATTATGAGAGGGTCCTCATTGATTGGGAAGATTTATACACTTTCGACGACGAAGAATTAAGGGGCTTTTATCATAAGACGATTCTGCGTTCGAATCTCTTCACGTGCCTCGGGAACCATTCCCTTACAGAGGACTTATACAAAATGCGATTTAAAGTCGGCCGTGGCCCATATGACATACGCTCAATAATACCATATATTAGCTCCCTTTTTAAATACATACACAATGCCTCGTGATACTATGTCACAAATAGAGGACTTATACAATTATCAATTCACTGCAATCAACTACCCTCCATAAGTAATTTACCAAGTATTTTAACCACTACGCGTTCCTAGCGTGACATTTTAATATTATTTGCGCTCATTATGCGCTATGCATTATTTTAAGCCGAATTGTCTTCCCAAGAACTGATAAATCTCATTAATAACAATTCATATTATTTTAATTCTCATATTAATCTTTTCCGTTGCCGATAAATCGCTCCCCTTTTAAAATATTCCATTGAACATCATGTCTTACACATATGTTAAGGCTTTAACGCTCTTATATTCATATCAATTTATTTGATCTTTATTTAACATTTCCATATTTAATTATTATTATTATCTTTATTCTTTATACAAGCTCAAAAGCTATTTCTTTCATATCTCAACTTTACTTTATTTAAATATCTTTCATAATAATTAGTGATATTTCGCTTGCTCTTATGACATTTGGTAAATACATTAACCCTTTATTCGCATATTTCCTCTACGGGATTTATTCTTTACATAATTATTTATAATTTCCCAATTTTTTTATTATTGTTCAGACCGCGTTCTTGCTTATTCAGTATTTATTTATTAAAACACATCCCTTTTACTCAAAAACTCCGGTGGATTTGTACACAACCAATTTCTGACACCAAAATAGAATGAATTTAGTACTCACATGTTTTAAGATCGTCCCATGATCTTTATTCTTGTGCGGTGCTTCATTTTTGGGCCCACTTTGAACTTTTTACTCCATATTAAAGGAATTCATCTTATGTAAAAACACTTTTTGACATATATTTAAAACACTTAACATTGACGACATTTTTATACACTGATGTGTCCCTTTTGAACACATAATAAACACTAAAAATGTTATTAACACACAATCTTGATTATTTTACACTTCACAATTCTCGATCACTAGGCCGTATTTCTGAGCCTATCACACGTGATCTTCTTAAATTCCCGTTTCCAAGGGTGAAATTTATTCGATGTCGGCTTCCTATCCTGCAGAATGCGAAAGTCTCGAATCATCTACTGTTCCCTGGAGTCCAATTCTGCTACTCCTATCCTGGATGACCGGCTATTTATCTAGCTTGAACGGCTTCTTTGTAGATCTGTCTATCGATCCTAACGAAAGTCTATTCGGATCGAGGTCTCCTCAAAGACCTATAGATTTAGTTTATAGCAGCTAGCACTTCTCGATTCTAGTACTTTTAGAATAGTTCGCCTGCTTTCTGGAGATAATGTTTATAGTCTCCTATCTTCTTTATTGGAACTGTTTTAGCACTCCTACGTGTCTGATATACGTTCCGAACCTTATTCTGTTCTTCCCTTTTTGGGTTCTTCAATTTAAATAACAGTTTATCTGTCTGGTACGGTACTTCCGTACGTTATGATCTATTCGTTCGTCTATTTAACGACCTATCGCCTTTAAGTCCGACGTTCGCGGCCTGTTCTGACTATATCTTACGAACTTTCAGTATAACTGGTATACAGTCGGGCCTAAATCCTGTAAGTAGGATTTTCCTAATATTTCAATACGGCGATACTTAAAATTTCGTCTTGACCACTCCTTATGGAGGCAAGCAAGTCGTTAATACTGCGACGCCTGTGGCTATCGGATATTACTTCTGCGGTGTAACACAGCGTTTCTCCCCTCAAGGAGTACTGGTAGCTGTTTTCGATGTAACGCAGAGTTACGCCCCTCACGGACTGTCTGAATACTGATGTAGCTTAGTGACGTGCCCTCAGGCCGTTTGAACTGCGTGCGTAGTAACACCCTCACAGGTTGTCAGAATAATTGCATCTACTGTTGATGCTCCAGCGTCACGTCCCCTCACGGACTGTCGGAATGACTGCATGTTTGGCTTGGTAAAGCCCGAAGCTTTATACTATTTCACTACAAAAAAATAAGACTCTAGCCTTTTCTGTGGTCAACTTCTAAAATAATGGTGCCACAAATATAAAAATTATACCTTCCGAAAGCTCGTCTTCTCAATGTCACATAATCTCATTGCACCTAAGAATCGATCGTGCAATTCGGAGATATTAATTAATTTCTCGTCCTCAATTGTGTGTGTGTTGCATTTCTTTTGCTCTATCCCCTCCACAGAGGCCGTGGTACTTCCCCAATGACGTCGTCTTACGTTAGCAGTTTTTTTCTGCGCAATTATTAAATGGTTTCTCTTTACTGAAAAATCTCTCATTCAAAATGATTCACTGTAATGTACTTGTTTACTCATTATTATACTTGTAAACGGGTTAAATTTAATTATTCCTCTTCTGGCGCATAAGCGGTGTTGTCAATTTCCAGCAACGTCAGCTCGAATTCCGATTCAGGCTTCCTTGTTTAATCCTGGGAAATTTCCACTCGGTTATTAATACTCGTGACTCGCTCCCTTCAGAATGTCAAGAGGGATGATATCATCCTCTCGAACACTTGGTCCTCGTTAGTTGCACAACCTTATGCTGGCCTCCTAGCTGGATCTTTCTTTAAGTCACATTAGAAACTGTACGCTTCTTTGATTTCTTCCTCAAATGCATGGATTCGACCATCCATGGACCTGATGGCACATGGGTTCATCTCTCCCCTCCTTAGGTAAATAAATTTTCGAAAATTTTTGAGGAAATTTATTTCAATTAAATTTTGTATTCTTATTTCATCGAATCCATCATAACGTCATCCGTATTTACTGTTGTTTTTACTTCTTTAAAGTCGTATCCGGTAATTGTGTAGGTCGGGTATGCTCTGTCCCTACCCTTTCTTTCTTTCTTTCTTTATTTGTCTGGACTTTAAGTCCCCAGAACCTCATTCTTCCTTACGGGTTTGGTCTATCCCTACCCGTTTCCTTATTTCATCATTTTCTTTTCTTAAATTGGAATTTTCTTCTTCAATAAATTCAATTATTTCTTTAATTTCCCAATATAATTTCTCCAATTCGCATTCGCACTCGAATGCTTGAGCTCTATTTTCTATTTCTTCCTTATTCTTGTTTATGTCAAAAGCGGATTCATCTCTACATGTTTCCATAACCAGGGCTTGTTCATTTTCTTCATCAAAATCTTCGGGAGGGTAATACAATTTCAAATTTGCTGAATTCATGGTCACTTCGTGATCCGTTTCACAGTGCCGAATTCTATATGCGTTATTCCTCAAATCTCTGATTATTTGATATGGTCCGTGGTACATTTTCTGGAATTTCTTGTACACACGGTTCCCTGGATCCGAAATGGCTGGTCTTTTCACTAACACCATTTCTCCTGCTAATAATGGTCGATGATACCTCTTATGCCTATTTCTTCTCTGCCTCCTGTTGGCTTGAGCTTTTAGATGCTCAAAGGCTCTTCTAATTCGTACATCTCTTCCAGACTGAGCGTCTGCTGGCCTAGGAATTACCAGACTCCAAGGTCTTTCTGGTTGCTCATTCCGATGTAACGTTATGGGTATCTCTCCTGTGGATTCATGGATTGTATTATTTATACAAAATTCGATAATATCCAAGATATCTATCCACTTCCAATTTTCTTCGGCACAGTATATTCTACAATACTTGGCCGTTTCTCTCATAACTCTTTCTACAGGGTTTGCCTCAGGATGGCGAATACTTGACAAAATTTGACGTATTCCAAGTCTTTCTAATTCTCGTCTGAACTCTACACTGGTGAAACAACTGCCGTGATCCGACAACAAATTCTCAGGTTTCCCCAGAATCGGTATCACTTTTTCTTTAAGTCGTTTTAACACCTGTTTGGTACTAGTCTTCTGTATGGGAGCATGGACAACCATTTTAGTGAAGACATCCATAGCCACCATTATGTGTCGATTTCCTCTTCTTGCCTTTGGCAAAGGTCCAAAATTATCGATAGATATGATTTGGCCGGGCCTTTCGGGCAACAATGGTATAGGCTTCTGTCTCATCAGAAATGCATTAGGTTTGATCCTTTGACATAGATCACATGTCTTTAGCGTGTCCCTTACAGTTTCTCTCAGTCTCGGCCATACAAATGCTTCTTTCAGCATCGAGACTGTTTTGTCGACTCCCATATGTCCGAACGATCTATGGGCTAACCATACTATTTTCCTCTGCAAAATTGCAGGTACAACAATCCTTAATTTTGTATGGTCAGAGTCCACAAACTTATATAACAATCCATTATAAAACGTGTAGTCTTGTGCTATCTTCTCAGCTTCCGTGTACGCTGGTGTTCCTCTTATCAAGCTTCCCTCAAGGAAAGATATGAGCATGTTCATCCATGGATCCTCCCGTTGTCTTTGACTAATGCTTCTTAACTCATTAAGAGTACGCTGATCCCTGTCTTCCAAATCTATAGCCATTACTTCCTCTTCTGGGGACTCTGGCTGTCTACTTAAGTAGTCTGGAACTATATTTTCTTTTCCTGGGCAGTACTCTATCTTGACATCAAATTGTTGAATGTATAAAGCCCAACGCATCAACCTTTGACTGGATAAATCAGTCTTCATCAAAAAGGTTAAGGCTTTATGATCCGTTCTTAGAATGACCTGAAACCCATATACGATCTTCCGCCAATATTGCAACGCGTGCAATATCGCTAACAGCTCGATCTCGCTGATCGTATAATTTTTCTCGTGTGGTTTCAGTCTCCTACTTGTGAAAGCTAGATAGTTCTTCTTATCAGGGTTTTCCGGGTTCTCCTGATATAGCATTGCCCCTATTCCAATCTGGGATGCGTCTGTTTGAATGATAAATCTCTGATTAAAATCAGGATATCCTAGCTTCACGTAATTTAAGAGCATTTCCTAGGCCTCCACGAATGCTTTTTCTGCTTCCTCCATCCATTTCCACTTGCCCCCCTTCTTCAGAAGGTCCTGTAGTGGTGCAACAGTTTTGGTGTATGATGGACAATGTCCTGAGAAGAATCCAATCAATCCCAAAAACTGGCGAACGTTCTTTACCTTCCAAGGCCTTGGAAAATCCCTTATCGATTCCAATTTGCATGGATTTGGTTTAACACCATCCTTGTCAATCACATGCCTTAAAAATGTCACTTGCCTTTGACAAAAATTCGATTTCTTTAAATTTATTTTAAAATTTGCCCTTCTTAAGTCTTCCAATAATTTCTTCAAATTAACTAAATGTTCCTCAATGTTCTCCGAGGTAAGCAAAATGTCATCTACGTATCGGATAGTGCAATCTTTCACTTCCTCTGACAGGTTTCGATCAAGCGCTCTTATTAATGCAGATCCTGCAGTCTTTAATCCAAACGGACATCTTCTAAAGCAATATGTTTGTTGGTCGAACTGAAATCCAGTCAACAAGCTGGTTTTCTCTTCCAGTTCGAGATGATGATACGAAGAAGTCATGTCAATATTTGTAAAAATCTTCTTGCCTTTAAACTTCCTCAGTATTTCTTTTATGGGTGGTGCCGAATCATTTTCTGGTATGATTTTTGCATTTAAATTTCTGGCATCTAAACACACCCTTACTGAGCCATCCGGTTTACTCACAATCACTAATGGACTAACATATGGTGTCGCCATCTTTTCTATAACACCTGCATTCATCATCTCCTGCAGTGTTTTCTTGGTTTGTGGGTAATGTTTTTCCGCAACCGGGTATGGTTTTTGTTTGAACGGTGCCCAATCATTGACTTGGAACGCGTATTTAAAATTTTCAATCTTCCCTGGCTTGGAATCAAATACGTCCCTATAATCCAATAATAATTTCTTTAACTGTTCCTTAATTTCGAGGCTGACTTTAGCTTCCTCCACTTTTCCTGACAGGTTGGTCTCGAACTCATTTTCCACATTATCTTCGAGTTCTATGTTGAGGACTTCAAATATCTTTTCTATGTCCTTATAATCTTCCTCAATCACTTCTTCCATATGCCATACCTGTTCTTCTATTTTCGCATCCTGTTCCTGTAGGTTAATGTTTTGTTCATCCACATCCTCTCTTTGAACTCTAATGCAGTTTTGCGCTAGGTCTATAATGACCTTGTTCTCACGGATAAAATCAATACCTAATATGACATTATACGGTAATTGATTTACCAGCAAAAAGCACTGCGAAATTTCAGCATTACCCATGATTAGATCAATGTATACCTGAAATTTACATGTCAAAGATTTTTCAGGGATAATTCCCTTAATCTTTACACTTGATGTGGGAATCTTTAGTACTCGGCCCCTTGTTTCCAATTCATTTAAAAGGGTTTGTGTAATTAGACTTTTTGTGGATCCGGTATCAATCAATGCTCTGACCAGTAATCCTTCTATCCTAAGCATAATTATAGGTAGTTCTCTCTTAACAGGTGGGATTCCTTCCACATCCTCGTTAATTAGCTCATCTGGTCTGGCTATCCAATTTACAATTTCTACCTCCTCCCAGCTCCTGGTATGTTTCCACTTTTGACAATTTAAATTTGGAGTTTTTTTAAATCCTGAGGGCTCCCTTTTCCCTCATTCTTTAGCTGAGCTTGTAGTTCCAAGCTTTGAGCTCCGTCTAGTCGGTCGGGTGATTTCCGGTTCTTGATTGCCTCACTCCAACGGACTTTTTGCCTATCAGGTTCATCTGGTCTTTCGTTCATATAACGAAGACTTTCCTGATATCTTTCTTCTATTTCGGCCCGATATTCATCATCCCTATCGTCTGGCCTTACATTTCTTCTGGGATAATTTTCCCATTTCTTTCTGTTGTCCGGCCTTTGATGGTTATTGTTATAGGGTCGGCTTTCTTGTTGCGTATAACCCGTAGTTCTAGGATTTCTTCCTCGATATCCTCCCCTGTAATAGGGCTGTATCCTTCTAGGCTCCTGGTGCCCATACTCTCGATCTAGTCCTTGAGTATCCGTGCTGGTGGACTGATTCCTGGTCGCTGGTTTTTCTCCTGTTTCCTGACTGCTGGCCATGTGTACTTGCTCAGTTTGTCTTTGATGCCGAGGAGTTACGTGCGAAGTCGTCATATCTAACTGACGTAATACACTCTCCACTTCCACAGCACTTCTGGCTTTGGATGAGATTAGCAGCCTCTGAATCTCATACGGAAGCTGTCTTGCAATGGCGGCACACAGGTCGTTTTCTGCCGGAGCAATATCCAGTTCGCGGAATTTACACAGCTGAGCGGTGAAAAATTCCGAGTATTTAGTAGGTGCATTCGTGCTGTACTTCCTAGAGTACAGATCTAGCCTTAAATTTTCTTGGACATCTGCTGCCCAATATCGCTTTAAAAATGCTTCCCTAAAGCCTTCCACCGTATCAAAGGTGTATCTAAAGCTTCTGAACCAGGTGAGACAATCACCTGCCAACAGCTTTTCAATAGCTCTCAGTCTCCGATCCTGAGGAACCTTCATTTCGTTGAGATACTCTGCCACTTCTTTTAGCCAGTATTTTGGAGTAATAGACATGTTATTACCCGTAAACTTTACTGGTCTATCCTCATTGGATTTAATAATGTTTATTATTTGGCCATTTGTCTGATTCGTATACGGGGTTGACATCGCCATCGGATATCCTGGGTTCTTATAAGGGCTCTCCCCTCCTAAGTCCTTCTCCGTATCTGTGCCTTGTTCACGGGAATCTACCCATCCTGTCTTTGGAAACTCCTCCTGATTTTCGAATTCTAACTTCCTTTCTCTTCGGGCACTTTCTTCATTTGCCATGAGTTGGATTTCCATTTGACTATTCTTATGTTCAGTCCTCTCCAATCGGGATCTTAATTCATTCTGAATTCTTTCTTGATTCCTTTTAATATCTTCCTCTACCTTTTTGGATTGGAATTTCTCATCCCTGTAACTATCCCTGAATTCCTTTAGTTGTTCTTCTACCTCTTTCTTAAAGATCATGACCCTTTGGTCTATAATTTCTGGCTTAACGTCACCTATGGTCTCCAGGCCTTCTCGTATTTCCTTTATTTGCTTCTCCACTTCTTTTCGTCCTTTGACCATATCTATTTTAATTCCTTCAAGCTTTCCCTCAGTTTTCTCTTGACTCTTATACAATTTCATCATTTCATCTTGGACCTGATTTACTTCCTTATTGGTTTTTCCTACATGAACCTTTAATGTTCCGATGGTTTCCTGAACCTCATTAATACCCTGACTTATTTCATTTATTTTATGGGTGTTATCCTTATTTTCGTCCTCTCGTTGTTTTCTTTCACCCTGGAGATGCCCCTCGTAGATACCTAATCTTCGATTTATTTCACCCTCATACTTCTTTAAGTTATCATCTACCTGCCCGGTAAACAGCTCAAATTGATCTTTCATATCCCGCGCATCCTTTATATTTTGATTTTTCATCTCAGTTACCTCAGTCTGAACTACACTGATTTTGTTCTCGAGGGTCCCTACTTTCTCCTCAACCTTTCCAAATCGGGTTCCTAGCTTATTCACGCTTTGTTTTATTTCCTCCCGGGAGGCCTCACAAATATCGCTGTTAGATTTTATCTGAGCTTTCAATTCTTTCTGCACACCTTGGATCTGGGTTACAAGTTTTTCCTCACATGCCTTTACATTTTTTTTTACAAGATTCTTCCATGCTATTTAATTTAGTTTCTATAGAACCAAATTTATTTTCCATGGTATCAATTTTATTCCCTATACTTTTAAAATTATCTTGGCACTCCTTTTTGGATTCTATACTATTTTTTTCTATAGTACTTATCTGGGTTCTCAATCCTGCATTAAACGTGTTACTCTCAGTTTGCAATGCCTTTAACTTGTCCCCAAATGTTTTATCCAATATTTGAAATTTGGAATCTATGTTTCCTTCTATACTTTCTCGGAGTTCATCTGACCCCTGTTTTATTCCCCCTTTTAATTCATTTAACTTGTTCCCAAAATCAGTGTCAAAAGCTTGAAATTTGTTATTCATTGTTTCTTCTATTTCAGCCTTCAGTACTCCATTGTTTTTTTTACTGTTGGCTTTCAGAGACTCTAACGTCTCCGTTTTTATCACTTCCCACTGTTCTTTAATGGTTTTCCCACTTTCTGTTTTCATCCTTTCTATCTCAGCCTTCAGTTCCTTATTCATGTTTATACAGTCGGCTTCGATAGCTTCTAATTTAGTGCCCATGGTATTACCTTTAACTTCAATAGCTTCTAATCTGGTTCCCATGGTATCAGTCTTAACTTCGATATTCTCTAATTTAGTGCCCATATTATCACTGTTAGTTTTTAGTGACTCTAAACTTTCAGTTATGGATCCTAACCTTTCTCTATTTTCAGTCTGTTGGCTATCCAACTTATTTAAACTCTCATTTATGGATTCGAACACTTCGTTATTTTCATCCTTTTGGAGGCCCAATGTATTGTCTATTGTTCCCAATTTATTGTTTATGGCCTCCAAGAGCCGCTGCATCTCTTCACTCAATGCCATCTTATGAGAATACAGTGGGCCACTAATGCCACCACACTAGTACATGCTTGAGAGATGATACTCTGAATTAGTGTGTCCCAATTTCTTTTAAAATACTACTTTGGTACGGGTATTCACTTACAACGTACCCTTTTGATACTTTTATTCAATTTCATAAACCTTTATGGAAGTATTTAAAATTCAAAATTTCGAAAACCATTTTTTTCAAAAAAAATGAAAATTTTGATTTTTCGAGAAAACTCGGGTTTTCCTTAGGAAAACTCAGCCCTGCGTACTGGGCGCCATGTTTAAGTTTGCTAGGGGGTTGATAATATAATTTTACAGTGCTGCTCGGTATGAGTTTCTAGGGACCCATGCGGTCAGTTAATTTTATGTTGTAGCTACTCCTATCATTACTTTAATTTACATGAAATGACCGTCTTAAGTGTTCCTCTAGTAATTAATCCAGCACATTACTTATACGACCCCCATGTGCCCTTTTAGCAAGAAATATGCCAATCACAGTATACCAGCGTAGCTCAATTCGGAATTTCGGGGCAGCGGTAAGTTCCCCCACTCTGTGACTCACATATTTTGGATCAATTAGAGGATACACTTGCAAAAATAACAACAAAATCAACTCCTATTTAAACACATTTAATTAATAAAATTAATGGCGCTACAAACACTTTAACAATTTAATTACTGACCCATAATCATATACTTGTTCCAAATGAACAAGGAATCACAAATATAATAAAACAAATATTGTATTTAAAACATATGGTTTCCACATAAACCAACAATTCTTACTTAGTCTCACTTCCATAAAGCATTAACATTAAGTTTATATAACTCCGAGCTCTTTTGGCTCCATGCATTTACATAATTATGGTGTCATTCTTGTACACCTCAAACACTATCCTTTATATTTTCTTATTTCTCAAAAACAAATATATAATTATATTTAAAATCTAGGTTAATTATCTAACTCAATATTTTGGGCATGTCCACACATTCAGTTGTTATCATCTCTCTTTATTTCACAAATATATTAAGGTAATCAGGAAATCAATTGTGTACTCCAGAGCGTGAAGATACTTGACACTGTCAAAAAACTATAGTTACTCCCGAAACCTAGCCGCCTTCAATCAACTCGTGGAATCCCACGTCCATACATCATTACAATAGGGATTGTTATTTATCTCTTATGTCTTATAAGACCATTATCATATAAGAAACTACGATCTGAACAGGCAAACGAAAATATCAATCTACATGGACCTCGGTTCAACGCCCGGGTCGTTAACAACTTTAAACACTCCTGGTGTATTCATTCTCTTTACAACATCTTACAAGACGGTCTCTGGTCCCTCTCGCTTTAAGAGAGCTAGACCCTACTACTCGGGCGCGATTTATGGCACGAGGGGTGACGGCGACTCCTTGTCTACCCCACGTTAGTATCTTATTTCCAAGGCTTTCAAAACAAACCTTCACATTATATTCAGTTCTGGGGAGAGACCAGGCTTTTACTGTACCGTACTCATTCAAACAACTATTCTTTGGTTCAAAGACCACTTTCGTAACCTTGGCATTTATTAATTATGAGAGGGTCCTCATTGATTGGGAAGATTTATACACTTTCGACGACGAAGAATTAAAGGGGCTTTTATCATAAGACGATTCTGCGTTCGAATCTCTTCACGTGCCTCGGGAACCATTCCCTTACAGAGGACTTATACAAAATGCGATTTAAAGTCGGCCGTGGCCCATATGACATACGCTCAATAATACCATATATTAGCTCCCTTTTTAAATACATACACAATGCCTCGTGATACTATGTCACAAATAGAGGACTTATACAATTATCAATTCACTGCAATCAACTACCCTCCATAAGTAATTTACCAAGTATTTTAACCACTACGCGTTCCTAGCGTGACATTTTAATATTATTTGCGCTCATTATGCGCTATGCATTATTTTAAGCCGAATTGTCTTCCCAAGAACTGATAAATCTCATTAATAACAATTCATATTATTTTAATTCTCATATTAATCTTTTCCGTTGCCGATAAATCGCTCCCCTTTTAAATTATTCCATTGAACATCATATCTTACACATATGTTAAGGCTTTAACGCTCTTATATTCATATCAATTTATTTGATCTTTATTTAACATTTCCATATTTAATTATTATTATTATCTTTATTCTTTATACAAGCTCAAAAGCTATTTCTTTCATATCTCAACTTTACTTTATTTAAATATCTTTCATAATAATTAGTGATATTTCGCTTGCTCTTATGACATTTGGTAAATACATTAACCCTTTATTCACATATTTCCTCTACGGGATTTATTCTTTACATAATTATTTATAATTTCTCAATTTTTTTTATTATTGTTCAGACCGCGTTCTTGCTTATTCAGTATTTATTTATTAAAACACATCCCTTTTACTCAAAAACTCCGGTGGATTTGTACACAACCAATTTCTGACACCAAAATAGAATGAATTTAGTACTCACATGTTTTAAGATCGTCCCATGATCTTTATTCTTGTGCGGTGCTTCATTTTTGGGCCCACTTTGAACTTTTTACTCCATATTAAAGGAATTCATCTTATGTAAAAACACTTTTTGACATATATTTAAAACACTTAACATTGACGACATTTTTATACACTGATGTGTCCCTTTTGAACACATAATAAACACTAAAAATGTTATTAACACACAATCTTGATTATTTTACACTTCACAATTCTCGATCACTAGGCCGTATTTCTGAGCCTATCACACGTGATCTTCTTAAATTCCCGTTTCCAAGGGTGAAATTTATTCGATGTCGGCTTCCTGTCCTGCAGAATGCGAAAGTCTCGAATCATCTACTGTTCCCTGGAGTCCAATTCTGCTACTCCTATCCTGGATGACCGGCTATTTATCTAGCTTGAACGGCTTCTTTGTAGATCTGTCTATCGATCCTAACGAAAGTCTATTCGGATCGAGGTCTCCTCAAAGACCTATAGATTTAGTTTATAGCAGCTAGCACTTCTCGATTCTAGTACTTTTAGAATAGTTCGCCTGCTTTCTGGAGATAATGTTTATAGTCTCCTATCTTCTTTATTGGAACTGTTTTAGCACTCCTACGTGTCTGATATACGTTCCGAACCTTATTCTGTTCTTCCCTTTTTGGGTTCTTCAATTTAAATAACAGTTCATCTGTCTGGTACGGTACTTCCGTACGTTATGATCTATTCGTTCGTCTATTTAACGACCTATCGCCTTGAAGTCCGACGTTCGCGGCCTGTTCTGACTATATCTTACGAACTTTCAGTATAACTGGTATACAGTCGGGCCTAAATCCTGTAAGTAGGATTTTCCTAATATTTCAATACGGCGATACTTAAAATTTCGTCTTGACCACTCCTTATGGAGGCAAGCAAGTCGTTAATACTGCGACGCCTGTGGCTATCGGATATTACTTCTGCGGTGTAACACAGCGTTTCTCCCCTCAAGGAGTACTGGTAGCTGTTTTCGATGTAACGCAGAGTTACGCCCCTCACGGACTGTCTGAATACTGATGTAGCTTAGTGACGTGCCCTCAGGCCGTTTGAACTGCGTGCGTAGTAACACCCTCACAGGTTGTCAGAATAATTGCATCTACTGTTGATGCTCCAGCGTCACGTCCCCTCACGGACTGTCGGAATGACTGCATGTTTGGCTTGGTAAAGCCCGAAGCTTTATACTATTTTACTACAAAAAAATAAGACTCTAGCCTTTTCTGTGGTCAACTTCTAAAATAATGGTGCCACAAATATAAAAATTATACCTTCCGAAAGCTCGTCTTCTCAATGTCACATAATCTCATTGCACCTGAGAATCGATCGTGCAATTCGGAGATATTAATTAATTTCTCGTCCTCAATTGTGTGTGTGTTGCATTTCTTTTGCTCTATCCCCTCCACAGAGGCCGTGGTACTTCCCCAATGACGTCGTCTTACGTTAGCAGTTTTTTTCTGCGCAATTATTAAATGGTTTCTCTTTACTGAAAAATCTCTCATTCAAAATGATTCACTGTAATGTACTTGTTTACTCATTATTATACTTGTAAACGGGTTAAATTTAATTATTCCTCTTCTGGCGCATAAGCGGTGTTGTCAATTTCCAGCAACGTCAGCTCGAATTCCGATTCAGGCTTCCTTGTTTAATCCTGGGAAATTTCCACTCGGTTATTAATACTCGTGACTCGCTCCCTTCAGAATGTCAAGAGGGATGATATCATCCTCTCGAACACTTGGTCCTCGTTAGTTGCACAACCTTATGCTGGCCTCCTAGCTGGATCTTTCTTTAAGTCACATTAGAAACTGTACGCTTCTTTGATTTCTTCCTCAAATGCATGGATTCGACCATCCATGGACCTGATGGCACATGGGTTCAATATAGCATAGCTATGTAAAATTATACCCACCCCGGCTTCGCCCGGTATCTTTAACGGTTTACCCAGCGTAAGCTTGAAAGGCACATGGACGGCAAGTCCCAGACGCAATTCAGAAAAGCGGAGCTGAACAGCGAAACTCCAAACACAGATACTCTTCTCTGAAGTCTTAACTCGACACGACTCAAAAATTGATGCTGGCCTAAGCTGGGGTAATATACTCACTCCCTTTCTCTTAAACTCGCTCTTAAGCTAGAAATTTATATTTCCACTGGAGATTGTTGGCAGAAATGAAAACGTAAAATCACTTGTAGTGGGTGATGTATTAAAGATAGAGATATGCTGTCGTGGACCCTTTTGTAGAACTTTTCATGCTGACCAATTCTTACACTCATAGTAGGCCTATATAGATAATTTTAACGGTTTATCCAGAGTAAGCTGAAATGGCGCACGGACGACAGGTTTTTTCGACTCGATTCACTGAAATCGTTACTGCTCGGCTTCTTGTGGTCACAAATGAATGTTTTTCTGCAGAAACCTTCCACGAGAAATCCTTTACAGAATGGTGAAAACCGCATCAAAATCCATCCAGTCGTTTTCGAGATTACGCGTTACATCCAAGAATCGGGGACTGTGTTTTATACTACAGTACTGTACGTCGAGATGCCCGCGACTATCATTGAAACAAATACATGAATGTATAACTAGTATGGGCTATTAATTCTACGTAAAACTCATTAAATACGTCATACAACTGTACCTAGGGATACTTGTTGAGGACTGAACTAATAAAATCACAGCATTTTTTTTTATGTTCCCATGAATTAAAAGTGTACTGTATATCAACATTGTGATTTGACATGACTTATGTTTACACTGGAAATAATCACTCAGGTGAGTTAAAATTCATAAAACCCCTACAAAAGTGAGCAAGCCACCGCGAGCGATACCAAAAGGATGCAATTTCGTAACGCAGCGAGCTTCGTGACTGTGTATTTTGGACTGTGGTAATACAACTCCAGCCTCCCAGGTTTCCAAATCAAACTTTTCCCCCGCGAAATATGGCTTATTTCAAACTGAGGCTAGCGCCAAATAATTTTGAATCCCACATAGCGGGACAATATTTGCTTTTTTTCTTTTCTTGGCTGAAGATAAGTTATATGTAAATTAATCTATTTTTTATTAAAAATAACGCGTTTTAAAAAAGGACTTACACAATTCTATGGGTAGCCTACCTTAACACTATTTGTTGGATCGTTTCTAACTCTTGAGCATGAGAACGCCGTCAGCAGAGTTGCTTCATATAACGTTAATACTGTATGTCCAACAATTCGCCGAATTACGGTTATCTCCCGGTTACGAATGAGTCAATTTTGTCGCATGTGTAGTGTTAGCAACTGAAGCTTTTTTCCGGCTGCAAGTAGAATTTGTAAGGTAAAAAGAACTTAGTAGGTGACAAAAATCTTCGAAAATGATATTTTAGGCGTTCAGGGCTAATTGCAACATAAAGCACAGGATCGTGTTGGAAAAAACGAATAAACATAACAATTAGTAGCCTATTGTATAACTCATAAATCCACATGATACACCGTGAGATGACATGCCCACATTTGCTGAGACTTCTATAGATGTTTTCTTTTGTTGAGAGATACGCAGTCTTTTAGCACAGATAGATTCGAGTTTATTTTTTCCTGTCAGGGGAACAGGAATGTTCTAGATTTAACATTGCAGTCAAAAATTAACTTCATTTTATACAGAACGGGTTTGTTGTTGTCTTTTGTTCATACTGTATTACTCAAAAACATATGGAGAAAAATACATGAATCTTTTCTTGAGTAATAATATCTCATTGAGAAATATTTGTAGAGTTGTTATTAATTCATTTGAGGGGCTTGAGACATCCGGGTCATCAGTCCCGTATAGTTGGGTGTGTGGTGAAGTTGTCTGGCAACCTGTATTGCTGCTATGATCAGCTTATGTATCAGATACCCTGAACCTACCCAACTCTCAATACCATACAGCAAGGGCAGTCCAAATACTAAGCAATATAGATGCTTGGTGTGATAATGTGAAGTAGAACGTAGCCTACTGATGCCATTTAAAGAAACGATGTTTCCCGCGGTATCGCTTAGGTTTTCAGTTAACTGGCAATGGGGACTTCTCTTTTACCATAAGCACGGTTCCGATAAGTTTTCCTCGAAAGGATAACGCTAAAATCTAATTTTACTACAATGAGGCTTGGTCTATCAATGCACAAAAGCATCCAGCTAAAATTCTGTGGTTTTGAGATGAATACGGTACATTCTAACAGGCCATTTCATTCCAACTACTTGTCCTTCTTTCATCTGCTGAGTCATGCGTCTGGAAGGGCACCCCGCCATTTCGTCGATCCTTCAGAAATGTAAATCACTAGAGTTAAGAATACCGTACTTTCCCCTTCTGGCAGTGTTGTTTGATTGATAATACCCTGGCTATATCAGACTACATTCTGACATGACGAACATTTATTAAATTGGATTCTGAAACATACTTTGAAGGATCTAAAGAGAATTTAGGTGGTGCCAAGTAGCACCGTGCCTTAAGGGTAACTCAAAGTAGCCTACATAAAAATCGTACCTATAGTATTGGTAAGCTACCGGTACCTACCTTGACAGGTAGGCTACCAGATAGGGATTAGTATCTCTGATATATTTCGGCGGGGTGTAGGCGTAAGATTAAAAAATATAGGGCTTCTTATAAGAAAGAAGTCCATGTTAGAAGAATTGATATATTCAGTGGAGACACAACAAAACCTGAGTTTTGATAACGTGTTTTACAACGGAAGTAAATGCGTAAGTGCCCAGTACAGATTATCAGTGACACTCAATGTATAATATTTAGTTGTCGAAGATACAGAGGCATGGCTGTGTAACTAGGAACGACCTTATGACAACAATCAAGGAGCATATAATAAGAGAGACGACACTCAATGCTAATTTTCTTACGCTTATATTGGCTAGAATTTCGTAGAATTTCAGGTCCACGTGCTAATGTTTGGGCTACAATGGCTACCAATCTCGCATATAAAGTAACTACGATTGACTGTGATCATTACGAACGCACATTACTACGTTCGGAACCGATTTTTAGTGTCTGATATTGAATCAAAAGCATTCGTTATTGCACCTCAGGAGGCGATATCGTTCCAAAAATGAAATACCAATGATGAGTTTTGGTGTGACATGTTGGTATGATTTCCAAATCTACGAGAACTTTTTTTTCCATTTATTTGCATATTTGAAAGCCTACCGGTGCTTTTAATAAAATATACATGTTCTTAATAATGACTAAAAGCTGTTAAAAACGATATAATCGAGAGTAATTAGAGTTTGCTTCATTATACCATCATAACCTCAAAACATTTGTAACCCCTCCTCGCCCCCAACCATGCTGCACTTTATTCACCAGTAATGTAGCTGCAATGAAATGCTATGTTCATATATTTCATTCTCCCATAAATTCTACCCCCACCCTCCTCTACTGCACGAGATCAATATAACCTCAATATTCTATACAGTAATGTGGATTCAGGATGAGGAGTAGGTTTCGAGGAATGATAATTACTTTGTGAAAGACAGATTTCATTTATTTGAATACCGCGTTCTGCATGTTTACATTTTGTCTTTTACATTTGATTGTGCAGCTGAAAACAACCTTCAGAGATGTGAATACCAATGGTTAAGCTCGTTGAGAACACAGAAACACATAAGATCTTGAACGTGGTCAGTAGGCTACTTGGATGGTTGATGGCACACTGTTTTAAGCCACCCGACCGCCAACTCCAGCCTCGGAAACCCTCTTTGGAAAACTGGACCAGCCCCGGGATGAAGATGAACTGCAAATGTCCAAAGCACAAATCGAAGCAAAAATTAAATTTCAATGTAGGCCAACACAGAAAAATGCAATGCATGTAGTAGTATTATTGCAAATCAACACCACATATATGCAAATGGTCGATAATCCGCCTTTCAATATAGCAGAGGCAGAGTGGGGGAATGTTTGTTTGCAGTAGGACTGTGAAGAGGAGCAGCACACGTGAGTTGCTCTTCTGCGCAGTCCTAGTGTAGGCTGGGCGCCTCATACTTGTTTCATTTATTACCCCTTATCTTCATGAAGCTAGAGAAGGTCTCAAATGACGAATGTGATAAAGCTGAAACAGATTTGTGAACAGAAAAGTTTGGCCAGGGGTCTCTTATAGTTCAGAAGTTTTCAACACTGTAGCACGACCACTTTTAACACAAGTTGTTTTGTTGTTGCTTTTATCATTCGAGGGGCTTGGACATGGTGGTCATTGAGACCCATGTTCTTAGGTGTGTGATTTTTTTACGATAACATGTTGTTATATGGTGACTGTATTAATAATATATTTATTACAGCCAATGGCCAAAGCAAACAAAATAAGAAATATAACTACATAACTAGTCACAACAAATTTCCTTCAAGGACTTATTCCCCTTCATGCAAGTAGCAAGGTGATAACGCTCACATGTTTTCTCGCAGAGAGAACAAACACAGTTTACATCAGGTGTGTGAAACTGTAATGTGCGGCAAACTCTGTGGTGAAAACCATGTACCGCATATCGGGTAACAAGAAGCCGCAATTCGTAATTGGTAACTGACCACTCTCCGTTTATCATTGCGTCAGTAGAGTAAAAATCGCTCCAAATCTCTGCTTTCTTCTGATGATGCTCTCGCAATAGTTCTTGATATGGTGACTGTATTAGTGTGTCTTTGTACTTTAGGTGAGGATTGGGAGGGAGGCAGCCGTGGCCATAAATAAGGAACCACCTTGGCATTTGCCTGCAGTAGACGTGGTAAACCACTTCCAAGATGGCCTAATTGGGAATCGAATCCACCTCGCCTCAGGATTGCCACATGAGGCTTAGCATACCCCGTTTCAGACCTCAGATCAGAATTACTTTTATGGGCATGGCCAGGAAACGAACCCATACCTCTGGGGAAAGAACCGAGAATGCTAGCCACTACACGAGGTGGTCAAACAAGAATTGTGTCCAGGCATGTATCTAGGCCTAATGGGTAAGACTAGGGAGTTGTGTGGAACTACAAACTGTCATTCACTCATTGAGAACAGTTTCCAGCTAGACTGTAAATAACCCATTACAGATTAGGGTGCTATTCAGCACCTAGAACAAATACTAGGTACTGAACTCCATTGTCATGCACAGGAATACAATGCTAACTTTCTTACATATTTCGAGTGATCAAGCTAAGAGTACTTTAACCCTCAGTGTAAGAAAAATGCCCCTACGATGCCAGAACAACCCTTGTTCTCTCAGCTATAAAATGCATGTTAGCAGGCTCCACCATCAAATAGGAAGGTACAATTTGACATGCTGCATACATAAAATGATGATTACTAACACAGTAAGACTGAAACCTACAATGAAGCAGCACTCAAAAAGAGCTACGGGCTAACGTACACTACTGAATGAAGCCCTACTGTACTCCTAGGCTTTTACATCCAACAATGTAGTAGGCCTACACTTTGCAGGCTCTAGGCTAAGCATAATAGAGGACCAGAGGGAAGATAACAAAGTAGCCAATAAAGCCTACTATTATTTTGCTGGAGGGTATCTGTATTAATATCTTCTAGCAAGTACACAAACAAACAATATTAATATATATATCTAGAGCCAACAAACATTCTTTGTCGACTTCATCACCCATGCCTAGGATTGTATCAATCCTTGCCTTATTCCCTGGTGCATAGGACACCAGAAGTCACAGCCATGCAGAGTGTATGTCAAAATAGGACCAGGGTCCAAACCTGGGTGCTTCCATCACAAGTCACTTTGTATCTTCAATACTGTACTTGTAGTATTTGATTAAGACAGCTGCATGCATGCAAGTATTAGCATAGATAGGAAAATTATGGACATGGATAGGCCCTACCGCATATCAAACTATTTAAGTAGCCTACCGTTAACTAAACTAAAGCTGATCCTGCACAAAGACTTGACAGAAGTCTTCAGCAAGATGAAAACAATTGTTTGGTACATTTGGCAGGAATAAATTACATATTGTCCAATATGTACAAGACTATCGTACCTATATTCGGATTTTTACGGTACGCGAAAAACAAACAAATAAAAGTAAATCCATAAATTCTGATTAGTCAGTATAATTATACCGACAGAAACTATGACAAAGGTTTACATCTTAGCAATTAAAACCTACCCTACATATCAATTATGTTGTCCCACGTTTAGAGCGAACGTAGCTGTCGCCATTTCTAATAACACCGCTGGTCACTTGTTATTCAATTTAGTATTGGATCCAAAATAATACAGATTAAGTCACTAAAAATGGAGTATACTGTAACAGCTGTCGGCATGCGGGCCCAAACAGTAAACAAAACGCACATGGCGGTCTTTGTTTTGATAACAGTGTCCCGCGCCTGAAAACAATATACAATATTCCCTCATGGTAGGGATGGTAATGTGTCCAGTTTGAACTGGGTGTTTTGTAGGACATGCAGGAAATAAATTGTGGCGTCTGAATGCTGCAAGCAACTGGTGCCGATTTACAATACCTGTGTAGCAACTTAACTTCACTTTCACGACGACTAATTATAGTTTTCTAATGTAGGTGCATTACCGTCTCACAACATAACATTTACTCTGTTTGCTCCAAGTCAAGTTTGTGTGTATATGGGAATAGAGAAACTGAATGCAGTATTCATCATTTCCTTGCTCGACAACCAGGCACTATAATTAATCATTCATTTTATCTATTGAATTGCAATGATAAATGGTAACAACTTAATCGACCATGCCGGACAACTTGCAAACGTAGAGTAAATGTTTGCAAGGTGAGCACCGTGGTTGTACGAGTTTTACAGTTGTTGACAAACAGATAACCGCTCCTTATCACAGCGCACTTCAAGGAGTCTGAAATTACCTCATTTGATTTATTAAATATGAGACTGATTTGGCGCACTGGTGTAAATACGGTCTTTAATTAATTGATTGTTAAGTGCTCTTTCTCTTGCTTAGTTTCCAGATCATAATGGGGGAACAGCCATCGATCAAGAGTGAGCCTGAATGGTTGACTCATACACATGAATTCTCTAACTTGGTAAGTTTTAATTCGTGTATAGTGTAACATTGCAATCTGAGTGATGTGCACGACGAGAAAGGGTTAGTGACTTCATATAGTGCTAAACAGTAAATTGTACATTAACCAGCATCTGCTAACTTTTACTTTTTATAATACTCGTAACTTAGTACTCATATTTAACATTGGGTCAAACTTGTAATACTTCGCAGGAGTCAGGTGAGCTGTTGCCCTCTGATAACCTGCAGGACGAGGATGATGATATATTAGAGGATGAAAGGATAGATGTTAAGGAGGAACATGAATTACAGGTAATTATAAGTTCGGCATTACTTCTCTTACGGTATACTCGCTGTGTGGCGCATCGGTGACGCTCTGCCCTGCTGCGCCCAAGGTTACATGATCGAAACTCGGAGCAGTCATTATGGTGTTTGAAGCCATTTTCAGTGTTGCCTTAGTAAACGAAAGTTTGATGCTTTGCAGTCGGTCAACACGATTGTACCCGAATGAGTCGGGTTATTCCCTAATCTTGAAAACAATTTACATGGGATTAATAAATATACTTGAATGACCAGTTTCGATCGTCAAGCGATCATCATCAGATCCATTACACTTAGGCTACAAAATTTGTTTGTCTGAAAGTAGAGTTGAAACTATTTACAATATGTATACTTCTTTAGTTGAGATAGTTCAACTCGTCAATACTTGTTAGTTATTGGCTATACGATGTTTGGTTAAAATACTGAAAGTGGTGCTAGACCTCCAAACTTGCTTGTTTAGAGTGAAAATGTGATTGTAGTTAAATGGTCCATTCAGGTTGTATTGTACAGGTTACTTATCTGGTTGAGTCTTGCCTGTCCTGGTGAGAGCAGTTGTCTTCATCACTATCTACACTCAACTGGGGGAGGTTCAAGCGGGACAGGGTCTCGTATATACCTGGGTATTTTCCCTCTCGCTTACCTAAGTTTCTGTGTTCGTCCTACAAATGTGACTGTATGTGGCCAAGTCTAGTCTCTCTAATGTTGTGTTACTGTATTCGGGATAATCTTCAACTATTAAAGACCTGGTATCAATACTCGCCACACATAAGCTAATAGCCATATAAGCGCTGCCCGGTCTAATGAGAATGTCCCGGCACCTTTAATACTGTCGTGAATACCGGCCTAGGTTTATTGAAGAAAAAGGTACATCGTACATCCTGATCCAAAAACAAGTTTCCCTTATTAATCTCTTATTTAACTTTTGCTACATCGTTATGATGTGCCTTGCTTCCGACGGGGTGTGTTTTCATGTAGAGTGAAGAGGGGTGAACTCTCCATGAATGTGTGTGTTTGTTTAGATGTTTGGGGTTGTTTGTTTTAGCTAAGTATATCTTGATTGCTTCCTTTATGTCAAGAGCTCTGCCTTTCGGTTCGTGATGCATTATTTTTAAGTCGATTTCAATGTTAGTGAAACTGTGTCCCGCGTCGCACTTTTGTGTTCCCTCACGGCCGAGTGTGTCCCGTGTTTTAACACATTTCTGTGTTCATTGTGTGGTGTATCCATTCTTTTTGTACTCTGCCCGATGCAATTTGCTTGACACCCTGAATCTTGGCATGAAATCGAATATATCCTTGACTTTGAATACGGGTCTTGTTCATTTAGGTTACTATTGTGCATATGCTTTCCGGTTGTGTTATTCGTTGTAAGTGCTATTTCTATGCCTTGTGTTTTGAACAGATTGGTGATTTTAGATGTATTCGCGTTCACATAGTTAGAATGCGCGAAATATTTCTCATTGTTGTCCGGTTTTGAATCATTCTATTTTTATGTCTGGCTACAATTTGATCTATTTTGCTGGACGGAAAATTGTTTTCCTTTGCTATTTGCTTGATTATTCTGATTTCCTTATTGTAATTGTCTTTTGACATGCGTATGTTTAAAGCCCTATGCACCACTGAATTGAACCCCACTATTTTATGCGTACTGGGTAGATTGGACTGATTGCCATTTGCATGCGAGGTTTGTGTAGGTTTTCGGAATATGGAATTTGAATGCTCATTACCTTTACGTTAAATAGTTATGTCGAGATAATTTATTTTCCGATCGTTTTCGGATTCCTTAGTGAATTTGATAGGGTGGTGTAGGTTATTAATAGTTTGGTGAACTATTCCTTCACTTGTTAATTCAAGGTTCATGGATGCATATTACAACATCCACGTATCTTTTCCACGTTGCTATTCCCTTTGTCGAAGTCTTTTCTAGCAACACATTTTCCAATGAGTCAATGAAGATGTCGGCGATTAGCCCGCTTAGTGGTGGCCCCATGGCTAGGCCCTCTGTGTGTTTATTTTATTATCAAAGTGGAACACGTTTTGGTTGAGTACGGCCCTCAATAATCTCACGACCTCTTCGGTTTCTTTTGCCGATTTGTCGGACTGAAAGTTGTTTTCGATAATATTGATTGGTTCATAAATTTGAATGTTGGTGTACATGTTGGTTATATCGAAGGATACTTGCCGCAAGCTAGGTTTCATTTGTAACATGTTTAATGCAGTTACTTGTTCCGTTGTGATCTTTACGGAATTGTTTTTGTCATTGGAAAGGTGATGTTTTAACATTTTTAGCAATTCTTTACTGATTTTGTAATTTGGCGCGTTTCTGCAATTAACTATTGGTCTAATTGGGCACTCCTTTTAGTGTATTTTTGGTAGTCCCCTCATGGACGATACTTTCGGGTTCATATTTATTAATTTTGATATTTCGGATTTGGTCAATATGTATTCTGTTTCTTTTAACGCACTTTTTATTTGTTTTTGGAATTTGTTGGTAGGGTCTTTTCCTAGTTCCTCGATTTCATTGTTTTATCGATCTATTCTGTTTTGTTCAGAATTACTGGGGTGTTCCCCTTATCTGCTTTCGTGATGACTAGGTCTTGGTCTTTCATTTTTTGTTTTAATGACTTTCCCTCTTTGAAATGCCTGTTACCGTGAGTGTTGTTTCTGCTCTATCGTCTGAGGATTTTTTGGACACAATTTTTGGTTATTTCCCTATCTTGTGCTTGAATGTTGTGACTGGATATCTCAATGTCTGTGATTAATTGTTTAATATTGTTGGTCATGAGTGAGTACGTACAATTGAATATCAATCCCTTGTCTATCATATTCATTTCATGTGTGGAAAATGGTACTTCCACAGCAGAATAAATAACAAATGAACGTAACTTTTTCCTTTAGACAAAAGATTGAATTATGAAATCATTACAATTCATAACTTAGGAACCAACCGGTTCCGATTATTGAACCGAGAATGGTTTCAACTGTTCAATAGGATCCATAGGTACCATTTCCAACATTCAAATAATGTATTAACTAATGATGTAAAATCCTACTTTTACCAGGCACCAGAAAATTTACGCCATGCTGTACAATAAACAAAAAACATTTACACGAGTACAATAAGAACCATCTTAACTGTGTCATGTTCATATGCTGACAGCTAATCAGCTGTTTTTCCTCTAGTCGTCTCACCATCAGTTAATTCTCGAAATTTGGTTCAAAATATCATGATATGTTCGTCAGTTTATAGGATTATTGTTATTTGGTATCTGGTGGTGTTTGATAACTCATTTAAATTTCATTAGCATTAATGTCTGACCAGCTCGTTTGGATACATTGGTAATCTACATAACATTCGTCTGTACACAATGCCGTTTTTCTAGTCTGTATTATTTGCCATTCTAGCTTGTAATTTCATTTCCAATCATATTTTATGTAGCAATTTACATTCAGGTTGTCGGCTTCGTTGTCTTTCTCAATGTTACCTTTCAAAACAAAAGCAAAATACAAAAAAAAAATGCTTACACTTGAAAATACAAATAATATCTACAGTCGCCCACTGCTTTCTGAATTCTCCTGATATTAGCAAGCCTCTATGCTTGTCCTAAGTTACACTTCAATAAGAAATGTCATAATAACATGGCTACCCGTGCGAATTGTACAGCTACTATTATACAAAGTTTGACCTGTTAACACTACTGAAGGAATAACGAAATATATCTGTATTTTATCAAGATTACAATAAGGTGAAGTAGTTAAAATCCTCTGCATATTCGTTCCCTTAGGTTAGCCCTTTGATCTTCGTTTAGACTTATCCCTCTTGGATCGAATTGGGTCGTCATCGTCATCACGAAGGCACCTTCTCCCTCGGCGTGTAAGATTTGAATTGGCAATGACGTGATTCAGAACCAGTGATATTATATTTATGAAAGAATAGATAACTTATCCTCCTAGTCGATACCAACTATGAAATTATCAACAATTACTCAGGCTACATGTTCCAAGACATCATTGCCCGCCCAATTATATGCATGGTAAACATAATTTTTAAAACATTGACATATTATAAATATATGGACAACAAAATAACAATGATAAGGTAAAACTTTTAAAAGACGAACAGGCATGCAAATTTGTTTGACAATATTCTTTCTTTCTTTCTTTCTTTCTTTCTTGACCAACCTTGATAAAGGGACAAGTAGTTTTCTTGAAACGTCGGTCTTTAAAGTGTCACTCGACTTAATAGCGCCAAAGCTATATTATGTATAGATTGAAGCCTCCGTGGCTTAGGCGGCAGCACGTCGGCCTCTCACCGCTGGGTCCGTGGTTCAAATCCCGGTCACTCCATGTGAGATCTGTGCTGGACAAAACGGAGGCAGACAGGTTTTTCTCCGGGTACTCCGGTTTTCCCTGTCAAAATTTCATTCCAGCAACACTCTCCACTATCATTTCATTTCATCTGTCATTCATTTAATCATTGCCCCAGAGAAGTGCGTCAGGCCTCGGCAGCCGGCACAGTTCATATCCTCGCCGCTAGATAGGGGCTTCATTCATTCCCTTCCTGACCCGGTCGGAGACTGGAAGCAGGCTGTGGATTTTCATTTTTTTCATTTGTCTTTAATAAAACACTGTTTGATGATATATGGAAGTGAGGATTTCTTCCAGATTTTGGACTGCTTTTTAGATGCTTGAGGGGATATTTTGTAAAACTTGACCGTTTATGTAGATTCTTCAATTTGAATTGTCCTTGTAGTTCTCGCGTAATAAACCACGTAAATGTGTTTGTGTGTGGTTGTCTAATGGGACATAGTTTAATGTGACTGGCTGACATGTGACGGAATTTTTCTTTTATATCAGGAGAAACCTGTTGTTTACATATTATTATGTTCATAATACGTCAAATAGTTTCGATAGTTTTCACTGTTGTAGTTCTTTTCTCTCATGTTAAATAGAAATTGAGTCCATTATCCATGCGAAACCTGAAATGAATGACATGCTTGTGTTAGTAATCAGTGATGTATTCTTATAAAAAAAAATTAAAAAGAAAGAGTATTATTAAATTTGGAAATGAAAAATAGAAAGAGTGGAATTGTATTGCGTAAACTTACCGAATCCGTGTGAATCTGTGCGTGTTGAAAGTCATGTGGACAGTCGGCTACTCCAAGTGGTAAGACCTGTTTAGTTTCGGGCACGTGTGCCAAGTACGGAAGGACATAGCTGGAATGGTGGGGTGTTAGTGGAGAAAAGGGGGGAGTAGTATCGGGAGGGATTAAAGGGGTAGAGGGGGTAAGGCGGGATTGATGTGGATTTAGGGGGGAAGGGGGGGGGGGAGTTTTTTGCTGCGTAGGATATGGTTTGAAATTGTTTCGTACAAAATATTGATATTGAAATTGATTTCGTTGAGATTGCTGGATATATTTGATTTTTGTGCTGTGTTTGTTTCGATAGCCTCCAAATCATTCATTAGATGACCTTTGGCAGCACGATGAAGGTTGTTAACTTCGTTGTTTATGACAGTGAATATGTGACCAGATTCCTCCAATGAAGTGCCAATGCCGAATATTTTCTGTATTTAGTGGCCGAACAGTGTTCTGTGTATCTAATTTGGAAATTTCTACCGGATTGGGCTGTAAAATTACCCGTGCAATCGTTGCCTTTTTATTCATAAATGCCTGTTTTCTAAAATTTATTGGTGACGATTATTTTACTTGTGTGAAAGAAAATTGAATTTTGAGTTGTTGGTTTTCAATGCGATATTTACGTTGCGTTTTCTAAAATATTCGTTATGGAATAGATTGTACAGTTTATGTAAGTGAAAGTTGCAAATTTTTGTTTTGTGTTATTATTCTTCTTAAAATTTCTGACTGGTTTATTCTTTAATTAGTAAATTAGGTTGTTGACATAATTGTAACTGTAAGCATTAATTTTGTGTATTAGATGCATTATCTTGATTTCCTGTTTGTAATCATTTTCGGAGAGTTGGTCAAGTTTCACAAAATGTCTTCTCAAGCATCCACGGAACAGCCCAAAAACTGGAAGAAATACTCACTTCCATGTAGCATCAAACAGTGTTTTTATAAAGACATATTTCGATATTTTACTTTATTCATAAGAACAAGCTCTTTAATTGTAAAACAAATGTTCATGCCTATTTATCTTCTGAGTGTTTTTACCGTATCATTGTTATATTGTTGTCCATATATTTAAAATATGTCGATATTTTAAAAATAACGTTTACTATGCATATAATTGGGCTGAAAATTTCAATGCTACCTCGAAACATGTACCCTGTGTAATTGTTGATAATTTCATAAATAGTATTGACTAGGCGAAAATTGTTTCTATTCTTTCTTGAATATTATAACTTGTCAATACGGAAATGAACAAAATGAATGACAATTCTAATAACCAGTGAGATCGCGTACGTTTTCTCCGTGATGCACTGCTTCTACACTTCATTTAATGTGATACATTATTATTCTACTTTGAGTCTGACACTGATTCATTCACTATTGCATTTGTTAATATGTTTACACAGTACAGCCGCCTGGCCACTTCCTCCTCAACTATTAGATGATTTTATTACTCCAACCTAGCTCCCAAGGCCTTACATAGTGTAGTTGCTCTGCATACACTGTATTATATCATATCGTTCCTGTTCATTAGCTCTGATACATAACATTGCAATTTGTAGCATGTTTTTCCATTGCATGATGAATGACCTTGCGGTGCAAGTACCGTAAGTATTTAATTAGTTCACAAATTATTATGTGAAATATTCGATGCGTTAGTAGCATATTCTGCGGTGCCAAAATAGTACATTATGCAACGAGTCTATAATGGTTATAATTAAGACACGAGTATATTTATAAAACGAGCGTATGCGTGTTTTATAATTTCCATACGAGTGTCTTAATTACCATTATAGGCGAGTTGCATACGACTGTTTATGTTCGACGATAATCATTATAACTATTTTATGTTAGAAGATAAATATTCATAAATATCTGTCGAGATTTCGCCAGTTTTATGTACTGAACAGAGCGCATGAGACGCAGAGAATGCCTTGTATTTGACCATGGCCTTCTCGATTACCCCACTATGACACTAGGCAACGCAGTTCAGAAGGCCTTGGAACTCCACGCAGGTGCGATGCTAACCTCATCTAATTGGTCAAACAACTGTTTCTTGAGCTGTGATTGGTGGGAGAAACTGTTTCATAATGAAAAATAGTGTTACAATGTCCATCATTATGATACAGTTTCCTAACACATAATAGTCAGGGTCGAACATAAATAACTGTTCCTTACAATATTTGGAGGTATTACACTCAATCTCCACTACATTCAGTACCATGCTGTTGGAAACACTAATTTTAAAACTCACGCTTCCAAGCCGTTCGACAAGTATGGTACTGTAATGAATAAGCGTTTCCGGCTTCTTACTCCTGCGACTAATCTGTTTGCTTCTTCACCTTGTCCTTCCGGATCTTTCAAACCGTTTATTACTGTATTTCCACGTGTATTAATGGCCGATATCATGCAGTAAAATTTGAAATCATTTCATTGGATTGTCTATCTCTTCTGTTATGTAAGTATTTATTTCCATCTCTTAAATTTGCTCACTCACTTTTCTCCGTATAATATTTCCTAAGTAGATTCGGTAGATCTCGGAGAATACTTGGATGTCCTGACGTATATACATTACATATGGTTATCGGCTGGTGAACTTACCCATGTCTGGTATGTAATATCAGAAAAAAGAAGTTATATTCGGTACAACATTTCTGTTCAAGGTCTTGTTGCTTTTGGAAGGAGATCATTGCAATGGAGACCATGTTTAAGATTTAATTCCACCTATGCAAAGCAACGTGTTTGTAAAACAAGTAATTTTTCTGCAGGATGATACTACTCTCGTTGAGGATATCAAGATAGAAGAATCCTTCATACCAGATATTGTTCCATGCACTAAACCTGAAACACCAGTTGTAAGTACCTATTTGGGTTTCTATTTGTTGCATCTTATAAAGTACATGACCTGATCGCCAACGTCTTCTCACAAATGATATTTAGGGGTTAACGGATTTTTTTATGCAGATCGTGATCCTGGAGTTGGAGTTGGGTGAATACCAGTTTGGTTCAGGAGAAATGTAGGAACAAGGGAAGCTGTACTAAGTCTTAGGCTGATTTTGGAAGGTAGAATAAAGAAAGATAAGAGAACGTTCATGGCATTTGTAGACTTAGAAAAGGATTTTAATAACGTTGATTGAACTAAATTGTTTGACATTTTGAAATCTATTGGATTAAAGTACAGGGATAGGAGGGTGATATACTTCTATACAGAAACCAGACAGCAGTCATTCGAGCTGAAGGACATGAGGGAGAAGCTGGTATTCAGAAAATTGCAAGGCAAGGCTGCAACTTATCACCCATACTTTTCAATCTTTACATTGAACAAGCAATGCATGAAATTGGAGAAATATTTAAAGTGGTAGTGAAGATTCAAGGAGAAATAATTTCAACTCTGAGATTTGCTGATGACATCGTCATCTTGGCCGACAGGCCTGAGGATCTGAATGAGTTTTTGAATGGTATGGACTCCGTCTTACGGAAAGAATACATGATGAAATTTAATAAATGTAAAACAAATATACTGGAATGCAGCCGAAATAAATCAGTAACCTCTATGGACATCAAATTGGCAGGCGAAAACCTGAAGGAAGTTCGAGAGTTCTGTTACTTAGGAAGCAAAATAACCAGTGATGGACGAAGCAAAGAGGATATAAAAAGTAGGTTGGCTCAGGCAAGGAAAGCATTTCTACAAAAAAGGAGTCTGTTGATATTGAATATAGATTTAGGTATTAGAAAGGCATTTTTGAAAGCCTTTATCTGGAGCGTTGCGCTCTATGGAAGTGAAGCTTGGACTATTGGTGCAGCAGAAAAGAGGAGAATTGAAGCATTTGAAATGTGGTGTTACAGGAGAATGATGAAGATCAGATGGGTAGATAGGGTTACAAACGAAGGGTTATTAAGATGAGTGGGAGAGGAAAGATGTTTCTGGCGACTGCTAATGAAGAGAAGAGATAGGTTGGTAGGACACATACTAAGACACCCAGGAATAGCAAGCTTAGTTATGGAAGGAAGGGTTGAGGACAAAAACTGTAGGGGTAGACCAAGGTTAGAATATGTTAAACAGATTGCCTCGGATGTAGGGTGTGGTAGCTATGTAGAGATGAAACGATTAGCTCAGGACAGGGAGGCATGGAGAGCTGCATCAAACCAGTCAAAAAACAGAAGACTCAAACAACGTGATCCTGAAAAATTGAAGCTGTCAGCTTATATTATGTTGTGTATGGTATGGAAAATACAAGATGGTAAATGGAAGGTAAGACTTGATAATTATCTGAGAAGTGGTGAACTCAGTCCCATCACCTCCCTCTACGTATACAAGTGCTCAAAGCATTGAGCTAACGGAGGTTAGAGGTTAATTCTCACTTTTAACTTCTTAGGATTTTATCCTGTATTAGGTCTTGAGTCATAGACTAAAGGGCACAATACGTTCCCGCTGAACCTTGTATTTGAAGTTGAGGTAACAATGGTCAAGCAGAGGACATTGAGTTTTAAATATAAAGTACCAAGGGAGTGTCTATCCACTTCAAGGTGGGAGTTGTGTGACAGAGAATTGGTAGGAGTTAAAAGTGTTCAAGACTTTTCATGTTCGCTGTCAATATTTAAGCAGCTTCCCTTTAATGCGTTTGAAAACCCTGGAAAATCTTTGTACTGTAGTTCTGATTTGATATAGCTGATCAAAATGTGTGTGTATGTATTTCTACCCTTACTATTCCAGTTTCTACAGGGTGGGGAAAGAGGTGGAAAATTTTCCTAAGGGGCTACGGTTTTTTTCATTGTCGGTTGCATTTCTGCCAATATTAGAGATGAGTTTATGAAAACGAAGTACTTATGTATTTAAGCCGCCTCTAGCAATCGTTAATATGTTTGTTTTTGTAGATGCATATTCTTTGGTGTTTATATTCGTTTCCCTCAGTGATCCATCAAGTGTGATATTTGTCAGTATATTCCTTTAAGTTTTACGATTAAACCCACTATATTACATCTATTTACTGTTTCATTAGTATGAAATATGGTGAGCAGTTAGGAAGGAAATGGCCATTGTCTCTTAAGAGGTACCATCCAGCTCTTTCCTGGAATTTAAATGTGAAAGATGTTATTCAGTTTTGAAGCTGGCTGACGGTGGGTTTCAAACCCACTTTAGAGGGTGGAAGTACTCTGACAACATGGCCTAGATCTCGATATTTTTTAATATTTGAAATGGGCTCATCTCCATTCATGAAGGCCTTTTTTTTGTCAATATCACTGCAGTCAGAACTGCTCCAGGCTTGTTTTGGATGATAAACTCTACTGGCGATTCCGATCTTTTCCAGTTTTTTAACGATACAGCGCCATACAATAATGGCCTTCAGAGAAACGATTCGAACATCCATAAATCAAACCAGGAGGCCAACCTTAAGAAGAGAACACATGATCATTCTTGTTGGCTTGTCTCTTTACATTTAACCTTTGTTGGCTGCCCAGATAAACAGGAAGATTATTTCTAGAAAGTAAATCCTGTGTCCCCGTACCACAGTAACTCTAATAACTGCTGTTGATATATGATGTGAATGCAGTTGGCCTACTGATTGCAGTTAGTGGCAATTTTTATGTTTTACAGTCTCCAGAGGCACCTAGTGAAAATGCCTCACTTGAAGTTTATTAAGAATTGTGCAGTATTTTGTGAAATTATTCTTGAAGAATTTTGGTTGTCTGGCATATATGAGTGATTTATTAACTCATTCTTAAAAGCTGTGCTAGTGCAACTATTGTGGGCCAAGTCACTTTTTAGTGACATGTGCACATATTAGGTGCTGTGACTGAAATGGGACAAAAGGTTGGACTACAGTAGCAAGGGAAAATACTCTGAGAATCTAACTGGAAAAATTATCATAATACATATTGTATCTTCAGTCCTTAAGCCCATTATTACCTTTAAAGCACGGTACACCACATTTTCTATCACAATTAACTATACTTGACCTGTGAAAATGAATAGGCTTTGAAAAAAGATTCAGATCTAGGTAGGGATGTATAATGTATAATGTAATAATATTGAGATTAAGAATGTAATGTCAGTCAGCTTTATACCTGATACATCCTTAGATAGGTTAAGCTATGCTTAAAGTTACATTATTTGTTATTTATTGTGTAAAAGCGTAAGATGACAGCAAGGAAGTTAATGATTCATTCTCTTAACTAGGTTGTAAAAGAAGAAACCTATAATGAAGACAGTGATGCAAGTAGAAACCATGCAAATGAGTAAGTGGACAACATAAAGAGAAAAATTCTTCTTTTATTTTTAGCCGACTTTTCACATTTTGCAAAAATGAGGAAAAAGTAGACTTATGAGGTCGATCCGGGCAAATGTGTGTCTGCCTGTCTGTCTGGCTGTGTGTGTGTGTGTGTGTGTCCCTATCAACTCCTAAACGGCTGCACCAATCGAAACAAAATTCGGTAGGAGTAAAGATCTATACCTGAAAATCTCAATGCCTTATTTTAAAATGATATCAGTGCTACCAACTGCAGAAAAATCGCAATTGAAATTTGAGCTCCATGTTGGATATCGTGGAAGGTATGAATGGGAGCTATTTCAAAATTGGCATACGTATAGATATTAATATTTCAGTTTAATTTCCAGGAGGCCATACATGGTAGTGTTGCCAACATGATTCTAAGCCTGCAGATAGGTCCAATTTTTAAATGCATATAACTTCCACACTACCAACTGGAATTCAACCAAATTTCGTATGTGCTATATGTACATAAAAAGATATAACTGAGCGTATTCTTAAGTGCCACCAGGGCTGCCAACTATTAATAAATGCTCTCAATTTCTGTTAACCAAATACCAATATTTCAGAAAGTATGCAAGGCGACAGCTTTAAACTATGCACACATATAGTACCTGACAATTTATATTATTTTGGAGTAACCTATATACGTCAGTGCTACCAACATGATTCTAGGCCTGCTGAGAGGTCCAACGTTAAATACATGTAACGTCTTTACTATCATTTGGATTTCTACCTCATTTCGTATGTGCTATGTGTACCATAACAGATATGACTATGCATATTCTTAAGAGCAACCAGGGCTGCCAACTGTTTATAAATGCTGTCTCTATTATTGTTACCCGAATATCAATATATCAGAAATTATGCAAGCCAATAGCTGTAAACTTTGCACACGTATAGTACCTGGCATTCTAGATTAATTTGGAGTAACTAATATACGTCAGTGCTGCCAACTTGATTCTAAGCCTGCTGATAGGTCCAATTTTAAAATGCATGTAACTTCTATACTAACTAATGGATTTTATTAATAATTGGCACAACAATAGATCGGATTATTTCAGATGATTTCTGACCAATACATGCATGCCATTGTTGCCAACATGATTTTTCGCGCGCTGTTAGATTCAATGTATAACTGCATGTAACGTCCATGCTATTCCTTGGACTTCAACCAAATTTTGTATTCAGTACCCTAAGAGATGGACTAAGAATATATTCAGTCTCCAGGGCTGCCAACTGTAGTGCTCTATTGGGCTATATTATGCCAGGTATACAGTATTTCGAAATAATTAGAAATTTCGACATTACCGACTTATTTTCGTCATTATTCTAGATAGATCCATATAGATTTATCATTGGCATGAATCTTAATTTTAAGAAAAGTAGGCTCTTAAGTTCGTCACGGAACTTCTCGTTATGTAGACGTACTATAAATGTTGGATTTCAATAAGTTTTTGTTATATTCTGTCTTAAAGGGATATTAATATCCCTTTTTCACTTAGCAGGCGAAATACTATCCATTCTTATTCAGAATTCTCACTGTGGGACGTATTTAAGTGTATATATATATATATATATATATGTATATATTGTATCCAGTATGAATGTTTAGGACGAGATGACCTCTGCACTTATAACCTATTTGTGATGGAAACTGTTTATCATGTGTTGATTGCTCTCTTACTCGTAGCTGAGATCAGATTATATCCGTGATATCAGTATGTCGAGGAAGATCCACTACTTGGAACCTCCCCAACTGTGTTCCTGTCTCCAGTTTCCCATGGCTCATAAAAAGTGTTAGCCATTTATTCACCAAGGACAATACAGCTTCTTCTCCTCACCCAATGGTGCAACATGTAGCAACCACATCAAAGGTCAATTACAACTAATTTTCGATTTGGTTAGCATTTAAGTAATATCATGGGTTTAATTATAACTTACTTTATGATTAAAAACTTTCAAAATGCATATTGTCCAATGTACTGCGCCCGAATTCCCCAATCAGCACCTATATCCACTGAGATGTGAAGGATTGCAGGAACATAGATACCCCGCTCAAAATAACTTACCGTTGCCTGCTAAGTAAAAATTGGGAGTTCGAGGATAATACAGAGTATATTAAATAGTACTACTAGACTAGTTACATACCTCTACTATTATTTATATTTAATAGCGAATCGAGAAACTCCGATCTCGAGGGGTGACAAGGTCTAATCTATAGTGGGTGCCTGTATCTAACCAGTAGTACCATTTACGACGATTAAATAATGAGTAAGCGTTCAGTTAAGATAAAATTTGACTAGCCAACTAAAAAGTGTTAGCCGTTTATTCACCAAGGACGATACAATAATGTCCCTAACTCAAATATTTAATTAGTGTCCTATTTGACACTGCAATAAAATTTAAACAGAAAATTAATGTGACAGTTCACGATGTCCAGTAATAAAAATTTGGAGAATTTAGCACTCTACTTGAGCCCTTATTCTCTCCATGAATAAATCTGTGCATAAACTCGCACCTGAACGATCAGGAAAATAATGTACATAAATATCAAATAATTGTGAAAATCCTCGGAACCTTCAAGAAAAATAAAATCTATGATACGACGTTAGATTTAGACATTTCCCTGGTCTATACAATGCGTTTCATGAAGTTTGAAACGTAGTTCCAAATCTTAATTATTACATTAAAAAATATCAAAGATTAAATTATTAACTATAAGGTTTATATACAGATGTACAAAAATTTGTGGTCTGCACAAATTATTATTTCTTCCACGAAATTATCTCATTTTTCATTCTATCACGTTTTAATGTATGAGTTTCCAAAACTCCTTTTTAAACAATCACCACACCTTTATAGGGTAAAAGTATTTTTAAACTTTGTCATAATAGAACGAGCATTCGTGTCGAATGGTTAAGTTAAACACTGCTCAAAATTGAATTTCTCCAAACTGGTAATAACTTCAATAATCATGAAATTCGGTGCAAGACTTTTAGTTACGTTATAAATTGTACATATTAGAAGTGCATGGCATTATCCTCATTCCACACCTCTGTTTCAAAATTACATAAATAAAGACTCTACTTTTTGAACATACTGTACAGAAGCTTGCCTCGATGCAATCAATAACTTTCCCACTCCCTGTAAACACAACTGGAAAAACATTTCTACGATGCCTCCTTATTTAACAAAATGTAAATTCATTTACGTCAACTACCTGCACGGAATTTCAAATATCTAAACCATTTCATTGCATTCTCACTATAATGCAAGGAAAATCAGAATCTTTATTACATATTCACCTCCAGTGTGAATATGGTTCAAGGAACACCTCCTACAAAACTTCCCCTATCCTTTTACAATTATTTCCTCGTGCTACAAATTTCAAAAACTTCAACTACTTTCTGTACAGCTTTTTAAACATCCCGTGTCATGATTTTATCAACTTTCTTTCACGTATAAACTTCGTTGTAACAATACTGTAACTTTCAATTGATTAGACTGCGAGAATTCATATAGAATAACAATACGAACTTATCCTATCTTCCTGACAATTCAAACTCTGAATATAATTCAGTTAAGTCCATCCTGACTTATTTACTGACATCGGTTGACTTATAAAAGGTGGCCCTGTCATTTCTTTTCGACATAAATTGCATGCTCTTATCAATGACGTTTCTAGGTTTCCTTCATGAAAGATTATTTATTCAAAGTTATTAAGACTTTTTAATGCTCTTATTAATTTTAATTTTCACATGGTAATGTTCTCTGAACATTATATTTATTGGAAATGTAATTTATTCCGTTACTTGATCTACAGTATAGTTTTAATTATCTGCCTTCACAACTACATAGTGACATTTAATTGTTTAAAGGATTTATTGTTTATAAAGTCTTTCTTTTATAAATAATTATTTGTCGTATAATAAAACATTTATTGCACGCATTAAGCTTGTAACAAGGTTCGGAGCTCGAATCAACAATCTTAAGCCTTCGAATACCCATGTACTTTCGTGAAAATACGAACTTTCTTAACAAACTGTATCTAGATTTCTCAATGCATTCCACCTCTTATAAAACAGATTTAGATAACGTTACGCATATTTAAAGCTAATTAAATGATTTTACAATTTTCTATATTAACGCGAAAAATGATTATTGGCTTATAAAATGTCAAAGTGACTGAAATCTGCAATGAAAAATGTCAATAAAAATGAATTAAACGGAATTAAATGAAATGTACACAAATTAATAATTACTAAAAATTTGTTGATCAGTCGCTGAATAAAACACAGAACAATCTACTACTATAAACATGATGTATAACAACGCTTCAGCTACCTTTGTTGAACGACGAGAATTCTGGCTGGGTTTGCTCTGACGAGCAAGGATTCGCTTGGGACCTTCAAACGCAGCTGACTCGACCACATGTGAGCCTGCTGTCTGTGATGTAAGCGGTGGAACTGGGTCACTGGCCTGGACGATGACCTCGCTGCGAGCGTCCGTTCTCCCTCCACTCGGCTGCCTTCCTTCAGCATTCTGGCATTCTTCATGCTGTACCCCAGCAGATCTCGACAGGAGCTCTTGGTCTTCCTAGAATCCGAAGTAAATGTTTGTAAGATCATGTCATGATGGATGCGAAATCTCTCATTGTAGTATAATATCATTCTGTATCTTAGAGTGTCGCGTAGCTGTTTAGCCGCGATATCCATTACTCTCATAGTATTCTGGATTTCACTCTAGCTTGATGCATATCAGCTTCCCTTCGACCACATGTGAGCCTGCTGTCTATGATGTAAGCGGTGGAACTGGGTCACTGGCCTGGACGATGATTTTATCAATTTGCCATCACTCGGTTAATGACTGAACCTGTATGACATCCCCTTTGCCGGACTATTACTTGCATTTTAATCTTGTAGAAATGAATCTGCTTATACTGCAGGCTGCGTGATAAAGTGTAGCCTTCTTGCAGTAGTGGAGCGCGATGAATGAATGAGCCTAGTTCTGCTCGTAAGCTGTGTACGCTTAAAATGTTGCAAGTCTGTCGCTCGAACTTTGTCTCCTCGGCAAGAACACTGTCTCTCGTGAATGCACTGCCTTCTTGGCCACGCGCTGTTCCAACTATACGATGCACTGTTATAATGATACTTGCTTTCCAGCCTAGGTCCTACCTAGACCTAATATGTGTAGAGAGTGAATACAAGCATTTCTCTTGCTAGCGTCCAGATCTTCCTTCATGTCTCCCCCACTCTCGCGTTGTGACGTAGCTCCTCGCCTCCCCTTACGCGTTGCCTCGGGCCGTCTCATCCCCTACTTCGTGACGACACACACGTCTCCGGAAGTACGATCCGTGAATTAACTGACGTAGGCCTGTCTTTGTCCCAATAATTATCATATATTTTTGAAACAATTTCTGGAATTTCTTTTTTAACTAAGGCCTTCCTGAATTATTAATAATAATTGCTTAACATTATAAAATACTCATTCTGAATATAAAATCTTCAGATCTTCGTTTTTATTCGATCCAAATAATTTTAATGCATCATTTCCTAAATTTGCGGGTCTCAGTTCACATCTTGTCTGGATCATAGTCTTAGCCATAAATAAATTCGGTTGCAATTCCCCTTTACCATTTAAAGTAACGTATAGCCTGTACTTTCTTTAATAACAATGTTGCCTTAATTCTTGTGACTGAATTTATTTACTTGGCGGATCTTTGGGTAAAATCGCTTCAATTTTGAGTGATTGAAGTTCCCTATGGATCTATCATCCTCAATCCTCGCTATTAAGTAACAATTGTTCCCGTAGACTCTCGCTACTTTGAAGGGATTTCTACATGTCTTTATTTTCCCCTCTTCGTCCCATTCAGGGCCCGTTCTTCCTTCTTTTCTTCCATTCCCTCGGTGGCGTTTTCTTTCTCTCTAGGTGTGGTGATGTCTTCTCCTCTTAATTCATTTCCGAATGTTTCCTCTTTTCTTTCTTCCCTCCTGGGTCTTCATTGCTCCGGTCTCGACTTGATCCGGGCTTCGCTTCTTGATTCCTATTCTGCTGTCATTGATTCTCATCTCTGGCGTTTCATTCGTCCCTCTCTCTAAGGTTCTTCCGGTATTCTTGACTCTCTCTCTCCCGGTCATCGTAATACCTCCTTACATTGTCATCGTTTCTCCATCCACGATTTTTTGTAGCTATTTGGGCCTAGAATAGTTATTATTATTCGTCCTCCAATTCTGGTATCTTCTGTATCCATAATTGGTTGTACGGGTGCCCCTGTTATAGTAACCGTCCCGACGTTAATCATTATTTTTCTGGTGATAACTGCCCCTTCTCTCAGCGTTATTCCAGCGTAGATTTTGGTATGGCCTCCCTTCTATAGGTCTCCGATACTCTGGTTGGTAACGGTTCTGTCCGTAATAACTATTCCTCGTAGGACCTCTGCCATTTTTAATACCTTCCGTCTGTTGCGTCTGGTCAACATGAACGGTGTGAACTTCACGATGCTCCTGGTTTCGGCTTCTGGAATTCTGATTTCCACTGGAGTTATTGGACATATTTGAGGTGTGGTCCAATCTCCTCAAGGTTTCCGCCATTCCTTCCAGTGTACGGACGTCTGCTGATATCAGATATCTCCTGACCTCAGTCGGTAACTGACATGATATCGCATGTACCAGATATCCTTCTGCTAACGGGGGTTGGATATACTGTAAGCGGGCCAATTACTCGTAAAGAAGCTTGAGTACTTGGTTGGAACTGAGTATGCGTACTTCTTCGAGTGTATTTCAGCGCGAATATCCTGCTGTAATTCCTTGCTCCAGAAACGTTTTTGTAGAGCTAAAGCGAATTCTTCGAATATCTGGTATGTGAATCGGAAAGCACGGTGCCATATTAATGCTTCCGAGTCCAAATACTTCTCCACCACCCTCATGTGGCGTTCGCGAGGTTTCCTATTGTCCTCCAAGTATGACCGCTGTCCCTCAAAAACTCTACGGCAGTGATGTTACCAACACCACTAAACTTGTTAGGCTTCTCATCATTTCCTTTGATAACAATAATGTTAGGATTTGACCTGGTTTGAAACGTTTCAAAGGACCCTCCGGTGCCTTGGGGGTAAATCTGAGACTTGCTCTCACACAAAACTGTCGCTTACAGTGTCATCGGACAAGAGTGTAGAACTCTCAATGATTGATCGCCACTTAAGTGGAAACTGCAGCGCATCAATGCGGCTCTCATCAAGGAGGAAATTCTCTGTATCCTGTTGAAATTGTTCACCTCCTAAGTTGAAGTTTGGCCTAGAACGCTGCTGACTAGTTACGCTTTCTTTATCCTCTTCATATCTCTCCGTCTTAGCTTCGAGTCTCTTTAGTTCTTCCTTTAACTTTTCATCTCGCTCTTGGAAGAATGTAGCTAAGTCCTTTCTCAAGTCGTTTCTGACTTCTGTTCTTAGCGTTGTTGAAAATGGGGAATCTCCTATTGCCAGCGTCTTTAATTGCTGCCCTACTCATCAGCCTCCTTCTCCTGCTTAGACCTAACCATAGCAAGTTCTGTGTTAATATCATCGACCGTCTTTTTAATACTATCAAGTTCGCTCGGGTTAGCTAAATCTGCCTTATTGACAATATCTGTGAGTATGGAAACGCTTGATGTTTGTAATTCGTGGAATGGAGAAATCCATGTATATTAGGAGCATGGATAGCCATCAAGGAGAAATACACTAGCAAAGTGATTGTGGACTATTATAAATCTTCATGGACTCGACTTACTCTTAAATTGGTGCTTAACTCTATTGCTTTTACGTCTTTAGAAAATTGAGCATGAATCTCAGACGTTGATCGTTTAGTTTCTGTCAGGACCTCCTCCTTCATGTCCGTGGCAGCATTTATAACAACATCATTTATATCTATGTTAATACCGTCCTCGATCAATCTCTTTTGTTCGGACAGCTTACATTGTAGATCACCAACAGTACTATTAAGACTGTTGAGTTGCTCCTTGAGCTTATCCTGGGAACCTGTAATGTGTTCATGGTGTTGTGTGTTCTCCGACTTAACTACGCTAATGCTAGCGTGTAACTTCTCCTCTAACTCTATGATGTCATTGCTACTAGCCATTTTAGCCTCCAACACCTTCCCAATCATATCTGTCTTTAATATTCCTATCTGAGTTTTAGTGAAGTCAATGTCCTCTTTGACTTTATCGAAGGACGCTTTTAACCCTTCCTGGGAATTTCCTGCCTTCTCTAGAATTTTCTTAGCCTCTTCCTGGGCTCTCTATACCTCGTCCTGAGCTTTTATAGCCTCTTCCTGATGTGTCCTTATTTCCTCCTGGCTTTTCCTGATCTCGGCAAGGATCTTCCTATCCTCCTGTCTAGCCTGCACCTGACTCAATCGGTCCTCTTCTCGTGCTCTTTTCTGGGCTAACCTAATATCGGCTTTAATCCTGTTAGTCTCCTCCTGGGCTTTCCTGTCCTCCTCCCTAGCTTTATCTAACAGTTGTCTAGCTTTCTCCTGGGCATCCTCTCTAGGTAATCTATCCTCTCCCTTAGTTTTATCTAATGTTAATTTAACTTCTTCCTAGCTTTTTCTAGTTCTAACCTAATCTCTTCTTGGGCCTTTTCTCTCTCTAGCTTATCTTCCTAGCGAGCCTTCTCTAACTCTTCTTGCGCAAGTGTGATACTAGCTTTGGTGAGTGTCTGAGCTACTGATAACTCTGCTTTAACTGCGCCTACTGATTTTTGTATCACTGCTTTCATTTGTTTAGTGTTATTATTGGTTAAATTACGTAGGGCCTCAAGGTCCTTAGTCAATACACCTTGACTATTCTTCATACCTTCTAACATCGTTTTAATGAACGACATATCGTTCGCCGACATATTTCTTCTTGAGAATATAGAGAAGCTTCAACTACATCCATCTACAAGTGAATATCCAGAATTGACCAGCATACACATTTTATACAAGTATGGAATGCACTGATAATCTAATACTACTTAAATCTATTTAATCGCGTGTCATTAAGTTTATGTTTAAGTTTATCGCATTTTACTGAACTGACATTACTTCATTTTATAATCATACCTAACTTATTTTAAACAATGTTAATTTACACTTTAATTTAATTTTACTTGACAAACTGTCGTTAGCTGGTTCTATAAACGTGCCTCACAACTGTAATGTACTCCACAAATTTGTTGATGTCTCGTTCACCTCAACACTCATCAAATTTGGGATCGGCATTCCCTTCACTTCAATATAATATGGCCTCTCAACGCCTCTCTCGAGTGCCCATCGTGTGCCCCACGTTCCGGGCTTGCCATAAAAATATACACCTATATGCGCCCGAATTCTCCAATCAGCACCTATATCCGCTGAGATGTGAAGGATTGCAGGAACATAGATACCCGGCTCAAAATAACTTACCGTTGCCTGCTAAGTAAAAAATGGGAATTGGAGGATCATACAGAGTATAGTAAATAGTACTACTAGACCAGTTACATACTTCTACTATTATGTATATTTAATAGCGAATCGAGAAACTCCGATTTCGAGGGGTGATAAGGTCTAATCTATAGTGGGCGCCTGTATCTAACCAGTAGTACCATTTACGACGATTACATAATGAGTAAGCGTTCAGTTAAGATAAAATTTGACTAGCCAACTAAAAAGTGCTAGCCGTTTATTCACCAAGGACAATGCAATAAATTCCCCAACTCAAATATTTAATTAGTGTCCTATTTGACACTGCACTAAAATTTAAAGAAGAAAAAATAAAAGTGGCAATTCACGATGTCCTGTAATAAAAATCTGGAGAATTCGGCACTCTACTTGAGCCCTTATTCTCTCCATGAATAAATCTGTGCATAAACTCGCACCTCAACAATCAAGAAAATAATTTACATTAATATCAAACACTTGTGAAGTTCTTCTGAACCTTCACGAAAAATCAAAACTATGAAACGATGTTAGTTTCAGACATTTCCCTGATCTATACAATGCGTTTCATGTAGTTTGAACCGTAGTTCCAAATCTAAATTATTATATTCAAAAATATCAAAGATTAAATTTTTAACTATAAGGTTTATTTACAGATGTACAAAAATTAGTGGTCTGCACAAATTATTATTTCTTCCACGAAATTATCTCACTTTTCTATCACGTTTTAATGTATGAGTTTCCAAAACTCCTTTTTAAACAATCACCACACCTTTATAGGGTAAAAGTATTTTTAAACTTTGTCATAATAGAACGAGCATTCGTGTCGAATGGTTAAGTTAAACACTGCTCAAAAATGAATTTCTCCAAACTGGTAATAACTCCAATAATCTTGAAATTTGGTGCATGACTTTTAGTTACGTTATAAATTGTACATATTAGAAGTGCATGACATAATCCTCATTCCTCACCTCTGTTTCAAAATTACATATATAATGACTCTACTTTTTGAACATGCTGTACAGAAGCTTGCCTCGATGCAATCAATAACTTTCCCACTCCCTGTGAACACAACTGGAAAAACATTTCTACGATGCCTCCTTATTTAACAAAACGTAACTTCATTTACGTCGACTACCTGCACGGAATTTCAAATATCTAAACCATTTCAATGCATTCTCACTATAATGCAAGGAAAATCAGTATCTTTATTACATATTCACCTCCAATGTGAATATGGTTCAAGAGAAACCTCCTACAAAACTTCAACTACTTTCTGTACAGCATTTTAAACATCCTGTGTCATTTTTTATCAACTTTCTTTCACGTATAAACTTCGTTGTAACAATACTGTAACTTTCAATTGACTAGTCTGCGAGAATACATATAGAATAAGAATACGAACTTATCCTATCTTCCTGAGAATTCAAACTCTGAATATAATTCAGTTAAGTCCATCCTGGCGTATTTACTGATATCGGTTGACTTATAGAAGGTTGCCCTGTCATTTCTTTTCGTCATTAATTACATGCTCTTATCAGTGAAGTTTCTAGGTTTCCTTCATGAAAGATTATTTATTCAATATTATTAAGACTTTTAATGCTCTTATTAATTTTAATTTTCACATGGTAATGTTCTCTGAACATTATATTTATTGGAAATGTAATTTATTCCATTACTTGATCTACAGTATAGTTTTAATTAACTATCTGCCTTCACAACTACATAGTGACATTTAATTGTTTAAAGGATTTATTGTTTATAAAGTCATTCTTTTATAAATAATTATTTGTCGTGTAATAAAACATTTATTGCACGCATTAAGTTTGTAACAAGGTTCGGAGCTCGAATCAACATCTTAAGCCTTCTATTATCCCTGTACTTTCGTAAAATACGAACTTTCTTAACATACTGTATCTAGATTTCTCAATGCGTTCCACCTCTTATAAAACAGATTTATATAACGTTACGCATATTTAAAGCTAAATAAATGATTTTACAATTTACTATGTTAACGTGAAAAATGTTCATTCGCTTATAAAATGTCAAAGTGACTGAAATATGCAATGAAAAATGGCAATAAATATGAATTAAACGGAATTAAATGAAATGTACACAAATTAATAATTACTTAAAATATGTTGATAAGTCGCTGAATAAAACACAGAACAATCTACTACTACAAACATGATGTATAACATCGCTTCAGCTACCTTTTTTGAACGACGAGAATTCTGGCTGGGTTTGCTTCGTCGAGCAAGGATTCGCTCGGGACCTTCAAACGCAGCTGACTCGACCACATGTGGGCCTGCTGTCTGTGATGTAAGCGGTGGAACTGGGTCACTGGCCTGGACGATGACCTCGCCTCGAAGGTCCGGTCTCCCTCCACTCGGCAGCCTTCCTTCAGCATTCTGGCATTCTTGATGCTGTACCCCAGAAAATCTCGACAGGAGCTCTTGGCCTTCGTAGTATCTCGTTCCGTTGTAAATGTTTGTAGGAGCATTTCATGATGGTTGCGAAATCTCTCATTGTAGTATAATGTCATTCTGTATCTTAGAGTGTCGCGTAGCTGTTTAGCCGCGATATCCATTACTGTCATAGTATTCTGGATTTCACTCTAGCTTGATGCATATCAGCATCCCTTCATAATGCACTTTAGCAATTTGCCATCACTCGGTTAAAGACTTAACCTGTATGCCTTCACCTTTGCCGGACTATTACTTGCATTTTAATCTTGTAGAAATGTATACATGCTTCCTTAGAATACAGCTTTATTTCAGTGAAGAGTTTGCTGCAGTAATTTTATAGCAGTTTTAACGTTGTAGAAATGAATCTGCTTATACTGCAGGCTGCGTGATAAAGTGAAGCCTTCATGCAGTAGTGGAGCGCGATGAATGAATGAGCCTAGTTCTTCTCGTAAGCTGTGTACGCTTAAAATGTTGCAAGTCGGTCGCTCGAACTTTGTCTCCTCGGAAACAACACTGTCTCTCGTGAATGCACTGCCTTCTTGGCCACGCGCTGTGCCAACTATACGATGCACTGTTATAATGATACTTGCTTTCCAGCCTAGGTCCTACCGAGACCTAATAATATGTGTAGAGAGTGAATACAATTATTTCTCTTGCTTGCGTCCAGATCTTCCTTCATGTCTCCCCCACTCTCGCGTTGTGACGTAGCTCCTCGCCTCCACTTACGCCTTGCCTCGTGCCGTCTCCTCCCCTACTTCGTGACGACACACACGACTCCGGATGTACGATCAGTGAATTAACTGATGTAGGCTTGTCTTTGTCCCAATAATTATCATATATTGTTTAAACAATTTCTAGATTTTCTTCTTTAACTAAGGCCTTCCTTAATTGTTAATAATAATTGCTTAACAAAATAAAATACTCATTCTGAGTATAAAATCTCCAGATCTTCGATTTTATTTGATCCAAATAATTTTAATGCATCATTTCCTAAATTTGCGGGTCTCAGTTCACATCTTGTCTGGATCATGGTCTTAGCCATAAATAAATTCGGGCGCAGTACCAAACCCATTTATTTACTTATTTCTGCATTTAAGTAACTATAAATCCCTTAAAACGTGTATTAATCTCTTTTCAGTTCTAAATTTCCTTTATTTGTTTTATAATTGCCATATAATGCACATCAAATGACTTTTACTAACATAAAGTAACCTCTTTCCGGTGAATTCACTCAGACTTTACTGTTCGGTGGTTTCCTGGGCGAGCTTTTGTGCTTCATGCAGTGATATGTTTAAACTAGAATGCAAGTCAATTAAAGTTCGATGCATGCGCGGAAGAAAAGTCTGAACAATGTTCGAGATGAAAGTCAAAAATTTCATCTAAATGAAAACCCAAGTCGATCAGCTTTCTAGAAACAAAGCTATGCCTATAACACATTGTAATTGTCGCACCATACAAATTCTTCATGGCACGCGGCTTGCCTGGATAACTATACGCTCTTGGCTCGCTGTGTCGTACGATATCTTTTTTTCTCCGCGCATGAAAATCATTAAATGTTAAATTAGTTTGATGATCCTATGCAACAGAGCTTAATGTTTTGAAGCTGACTGTCCAAATGACCGGGCGTTTGAGAGATAGCATCTGCCCTTCAACCCAAGGGATAATGTAGATTTTGAAGGATGAGGCGTTAAAACATTTAGGTTCAACCGGAAAATACTAACTGGAGTGACAGTAATGCTGAATCAGTTCACCAGTGGAGGTTTGAGAAGTGCTGCGAGCTGGGGTTTTAAACTCCTTACCATAATGTCCCTTAGCAAGCCGAGTGTAAGTCAAACAGTGATAACACAAATTTCCCTGGCGACCTTTGTCATTGTAATGTCTGCAATTGTGTGCGTATTTGTAATTGATGCGAGGAAACCCTCCTCTTCACAGTCTTACGTCACCAGGCATAGCCTACCCCGATCTAACCACGCGAACCAAAACTAAATTTCTTGACTAAACCGTTAATCGAATTTGGACCCAACGTATGACAGCTAAGTATGCTAGCCACTGCTTAAGTAGTCGTGTTACAATGTGAGCCACAAAGTCCACTTTCATATTTAATCGTCACTGCGGTCATAATAGAGACGATACACACAGATAAAGTTAAAATTTACTAGGGCGCCCGGGCTGCTCCGCAGCATTTTTTTCAGCATTGGAATTAAAAAATAAAGACATTATGTAATAGTTTATAACATTTATTTCAGAATACATCCTACCAGGCAGTGTTCGTTGTGCGTCGACCCTTAGGTTCAATTTCTACTTTTACATCTGTAAATGTATTCCCTCGGGATACGGAAACATACAACTGTCCATGGCTTAAAACAGGATCAGGCAAGTAGATTCCAACTCTATGAAGCGTTTGACCCTGCGCTTTGTTGATCGTAATACGAAACGCTAGTGTAATAGGAAATTGCCGTCTTTTAAAAGAGAACGGCATTGTAGTGTCAGCTGGTGACACATCTACGCAAGGTAGCAGTATTCGCTCGCCACTATTCATACCAGTTTGAACTTATAAATCTATGATATTGTCGTACATTTTTCTAACTATCAGACTCGTCGAGTTCAGTAATCCCATTGTTGCATTGAAATTCCTAAGGAGCATTACAATAGCATTTTCTTTCGAAGTCAGCACATGGGGAGGTAGACCACTCATCTCAAACCTGTTCAAAAATTCAGTGGGAAAATGCAAAACTTCACATTCATCTACAGTTACCAATGTATTCACACTCCTGTAAAATCTAGAAGTTCCTGGAAGTAGACCTGAAATTACCCAAATAATTTCATGGCATTGTTCATTTTTTGGCGCATGAAAATAAAAAATGAGAAGTAATATTGAATGTCCACCAATAACTTACCTCCGTATCAGACGATTTGAATAGTTAAGGGCTCGAATGAAAGAGCTTGATCCACCAAATGTTTTAGGCTAAAACGACCTGCGTACCTCAATTAAAACCAAGGACATGATTGCTTCAATGAGAAAAAAATGTTGGAAAAGTTCAAGAAATCAGATTCTTTGAGGAAGGCGGACGTTAAGTGATTTGTAATACTTGATAAAAAATGTGTGCATGAATACCTTTCAGAAAAAAGAAAACAATAAAGAAAATCGACCGGTTAGAATGGCCGGTCGGACCCGGTTAAATTTTCATAAATATTTCTAATATTCGCTTCGGCACTCATAACATTCCTCAGAATCAACCAACTTAAATATTTGAGACCTCAAAAGAACGAACTTGATCCACTGAGTGCTCTTAGACCAAAACGAACCGTATAACTCAATTAGAACCAAATATATGATTGCTACAATGAGAAACAAGATGTAATATCGAATGTCCACTCATAACATTCCTCAGAATCAGCCGATTTGAATAGTTAAGAGCTCAAATGAAAGCGCTTGATCTACTGAGTGTTCGTAGACCAAAACTATCTGCGTAACTCATTTAAAACCAAGGATATGATAGCTTCAATGAGAAACAAAGTTGGAAAAAGTTGAAAAATCAAATAATTTGAGGAAGGCGGAATTTAAGTGACATGTAATACTTGATAACAAATCTGTGCATGGATACCTTTCATTTAAATAAAGAGTGAAGAAAATCGATCGGATAGAATGGCCGGACGGACTCGGTTACATTTTTCATAAATATTTTTAATATATAGACTAGGGCGCCCGTGCTGCTTTGAAGCATTATTTTTCAGTATTGGAATTTAAAAATAACGACATTATGTAATAGTTTATATAATTCATTTCACAATACTTCCTTCCACACAATGTTCGCTGTGCGTCGACCATTAGGTTTAATTTCTACTTTTACATAATTAAATGTTCTTCCTCGGGATAAGGCAACATACACTTGTCCATGGCTAAAACAGGATCAGGCAAGTAGATTCCAACTCGATGAAGCGTAGGAAATTGTCGTCTTTTAAAAGAGAACGGCATTGCAGTGTCAGATGGTGTCAAATCTACGTGAGGTAGCAGTATTCGCTCCCCACTATTCATACCAGTTAGAATTTATAAATCTATGATAATGTCGTACATTTTTCTAACTATTAGCCTCGTCCCGTTCAATAATCCCTTACTTGCATTGAAATTCCTAAGGAGCATTACAATAGCATCTTATTTCAATGTCAGCACATGGGGAGGTAGACCACTCATCACAAGCCTGTTAAAAAATTCAGTGGGAAAATGCAAAACTTCACTTTCTTATTCAGTTACCAATGTATTCACACTCGTGTAAAATCTAGAAGTTTCTGGAAGTAGTTCTGAAATTACCCTATTAATTTCATGGCAATGTTCATTTTTCGGTGCATGAAAATGAAAAATGAGAAGTAATATTGAATGTCCACTCATAACTTTCTCCAATATCAGCCGATTTTAATAGTTAAGAGCTCGAATGAAATAGCTTGATCCACCGAGTTTTCTTAGACTAAAACGACCTGCGTACCTCAATTAAACCAAGAATATCATTGTTTCAATAAGAAAAAATAGTTGGATAAAGTTCAATAAATCAAATAATTTGAGGAAGGCGGAAGTTAAGTGAATTGTAATACTTGATAACAAATCCGTGCATGAATACCCTTCATTTAAAAAAGTAATAAAGGAAATCGACCGGATAGAATGGCCGGACGGACTCGAATACGTTTTCATAAATATTTCAAATATTCGCGTCGGCACTCATAACATTCCTCAGAAAAAATAACTTAAATATTTAATACCTCTCGGGAAAGAGCTTGATCCACTGAGTGCTCTTAGACCAATACGACCTGTGTATCTCAATTAGAACCAAAGATATGATTGCTTCAAAGTTAAAAAAAGTTGGAAAAAGTTGAAAAAATCAAATAATTTGAGTAAGGCGGAAGTTAAGTGATTTGTAAAACTTGATAACAAATCTGTGCATGAATACATTTCACCAAAAAAAGAATGAAGAAAATCGACCGGATAGAATGGCCGGACGGCCTCAGTTAAGTTTTCATTAATATTTTTAATATATAAGACTAACTGTACCCGGCATGCGTTGTAATGCCAATGAAAGAAAGTTTTGGCGTTGTAATTTTGTTTCTTGAAGTGCTTTTGGAAACAATCTTTCTCGATTTCCGTTAACAGCCTCTAAACTGTCGTGAAATGGATTAACTAATTTAGAAACATTTGCAGGAGCGTGCACAACAATTCACCAATGTTTCATCGCAATCGGACGAATGGGATATGAACGCATACGTAATTTTGTTTAAAAGATTCGTGTGCTGTCGTTCATTTTTAAAATTCACTCCTGCGCTACCTACTGTGAAATGGATTTACTTCACGTAAGTGTACACAACAACTCAACAAAGTTTCATCGCAATCGATGAATGTTTGCACCGCTAGTGCTAGTAAGTTACTAAAAATAGTAGAGTCGCAATAATACAGGGGAAGCAAAAGATAATGGGATCGCTAAGGAGCGAGGAAATAGATGTCTCTGTCAATCCGTACTGAGCCCAATATTGCCGAGCGACAGAATGATGATTTCCAAAAAAGAAATCAAGTAATTTGTTCAAGAAAATATCAAAAGAGAATAAAATTAAAATAATTAAATCAAAGGTCCCAGAGGTCGTGTTAGTCGTAACTTCACTACAGTGCGAAGCCAAGACTAAGTCGAATCGAAAGACAAACGAGGAACTCAAATACAAGAAATCATAAGACAGAAGCAAATAATGTACTTACTGAATAAAAGTATATTAATAATAAAATGAACACATGTGTACAGATTACAAATTATAAACGGAAGTAAAACACGAGTAACTTAAATGTAAAAATAAAAGGAGTCTAGAAATAAATTTAACTCATAATAGCAACTAATTGAAAACACGATTCAATCATAAAACTTAAAAATAGATTAAGCAAAATTAAAGAAATCAAAGAAATTCGTGGAATTGAATACAAGAACGACTACTTACTAAGATGATAAGATCTGGACTGCCAGCATAAAAACAGAACTACGGCGTCTATGATGTCGTGATATCATGGGGTGGGGCCGGTAAGAGGGTGGGGAGCGGAGATGTGCGTATGAAGGGAAACGGGGGGTGGGGGATGGCACTGAATTACGTAATATAGCGAAGTCAGAGGAAGCAACACAAAAATTTCAAATAAAAATAAAGGAAATGAAAGTTACATTAAATTACTTGACATTACCGGGACACGAAATGAAAGGAAAAATCAATCAGCTAAGAAATATGCTTTGTAGGAAAATATAGGCTTACGTAGAGGTAGTAATGTCGATACACAGCGAATTCGATGATATAAAGAGAGTGAATGTGGCGAATGGACAATGAATAGCACAAAGACCATCGCTCACCCACTTTTCATAAAACAGAGGGAAGGATCAAGTCGAAGACGTATGAGACTCGGCTCAGTTACTTGACTGATACCTTAACCCAAAAAAAACAAAACAAAACAATAAAACTCTGATACGACAATCAAATGAAAGATGCCTCGAAAGATTTCACATTAATTTGTGACGTAATACAGAGCGTTACTAAGCCTCGCAGGAAAATTGCAGATGTTTCAGACCTGAGAGATTTATGTAAAAATAAAACCGATTACATGAAAGGGAGGGAAGACAAATAAACACAGAGACTTCGCTAAATTGACCTAATGAAAGGTGAAAGGACTTGGATTCATGGAACGAATTCACATCATCATAAGAAAGAAAAATATAAGTGAACCAAAGGAGACACAAAATGAAAAATCGAGAAACAGTAATATAAAATGACTTCAGGTTAGATAAATTCCGTGACTGAATCGTACTAACATTTAGTTGCTTTTTGGGTGCGGGCTAAAGCCCGACAAGTGCACACACGACCGTCTTACATGACGGCAAAAATTGCATGAAGCCTTCCCTGAACGAGCGCAGTAATGCGCCGGAGAAAAATAAGTCATAAATACGACAAACATCCCCTCTCCGAATACAAGGAGGGAGGGGGTCCAATAGCGGAAGCAAAGCTTGGCAACAAGTTGTGATTCGTCCAGTGGGATAAAATTATACATAAAGTGAGTTAGCAAGGGTGAAATGTTTCGCCATCTGGTGAAACGTCTACGCAGAATTACTAAGTTTGAACGCAGTAAGAGTGACAGAGAAACGTATGTCACAATAATGCGACACGAACGAAATATAATAATACTAATAATAATAATAATATGAAAAAAATAATGAACCAGATAAAAATGGTTCAAATTCCAGAACTCTCCCTAAAAATAGATTTTGCTCGCGAGGGATTTTTTCTGAGAGGCAGAAAAATCGTAAAGGAAAAAAATAATAAAAGAGAAAAATAGGTACTGAACTTGAATTCAGCCCAGCTTAGGACCTTTCACCGAGCCGAGGTTCGTACGACTTGTGCACCATTGGAAGGAAAAATTGGAAATCTGGAATTAAAATAATTTAATAAATATATATGTATTATGGGATGCAAATGAAGCATAATGAAAGTATTTTGGAGAATTTTGAAGCATTTTGAGGAATTTATTATTCGGAAATATTCTGGTGAATGAGATTTTAACTAAGGAAGAGTTCGATCATTCGAAGCTGGAAATTGTACAAAGCTTCATGTTTGGCACTAGAAAACCAGTTTTGGTTAGCAAGGCGATCATAACAAAGCGATGCACACGACCCGTGGATAAGAGGCTAGATCCAGGAGTCTTTTTCAGAATATTTCAACAGCCAATCAAATAAAAGCACATAATTTTTGTGGGAATCGCTTTTATATAAATTTCGCAGATATAAAGAGAAATAAGCACATCTACAGGTGTAGAATGCAATATGAAATTTATTTGGTTGAAAAGAAATATCAATTTTTGAATAATAGAGCAATTATGAATATATTTCTATTAAAATACATGTGTGTGAGGCTAGCTGAGCTAGGCTAGCAGTGACACGCGCCGCGGAGAGGTGACGAGTGGCGTTACTCTCTCACAGCGACTGGACACGAGTGGACGCGTTTGACGCACGCGCACAGAAGAGAAGCATTTATTGCACGCTACATAAGCCCGGTCGACAAGCACCGTTGTACCATCGAACGACCCAGGGATCGCCGAGGAAGTTCAGAAGAGGAGCCGGCGAAATGAAATTATATTAGCATTGAAGAGACCAGCGTTTATAAAAGTATAACATCATTAGAACGAGACTCCGTTTATACAACAGCACAATACAGAGAAGCAATAACTAACAGCATTATTTATTGCAAGCTACAATATTGCTACAACGTCCTCAACTATATAATTCTACAGTTATTACATCACAATCTACATTACAGTCTACATGAGGACAGCGAAATTAAGTCGGGGAGGAGAAGCTTATTCTACGTCTACTGAAGAGAATATTATGGAGATCTAATAAAATGAAGGGATGTTAATTTATACCATGGATTGGGAAGTCAGAGTGACTTGAAAATTCAAGGATCGACACAGCTACAACTGCGCAACAACTTGCAGTATTCCAATATGAGTTTCTACACTACAAGCAAGAAGTCCAACGACACTAGGATGAGATGTCAACTCAGGATTTGCGGATCTAATATGGCGAGACCACTCTGCAAGACAGAGATAAGAAGCAGAAGACCGTTAGCAGCCAATCGAACCAAGGAACGCAGTTACCAGGCCGCTGGCCGTGAAGATTACAGATCCACAGTTATCAGCTCAAGCCGAGACGCAGAGCAGGTGATTGCAGGCCGAGTGAGTTGGGGTCGCCCGCAGCTGATTTGCACGTGCTTGGCTGTAACTGGTTTCCCTAGGAGGCGAGCGAAGGCAGCTTCGACGGAATATCAAGAACAGCTGATAGAGGTAATCCTAGGCTGTAGAAGTCGTCTCAAGGTAGAACAACCGTTTGATCTAATATCTCTAGTTTTGCTGTAATTGCAGAGATCCATTTTTGGAGTGACCAACTTCATTTCTAGTAATTTCTATCTTTATTCTTTGTTTTTAATAGCTTAAATTTTAGAGTTTCATTGTAATTTTTGATACGTCTTCGTGTGTCGTTTGAGACGTTATTTCATGCATATTTAACTTAGATTTGCGTTTCTCGTATTTTGTATTTTTAAGGAAACGTTGTAAGATTCTCACTTTCGAACGATACTCGTTTTAAAAAAGGAGTGCTTCGATAATGCTTTGATTATTCGACCATTTGTTTATTTGGTATCTCAAAGAGATTATTCGATAACATTGTATCTCGGAGAGAAGGATTCGATTACACTGTATTTTGGAGAGGAGAGCGTCAATAATGACAAATTGTAAGAATATTTAAACAGTATAATTGTTATTAACAATTCGTATGCGTAACAGCGAAAGTATACATTTATATGTCTATAATTCATAGTTATCAAGTAAATCATTATTGTGAGATGATATAATTCTATGTGACAAACATTTTGATGTTAATACACATCTGATATATTTATTTATAACAATCAGAATGTTATAAAATTCCAGTAGTGGAATACAACTAGACAACTAAATAGTCTTGTACTATTTATACTACGAATATACATGATAAAATAGGATCATGGTAGTGACAATTGAGGTCAAATTATGCCTATATTTATCAACAATTAAAGTATAAACATTGTTTAACTGAAATGAATAGAACAGGAGATATGTTAGTCTACCTTCGGTCTAGTATGTTAAAAACAACTTAAATATGAAATGTTCATATATTTAAATGTACACCAGAAGCGTGAGGATATATATTTATTTTTATTAACAACTAAAAGACGAGCGAACTATAATTTAACATTGTTAACGTTTGGTAACGTGGAAAAACAAGTTTATTATGGATCAAAGTGAACGAATAGCGCTAATGAGAGGAATAAGAAGTACTTGTGAATTGTATTTTTGTGAACGAACATGTAATTGTTGTAATTTTATGCACGAGGTTTAATAATTTAGACAGGATTTGAGAGGAGTGCATTCTGAACGGTAATATACTCTAGCGTAGTTGCCTAGTAAAATCACTAATTCTTCTACAAGTGTGTAGCAAGATGTTTTTTATGGAAGTAATGCCGTGCGGAGTTCTGAAGATTGTTTACAGAGAGGAAAGGACAGAAGTATGACATGTTTGGAGCGTAGTAAGACGCCTTTGATAAGCATTGTTCACTGTATTGCGGAAGGAAGGAATATATTGCTATGTGGAGCAACGAATTGTTACAGTATGAGTAAAAAGCGCTAACACAAAGGTTAATGTTTGAATTATTTATGTCTGAGAATATTTGTATATGATCCACGAAAAGTATAGAGCCTTTAGGTAGTTTCGCATCGCTCTTTATCCTATTGTTTTATTTATTGATACGACATTCTAAGCTGTATTTAACTTACGTGTTTGATACTCAGGCTTATTTATTATGACATACCACTAGAAGTACCTGAGAATTTGATCGTCGGTTGAAACATTGTTCAAAGAACTGTTTATATAACAGAGACACTATGAAGCTGACAGATCGCGACTGACAGTGTTAATGGTAATTTTTAAACCGTGTGAAGCACGAGAACTGTAAATAATGTAAATATTTAAACCTCATATTATTAATAACAGTATTATTAGAGTAGATAGTAACATTTTACGTACGCCCGTGTATAATATAGGGTTTTTGTAATGTTAACTTCATTTTCATGAGTGAACAGCTGATTTTTATCAGACTATTTCAGTGACATAGCCACAGGGTGACTGTTAATTACGTGAACATTTTGTGAAACTTAATATAACTACATTGTTGTAACGAGAATGTTCAGAAACATTTATTCTACAGATAGTAGAACTATCTGACGTGTGTATCAGTTAATTTTAACTTGTGTGTTTATTTTAATTGGTGATAGGGATTCTATTTTTTCTTATTTGTATTTGTTGGAAATAAATCCCAGGCACTAGTTATTGTTTGCCTGTTCGTTTTTTTTATAAATCTGATCATCATTTCATTCTTGCAATCGACATGCGATAATACTGCGAATTAGTTACTTGAATTCATGTTGGTCTCAACTTTCACCGTTCATACCCGAGATCCGTGATTCTCGTCCTATCATTTTGTGTTTAGAATAGTTCATTTTCTTTGTAAATGTGTAACTAATTGGTAGTGTTGTTGCATGGAAGGTATGCATCGAGGGTTCCCTAGTCATTATCCTAGTAGGGTAGTGTTGGTTAATTTGGCTGGGTATCAACCTCCCTTCAATCCTTTTCTATCTTTGCGGATATAGGCTATGACTATGCGGGATTCGGGTGCATATAGTTGGTAATTTCTTGGCGCCCAAACGTGTTTTGGCATCGATTGTGTTGAGACAGTGTAGTCTGCAACGACAACCGTACAAGATATTTGTTAGATTTTGTGTTTGTTTAGAAATGCCGATCCCAAATTTTTGGAAAGTTGTTTAAGTGAATAAACACTGCCAAATTTGAGGAGTACAGTTTGTTAGAGGCATGTTTGTTTATACAGCTAATGACATTTTGGGTCATTTTACAGTCAAATTTAGTTAAATTCTTGTTGTCGAAACGTAATATTAGTTAGGGATTGCGAAGTGAAAGAAGATCATTTCATTAGAGTAAGGTTAGATAAGATTGCAGACGATAAGTTATTGAATTTTAATACGTATATCGAAGTATTCCTTTGTAGAATTTAAATGAGTTGTTCACTCTGACATGTCCATGCAGTAGTATAGATGATACCTTCTTATTTCTCAAGTGTGAAATTATTATGTCGACGGGAGATATGAGCCATATCAGGGCCATCCTGGAAAAGATCCAGGAAAGCCAGAACCAGTGAACAGGAGATGTAGATGCCCTCCACAAATCCACACACGATAGTACTAAGACGTTAGATAGAGAGATAAAGCAGTCAGCAGCTACAGTTAAGTCTGAGATGAAGGGAGAGTTAGCATTAGCTCAGTCTGTCACTAAAGCCAGTATATCCTTAGTTCAGGAGGTGTGTAGAAAAGTTCATGAAGAAAATAGAAAGGCACGAGAGGAAGATAGAAAGATGCAAGAGAAACTACAGGAAGAAAATAGGAAGGCACGAGAAGAGGAAATAAAGGCAAGAGAGGAAGAGAGAAAGGCTAGAGAAGAAGACAGAGCAGTTGGAGAGGAAGCTAGAAAGGTGCAAGAAGCTATAAGAAAAGCCCAAGAAGAAGTGAGACAGATACAAGATGAGGCGAAACAAACACGGGAAGAAATTAAGAAAGCCCTAGAAAAAGCCCAGGAGGAAGGAAGATTAGCTCAGGAGCAAAGCAAACTAGCTCAGGCTGAAAGTAGAATTTCTGTAGACCAAAGTAGGAAAGCTCTGGAATAGACCAAATCAGCTTTCAATCAGGTGAAAGAAGATGTGGCCTCTACCATGATGGAAATAAGCTCACTTAGAGAGGAAGTTAGCCAAAAAGTTGTAGAAGTTAGAGTCCAATGTAATGACAACATTATTAAGCTAGAAGGAAAGATACAGGAAAGAATAGGGAAAGCCACAATAGAGCAGCTTAAATACAATGATTCCATGTTAGGTTCCCAGAAGAAACTCACTGATAAGCTCAGTGACCTGAACATCACTGTTGGTAACTTAGAAGGTAAGTTGAAAAACCAACAAAAGTTGATCACAGAGGGTATAAATGTTGACATTGCTTCTTGTATAACTAAATCTGTTAGTGATTTAAGAGATGAGGTTATTACATCGAATAGGGATTATATGCAGGAACTGTATGGTAAAATATTGCAGGATGTTAATCAAATAGAGAAAAATGCTAAGACTCACAGGGATAATTTGAAATTAGAACTGTATAAGCATATAGAGGAAACTAGAAAATCGAGCATTAGCGAAATGAGAGGTATTGTAAATAAAACGGAATCGGAAAAAAGTGAGGAATTGAACGTTATCCGCACGACAGTTAACGAAATAAATCTTCATCTCGCGAAAGTAAAATCTAGTCAGGAAAGCGAACTACGTGATATTAGTAGCAAACTCAACGCACTTACTTTAGCAGAACCATGCGACCATGAAGGTTTGAAGGAAGAGATAAAATTAGGAATGCAACGGGATATTACTCAATTTTTCCTAAGTATAGAGGAGAGATATAAAGAAGAATTAGGAAGACTTAGTAAACCAGAAGAAAGAGTTGAAGACGATAATGAAAGCATCTTTAGTCGAAGACAGGAGCGGCCACATATGATGCAAGAACCGGAGCGTATTCAGAGGGAATATGCAGGACTGGGAGGATTCTATGACCAAGGAAGCCATAGAAATAACCAGAACGTTATCGTAATAAGGAATATTTACGATAAACCAACTCGTTTCAGCGGAGTAGGAAACATCACAGCAGTCGAATTTCCTAGAGACATGAGACATTATCTCGATGATAATCGCATACCAAGGGATCGGGAAATGCGTGTAGTTGAAAAGTATCTTGAATCTGAGGCCCTAAATTGGCATAGAGCTTTCAAATACACATACACTAATTTCGAAGAGTTTGCGGATGCTTTACAATGCAGATTTTGGAGTTTAGAGATGCAGCAGGACATTAGAGCTGAGGTATACTCTAAAAATATGCGCACTCTACCCCTACGCGTTATGCAACGTTCTTTACATCGCAACTCGCCAGGCTTCAGTATCTGGATCCACCATTGGCTGAGACAGAACTGATTCATGCCATATCGAGACAGATGCCATATGATGTCAGAAGACACTTAATTGCGGCAGATGTGAAATCTCTGGAAGGCATGGCAGAAATATTACGAAAGCTAGATCATGCTAGTTCCTAGCCGAATGCAACGCCTAGTAACAATACTAGAGGAAGACCGGAGCATAGAGAAATTCATACCGTGCTGGTAGATCAGACACAGCAGACGGAGGAGAATCGTAGTAGACCAGGTCCTAGTAGAAACAATGCATATGGGAGGAACCGTTATGAACCGCCGTATCCAGATTTCGAGATGAAAGGCCATACCCGGCAAGAATCTGGAATAATGGTCAGAGAAGGACAGGATACCACCAGAACAATGACGCATGGAGGTACGACTATTAAGACCGGAAGAATAGAGGCACAGCAGGAGGTTATCGCCGATATAAAAATTGGAACGACGATAACTATGCCCGCCAACAACAACAACAACAGCAGCAGCAACAACAACAGCCAAGGCAACAACAACAACAGAGAGGTTGGCGTAATAATGAGAACGTTAGACAGTATTACCAAGATCGTAACAGAGAAAGTCAAGACTATCGAAACAGCCGCAGGGAAAATGAGGCAAGTAATAGCCAAGGAAGAGAAGAGGTACAACCTCAAGCCTCGAACTCAGGAACACAGGAACAGAACCTGAGCGGGGTACAAAAAACAAACTCCGATTGGAAAACGGAAAACAGTATTAACCAACGATAGGCATGAGATCGCCGTGAACGAATTTTATCAGCTACTGTACCCGATAATCCGGAAAGGATCCTGTTGGAATATCCATTGCCGCCGCTGGATTGCCTATTTCTAACTGCACCGGCATATACAACATTAGAAATCGCTTCCAACACGGCCTTTAGGGATTTACAGACAGCAGTTACAAGAATATTGTGGATCAACAACTAACTACACGGGGCACTCACCTTTACTTACCTCTCGGGGACTGGGAATACAGCTTCGCCTACACTACAACCACAATACTCTGCTCCTTATATTTAAAATGAATCACACTCCAACAAAAATGGGAAACAATCTGAACAAAATGTATTTACAATAGGGTAAACTAATCTACTATAAACAAAATAACAATAAACGAATTTAACAATAGACATTAACATTTAAAAAAACACGCAAACATTCACACCTCCTTTCAAATCTACATCTTACTACAATGTTGTATTAAAAATTATGAGCATAAAATCTTGGCATGTTCTAGGCCTACACTGCGTAAAAATAAAAACGTTTAATGAAGCCTCTTAATGGCATTCCAGACACATGGTTTCATTCACAAGCCTGCGTTTGCAGAACGCACGTGCACTAACTTTGTTTCATCAACGAAATCCCGGCACCACGCCGTACTCGAAATTGGTTTATACAATAAATACAAGGCGGTGGGTCTACACCTGTTCATATTATATCATCGCTCTCCAATGCTAACGGTGAATCATTCTCGCTAGCCAACTGAGACTGCTTGTGTGTGCATTTATAAAACACGTAAAAATTTACATTTATATCTTACAAAAGTTCACATAACTACTTCGTTTCTTAAACAATCATTCTAAAAAAATTTATACACTCTTTCATTCGCACTCCGCAATTGTTCTAGACCAATTCGGTTCCACATATGCTCTTAACAATGAACAATCATTCATACCCAAAAACATCCGCTCATAAACACACACTGTTCCAAAACAATTGATTAATAAATCCTACTAAATTATTTAACTAATTAATTCATTTCCACAAAAATTATTTACATGTAATATGTTTATAATAATATCCATTGTCTAGTGTTGCTAACGCGACACTTTCGAGATTCTTACTTCTCGGTTACAATAATTCTTAATTAAAAGTATACACTGGTTTTTCACATAACCATCCTTCTCTAACGTTCTGTAGTTTTAATATACTACTTACACATCGTCTTATATAGGTTTCATTACATTATTGGTATAATACAGTCGACTAATTAAGGTAAACTACGTAATTGCATCACTTCGGGTTTAATAAAATTTAATAATTGTATTATAGACGTGAGTAGACAATCTTTCTCAAGTTGTATTTCCGCTGAAACCCTCCTGTTAACACAGCTAAATCGTTAATTCACAAGAACTGAACTACTTGTATACAACGGCTCTTATCATGATACATGCCTTTTTTTAAATCAAAGAACAACAATACTTTGACTTCCTTAAAATGCGGAATTTCCTCGCACGAGCACTCCATAGCTCTACAAATCCTCATATAACAATATATATGGCATAAACAATTATCATCTACTATGTTAAACAATAACCAAAAGGGATTAATTATTATTAACATATATTATGTAGGAACTTGTCTCAAATAATGGCATGACCCTCTGTATCATGGCACATGACTACTGGACTACAATTATACATGCGTAAGTTCTTCAAACGAAACTTCCAATTGTAATGAACGATATTAGACTTTCGTGATTAACCTCCTAAAGTTTACTCCACAACAAGATAATTAACTGTTAACTCATCTGTCGCAAATACATGTAATAAAAACAAGATGTTCAGTAAAGAACATATAGCCTACTTTATCCTAAATGTATGAGTATAGTTATAACTCGTTGTTATTATCAAAGAGTATAATAGAACTATTCTTTGTTGAAGACCTTAGAAACGATTTACCTCTACCAAACGCCACAACCTAGATAAAAACTGCTACCATCATTGAAGAAAGAAAGAAAGATAAGAAGTATATCAAGAATGTTATGGATCTGGAGACATAATAGACCGGACTGGCTGCGTGGCTCAGCGGTAACGTTCTCGCTTGCTGGGCCCTAGGTTGCAGGTTCGTATCCTGGCGCAGTCAGCTGGCATTTGAGGGTGCACAAATGCGAGGGAGCCGTGTCAGTACATTTACTGGCACGTTAAAGATCCCCTTCGGGCCAAAATTCCGGCACCCCGGTGTCTCTAAAAGCAGCAGTAGTTAAAAGGGATGTAAAACCAATAACATTATTATTATTATTATTATTATTATTATAATTATTATTATTATTATTATTATTATTATTATTATTATTATTATTATTATTATTACATATACGACCTGCCGTGGGCAACATCCAACTTTGAGTTGAGGCATGTCTTTACACGTCTGGTTGTGCATGGCTTTCACAACCCTAATTGAATTAACAAATCTTTCCTTGACCCTACAGAGACGTGTGTATACAAACTATGTGGATATTTTCGATTGCTATTTGCTTGAAATAAAAGTAGTAATTAATAACCTGAACTAACACCAACGGCTTGAATTCAGTTACTATGTGAAATCGTTTTGTTCTTTACTTCAAATAACATTTTCAAGTAACGCAAAATAGGCTGTTACAAACCCTTTAAAATAAAAAGTAAAAATGTATCGTAGTATCATCTTGTCATTCTTCAAATTCGATGCGCATAGAATGCCAATGGTATAGTAATCAATGGAGCCCCACGTAGACTAGTCGTGACATCTAGTGGTGAAATATCGAACAATATAATCCTAACAGAGCGAGTGCATTCTAACGGCCAGAAGAAGAAACTTTTCAATAAAATCTGGAAGTTAATAAGTAGGTCGGCGTGCAGTTACCTTTTTGGCAGCTAGATGTCTCGAGTAAATCTGCTGGCGAATTGTGTTTAATTAAATATATATTTTACACCATAATATGCACAATATAACGCTTAATTTTAAAACGTCTGAGTCATTACAAAACAATAAACATGTAACATTTCAAGCAAAAAAAACTAGCTCTGACCGGGTTTGAACCATAGGCATTTGACCGATAGGCTAACGCCCTACCACTGAGCTAATTGTGTCAACGAATATCGTTCTATATAAAATGACTTACATAGAACTTGTTAGCAAATAATGATTTATACTAAACGATTTCATCACTGGAGTATATTATTTATATATAAAGCATTTCATACAAAGTTTATTTATTTTGTATCAGTACGCTATATTGCATGCAATACTCAAATTAGTGAAATATAAGTCAGGCACAAGATATCCGCTGCCATCTTGTCTTATTACTGAATCGGCTCAGCTTTTTAAAATCACGTCTGCACTATAGTATTACAAAATAAACTTTTAATTTCGAACGTGCCTCTTCCTTTAGAACAGTTAAAACGATTCTCGGCTCGATAATCGGAACTGGTGGGTCCCATGATATGGATTATAAAGTTTGCATAATTCGCACGGCCGCCATCCTGAAATGGTATGGCGGACGACCTTGTAGTTTGGTCACAAGACGCATCCTATACGAAGGTATGTTGTTACCAAATTTGGTAGAGATCGGATGATTTGGTTAGTCGTTATTTGATTTTACGTTTTGAACGTTTGAGTGGCCGCCATTCAGTTTTAGGAAAGATGGCGGCGATATAAAACATGACACTGAGGTGCCCTTTGCTTGTTCTACCTCTGTACCATATTTCGTTCAATTCGGTTTCACCGTGTTCGAATTGATAGGGGGGGGGGACAGACATTCAGAGTACACACACTCACACACACACACACAGACTCACACACATACACACACACACACACAGACTCACACACACACATACACACACACAGACAGACACACTTTTTTCGCCCTGTGTTGATCTCATAAGTCTACTTTCATTTTTTGCAAAAATCGAAAGTAGGCTAATAATACTCCTGTCTCATCTCACTTGTCAAGCTATAAATTGTTTATCGTTGTAATATCATGTCCATAAATGACGTGATGTTACACAAATAGGATAAAATAACACACATGTTATCTATAGTGTCAGATAGAATTCAATCCTGACCGGGATAAACTAGCTTTGAATTCCTAGCCAAAGATTTGAATAATCTTCTATCAAATGTATTTCCTCTAACATATTAAATGAACAAAGCTCTTAGCTTTACAGATAATAAGATAGGTTTGTCAATGTCGTAATATTTTTCCACTCTACACAAAGAATGTTCATAGGAATTAAGACTTCGGTCTTATCAAACGACTAGAATTTCTTAGATCGTCGATAGTTTATGTACAATAATGATATAACAATATCATTCGATGTTTCTTCTTTTGTTGAAGTTATATATCGTTACATTGAAGTGCTCAAATTAAGTTTAATAAGAATTTAATTTGAAGCTGTGACACAATTTCAGAATACTTGGTTTAAATGAAATTATTAAAATTTGAGAGTCGAAACGACTTGTCTCCTATGAGGAAATATAATTCCTCAAACAAAATTTTTTAATGCCAGTTCCACAACTGATCCGTTGTATAAAATTGAAAAATAGATGAAATGCAATCATTTTCTAAATAATCTTGAAGTATAAAAATCTCAACACACATCTGAAGTGTAAACTACATAAAAGCACTGAAATACATGAAGTGTGAAAATATAGAAATATGGAATAAGATCGCTGGAATTATGAAATAAGGTCGCTGGCTCAGAGTGTTACTAATCAAGCTCTATATAACAACGAGATACACTAATACCTTATTTGGACGAAAACTTGAAGATCTATGTAAGTATTCCCACAATACTTTTGATGTTTCCTCAGTACAAGACACTGATATGGATCTGCATTTGAACCTCGGATCTGCGACCTCAGAGATAAGAAACGTCTCTCTCTGGAATTCACCAACATTCGCCTGGGCTCGAACGACATCCTTCTGGCAAATTCTTCTGTGTTGCTGGGCTACCTTTCCCTAGCATCTTGACAAATCTCTTCCGTAGAGTCTTCATTCTCCGTCGTAAATATGTATCAGCTTCATCATTGGAATATAATTATGGAGGTATTCATATAAATAGTGAATGAAATGTTTCCATTGCTAATTGATGTTATATTAGTGTTCGTAGACTGACCTTACACTACGTCTGTATTCAAGAATACGTTGTCTAACGAAGCTCCATCGTTGTATCTTAACTCCTGTTATCGAATATGTCTCTGGCGCATGACTATCTAGTTCATCATATCAACAATGTTAATTATGCTGAATGATAACAATTGAAAAATAATAATAGTCATTCTATTAATGTCTATGTGTTGCGCCAATATTAAAAGTTCTCCGCCACTGTTCACTTGAACTGCGTTCGTCAACTTTATTTCCAACACATTTGGAAATCTAACTTGACAGGCTTATATTGTCGAAACGGTGAATTTTAAAGCGCTCGACTTTTCACAGAATATAGTATGCGACGTGTGTGTTATATATATATGCTTATTTAACTTCAGATCTCAATTATATATGAGATATAATCAATACAATGTTCCTCGCAACTTCACGTAGAATGGAAGTGCGATGATCTCTAATGTTCCACCTAGCTATCCTCGCGTCTCCACAAGTCAACAATCGTCGCACTCGGACTAAGCTTTGGGATCTCCGTTAACCCAGTAAAAACACTTCCTCACTCTTCAAAGTCTGCTGGAATAAGAACCTCGATCCTTGGATCTCCCCCTCCAAGTCGAATTTTTGACGGCCATATCAATCTCCCACCTTAATTTTAGCGCGTAGATTACCAATGCTTATTACTGCGTAGATTAACCGATCTGCGGTTTTTAAAGTATCAGACATAATTTCTCTTAATATTCTCTTCATTACCAGATAAGAAAATCTTCTTCTAAGGGCCTAAATGCATAATTTCATCATATTGTGTAATTAAAGTTGATCCCGTCTTAAATAAGACCTGTTCTCATTGGCTCTGGGCTGGGATCCAATAGCATAATTTATAACAATATTTATAATATTAATTTCCAAACTCGCTGTTGCTATGCTAAATATAGCCTTCTAGAAGCGTCCATTCTGCAACATATCACGTGATCGGGCTCTCCCACAGTCTCGAGCTTGTAACACTACACTCTTGTGTCACACTTCCAGAAATTATATTGGCTAGTTAAATTTTATCATGGGGACCGAAAATACTCTCATTTTGTCCCTATATAATTCAATTTACGGGGGTAGTACAAGATGAAGGCTTATTGTATGAAAGAGAGGAGCCAGAGAGAGGAAAAATAGCTAGTTAATCTATTTTACAAATTACGACGGAAGGGAATCATTTAAGGACACTCCTAGATACGGGAGCGAATGCATCTATCTTGTCAGAAATTTGCTATAACAAGTTGAATGATGGAAAGTCTATAATATCAATGCCAGTTTCATCCATTAAAGTTCGTGGCATATTCAACGATAAGACGATGAAATGTAGACTACAAGCACTTATGAAGTTCACTATAAACGGTCATGCTTATGAACAAATCTTTATAGTACTGAATAAAATTAATTTTGAAGCTATACTGGGGATAGATTTCATCAGTAAGACAGGTGCAGTGATAGAACTAAATAATGGCATAGTGAAGTTTAACGAGGGGAAAAACGACGAAGCAGTTGAAGAAAGAAATGAATACGTAATAGAAAAGGAAACCACGGAAAATTATTTGGAGAAAATTATTTCAGAAGTCGATGTAGAAAAGACAGGACACTATGGTTTGAAGATAGACGATTTGGAGGTCTATGAAGGCAGATAGGAAGCATTAATCCAGGAATATTCCGACGTCTTCGATGATAAACCAGGTCTTATCAAGGAATTTAAATATGAAATTAAGCTGAAGGACAATACACCATTTCAGAAGAAGCTATACCCTATTCCTGAGAAATATCAAGCAGAGGTTGCTGATCTCATAAAATGAATGGAAAAGGATGGGATAATCCGAAAACAGGCGCACCTTACTTGAACCCAATCACAGCAGTGAAGAAAGCAGATGGAAGTCTGCGGGTTTGCCTAGATGCTAGGGGTCTCAACAGTCTCATAGAAAAAGAACACGACCGACCGCCTAAGATCAGAGAACTATTAAGGAAGTTCAAGGGGAAGTCATGCTTCAGTGTATTGGACCTAACTTCGTCCTTTTATCAGATTGAACTATCTGAGAAGAGCAAATGTTTTACAGGCTTCTTGTTCGAACAGAATAGCTTCTGTTTTGAACGCGTTCCGTTTGGACGTATAAATTCGAGCCCTGCTTTAATTAGAGCATTGGATAGCAAGCTCACAGACGAATTGAAAGCCAATGTCATATGCTACGTGAATGATTTAATTGTTTCATCAGAAAATCCCGAGCAACACCTAGTTCATTTAAAGAAATTATTGGAGAACCTGAGAGAGGTTAACATGAAAGTCAAGTTCAGTAAATGTCACTTCTTCCAACAGAAGATTAATTTCCTGGGGCATACAATTGATCAACATGGTTACCATCCAAACCAAGACAAAATTAATGCTATTTTAAGATTTGCTCGACCGAAGAAGATCCGAGACGTGCGAGCTTTCGCAGGTCTATGTCAATTTTTTAGCAGCCATTGTCCTCGTTATTCCGAAGTTATGGCACCATTGCACGAGTTATTGAAGAAGAATAACCGATAGAAATGGGGAACAGAAGCTGAGAATGCATTTATTTTGGCAAAGCAGATGCTCAGTGATAATATCAAGCTCGAGTATCCGGACTTTGAATGTTCGTTTATTGTTGAGACGGACGCTTCAAAAGTCGGAATCAGCGCAGTTCTGTACCAGAAGGTTCAAGAGGGAAACAGCCATTATATTTCCTTCAACAGTAGAAAACTGAAACCCCATGAAATAAATTATTTCACAACAGAGCTGGAGGCTTTAGCAGTGATTAACGCTCTCCATCACTGGAGGAAGATTTTAATTCGACACCAGATCATTATTAGGACAGATCACAAAGCTTTGGAATTCATGCTCAAGTCAGATTTATCTAGTGACAGGATGACTAGATGGACGTTGTTTCTGCAACAATTTTACGCCACAATAGTTCATGTTCCTGGTAAGGAAAACGTGTTGGCAGACATTCTATCCAGAAATCCAACTACAGAGAGGAGTGTGAATGCCAATGTTATAGAACTGGACGATGAAGATCAGGCAGCATTAGAACGTCTGACGAGGATAGCCATCAGTCAGAAGAGGGATACTAGTTTGAGAAATTTGTTCAGATTCTTGTCAGGAAAGATGCAAAATGACGATGAAGCATATGAGGAAACACGGAAGAAAGCTACTCAGTATGTATTAGTAGAAGGCATTGTATGCAAGTACGTAGACACTGGCCACAAGAAGGTGAGAATTGTAGTTCCACCTAGGTTGAGAGTGCCCATAGTTTGGTTGATTCACAAATCTATTGGTCACGGAGGTGTAGACAAGACGTACAGTACAGCACAGGAGAAGTTCTATTGGAGCAACATGCGGGAATTCATATCTGTTATTATCAGAACATGTGAACTATGCCAGAAAAATAAGTATAATTCTGAGCTTTTGAAGGAGAAGCCAAAAGCCATAATACCCACTAAATCTTTGGAATTATTCAGACAAGATATTTTCGGCCCAGTTCCTAAGGGTAGCAGGGGGTAACAAATACTTGCTAGTCACAATGGATGTTTTCTCTAAAATAGTTATGATGAATCCAATGCAGAAGGCAACTACGAAAACTGTATTGTACCACTTAGAGAAAAACATAATTCCTAAGTTAGGAAAGCCCGAACGTTTATTGACCGACCATGGAACACTGTACACTTCTACGCAATTTCAACAGGCTATGGAAAGACTCGAGATTGGACATATATTTAGTTCCATCCGTAGTCCACAGACAAATCCTATCGAAGGGACAATGTTAGAGGCCTCGAAATACACACGACTCTACAGTTCAGAGAACCACGCTAATTGGGTGAGCGTAGTTCCACTTGTGGAGTTTTGCATAAATAACTCAAGGCATGAGAGCAGGAACCAAGTTCCAGTGACACTTCATTACGATGAGAAACAAGTTAGGCCGTAGGACGGAATCTTCAATCTTCCGGAAGATGACGAACCATCGTTGGAACAACGAATAGAAATCGCTAGAGAGCACTTGAATAAACAAGCGGAGAAATGGCTGAAGAGAGGTTTTGGAAAGACGTACAGTAGACCACTGATACCCGGAGAACTAGTCCTAGTTAGGATGCCCATCAAAGCTGACGTTTTGAAGAAGACATATGTCAAATTTGCCAATGTGTTCAAAGGGCCCATTCAAGGTTAAAAGAGTTTTCAACAACAATTGCTATGAGATCGTCAGGATAGAAGACGAACGACCCATTTGAAAGTACAAACATTCAAAATTGATAAGATTTTATCCAAGCATTCATTAAGGACGAATTCGATTTCCAGTATTTAACAAGTCGAGTGTTAAATAAAGTCTGTTTTATACTTTATTTATAAGTCGGGTGAGGATCTGAACTCGAATTCAGCCCAGGTTAGGACCTTTGACCGAGCCGAGGTTCGAACGACTCGTGCACCATGGGAAGGAAAAATTGGAAATCTGGAATTGAAATAATTTAATAAATATATATGTATTATAGGATGCAAATGAAGCATAATGAAAGTATTTTGGAGAATTTTGAAGCATTTTGAGGAATTTATTATTCGGAAATATTCTGGTGAATGAGATTTTAACTAAGGAAGAGTTTGATCATTCGATGCTGGAAATTGTACAAAGCTTCATGTTTGGCACTAGAAAACCAGTTTTGGTTAGCAAGGCGATCATAACAAAGCGATGCACACGACCCGTGGATAAGAGGCTAGATCCAGGAGCCTTTTGCAGAATATTTCAACAGCCAATCAAATAAAAGCACATAATTTTTGTAGGAATCGCTTTTATATAAATTTGGCGGATATAAAGAGAAATAAGCACATCTACAGGTGTAGAATGCAATATGAAATTTATTTGGTTGAAAAGAAATATCAATTATTGATTAATAGAGCAAATATGAGTATATTTCTATTAAAATACATGTGTGTGAGGCTAGTTGAGCTAGGCCAGCAGTGACATGCGCCGTGGACAGGTGAAGCGTGGCGTTACTTTCTCACAGCGACTGGACACGAGTGGAGGCGTTTGACGCACGCGCACAGAAGAGAAGCATTTATTGCACGCAACATAAGCCCGGTCGACAAGCACCGTTGTACCATCGAACGACCCAGGGATCGCCGAGGAAGTTCAGAAGAGGAGCCGGCGAAATGAAATTATATTAGCATTGAAGAGACCAGCGTTTATAAAAGTATAACATCATTGGAACGAGACTCCGTTTATACAACAGCACAATACAGAGAAGCAATAACTAACAGCAGTACTTATTGCAAGCTACAATATTGCTACAACGTCCTCAACTATATAATTCAACAGTTATTACATCGCAATCTACATTACAGTCTACATGATGACAGCGAAATTAAGTCGGGGAGGAGAAGCTTATTCTACGTCTACTGAACAGAATATTATGGAGAACTAAATAAAATGAAAGGAGGTTAATTTATACCATGGATTGGGAAGTCAGAGTGACTTGGAAATTCAAGGATCGACACAGCTACAACTGCGCAACAACTTGCAGTATTCCAATATGAGTTTCTACACCACAAGCAAGATGTCAAACGACACCAGGACGAGATGTCAACTCAGGACTTGCTGATCTACGATGGCGAGACCACTCTGCAGGACAGAGATAAGAAGCAGAAGACCGTTTGCAGCCAATCGAACCAAGGAACGCAGTTACCAGGCCGCTGGCCGTGAAGATGACACATCCACCGTTAGCAGCTCAAGCCAAGACGCAGAGCAGGTGATTGCAGGCCGAGTGAGTTGGGGTTGCCCGCAGCTGATTTGCACGTGCTTGGCTGTAACTGGTTTCTCTAGGAGGCGAGCGATGGCAGCTTCGATGGAATATCAGGAACAGCTGATAGAGGTATTCCTTGGCTGTAGAAGACGTCTCAAGGTAGAACAACCGTTTGATCTAATATCTGTAGTTTTGCTGTAATTGTAGAGATCCATTTTTGGAGTGACCAACTTCATTTGTAGTAATTTCTATCTTTATTCTTTGTTTTTAATAGTTTAAATTTTAGAGTTTCATTGTAATTTTTGATACGTCTTCGTGTGTCGTTTGAGACGTTATTTCATGCATATTTAACTTAGATTTGCGTTTCTCGTATTTTGTATTTTTAAGGAAACGTTGTAAGATTCTCACTTTCGAACGATACTCGTTTTATAAAAGGAGTGCTTCGATAATGCTTTGATTATTCGACCATTTGTTTGATTGGTATCTCTAAGAGATTATTCGATAACATTGTATCTCGGAGAGAAGGATTCGATTACACTGTATTTTGGAGAGGAGAGCGTCAATAATGACAAATTGTAAGACCATTTAAACAGTATAATTGTTATTAACAATTTCTATGCGTAACAGCGAAAGTATACATTTGTATGTCTATAATGCATAGTTATCAAGTAAAGCATTATTGTGAGATGATATAATTCTATGTGACAAACATTTTGATGTTAATACACATCTGATATATTTATTTATAACAATCAGAATGTTATAAAATTCCAATAGCGGAATACAACTAGACAACTAAATAGTCTTGTACTATTTATACTACGAATATACATGATAAAATAGGTTCATGGCAGTGACAATTGAGGTCAAATGATGCCTATATTTATCAACAATTAAAGTATAAACATTGTTTAACTGAAATGAATAGAACAGGAGATATGTTAGTCTACCTGCGGTCTAGTATGTTAAAAACAACTTAAATATGAATTGTTCATATATTTAAATGTACACCAGAAGCGTGAGGATATATATTTATTTTTATTAACAAATAAAAGACGAGCGAACTATAATTTAACATTGTTAACGTTTGGTAACGTGGAAAAACAAGTTTATTATGGATCAAAGTGAACGAATAGCGCTAATGAGAGGAATAAGAAGTACTTGTGAATTGTATTTTTGTGAACGAACATGTAATTGTTGTAATTTGATGCACAAGGTTTAATAATTTAGACAGGTGTTGAGAGTTAGGAGTGCATTCTGAACGGTAATATACTCTAGCATAGTTGCCTAGTAAAATCACTAATTCTTCTACAAGTGGGTAGCAAGATGTATTTTTTTATGGAAGTAATGCCGTGCGGAGTTGTGAAGATTGTTTATAGAGAGGAAGGGAAGGAAGTATGACATGTTTGGAGCGTAGTAAGACGCCTTTGATAAGTATTGTTCACTGCTATGTGGAGCAACGAATTGTTACAGGATGTGTAAAAAGCGCTAACACAAAGGTTAATGTATGAATTGTTTATGTCTTAGAATATTTAGTATATGATCCACGAAAAGTATAGAGCCTTTAACTAGTTTCGCATCGCTCTTGATCCTATTGTTTTATTTATTGATACGACATTCTAAGCTGTATTTAACTTAAGTGTTTGATACTCAGGCTTATTTATTATGACATACCACTAGAAGTACCTGAGAGTTTGATCGTCGGTTGAAACATTGTTCAAAGAACTGTTTATATAACAGAGACACTATGAAGCTGTCAGATCGCGACTGACAGTGTTAATGGTAATTTTTAAACCGTGTGAAGCACGAGAACTGTAAATAATGTAAATATTTATACCTCATATTATTAATAACAGTATTATTAGAGTAGATTGTAACATTTTACGTACGCCCGTGTATAATGTAGGTTTTTTTGTAATGTTAACTTCATTTTCATGAGTGAACAGCTGATTTTAATCAGACTATTTCAGTGACATAGCCACAGGGTGACTGTCAATTACGTGAACATTCTGTGAAACTTAATATAACTACATTGTTGTAACGAGAATGTTCAGAAACATTTATTCTACAGATAGTAGAAGTATCTGACGTGTGTAACAGTTAATTTTAACTTGTGTGTTTATTTTAATTCGTGATAGTGATTTTTTTTTTCTTATTTGTATTTGTTTGGAAATAAATCCCAGGCACTAGTTTTTGTTTGCCTGTTCGTATTTTATAAATCTGATCATCATTTCATGCTTGCAATCGACATGCGATAATACTGCGAATTAGTTACTAGAATTCATGTTGGTCTCAACTTTCACCGTTCACACCCGAGATCCGAGATTCTCGTCCTACCATTTTGTGTTTAGGATAGTTCATTTTCTTTGTAAATGTGTAACTAATCGGTAGTGTTGTTGCATGTCCGGTATGCATCGAGGGTTCCCTAGTCATTATCCTAGTAGGGTAGTGTTGGTTAATTTGGCTGGGTATCGACCTCCCTACAATCCTTTTCTATCTTTGCGGATATAGGCTATGACTATGCGGGATTCGGGTGCAGTACTATAGACTACTTGAAGAAAACACTTAAAAAATACGAACGGTGGACTAAGGTTTTCCCGAAGTGAAGGTGGTACCCCCTTCATTGCACGTCAACACTAGTCACTAAAGTCAAAAGTACTGCGTTCAAATAAATATTACAGAATGTGAGCAGTCGTATGTTGTAATTGTTGTAACAGTTTCCTTCAGCCATGACGTCGCGATGGTCAGAGATCTTCAAGACCGAGCTTACACCATGACGGCCAATATCTCCAGCCCCTGATGAGGAAGGTCAGACACGTTAAATTGTGATCACTCAAAAAGAAAGTACAGGGGGACACCCTGTGCATATCAAGGAAGTTACGTCAACGAGGAATTTGAAATGGTGCCTTAATGACTTCGAAAAGGAAGGTAATCCCCTTTTCACCAGCTGAAAATAAAGACATACATAAATCCAGTGGGATTGACTGGTTCACTAATGACTTCCAAGAAGACCCCAGCCGTCCTAGTCCAGGTACACGCAGACTGCTTGCTGTGTCTTGCTGCCCGTCGCGAGGGTTGCTAGAGAAACACGACATTCTAAGAACACTTTACAATTTAAAACAAGACAAAATACATTCATTCACAGTGAACATAAAAATCAAGATGACACATAAATTCATGACATCTCAAAACCGTGACCAAGAAATCAATAACATCAATAAGTTCGAAATAAATCCATAGTTCATACAAGGTAAAGCAGGAGTGTTGAACGGTCTGCCTCGTCTGTCGCCGAACAATGGGAGTAGAGTCGCGGAGCAGGACAAAAGCGGTTTTGGGCGTTCGGGTATCACAAATAGCAGCCGACCAGGTACATGCGGACAGCCTCGGACTAAGGTATAGCTCGACAGAGATGTCGAGTATTCACGACACACTCGCGTAAAGAATGAGGCCACGGGAGCCTCCTGCCTTGCCACATGAATAAATGAAAAGGAATCACACAAATTAAAATCTCAATAGGTACACATGCTACTTAGGCTATTAATGAACTCGAGCATCCAATCAGAATAAAAAGAAAACAAAAATACAACATTATAGCGAGGGGAAATTCACACGATTACTCAACGAATTTCTTCAATTGCGTGACATGTGCTGAGGTTACTGAATTGTCTTGATCGTCCACCAATTCTACTGAGACAGGATTTAAAAAACGTGCTATAGTGTTTGGAGTTGACAACTGCAAGCACAGTTTACTGGAAATATGTTTAGTAGCATCGCTCAAAGGATGTAAACGACACAAAACTTTGTCCCCAATTTGAAATTTAACATCATAACGGCCTGCGTTGTAACGTTTCGCCACTCTAACTTTGGCTTTCTTGATGTGGCCGACAGCGGTGGCCCATTTTTGAGCAATAGAGGAATTGCGAGAAGCTCAGAATGATATTCAATGTTCCGTTTAAGCAGCAAGGGGTCGACAAGAGTTCGGCCTAGGAATAATTCAGCTGGAGTAGTATGAACGGACGAATGGAAGGAGGTATTGAACCCGAGACTGAAATACTGTTGGTTCGTATCCCATGAGGTTTGATCGGCATTGTGAAAAGCGGACATTTAAGCCTTCAAGTTTTTGTGGAAACGTTCAACATGATTTCCTTGCGGTCGATAAGGCGACAAGAATACATGTTGGATACCCCAGTTAAACACCATAGTTTCAAAAGCTTCGGAACGAAACACAGAAGCGTTATCCGATACAATGTATTGGGGGGGGGGGGGGGCGGAAAACTCCAAATATATATTCATTCATTCATTCATTCATTTATTTGCAATGGGGGGGGGGGGTCCTCCGGTGGCAAATTGGATATACATAACAAATAAATAATTATACATAACAATTCAATAACAATTATACAACAATTAAACTGGATTATTTGCACAAATAGTCAGTCTTTTCTTAAAGACACATATATGTTTGGAAAAAGGCTCTAAGACTGCGGCAGGTAGAGAGTTCCAGTTATCAATGGCACGGTTTACAAAAGAATATTTGCCATAATTTGTTCGATGTGGTCGGCCCTTAATTTGAAAGGATGATCGCTCCTACCCATGTAAGTGGGCTTTCCCAATCGTTTGCTAAGCTCTAGACAAGAAATGGATAGTAGTCTGAGAAGTGATATTCTTTACAGGAAATAACCAGATAAATTTCGAAAAACCATCAATGACAGTTAAAATGGCTTGAATGCCAGATTTTGGTCTCATGATAGGACCAAAGTAGTCAATGAAAAGGCGATCTCCCGGGTGAGTGACAATGCCAGCTTGGTGCAAGCCGACACGAGTGTTTTGTGCGGGTTTAGAACACTGGCAGACATCTTCTGACATGAGCGAAAGCATCTACCTTAATTGAGGGCCAATAAAATTCACCAGATATCTTACGGAAAGTGCGCTGTATCCCAGCATGAGTTCCCAGAGCAGAATCATGATAATATGTCAACAGCATATCTCGTACTGCCGACGGAGCAAAAATTCTAAATTTAGGAGAGTTAGGAAGAACATAGCCAATGACATCGTTACGAAGACAAAAGTTACTTACGGCCGGGTCCTTGTTTGCCATTTTAGTACGGAGGTAAACACAATATGGATCCTCTGATTGGAATTTCCGGATATCCACAAAAGACCAAGTGCAATGTTACAAAAAGAAAATATTTTCTTGAAGTGGTGTACTGATAAAAACGCTCTCGATTGGAGTCCTAGGGGTCTTTTCAAACATGCGTGAGAGGCAGTCAGCTACCGAGTTCTCGCTGAGTTTTACATGGATGATATCAAACTTAAAAGATGACAATCTCAAAATCCACCTGTTGATACGTCCAAGCTTTTTTTTTTTTTACGTGAGATAGACTCCATTTCAAAGCCTCGTTGTTGGTATAAACAGTAAAGTGACAGTGTTCCAAAAAAGTCCTGAATTTTTTCACATCCAAAAACCACTGCAAGACTTTCCTTCTCGAAAATTTAGTAACGTCGTTCATGTTGATTTAACATACTACTCGCGAAGGTCACTGGTACAAATTTTCCATCTACACGCTGGCTCAGAACACTAGAAATGGCCAAATCACTGGCGTCACAATGTAAAAAGAAAGCTGATTCGAAATCAGGTGTATGCATTACTGGTGCCGACATAAGGGATTCTTTCAAAACATTGACAGCCTTGTCCTGTACTGGTCCCCACACAAATTTCACATTCTTCCTTTTGAGAGCATTTAATGGTGCTGAAATGTCAGAAAAAAAAGGAAGCTTGTAGTTTAACGTGACCGTTAATCTTGAGATCATGAGCCACGGGACCTCCTTTTTACGTGGAATCCGAACCACAGGACATGGCATTTCACATCGAAAATCTCACATGCATTGACCGGGAATCGAACCCGGACCGCCTTGGTGAGAGGCATACAGCTAGACCGCTGAGCCACCACGCCCCCCTGAAATGTCAGAGAAGGTGTTGATAAAACGAGAATAGAATGTGAACATACCCATCACTCTTCTCAAGGCCTTAATTGTGGTGGGTACAGGCAACTGCCGATTGCAATCTACCCGTTCGGGTATGACACGGATACCATCGGCTGACAGAATGTGGCCCAGAAATTTAATCTCAGTGCAGTCCAAATAAGTCTTTTTCGGGTTGATTGTGAGACCGGCCTTCCTGAGGCATGAGAAAACATCCCTAAGTTTAACGACTTGCTGTATACGCTTAAATCGTCGAGATAATTAAATACAAAATTGAACTTGAGATCTCCCAAGATGTCGTCTAGTACGCGACTGAGGACTTGCGCACCAACTGCGATACGCATAGGTAGATGAGCAAAATTAAATAATCCGAAAGGGGTGTTAAAGGCAGTAATATCTCGGTTCTCGGCGTCCAAAGGAATTTGAAAATATGCACTTCTTCGGTCAATCAAATACACATTTGCCCCATAGAAATGCTGAAAAGCACCCTCAATAGTCGGTAGCGGGAAATTATCAAAGACTACCTTCTTGTTTAATTTTCTGTTGTCCACGACCAATCGTTACTCACCCTCTTCTTTCTTGGGAATTAAGAATGCAGGACACCCATAAGCTGATTTGGAAGGAACTACTACTCCTCGATCTTGCAAATCATTGGTATACTTTTTCATGGCCAATAGCTTAGGCGGATTTCAAGGAAACGGAGGACTTCCAACAGGTACATTGTCGCTTAGGTCGATATGGCATTCATGTTTTACAGCAGAACCTAAATTTTCTCTCTGACATCAGAAACTTCCTGAACTAAATTATTCAGCTTATCACGCTGTTCGGACATCAAAGCTAATGGAAGCTGTACGGAAAATACAGGGGCACGTCAACAAAGTTAGAAGTACATTCTTCAAAGGGGAACGTTTTATCTGTGCGAAATTTGAAACAAAATGTATCGTTAATAAAATCTAACTCCATACCAGTTCTATGCATAAAGTCAATTCCTAGAATACATTGAGTGGAGAGATTGTTAACCACATGAAAAACATGTTTCCAAGAGAACCCATGGATTTTAATGCGACATAGAATAGTTTCGGCAACGTCGATGACCGACGATCCCGCAGACAGTAACTGACATTTATTCTGTAGGGGACGTTTTTGTGAAGTTCAAATACTATCTGCCACTGAACTGTGGATGAAACTTCTGGTGGCGCCTGTGTCGAAAATAGCAAGTGCCGAGACATTATCGAAATTTACAGAGACTCCTGGTTTTAACACAGCATTAAAAATAGATGCTTCGTCAAGTTTGGTTGGAGGACTGCTCCGGTAGTCGAACTCAGAACACCTCCCTATGAGTTTTCCTGATTGGAAATGCATTTCGGACAGGAATGGGTCGTGACTTAATTCATGCCACAGCCAAAACAAAATTTTCGACGTTTTAAAGAACATTCATTGAAGTGATGTCCCTGGTTACCCCAATTCCAGCAGGTCAGCCTTGAATAATTACGAGACGGTCCGGTTACCTCCTGAGGCACAGGAGAATTGCTGGAGCGGTTCCTAGAGAGTGAGGTGCTGTTTTCCACGAAATTCACAGAGCGACGAGGGGAGAGTCTAGTCGTCTCACGGTTGTCACTAGACCGGTTATCAGCTGGAGGCAGAGGCTTGCTCGGTGTATAAGCTAGCTCAGGGAAAATTACATTATCTGAACTCGGGGGAACCGAGTAGTTTGAACAAGATCTAACATTTGCCTCAGACTCACGGCCTTGTAAAATGATGTCTTTAATAGACAAGACAGAAGTGCGCCGGATGAAATATTTATACGTGGGATTCAAAAATCTGTAAGTGACTTCCAGAAGCTCTCCCGGATGGAAGGGTTGGGGGAGATTAGCGGCCAAAAGACGGATAGCAGTGGTGTAATCATCGATCATTTCAGTGGGGGCCTGGGTTCGCAAAAAGATCTCTTGTTTCAGGGCAAAATCAAAATCCGGTGGAATGAAGTGGTCCTTTATCGATACGACAAATTCATTCCAGGAATTGTATGGTAGAGAACAAGTGCGATGCCATTGCAAGGCTCTACCTGACAGCACAATGGGCAGACATTGTACAATAGAATCGGGGTTTATGTTGTAACAGCGGCTTAACTTCTCAACTCGTTGAATGAAGCTAAAAACAGAGGAAGTATTGTCTTCCCCTGAGAAAGTGACATCCCATATGCTCACCACGGCGGCTACGTTTATATTATGGTTACCACTACCGGCAGGGGTGGAAGAATAAGCGCTTGAATGGGGGTCCAAAACAAGGAGTTTTTAATCAATATCAATGAGTTTTCCAGTCGGGACAGAATATTTCAATACGGTGGGTACAGACAAAGACTCGAACCCATGACCGACATTCATTACCTTTTTAATAGGAGGTAAATTAAAGCCTTCCATGACACTGACAAAATGAATTAACCAAAAATGAAGGAAAATAAACAATCTCTTATCTTAACACTTAAACAGGCAATTGGATACAATACCGTAATGCGTCGAATTCCAACGATGTGTCTTACTCACAGATATGTTGCTGTTTACCTCGGAGTCGTGTTCTCTGGATGTCTTGCTCAGACGGGACAAAACCCGCACTTTCTTTGGGGGTGGGGAACAATTCAGTACAGGTATCTTAAACTCAGAAAAAAAACAGCAATATAACAAATGCAAATAAATAAATCACGGACCTGATTTCGACTCGAACGGCGCGACTGCTACCATTTGCACCGCTAGTGCTAGTACGTTACTAAAAATAGTAGAGTCATAGGTAGATAGAGTGGAAGCAAAAGATAATGGGATCGCTAAGGAGCGAGAAAATGGATGTCTCTGTCAATCCGTGCTGGAATCAATATTGCGGAGCGACAGAAAGATGACTTCCAAAAAAGAAATCAAATAATTTGTTTAAGACAAAATCAAAAGAAAAATTAAATTTAAATAATTAAAACAAAGGTCCCAGAGGTCGTGTTAGTCGTAACTTCGCTACAGTGCGAAGCCAAGACTAAGTCGAATCGAAAGACAAACGAGGAACTCAAATACAAGAAATCATAAGACAGAAGCAAATAATATACTTACTGAATAAAAATATATTAATAATAAAATGAACACATGTGTACAGATTACAAATTAAAAACGGAAATAAAACACGAGTAACTTAAATGTAAAAATAAAAGGAATCTAGAAATAAATTTAACTCATAATAACAACTAATTGAAAACACGATTCAATAATAAAACTTAAAAAAGATGAAGCAAAATTAAAGAAATCAAAGAAATTCGTGGAATTGAATACAAGAACGACTACTTACTAAGATGATGTGTTCTGGACTGCCAGCATAAAAACAGAAAAGGGTGGGGAGTGGAGATGTGCGTATGTAGGGAAACGGGGGGTGGGGGATGACACTGAATTACGTAATATAGCGAAGTCAGAGGAAGCAACAAAAAATATCAAATAAAAATAAAGGAAATGAAAGTTACATTAAATTACTTGACATTACCGGGACACGAAATTAAAGGAAAAATCAATCAGTTAAGAAATATGCTTTGTAGGAAAATATAGGCTTACGTAGAGGTAGTAATGTCGATACACAGCGACATTCGATGATATAAAGAGAGTGAATGTGGCGAATGGACGGTGATTAGCACAAAGACCATCGCTCACACACTTTTCATAAAACAGAGGGAAGGATCAAGTCGAAGTCGTATGAGACTCGGCTCCGTTACTTGACTGATACCTTAACCCCCCCCCCCAAAAAAAAACTCTGATACGACAGTCAAATGAAAGATGCCTCGAAAGATTTCACATCAATTTGTGACGTAATACAGAGCGTTAGTAAGCCTCACAGGAAAATTGCAGATATTTCAGAACTGAGAGATTTATGTAAAAATAAAACCAAATACATGAAAGGGAGGGAAGACAAATAAACACAGAGATTTCGCTAAATTGACATAACCAAAGGTGAAAGGACTTGGATTCATGGAACGAATTCACATCATCATGAGAAAGAAAATTATAAGTGAACCAAAGGAGACACAAAATAAACAAGTAGTTCCGTGAAGAACTATACAGCCTATTTTCATATATCCTGCTCATGTTAATTGTCTCTATCAACATACAAAATTTCAGTTTAATTGCCGTAACAGAGTCGTAGATATTGAGAACCGTCTAAATATTTCATATGGTCGTCAGGATGAAGTTTTATTTTTGTACTATTACATTAAGATTATTGTGTACGTGTGGTATTCAAACTTCAATCGCATGATTAGAACACAAGAAGTAAAAACGAGATTTTAAAATTACGCACACCAGCCATCTTGTGATAATGCAAACAATTGAACTAAATTACATGCCAGTGAATCAACATTTGTATAAGCATTTAACGTGCAACGTTTCACGGCACTCGGGTAGTTAATTCGCGAGAAACGTCCATTTAAATATTTATATTTCGCGTCGCCGCCATGTTGGATTTGCGCTCACCAGATTACTGAAAGTCCTATAGGTGAACATATGTTCATAGTCTCTATGAACATTAAAAATCAGTTTGGTTGCTGTAAAAGATTCATAGATATTGAGAACCGTCTAAATATTTCGGAAGCTCGTCATTTATTATTGTTATATGTATAGGCCATAGAGTTATGTACCATTGAAGGACAATTATTGCCTAGCTTCATTATACAAACTTTCACTTCGATCGCATGATTAAGACACAAGAATAAAAACTTAATTTTAAAATTTCGCACAGCCGCCATCTTGAGGTTATGTAAACAATTGAATTAAATTAGATGGCAGTGCATTACAATCTGCAAAATCATTTACTGTACCACATTTCACTGCGCTCAGAGAGTTAAATCACGAGAAAAGTCTATTAAAATATTTCAAATTCGCTTGGTCGCCATGTTCGTTTTGTACTTTACAGGTTTATGAAATATACATAGGTAAACTTGTACTAGTACCCTTTATCACCGTACAAAATTGCATGATGATATCTGTAATAGTTTCGGAGATATAGAATGTCAGTGAAATATCTCGCACAGCCGCCATTTTGAGGTTATTTAAACAATTGAACTAAATTAGACTCCAGTGCATTACAATGTGTACAAACATTTGCTGTACCAAGTTTCATTACGTTTGGATAGTAAAATCGCGAGAAATGTCTATTTAAATGTCTCAATTTCGCTTGACCGCCATGTTGGTTTTGTAGTCACCAGGTTTTTGAAAGTCTCATAGGTGAACTTCTAGTAGTGCCCTTTATCACCGTACACAATTTCAGGGCGATATCGGTAATAGTTTCGGAGATATTGAATGCTAGTGAAATATTTCGCACAGCCGCCATGTTGGATTGGTGAGACGTAACAAAATTTGAAGGGCACGGTCGAGGTCGCCGGGAATAGTGCTATGAACTTGCCGAGTTTCATTGGAATCGCTCCAGCCATTTAGATTTTATTACGGGGGACACACACACACACACGTGCGCACACACACACGGACAAAAGGTGATCTCATAAGCCTATTTTCTCAAAATTGAAAATAGGCTAAAAATGGAGAATCAGAAATGTAAAATGACTTCAGGTTAGTTAAATTCAGTGACTGCATCGTACTTACATTTTGTTGCTTTTTGGGTGCGGGCTAATGCCCGACACGTGCACACACGAACGTCTTACATGACGGCAAAAATTGGAAGAAGCCTTCCCTGAAAGGGTGCAATAACGCGCCCGAGAAAAATAAGTCTTAAATACGACAAGCATCCCCTCTCCTAATACAAGGAGGGAGGGGGTCCAATAGCGGAAGAAAAGCTTGACAACAAGTTGTTCTTCGGCCAATGGGATAAAATTATACATAAAGTGAGTTAGCAAGGGTGAAATGTTTCGCCATCTGGTGAAACGTCTACGCAGAATTACTAAGTTTGAACGCAGTAAGAGTGACAGAGAAACGTATGTCACAATAATGCGACACGAAAGAAAGATAATAATAATAATAGTAATAATATGAAAAAAATAATGAACCAGATCAAATGGTTCATGGTATATGTACGCATGCGGTATTTTGTTGAGACGCTTCGTGCGTCGTCACTCATTTTTTGCATCTACTCGTACACTACCTAATGTAAAATGGATTTACTAAGTCGAAAACCTTCCCAGGCGTGTACACAACAACTCATTAGAGTTTCATCGCAATCAGATGAATGGCATATGAACGCATACGGGATTTTGTTTAAACGATACGCGTGCCGTCACTCATTTGTTGCGTCTACTCGTACGCTACCTATTGTAAAATAGATTTGCTAAGCTTGAAACTTTTCCTGGAGTGTAGGTACTCAACGATTCACCAATGTCTCATCGCAATCGGATGGATGGTATATGAATGCATATGGGACTCTTTTGAAACGAGTCGCGTGCAGTCGCTCATTTTAGAATCTACTCGTGCGCTACCTATCGTGAAATGCACGTACTAAGCCAGACACCTTCCCTGAAGTGTACACAACAATTCACCAAAGTTTCATCGCAATCGAATTAATAGTATATGAACGCATACGGGACTTTGTTGAAACGATTCGCCCACCATCGCTCATTTGTTGGATCTACTCGTGCGCTACCTATTGTAAAAGGGATTTACTAAGCCAGAAAACTTTCCTGGTGTGCACATAACAATTCACCAAGGTTTCATCGCAATCGGATGAATGGTGTATGAACTCATACGGTACTTGGTTGAATCGATTCACGTGCCGTCGCTCATTTGTTGAATAAAATTGTGCGCTACCTATTGTAAAATGCATGTACTAAGCCAGAAACCTTCCCTGGAGTGTACACAAAGACTCACCCAAGTTTCATTGCTTTCGCCCGAATGGTATATGAACGCATATGCGACTTAGTTGAAACGCTTCGCGCGTTGTCGCTCATATGTTGAATCTACTCGTGCGCTACCTATTGAAAAGTACATGATAGATGCCACAAACCTTCCCTGATGTATACACATCATCTCACCCAAGTTTCATCGCCATCGGAAGATTGGTAAATGAACGCATACGGTACTTTGTTGAAACGCTTCGCACGTCGTCGCTCATTTGTTGAATCTATTCGCTCGCCACCTATTCTAAAGTGGATTTACCAAGTCAGAGACCTTCTTTGATGTGTACACAACATCTCACCCAAGTTTCATCGCTATCGGATGAATGGTATATGAAGGCATACGGGACTTTGTTGAAACGTTTCACGCATCGTCGCTCATTTGTTGAATTTGCTCGTGCGCTACCTATTGTAAAATGGATTTACTAGGCCAGAAACCTTCCCTGGAGTGTGCACAACATCTCACCCAAGCTTAATCGCAATGGGATGAATGGTATATGAACGCAGGTGTCTTCGTTGAAACGAATCGCAGGATATCTTGTTGAAGCTACTCGCGCGCCATCTATTGTAAATTGGATTTACTATGCCTATAACTTTCCCGGAAGTGTGCACAACAACTCACCTAAATTGGATTGCAATCGGATGAATTGTGTATGAACGCATAGCCAACACTCATTTTTATTAAATTACATGCGCGCTATCTATTGTACATTGGATTAACTATGCCTATTACTAAACAACCCATCAAAATTTGGTCGCAATCGGAAGAATTGTAGACTATATAAACGCATCGCCAACACTCGTTTGTTAAAATACTCGCACGCCATCTATTATAAATTGGATTAACTATGCTTATAATGATTTCGGTAGCGGACACAACAACTCACCAAAATTTGATCGCAATCGGATAAATGGTTTATGAACGCATAAAAGACGAACAAACGAACATCTTTTTTATATGTATACAAGCTGTGTCCAGCATGCGTTGCAATGCCAATCAAAGAAAGTGTTGGCGATGTGATTTTTTTGTTGAAGTGCTTTTGGAAACAATCATTTTTCAATATCCGTTAACTGCCTTTAAACTATCGTAAAATGGATTAACTCATTTAGAAACATTTGTGGGAGTGTGCACAACAATTCACCTACGTTTTATCACAATCGGATGAATGGGATATGAACGCATACGGAATATTGTTTAAACGATTCGTGTGCTGTCACTCATTTTTAGCCTATTTTCAATTTTGAAAAAATAGGCTTATGAGATCACGTTTTGTCCGTGTGTGTGTGTGTGAGGTGTGTGTTCCCCCCCCCCCCCCCCTAGTAAAATCTAAACGGCTGGAGCGATTTCATTGAAACTCGGAAGGTTCATAGCACTATTCCCGGCGACCTCGACCGTGCCCTTCAAATTTAGTTACGTCTCACCAATCCAACATGGCGGCTGAGCGAAATATTTCACTAGCATTCAATATCTCCGAAACTATTTCCGATATCGCCCTGAAATTGTGTACGGTGATAAGGGCACTACTAGAAGTTCACCTATGAGACTTTCAAAAACCTGGTGACTACAAGACCAACATGGCGGCCAAGCGAAGTTGAGACTTTTAAATAGACTTTTCTCGCAATTTAACTATCCAAACGTAATGAAACTTTGTACAGCAAATGTTTATAAACATTGTAATGCACTGGAGTCTAATTTAGTTCAATTGTTTACATAACCTCAAAATGGCGGCTGTGCGAAATATTTCACTGACATTCTATATCTCAGAAACTATTACAGGTATCACCCTGCAATTTTGTACGGTGATAAAGGGTACTGATTCAAGTTTACCTATGTATATTTCATAAACCTGTAATGTACAAAACCAACATGGCGACCAAGCGAATTTGAAATATTTTAATATACTTTTCTCGTGATTTAACTCTCTGAGCGCAGTGAAATGTGGTACAGTAAATGATTTTGCAGATTGTAATGCACTGCCATCTAATTTCATTCAATTGTTTACGTAACCTCAAGATGGCGGCTGTGCGAAATTTTAAAATTAATTTTTATTTCTTGTGTCGTAATCATGCGATCGAAGTGAAAGTTTGAATAAAGAACCTAGGAAATAATTGTCCTTGAGTGGTACATAACTATATGGCCTATGCATACAACAATCCTAAATGGCGAGCTTACGAAATATGTAGACGGTTCTCAATATCTATGAATCTTTTACAGCAACCAAACTGATTTTTTTTACGTTCATAGAGACTATGAACATATGTTCACCTATAGGACTTTCAGTAACCTGGTGAGCACAAATCCAACATGGCGGCGACGCGAAGTATAAATATTTAAATGGACGTTTCTCGCGAATTGACTATCCGAGTGCCTTGAAACGTTGCACATTAAATGCTTGTACAAATGTTGATCCACTGGCATCTAATTTATTTCAATTGTTTGCATAATCACAAGATGGCTGCTGTGCGTAATTTTAAAATCTCGTTTTTACTTCTTGTGTTCTAATCATGCGATTGAAGTTTGAATACGACACGTACACAGTAATCTTAATGTAATAGTACAAAAATAAAAATCCAACCTGGCGACCATCAGAAATATTTAGACGGTTCACAATATCTACGAATCTGTTACAGCAATTAAACTGAAATTTTGTATGTTGATAGAGGCAATTAACATGAGCAGGATATATGAAAATAGGCTGTATAGTTCTTCACGGAACTACTTGTTTACATTTAGTCTTGAGCTACCTACTGTAAAATGGATTTACTAGGTTAGAAACCTTCACGTAACTGTACACAACAACTCAACAAAGTTTCATCGCAATCGATGAATGGTATATGAACGCATACGGGATTGTGTTGAAACGCTTCGCGCGTCGTCACACTTTTTTTTTCATCTACTCGTACACTACCCACTTATTGTAAAACGGATTTGCTAAGTCAAAATCCTTCCCAGTCGTGTACAGAACAACTCATCGAAGTTTCATCGCAATCAGATGAATGGCATATGAACACACACGGGATTTTGTTTAAACGATACGCATGCCGTCACTCATTTGTTGAATCTACTCGTACGCTACCTATTTTAAAATAGATTTACTAAGCCTTAAACGTTTCCTCGAGTGTACTCACGAATTCACCAAAGTGTCATCGCAATCGCATGAATGGTATATGAAAGCATGTGCGACTATTTTGAAACGATTCGCGTGCCATCGCTCAATTCTTGATTCTACTCGTGCGCTACATATTGTAAAATAGATTTACTAAGTCAGAAAACTTTCATGGAGTGCACATAACAATTCACTAAATTTCATCGCAATCGGATGAATGGTATATGAACGAATACGGTACTTGTTTGAAACGATCTACGTGCTGTCGCTCATTTGTTGAATAAATTCTGCGCTACATATTGTATAATGCATGTACTACGTCGTAAACCTTCCTTGGAGTGTACACAGAAACTCATACAATTTTCATCGCATTCGCACGATTGGTATATGGACGCATATGGGACTTTGTTGAAACGTTTCACGCGTCATCGCTCATTTGTTGAATCTACTCGTGCGCTACCTATTGTAAAATGGATTTATCTAGCCAAAAACCTTCCCTGGAGTGTACACAACATCTCACCCAAGTTTAATTGCGTTGGGATGAATGGTATATGAACGCATGTGGTCTTTGTTGAAACTACTCGCGCGCTATCTACTGTAAATTGGATTTACGATGCCTATAACTTTCTCGGAAGTGTGCACAACACCTCACCAAAATTTGATCGCAATCGGATGAATTGTATATGAATGCATAGCCAACACTCAATTGTTTAAACTACTCGCGCGCTATCTATTGTAAATTGGATTAACTATGCCTGTAACCATCCCGGAAGTGTGCTAAACAACCTACCAAAATTTGGTCGCAATCGGATGAATTGTAGGCTATATGAACGCTTCGCCAACACTCATTTGTTTAAACTACTCACGCGCTCTCTATTTTAAATTGGCTTAACTATGCCTATAACCATCCCGGATGTGTTTACAATAACTCACAAAAATTTGATCGCAATCGGATGAATGGTTTATGAACGCATAAAAGACGAACAAACGAACATTCATTTATATATATATATATATATATAGGACAAGCTGTACCCGGCATGCCTCGCAATGCCAATGAAAGAAAGAAAGATAGAAAGAAAGAAAGTGTTGGCGTTGTAATTTTGTTTCTTGAAAAGCTTTTGGATACACAATATTTTGTTCAATTTCCCTTAACTGCCTCTAAGCTATCGTAAAATAAAATTACTAATTTAGAAACTTTCGTGGGAGTGTGCACAACAACTCAACAAAGCAGCATCGCAATCGGATGAATGGTATATGAACGAAGATGGAACTTTGTTGAATTGCTTCGCGCGTCGTCACTCATTTGTTGCATCTACTCGTGTGCTACCAATTGTTAAATGGATTTATTAAGTCAAAAACCATCCCTGGCGTGGTCAAAACAACGCATCAAACTTTCAACGCAATCGGACGAATGTCATATGAACGCACACGGGATTTTTTTAAACGATTCCCGTGCCGTCACTCATTTGTTGAACCAACTCGTGCGCTACCTATTTATTGTCAATGGTTTTACTAAATCATAAACTTTCCCTGCAGTGTACATAATACCTCGCTCGAGTTTCACCTCAATCAGATGGTTGGTATATGAAAGCATACGGGATTTTCTTTTTCCGATTCGCTCGCCGACACCCATTTGTTGCATCTACCAGTGCGCTACATATTGTGCAATAGATTTACTAAGTCAGAAACCTTCCCTGCAGTGTGCACAAAAACTCAGCTAAGTTTCATGGCTGATGAATGGTATATGAATGCGTACGGGACTTTGTTGGAAAGATTCGCGTGCCGTCGCTCACTTGTTGAATCTACTCGTGCGCTGCCTATTGTAAAATGGATTTACTAAACCAGAAACCTTCCTTGGAGTGTACTCAACATCTTTCCCAATTTTCATCGCTATCGGACGAATGGTATATGAACGCATACGGGACTTAGTTTAAGCGCTTCGCGCATCGTCGCTCATTTGTTGAATCTACTCGTGCGCTACCTATTGTAAAGTGGATTTACTAAGCGAGAATCCTTCCTTGGAGTGCACTCAATATCTCAACCAAATTTCATCGCTATCGGACGAATGGTATATGTACGCATAGGGGATTTTTTGAAACGCTTCACGCGTCGTCCCTCATTTGTTGAATCTACTCGTGCGCCTACCTAAAGTAAAATTACTTTACTAAGCCTGATATCTTCCTTGGCGTGTATTCAACATCTCACCCAATTTTCATCGCTATCTGACGGATGGTATATGAACGCATACGGTACTTTGTTGAAGTGCTTCGCTCGTCATCGTTCATATATTGAATCTACTCGTGCGCTACCTATTGTAACGTGCATTTACTAAGCCAGAATTCTTTCTTGGAGTGTACTCAACATCTCACCCAAGTTCCATCGCTATTGGACGAATGGTATATGAACGCATACGGGACTTTGTTGAAACGCTTCGCACATCGTCGCTCATTTGTTGAATCTACTCGTGCGCTACCTATTGAAAAATGGATTTACTAAGCCAAAAACCTTCCTTGGAGTGTACTCAATATCTCCCCCAAGTTTCATCGCAATCGGATGAATGGTATATGAACGCACGGGAGGCATACCCACAGACCCACAGACAGGCCAACTATCAAGTAACTTTGATTTTTATATATATAGCTAAGATATAAGTTAAGATGATTGCTTCAATGAGAAAAAAAAGCTGGAAAAAGTTGAAATAATCAAATAATTTGAGGTAGGTGGAGGTTAAGTGATTTGTAATACTTGATAACAAATCTGTGCTTGAATGCCTTTCATTTAAGAAAGAATGAAGAAAATTGACCGGATAGAATGGCCTCATGAACTCGGTTACGTTTTCTTAAATATTATTAATGTATAGATATTTATGCAGATGCCATTGCGATGGCATAGGCATTGACAGAGGCTTTTCCAACCTCATTCGGTAAATTGGCAGACTAGGCAGAGAATAATAAAACATATATCGTACAATAGACAGTGACTATGATATCTAGGAGAGGCGAGAAGCAGACGACTTTCATCTGATAGATATAATTAAGGGCAGCATTTTCTAACTCGTATTTACAACGTATCCATTTAACAAGTAATTGAAGACACAAGATCGAAATGAAAAGTTTAATTTAAGGAACAGTTTAAAGTTATTTGGCCTCAGAGATGTACTAACAACATTGTCATCTTGCCCAATTTACAGGCGAATTTGATTGATTTTCTAACCAGTATGAACTTAATGCTGAGAAAAGAATTCATGATAAAATCAGAGTAAGTAAAATTGGAATATAAAAATACAGCCGGAAGAAATAGAATAAAAACTCTATTGGCATCGATTGGCAGATAAAATGCTAAAGGAATTTCGAGAATCCTGCCACCTAGGAAACAAACGGACAAAGCAAAGAAGATAAGTAATACTTGGGTTGACATATGTTGCCATCAAATACAGACGTAGGTAGTAGTAATTCATATTGGAATCCGTGGTTTAGAGCGTGGTTCTATATGGATCTGAAACTCGGATTGCTTGTGCTAGCGAAAAGAGAAAACAGTAGCATTTGAATGAGGTGTTATAGAAAAAAGGTAAAGATTTGACGGGTGTGTGATTTCCAAATAAAGGGTATTCAGATGAATGGGGTCAGTTTAGATGTTTGAGCGAGTGGTTATAAACGGAAGATATATATTTTACATACTAAGGCGCAGTAGTTATGGGAGGAAGACTTAAGGACATGATCTCTAAGGATTACCCTAGTTTAGAATATGAGAATTAGATTGGTTGGGATATAGGGTGTGCGAACAAACTGGAGACAAAAGAATTGATTATATCAAGAATGGGAAACATGGTGTGTTATAGTAAAACAGTTTAAAGTCCGAAATCATAAACAACAACAACAACAACGATGAGTTCACGACTTGAGTTTTTTTTACATACGGTAGTATTTTAAATTCTTTAAGCATTTTATATCCATTGTTTCAATTACCATGACGATGTGAAAATCTTTTTAAAAAATTTTAACAATTTTTATTGAGAGGTCACACTGATCAACCATAGACTGCTTTATGAGAATTTTATTAGTGCTATTGAATGAAGGAGGCTCAAAATGAGCCGAAACATGTATCAAAGTTTATAAGGACATCGTGTGATTAAAAAAATGTATTGTCAAGTGGATATTTTTATAATATATAATATAACAACAACGTATCCTTGTCAATTGGCATTTTAGCTCCCTGTTCGAAAACTCTCACCATTATGCCCAAGAATAGAACCCCTTACTTGAACATGTGCGCATTGATGATCTATTGGCAAAGTTGAAGCAAAGGGTGGAGGCAAAAACATCTTGTCCTTTACGGCACCCGGTATGTAAAAATCTAACAACTTGTGATCGATAGGTTGTGTTAGTTAAAATGCAATCCCAATACACTAATGCTCTCAGAGCTCTGAATCCAAAGCCTCCCACAATATACAATATGCAATCCCAATACACCAATGCTATCAGAGCTTTGACTCCAAAGCCTCCAACAAGACACACTACATTGCATAATATACATATTGCAAAATATTCAGCGTGTTTGACCAACATATTATGGATGAGTAGAAACGACATCTGTTACCTGTACTTCTTGGGGACACATTGAAAGTTGCTCTAGAGATAATTTCACTAACTAGGTCTCTCGATTTTCACAGAATTATTCCACATCCCTGATTATATAACCCAAATGTAACTCATATTACTACACACATCAAAAAAAGTTTTGCATCACCTCGGTTCCCAGATCTCCGGCATATAGACGTTGACTGTGTATATTGTATCCAAGATACAGTCCCTTTGACTGTTCATAGATGTCACTAAAACTGCTCAAAGATGTAAACAACCATGCATGAGCAGGGCCTATTAGACGGAGGGGGTACGACAGCCGATCAGTTCCAGTCATTCCACCAGGACGAAGGTACGCTGCTCATGTTGTCTGTAGTTCTACCATGCCTAGAAGGTCAATACCGCAGGTCAATCGCGTCCGCATTGTTACTTTGTGTCAAGAAGGGTTCTCAACAAGGGAAGTTTCCAGGCGTCTCAGAGTGAACCAAAGCGATGTTGTTCGGACATGGAGGAGGTACAGAGATACAGGAACTGTCGATGACAGGCCTCGCTCAGGCCGCCCAAGGGCTACTACTGTAGTGGATGACCGCTACTTACGGATTGCCGCTCGGAGGAACCCTGACAGCAATGCCACCATGTTGAATAATGCGTTTCGTTCAGCCACAGGACGTCGTGTTTCAACTCAAACTGTGCGCAATAGGCTGCATGATGCGCAACTTCACTCCCGACGTCCATGGCGAGGTCCAGCTTTGCAACCCCGACACCATGCAGCGCGATACAGATGGGCCCAACAACATGCTGAATGGACCCCACGGAATTGGCATCACGTTCTCTTCACCGATGAGTGTCGCATATGCCTTCAACCAGACAATCGTCGGAGACGTGTTTGGAGGCACCCTGGTCAGGCTGAACGTCTTAGACACACTGTCCAGCGAGTGCAGCAAGGTGGTGGTTCCCTGATGTTTTGGGGTGGCATTATGTGGGGCCGACGTACGCCACTGGTGGTCATGGAAGGCTCCGAAACGGCTTTACGATACCTGAATGACATCCTCCGACCCATAGTGCAACCATATCGGCAGAATATTGGAGAGGCATTTGTCTTCATGGACGACAATTCTCGACCTCATCGTGCACATCTTGTGAATGCGTTCCTTCAAGATAACGACATCGCTCGACTACAGTGGCCAGCATGTTCGCCAGACATGAACCCTATCGAACATGCCTGGGATATGTTGAAAAGGGCTGTTTATGGACGTCTTGACCCACCAACCACTCTGAGAGATTTACGCCGAATTGTCGTTGAGGAGTGGGAAAATTTGGACCAACAGTGTCTTGATGAACTTGTGGATAGTATGCCACGGCGAATACAGGCATGCATCAATGCAAGAGGACGTGCTACTGGGTATTAGAGGTAGTGGTGTGTACTGCAATCTGGACCACAAATGCTGAAAGTCTAGCTGTATGATGTTACAACATGCAGTGTGTGGGTGTCATGAGCAATAAAACGAGCTGAAATGTTGTTTGTGTTGATCTCTATTCCCTTTGTATTTAACGGTTCCGGAACTCTTGGAACCGAGGTGATGCAAAACTTTTTTTGATGTGTGTATATATTTCAGGTTGATATGTCCAGATACGTCAGATCCTGTTCTAGGAATGTTTTACCCACTCAGTAATACTGGAGGACAATATACTAACACTGCATCTAGAAGAAAGTTGGCAATTGTAAAAAATTTGAAAGCAAACATTCTAAGCCATAGCGCGGAGGAGGCATTTTTTTGTAGCTTATGCGAAGCCAAGTTTCCTAAGAAAAAATCCTTGAAGAAACACATTCATACCCACAGTGGCAACAGGCCATATTCATGTAGCGTATGCAATGCCACATTTACCGTTAGAGGATCTCTGAAGGTTCACAATCTACTGCATAGTGACACAAAGCCATATTCATGTAGCATGTGCGATCGAAAGTTTCCCATTCAACGATATTTGAAGGAACATATACTATCCCATAGCGCCGAATGGCTTTATACATGTAGCGTGTGTGATGCCAAATTTAAAAGGAGAAAAGTCTTGAAAAACCACATGCTAACCCATAGCAATGAGAAGCCTTATTCATGTAGCCTATGTGATGCTAAATTTACACAGAAAGGAACTTTACGAAATCATTTGTTAAAACATAGCGGTGAGAGGCCATATTCATGTGAGGTATGCGAAGCTAAATTTCGCCGAACAGGAACCTTAAAGATGCACATGCGTATCCACAGCAGAGAGACGCCATATTCATGTGGCGAATGTGAAGCTACATTTCGCCAAAGAGGAACCTTAAAGTCACACATGCGTATCCACAGTGGTGAAGAGAAGTCATATTCGTGTAGCGTTTGCAATGCTAAATTTTCCCAAAACCCCACACAAGACACGGCACAAACCTAGAAGAATTGCTGAGTTTTAATTCACCGGCCGTGAAAGCCAATATACCATCTTTTCCCAAAAGGCCTATTTTATGTCGCACATGCTGATGCATAGCAACAGGGTGCCTTATTCGTGTAGCGTATGCAAAGCGGAATTTATTGTGAAAGGAAGCTTGAAGATGCACATGCGTATCCACAGCGGCGAGAAGCCTTATTCATGTAGTGCATGCAAAGCCGCTTTTTCCCGGAAAGATTCTTTGAAGCAGCACATCCTAACCCATAGCGGTCGCAAGTCATATTCATGTAGCGTATGCAAAGCCCATTTTACCCAGAGAGGAAGCCTGAAGAGACACATGCGTTTTCACGGCGGCGAGAACCTATAATCTTGTAGTGTATGTGATGCCAAAATTTCCCAAAATGGAAACTTGAAGACACACATGCGTATCCACAGCGGAGAGCAGCCTTATTCATGATGTCGATTCGAAGCCAAATTTGCCCTGAACAGACACTTGAAGAGAAACCCTTATATCTATACTGATGAGAAGGCAAATTGAAGTAACTCCTGCAAAGCAAACTTCACTCTCAATCCATAGCGGCTAGAAACCATGATCATGTAGCAATTGCAACGCTAAATTTGCTTAGGATATTTGCAGTTGGGTTGTCTTTAATTTTTTGACTGGTTTGATATAGCCCTCCATACCCCTATGTCGTGAGTTTACCGTTTTATCTCCGAAGCATTTCAACACGATTTAACCTTAAGTATACCTAATGTTGTTATCGTGGACACCTTCTATAAATAAGTTTGCTATTCCTAGGTGTCTGAGCATGTGTTCATTCCTCTCTTCTCTTCTCATTGTCAGCAGTTGCTAATAAATCTCCCCATGCTTACACGGCTTAGAAATCCTTCCATTTGACAATCAACACATGTGATCTATATCAGTCTCCTGTAACACCGCATTTCAAATGCTTCTATTTTATTGTTGACTTGTCCCAAAAATAAGGGTTTTGAAAATAACTCTAATCATCAATCTATATTTGATGTCGACATCATTCTGTCCTGCGGAAATTCCGTCTTTGCCTGCGACAACTTAATTTCAGTATCCTCCTTTCTTCGTCCATCAATGGTTATTTCTCTTTTAGCTTTTCACCTGCCAATTTGACTCTTTTGTTTCAGCTCTATGCCTTTATTTAAGTTTCATATTACCGATTTGTATCACTATTTAATTTATTTACGTGTCCAGAAAAAAATAAAGGGAACAATACAAACAAACATACAGACTATAATAACAATTGAAATGAAACCGAATTGAATGCAAAACCCAGAATTTGGCAGTCTTGATGGCCCTGTCAATTATGAGCCAATTGTTAGGCTCAATTCTCTGCACGAGTTACGAAAAGTAGTTTTTTTAGCGTATGGCTTTTAGTGCCGGGAGTGCCCGAGGACATGTTCTTCGGCTCGCCAGTTTTTGTAGCTGCTTCGAGACGGACACCCAATGGGTGAGCTACAAATACCGTTGGGGAGGAAAGTTGGAATGGAAGGTCGAGGAGTTGGAAGGTAGCGGCTGTGGCCTATAGTTAGGGACCAACCCCGGCATTTGCCTGGAAGGAAGATGGGAAACCACAGAAGACAATCTTCAAGGTTGCCGGCGGGGGGATTCGAACCTCCTCGCCTCCCGGATGTGAGCGACTGCCAACAGTCTTGCCGTAAAGACCACGGTTAACTCACCCGGTACGAAAAGTTGGTGAGAGACTATATTCGAAAGATGCGGCAATTATTATAGCTTCGTTTGCTGCCGACAGGTTGTAGCATCTGTCACATGCTGGACTCTTGGCATGTAGTTTGAAAGCTGATCCGCTAGAGAGCAGGTAGGGTTTGATTTACTTCTCGTCGAGTGCATGACTGTGATTGGTTGGTTTTCCAAGGTGTTGGGATTTTCAGTTATTAAAACTGGATGATGAGAAAAGATTGTAGATCTGGAGTTGGTCCAAATATCGTTGTGAGAATTAATATGACATGGAGGCTTAATATCCTCAAATTTGAAAAGAGAAAAGAATCGCAATTTATTATGCCTATATACTATGAATGGGTGTTGGATACTGAAAACATTATGAAAACAATCTTTGACGACGTGTGGGAATATGTGGACATGATTTGCGTTGGTAACTGGTGGAGATAGTCGTACTTGTGATGAAATATGTAAAACAAGTTTAAGGGTGCGGATGTACGTAAGTAGGCTGTGGTCGTGTATGGTTGAAAGGTAATGTATTGATAATCTGATTTTTTTCTCTGTGGTGTGAAGGTCTTCGTATTGTGATGTTATATATATTATCGTCAATCTCGTGTTTCCTCACTGATGGCTCTGACACTCAGATTTTGCAACTTAGCTAAGTTTGTTAACCTTAAACTTATTTTATTTGTAATTGTACTGTTCTTGCTACGTTTCTAGTATGACCCTGATGGTTCCGTTTATACTTGAGTTTGTCTTGTCTGCGCTGTCAAATTCTGAGGACTGTTTTGTTTCGGAACATGGTAGCTACTATGAAAGTAACTATCATCGGCTATCAGCTGATAGAAATAATAGAGTGAGGATAGCAGACATTGCTTAAGATGACGTATGTAAATTGCTCCCCATATATGTGAAGCTGATTAATAAATATTAATCTTGAGTTACGACGAATATAAGTTTTTGAAAAGAAAATAATCGTCTGACTTCGCTACGTTTATGTTTTGTTGGAATAACTGTTTAAAGAGAGAAGATTGCAGCCATTGCTTGAGATTAGAAGAAAAAAGTTACGATGGATATTACCTTTGGAAACCAAATGATGTTATCGTCTGACTTCGCGACTTTTATGTTGGTTGTAATGACCGTATATTTATCGAAACAAGTAATATGTGAATTTGTGGCTGATGTATTGCTAGGAGGTTTCGTGGTTAAGGAAATGAAATACTTTGATAGTTTGTCTGCGGAGTTTCTCCTATTATGTATTATGAAATCTGAACGGCAGCCATATCGTCTTAGACGTAGTATTTAATTATGTTTGAAGGGAATGAGTTTGTCCTCATCTGATACTATATTAGGCTACTGGGAAAGTAGGTACCTGGATTCAAGCTTCCACATCTACATACATTTATTGTTTTATGTATAATTTGTTGTTATGTTGTGTTCAATTTATTTTGTATTTTTATTGTGTTGACAAAATACATTGTACGTCTACCAGATTACCAGTGTATCATTTCTTGGGTCTGGTATTTATTGATAGCTTCAAACTGGTAGCCTGGGTTATGGTCGCAAATGGCCTAGCACGCATTTCTTCCAAATAATCCCTACATGTTTGCAATGGGTACCCTTACCTTTATCTATGGGGGGGGGGGGGGGTGCAATTTGCTCTCTAATGATCGTTGGAAGTGCAAGTCTCAGGTAGGTTTCTGCATACCAGATGATGTTGTGGGTCCTGCAGTTCCCAAGTTCGTCTTCAGGGTAGCCCCATGTATTGAGTGTAGCTCTGCAGCGAGACACTCCCGTTCTCAGTCTGTTGATTGCCTTCCAGATGGCATACGGCTGAAAACACCCCGCAGCTGGTTCTTCCTTGACATTGTTCCAATTAGCTTCGGGTAGAGAATCCCGCCATAATTTCAATCGGCGAGTTACAGGTGATGATGGGATCGCTACAGTTGACAGTAGGCTGCTCTTTCTTGACCTAAGCCTTGTGGGGTAAAGTATATGTCCAAATAATGGGTATCAAGGATCAGTTTCCTGCTTCATCTTCTCTACTTCTGCAGCTGTTCTTCTGCGAATATTTGGTGGTGCTATACCCATGATTTTGTACATTTTGTTAACAGGGGTTGGTCGCAGGCAACCTGTCACTATGCGTCCAGTCTCTTTCAAGGCTACATCAACTAGTCTTGTATGTGCAGAATTTCGCCACACTGGTGCTGCATACTCTGCTGCGGAAAAACTAAGTGCCAGGGTGAACGTACGCAGCACATTTGGCTGTGCACCCCAGGTGGTACCAGTATATTTGCAAATGTTATTCCGGGCAGATATTTTAAGCTTCATATGTTCGCAATGGGTTTTGAATGTGAGAGAACAATCATGCTTCACTCCCAGATAATTTGGAGTGGCACAGTGAGGTGGTTATTGTTCCTTCCAGTGATTATTTAACTTCCTTTTGGCTTCCCTATTGTTCAGATATAATGCACAAACCTGCGTCTTTCCAGGATTGGGCTTCAAGTGATTGTTATTTGGCTAGATCTTCAAGAACAGTTGTCAACTTCATCTCTACCCCCTCAAAAGTTCTGTCTTGAAGAGCAAATGCTATATCGTCTGCATAAATGAATGATCTAGTTCCAGGAACAAGTGGTTGATCATTTGCCTATATATTTTACAACAATGGAGCTAATACGCTACCCTGAGGAAGGCCGTTCTCCTGAGTCCTCCAGCGACTCTTCTTGTTGTTTAGAGTTACATAAAAGCTCCTGTTTTACAACAAAAACTGGACGAATTGTGTTAGGCAGTATTCTTTTGTAGTGGCATATACCTTTCGTATGGTTGACTGTATCAATGAAAGCCACACCTGTAACCTGCCCTGCTTCAAATGCGTCCTCTATACACTGTGTCAGATTAAGGATTTGCCCACGTCATTATCTTCCTGGACGGAAATCTGATTGCTCCTTAATGAAAGTTTTCTCAAAAAAATCGTGAAATACGGTTGAGAATTAGTATCTCCAATGCTTTGTGTAAACGGCAGAGAAGTGAGACTGGACAAAAGGATTCTGGCTCTGTTGTTTCTTTTCCAGGCTTCAGCAGTACTGCATTTTGGCTTTGCGCCAGATCTTAGAGATTTGCAATTTTTAGGTGCAGGTATCATTAGGTTCTCACCCCACTGCTTTGTCGCTGGTCCAAACATTTTAATTTGCTCTGTTCGCAAATCATCCAAATCTGCAGCTTTGTTGTTCTTCATGGACTGCGACACAACTTCCAGTTCTTACAAAGTGAATGGAGTCCCAGGATGGTCTTGTTCTTCAGGATGTCTTTGGATTTTCTTGTTTTCGGATCTTCTGTTAGTCTTTCCGTTCAGAAGCAATTGATGAGCTATTTGATCGGGTCTGACTCGACGGAGGCCAGATGGAACTGTAGTAGGGGAATAACGAGACACCTCCCGCAACAATAGCAATTTAAAACTTGAAACATTAACACGGTTATTAATATTGTACGTGCCTGAACAGAAGTGAGACTTTCCGTTTCCCGCGACTATAAACGCAACTATTTTGTTGTACTCTTTCGTTGTGTAGTTTGTTCTCAAGTGAATTTAATAATGGCTAATGAACTAGAGGAGCAGGATATGGTTTGGTAGAATGACGCGGAGCAAGAATTAAGAAGGCATGGTGAGGCAGATGATGATTTGTTGTAAGTTAGCAGTGTTACTGAAGTCGAAGAGGATAATATAGAACTTAGTGATTCAATGCTTCAGATATTTTTGGCGATGAACTGAATAATGCTGGTGCATAGTACTCTGAGAAAGATGGACGCACAACCTGGTACATCCATTGCCCAAAATACGTTGCAAAATCCAGACACAAGAACTCTGTTCGACGCCTTCCTGGAGTAAAGGATGAGGCGAAAATTGTGACCTCCCGCAGTGAGGTTTTGTCCTTAGGAAGCAATTCAAGAAATTGTGGATTGCACTAACATACAAATGTCAAAATTACGGACGAGATGGGGACGCTTGAAACAGTGACTGTGAATAAATATCTGCGTTACATGGCCTATTCTATTTCTCTTGCGTTTTGAAGGATTCTCATGTGAATGCAGAACATTGGACAATCACTGCCTTGTAACCAATCGGCATTGTGAATGCCAGGCCTCCTAGAAACTAAGCCTGTCTATATTTTCTGTCATTTCGACGTCTCATGACTTCATTCAATATAGTTAAAAGGTACGTATGACCAATTATATTATTATTATTATTATTATTATTATGAGTTAAACACTCATTTCTCTTTAACATAACCGATGTGTACAAAAATGTTTATCTACACTACTATAAATGAACTGTGTTCACTGCCTTCTTAATCCTATCAGAAACACTTATAACAAACACTCATATTCTGCACGATTTAAAATGCGGTTTCTCTGCAGCCTGTATAAAAATGAAAAGACATGTTGCTCTCCTTGGCACACAAATGAACATCTACATTATAGACTTACACTAGCCTTGCGTTCGTGCGGTTCTCCTCGCAATTTCAAATAAAGACAGAATATTATGCCTACGTAAACCGGTACTTTAAAACTAAATTCCTACACTACATAATCAACTTAAATAAATCACTGCCTACCGAGGGAAGTGTGCTTACCGCTCGATCCCTTACATCTAATTAACGTTACACCATATGTACTAAAAGCAAACTACATATTAGAGTGATTTCAACTCATATGTTCCATGCTGGATATGGGTTCGAAGTAAAGTGGTGTCTCAATATTACCCCTTCCTTCCATTTATGTTTAGCCATTTCAGGGATCATTCTGGCATTCCTCCATCAAGCTCCCACCGTCATGGTAATTTGTACATGTTCCTCCTTGTATTTAAAATTGGATGTGCCCTCCGCCATGTGGTCTTGGTCCGATATCCATTCCTAACTCCATTCCTACTGATTATTTAATCGTCGCAGTGAATGTAGCTTTATATTTTGAGTTTCAAAGAAAACTGGCTTTACACTTTGTGGATTCTATTACCAGTATCAAGAAAAAGGCCGTGAACTATCCCCCTTTACAGAATTTATTGAACTACTTGTGTAGATCTCCAAACTGAATTTAGACATACAATTCGCAATTGCCGCATCTTCGAAAATTTTAGTGATCGCTGATGTCCAATTTCCATAAAATTTATTCTGATAATGTAATTGACCGGAGAATAATATTTTACTGTTCGTTTCATCGTGTTTCTAACTCTCAACTTTCTTATACAATTCAATATCCCACTGCAAGACTCGTGAGTTATTACAACACGTGCCTTTACGCTGTCAGAGAAGAATACTACCCGTCAAGGCGACTGCCTTTCAAAAACTTAGTGCTCTCAAAATATCTGTCCCTGCCAGACGTCAGATTCGACTCTTGACTCAAGTTGTCTTTTTAATTCATTAATTTCATAATCATTATTATCGATCATGAGCTGATCAAGCTGATCGTGCTCAATATGTCTATACGAATACATTTTTGTGATAATTCTGCGTCCTTATTTGTGGTTAATCTACCTTCTCTAGTTTGGAACTTTGTTCGTGAATAATTTGAGCAAACTTAGAACTTGGTATGACTTGCTTTTATCTGGAAGTTAGTCCATTCGTGCCTCTGGATTGTCGTTTTTCTCATCTTCTGTGAGTACAGACATGTTAGTTTTGTTTACTCACTGGGCCTAGCACTTTCACTGCAACTTTTCCATCTCAAGTGTCCAAGAATATATCAGCTGTGTTATGTCTTATTTTATCTGCGAAATAACTATTGGTGTCGTCACCAAGACAGCCAGTGCAATTTGCATTCAGGAAAATTCATTACAAAGGAAAGGTTGAGGACATACCTGTTGGTATATTCTCCTAACCCTAGAAGCAGCACACGGGGAGGAGGATGAGGGAGGGGGGAGAGGGGAGGGGAGGGAAAATAATGCCACCGTCTTTTATTTCACTACCATTCATGCTTCAAATTAATGATAATAAAATCACTGAGTCCATTTTTGACAAATGAAGATAATGCATGAATTTGGAACTAAATTTCCCTCTCTTTTTAAATCTCCAATCAGTTTCAACAGTAAAAACTTTAAGTCTGTGTAATTTAGATAGATGTAATCGGTAGTTTTCAGTATTTCAATGAAATAAATCCCTAAGAGCAATGAAATCACACAAGTCCACACAATGCAACGAATGAAATCACTAAGTTCCCTCAATCCATTGAAATTATTCTGATCATTCCCTCTCTAACCATGGATATTATTGTCAAAAACACACTGATATCAGATAATAGGCTGATGAAGATCTTGGACCCAGAAATGAACACTTCCAAGCTTCATAAACCCTTCAACAGAAACATAAAGACGATATCATCTGATATGTAATCCTCCGGCGGGTTCTTACGACTCAATGTAATGTACCGGTATCGTTTTTCTTTTCAAGAACTCAGTGCTGCGGAAAGTGATGACTCTAGGTGCAGTTGCTATTTGCTTTGCCTCTACCAGTCACAAATGTGCAATGTGAATATTATCACCGTCAGTTGTGGATTCACGTATTAGGAATTCACAATATCAAGACAAACAAAGCCGTTATATACATGTATGCTGAGCATTTCGCTGCAAAGGGCCCTGATGAAGTAATAACATGTCTTCAGGATTATATTCAGGCTAACAAGTCAACAGAAAAAGAAAAAAATGTTTGGTAAAATAAGAATATTGTATCCAGTACCAGGACACAGTATGATGCCAATTGATTCAGGTTTTGGAGCGATAGAACGATGTAAGAAGTAGTGTGAAACCGTTTATGGCCCTAACAAGTATGTCAAAATTGTGAAGGAACGTAAGAAGAAGAACCCTTTTGAAGTTGTGTTAGTGCAAACACGTTTACCTTAGTCTCTGCGTCTATTGTCTTCAGAGGCATATTGAAGTCCACTTTGCCGGATATATCTGAATGTCGTCGGGTCTTCTTCCAGGCAAGTGGTAAGAGTAATTATCCGAGGAGACTAACGGAACAGGCTTTCAGGAGGTGACATTGAATAAATATGGTATATATAAGAGTAGCCTGATTAATTCAAGTGCCAATCACAAGACAGAACGAATTTGCCATTGAAGGAGCAAAAGGTGAAGGACTTTCAACACGTGCTGCAGTATGTGCCAGTTAACGATAGATTGTTTTATAGCAGTGTTTTTTAAACGACTGACTCCCGTGTAGATAATTCTGATATAATGGGTGATGTGGATGAGTATGAGTGATATTTAAAGCCTAGGAATTAAAACAGGAACACATTACAAACCCAAAATTCACTAAATCCACAAGTTATTTAATTTGCATTCCGGTATACTATATTTTATTACCAATTATAGTCTTTAGTTATCTTCAATAACATTTGATAAGCATGTTTGGGTGTAACAGAAAATCAGACCACAGAATTGAAAAATACGGATTCTGTGTAAGTGTGAAACTTTGTATTTCATTTCCTGAAAAGTTGCAATAATGGACTTAAGAATTTCATTTATTGGGCCCTACTTTTGAATTCACACATAGGTAATACTTAAGCTATTTGTAAAAAGCTTCACAATCTCCAGTTACTACCATATTTCATCATATTATTTTTAATATATAGCTCTATTTATAATTATTTTATTTTCTTAGTGGCAATTTCTGCCCCCAACTCGCCCCCCACCCCGCCCTGTGGGGCTCCATGATATCATTTCTGTAGAATCGCTGTCAGTTTAGAACAGTTTGAAAGTATGAAATTGTTGAATTTTATATTAAATCAGTGTGTTTAGCAACGTTTCATGGTCTGTAAAGCTTATATGCAGTAGTTTTTCTGTTATAAGAAGGAGCAGTTCATTTTTTCTCTGTGTGAATAATAAGTTTGTGAAAATGAATAGATTGTATAAAAGATCTTTACAAGAGAGTGATATTATTGATGAGTCGGAGGTTGATTTACCAGAAGACCATGGAACTGACAGTGAAGATGAGGTTGATGCGTATACATATTAATAGACATTGCAGCTCTAAACTCCTACATTTTACTAACGCAGTGTAAGGCGACCTTCAACTAGGATAAAACAACACCAGAAAAATGTATCTTCAAAACTTAGGTGTTGAATTGGTGAGGCCTTGTGTTGAAGAACGTTCCCTAACTTTACAAGGACTGCATTTCTTAGGGACTCATGCTGTGGATGAAGTACTCTGAAATAATTTGAAGAGAAAAAGAAACGAAACTAAACTTCAGCCGGCGAAAAGTGCTAGATGTCATGTTTGCGCTTAGAATGCTTTATACACCAAATCAAAGAAGAATGTTACCAAAACTAACATTGCTTGTGGAAACTGTGAGATATATCTTTGCAAAGGTCATACCGAAACTCAAGTGCAACGCGGTGGAGGCTCATGTTCTACGACTTTAGATGATGACATGCATTGAGACTGCACAAAGTGTTGCAAAACGTTTTTAAGTGATTTGTAAACTAAAGACCATGATTTTTAAGTACTTTCAGAAGTTAGAATTATGCGATATAGTTTATATTATACTTATTTTAATAAATATATTAATACCATCAACAATTAAATGCGTATTAAGTTAAAGAATTCGGTGGTCAAAAATTGCCCCCCTTGGTACTCCATGTGACCAAGAAAAGGTTGGTGCTTATAGAGCTAATACAGTATATTGGTCATGGAGTTTATTCCCCGCATTGGGACTTTCTATTCTTATTCTTTTCCTTAGTCTTGTTTTCTCTGAAACCACCAACAGAGGCTCTTCTTTGGTGTTTGCTTTGTATTTATTATGTATTATTGTCTGATTACAGTGAATTATTATATGTCTGCTACTTACCATCAAAATCAAACACCCTCATGTGCTTCGATCTCTCGGCAACATGATGAACGTCTGCAATGCCACTCACTCAACGCTGTAATTTCGCTCACCTGACAACAGATGTCACTCAATAGCTTTACTTGTGCTCCGGTTGAATTTCCACCGTCAGCTCATGCAGCTTTCCTTGGTCAGCAGTGACAGGAGCGGAACCCTTGAAAATGCCGGACGCGGTTTCCGGTGAAACGTCGGGAGATATCCTGTCTGGACCACGGCCTACAAGCCCGAAAAACTTGAACTTAATTATGAACGCCGGCCGTGAAAGCCTAAGCTGTTATTTTCTGTCATGTTCATCTTATCGTGTATCCCCTACCCTCCCCTAACCCTCCTCCTCGGCTCAGCCAGCCGTCAGCAGTTCTATTTGCCACTCTCCTTCAGTGCATTCAACACTCAACTTGTGCCTGTCGTACGAGGTAATCACTCAACCAGCGGACATCTTCTAATGGCTTCACAAAACCTTTCCACTCGCCATGTCATGGTGACTTGGTCATGGCGATCTACAATTATCTTCGAATTCTACAATGCACAAGATAAGTAGCGCATTTTAGCGTATCTTAAACTCTGCCTAATTGGGCAGTTGTTTTAAATACAATGGACAAGAACAGCGAAGATGAGGCAGGAGTGGAAAGACCTAGGGAGACTCGCATGCAGTGACCAATAAAACAATGCATCAACTAGAAAGACACCGTTCAGTGGGCATGCAGCAAAGCGGTACATATCTCTGGTGTGGAATAAAGGCTTCTCACAGAGCGGTGACCTCAAGAAGCACACTGTTGTACATACTGGAGTGAAGTAATACACTTGTAGCACATGTGAGAAGTCATTTGCATGGCGGACAGAACTAATGGAACATTGTCTCGCGCTCTAATTTGAGGAAACATCATCGTGTTCACTAGGGAAAATAACCTTACTGCATCACAAGGAATTCAAAAGGTTCAACTATCTTGCGAAACACTTGTTAATTCGTTCCGGGACCACATGTGCACAACATAGTGAATGATTTGTGGGATGTTAAAGAACGTGTATAGGTATCTGCATCCAAACTAGATGTTAAAACTCCACCGGTAAGGTTTTGTATTGCATTTTAAAAAGACCTATTTGAAACGGTTCAATATACGTAGATTTTACTGAAGAGTGAAGACTTGGCAGTTTCAGTCATTGTTCAAGTGCTTAGATAGGGTAAGCTTTGTGCTTAGTGGCAGTGGGAAGCTCCCAGATATTGGTTGATGGCTATTATGATTTCCGTAATACTAATGGATATTTGAGGCCTTGATATCGCCAGACTCAGAAATGAAGATTGTTGTAGCGAATGTTATGCCATCGTAATATAATTTACTTAATCTTTAATCAGCTGCACATCTATGTAGAAGGCCCAATCAGAAAGAATAACCCCGAATGCTCCTCAGGACTTGCTCACCTGATGAGTTAAAACTGAGCAATTCCCTGCAAAGCAGGAGGCCATAGCCCTTATGGGATTTGTAAGGCTATTTATTTATTTATTTATTATTTATTTAAATACATGTGGATTTTTTAATCAAACTGCTATGTTTTACCACGTTGGTTGGGATTGCAATTCTTAACCGGCTCCGGGTCTAAGTCACCCACAACGTGGGAACTTTGCATCTCACTCAATTCTGATGCAAGATTAAAGTTGATTGATCAACTCGAAGTGGGAGTCCAATATTGCTGTGTCAAAAGCTATTTATTCAGCTCTACGTGGGAATCATACTTTGCCTTCTTCAACTATACCATAAAACTCTGAACTAGATCTACAAGTGAATTTTCTAGTTCTATCAAGATCACTTGATATTGCAATCAAGTACAACTTTCGAACTGTGAAAATGATCCTTCATAATTAAAAGTGATCTCATTTCCAAAAACATTCAACGTGCGTCATGCCCAACAAATAGACCGACTCTTATAGAATAAGAATCCTCACATTCCTTCCTGCTCGTTTCAATACCATTTAACCGGTTAATGTACCGGTACTTAGATTATATAAGATTTTGATTCCTTTTACTTTGTAAATTATGAAGTTATATCTACGAAAGGCTTGTACATTCTTGTAATTTCTCATTAAGTAGTAACTCTGTTTAAAATTACCTTACGGTTGTATTTTGTAAAGCCACGTCTCTTTGTCCAACCTGAAATACGTTGGAGCATTTAACGCTTCTTAGCATGTTATTTTACTATCAACCAAGCTAGCAAGCTCAGCTTTGTTTGCTGAATACTTCTTAGCACAAAATGTTAAATTATGTTATTGACCACCTTCTTGGCACGCTACGTAAACTTATTTATTCGTTATTGTCGTGCTCTAACAAGAACATTTGTTCAATTTTGAACCTTGTGGTTAAGCTTGTGGTTCTTATCATAGTTATTTCTAGAATCATTTTTCCATCTAAAACTATTGTGTTGTGTATAATATTTCTGCTTAGTTATTCTAGTCACGGAGAGCCTTCTTAATTAATTTTATAAACATTTATTACTCTTATGCAATTTGGCTTAAATGTTAGGCACAACAGTAATCTCATTTTTATAGTGAAGGTCTTGTCTTGCTTATTAATGCAAACATTGCATTTTCCCTTTGTAAGAAAACTCACTAGCTTTTGTTCAGCTTGCAACTGGCCTCGGAGGTCTCTTATTTTTATGCAACCTATTTCAATTATTTCAATATTCTTCATTAATATCACTGCTATAAATAGCACCACTCCTTTCACTATTTTTCGTATAATCATCATATTTCTTGTGCTAATTTATTAATTGTTAATAAATTGCGTGGATCCCCTGCACCTACAGTATTTGTTCTACAGTCTCTCCTATACGTCTTCAATTTTCCTACATCATCTTCCGTCTGGAAGTGATTGAGCCCTCCCAATTGCTCCACCTGTATAACGTTGTGGCGAGAAGTTACTTATGTAGCTGAAGCCCAGCAACTTGCTCTAGCAGCAGTGCTTTAAGCTGCACATACACTATATGTATATTTTCATTAATGCACATAATGCCAATTTGTTTAATCAGGACGAGTCAGGGAAGTGATTTTGAATGGAAATCGGCCCTAGAGATATTGAAAGGAATCTTTCCGGCATTTGCGTGGTAATGAAATGAAAATGCGAAATCACGATTTTACTGTTGAGTAAATTTTCTCGACCAATTGAATATATAATACAGCTTTGGGTTTATTAGGTCGAGTGAAACTTAAACAAACCGACGTTTCGAGACAACTGCTTGTCCCTTTATCAAGATTTGTCAAGAAAGAAAGAATGAATTAGTTAACAATGGCATATATGATGATGATGATAGTTGTTGTTTTAAGGGGCCTAACATCTAGGTTATCGGTCCCTAATAGTTTTGGTGATCGTGAAGATGAAAATGGAATGCAAACTATAACTAAAAACTAACTACTAACTTACATACTAGAAGTAGAAATGTAAAGCAAAAGGAGAACAACGCAAATAGAGGACAGGAGGAAAAAAATGCCCTCAACCCTCGAAGAATGAGGATTGAGGGACCTGGAAGGAAGGAGAGCCATGAAAGGCAGATAGGAAAGAGAAAGGGGAGAGGGTCCATCCCACAGGTAAGGGACAAAAGGGGGAAACCGGACCCAGCTCAGGAATCCCTCGGGGTCGCCAACTCCCGAACTCACCAGCCGTGAGCCCCTGAGGGTGTAGCAATATCCAGGGTGCACCAGAAGTGGTGGGGCTACATACACCCTGCCTCCTTGAGGGCCTTGAGCAGAGGGTAGGAGAGAACATGAAAAGAAAATGAAGGCTGACCCCTCGCAGAAGGAGGGTATCAGAAAAGATGAGACGAGGGCCAATTAAGGCCGGAAAGGAAGAGACTCCCTAGGCCTCGGATACCCTAATACCGTCGGGGTCGGAAGAGAACAAGAGTTGACCAAGTGAGGTCGACAGGAAAGAAGACAGAGAGGAGCCCGGCACAAGTAAGTGGAAGCAATGCCGGAATCAGCTGGGTTCCCATGGTCGCCAACCCACGTCCCACTAGATGTGAGCCCCTGGGGGAAATGGCATATAGCCTCCATTGATAATTGGTATAACATAGGAAGCCATGTCGAAATAAATAGTTACTCAATGACCTCCTGAGACTAGGAAGATGTAAGTAATGAAACTATAGAGTGCAGCCATGATATATTCAAGGGATAACCATTACCTCAATTAAAATTGTGTGGTTGTTTACTTCCTATATTTCAATCGCGTCATACGAGTTGTGAAATGTTTCTCCATACAGATGACAGAAGTTTCATCAAGGAGAATTTAATGGTCATCCTGTATGGCATGGACAGCAACCGCAGACTTCTGTGATTGGCAAAGACGTAAATTTTCAGAATGTCTGAAGTGGGATTTGAACGCACTCCTTCCCAATGCCAGCAAGTCACAATGTAGCGCACCGGAGCTCTAGACCACTGTGGCCGGTAAAGAAGCACATATAAATTCCTACTTGGCATGTTATCCATAGCTTGAAGCACTTCTACAGTAAACCTCTAAGCTTTAAATCTTAATCTGTTCCTTCTTGTGTTTCCGCCATGCGCTGCAGCTGATTGAGCAATGGAAACTACAGAACCTTAACGACAAGAGATTGTATAACGTGTGGACCTCTAATGTCAGTTACTATTTATCTATGGTATATTCACTGGACCAAGTAATATTCCTGTCATGTGTGGGTCACCCTTATCGAATCCTGAAGAACTCTGTTTAATATTAACGAACTCTCTGAGCAGAAGAGGAGACTGGTCTTATTTTCCTAATTATATCATAATTTGTTCTAGGCGACGTATTACATAAACCTGCGTGGCTCAGCAGTAACGTTCTCGCCTGCTGAACTTAATATAGCGGGGTTGAATCCCGACGCAGTCAGTTGGCATTTGAGGGTGCAAGGGAGTCGTGTCAGTAGATTTACTGGCACGTTGAAGATCACCTCCGCTGTAAATTCCGACATCCAGTCGTCTCTAAAAGTAACAGTAGTTAAAACGGACGTAAAAACTATAACATTATTATTATTATTGTATTACAGGAACGATGAGTAAGAGGACGTGTGCCCTTGAGTCCCACCAATCAGTTAAACCTAGAAAAATTGCTGAGTTTTAAACAGTTAATTGTTTATCTGTTGGACCTAGTTCATCTTATATTGGGTAAAGTCGAAAGTAGAGTGGAAGAGAGTGGAGGGTTTTGGTGAGAGATCTTTGAAGGGTTAGGTAACCGTGATCTACTGACAGCGAAAAGACCAAGGTAAGCTGAAACCCTTTTCCATCCCTTGAAATAGAAGTATAAGTCTCTCATAAATCTACGAACATTACAGTCACTGAAATTAGGGAATTCGACATTAATATTTAATGTGAATGTTAATTTCTTCAGGATAGGAATTTCATTGTTATAGTTTCTGATACCGCTATAACTATGTTGAGGCTCACAGGTCGTCATATGGAAAACAATTTTGGTAACACAGCTAAGTAAGATGGAAATAATAAATATAATTTCATCGTATTGCATTTAAATTCACTTTCCTCACAGTGCCCACAATCATGTCACATTCTTCTCGATGTGGAGAGCACATTTTTCAAGCAACTCTTTCTGAAATACATATTTTTTCATCTTAACATGTACAATTTTGGAGACCGATCGCCATTTTTTTTTAAATATTTGGAGTGTTGTACTCACAGACATTTTTCATGTGATGACACATGAGAAGATGGGCTTTTATCCTTGTGATACGTGTAGCCAACGTAGATCAGTTGCTTTGTGTGCTCATACATAGGCGAACAGACTGTAGGCATACGATCATGGATTATTGGGTTTGAGGGGCAACGCACAGTAAAAGAGTTTATATAGAAATATATATATATAAACAATCAATGGTTATCTTTGCTAACTTAATATTGATTGATAAATGATCTTACCTGATGAATTATAGCTTTAGTTTATAATAATACCACTAAATAAAACGCCAGCCGGGTAAAAGATTGGAGGAATAAGTGCAATTTAAATACTTACAACCTTTTATAAGACAAAGTCGATGTTGTGGGATCTTGTGGAATATTGGGACACGAGTGAAACAATATGATCATAATTTTCCAATTATGACTTATCGTCCCACCTCTGGCAAAGTAGCGAAAGTGCAAAAATAGCGAATCTGCAATCTATATCATGGACTTACCATTAATATTAGATCTACAATCTGGCAAAGTATTGTATCTGTAGCTCGTTCCGTTTGGCAACAATTAGCTCTTCTTTATTTACGAAACTGCATACAATGGGATTTTGACAGTGGTAAAGTAGCGAATCTGCACTTTGGTTAGTTTGCTGTAGTCATCACAATAGTAGCCTATACAACAATGTTTAGTACAGCAAAATAACGAATTTGAGAAATTCACTCCCCGAACCTAATGTTTCAGAAGAATCGGATTCTGTGTAGATTGTGGTATGCTAATTTTTCTATTAAGGATCAGGAAAATGGATGTCTGAAATCATCATTAATCCCTTCACTTGACAGTAATTCTAGGCAAGAGGTTTTGAAGCCTCCGGTACCCGTCCAGACAGTGTTTGATCGACGTACTTCACCAGACGGAAGTTTTCAAGCTGAAAACAACCCTAATTAACTGCATAATGATCCAAGCCCACTAACTCTGGTGCAATCATTACCAAAGGAACGTAAGAAGACCGATCCAAAAAAGTGGAAGAGAAATATTCAGAGAGTTCGTTGGCTGAGGGGAGACTGTCAAAGGGAAACAGATAGCACCAAGATCTTTGAAAATCCCAGGATGTTTGAGTAAGAAAAATCACACATGTGCAAATAACTTTCCTGTTGAAGAACGGGAAAACATCTATAAAGACTTTCGAAATTTACTTACAGTTTCTGAACAATGCCAGCTAATCACTGACTATGTATCTCAGCAGAACAAAGGAAGAAAAACTACTGATGGCCCCTCAAGGAGATGTTATACTACCTTTACCGAAGGTAATGAGAAGGTTTCTGTCTGTCGTGAATTTTTCCTAGATACATCAAATATCTCAGAGGGTTTAGTAAGAGGAGCACTATGCAAAACAAATGAACAAGGAATTGTACTTCCTGAGATGAGAAGGATGAATCAAAGAATCAGTTTAAAGTAGAAGATGATAGGTTCATTAGAGAACATATTTTGTCTTTTCCCAGTGTAGAATCACACTATTGTCGGAAGAAAAGTGAATACAGTTACCTCAAGCTCTGCCTCAACATTACGAAAATGTACGAACTTTACAAAGTGAAATGACAAGATTCAGGGAGGAGTTGTGCAAGTATTGAATAGTACAGCAGAGTTTTCTGTGAATACAAACTTACATTTCATGCCCCTAGGAAAGACGTCTGCAAAATTTGCTCAAAGAAGAAAAACAGAAGAAAGGTGAAATTAATATAAATGAAAAAGAAGCATGAAAAAAAGATGCGGCATGTAATTTGAAAAATATTGGCAAAGAAAAGGCAAAGAGTGACAAAACTAAGTTGGCATTCGAATTTAATTTGCAAGCTGTGTTAAGTACTCGAAAAGGAGCCCAAGGTCCATTTTGCTTTGTAAGAAAGCTAGCTGTTTTTAACTTAACAACTTACAATTTAGGTGATGCCCCAGTAGATTGTTTCGTTTGGGATGAGACTGAAGCTAACGTAAGAGAGGGAGTGTGGAAATCTCAAGCAACATTTACTCATATCTTATGACACATCCTGATATTGAGAATGTAATGATAATGTCAGATAGCTGCGGAGGACAACAAAAAGATGCGAACTTTGTTTGTATGTGTCTAGAAGCAATCAATAAACAACAAAAGCTCCAGCAGATTGATCACATTTATTTTGAGGCAGGGCACAGTTTAATGGAATGTGATTCTATTCATCAAAGAATATATATATCTGCAAAGAACCTCCCAGTGTACACTCCTGAAGGATGGGTTCAACATATACGAAATAAGAGTTTAGTGCTTTGCAGTCGGTCAACACGAATGCACCCAAAAGAGATGGGTTATACCCTAATCCTGAGATAAATTACATGAGATTTTATAAAACACTAGGATGACCAGTTTCGATCGTCAAGCGATCATCATCAGATCCATTACACTTAGGCTACAAAATCCATGTTTGAAATACAGGTGAAAATGTTTACAATATGTACAATTATTTAGTTGCAGTATTGGTACTGCAACTGTCATTGTATGCTAAATGCAGTATATATGTTAGGTGAAATGCTAAATGGTGATAGCTATCCGGAGATTGTACTTTAGAGAGATTATATGGTTGTAAACTATGGTTAAACTATAAAATTTTAGGCTAACTACTTATCTGATTGTCTTCCGTACTACAGCTACTCGCAGTTTTCGTGCTCACTGGAACTCACTGTGCGTTCGACTGCGGTGGTTATCTTAACGACTGGTTTTTCCTGCCTTCTCCCCTCCCCCTTGCCCCTAAGTGCTGTGGGGAGTGATAGCGATGTGTTTATGTGAGGTGTTGCCAACCTAGATAAGATGTATGTTATTGAATGAGGTGGGTCTACAACTATTAAAGACCGTGGATTAGCCCTCGCCACGCGTGGAGCATAACCCATTCGAACTAAGCGTTGACGGTCTTATGAGGACGTCCCGGCACCTTTAATACTGCCGCGAATATGGGCCTTGGTTTATTGTAGAAGAAAAGTACATCGTACACCTGATCCAGATAACATTTACCTATTAAAAACCCCCTAATTTCCCCCCTTTTTTATCTAGCTTGGCTGTGTCGCTAAATTGTGTTTTGTTTCCGACAGGTTGTGTTTTTTAGTAGCGTGAAGAGGGGTGAGCTCTCCATGAACGTGTGTTCATTTAGATTGTTGGGATTGTTTCGTTTGGCTAGGTGTATCTCGATTGCTTCCTTTATGTCAAGAGCTCTGCCTTTCGATTCGTGATGGATTATTTTAAGGTCCGACTCTATGTTGGTAAAGCTGTGCCCTGCGTCACACATATGTTCGCACACGGCTGAATGTGTTCCGTATCTTATCGCATTCCTATGTTCATTATAACGTGTGTCTACTCGCCTTCCACTCTGCCCGATGTAATTAGCTTGACAATCGGTGTCTTGGCACGTTATAGAATATACCCCTGACCTTCAATACGGGTCACGTTTATTTAGATTACTATTTAGGAGGTGCCTAGCGGTTGTGTTTTTCGTCGTGAAAGCTATATTTATGCCTTGCTTTTTGAATAGGTTAGTGATTTTATATGTATTCGCATTCACATAGTTGAAACGCGCAAATTTTTTCTCATTACTGTCCGGTTTGGGAATCGTTTTATCTTTATTTTTATGTTTGGCTATAATTTGATTTATTTTGCTTGGCGAGAAGTTGTTTTCCTTTGCTATTTGCATAATAGTTCTTATTTCCTTATTATAGTTGTCTTTTGACATGGGTATGTTTAAAGCCCTATGCACCATTGAATTGAAACCCGCTAGTTTGTGCGTACTGGGGTGATTAGACTGATTGTCGATTGCATGCGAGGTTTGTGTTGCTTTCCGGAATATGGAATATGAAAGGTCGTTGTCTTTACGTTCAATAGTTATATCGAGATAATTTATTTTCCGGTCTATTTCGGATTCCTTAGTGAATTTGATAGAGTGGTGAAGGCTATTAATGGATTGGAGAATTGTTTCTTCGCTTGTTAGTTCAGTATCGTAGATGCAAATTACATCATCTACGTATCTTTTCCATATTACTATTCCCTTTGTTGAAGTATTTTCTAAGAACGCATTTTCTAGTGCATTGATGAAGATATCAGCGATTAACCCACTTAGTGGCGATCCCATTGCTAGGCCTTCTCTCTGTGTGTATATTTTATTGTCGAATTGAAACACGTTTTGGGTGAGAACGACCCTCAGTAATCTCACAATCTCTTCAATTTCTTTTACCGAATTGTTGGATTTTAAGTTGTTTTCGATAGTGTTGATTGCTTCAATAATCGGAATATTGGTGTACATGTTAGTTACGTCGAAGGATACTAGCCTGAAGCTAGGTTTCATTTGTAGGGTGTTCAATGCTGTTACTAGTTCTGTTGTGTTCTTTACAGAGTTGTTTTTGTCGTTGGAAAGACGGCATTTAAAGATTTTTAGTAACTCTTTGCTGATTTTGTAATTAGGGGCATTCCTACAATTGACTATTGGTCTCATTGGGCATTCCTTTTTGTGTATTTTTGGTTGTCCCCTCAATGACGGTATTTTCGGGTTCATGTTTATTAGTTTTGATTTTTCGGCTTTGGTCGGTATGTATTCTGTTTCTTTTAGCGCACTTTTTATTTGTTTTTGGACAATGTTGGTGGGGTCTTTTGTTAATTCCATGATTTCGTTGTTGTTTAGGAATTCGACTGTTTTTTCAATGTATTCTGTTTTGTTCAAAATTACTGTAGTGTTTCCCTTATCTGCTTTTGTGATGATTAAGTCATGTTCTTTTATTTTTTGTTTCAACGACTTTATTTCTTTGAGTTGTTTGTTGTTTTGAATGTTATTGCTATCGCCCTCTCGTTTGAGGATTTTTTTTTGGCTTCGTTGGTGGCGAGATTTTTGGTTAATTCCCTGTCTTCTGCTGGGAGCTTGTGACTGGCTATCTCAATATCTGTGATTAACTGTTTTATATTGTGGTTCGTGTGTGCGTCTGTGCAGTTGTATTTCAAACCTTTGTCTAACATATTCATTTCACCTTGAGAAAAGGTTACGTTCGTTCTGTTGTTTACTCTGCTGTGGAAATTGAATTCATTGTTATTCGTGTGTTGTTCGTTAGATTGATGGTTCTGTGTTTCTCCTAGTTTTCTTAATTTATTTTCTAGCGTTTCATGCTTCCTCGTTGCTCTGATTTTGATGGTGTCATGTAGGTGCTCGGTGAAGCTGTCCCATTGGGCTGTGTGCCAGAAATTACTTAGTTGCAATTGAATGTCGTATAATTGTTGGTTAATTTTTTGCTCTCTTATGTATGCAAATCTTAATACGTTTTTTAACCAAAGCGCTTTGGCTTGTTTGGTTGAAATGATCGAGGCTGGTGTGTTCGGTACGGTTTTAATTGTTACGTATTTAGGGATGAGATTTAGTTCTATACATTTTTTGTTGAACCAAATTGACTTGTCTAAATTCATGAGTTTCAGCCTGAGTGATTTGAATTTCTTGGCTTCACGAATTGCCTGACTAGCCGTGAACATTGTGGTGTTTGAAGCCATATTTTCAGTGTTGCCTTAGTAAACAAGAGTTTAGTGCTTTTCAGTCGGTCAACAGGAATGCACCCAAAAGAGATGGGTTATACCCTAATCCTGAAATAAATATCATGAGATTAATAAAACACTAGGATGACCAGTTTCGATCGTCAAGCGATCATCATCAGATCCATTACACTTAGGCTACAAAATCCATGTTTGAAATACAGGTGAATATATTTACAATATGTACAATCATTTAGTTGCAGTATTGGTACTGCAACTGTCAGTGTATGCTAAATGCAGTATATATGTTAGGTGAAATGCTAAATGGTGATAGCTATCCGGAGATTGTACTTTAGAGAGATTATATGGTTGTAAACTATGGTTAAACTATAAAATTTTAGGCTAACTACTTATCTGATTGTCTTCCGTATTACAGCTACTCGCAGTTTTCGTGCTCACTGGAACTCACTGTGCGTTCGACTGCGGTGGTTATCTTAACGACTGGTTTTTCCTGCCTTCTCCCCTCCCCCTTGCCCCTAAGTGCTGTGGGGAGTGATAGCGATGTGTTTATGTGAGGTGTTGCCAACTTAGATAAGATGTATGTTATTGAATGAGGTGGGTCTACAACTATTAAAGACCGTGGATTAGCCCTCGCCACGCGTGGAGCATAACCCATTCGAACTAAGCGTTGACGGTCTTATGAGGACGTCCCGGCACCTTTAATACTGCCGCGATTATGGGCCTTGGTTTATTGTAGAAGAAAAGTACATCGTACACCTGATCCAGATAACATTTGCCTATTAAAAACCCCTAATTTCCCCCCTTTTTTATCTTGCTTGGCTGTGTCGCTAAATTGTGTTTTGTTTCCGACAGGTTGTGTTTTTTAGTAGCGTGAAGAGGGGTGAGCTCTCCATGAACGTGTGTTCATTTAGATTGTTGGGATTGTTTCGTTTGGCTAGGTGTATCTCGATTGCTTCCTATATGTCAAGAGCTCTGCCTTTCGATTCGTGATGGATTATTTTAAGGTCCGACTCTATGTTGGTAAAGCTGTGCCCTGCGTCACACATATGTTCGCACACGGCTGAATGTGTTCCGTATCTTATCGCATTCCTATGTTCATTATAACGTGTGTCTACTCGCCTTCCACTCTGCCCGATGTAATTAGCTTGACAATCGGTGTCTTGGCACGTTATAGAATATACCCCTGACCTTGAATACGGGTCACGTTTATTTAGATTACTATTTAGGAGGTGCCTAGCGGTTGTGTTTTTCGTCGTGTAAGCTATATTTATGCCTTGCTTTTTGAATAGGTTAGTGATTTTATATGTATTCGCATTCACATAGTTGAAACGCGCAAATTTTTTCTCATTACTGTCCGGTTTGGGAATCGTTTTATCTTTATTTTTATGTTTGGCTATAATTTGATTTATTTTGCTTGGCGAGAAGTTGTTTTCCTTTGCTATTTGCATAATAGTTCTTATTTCCTTATTATAGTTGTCTTTTGACATGGGTATGTTTAAAGCCCTATGCACCATTGAATTGAAACCCGCTAGTTTGTGCGTACTGGGGTGATTAGACTGATTGTCGATTGCATGCGAGGTTTGTGTTGCTTTCCGGAATATGGAAAATGAAAGGTCGTTGTCTTTACGTTCAATAGTTATATCGAGATAATTTATTTTCCGGTCTATTTCGGATTCCTTAGTGAATTTGATAGAGTGGTGAAGGCTATTAATGGATTGGAGAATTGTTTCTTCGCTTGTTAGTTCAGTATCGTAGATGCAAATTACATCATCTACGTATCTTTTCCATATTACTATTCCCTTTGTTGAAGTATTTTCTAAGAACGCATTTTCTAGTGCATTGATGAAGATGTCAGCGATTAACCCACTTAGTGGCGATCCCATTGCTAGGCCTTCTCTCTGTGTGTATATTTTATTGTCGAATTGAAACACGTTTTGGGTGAGAACGACCCTCAGTAATCTCACAATCTCTTCAATTTCTTTTACCGAATTGTTGGATTTTAAGTTGTTTTCGATAGTTTTGATTGCTTCAATAATCGGAATATTGGTGTACATGTTAGTTACGTCGAAGGATACTAGCCTGAAGCTAGGTTTCATTTGTAGGGTGTTCAATGCTGTTACTAGTTCTGTTGTGTTCTTTACAGAGTTGTTTTTGTCGTTGGAAAGACGGCATTTTAAGATTTTTAGTAACTCTTTGCTGCTTTTGTAATTAGGGCATTCCTACAATTGACTATTGGTCTCATTGGGCATTCCTTTTTGTGTATTTTTGGTTGTCCCCTCAATGACGGTATTTTCGGGTTCATGTTTATTAGTTTTGATTTTTCGGCTTTGGTCGGTATGTATTCTGTTTCTTATAGTGCACTTTTTATTTGTTTTTGGAATTTGTTGGTGGGGTCTTTTGTTAATTCCATGATTTCGTTGTTGTTTAGGAATTCGACTGTTTTTTCAATGTATTCTGTTTTGTTCAAAATTACTGTAGTGTTTCCCTTATCTGCTTTTGTGATGATTAAGTCATGTTCTTTTATTTTTTGTTTCAACGACTTTATTTCTTTGAGTTGTTTGTTGTTTTGAATGTTATTGCTATCGCCCTCTCGTTTGAGGATTTTTTTTGGCTTCGTTGGTGGCGAGATTTTTGGTTAATTCCCTGTCTTCTGCTGGGAGCTTGTGACTGGCTATCTCAATATCTGTGATTAACTGTTTTATATTGTGGTTCGTGTGTGCGTCTGTGCAGTTGTATTTCAAACCTTTGTCTAACATATTCCTTTCACCTTGAGAAAAGGTTACGTTCGTTCTGTTGTTTACTCTGCTGTGGAAATTGAATTCATTGTTATTCGTGTGTTGTTCGTTAGATTGATGGTTCTGTGTTTCTCCTAGTTTTCTTAATTTATTTTCTAGCGTTTCATGCTTCCTCGTTGCTCTGATTTTGATGGTGTCATGTAGGTGCTCGGTGAAGCTGTCCCATTGGGCTGCGTGCCAGAAATTACTTAGTTGCAATTGAATGTCGTATAATTGTTGGTTAATTTTTTGCTCTCTTATGTATGCAAATCTTAATTCGTTTTTTATCCAAAGCGCTTTGGCTTGTTTGGTTGAAATGATAGAGGCTGGTGTGTTCGGTACGGTTTTAATTGTTACGTATTTAGGGGTGAGATTTAGTTCTATACATTTTTTGTTGAACCAAATTGACTTGTCTAAATTCATGAGTTTAAGCCTGAGTGATTTGAATTTCTTGGCTTCACGATTTGCCTGACTAGCCGTGAACATTGTGGTGTTTGAAGCCATATTTTCAGTGTTGCCTTAGTAAACAAGAGTTTAGTGCTTTTCAGTCGGTCAACACGAATGCACCCAAAAGAGATGGGTTATACCCTAATCCTGAAATAAATTACATGAGATTAATAAAACACTAGGATGACCAGTTTCGATCGTCAAGCGATCATCATCAGATCCATTACACTTAGGCTACAAAATCCATGTTTGAAATACAGGTGAAAATATTTACAATATGTACAATTATTTAGTTGCAGTATTGGTACTGCAACTGTCAGTGTATGCTAAATGCAGTATATATGTTAGGTGAAATGCTAAATGGTGATAGCTATCCGGAGATTGTACTTTAGAGAGATTATATGGTTGTAAACTATGGTTAAACTATAAAATTTTAGGCTAACTACTTATCTGATTGTCTTCCGTACTACAGCTACTCGCAGTTTTCGTGCTCACTGGAGCTCACTGTGCGTTCGACTGCGGTGGTTATCTTAACGACTGGTTTTTCCTGCCTTCTCCCCTCCCCCTTGCCCCTAAGTGCTGTGGGGAGTGATAGCGATGTGTTTATGTGAGGTGTTGCCAACCTAGATAAGATGTATGTTATTGAATGAGGTGGGTCTACAACTATTAAAGACCGTGGATTAGCCCTCGCCACGCGTGGAGCATAACCCATTCGAACTAAGCGTTGACGGTCTTATGAGGACGTCCCGGCACCTTTAATACTGCCGCGATTATGGGCCTTGGTTTATTGTAGAAGAAAAGTACATCGTACACCTGATCCAGATAACATTTACCTATTAAAAAACCCCTAATTTCCCCCCTTTTTTATCTAGCTTGGCTGTGTCGCTAAATTGTGTTTTGTTTCCGACAGGTTGTGTTTTTTAGTAGCGTGAAGAGGGGTGAGCTCTCCATGAACGTGTGTTCATTTAGATTGTTGGGATTGTTTCGTTTGGCTAGGTGTATCTCGATTGCTTCCTATATGTCAAGAGCTCTGCCTTTCGATTCGTGATGGATTATTTTAAGGTCCGACTCTATGTTGGTAAAGCTGTGCCCTGCGTCACACATATGTTCGCACACGGCTGAATGTGTTCCGTATCTTATCGCATTCCTATGTTCATTATAACGTGTGTCTACTCGCCTTCCACTCTGCCCGATGTAATTAGCTTGACAATCGGTGTCTTGGCACGTTATAGAATATACCCCTGACCTTGAATACGGGTCACGTTTATTTAGATTACTATTTAGGAGGTGCCTAGCGGTTGTGTTTTTCGTCGTGAAAGCTATATTTATGCCTTGCTTTTTGAATAGGTTAGTGATTTTATATGTATTCGCATTCACATAGTTGAAACGCGCAAATTTTTTCTCATTACTGTCCGGTTTGGGAATCGTTTTATCTTTATTTTTATGTTTGGCTATAATTTGATTTATTTTGCTTGGCGAGAATTTGTTTTCCTTTGCTATTTGCATAATAGTTCTTATTTCCTTATTATAGTTGTCTTTTGACATGGGTATGTTTAAAGCCCTATGCACCATTGAATTGAAACCCGCTAGTTTGTGCGTACTGGGGTGATTAGACTGATTGTCGATTGCATGCGAGGTTTGTGTTGCTTTCCGGAATATGGAATATGAAAGGTCGTTGTCTTTACGTTCAATAGTTATATCGAGATAATTTATTTTCCGGTCTATTTCGGATTCCTTAGTGAATTTGATAGAGTGGTGAAGGCTATTAATGGATTGGAGAATTGTTTCTTCGCTTGTTAGTTCAGTATCGTAGATGCAAATTACAGCATCTACGTATCTTTTCCATATTACTATTCCCTTTGTTGAAGTATTTTCTAAGAACGCATTTTCTAGTGCATTGATGAAGATGTCAGCGATTAACCCACTTAGTGGCGATCCCATTGCTAGGCCTTCTCTCTGTGTGTATATTTTATTGTCGAATTGAAACACGTTTTGGGTGAGAACGACCCTCAGTAATCTCACAATCTCTTCAATTTCTTTTACCGAATTGTTGGATTTTAAGTTGTTTTCGATAGTGTTGATTGCTTCAATAATCGGAATATTGGTGTACATGTTAGTTACGTCGAAGGATACTAGCCTGAAGCTAGGTTTCATTTGTAGGGTGTTCAATGCTGTTACTAGTTCTGTTGTGTTCTTTACAGAGTTGTTTTTGTCGTTGGAAAGACGGCATTTTAAGATTTTTAGTAACTCTTTGCTGCTTTTGTAATTAGGGCATTCCTACAATTGACTATTGGTCTCATTGGGCATTCCTTTTTGTGTATTTTTGGTTGTCCCCTCAATGACGGTATTTTCGGGTTCATGTTTATTAGTTTTTATTTTTCGGCTTTGGTCGGTATGTATTCTGTTTCTTTTAGCGCACTTTTTATTTGTTTTTGGAATTTGTTGGTGGGGTCTTTTGTTAATTCCATGATTTCGTTGTTGTTTAGGAATTCGACTGTTTTTTCAATGTATTCTGTTTTGTTCAAAATTACTGTAGTGTTTCCCTTATCTGCTTTTGTGATGATTAAGTCATGTTCTTTTATTTTTTGTTTCAACGACTTTATTTCTTTGAGTTGTTTGTTGTTTTGAATGTTATTGCTATCGCCCTCTCGTTTGAGGATTTTTTTTTGGCTTCGTTGGTGGCGAGATTTTTGGTTAATTCCCTGTCTTCTGCTGGGAGCTTGTGACTGGCTATCTCAATATCTGTGATTAACTGTTTTATATTGTGGTTCGTGTGTGCGTCTGTGCAGTTGTATTTCAAACCTTTGTCTAACATATTCATTTCACCTTGAGAAAAGGTTACGTTCGTTCTGTTGTTTACTCTGCTGTGGAAATTGAATTCATTGTTATTCGTGTGTTGTTCGTTAGATTGATGGTTCTGTGTTTCTCCTAGTTTTCTTAATTTATTTTCTAGCGTTTCATGCTTCCTCGTTGCTCTGATTTTGATGGTGTCATGTAGGTGCTCGGTGAAGCTGTCCCATTGGGCTGTGTGCCAGAAATTACTTAGTTGCAATTGAATGTCGTATAATTGTTGGTTAATTTTTTGCTCTCTTATGTATGCAAATCTTAATTCGTTTTTTAACCAAAGCGCTTTGGCTTGTTTGGTTGAAATGATCGAGGCTGGTGTGTTCGGTACGGTTTTAATTGTTACGTATTTAGGGATGAGATTTAGTTCTATACATTTTTTGTTGAACCAAATTGACTTGTCTAAATTCATGAGTTTCAGCCTGAGTGATTTGAATTTCTTGGCTTCACGATTTGCCTGACTAGCCGTGAACATTGTGGTGTTTGAAGCCATATTTTCAGTGTTGCCTTAGTAAACAAGAGTTTAGTGCTTTTCAGTCGGTCAACAGGAATGCACCCAAAAGAGATGGGTTATACCCTAATCCTGAAATAAATATCATGAGATTAATAAAACACTAGGATGACCAGTTTCGATCGTCAAGCGATCATCATCAGATCCATTACACTTAGGCTACAAAATCCATGTTTGAAATACAGGTGAATATATTTACAATATGTACAATCATTTAGTTGCAGTATTGGTACTGCAACTGTCAGTGTATGCTAAATGCAGTATATATGTTAGGTGAAATGCTAAATGGTGATAGCTATCCGGAGATTGTACTTTAGAGAGATTATATGGTTGTAAACTATGGTTAAACTATAAAATTTTAGGCTAACTACTTATCTGATTGTCTTCCGTATTACAGCTACTCGCAGTTTTCGTGCTCACTGGAACTCACTGTGCGTTCGACTGCGGTGGTTATCTTAACGACTGGTTTTTCCTGCCTTCTCCCCTCCCCCTTGCCCCTAAGTGCTGTGGGGAGTGATAGCGATGTGTTTATGTGAGGTGTTGCCAACCTAGATAAGATGTATGTTATTGAATGAGGTGGGTCTACAACTATTAAAGACCGTGGATTAGCCCTCGCCACGCGTGGAGCATAACCCATTCGAACTAAGCGTTGACGGTCTTATGAGGACGTCCCGGCACCTTTAATACTGCCGCGATTATGGGCCTTGGTTTATTGTAGAAGAAAAGTACATCGTACACCTGATCCAGATAACATTTGCCTATTAAAAACCCCTAATTTCCCCCCTTTTTTATCTTGCTTGGCTGTGTCGCTAAATTGTGTTTTGTTTCCGACAGGTTGTGTTTTTTAGTAGCGTGAAGAGGGGTGAGCTCTCCATGAACGTGTGTTCATTTAGATTGTTGGGATTGTTTCGTTTGGCTAGGTGTATCTCGATTGCTTCCTATATGTCAAGAGCTCTGCCTTTCGATTCGTGATGGATTATTTTAAGGTCCGACTCTATGTTGGTAAAGCTGTGCCCTGCGTCACACATATGTTCGCACACGGCTGAATGTGTTCCGTATCTTATCGCATTCCTATGTTCATTATAACGTGTGTCTACTCGCCTTCCACTCTGCCCGATGTAATTAGCTTGACAATCGGTGTCTTGGCACGTTATAGAATATACCCCTGACCTTGAATTCGGGTCACGTTTATTTAGATTACTATTTAGGAGGTGCCTAGCGGTTGTGTTTTTCGTCGTGAAAGCTATATTTATGCCTTGCTTTTTGAATAGGTTAGTGATTTTATATGTATTCGCATTCACATAGTTGAAACGCGCAAATTTTTTCTCATTACTGTCCGGTTTGGGAATCGTTTTATCTTTATTTTTATGTTTGGCTATAATTTGATTTATTTTGCTTGGCGAGAATTTGTTTTCCTTTGCTATTTGCATAATAGTTCTTATTTCCTTATTATAGTTGTCTTTTGACATGGGTATGTTTAAAGCCCTATGCACCATTGAATTGAAACCCGCTAGTTTGTGCGTACTGGGGTGATTAGACTGATTGTCGATTGCATGCGAGGTTTGTGTTGCTTTCCGGAATATGGAATATGAAAGGTCGTTGTCTTTACGTTCAATAGTTATATCGAGATAATTTATTTTCCGGTCTATTTCGGATTCCTTAGTGAATTTGATAGAGTGGTGAAGGCTATTAATGGATTGGAGAATTGTTTCTTCGCTTGTTAGTTCAGTATCGTAGATGCAAATTACATCATCTACGTATCTTTTCCATATTACTATTCCCTTTGTTGAAGTATTTTCTAAGAACGCATTTTCTAGTGCATTGATGAAGATGTCAGCGATTAACCCACTTAGTGGCGATCCCATTGCTAGGCCTTCTCTCTGTGTGTATATTTTATTGTCGAATTGAAACACGTTTTGGGTGAGAACGACCCTCGGTAATCTCACAATCTCTTCAATTTCTTTTACCGAATTGTTGGATTTTAAGTTGTTTTCGATAGTGTTGATTGCTTCAATAATCGGAATATTGCTGTACATGTTAGTTACGTCGAAGGATACTAGCCTGAAGCTAGGTTTCATTTGTAGGGTGTTCAATGCTGTTACTAGTTCTGTTGTGTTCTTTACAGAGTTGTTTTTGTCGTTGGAAAGACGGCATTTTAAGATTTTTAGTAACTCTTTGCTGCTTTTGTAATTAGGGCATTCCTACAATTGACTATTGGTCTCATTGGGCATTCCTTTTTGTGTATTTTTGGTTGTCCCCTCAATGACGGTATTTTCGGGTTCATGTTTATTAGTTTTGATTTTTCGGCTTTGGTCGGTATGTATTCTGTTTCTTTTAGTGCACTTTTTATTTGTTTTTGGAATTTGTTGGTGGGGTCTTTTGTTAATTCCATGATTTCGTTGTTGTTTAGGAATTCGACTGTTTTTTCAATGTATTCTGTTTTGTTCAAAATTACTGTAGTGTTTCCCTTATCTGCTTTTGTGATGATTAAGTCATGTTCTTTTATTTTTTGTTTCAACGACTTTATTTCTTTGAGTTGTTTGTTGTTTTGAATGTTATTGCTATCGCCCTCTCGTTTGAGGATTTTTTTTGGCTTCGTTGGTGGCGAGATTTTTGGTTAATTCCCTGTCTTCTGCTGGGAGCTTGTGACTGGCTATCTCAATATCTGTGATTAACTGTTTTATATTGTGGTTCGTGTGTCCGTCTGTGCAGTTGTATTTCAAACCTTTGTCTAACATATTCCTTTCACCTTGAGAAAAGGTTACGTTCGTTCTGTTGTTTACTCTGCTGTGGAAATTGAATTCATTGTTATTCGTGTGTTGTTCGTTAGATTGATGGTTCTGTGTTTCTCCTAGTTTTCTTAATTTATTTTCTAGCGTTTCAAGCTTCCTCGTTGCTCTGATTTTGATGGTGTCATGTAGGTGCTCGGTGAAGCTGTCCCATTGGGCTGCGTGCCAGAAATTACTTAGTTGCAATTGAATGTCGTATAATTGTTGGTTAATTTTTTGCTCTCTTATGTATGCAAATCTTAATTCGTTTTTTATCCAAAGCGCTTTGACTTGTTTGGTTGAAATGATCGAGGCTGGTGTGTTCGGTACGGTTTTAATTGGTACGTATTTAGGGGTGAGATTTAGTTCTATACATTTTTTGTTGAACCAAATTGACTTGTCTAAATTCATGAGTTTAAGCCTGAGTGATTTGAATTTCTTGGCTTCACGATTTGCCTGACTAGCCGTGAACATTGTGGTGTTTGAAGCCATATTTTCAGTGTTGCCTTAGTAAGCAAGAGTTTAGTGCGTTTCAGTCGGTCAACAGGAATGCACCCAAAAGAGATGGGTTATACCCTAATCCTGAAATAAATTACATGAGATTAATAAAACACTAGGATGACCAGTTTCGATCGTTAAGCGATCATCATCAGATCCATTACACTTAGGCTACAAAATCCATGTTTGAAATACAGGTGAAAATATTTACAATATGTACAATTATTTAGTTGCAGTATTGGTACTGCAACTGTCAGTGTATGCTAAATGCAGTATATATGTTGGGTGAAATGCTAAATGGTGATAGCTATCCGGAGATTGTACTTTAGAGAGATTATATGGTTGTAAACTATGGTTAAACTATAAAATTTTAGGCTAACTACTTATCTGATTGTCTTCCGTACTACAGCTACTCGCAGTTTTCGTGCTCACTGGAACTCACTGTGCGTTCGACTGCGGTGGTTATCTTAACGACTGGTTTTTCCTGCCTTCTCCCCTCCCCCTTGCCCCTAAGTGCTGTGGGGAGTGATAGCGATGTGTTTATGTGAGGTGTTGCCAACCTAGATAAGATGTATGTTATTGAATGAGGTGGGTCTACAACTATTAAAGACCGTGGATTAGCCCTCGCCACGCGTGGAGCATAACCCATTCGAACTAAGCGTTGACGGTCTTATGAGGACGTCCCGGCACCTTTAATACTGCCGCGATTATGGGCCTTGGTTTATTGTAGAAGAAAAGTACATCGTACACCTGATCCAGATAACATTTACCTATTAAAAAACCCCTAATTTCCCCCCTTTTTTATCTAGCTTGGCTGTGTCGCTAAATTGTGTTTTGTTTCCGACAGGTTGTGTTTTTTAGTAGCGTGAAGAGGGGTGAGCTCTCCATGAACGTGTGTTCATTTAGATTGTTGGGATTGTTTCGTTTGGCTAGGTGTATCTCGATTGCTTCCTATATGTCAAGAGCTCTGCCTTTCGATTCGTGATGGATTATTTTAAGGTCCGACTCTATGTTGGTAAAGCTGTGCCCTGCGTCACACATATGTTCGCACACGGCTGAATGTGTTCCGTATCTTATCGCATTCCTATGTTCATTATAACGTGTGTCTACTCGCCTTCCACTCTGCCCGATGTAATTAGCTTGACAATCGGTGTCTTGGCACGTTATAGAATATACCCCTGACCTTGAATACGGGTCACGTTTATTTAGATTACTATTTAGGAGGTGCCTAGCGGTTGTGTTTTTCGTCGTGAAAGCTATATTTATGCCTTGCTTTTTGAATAGGTTAGTGATTTTATATGTATTCGCATTCACATAGTTGAAACGCGCAATTTTTTTCTCATTACTGTCCGGTTTGGGAATCGTTTTATCTTTATTTTTATGTTTGGCTATAATTTGATTTATTTTGCTTGGCGAGAATTTGTTTTCCTTTGCTATTTGCATAATAGTTCTTATTTCCTTATTATAGTTGTCTTTTGACATGGGTATGTTTAAAGCCCTATGCACCATTGAATTGAAACCCGCTAGTTTGTGCGTACTGGGGTGATTAGACTGATTGTCGATTGCATGCGAGGTTTGTGTTGCTTTCCGGAATATGGAATATGAAAGGTCGTTGTCTTTACGTTCAATAGTTATATCGAGATAATTTATTTTCCGGTCTATTTCGGATTCCTTAGTGAATTTGATAGAGTGGTGAAGGCTATTAATGGATTGGAGAATTGTTTCTTCGCTTGTTAGTTCAGTATCGTAGATGCAAATTACATCATCTACGTATCTTTTCCATATTACTATTCCCTTTGTTGAAGTATTTTCTAAGAACGCATTTTCTAGTGCATTGATGAAGATGTCAGCGATTAACCCACTTAGTGGCGATCCCATTGCTAGGCCTTCTCTCTGTGTGTATATTTTATTGTCGAATTGAAACACGTTTTGGGTGAGAACGACCCTCAGTAATCTCACAATCTCTTCAATTTCTTTTACCGAATTGTTGGATTTTAAGTTGTTTTCGATAGTGTTGATTGCTTCAATAATCGGAATATTGGTGTACATGTTAGTTACGTCGAAGGATACTAGCCTGAAGCTAGGTTTCATTTGTAGGGTGTTCAATGCTGTTACTAGTTCTGTTGTGTTCTTTACAGAGTTGTTTTTGTCGTTGGAAAGACGGCATTTTAAGATTTTTAGTAACTCTTTGCTGCTTTTGTAATTAGGGCATTCCTACAATTGACTATTGGTCTCATTGGGCATTCCTTTTTGTGTATTTTTGGTTGTCCCCTCAATGACGGTATTTTCGGGTTCATGTTTATTAGTTTTGATTTTTCGGCTTTGGTCGGTATGTATTCTGTTTCTTTTAGCGCACTTTTTATTTGTTTTTGGAATTTGTTGGTGGGGTCTTTTGTTAATTCCATGATTTCGTTGTTGTTTAGGAATTCGACTGTTTTTTCAATGTATTCTGTTTTGTTCAAAATTACTGTAGTGTTTCCCTTATCTGCTTTTGTGATGATTAAGTCATGTTCTTTTATTTTTTGTTTCAACGACTTTATTTCTTTGAGTTGTTTGTTGTTTTGAATGTTATTGCTATCGCCCTCTCGTTTGAGGATTTTTTTTGGCTTCGTTGGTGGCGAGATTTTTGGTTAATTCCCTGTCTTCTGCTGGGAGCTTGTGACTGGCTATCTCAATATCTGTGATTAACTGTTTTATATTGTGGTTCGTGTGTGCGTCTGTGCAGTTGTATTTCAAACCTTTGTCTAACATATTCCTTTCACCTTGAGAAAGGGTTACGTTCGTTCTGTTGTTTACTCTGCTGTGGAAATTGAATTCATTGTTATTCGTGTGTTGTTCGTTAGATTGATGGTTCTGTGTTTCTCCTAGTTTTCTTAATTTATTTTCTAGCGTTTCATGCTTCCTCGTTGCTCTGATTTTGATGGTGTCATGTAGGTGCTCGGTGAAGCTGTCCCATTGGGCTGCGTGCCAGAAATTACTTAGTTGCAATTGAATGTCGTATAATTGTTGGTTAATTTTTTGCTCTCTTATGTATGCAAATCTTAATTCGTTTTTTATCCAAAGCGCTTTGGCTTGTTTGGTTGAAATGATCGAGGCTGGTGTGTTCGGTACGGTTTTAATTGGTACTTATTTAGGGGTGAGATTTAGTTCTATACATTTTTTGTTGAACCAAATTGACTTGTCTAAATTCATGAGTTTTAGCCTGAGTGATTTGAATTTCTTGGCTTCACGATTTGCCTGACTAGCCGTGAACATTGTGGTGTTTGAAGCCATATTTTCAGTGTTGCCTTATTAAACAAGAGTTTAGTGCTTTTCAGTCGGTCAACAGGAATGCACCCAAAAGAGATGGGTTATACCCTAATCCTGAAATAAATATCATGAGATTAATAAAACACTAGGATGACCAGTTTCGATCGTCAAGCGATCATCATCAGATCCATTACACTTAGGCTACAAAATCCATGTTTGAAATACAGGTGAATATATTTACAATATGTACAATCATTTAGTTGCAGTATTGGTACTGCAACTGTCAGTGTATGCTAAATGCAGTATATATGTTAGGTGAAATGCTAAATGGTGATAGCTATCCGGAGATTGTACTTTAGAGAGATTATATGGTTGTAAACTATGGTTAAACTATAAAATTTTAGGCTAACTACTTATCTGATTGTCTTCCGTATTACAGCTACTCGCAGTTTTCGTGCTCACTGGAACTCACTGTGCGTTCGACTGCGGTGGTTATCTTAACGACTGGTTTTTCCTGCCTTCTCCCCTCCCCCTTGCCCCTAAGTGCTGTGGGGAGTGATAGCGATGTGTTTATGTGAGGTGTTGCCAACCTAGATAAGATGTATGTTATTGAATGAGGTGGGTCTACAACTATTAAAGACCGTGGATTAGCCCTCGCCACGCGTGGAGCATAACCCATTCGAACTAAGCGTTGACGGTCTTATGAGGACGTCCCGGCACCTTTAATACTGCCGCGATTATGGGCCTTGGTTTATTGTAGAAGAAAATACATCGTACACCTGATCCAGATAACATTTGCCTATTAAAAACCCCTAATTTCCCCCCTTTTTTTATCTTGCTTGGCTGTGTCGCTAAATTGTGTTTTGTTTCCGACAGGTTGTGTTTTTTAGTAGCGTGAAGAGGGGTGAGCTCTCCATGAACGTGTGTTCATTTAGATTGTTGGGATTGTTTCGTTTGGCTAGGTGTATCTCGATTGCTTCCTATATGTCAAGAGCTCTGCCTTTCGATTCGTGATGGATTATTTTAAGGTCCGACTCTATGTTGGTAAAGCTGTGCCCTGCGTCACACATATGTTCGCACACGGCTGAATGTGTTCCGTATCTTATCGCATTCCTATGTTCATTATAACGTGTGTCTACTCGCCTTCCACTCTGCCCGATGTAATTAGCTTGACAATCGGTGTCTTGGCACGTTATAGAATATACCCCTGACCTTGAATACGGGTCACGTTTATTTAGATTACTATTTAGGAGGTGCCTAGCGGTTGTGTTTTTCGTCGTGAAAGCTATATTTATGCCTTGCTTTTTGAATAGGTTAGTGATTTTATATGTATTCGCATTCACATAGTTGAAACGCGCAAATTTTTTCTCATTACTGTCCGGTTTGGGAATCGTTTTATCTTTATTTTTATGTTTGGCTATAATTTGATTTATTTTGCTTGGCGAGAATTTGTTTTCCTTTGCTATTTGCATAATAGTTCTTATTTCCTTATTATAGTTGTCTTTTGACATGGGTATGTTTAAAGCCCTATGCACCATTGAATTGAAACCCGCTAGTTTGTGCGTACTGGGGTGATTAGACTGATTGTCGATTGCATGCGAGGTTTGTGTTGCTTTCCGGAATATGGAATATGAAAGGTCGTTGTCTTTACGTTCAATAGTTATATCGAGATAATTTATTTTCCGGTCTATTTCGGATTCCTTAGTGAATTTGATAGAGTGGTGAAGGCTATTAATGGATTGGAGAATTGTTTCTTCGCTTGTTAGTTCAGTATCGTAGATGCAAATTACATCATCTACGTATCTTTTCCATATTACTATTCCCTTTGTTGAAGTATTTTCTAAGAACGCATTTTCTAGTGCATTGATGAAGATGTCAGCGATTAACCCACTTAGTGGCGATCCCATTGCTAGGCCTTCTCTCTGTGTGTATATTTTATTGTCGAATTGAAACACGTTTTGGGTGAGAACGACCCTCAGTAATCTCACAATCTCTTCAATTTCTTTTACCGAATTGTTGGATTTTAAGTTGTTTTCGATAGTGTTGATTGCTTCAATAATCGGAATATTGGTGTACATGTTAGTTACGTCGAAGGATACTAGCCTGAAGCTAGGTTTCATTTGTAGGGTGTTCAATGCTGTTACTAGTTCTGTTGTGTTCTTTACAGAGTTGTTTTTGTCGTTGGAAAGACGGCATTTTAAGATTTTTAGTAACTCTTTGCTGCTTTTGTAATTAGGGCATTCCTACAATTGACTATTGGTCTCATTGGGCATTCCTTTTTGTGTATTTTTGGTTGTCCCCTCAATGACGGTATTTTCGGGTTCATGTTTATTAGTTTTGATTTTTCGGCTTTGGTCGGTATGTATTCTGTTTCTTTTAGCGCACTTTTTATTTGTTTTTGGAATTTGTTGGTGGGGTCTTTTGTTAATTCCATGATTTCGTTGTTGTTTAGGAATTCGACTGTTTTTTCAATGTATTCTGTTTTGTTCAAAATTACTGTAGTGTTTCCCTTATCTGCTTTTGTGATGATTAAGTCATGTTCTTTTATTTTTTGTTTCAACGACTTTATTTCTTTGAGTTGTTTGTTGTTTTGAATGTTATTGCTATCGCCCTCTCGTTTGAGGATTTTTTTTGGCTTCGTTGGTGGCGAGATTTTTGGTTAATTCCCTGTCTTCTGCTGGGAGCTTGTGACTGGCTATCTCAATATCTGTGATTAACTGTTTTATATTGTGGTTCGTGTGTGCGTCTGTGCAGTTGTATTTCAAACCTTTGTCTAACATATTCCTTTCACCTTGAGAAAGGGTTACGTTCGTTCTGTTGTTTACTCTGCTGTGGAAATTGAATTCATTGTTATTCGTGTGTTGTTCGTTAGATTGATGGTTCTGTGTTTCTCCTAGTTTTCTTAATTTATTTTCTAGCGTTTCATGCTTCCTCGTTGCTCTGATTTTGATGGTGTCATGTAGGTGCTCGGTGAAGCTGTCCCATTGGGCTGCGTGCCAGAAATTACTTAGTTGCAATTGAATGTCGTATAATTGTTGGTTAATTTTTTGCTCTCTTATGTATGCAAATCTTAATTCGTTTTTTATCCAAAGCGCTTTGGCTTGTTTGGTTGAAATGATCGAGGCTGGTGTGTTCGGTACGGTTTTAATTGGTACTTATTTAGGGGTGAGATTTAGTTCTATACATTTTTTGTTGAACCAAATTGACTTGTCTAAATTCATGAGTTTAAGCCTGAGTGATTTGAATTTCTTGGCTTCACGATTTGCCTGACTAGCCGTGAACATTTTGGTGTTTGAAACCATATTTTCAGTGTTGCCTTAGTAAACAAGAGTTTAGTGCTTTTCAGTCGGTCAACAGGAATGCACCCAAATGAGATGGGTTATACCCTAATCCTGAAATAAATTACATGAGATTAATAAAACACTAGGATGACCAGTTTCGATCGTCAAGCGATCATCATCAGATCCATTACACTTAGGCTACAAAATCCATGTTTGAAATACAGGTGAAAATATTTACAATATGTACAATTATTTAGTTGCAGTATTGGTACTGCAACTGTCAGTGTATGCTAAATGCAGTATATATGTTAGGTGAAATGCTAAATGGTGATAGCTATCCGGAGATTGTATTTTAGAGAGATTATATGGTTGTAAACTATGGTTAAACTATAAAATTTTAGGCTAACTACTTATCTGATTGTCTTCCGTACTACAGCTACTCGCAGTTTTCGTGCTCACTGGAACTCACTGTGCGTTCGACTGCGGTGGTTATCTTAACGACTGGTTTTTCCTGCCTTCTCCCCTCCCCCTTGCCCCTAAGTGCTGTGGGGAGTGATAGCGATGTGTTTATGTGAGGTGTTGCCAACCTAGATAAGATGTATGTTATTGAATGAGGTGGGTCTACAACTATTGAATGAGGTGGGTCTACAACTATTAAAGACCGTGGATTAGCCCTCGCCACGCGTGGAGCATAACCCATTCGAACTAAGCGTTGACGGTCTTATGAGGACGTCCCGGCACCTTTAATACTGCCGCGATTATGGGCCTTGGTTTATTGTAGAAGAAAAGTACATCGTACACCTGATCCAGATAACATTTACCTATTAAAAAACCCCTAATTTCCCCCCTTTTTTATCTAGCTTGGCTGTGTCGCTAAATTGTGTTTTGTTTCCGACAGGTTGTGTTTTTTAGTAGCGTGAAGAGGGGTGAGCTCTCCATGAACGTGTGTTCATTTAGATTGTTGGGATTGTTTCGTTTGGCTAGGTGTATCTCGATTGCTTCCTATATGTCAAGAGCTCTGCCTTTCGATTCGTGATGGATTATTTTAAGGTCCGACTCTATGTTGGTAAAGCTGTGCCCTGCGTCACACATATGTTCGCACACGGCTGAATGTGTTCCGTATCTTATCGCATTCCTATGTTCATTATAACGTGTGTCTACTCGCCTTCCACTCTGCCCGATGTAATTAGCTTGACAATCGGTGTCTTGGCACGTTATAGAATATACCCCTGACCTTGAATACGGGTCACGTTTATTTAGATTACTATTTAGGAGGTGCCTAGCGGTTGTGTTTTTCGTCGTGAAAGCTATGTTTATGCCTTGCTTTTTGAATAGGTTAGTGATTTTATATGTATTCGCATTCACATAGTTGAAACGCGCAAATTTTTTCTCATTACTGTCCGGTTTGGGAATCGTTTTATCTTTATTTTTATGTTTGGCTATAATTTGATTTATTTTGCTTGGCGAGAATTTGTTTTCCTTTGCTATTTGCATAATAGTTCTTATTTCCTTATTATAGTTGTCTTTTGACATGGGTATGTTTAAAGCCCTATGCACCATTGAATTGAAACCCGCTAGTTTGTGCGTACTGGGGTGATTAGACTGATTGTCGATTGCATGCGAGGTTTGTGTTGCTTTCCGGAATATGGAATATGAAAGGTCGTTGTCTTTACGTTCAATAGTTATATCGAGATAATTTATTTTCCGGTCTATTTCGGATTCCTTAGTGAATTTGATAGAGTGGTGAAGGCTATTAATGGATTGGAGAATTGTTTCTTCGCTTGTTAGTTCAGTATCGTAGATGCAAATTACATCATCTACGTATCTTTTCCATATTACTATTCCCTTTGTTGAAGTATTTTCTAAGAACGCATTTTCTAGTGCATTGATGAAGATGTCAGCGATTAACCCACTTAGTGGCGATCCCATTGCTAGGCCTTCTCTCTGTGTGTATATTTTATTGTCGAATTGAAACACGTTTTGGGTGAGAACGACCCTCAGTAATCTCACAATCTCTTCAATTTCTTTTACCGAATTGTTGGATTTTAAGTTGTTTTCGATAGTGTTGATTGCTTCAATAATCGGAATATTGGTGTACATGTTAGTTACGTCGAAGGATACTAGCCTGAAGCTAGGTTTCATTTGTAGGGTGTTCAATGCTGTTACTAGTTCTGTTGTGTTCTTTACAGAGTTGTTTTTGTCGTTGGAAAGACGGCATTTTAAGATTTTTAGTAACTCTTTGCTGCTTTTGTAATTAGGGCATTCCTACAATTGACTATTGGTCTCATTGGGCATTCCTTTTTGTGTATTTTTGGTTGTCCCCTCAATGACGGTATTTTCGGGTTCATGTTTATTAGTTTTGATTTTTCGGCTTTGGTCGGTATGTATTCTGTTTCTTTTAGCGCACTTTTTATTTGTTTTTGGAATTTGTTGGTGGGGTCTTTTGTTAATTCCATGATTTCGTTGTTGTTTAGGAATTCGACTGTTTTTTCAATGTATTCTGTTTTGTTCAAAATTACTGTAGTGTTTCCCTTATCTGCTTTTGTGATGATTAAGTCATGTTCTTTTATTTTTTGTTTCAACGACTTTATTTCTTTGAGTTGTTTGTTGTTTTGAATGTTATTGCTATCGCCCTCTCGTTTGAGGATTTTTTTTGGCTTCGTTGGTGGCGAGATTTTTGGTTAATTCCCTGTCTTCTGCTGGGAGCTTGTGACTGGCTATCTCAATATCTGTGATTAACTGTTTTATATTGTGGTTCGTGTGTGCGTCTGTGCAGTTGTATTTCAAACCTTTGTCTAACATATTCATTTCACCTTGAGAAAAGGTTACGTTCGTTCTGTTGTTTACTCTGCTGTGGAAATTGAATTCATTGTTATTCGTGTGTTGTTCGTTAGATTGATGGTTCTGTGTTTCTCCTAGTTTTCTTAATTTATTTTCTAGCGTTTCATGCTTCCTCGTTGCTCTGATTTTGATGGTGTCATGTAGGTGCTCGGTGAAGCTGTCCCATTGGGCTGCGTGCCAGAAATTACTTAGTTGCAATTGAATGTCGTATAATTGTTGGTTAATTTTTTGCTCTCTTATGTATGCAAATCTTAATTCGTTTTTTATCCAAAGCGCTTTGGCTTGTTTGGTTGAAATGATCGAGGCTGGTGTGTTCGGTACGGTTTTAATTGGTACGTATTTAGGGGTGAGATTTAGTTCTATACATTTTTTGTTGAACCAAATTGACTTGTCTAAATTCATGAGTTTAAGCCTGAGTGATTTGAATTTCTTGGCTTCACGATTTGCCTGACTAGCCGTGAACATTGTGGTGTTTGAAGCCATATTTTCAGTGTTGCCTTAGTAAACAAGAGTTTAGTGCTTTTCAGTCGGTCAACAGGAATGCACCCAAAAGAGATGGGTTATACCCTAATCCTGAAATAAATTACATGAGATTATTAAAACACTAGGATGACCAGTTTCGATCGTCAAGCGATCATCATCAGATCCATTACACTTAGGCTACAAAATCCATGTTTGAAATACAGGTGAAAATATTTACAATATGTACAATTATTTAGTTGCAGTATTGGTACTGCAACTGTCAGTGTATGCTAAATGCAGTATATATGTTAGGTGAAATGCTAAATGGTGATAGCTATCCGGAGATTGTACTTTAGAGAGATTATATGGTTGTAAACTATGGTTAAACTATAAAATTTTAGGCTAACTACTTATCTGATTGTCTTCCGTACTACAGCTACTCGCAGTTTTCGTGCTCACTGGAACTCACTGTGCGTTCGACTGCGGTGGTTATCTTAACGACTGGTTTTTCCTGCCTTCTCCCCTCCCCCTTGCCCCTAAGTGCTGTGGGGAGTGATAGCGATGTGTTTATGTGAGGTGTTGCCAACCTAGATAAGATGTATGTTATTGAATGAGGTGGGTCTACAACTATTAAAGACCGTGGATTAGCCCTCGCCACGCGTGGAGCATAACCCATTCGAACTAAGCGTTGACGGTCTTATGAGGACGTCCCGGCACCTTTAATACTGCCGCGATTATGGGCCTTGGTTTATTGTAGAAGAAAAGTACATCGTACACCTGATCCAGATAACATTTACCTATTAAAAAACCCCTAATTTCCCCCCTTTTTATCTAGCTTGGCTGTGTCGCTAAATTGTGTTTTGTTTCCGACAGGTTGTGTTTTTTAGTAGCGTGAAGAGGGGTGAGCTCTCCATGAACGTGTGTTCATTTAGATTGTTGGGATTGTTTCGTTTGGCTAGGTGTATCTCGATTGCTTCCTATATGTCAAGAGCTCTGCCTTTCGATTCGTGATGGATTATTTTAAGGTCCGACTCTATGTTGGTAAAGCTGTGCCCTGCGTCACACATATGTTCGCACACGGCTGAATGTGTTCCGTATCTTATCGCATTCCTATGTTCATTATAACGTGTGTCTACTCGCCTTCCACTCTGCCCGATGTAATTAGCTTGACAATCGGTGTCTTGGCACGTTATAGAATATACCCCTGACCTTGAATACGGGTCACGTTTATTTAGATTACTATTTAGGAGGTGCCTAGCGGTTGTGTTTTTCGTCGTGAAAGCTATATTTATGCCTTGCTTTTTGAATAGGTTAGTGATTTTATATGTATTCGCATTCACATAGTTGAAACGCGCAATTTTTTTCTCATTACTGTCCGGTTTGGGAATCGTTTTATCTTTATTTTTATGTTTGGCTATAATTTGATTTATTTTGCTTGGCGAGAATTTGTTTTCCTTTGCTATTTGCATAATAGTTCTTATTTCCTTATTATAGTTGTCTTTTGACATGGGTATGTTTAAAGCCCTATGCACCATTGAATTGAAACCCGCTAGTTTGTGCGTACTGGGGTGATTAGACTGATTGTCGATTGCATGCGAGGTTTGTGTTGCTTTCCGGAATATGGAATATGAAAGGTCGTTGTCTTTACGTTCAATAGTTATATCGAGATAATTTATTTTCCGGTCTATTTCGGATTCCTTAGTGAATTTGATAGAGTGGTGAAGGCTATTAATGGATTGGAGAATTGTTTCTTCGCTTGTTAGTTCAGTATCGTAGATGCAAATTACATCATCTACGTATCTTTTCCATATTACTATTCCCTTTGTTGAAGTATTTTCTAAGAACGCATTTTCTAGTGCATTGATGAAGATGTCAGCGATTAACCCACTTAGTGGCGATCCCATTGCTAGGCCTTCTCTCTGTGTGTATATTTTATTGTCGAATTGAAACACGTTTTGGGTGAGAACGACCCTCAGTAATCTCACAATCTCTTCAATTTCTTTTACCGAATTGTTGGATTTTAAGTTGTTTTCGATAGTGTTGATTGCTTCAATAATCGGAATATTGGTGTACATGTTAGTTACGTCGAAGGATACTAGCCTGAAGCTAGGTTTCATTTGTAGGGTGTTCAATGCTGTTACTAGTTCTGTTGTGTTCTTTACAGAGTTGTTTTTGTCGTTGGAAAGACGGCATTTTAAGATTTTTAGTAACTCTTTGCTGCTTTTGTAATTAGGGCATTCCTACAATTGACTATTGGTCTCATTGGGCATTCCTTTTTGTGTATTTTTGGTTGTCCCCTCAATGACGGTATTTTCGGGTTCATGTTTATTAGTTTTGATTTTTCGGCTTTGGTCGGTATGTATTCTGTTTCTTTTAGCGCACTTTTTATTTGTTTTTGGAATTTGTTGGTGGGGTCTTTTGTTAATTCCATGATTTCGTTGTTGTTTAGGAATTCGACTGTTTTTTCAATGTATTCTGTTTTGTTCAAAATTACTGTAGTGTTTCCCTTATCTGCTTTTGTGATGATTAAGTCATGTTCTTTTATTTTTTGTTTCAACGACTTTATTTCTTTGAGTTGTTTGTTGTTTTGAATGTTATTGCTATCGCCCTCTCGTTTGAGGATTTTTTTTGGCTTCGTTGGTGGCGAGATTTTTGGTTAATTCCCTGTCTTCTGCTGGGAGCTTGTGACTGGCTATCTCAATATCTGTGATTAACTGTTTTATATTGTTGTTCGTGTGTGCGTCTGTGCAGTTGTATTTCAAACCTTTGTCTAACATATTCCTTTCACCTTGAGAAAAGGTTACGTTCGTTCTGTTGTTTACTCTGCTGTGGAAATTGAATTCATTGTTATTCGTGTGTTGTTCGTTAGATTGATGGTTCTGTGTTTCTCCTAGTTTTCTTAATTTATTTTCTAGCGTTTCATGCTTCCTCGTTGCTCTGATTTTGATGGTGTCATGTAGGTGCTCGGTGAAGCTGTCCCATTGGGCTGCGTGCCAGAAATTACTTAGTTGCAATTGAATGTCGTATAATTGTTGGTTAATTTTTTGCTCTCTTATGTATGCAAATCTTAATTCGTTTTTGAACCAAAGCGCTTTGGCTTGTTTGGTTGAAATGATCGAGGCTGGTGTGTTCGGTACGGTTTTAATTGGTACGTATTTAGGGGTGAGATTTAGTTCTATACATTTTTTGTTGAACCAAATTGTCTTGTCTAAATTCATGAGTTTAAGCCTGAGTGATTTGAATTTCTTGGCTTCACGATTTGCCTGACTAGCCGTGAACATTGTGGTGTTTGAAGCCATATTTTCAGTGTTGCCTTAGTAAACAAGAGTTTAGTGCTTTTCAGTCGGTCAACAGGAATGCACCCAAAAGAGATGGGTTATACCCTAATCCTGAAATAAATTACATGAGATTAATAAAACACTAGGATGACCAGTTTCGATCGTCAAGCGATCATCATCAGATCCATTACACTTAGGCTACAAAATCCATGTTTGAAATACAGGTGAAAATATTTACAATATGTACAATTATTTAGTTGCAGTATTGGTACTGCAACTGTCAGTGTATGCTAAATGCAGTATATATGTTAGGTGAAATGCTAAATGGTGATAGCTATCCGGAGATTGTATTTTAGAGAGATTATATGGTTGTAAACTATGGTTAAACTATAAAATTTTAGGCTAACTACTTATCTGATTGTCTTCCGTACTACAGCTACTCGCAGTTTTCGTGCTCACTGGAACTCACTGTGCGTTCGACTGCGGTGGTTATCTTCACGACTGGTTTTTCCTGCCTTCTCCCCTCCCCCTTGCCCCTAAGTGCTGTGGGGAGTGATAGCGATGTGTTTATGTGAGGTGTTGCCAACCTAGATAAGATGTATGTTATTGAATGAAGTGGGTCTACAACTATTAAAGACCGTGGATTAGCCCTCGCCACGCGTGGAGCATAACCCATTCGAACTAAGCGTTGACGGTCTTATGAGGACGTCCCGGCACCTTTAATACTGCCGCGATTATGGGCCTTGGTTTATTGTAGAAGAAAAGTACATCGTACACCTGATCCAGATAACATTTACCTATTAAAAAACCCCTAATTTCCCCCCTTTTTTATCTAGCTTGGCTGTGTCGCTAAATTGTGTTTTGTTTCCGACAGGTTGTGTTTTTTAGTAGCGTGAAGAGGGGTGAGCTCTCCATGAACGTGTGTTCATTTAGATTGTTGGGATTGTTTCGTTTGGCTAGGTGTATCTCGATTGCTTCCTATATGTCAAGAGCTCTGCCTTTCGATTCGTGATGGATTATTTTAAGGTCCGACTCTATGTTGGTAAAGCTGTGCCCTGCGTCACACATATGTTCGCACACGGCTGAATGTGTTCCGTATCTTATCGCATTCCTATGTTCATTATAACGTGTGTCTACTCGCCTTCCACTCTGCCCGATGTAATTAGCTTGACAATCGGTGTCTTGGCACGTTATAGAATATACCCCTGACCTTGAATACGGGTCACGTTTATTTAGATTACTATTTAGGAGGTGCCTAGCGGTTGTGTTTTTCGTCGTGAAAGCTATATTTATGCCTTGCATTTTGAATAGGTTAGTGATTTTATATGTATTCGCATTCACATAGTTGAAACGCGCAAATTTTTTCTCATTACTGTCCGGTTTGGGAATCGTTTTATCTTTATTTTTATGTTTGGCTATAATTTGATTTATTTTGCTTGGCGAGAATTTGTTTTCCTTTGCTATTTGCATAATAGTTCTTATTTCCTTATTATAGTTGTCTTTTGACATGGGTATGTTTAAAGCCCTATGCACCATTGAATTGAAACCCGCTAGTTTGTGCGTACTGGGGTGATTAGACTGATTGTCGATTGCATGCGAGGTTTGTGTTGCTTTCCGGAATATGGAATATGAAAGGTCGTTGTCTTTACGTTCAATAGTTATATCGAGATAATTTATTTTCCGGTCTATTTCGGATTCCTTAGTGAATTTGATAGAGTGGTGAAGGCTATTAATGGATTGGAGAATTGTTTCTTCGCTTGTTAGTTCAGTATCGTAGATGCAAATTACATCATCTACGTATCTTTTCCATATTACTATTTCCTTTGTTGAAGTATTTTCTAAGAACGCATTTTCTAGTGCATTGATGAAGATGTCAGCGATTAACCCACTTAGTGGCGATCCCATTGCTAGGCCTTCTCTCTGTGTGTATATTTTATTGTCGAATTGAAACACGTTTTGGGTGAGAACGACCCTCAGTAATCTCACAATCTCTTCAATTTCTTTTACCGAATTGTTGGATTTTAAGTTGTTTTCGATAGTGTTGATTGCTTCAATAATCGGAATATTGGTGTACATGTTAGTTACGTCGAAGGATACTAGCCTGAAGCTAGGTTTCATTTGTAGGGTGTTCAATGCTGTTACTAGTTCTGTTGTGTTCTTTACAGAGTTGTTTTTGTCGTTGGAAAGGCGGCATTTTAAGATTTTTAGTAACTCTTTGCTGCTTTTGTAATTAGGGCATTCCTACAATTGACTATTGGTCTCATTGGGCATTCCTTTTTGTGTATTTTTGGTTGTCCCCTCAATGACGGTATTTTCGGCTTCATGTTTATTAGTTTTGATTTTTCGGCTTTGGTCGGTATGTATTCTGTTTCTTTTAGCGCACTTTTTATTTGTTTTTGGAATTTGTTGGTGGGGTCTTTTGTTAATTCCATGATTTCGTTGTTGTTTAGGAATTCGACTGTTTTTTCAATGTATTCTGTTTTGTTCAAAATTACTGTAGTGTTTCCCTTATCTGCTTTTGTGATGATTAAGTCATGTTCTTTTATTTTTTGTTTCAACGACTTTATTTCTTTGAGTTGTTTGTTGTTTTGAATGTTATTGCTATCGCCCTCTCGTTTGAGGATTTTTTTTGGCTTCGTTGGTGGCGAGATTTTTGGTTAATTCCCTGTCTTCTGCTGGGAGCTTGTGACTGGCTATCTCAATATCTGTGATTAACTGTTTTATATTGTGGTTCGTGTGTGCGTCTGTGCAGTTGTATTTCAAACCTTTGTCTAACATATTCCTTTCACCTTGAGAAAAGGTTACGTTCGTTCTGTTGTTTACTCTGCTGTGGAAATTGAATTCATTGTTATTCGTGTGTTGTTCGTTAGATTGATGGTTCTGTGTTTCTCCTAGTTTTCTTAATTTATTTTCTAGCGTTTCATGCTTCCTCGTTGCTCTGATTTTGATGGTGTCATGTAGGTGCTCGGTGAAGCTGTCCCATTGGGCTGCGTGCCAGAAATTACTTAGTTGCAATTGAATGTCGTATAATTGTTGGTTAATTTTTTGCTCTCTTATGTATGCAAATCTTAATTGGTTTTTTTATCCAAAGCGCTTTGGCTTGTTTGGTTGAAATGATCGAGGCTGGTGTGTTCGGTACGGTTTTAATTGGTACGTATTTAGGGGTGAGATTTAGTTCTATACATTTTTTGTTGAACCAAATTGACTTGTCTAAATTCATGAGTTTAAGCCTGAGTGATTTGAATTTCTTGGCTTCACGATTTGCCTGACTAGCCGTGAACATTGTGGTGTTTGAAGCCATATTTTCAGTGTTGCCTTAGTAAACAAGAGTTTAGTGCTTTTCAGTCGGTCAACACGAATTCACCCAAAAGAGATGGGTTATACCCTAATCCTGAAATAAATTACATGAGATTAATAAAACACTAGGATGACCAGTTTCGATCGTCAAGCGATCATCATCAGATCCATTACACTTAGGCTACAAAATCCATGTTTGAAATACAGGTGAAAATATTTACAATATGTACAATTATTTAGTTGCAGTATTGGTACTGCAACTGTCAGTGTATGCTAAATGCAGTATATATGTTAGGTGAAATGCTAAATGGTGATAGCTATCCGGAGATTGTACTATAGAGAGATTATATGGTTGTAAACCATGGTTAAACTATAAAATTTTAGGCTAACTACTTATCTGATTGTCTTCCGTACTACAGCTACTCGCAGTTTTCGTGCTCACTGGAATTCACTGTGCGTTCGACTGCGGTGGTTATCTTAACGACTGGTTTTTCCTGCCTTCTCCCCTCCCCCTTGCCCCTACGTGCTGTGGGGAGTGATAGCGATGTGTTTATGTGAGGTGTTGCCAACCTAGATAAGATGTATGTTATTGAATGAGGTGGGTCTACAACTATTAAAGACCGTGGATTAGCCCTCGCCACGCGTGGAGCATAACCCATTGGAACCAAGCGTTGACGGTCTGATGAGGACGTCCCGGCACCTTTAATACTGCCGCGATTATGGGCCTTGGTTTATTGTAGAAGAAAAGTACATCGTACACCTGCTCCAGATAACATTTACCTATTAAAAAACCCCTAATTTCCCCCCTTTTTTATCTAGCTTGGCTGTGTCCCTAAATTGTGTTTTGTTTCCGACAGGTTGTGTTTTTAGTAGCGTGAAGAGGGGTGAGCTCTCCATGAACGTGTGTTCATTTAGATTGTTGGGATTGTTTCGTTTGGCTAGGTGTATCTCGATTGCTTCCTATATGTCAAGAGCTCTGCCTTTCGATTCGTGATGGATTATTTTAAGGTCCGACTCTATGTTGGTAAAGCAGTGCCCTGCGTCACACATATGTTCGCACACGGCTGAATGTGTTCCGTATCTTATCGCATTCCTATGTTCATTATAACGTGTGTCTACTCGCCTTCCACTCTGCCCGATGTAATTAGCTTGACAATCGGTGTCTTGGCACGTTATAGAATATACCCCTGACCTTGAATACGGGTCACGTTTATTTAGATTACTATTTAGGAGGTGCCTAGCGGTTGTGTTTTTCGTCGTGAGAGCTATCTTTATGCCTTGCTTTTTGAATAGGTTAGTGATTTTATATGTATTCGCATTCACGTAGTTGAAACGCGCAAATTTTTTCTCATTACTGTCCGGTTTGGGAATAGTTTTATCTTTATTTTTATGTTTGGCTATAATTTGATTTATTTTGCTTGGCGAGAAGTTGTTTTCCTTTGCTATTTGCATAATAGTTCTTATTTCCTTATTATAGTTGTCTTTTGACATGGGTATGTTTAAAGCCCTATGCACCATTGAATTGAAACCCGCTAGTTTGTGCGTACTGGGGTGATTAGACTGATTGTCGATTGCATGCGAGGTTTGTGTTGCTTTCCGGAATATGGAATATAAAAGGTCGTTGTCTTTACGTTCAATAGTTATATCGAGATAATTTATTTTCCGGTCTATTTCGGATTCCTTAGTGAATTTGATAGAGTGGTGAAGGCTATTAATGGATTGGAGAATTGTTTCTTCGCTTGTTAGTTCAGTATCGTAGATGCAAATTACATCATCTACGTATCTTTTCCATATTACTATTCCCTTTGTTGAAGTATTTTCTAAGAACGCATTTTCTAGTGCATTGATGAAGATGTCAGCGATTAACCCACTTAGTGGCGATCCCATTGCTAGGCCTTCTCTCTGTGTGTATATTTTATTGTCGAATTGAAACACGTTTTGGGTGAGAACGACCCTCAGTAATCTCACAATCTCTTCAATTTCTTTTACCGAATTGTTGGAATTTAAGTTGTTTTCGATAGTGTTGATTGCTTCAATAATCGGAATATTGGTGTACATGTTAGTTACGTCGAAGGATACTAGCCTGAAGCTAGGTTTCATTTGTAGGGTGTTCAATGCTGTTACTAGTTCTGTTGTGTTCTTTACAGAGTTGTTTTTGTCGTTGGAAAGACGGCATTTTAAGATTTTTAGTAACTCTTTGCTGATTTTGTAATTAGGGGCATTCCTACAATAGACTATTGGTCTCATTGGGCAATCCTTTTTGTGTATTTTTGGTTGTCCCCTCAATGACGGTATTTTCGGGTTCATGTTTATTAGTTTTGATTTTTCGGCTTTGCGTTCTTAGAAAATACTTCAACAAAGGGAATAGTAATATGGAAAAGATACGTAGATGATGTAATTTGCATCTACGATACTGAACTAACAAGCGAAGAAACAATTCTCCAATCCATTAATAGCCTTCACCACTCTATCAAATTCACTAAGGAATCCGAAATAGACCGGAAAATAATTTATCTCGATATAACTAATGAACGTAAAAACAACGACCTTTCATATTCCATATTCCGGAAAGCAACACAAACCTCGCATGCAATCGACAATCAGTCTAATCACCCCAGTACGCACAAACTAGCGGGTTTCAATTCAATGGTGCATAGGGCTTTAAACATACCCATGTCAAAAGACAACTATAATAAGGAAATAAGAACTATTATGCAAATAGCAAAGGAAAACAACTTCTCGCCAAGCAAAATAAATCAAATTATAGCCAAACATAAAAATAAAGATAAAACGATTCCCAAACCGGACAGTAATGAGAAAAAATTTACGCGTTTCAACTATGTGAATGCGAATACATATAAAATCACTAACCTATTCAAAAAGCAAGGCATAAATATAGCTTTCACGACGAAAAACACAACCGCTAGGTACCTCCTAAATAGTTATCTAAATAAACGTGACCCGTATTCAAGGTCAGGGGTATATTCTATAACGTGCCAAGACACCGATTGTCAAGCTAATTACATCGGGCAGAGTGGAAGGCGAGTAGACACACGTTATAATGAACATAGGAATGCGATAAGATACGGAACACATTCAGCCGCGTGCGAACATATGTGTGACGCAGGGCACAGCTTTACCAACATAGAGTCGGACCTTAAAATAATCCATCACGAATCGAAAGGCAGAGCTCTTGACATAAAGGAAGCAATCGAGATACACCTAGCCAAACGAAACAATCCCAACAATCTAAATGAACACACGTTCATGGAGAGCTCACCCCTCTTCACGCTACTTAAAAACACAACCTGTCGGAAACAAAACACAATTTAGCGACACAGCCAAGCTAGATAAAAAGGGGGGAAATTAGGGTTTTTTTAATAGGTAAATGTTATCTGGATCAGGTGTACGATGTACTTTTCTTCTACAATAAACCAAGGTCCATATTCGCGGCAGTATTAAAGGTGCCGGGACGTCCTCATAAGACCGTCAACGCTTAGTTCGAATGGGTTATGCTCCACGCGTGGCGAGGGCTAATCCACGGTCTTTAATAGTTGTAGACCCACCTCATTCAATAACATACATCTTATCTAGGTTGGCAACACCTCACATAAACACATCGCTATCACTCCCCACAGCACGTAGGGGCAAGGGGGAGGGGAGAAGGCAGGAAAAACCAGTCGTTAAGATAACCACCGCAGTCGAACGCACAGTGAGATCCAGTGAGCACGAAAACTGCGAGTAGCTGTAGTACGGAAGACAATCAGATAAGTAGTTAGCCTAAAATTTTATAGTTTAACCATAGTTTACAACCATATAATCTCTCTAAAGTACAATCTCCGGATAGCTATCACCATTTAGCATTTCACCTAACATATATACTGCATTTAGCATGCACTGACAGTTGCAGTACCAATACTGCAACAAAATAATTGTACATATTGTAAATATTTTCACCTGTATTTCAAACATGGATTTTGTAGCCTAAGTGTAATGGATCTGATGATGATCGCTTGACGATCGAAACTGGTCATCCTAGTGTTTTATTAATCTCATGTAATTTATTTCAGGATTAGGGTATAACCCATCTCTTTTGGGTGCATTCGTGTTGACCGACTGAAAAGCTCTAAACTCTTGTTTACTAAGGCAACACTGACAATATGGCTTCAAACACCACAATATACGAAATACACGCAAGAATCCATCTCCCTATAGTGTTTCATCATTGGTGCACACTGACTTTATATATTTCAACCCGAAAATGAACAGTTTTATATCGGTTGAACGTAAGAATCTTTTGCCTTTCTGGAAAGCTGTTTGGTTTCGTTATACAAAGGACGAACCAGGTACAGTTCAGATAAAAACTGTTTATGAAGATGCTATGTTTAGTAGGTTCGTTCTCAGGAATCGAAGAGGTCGTCCATCAGGCTCTCAAGTAGTGAAACCTTACCCTGCAATATTCTGCATCTCCTGTGCAAAATTGAAGGATCTGAAAAAACTTTGCTATGACCTGAATCAAAGGCTTATCATGCATTTTATGAAACCCTACCGTCATCAGAAACATTGAGAGATACACTCCGCGAACCTAATGTTTCAGAAAAATCAGATTTTGAGTAGATTGTGGTATGCTAATTTATGTATTAATTTATTTGCTATTGTTAATTTTGTTCGATTTGTGAAGAAAATTATTGGAATTTAGACTTTTTCCTATAAATAAAATTCTAATGGTCTAAAAAATAATTCAAATAATTGTTTCTTTTGTAATTGTATTGCAGATTCGAGGAACAGTAATACTAGAGATGAAAAAAATCCTCAGCCTGCTTCCAGTCTCTGACCGTGTCGAGAATGGAATGAACGAAGCCCCCATCTAGCGGCGAGGATATGAACTGTGCCGGCTGCCGAGGCCTGACGCACTCCTCTGGGGCAATGATTAAATGAATGACAGATGAAATGCAATGATAGTGGAGAGTTTTGCTGGAATGAAATGTTGACAGGGAAAACCGGAGTACCCGGAGAAAAACCTGTCTGCCTCCGTTTTGTCCAGCACAGATCTCACATGGAGTGACCGGGATTTGAACCACGTACCCAGAGGTGAGAGGCCGGCGTGCTGCCATTTATGCCCTTAAAATTAAGACAAGAGCTAACATCAATGCACCCTATAAAAACGTTGGTTAATGAGTCTACTGAGTAGTAAAAGTGACCGAAAAAGAAAATAACTGGATTTTATACAAGTAGATGAAACTTGTTTTAGCTCTCCTGTAAAATGAAGAATTTTCACTTTCGCTAGTTTGCCAGAGGGGGGACATTATGTTAATCAGGGTAGTTTTATGGATCGTGCGATTATCGAATAGGTGATGTGAGATGACATATGATGATGAATAAAATGTTAATTTGAGACGACGTATTTACATACGTAAGGAAATGTAAACGTATGAAACTATATAATAATTTTATTAGAGAAATAATAGGAATAAGATTGTAATATGAGGAAAGGTAAATACAAGTTACGACGTAATATTGATACAGTAACATGTTTAAGAAATACTTGAGTAAAATATAACAGCTGATTGAAGCTCACATTGAAAATGTTATCTATGAGGGGATTTTAAGTGTTATTGAAAGAATAGTATTTTATTATATGATCTGTTAAGATTATTTATCGAAAGAACAAATATTTTTATTATGGTATTTTTATTAAATGTGTTTGAGCTACAATAAGAATTTAGTAACGAGAAGTTATGTATTTCGAGAATACTATGTCGTATGTGGAAGGAACTACGAAGTATATCTAGGAAAGATATTTATTATATTCCCCTGTTGACGGAGGAAAATATTGTATTTATGGCAATGAGCACAGTTATGTCATTGTTTCATTTGTTGAAGAAATATCTGTAGAGACAGATCTACGTTTTATTTATGATATTGAAAGTAAGAATTGTTAAGAGGTAGTATTAATGTATAGGAGTATTTGAAGTTATTGATGAAATTCCTTGCAAAGAGTAGGACAGCGGATCCCAGTTGAAATTGTATCTGAAATAAATTATAGGAGCAACGGATCTTTGTTAAAGCTGAGAGTAAGTTGAGTTCTATTTAAACGGTTCCAAGTAGACATTAAATTAAAGGTAATTATTTGACGGAGAGGAAATTTTTAATTTTTACGACAGACCAGTAAGAGGTGGTGCGCAACCTATGTCTGTACATAGCTGTACGGATTATAGATTCCTGGATTGAAATATTTTAACCGATCAAGACATAGTAATGTGAAAGATTTTCAGGATTCTGAAAGAATTAAGTTGAGAGAGGAAGGAAGAAAGTTAATGTATATATTTCAAGTTTGAAATAGGCATTTTTGACAGTTGTAAATATTTTATTTTAAGGTGTTTAGTTGACGAAATTCATCGTAAATATGTGTAATGTATATAAATCGTGAATAATATTGATGGGAATTATTTATGCTATTTGAAGAATATTTTTAATAGTGACTTATGATGGTAGTTTTTTATATCGCTTCTGAGGAAGGATATTAGGAAAGTAGGAAACGGGATTTATTTTGTTTAGATTAATGAGTAGTATTTGTAATGACGGAGATCTACGTCAGGGGTAAATTCATTTGTTTTGCGGGGAATTTAAAATTAACGACATTAATGTTATTTTTGTTGTTAACTCCAGTGATTCAGGCCACAGCAGTCGTGTGCAATAATTTATTAGGAATTATTTTATTTGTGGAAGTGTTAATGTTATTAACATATTATTTTCAAACTGAACGTAAGTGTTTAAGACCAGTTGAACATGTTTAATTTTAACTGAAGTTCATATTTCCAACGAAAGTGTCAATAATAAATGACAGGCACTTGACTTACGTTTCCCTGATCTTTTATAGAAATTTGGTATTGTCTTTGTAGTTAATTGGTAGAGGAATGTGCTGTAGGGTGGAGATTTTTCCTGGGGGCATGATCCGCATCCTTACGCCCGAGATTTTTGATTCGCGTATTCCCGAGTAGTATTGAGAAGCCTTAAGTTTGTTACTAGAGCACATTCAGTTGCAATCCCCTGTCCCTTATCCAGAGTGTATTCGCCAAGTAGCACTGTGTGGTTTTCCTAGCCGGGAACTTCAAGATGCTGCGATCCATTTTCCAGCGGCGGATATTGGTGGATCATTCCTGGAATTCGGGTACAGTACGGTTATATAAATCTTCGCTGTAAACCAATATTAGGCCTAATCATATTTCATGAGTTCTCTTGTGAATGCACAGTCCAATCCGAGAACCACAGTCTCTTTCACAATATTGGCACAAAAGGTCTTGAGCAGCCAATTGATCATTCTGCAATTCATGCGCTCCTTTCTGGCATGTCTTTTTTCAGCCTGAAGCCTTCTTCTCTCTTGTTCGAAGAGGAAGTGGCCTTGATGGACGTCGTGGCGCCACTCTGATCGGTTGGACGCGAGAGCTTCCCAGTTTTCTGTATCAATTTGACATTTCTTCAAGTTGGTTTTCAAAACATCTTTATAGCGTCCTTGTTGCCCACCCTGCTTTCTCTGACCGACATTCAGCTGGCAATATAAGACATGTTTTGGAAGGTGGGACTCAGGCATGCGAACTACATGTCCTGTCCATCGATGTTGATGTTTTATTATGAGAGCCTCAATACCAATAGAGTTAGCTTCCTCTAATACACTTGTATTAGTGCGCCGATCCTGCCATTTAATACCAAGAATTCTCCTAAAGCATCGTGGATGGTATTTTTCTAGATATACGAGGTGCCTTCAGTAGGTTACCCAGGTATCGCAGCCATAATGCGGAGTGGGAACTACAACAGCTTGATACACGTATAATTTAGTTAAAATGCTAATGTCGTGATCGTCAAACACGTGAACGAGCATACGACCAAAGGCTATACTGGCACATTAGAGGCGGTGTTGAATCCCTGCGTCAATGTTCGCATTTATCAATAGAAGACTTCCAGAATTGGGAAAATGAACTATATTCTATAGGTTATTCCATCAAACATGATAGCAGGAGCAGTAGCCCTGTCATGTGATGTATGCTGATGAAGAACCTGTGTTTTATTGGTGTTTATATTCAGACCAATGCTTCTGTACGCCTCATTGAACACTTTCAGGGAAGTTTGAAGATCTTCATCTGAATTTGCTAAGATGACATCGTCATACTGGAATTAAGAACGTATTTAGCTGACACTTTAGTTTTTGCACGCAATCTGTTGAGATTGAATAAACCTCCGTCTGTCTTGGATATAATTTCCATACCTTGTGGAATCTTTTCTTGGACCAAATTTAGTACGACACTAACATAATTATATTGAAAATAGTGTGGGGGCAATCACACATCCCTGTTTGACACCCGTTGTAAACATAAATGGCTCTCCAGGGCCATTGCTGTTACGGACCGTGCCATTCATAGCCTATAATCCTGTAGTAATCGAAGAGTCTGAATGAATTTTGGGAGGCAGCCAAGTGTAGCTAGAATCCTCCATAGCATTTCTCGATTGACCGAATCATATGCTTTAACAATATCTCTGAAAGCCATATATACGGGTAGAGGGCGTCCCTGTTATCTGGATTTGTCCTGCAATTGCCTAGCACAGAACAACATATCAGTTTTGCTTCGATTAGGTCGAAAGCCACACTGAGTTTAGGCAGTATTTCTTCGGCAACGGCTTCAAACGGTTGGATAAGACGTTGGCCAGGATTTTACCAGCAACATAAAGCAACGATATCCCTCGATAATGACCACATTGTGCCCTATCACCTTTCTTAAAGTTGGTTATTATGAAGGCATCCCTTAGGTCTTTAAGTATGGTATTGGTAGTCCATATTTTAACTATGAATTGGTGTATGTGATGAAATAGAGCAGTATTTCCTACCTTAAAGAGCTCGGCAGGAATCCTCTCCATGCCTGATGCTTTATTGTTTTGAGCTGATTGATGGCAGATTCAATTTCTGATAGAGGCGGAGGATCATCAAGGTGGTCTTTGGAAGGTCTCTGATGAAGTCGGGTGAAAATGTTATCATCAACCTGTGTGTCCCTGTTGAGTAGTTCTTCAAAAAGTTCTTTCCAATGGGAGTTAATGGAGTTTGTGTCTCTAAGAAGTTCAGTGCCATCTTTAGACCGAAGAGGATTCAAACCATGACAATGTGGCCCATATATACTGTAGTTCTTATTGCTTTGAAGAAAGCATGAGTATTATTCGTTTCGGCTGGATGCTGCATTTCACGGGATTTGGAGATCCACCATTGATTTTTAAAAACCCGAATTTTCCTTTGAACTTCAGCCTTCGCATCTTTATACACTTGCTGTTTGGAGATAGAAGTTGGATTGGCTGGCCATGCATGGAATCCTTTCCTCTTCTTATCAATAAGATTCTAGATTTCTTCATCATTCTCATCAAACCAGTGGGCATGGTTCATCTTGACGAAACCAATCGATTCTTCACACGCTGAGAGTATGTTAGTTAGTTATTGTTGTTTTAAGGGGTGGAACTACGAGGTCATCTGCATCTAACTTGAATGGTTGCTCATGTTTCTCAACCTATTGAGGGTAATTATCTGGTAACTGTTCATTCATAAGTTCATGTAACTACCTCCTAGCAGGAACGTTTTGTAATCGTTCGGTGTTCACCCTACGTCTGATATGCTTTCTCTGGTTTCTGCGCTTTTGGAGAATGTATAGGATAATTACAGTTCATAATAACCGATGATCCGTCCAGCAGTCATCAGCACTTGTCAGAGCCCTTGAAAGTAGTACATCACGCTTGTCTCTTGCAAGCACAATCACGTAGATAGATAGATAGATAGATTTTTATTAATTCCATTTGATCAAATACATGCATTCAATACATTTTTGATATAGGACACGTCAGAATTTACATGCATAAAATAAAAGAACTAACAGGTATATATTACTAAGATTAAAACTATTTATAACTTATTATAATAGCAAATCTTAATAGATACAATCTTATTGCACAACTATTTACACCTCACTCTATTATCATAATATGAAAACTTAATTCTATAAATACAACAACATACAGCTAGGTATTAAAATTAAATTAAAAAAGTAAAATATAGTTATAGATTCCATCACTCCTATACGCTAAAATATTCAACTACTGAGTAAAAACAATGGCACTGCAGATAAGCTTTCAACATTCTATCAAAGGTTTTTATTTTTGGGGCCAGTTTTATATACTGGGGTAGTTTATTGTATAATTTAACTCCAGTGTGAAAAGTTCCTTTTTGATATATGCTTGTGTGTGTGTGTGAAATATGAATGTTTTGATTTTGTCTTGTGTTATGCCTATGAACATCATTGTTTGTTTTAAGAAAAACATCTTTATTCATTAAATTCTTTTTAAAAAACATAATACTTTCAAAGATATATATGCAGGGCAGTGGGAGAATGTTTAAATCTTTAAACAGAGGTCTACATGATTCTCTAGAGTGTACATTTGCCATAATTCTAATCGCTCTCTTTTGTATCCTAAACGTGCTTAGTACATCTGGCGACATACCCCAAAATATGATCCCATATCTTAAGTATGAATGGAAATAAGCAAAATAAGTATTTCTTAATGTGTGCATGCTAGTGCAGGTTTTCAAAATACGTAACGCAAAGCACATCGAGTTCAGTTTAGTATTCAGATATTGTATATGTTTATTCCATTTCAAGTCTTGTTGTATCCATAGTCCTAAAAACTTTGTTTCTGATTTATTTTCTATTTGATGACCATTTAATGTTATATTGGGCATCGCAGGATTCCTATTCTGTATAGTGTGGAAATTTAGACATACTGTCTTTTTATAGTTTATTATGAGGCGATTATCTTGTGACCATTTGGTTAACTCTCCTGAAACGGAGTCAGCAGACTGCTGTATGACCTGTTTAGTTTCACCTTTTATTACGAGTGTTGTATCGTCCGCAAACAAAATTTCCTTATGTGAATGAACGTTCTGTGTTATATCATTGATATATAGAAGAAAGAGTAGTGGGCCCAAAACCGATCCCTGGGGTACTCCAAATTCAATAATTCCCTCATTGGACAATGTTTCATTAAGTAATCAAGTATGTGCCAGTGTTTTGATCTAGGATGCTGCCATGACATCTTCCATATGTCCTTCTCGCGGAATAGTGTGTTTGTGATTATGAGGCTTTGTTTAGAACACTTGGCTGAAAGGAGTATCCTATTAGAATTGATTTTCAAACATCATCTTTTCCAATAACATCAGCCCATAATGCTGCGTCTATTCCAACGCGAGCATAGAGGTCTCCTAGGAGGAGGATTTTATCAGATTCTGGTATATTCTTCAAGGTCACATCAATTTAGGAGTAAAATGCTTGCATCTATTCATCATCAGAGGAGAGAGTTGGACGATATGTGCTAATTACAGTCGCTCGACTGCTATTTTTTTTAAGTCGCAGTGTCATAAGCCTTTCATTTATACCATGTGGAACTTCATCGAGAAGGGTCGTTTTCCCTTAGCATTTCTAGATCAACGGTATCTGGCTGTAAAACCCTCCGTAACAGAGCGGCTGGCACACAGCCCACCCGTATTGTTTGTTGGCGTCATCATAGGTAATAAACTGTGACTGTTTCTCGGATTCATATGCTTCGATGTATTTATTGTTAGCTTTACCATACCAATAAGAAACCCGGCATATTCCTCCACATATTCCAGACTCTATTGAAAGAATCTGATCGTAATACTGTAGCAATTCGAGTTAAATTTCAGTGTAAAGAAGCATTGACTCGAAACTTAAACCAGGTGAAGTAATGAAGTGTGCAGCATGCAATCTGTGTGTTTCTAGTGTTTTGTTTCTAAACGTTTCAAAGCTGACTGCAAGAAGTAGTACATCTGAAGTTGGTTAAAGGTCACTATATCCCAAAATTATTTAAAATACACAACAATTCATTAAAACCCTCAATACCCGGGCACATTTCAATTTGTTATAACAAACGGGCGTTACTATACCTTTATGTACATAGATAAAATGCTTTTGCCCAAGAGCAGATGGGTGTAAAGACACCTAGGGGCTCCAGCTAGTGCGCCAGAGTGGTATACCGGTACTTCAAAATCTATAGATTTCTTAAAGTTTACACTCAAAGCAAGGAGCATATAATAACGGAGTAGTATCATTCAACATCATTGGCTATCACTCGCGAACGAGTATAAAATTGTCTTCCAAAACATTCACTTGTGGGTTCTCAGGTGACTGTAGAGACCAATCCTCGAGCCACAAACTCTTCCACACTGGTGGCAAGTTTTATCATCACCAAGGTGCTGAGGGTTATCTTCTCATAGACCCCCGTTCTTTACGAGCGATTCGCTTCAGAGCCTCAGAACTCCGGCGGTCCTGCTAGAAAAAAGAAGGGCCATTGTGAACGAGTCGACGCCAGGGGCGGCCGCTCCTTATGTGCTGAAGTGCTGCAGCACATTGCTTTATTTGAAAATAAATTATTTTAATATTAGGCCTATTATCTACAAATACAACGCTTTAAGAAATACGTCAAGCAAAGAGTAGGAAATATCTCTACTCCCCTCACAGAACAGGCACGGTACGAGGTATCTAGGCGTACGCACCACTCCGTGCACTACCTTAGCTGTGCAGATCACAGCCCAGCGAGAATTTCCAAATTTATTGGCAGGAAGCGTGGATTTTGTCTTCTGCGCATGCGCGCCCAACTTTTCCCATGTGTTCTGGATGTGCTGTTGGGACAACAGCTAAGACCAGTCATCACAGCGATTCTTTGTTCGACCACAGAGAAGCAGCACTGGTCACACGGAATGTGAACGTGGCCAGTGGCACTATCTGGACTCAGGAATAGGATTTAAGAGGGAATCTCTCAAAGAAAATGGGGTATTAAAAAGCAGAGGAACCCATCAGCTGTTCCCGCCAGAAGGTCTTTTTCAATACTCCTAACTTACTTATTCTATAGCCACATTTTGTAAATCGATGTACTATAAAAATTATAATGTTTATGTCGTCAATTAAGGACATGATTATTGTGATGCCTAGTTCATAAATTTCACTATAGCAAAATAACATGTGATTTTGCATTACGGCGTTGCTGGTTTCATTTTAATGCTTTTGAGTAGTACTGTTTTTGAGCGGTCACAGCAAGTGTTTCCGAGTTCGTGAATATTTTGTAATTGCAGGTGTTTTTGTCTGCAGTGCTTAGTTAATTTTGTATGAGGAATGCGTATATGTGTTGAGTTTGTTTGCGTGTTTCGGCAATATGGAAAACTCAGAGGAGAGCCTCTTGAAAACCCCATTTTCAACCAGAACTCTTGAAGAAAAAACTAAGGTAAAGAAGTTAGGTAGACCTACCCCGGACTGCATTAAGTTTTGTGGTGCGTTTGAATTAGCTTTAAGAGGGCACGACGAAAGTGATAATTCAGACAATCCTGGCGTTTTCATGGGCCGTCTAGCAGATTTAATTTCTAGTATAGACAGTTCAGTAAAGGAGCACATTGAATCTAATAGAGTTTTCAAAGGGACCTCAAAAACCATCCAGAACGAGCTGTTGGACTGCATGCTTGAAACCTTCAGAGAAGTGATAGCAGAAGAAATGCAGCAAGCATATTTTGTTTGTGTGATGGCCGATGAAACTACCGATGTTTCAGAGCAGACACAGTTAGTGTTGGTATTTCGGTATGAGGAAGATGGTATTCCATACGAACGATTTTTGGGCTTCTTTAAACCGGAAGGTCAGAATGCGGATTCCCTTGCATCATGTATTTTAAGTGTAATGGACAACATGTTAAACGCTACACCACACAAAGTTATTGCGCAGACCTACGGCGGGGCATCAGTAATGAGTGGTGGTAAAGGTGAAGTGCAAGCAAAGATAAAAGCCTGTTATCCCAACGCACATTACATCCACTGCTATGCACACCAACTGAATTTAACAATGGAACATGCAGCTTCGCAGAATCAGTCGGCTAGGATGTTCTTCGCTCACCTGTCAGCGTTCCCTGCTTTCTTATCAAGGTCGCCGCAACGGACGTCTGCTTTAGAAACAGTGGCAGCTCGAAGAATCCCAACAGGACCAGCGACTAGATGGAATTTCAGGTCGCGCACCGTAAATGTGGTGTACGAGCAAAGGGTATCCATAAGAGAGTGTTTATTAATGCTAGAGCCTGAGAGGTGTTTCTCATCGCTGAAGAGGATCAAGAGCTTTCTGCGGAACACCATGGCACAAGAAAGACTAAGTGCCCTCGCTATGCTCTCCATTTAGAAGAAGATGGTCTCCAGTATTGGGGGTGGGGGTAAATGCCAGGGTGATTGACAAGTTCTGCAACAAGAAGGAGCGGCGTATGGACTTCATTTTTTCGACACTGAGTGAGTGTTTCTATATGTTTATATATTTAAAAAATTGGAGGGAGGGTTAGGCCTCCAGCACACAACTAATTTTCTACACCAGCCGCCACTGGTCGACGCCATGCCAGACGGTCAGCTGCTGTAGTCTCCCAATTTGGGATGTCAATCGAGCATTTCTTCATGTTTGACTTTAAAGCATTCTTGAATCTCCTCCTCTGTCCTCCCTGATGCCGCTTGCCACTTGTTAGTTGAGCATACATAATTTGTTTAGGAAGGCGAGTACCGGGTATCTGGCATGTGAAGGACATGACCAGTCCACCTCAGTTGACGTTTCAAGATCATAGCCTCCACGCTGGTAGTCTTGCAGGACACTGATGTTTGTTCATCGATCTTGCCAGCTGATTTTAAGGATCCTCCTCAGACAACGTTGTTGGTACTTCTCTAAGCATTTTATGTGCCTTCTGTAGGGAGTCCAGCATTCACATCCATAAAGAAGTGTTGGTATTACAATAGCTTGATATACAAGGAGCTTTGTCCGAGTGTTGACATCCGCATTATCGAAGACCCTCTTTCGCAATCGACCGAAAGCTGCACTGGCGCAATTCAAGCGGTGTTGGATTTCAGCATCAATATTGGCATTAGCTGAGAGATGACTACCAAGGTATGGAAAGTGCTCAACATTCAATAATACCTCGCCCTTGCTGTTATATGCAGCAGTGAATGCATTTATCATTATCTGAAGATCTTCTTCCGACCTAGCGAGAATAGCATTATCATCTGCATACTGGAGTTCCATTACACAAGTTGTGAAGACCTTGGTCTTTGCTTGTAGTCGACTAAGATTGAATAAGCCTCCATCAGTTCTGAATTCAATTACAATGCGTTGTGGGACTTCGTCTCTAATAAGGTGATTATGGTTCTAACGAAAATTGAGAAGAGCATTGGGGCAATAACAACCCCAGTAGTTATTTCAAATCGTTTACCACAGGTAGTATTAGTGATAACAGTACCATACATGTTATCGTGCAGAAGGCGCATGAGTTTAATACATTTTGTTAGGCAGTCAATGAGTGCTAAGATTTTCCAGAGAGCCTCTCTATAAGCTATGCAGATACACTTATTATTTTAGAAACTGTAGCCTAATCTGGAAGGTAAGCATGAAAATATAATCATACGCACGGTAGGCCTATTGTTTCATTGCATATCTAAGAATTAATCACTTGGCAGCGGGATCGAAGAGATTTTTCTCCTCGATACATACGTTGTCTGTCTACAATATTTGAAGCATCCTGAACGCTACCTGGCTTAAACCGTAGAAGGGGGGAGGGGGGTGCGCAGTAGATATGGCGGTTGGGCGGGGGGGGGGGGGGGGCTGTCCTACAACAAGGCTTGATAGAGTAAGAAAAGAAAAGTCCGCGACGTCGCGAGGGTTAAGTCACCTGTATAGATATTAATGAATTCTCAGATCGTAATATCCCACAGAAAATTAAATCAACAGTAGACCTCTCAGTTATACTTAGCAAGAAGCGCTGGATTTCGTTCCATTGGAGCGTGCTAAAGTGTCTACCAGTGGTACGGTGCCGTTGACAGAGATACAACAAGAAAGATACGGTAATTTACCGTATTGTAGAATAATACCTTGAAAACTTTCACCCGGTAACTAATGATACCGGTAACTAGGATAGTAGGACGCTTGCCACTGCTTGATTAGAGTGAACTGTTACCAGTCTTGTAATTTTCTCTCTCTGTTCCTATATCACTAGAACGAGTACGGTAACTTTGATGTGTACATTTCGGCGAGATCCTAGTCTAAGAATTTTTTTAAATGGTCCTTAAGTAGCCGTATACTGTAGGTCTATGTTGGAAGCTTCTAGGATTTATGATCGAAGGTTGGAAATCAATGCGCATCAGGGACAAGACAAAACTTGATAACAAGTATCACAGCGGAAGTAAATGACCAGCGCATATTTTCATTATTCTCAGTTTACAACATGTAGTCAGTAAAAGTCTTATGACGACAACATAGGCCTACATGTTACCCCATATCATCGTTTTGAAGTCTCATTGGTGAGACGTTAAGGTTTCTAATTTGAGCTGGGCTGCTTGTAGCACAAGTGGATGTTTTATTTTGTGGCCTTTCGATGCCTGTATACAACTTGTGGTGTAAACCAAGTTCGCTGTTACGTAGCCTTATGAAAAGTGTTGATAGGTTTGTAATTTACTTTATCGTCTTCCAATATTATATTTAGTCCACCTGCCTCCAAATCAAGTTTGTATGTACAGCACATAGAAATAGAGAAACAACATAGGAAGCTTTATTTCACTGCTCTGCAAGGAGGCATCATTTCCTCCTTTTATGTGTTATTCAATTGCAATGATAATGAACAACAACTTGAATGACCATGATGCTGAAATTGCAAACATTTACTCTAAACACCCAGAAGCGAACAAGATAATATATTAATTCACCGCTATATTGCAACACCAACCTACTGTGGATGCCGCGGCTTTTTAAAGGGGAATATACTTGAAACGAAGGATTGTTAAGTTTGAAGGCTTCATATCGAGATTAACGGACTTTGATACATTACATTAAGTTAGTTCTTTTGTTATTCAATCATCATATAGTATATAATATTAATTCAGACACATAGCCTACCCTGGGCAGGCAGTTTAAAGCAGCCAGGAGGGATGCGATCCAGCTGGCAGTGCTCGAAGTCACATGATTGTCAAATGAACGTTATGGCCGTATGAGATTTACTCTCCTAGTCGCTGTGCACCTCGGGGTTATATTCGGGATACGAGTATTAACACTCATGTGGTCGTCTGAAATTAACTCATTTAATTTATTAAATATGAGATTGATTTGTCATACTTCTACATAAAGAATTCTCTGTTCTAGTTTCTTTGAACATAATGGAGGAAAGGACCTTCATCAGAAGTGAACCAGAATGGTTGACTCATACAGAAGAATACCCCAACATTGTAAGTTGCATTTTAATCCATATTATGCTGTAACATTGCAATCTTAGTGATGTACATGACAAGCAAGCTTTAGCTAAATAATGCTCAATAGTAAATCTCTTAAATTTACATTAATTTATGTTCCGCATAACTTGGCACTCATCGTGTCCATATATCTTACATTTGGTGACTTTGTATAATACGTTCCAGCAGTCTAATGAGCAGTTGCCCTCTGATAACCAGCAGCACGATGTCGGTGTATTTGGAGAAACAATCATGGGTGTAAAAGATGAACATCTAATAAAGGTGATTATAAGTTCTGCATTACCCCCCATAGAATTATACGAAGGAATTTTAGGTAGAGTATTATTTGGACGTTAGTATTAGTATTATTGTATTAGTATTATTGGACTGTTTACCATCTCTTGATGAATGCAGTACATTTGCATTTGTCTATTTACACAGGCCAGAGTAAAATTTGGCTTTTCACCGATGTCTCAGTCTCACTCATTGCTGTGATTATATGGAAATTCAGGGCACAGTCAGTGCCTGTGGAAGCTGTGAAAGGACTCATAGGGTTAGTACTGCTGTTCTGACTCAGTGAGGAAAGCAATGACAAACTCCCTCACTCCTCATTTTGCCTAGTATGCCTCAATATAGCATTGCTGGGGCTTTGTGGGTATCTACCCACATTACCTAACGGCGGTACTAATTGAGGATCCAACCAGCCTTCGGGCTCACTGCCAGACAGACAGACGGTATTACTCAATCTTATTTTCTATCAGAACACCTAATGGTAGCTGATGTAATTGAATTTAAACTGCAGTGCCTCTAATCCATGTTAAGTAAAGTTTACACATGAGATGTTAGAAATCGGTGATATACAGCATTTGAGATATGATTGTTCTTATGTGACTGCACTGCTGCTTGCGTATCCAACTGCTCACAGGCTAGTGAGGAAACTGGAAGGCCGCCAGAGCAAAGCAAGCCCAGTACTTGCTAAAAGCAATGTTTAGATGCTAACCAGGCCATTAATAATATTTCAAATAAATAATCAACACCAATAATTATTTCTACGCCTTGAAAACGAGACCGCCATCAGAACTCGAAACAGAATACCTTACTGTACCTTCCAGGCAGTTCTGATAAGCAATTAAGCCACAAATGACCTTTGTCTGAGGTAGTTTAATTGTTAATTCATGATGTAAAGGATAAGCTTGTGGAGAGCCAGGCTCCCTAGAATGATTTGTATAAAGCCTTGTTTTAGATGGCTCAATTAAATACAAAGGATCTAAATATTAACTTGCCACAACTACAGCAGCAGGAAGTTGTTTGAAATCCTCACGACCTGAGTAGAGCCCGACATTGATTCTGCTTACTTGTGCCGGGCTCCTCTATTCCATCTTCTTTTGACCACCCTTGGTCAACTCTCCCTCAATTCGGATCAATTTCCTCGCCTTGATTGTCTTCTTTACCAACTCATAACCATAATTTTTAAAGGGGTCAGAACTTTTTCTTATCTTCATGATATCCTCTAATTTTCATAAAAGTTAACTGAAAGAGCCCACCTACAATAGTGCACACTGGGCAACACCAACAAAAGATCACAAATGTAAATTTCCCTATTACTGAAACGATGCACAAGTATCGATCAGATCCGAAGAAATACATCTGTGATGTTATTTAGTTTTGAAATACACTTTGTTGATCCCTACAGAGGGTGAGATGTAGCAAGCTTAAATGAGCACGTGAGAGAGAGAATGGTCTCATATCCTCTCGTACCAAGTACATTGCTGCAGGGACTTCTCCGCAGTAAGGTTTCGTAGCCTTCTAGGCTCGTATGTACATAGACTGGTGAGTGAAATATTGAAGTAGAGGAACAGGTTGGAGAGGGTATGAGAACATTGGCTGCTCCATGTTTAGTGTGAGTTTGTTATGAGTACATTTTAATCTTCGCTGGGATACTTCATGTGAATTTGTGAATGAAAAATGATCACAGATTTCTTTGTGGTATGACCAACATGTGTTCAAAATTTCATGGGCTTGTGGCTAGTTACCTTTAGGATGGACCTCTCATCTTTCCTTATTTTCGATCCACATTTCATTACTTACCTCCCCATGCTGATAGCCAACATGTCCCAACCCCCTTAAGAGAAATTAACAACAATTAGTTTACCCCCTTACTTCGAAGTTCCTTATTCTTCAAGGATTATAGTTTTCTTTAATTATTTTATTTAATCATTATTTTGTAGAAATGTAGAAGCCATTTTTCTGGGTTGCCTTCCTAAAAGAATTGGTTTTTTGTCGGCCAACGCCTAAATGTGCCAAATGATGAGTTGACAATTTTAGTCTAATTATGTTTGTTCTCTCCCTAAATCTGTCCCTGTAAGAAATCCAATCATTTATTTTAGAACCAGTGCACACAAGTTGGGTTAGATATCTTGCTGGCTTATGAGTTTATGTCCGTCTTTGGTATGAGTAAAGAACCATACCAAAACACCTCACGGCCATATTTGCAATTAGTCAGTGCTACCAACTGCTGAAAATATCACAAGTGAAATTTGAGCTCTATGTTGGATAACTCAGAAAGTATGCATGTTAACTGTTCCAAAATGTACACACATATAGATAGCATTTTAGAATTATGTTCAGCAGCCCATTCATGTCAGTGTTGCCAAAAATATTCTATGCCTGCTGATGGTCCAATTTTCAAATGCATTTATCATCGATACTTTCAATTTGATATCAACCGTATTTCGTATATTCTTCGTGTACCGTTACAGACATGACTGGACATATTGTTTAGAAGAACCAGGGCTGCCAACTGTTGATAAATTATCTCTATATTTGTTATCCTAACCTCAATATATCAGATAGTATGCTGACCAACAATGCAAAACTTTACACATGTTAGTATCTCAAATTGTAAACTTATATTTAGTAACCGATTTACGACAGGTTGCCATTATGATTTTACACGTGCTGTTTAATTTTTAACTGCACGAAACGTCCATACTAATGAATGGATTTCATCCTTATTTTGTATGTGCAATGCAGGCTTTAGGACATGTAATTGTGCCTAATATATGAGTCAGCAAGGCTACCAGCTGTATATAATATTCTCAAGTCTTTTGAACTCTAGATTCAATATCTCGGAATATGTGTATGGAACACACTTCAATTTTACAGTTGCCGCAAAATTTAGTGGTACCAAGACAATAATATGCTAGCGTATAGATCAAGGTTCAACTGCATGTTACATCGTACGAGCAAATGAATTTCATCCAAATTTTGTGTGTATTTGTAATGTATGTCTTAAAAGAGATAATCCGGCATATTTTTGGAGTCATCAGGGCTACCAACTGTTGAGTCATGCTCTCCTCAATGTTGAACCATAGTCTCAATGTATTCAGAAAAACAAACAGTTCAAAATTTGGCACATTTCCTTAGACGAATATTTTGAAGATTCATTTCGAGCAGCCCATTCTTGACAGTGTTGCCAGTATAATTCTAAGCATGCTAATAGTTTCCATGAACTGCATGTAACTTCCATAAAATATACTGGATAACTGCCAAATTTTATGTACATGTGTATGCCATAAGGTGCATATTTGAGCGGAGTTTTAATGGCACCTACCAATTATCTAATAACTCTCTCTGAGCATTTAATCCGTTGACTTTCAGTATCTCGTTTTCCATGGGAAGCAATCTATTTCCAAACAAACATTGGTGATCTTTTAGGTATTTTTCGAACAAATCATAAATATCTGTATTGCCAACTTAATTTTGTTATTATTCTAGACAGGTCTTCATAGATCAATAATTTGTATGAATCTGAATTTTTAATAAAAGTTACGTTATTTAGCTCGTCACGGAACTACTTCATTTTACGTGTATCAATAACTGTGAGCTGGGAAACTCATGCTAGTGATTATGATAATCAGGTTAACAAGATGGTTGCCATGAATAAATAGTTTCTTAAGAGAATAGCAAGAGCATTCCTGTCTCTTAGGTAATACTAAATAAGAGATACCGAGAGTAAGGAAAAATGGAGTGGAATGATGAAAATATCTTTACTACTGTGGGAAAGGTAAACGTTTATTTTATTCATGTGTCCTATTTATATTGCATAAGCTCGGGAGGAGCTGCCGCACTTTTTGATCACTTTCACCAGGACTATTTCGTACTGCACATGAACAAGGGCATTCTGATAGCATCAAGTTGGAAATCTATTTGACACAAGACTCATATCCAGACCACGCGGGAAATATCTGCTTTTTAACGGATGTGAATTGGAATGATTCTGCTCTAGATCAAGTAGTGTTAGAGATGTCGCTGAGTATGCTATCTGGAAACCATTTCCAATTAAAAATAATTACACAGATGAAAAAGGGACACTGGTTGTGTTTTGTGCTTTCGGCATATTTAGAGGCTACCTAGTTGGCAGAAAATCTGTTATTGGTGGATAGTGCCTCACTTTGGAGCCAACAAGAATGTCTGGAAACTAATCTAAACATTTATCTCACTTTATGACTGCAACTCATCTTGTCCCTTGTCCAGCCATCTTGGTATTGTTTCCCTTTGCCTCATTCCCTTGATAACACTGAATGGTTCTGCAAGGTTACCTGGCCTTCTTCGTTCCTAGTTAAGTAATTTTATGACGGTCAAATCACAGTAGTTAGCTCACCTACAAACCTTGCTTTCAATGAAATCATTTCTCAGAGCAAATGTGCTGCATCAAGGCAGAGGTCGTCTATTCCTTCTTCTCCCAATGCGCTCATATTATTGACCGTGCGATTATCCCTCATTTCTATTTTCATTCAGCGTTCAGAGTTTATTCTTATAAGGAAATAATTGGAGATAAGCTGATGAATTTAGCATATGAAAGTCTGAAATCAGAACTTCCTATTTCTGCACAGTTCTGATCTAGGTTTTGCATGTCACGTTGCGTTTGGGAGGAATTCAAGGTAATGGAAATCTGATAAAAGGTCACATTAATCGTTCAATACCACTGTGCATGTTGATAATTTATGAGTAAGATATATTTCCCCGTATGCAAAGGAACATGTAAGTGAAACAAGAATTTTCTCTGCAGGATGTTACTGATTTCACTGGAGATTTTATGAATGAAGAATTATCCATACCAGAGTTTGTTCCATGCATGAAAATAGAAACACCATCTTCAGTAAGTGGTGGAGATTTTCAAGAGGTTTAGTACTTGACTGGCTGCGTGGCTCAGCGGTAACGTTCTTGCTTGCTTTCCCCAACGTTGCAGGGGAATCCCGAGTTATATATTCAGTCCGCACTGCAGACAAATGGAACATGCCAGCTATTAGGTCTTGTATTGTACAAAATGTACAGGTCATGTGGATGGAAGGTGTGACCAATACTGTACTCAACCCTTGACCTGCCTTGCTGTATCCACTAAGTTAATGGGGGATGTGCATTAAGCACGTTATGTGAAGCCAGCATATTCCTGGCACCATACAGTTTTATTTCTTGCCTGTTGTGAACTTTGTACTTTCGTATGAAGAAGTTAGAGTAATTAATTGGTCAACGTATACCAAATGATTCAGGGTCGACCCAATTGCTGTATTCTAAACACAGATAATAGAGAGGAGATGGTTTTGACTATCTCCACCATCATCTTTCTTGTTTTGTCACTTTAACACCAGGCAATTGTAGAAATTGAATGGCCACCGTCCTTACTTTCTTCAATATTCTAGGTACTTGCACTTTGAAAGGTTACGAGGTAATTGCAGATAATTTTTTCCTAGTAAGAGGATATTCTAGAACCATACGGAGAAAGTAATTGTAAATACAAAAATTTATTTCGACAGTGGGCTCCAATACTTTTTAAGCCTTTCCATTATTAGCCTATTTTCGATTTTTGCAAAAAATGAAAGTAGACTTATGAGATCTACACAGGGCGAAAAATTGTGTGTGAGTCTGTGTGTGTGTGAGTCTGTGTGTGTTTGTGTGTGAGTGTGTGTACTCTGAATGTCTGTCTCCCCCCCCCCTAACAATTCAAACACGGTGAAACCGAATTGAACGAAATTTGGTACAGAGGTAGAACTAGCAAAGGGCACCTCAGTATCATGTTTTATATCGCCGCCATCTTTACCAAAACTGAATGGCGGCCACTCAAACAATCAAAACGTAAAATCAAATAACGACTAACCAAATCATCCGATCTGTACCAAATTTGCCAAATTTGGTAACAACATACCTTCATATAGGACGCATCTTGTGACCAAACTACAAGGTCATCCGCCGTACCATTTCAGGATGGTGGCCATGCAAATTATGCAAACATTATAATCCATATCATGGGACCCACCAGTTCCGATTATCGAGCCGAGAATCGTTTTAACTGTTCTAAAGGAAGAGGCACGTTCAAAATTAAAAGTTTATTTTGTAATACTATAGAGCAGAAGTGATTTTAAAAAACTGAGCCGTCTCAGTACAAGGTAAGATGGTGGCGGATATCTTGTGCCTGACTTATATTTCACTAATTTGAGTTTTGCATGCAATACTGATACAAAATAAATAAACTTTGTATGAAATGCTTTATATATAAATAATATACTCCACTGATGTAATCTTTTATGTAAACCATTATTTGCTAACAAGTTATATGTAAGTCATTTTATATAGAACGATATTCGTTGGCACAATTTGCTCCGTGGTAAAGCGTTAGGCTATCAATCTTATGGCTATGGTTCAAACCCCATTAGAGTTAGGTTTTTTGCTTGAATTTCTTTATATTTATTGTTTTGTAATGACTCAGACGTTTTAAAATTAAGCGTTATATTGTGCATAGTACGATGAAAAATATATAATTAAAATAAAATTCGCCAACAGATTTGCACGAGACATCTAGGACCAAAAAAGTGAATTATCATGGCAAACTGCACGCCGGCCAACAGATTAACTTACAGATTTTATTGAAAAGTTTATGTTTATGGCCGCTAGAATGCACTCCCCCCTGTTAGGATTATCTTGTTCGATACTTCACCATTAGATGTCACGACTGGTCTACAAGGGACTCCATGATTAGTATACCATTGCCATTCTACGCACATCGAATTTGAAGAATGACAAGATGATACTACGGTACATTTTTATTTTTTATTTTAAAGGGTTTGTAACAGCTTATTGTGCATTATTTGGAAATGTTAATTGAAGTAAAGAACAAAACGATTCACATAGTATCTGTACTCTAGCCGTTGGTGCTAGTTTAGGATATTAATTAATACTTTTATTGCAGCCAAATAGCAATCGAAAATATCCACATAGTTGGTATACACACGTCTCTGTAGGGTCATGGAAAGATTTGTTAATTCAATTAGGGTTGTGAAAGCCATGCACAGCCAGACGTGTAAAGACATGCCTCAACTCAAAGTTGGATGTTGCCCGCGTCAGGCCGATTATGTAATAATAATAATATTAATAATAATGTTATTGGTTTTACGTCCCTTTTAACTAATGTTGCTTTTAGAGACGCCGGGGTGCCGCAATTTCGCCCCGAAGGGGATCATTAACGTGCCAGTAAATCTACTAACACGGCTCCCTCGCATTTGTGCACCCTCAAATGCCAGCTGACTGCGCCAGGATACGAACCTGCAACATAGGGCCCAGCAAGCGAGAACGTTACCGCTGAGCCACGCAACCAGTCCGGTCGATTATGTCTTCAGATCCATAACATTCTTTAGATACTTCTTATCTTTCTTTCTTTCTTTCTTTCTTTCTTTCTTTCTTTCTTCAATGATAGTAGCAGTTGTTTTCGAGGTTGTGGTGTTTTTTAGAGGTAAATAGTTTCTAAGGTCTTCAACCAAGAAATGATTCTATTATAATCTTTGATAAAAATAACGAGTTATAACTATACTCATACATTTAGGAGAAAGTAGGCTGTATGTTCTTTATTGAACATCTTGTTTTTCTTCTACGTAGTTGCGAACGCTCAGATGCCCATGGATATAGACTGTCATTTGTAGCTCGTGTTGACCGACTGAAGAGCTACAAATGACAGTTTGTATTGGCAACACTGAAAGAATGTCTTCAAATCTTTACATCCATGGATATACATTCCCGATGAACGATATATATGAAGTTGAGGAAACTATGGACAAGCAGAGGACATTGAAGGTCCAGTGGGACTGTACTGTATATGAACTTCAAGCTGGGAATGGTGTTCTAGACATAAGGAAGATAGAAGTTGAGGAAACTATGGCCAAGCAGAGGACATTGAAGGTCCAGTGGGACTGTACTGTATATGAACTTCAAGCTGGGAATGGTGTTCTTGACATAAGGAAGATAGAAGTTGAGGAAACTATGGCCAAGCAGAGGACATAGAAGGTTCAGTGGGGGTGTACTGTAAATGAACTTCAAGCTGGGAATGGTGTTCTAGACATAAGGAAGATAGAAGTTGAGGAAACTATGGCCTAGCAGAGGACATTGAAGGTTTTGTGGGAGTGTACTGTGTATGAACTTCAAGCTGGGAATGGTGTTCTAGACACAAGGAAGATAGAAGTTGAGGAAACTATGGCCAAGCAGAGGACATTGAAGGTTCAGTGGGAGTGTACTGTATATGAACTTCAAGCTGGGAATGGTGTTCTAGACATAAGGAAGATACAAGTTGAGGAAACTATGGCCAAGCAGAGGACATTGAAGGTTCAGTGGGAGTGTACTGTATATCAACTTCACACTGGGAATGGTGTTCTAGACATAAGGAAGATACAAGTTGAGGAAACTATGGCCAAGCAGAGGACATTGAAGGTTCAGTGGGAGTGTACTGTATATGAACTTCAAGCTGGGAATGGTGTTCTAGACATAAGGAAGATAGAAGTTGAGGAAACTATGGCCAATCAGAGGACATTGAAGGTCCAGTGGGGGTGTACTGTATATGAACTTCAAGCTGGGAATGGTGTTCTAGACATAAGGAAGATAGAAGTTGAGGAAACTATGGCCAAGCAGAGGACATTGAAGTTTCAGTGAGAGTGTACTGTGTATGAGCTTCATGCTGGGAATGGTGTTTATTTATTTATTTATTTATTGACGGTACACAACAGGGCTCAGTGTGCGCCCCAATAACTGTGCACCTACACAGTAGAATACACTTTCTGATATTTCTACATTAAGTATTAATATCTAAATGTAATTATTAAAACTAGGAAGTTAACACAGATTGAAATGCATAGTAGTAAAATGCTTAATCTAAAGGTAATATAAAAACTAAATCTAAATTTTACCGAATGTCAAATATATAAAACGCAGGTTTTGAAATTATTACATAGTAAACTAAAAGGTAACATTGATAACTAGGGTACAGGCCTATCCACATATATACATTGTTGATTCTGTTTTGTGTGATAGTTTTATTTCAAGTATGAATTAGAGTGACTGGGTTATAATTTCCAAGAACGGTCTAATTGAGAGACAGAAATCTACTTTCCAGTTTACACGAACCGCATCGTTGTATATACTGCAAAGCCTCCATACAGGTGAATTATTATGTGTTCTAGACATAAGGAAGATAGAAGCAGAAGCTTTCGAGGTCTATCACAGACGATTTGTATCAGTCTCACTCTGATTTGTATGTTATCGCTGGAAAATCATTATTACCGGTTTTTTTTCATTTCTTATTCCTAGTTAATTAAAGTGTATTTCTACCCAAAGTACTTTTCTACATGGTTGGGAAGGAGGTGGAATCAGATACAATGTTGCAATAGTTTTTATAGCCGGATGCTTTTCTGCCAGTACTAGTAGGTTATACGAAAAACATGAATATACAGAAGTGAGGCTCACAACAAGCGTTAATATATTTAGTTTTTGTTGATCTCTATTCTTCTTCTTGGTCGTAGTTCGATTTCAAACATCTTGACCCTCACGCAATTCCGTTAACAATTCCCCTAACTACACCGCGGTCGTCTGCTGTGTGCATTAATTTCTGAAGTGGCAGATGTTTTTGTTCTTTTCCCTCTTTACCCTCTGATCCATCATGCGCGGAAGTTGCATGAACACATGGCCTGGAGCTTTAAGTTTTGTGATATTAAAACGAGCTCTTGGTCTTAGAAATTATAAATATTACAGTGAAGAAAATGGAAATTGCAACACCCAGAAGGAATGGTGCTACATTGCTGCAAATCAACATGCAGGACGAGTGTTCGGTTGTGATTCGATGATTACACTTTCAGGTCCCTCTGACCGCAAGTTCGGACAACAATCAATACAGGATGTGCCCACCACGAGCTGCAATACATTGATGAATTCGGCGAGGCATGGAGTCAATAAGGCCCTGGTTCGCTTCCTGAGGAAATGAGGCCCATGCTTGCTGCACTGCATGGGTCTGTTGTTCCAGAGTTGTTGGTGGCTGAGGACGGTTGGCCAGTTGTCGACCCATCATGTCCCACACATGCTCAATAGGACTGAGGTCCGGGGATCTGGCGGGCCTTTCTAAGGTTGTGATGTGAAGAGCTTCTCTGGAGATGCGTGCAGTGTGAACCCAGGCATTGCCCTGCTGAAACATCCCATTAGCAATGTTCGCCATCATTGGGACAACCACTGGATTGAGTACCCTATCAACGTACTGTCGAGCAGTCATAGTGCCCTCAACAAGCATTAATTGTGATTTCACATTAAAGCCAATAGCTCCCCAGACCATAATGCTTGGTGTTGGCCCTGTGTGCCTCTCGACAATAAGGTCTGGGCGGCCCCTCTTCCCGGTACGTCGGCGCACATGATTCCGGCGATCACTGAGGGCAAGACAGAAGCGAGATTCATCACTAAAGACGACCCTATGCCATTCGTCGACCCACGTCGATCTTCTGGACACCAGGCCAGCCTTACAAGTTGCTGTTGTGGGGTCAATGGAACACCTTCTGCAGGGACACGGGATCGTAAGCCAGCTGCATGCAGGCGATTACCAACTGTTTGTTGTGTAACGTGGGGAGCTACAGCTGCTCGAATTTGCGCTGCTGTTGCATGGGGTTCCATCCGGGCCATCCGAATGATACGGCGATCCTCTCTCACAGTTGTCTGTCGCGCTGGGCCTGTGCCAGGTCTACGAGTGTGGGTACCTTCATTAGACCACTGCTGCCATACACGTTGTACCGTAGATACCTGTCAGCCAGCACGTGCACCGACAGTCCTTAGCGATAATCCAGCCTCTCACAGTCCAATTAACCGAGCCCTCTCAAACGGCGACAGTTGTTGATAGCGTGCTCTTCTCTGTCATCGAGGCATGTTTGACGGGGAACACTTCACTGCACAGACTGCAAGTCAACTACGCTACACCAGAGTCCGTACACTGGAGTTGATTCCACCGCGACCAATCACATGGGGAGACCTGTAGCAACAATCCAATGGGTCTGAAACTTTGATCGTTTACATACCTACGTGGCATCGTTCCATATCTTGAAAATCAACACAAACGACCAATGCCTTCATGGTGTTGAAATTTCCATTTTCTTCAGTGTATATTCAATGTGCAAGTGTGAAGTTTGGATAGTAAAATTACTGAAACTGGGTTAAAACTAATATTGATTAATAAAACCATTCTAGACGGCATATTTTATAATACCTTATGAGACTTCTTCTTCCTCTTCTCCTACGGATGCCTATCCGTTAATGGATATTAGCGACCACATGATGCATCTTTTGCTTATGAACTGCGATGTGGAATAATTTATCAATGCTGGGTAATCCTGTCCACTGTTTTATGTTATCCACCCAGGAAATCCTTCCTCGGCCTCTTCTTCTTTGACCTTCGATCTTTCCTTCCAGTATCAAGTTGAGAAGTCGATATTTGGTGTTCCGCAAGATATGTCCCAGGTTTACAGTTTTTTGTCTTTTAAAGGTGCATAATAAGTTCGTTGTCTGTTCATTGTATGCAGTACTTCGAAATTTGTTATTCGTACAGTCCATGGTATCTTCAGCATTCTGCGGTAAATCCACATTTCAAAGGCCTCTATCTTCTTTGTTGTTGCCGCATTTATTGTCCATCCTTCAGACCCATTTAGAAATACAGACCAAATGTAGCAGCTTACAAACCGAAGTCTAAAGGTTTGATTTAAATCCGTACTTGTGAGGATTTTCTTGAATTTCTCAAAAGCATTACGGGCATTCTCTATACTATATTTTATCTCCATATCTGATCTCCAATCTCACATAGCCATGTTCCAAGGTATTTGAATTTATCTACTCTTTGTAATGAAGAGCCATTAAATTGGAGATGTGCATTTTTTAAAATCAGGCTGGCGTGTGACAATCATAAAATGCGTCTTTTTTGTATTGGTGTATTGAATGTATTGATAAGACAGATGGGCATCTCTAGGAATGAGCGGGGTTAAGCTATTAAGATGGTAACGTCACAGCAGTTCCTTGGATGGTAACCTCTACTGGTGATGCCGCAGAGAGAATGAAACACTGGTTCATGTCCTTGGATATTTTCCAGTTTAGTTACGAGGAACTCCCGCCCCCATAAAATCATATCCTTCATTGTTGTCAGAGGTGGCAATGTTTATGTTACTCTGTCTCTCTAGATGAAATTTATTGGCTTTATTTAATTTTTTTGAAAATTTAAAAGCATTAATCAATGATTGTGGTGTGTTTTGTGCAAACTTTATAGTAGAATATGGTTTTTCTGACATATATGAGTGATATATATATATATATACCTAGGTATAAAACTCAATGTTTGTTTGTTTGTGTGTTTGTCTGTTATTTATACGAATCTACACCGTTTCAGCGATCTGCACCAAATTTTGTATACTTACCCTTTGGAACCCTGCGGGTAACACTCTCCACTTTAAATTTCGGAAAGACCACTCCATTCCCTGCATTTAAGCCCTTTTGCACATATTTACACCATTTCACCGATCTAATAACTTGAAGGACATATTGTCGCTAGGCGACATCGACTAACACTGTATCATGATAGTCAACGCCGCACCATTGATGGACAGGTTGTCACTAGGCAACAACGATTTACTCTGTATCATGATAGTCCGGTAAAATTTGCTCAAGCGCACGGGAAAACTGACCGATGTAATGCTATCCTGTCAGAGAAACATAGTGGCATACATTCCTACATTCACCTATCACCATTATGCAGTTTTCATGTGTAGACAGTTGTTATTTCATTTGCGGGGCTTAGACATCGCGGTGATCTTGCCCCGTGTACATGGATGTGTGTGTAGAATTTTTGTGATAACCTGCGTTATTGTGATTGTTGCAGTAGCATGTGTAAATTGGAGATAGGATATGGTATTTGAAGCCATTTCTCAATGTTGCTCAAGGATTTAATGAACTGTAGTATTCTCTATGCATTCGTATACCCTGCGGGTAACACTGTCTACTTTAAATTTCGGACAGACCACTCCAATTCCTGCATTTAGGCCCTTTGTCTCAAATCTACACCGTTTCACCGATATCAACCAAAATTTGTATACTTACCCTTTGGAACCCTGCGGGTAAAACTATCTACATGAAATTTCGGACCTACCACTCCATTCCCTGCATTTAGGCCCTTTGGCACAAATCTACACCGTTTCACCGATCTGAACCTAAATTTAAATACTTCCCCCATTGTAAACTGACGAGTAATACTGTCTGCATGAAATTTCGGACACACCACTCCATTCCCTGCGTTTTGGCCCTTTGGCACAAATCTACAATGTTTCACCGATTTGAATGAAATTTTGTATACTTACCCTTTGGAACCCTGTGGGTAACAATGTCCACTTGAATTTTCGTTCAGACCACTCCATTCCCTGCACTAATCTACACCGTTTCACTTAATTGCACCAAATTTTACATACTTTGTGACAGATCATGGATCTGCACAGTCACTCCTCATTATTGTTTATTGTTAGTTTATATGTATTTAATCGGAAAGTGCCCAGATATATAGAGTAGAAGTTAGTACCTGATGGCCTTGTGTTATCCGAAATGAAACCGACTAAGAAGCGACACGGCATAACGTAGAACTAATGATTTGTTTGAAACGAATAAGGATCTAGGAGGCGGTGAAATGAGATATAGATACTCTGGTAAAAGTTAGTTAGTTGATTGTTTGGCATCGAATGGATGCATTCTGTTATATAATACGACGAGCTGCTACGAGTATTTGTGAATGTAATTGTATTCTATAAGGCATCCAACGTTTAGAATGAAGCTCTGGTTAGATAGGGATATTCTTCTCTCTTTCTGTTGCACGTGAGACATGTATAACGCTGTCATTTTCTGGCAATCCACTGTTGCCATATCAGTCGAAAATTTTTCTTTGTCAAAAAAAAGCATATTCGTGTAGAACTATGTTTTGCCGATCTTTTTTGTCCTATATTAGAACTACGTTAAGTTGATAGAAATGCTAGAAAAATTAGATATCCATATTAAAAAAAAACACTATAAACTGTGTTCCCTTTTTAGTAAAATCGATCTTACATCATGTTGCATTGACTTTGTGATGCCTATTTTTCACATACGTGTAGCTAAATGTGCCGTCTTGATGATGGATTATTGAAATATTTTATACTGGCAATATTACAATTTTCATGTAGGTAAAACTTCTGAATTTTCTCTCATAACCACATAGCAGCATTGAAAAAGTTCGTATGCTGCCAACTTTTCTATTTTTAAAGATAACCATGTCATGTCAGTTTGAGAGTTGTAGAGGAATGTTGGAAGAAGTTTTCTACCTGCTTACCCAGAGTGTAGGTTTAATTGTTTACACAGGCCGGGCTGTTCATTGACCGCGGATTATAAGAATGAAGTTTCGAAGGACAGCGGGGTGCAGCTTGCTACTCACAGCTTTATTACTGTGCCCTTCGAGCTTTTATTTCAGTAGTTCAGCTGTCTCTATCTTGAGTGTGTGTGCAGCAGTTCTGTTAGATTTAACGTGTTGTATTTTACGTATTTCACGTACAACAATGGGTAGTTTTGTGAAAAGAAAGCGTGGTCAAGTGCTCAGAAGGAGGGAAAAACAGGTCGTAATTAATTTGTTTAGTTATTTTAAGAATCTTAAACCTAACGAAAGTAGAAATCATGAAAGGTAAGCCAATGAGGAGTATTTTCTTTAATAACGTACTTCAACTTTAACTGAAGTCGAAACTTCACACATTTCCTTGTGCTTGTACTTTTTTTTATTTTGATTGTTTTCTTAATGTTACATTCAGAATACGTTAGAGTTAATTAAATTAAATGTCATTGTATGTGTTATGTTAGCCTATTATTATTATTATTATTATACAGTACTTAATTCAAGTCTTCGTCACTGCACAATCGCTGAATGTGCGGAAAGTGTACGCGAAGCGCTTTGTACTGCCTCCTCTCATGGAGTGGCAACCCTGTCGTAACGCGCCATAAGACCAATGCTTCATTCTAAACGTTGGATGCCTTATAGAAAGGATTCACATTCTTATATATAACGGAGAATTATCTGTAAAGGGATTCTTCATAAAAGGAACCAGAGATATCTTATGTGGATGAAAATGAAGAACACCTATATGAACGATATGCCCCAAATATCAAGTAAGACAAGGTTGGCTAAATGGAAATGTAATGTACGGCGCTTTCCGGTCAGTAAAACATAGTTCGATTCATGAAATATTATAAATGTACCATGCAATTACAAAGTGATGAGATTATTTCAATAGTTACTCTTTATACGTATGATTTCTAGGAAAGGGGGAAGAGTGAGTTGCCATATAGCAAGCGTATTGTCCTGCTGCCTGGGAGTAAAGTCTTAAGTATTTTATATTTTATTCTCATTATAGTAATGAGTGGCGCCCAACAGAATTTATTCACGGGTGTGAACAATTACAACTTACCCTTCGAAATACTGCTGGTACCACTGTCTACTTGTTAGTTAGGAAAACCCTCTCCATTCCCTACATTTAGAAAACAGACAAAATGAACTTGAAAACCACGTTTTTAGGCCCTAGAACATGTCCGTTGTAGTGTACCTCTAAGAATATTTTAATAAGTCTATTGATGGCTGGTAATTCGGGCTCTATCACGTCGCCCCTACCAGTTTTCTGGTGCAGAATTGCGAAAATAGTTACATCTTGCGCTGCTTATAAATTGCAGTCACGAGGAATAATTAGTGCAAAAAGATTTCTTAGACCCCTTAAAACAGTTGTCAGTATGAATATTATGCCTCTGTATAAGTGCGATGGTGTTGATGCAGTACAATGAGATTATCAGCTGCAATAAGCGATGGTGCTTTCAAATTTACTTTCGTTTATTCAGATCCTTATCCTTGAGCGCTATGTGCCGATAAATGACACTATTGCTGCCTCAGGAGCTTGGGACAGCCATGTGCTCTGATTATTTTCCTACCGCGCTATGCGACAAAAGACGACACTATTGGTCTCTATTTCCCTAACAGCCAATGAGATATAGGCTCTAGACCGTGTCTCTTACTTCACTTACTCCTCTTTCTAATCATATTTTTCAATTCGTTTGTAAATTGCATGTGTCAGTACTGTAGTTAGTAAATAGCCGTTTCCCTATTCATTATTATCATTATCATTACGGAAAAATGTCCTGAATGTTACGTCCATTATACTGTACTACTTATCACCCCCACTACCACGACCGCAAAAAAAGGTATATTTTTTTCTTTCTGTTATTTTAAATATCATTTGCCAGTTCTTTAGTAGTATTCATTGTCATCCATAAAACAAATGAATCCACCAGACGAAGCCGGGCACTACTGCTAGTTTATATGTATATTCCTAAAAGCTTTGCTGTTTAAGGGCCAAGTCACTTGTTAGTGATAAGTGCAGGTATTAGGTCAGTGACTGAAATGGAACAGAAGTTTGGTCTAGTGTTGTAAAATCCCCTTACATACTTACTGCTAGAAGTTTCAATATAAATATTATTTCTACAGTCCTTAAGCCTATTACCTCCTTTAATGCTCTGTTCTCCACATTTGCTATCAAACCTAGATTGACTTGACCTATATAAGAGTAATGGCTTTGATAATTTTATTACTTGGGAAGATTTGTATAATCCAGTAAGATATGATGGAGAAAAAGAAAGTAATCTGAGTCAGTTGTTCAACTGCTTGCTGTATCCTTACTTTCAGTTCAGCTGTGCTGTAAAGTTACATTACCCGTTATGCATTATGTCAAAGCTTAAGCTGATGGCATAGAAGTTAATGATTCATTCTTGGCACTAGGCAATGAAAGAAGAAATCCAGGTTGAAGAGATTGACGGATGTGGAAATCATCTAAATCAGTAAGTGGACAGCATAGGAAAAGCGTCCTTTTAGTTGAATGTATGCATACTAAGAATGTTTAATGTGAATAAGGTTTGTTGGCAAAATCACATATCCTCTTATTACACACATCAAAAAAAGTTTTGCATCACCTCGGTTCCCAGATCTCCGGCATATAGACGTTGACTGTGTATATTGTATCCAAGATACAGTCCCTTTGACTGTTCATAGATGTCACTAAAACTGCTCAAAGATGTAAACAACCATGCATGAGCAGGGCCTATTAGACGGAGGGGGTACGACAGCCGATCAGTTCCAGTCATTCCACCAGGACGAAGGTACGCTGCTCATGTTGTCTGTAGTTCTACCATGCCTAGAAGGTCAATACCGCAGTTCGATCGCGTCCGCATTGTTACTTTGTGTCAAGAAGGGCTCTCAACAAGGGAAGTTTCCAGGCGTCTCAGAGTGAACCAAAGCGATGTTGTTCGGACATGGAGGAGGTACAGAGATACAGGAACTGTCGATGACAGGCCTCGCTCAGGCCGCCCAAGGGCTACTACTGTAGTGGATGACCGCTACTTACGGATTGCCGCTCGGAGGAACCCTGACAGCAATGCCACCATGTTGAATAATGCGTTTCGTTCAGCCACAGGACGTCGTGTTTCAACTCAAACTGTGCGCAATAGGCTGCATGATGCGCAACTTCACTCCCGACGTCCATGGCGAGGTCCAGCTTTGCAACCCCGACACCATGCAGCGCGGTACAGATGGGCCCAACAACATGCTGAATGGACCCCACGGAATTGGCATCACGTTCTCTTCACCGATGAGTGTCGCATATGCCTTCAACCAGACAATCGTCGGAGACGTGTTTGGAGGCATCCTGGTCAGGCTGAACGTCTTAGACACACTGTCCAGCGAGTGCAGCAAGGTGGTGGTTCCCTGATGTTTTGGGGTGGCATTATGTGGGGCCGACGTACGCCACTGGTGGTCATGGAAGGCTCCGAAACGGCTTTACGATACCTGAATGACATCCTCCGACCCATAGTGCAACCATATCGGCAGAATATTGGAGAGGCATTTGTCTTCATGGACGACAATTCTCGACCTCATCGTGCACATCTTGTGAATGCGTTCCTTCAAGATAACGACATCGCTCGACTACAGTGGCCAGCATGTTCGCCAGACATGAACCCTATCGAACATGCCTGGGATATGTTGAAAAGGGCTGTTTATGGACGTCTTGACCCACCAACCACTCTGAGAGGTTTACGCCGAATTGTCGTTGAGGAGTGGGACAATTTGGACCAACAGTGTCTTGATGAACTTGTGGATAGTATGCCACGGCGAATACAGGCATGCATCAATGCAAGAGGACGTGCTACTGGGTATTAGAGGTAGTGGTGTGTACTGCAATCTGGACCACAAATGCTGAAAGTCTAGCTGTATGATGGAACAACATGCAATGTGTGGGTCTCATGAGCAATAAAACGAGCTGAAATGTTGTTTGTGTTGATCTCTATTCCCTTTGTATTTAACGGTTCCGGAACTCTTGGAACCGAGGTGATGCAAAACTTTTTTTGATGTGTGTATATCTGTCATTGCAAGTATTAGTTTTTATTTTAGTCTGTCTTGGGTTGATATTCACATTTGATATTTAGCAGCCCAAAAACTAACCATTCTCATTCAGAGTTCTCACTGGAAAGTTTGTTACTCTGTGAATTGTATCCAGTATGAATGTTAAATGTACTCAAAACCACGTCCTGCATGTAGCACAGAGCTGAACATACAGCATTTGTGATGTTAGTTTTAAAAGGAATATCCACTACTTAGAACCTCCCCTATTGTATTCCTGTCGCCTGGGTATTTGTTCTTTGTTCCATAGCTGTCCATTGAATAACCCAAGATTGTGAACGTAAAAATCTTCTTGCAAATTGAACGGTTCTGCATGCAGCAACCATATCAAAGGCCATTATTACAACTAATTTTTGATTCAGGTAGAATTTGTTTTGTGAGGTTTTTATATCTTACATACGGTAATGCTGCTGGGGTGATTTGTGATTTTCATGATTACATTTATTGTTTTGCAGGAAACATATTTGTAGTGTTTTTTGTGACAACCATGAGAAGATGGTGTTTGGTATGCATCTTCTTAGTCCCACTGAGGATCGTTCTTTCTCTTCTGTGTTGTTTAACAGGTGTCATGGTCTTGAGGGAGATTACTCATCAGGCAGACGGGTCATGCTGTAAATGTTTCGTTGAAAGACACAGTTGGCTTATCAGTCTGAACTTACCGGACAAATCAGCTCCTGTGTGGACCATGTTCTTTCAATGTTTAAACATGGATCAAAAGATGTTAAAATGGAGAGCAAAACTTCTCATCCCCCTAAATATTCTTTGTAATGAAGTGAACAATTAGTAAGTCCACCAAGAATGAGTTTGGCCCATTATATTTACTTTGACCGGCCTAACTTTACATAGCGTCTAACGAGACAACATTCTAACAATGAGGTCGAAGTTCTGCTAGAAAATAATTTCCTGAGGTTTCAGTGACAATGCTGTTACAAGCAATAAGCTTGTTCTTGGTTCACTAAAATTAACTTCCAAACCACGCATTGTGTCTGTATTGAATTTGATTTATGAAATAATGCTTTCATTAAGCTATGCTGCTCAATTTTTAGCCTACGTTTCTCATTTTGCAAATATGAGGAAAAAGTAGACTTATGAGATCGATCCGGGAAAACGTGTGTCTGTCTGTGTGTGTGTCCTCCCCTTATCAACTCCTAAACGGCTGCAGCTATCAAAACCATATTTGGTAAGAATAAAGATCTATACCTGACTAACTCACAGCCATATTTGAAATTGACATCAGTGCTACCAACTGCTGAAAAATCGCAATTGAAATTTGATCTCTATATTGTATATCTCCGAGGTTATGCATGTGAACTACTCCAAAATAGGCACACATATAGATAATAACATTCCAGATTTATTTTCAGAAGTCCATACATGCCAGTGTTGACAACATGATTCTAAGCCTACCGATAGGTGAAATTTCTAAACACTTGTCACTTCTGTACTATGGATTGGATTTCAACAAAATTTAGTATGCACTAAGTGTACTACCACAGATATGACTGTGCATATTCTAAAGAGCCACCAGGGCTGCCAACTGTTAATAAAAGCTCCCTCAATGTTTTAACCCTAATATAAATATATCAGAAAAGTATGCAGGACAACAGCTCCAAACTTTGCACACGTATAGTACCTGACATTTTATCATAGTTTGTGTAAATTATATACATCAGTTCTGCCAACACGATTCTAAACCTGCTGATTAGTCCAGGTTTTAATGCGTATAACTACTATATTAACAAATGGATTACAACCAAATTTCTTATGTGCTTTGTGTACCATAACAGTTATGACTATGCGTATTCGTAAGAACCAGCAGGGCTCCCAACTGTTAATAAATGCTCTCTCTGTTTGTTTGATCATAATATCAATATATCAGAAAGTATGCAAGCCATCAGCTTTGCAAACGTACAGTACGTGACCTTCTAGATTCATTTGGAGTAACTAATATACCTCAGTGCTGCCAACGTGATTATCAGCTTTCTGATAGTTTCAATTTTTATTTACATGTAACTCCTATACTAACAAATGGATTCTATCAAAAATTGGCGCTATAATAGATCGTAATATTTCAGATTAATTCTGAGAATCACATACATGACCTTGACATACGCGCACTGATAAATCCAATATCAAACAGCATGTAACGTCCATACTATCCATTAGACTTCAACCAAGTTTTGTATGTGCATTCTATACCATAATACTAAGAATATATTCAGAGTCATCAGGGCTGCCAACTGTAGTAAGTAAGCTACACTATTTCAGGTGTATTTCAAATTTTAGTACTTATAAATGTTAGTATTATCAACTTGATTTTGTCATTATACTAGATAGGTCTAAATAGATTGGCATGAATTTAAAATTTTAAGAAATTAGGCTCTTTAGTTCGTCATGGAACTACTTGTTAAAATTTATTTTTATTTTATGCAGCATTTGTTTTAATTTCAGACCGGTTCAGGGAAGGAATTTTGGAAGGAAATCGGCCGTGGACCTATTGAAAGGATCTGTTCCAGCATTTGGCTGGTGGTGAAAATGGGAAACCCTGAAAACCATTTTCAGGATTCAAACCCGCTCTCGGCCACTGCGGCTAGTAAATGCTGTTTAATTTTAGAGTCAATTGAAAATGTGCATTAAACAGTCATCGTGTGTATGTAAAACAACCGATAACTTATCACATGAGGATGTCTTCCTCAAACAATTTGGAATAAGATTCAATCCATATGGTACATATTTGACATAAGTGACTATGACGCTATACAATGGAATAAAAACAAAAGAAATTAAGGTAGAGTGAGAAACTTGCTCTTCTCGGAGTAAGTGGGATGGAAAACAGCCGGGCGCTTATAACTATTTCCATAGTACAGTCTCATTATAATTATTATAAATCATTAATACTTACTCTCTATAAGAACAGTGGACCAACGAACCCCTCGTATCCTTAATTTATTTCTGAAGACATTCCAACAGATTAATAAAATCTGACGTAAAATGGAACATTTAAGCAATCAAATCGAGAATAACATTAAGATTAAAATTTAAAATCTACCTAGAAATAATTATGCAACAGTTCTCACAAGTCGTCTCTACTTCTGTCTTCTCCTTGCTTTGGAGCTAACAATGCGATAATATCACAAATCTTAAACAAACCATATACATCAACACGATTAACATACTCTAATAACATTTTTTAATTTTACTCTATACAGAGATAACTCCAATACGACGTAAAAAGAATAACTTTTAAACTCTATCTAATCCTATAATATAGGAAAAATACAGCCGTCACTATTCCCTTTTAAAATGTATAACCTTATGTGGAGTTATATACAACACTGCTTATATCCAGCATCAACACTCTTCAAATTTTTCAAAATCTCCCTTCTTTAAATTTATGCCTTTCTTGTACAAGACTACTGACTTTAGTCGCTTTCCTAATTTTCTCGCAGTCCCAATTCGATTCTTTGAGGCAGTACGATAAAGTAAAGCTCAGCCATGTCGTTTAAATCGTGAATAACTTTCATAACAATAACGATTAATGTTGCTACTGGGCAATTTCTTCATTCGTGCATCACTGTCCACAAGAAATCTATAGTTTCCTTCAACTGTCAAAATATGCATAACCTTCTACATAATATCTGTCTGTTAGGTAGTCAGCCCGAAGGCTGGTTGGATCCTCAGAAAGTACCGCCGTTAAGTTATGTGGGTAGATACCCCCAAAAACCAAAAGCAGCGCTATATTGAGGCGTACTAGGATTGAGGTAGTTTGCCATTGCTTTCTTCACTGAGTCAGAACAGCAGTACTAACCCTATGAGTAGAACCTTTCACAGCATCCACAGTCACTGACTGTGCCCTGAATGTCATTACTAAGCACCACCCTTACCTCAGTAGCTTCCATATAATCTTAGCCATGAGTGAGACTGAGACAGCGGTGAAAGGCCACATTTTATTCTAGCCTGTGCCAACAGACAAATGCAAATGTACTGCATTCATCAAGAGATGGCTAACAGGCCATCTACATAATATTCCCTTCCTTAATATATAAATATGGCTTTAACCTTCACATTACGCACATCCATTAATACACAACTGAACATTCTTCAGTTCAAAATGCCGTAACTAGTTTCTCTATTTTTTACGAATATCAATCGTAAATTATCAACCTTAAACTTCTTTACAAACACAATAATATTCCCACGTCACCATGCCCGTGAAGAATGTAACTTCACCTTCAAAAAAAAAAACAATCATAAATCGTGCTTAACAATGCGCTATCTCAAAATATTGACGACAGAGCTTACTTAGATATGCTTACGTAAGTTTGTAATACTTCTTAGAATTTTCCTTTACAACACCAATCATCACGGACTACTGATAATAATAAAACTCACACACCTCTCTGAACAATATAAGTAGTGTGTTTGAGCCGGTTCAGATACCACCTCCACCTCCCCACCTCACAAGATGGCGACAGCCCGATATCTCTCGAACGCATGGTCGGATTTTGACAAATGAGGTGTCATTGAACTCGGGCTAACACCCCCTTTCCAATGGACAACGTATTTCAACCCCAAAAGTAAAACCTACCCCTACTAGGGGGTGAAATTGTAATTTTTTAGAGAATCTCTCTTTCGAATTGCAACATGTGAGAGTTTGAATGCCGATATGGATTTAAACGTTGTTCCACATAAAGTGCATGTGTACGGTGGATAGCCACTATGAATTAACATGGTTGTTTTTTGTTTTATAGGCATGCCCACTCATGGCTTTTGTAAGAGGGTGGGGGAGTGGTTCCCTGTGGACGGGTTATTGTTGACAGGTCATTGTTGACAAGTCATTGTTGACGGGTCCCTGTGGACTGGTCATTGATGACGAGTCCTTGTGGACGAGTCCTTGTCCCTTTGGACCGGTCCCTTTGGCTTGGTCCCTATGGACTGGCTCATGAATTTATTTAAATTATGTCAAAGGGTCTAACTACATTTGTGTGTGTTGACCTGACGTTGTTCACCACTACTATAATGGGATAACGATATGAAAGGAAAGTGACGAAATACATGTGAACACGTGTGAGATGACCTTATTACCGTCCTCCTTGTGAAACAAGTCACATCCTGTTTTGGTTCATACGTGAGAAAATGCGAGTTCATGTGTAATATGATCTAGCACACAGGTGTTCACCTGTACACGTGCACGATAAGAGCTAACAAGTCACAACCTGTTTTGACAGTGGTGGGAGGTGAAGGGGGGGGGGGGGTTGTTGTAAGAGAGAGCACAGGTGAAGGGAGAAAGAAATATGTATTGCTCATAATACATGTAGAGCTGAGGACTGTACATAGGACTGTAGGTTAAGTACAACATGAGTGAATAAATAAAAACAAGACACACAGGTTCATACAACATGTAATTTATTAATCCAAGAATTAAAGGCTGAGCTAAATCCCAACCATTTTACATATAGTTTATTTCCTTTTTGTTTCAACACTTTTTCCACAAGATCATGCTGAGGAAATGCTGTTTTCTGAAGTTCATGGAGATAAAACCTGCCTTTTATGGGTTGATGGTTGAGGTCCTCGAGTAAATAGGTGACTGGACTGTTCAGATTGACTTGACGAATTCGAAATAGTTCAGTCCCCCAATTTGGTGTGTAGCCCTTGTCGAAGACGGACTTGAATTTGCTCACACGAACATGGTCCCCAATGTTAAGGCGATGACGTTTGAGGTCTGCTGTTTTTATGGGGTTAAACAGTTTATCCAGTCGTGGAATATTTTTGGTCACAAGTCGTGGCTTGGTCCCAATGGTTCTGTGTTTGGTGTCATTGTAACGTGACACTAACTCAGGTAACAAGTCCAACCAGCGATAAGTGCCCTGAGCGGTAAACGCTTTCCACATATGGGTTTTCAATGTTCGGTTGAACCGCTCGACCACGCTGGCTTTGAGATTGCTGTACGTGGTGTAATGGTGAATATCCTTAGATTTGAGAAAACTGGAGAAATTCTTTTCCCTGGTCAGTTTGTAGCAGCTGAGGTTGACGTTTAGATTGTTGAATAATATGTTGAAAGGCTTTGGTGACTAGTGGACTTGACTTGCGACGCACAGGTTCAACAAGCGCCATTTTGGAATAAACATCAATGACCGTCAACATATAGCGTACACCATCGTTAACGTTAGCATATGGAATCATTTCAACCAAGTCTGCTTGCCAAAGTTCATCCACGCCTTGTGAAATCACCTTGAGTCGCTGATAGTGACGTCTGGCTGGACGATGCAACTCGTGAGCAATACCCATTTTAATGGGTGAGGGCTTAAACAATAATTTTGGCATTTCGAAGTTCTTGTTCAATTTCCTGAATTTCCCAATCGTGACCAGTTGACGTGAAGCATGCAACAGCTGTAGTCGCTGGACGAGTTTATTTGGATTGTGCCAGTAGGTAACATCCACAAGGGGTTTTAATGGTTTAAATGTCACCCCTGAAGCGGACGCTTTACGACGACCACTTTGACTAGTGGGGAACATTTTTGCAATTATGGTTTTATATTTTTGAGATATATTGGCATTCACTTGTTGAGTGGGATCATACTGTCTTTTGTGTGAATGGGTGTCCAATAAAATGGATTTATATTTACTAAGGTCCTCTGACGTATAATCTTGAGATGAGGGAGTCCGAGAGAATAGTAGCTTTAACAGTCCTGGTGTTAATTTATAGTTGATCTTTTTAATGACTGCTTTAGTACGACTAAATTTAATGGATGAATCACCAATTTTCAAACTATCATCCTCATAGCGAACACCATACGTGGTGTCTGTGTTTCCAACAAATAGATTGGTGAAATAGGGTTCCAGTGTTGATCCATAATATTTTATTAAAATGTTTTTCAGTTGAGCTTTATGTTGAGGGGTGGCCAAGAGTTGTGAAAATGGAGACGATCTGGAAGGGCAAGGGGTTTCGACCATGGCCAAGGATTTCTTTTTTCTTAAAAACTCTGCAAGGGGTGATGCCTTTTTTGAGGCGTAAACACTTGTTCCTCATTATCCTCAACTTCGCTAACACTAGTTAAATCTTCCTGTTCCTCTTCCTCTTCCTCTTCCTCAGGATCCTCGTGGTGCGTCTGAGTGGCTTGTGAAACGGTAGGTAGCGTTTCAGATGGCTTGAAAGACGGTTTCAATATGGCTTTTAGCGGAGGTGCTAAATGTTGTTGAATAAACAAAGCATGATCCGCACGCGATCGTTTCAATTGACGAAACTTTTGGCGAATATTATATTTGCTCTAATAATATGCTTTTTCAATTGACTCTCTGCTAACGCCATGATGTCGTGACAAATGACTTGAGAGGGAATGATACAGTGCCTTAAATAGCAATAAAATGATCAAACCCTAAGCGATACCGCCCTTGGTTGAGTTCACTTTGTTTGTCAATCACTAAACAGGCATGTCGTTGTGTGTTCCAGCACTTGCCACACAATTCTGTAAACATTTGAAAGGTCATATCCGGATTCACATGTTCATTATAAATGTGACGACTGTTCCTCTCGTCCTGGCGAAATAAAACAATGACATTGGCATTGTCACGAATCAACTGTTTGGACATTTTAGAATACGTTTGTCCAAGATAGAAGCAATCGATATGTTTGTGTCGACCTATGCTGAAATAGCTTTGAATGATGCCTTGTCGTTCAGTGGATACATCATCGAAAATCATGAGTGAATCAGGCTTTACCTCATTCGGTGAAATAACATTTTCTTGCGTGGAAAATGTAAAATACCCCATATTCTCATTTTGTAATCCAGACATGACTTGATCCAGAAACACGTAGAGGGGTTGGTAGAGAGATTTTGCGAAAATATAAATATTTGGAAAACACAGACCATTGGGCGCTGTAATAAGTGTCAGCAAAAGATTAGTCTTTCCACAGCCGGAAGGGCCCACAATGATGCAGCGAATGGAAGATGGAAACAGTGAACCATGACGTTGTTCACGTGATGTGGGGCAGAGACGGGAAACCATGTCCCTCACGGGGAATGACTCTTGCTGCTTAATTAGCTTCATTTCAACTAAGGCTTAGAGAGGCTAGCAGGCTGTCTATATACATCGCACCGAGCCTTATCATAGAAACAGTAGACTCGTACTACAGGTTGACGATGGATGTCTTTGGACGTGCGTTGATGGTCAAAGCTAGGTCTGTTCCCATACATGATCCTAAACAAGAAACAGATCCTGCTAATAAACACTATGTGGATAGGTCAGTAGTGCCACGCACAAAACAAGGAGATTATGACTTTAAAGGAAAGCGGTCAACTTATGTAAAACATCCTCAAGTGTCTACAGACGTTACTACAAAAACGTATGTGGATAACAAGGTGTATGAGTTTTATGATAAAGTGCCTCAGCTTACGATGAATGGCTATAGCGCTAATCATCACCGCATTATTCACGTGGAAGACCCACAAGAAAGTGATTATGTCTGTACCAAGCGATACGTGACCTATGAAATGAAAAGGCTTTATAAATTTATCCCATCTGAATTTTTAGTGCATCTGACAAATGTAAAACCTGTGAATGAGAGAAACCATATACCGCTAGTTCATGACCAGCACTTGACCTATGTGCTTGCTTCGGGTTTAAGCCACTATCGACTACACTATAATGGAACCATTCACATCAAATATGCCATACCTGATGAGAACCATTTACAAATAGAGATAAATGGTCATAGGATGTTGGTTCATAACCATGAAATGGTCAATGCAGGAGACGAATTATCCTTTCATCTCATGTTGACATGGAATGAAAAGCAAGCTGGGAAAACCATAAACGATTTCCCACTTTATGTAGAATTGGAATATACAGCCATGAAATAACAATCTGACGTTAGTTGTGACTTAAACTTTCTTGTTTAAGGTTGTTGGTCATCATCATCATGGTGAAAAAAAGATATGTGGTGAGATAGACTAAAAATATGAGCCTGTCCTTGGCAAAGCCTGGGCTTATGACATTCGTGGACAAGCCCTTGCGAAAGAAAAAAAGAAAAAATAATGTGTTGACCATAAGGAAAGCTCTTCGTGTAGCACAGAGACTTGTTATTCCAAAACGTCAGCGACAGGGTTCAAAACAAGGACGAGTGATTCCCGTCCCTAAACGAGCGGGATTTTTACCTGCATTATTCGCTGGTCTGGCTGCTCTGGGTTCACTTTTAGGCGGTGCCAGTGCAGTGGCAAAAACTATTAAAGCCGCGCAACAGGGCAAGCAACAACTCAAAGAAAGTCAGCGACACAATGAAACAATGGAGGCCATTGCTATGGGGGCTAGAAATGTCAATTTGAAGCCAGCCTTTTATCAACAAGGATTTGGAATTTCACCTTTTCGAAATAAATAAAAAATCTTTAACCTCAGCCATAGCAAGACATGCCCTAACGCATCAGCAAGTGGAAAGCTATGCTAAACAACTGAAGCTTTCTCATTTTCGAGGTGTGATTATGCGAAACCAATCACCCTCACGACACTGAAAACATGAATGTGCTGTTGTCAATTTGGATGATCACCGAGGACCTGGAACACATTATGTAGCTTATGTCAAAGAGGGATCTACTGTATGGTACTTTGACAGTTTTGGGAATTTGCCCCCGCCCATGGAACTAGTGGCCTATTTTGGAAACAGGATCAAGATATATTATAATGTGAAACGTGAGCAAACGTTTAACAGCCAACAGTGTGGACGTTTATGTTTATTTTTTTTATATAAAACGCAACATAAGCAAAAACGTCAACAGTATGTCGGTGGAAAGTAAGACGTTTACACTGCATGGGCGTGGACCTGAAGTGAGCCTAGACTTTTACCCACCTATCGAATTGAGTGAAAAACCTTATGGTTTAGGACTTGTATCTCTTGAAACATACAATCGAATATACAACATACGTGAAAATGTGAACAACAAGTTTTACTATGATGATTCTGTGCTCACCCTGAAATCTGATGGATACACGATAGATGACATTTATGAACACATTTATGTGGTGTTGATCAATGAATATGGTTTAAAGTCATTTCTCGATGGAACGCGCAAGTTTGAACTTGTAGGAAATACCAACACTCATCGCTGCAGTATTTTTTCTACTTTCAAAATTGACTTTAAAACTCACCCCGATTCCATTGGTCAATTACTAAGATTTAAACCACGTGTGTTAGAGCCCAACAAAAAACATGAATCAGACCATGAAGTGAAATTCATTGAGGACCATCATGTGTCGGTGACGTGTAATATTATTAGTCAAGTGTACACCAATCAAGAACCGTCGCATTCGCTTTATGACTTTATTGTAACATCGCCCAATGGCTATATTATTCGTGAAAACCCTCCAGTGGTGCTTTTTCATTCTGTGGCTGTCGATGGTATTAGTAATATAACATTAAGACTGATCAATAGAGAGCAACAACTCATTGATCTAGATTCTACCACACCAGTGACTTACAATTTGGTGCTAAAACCACTATGAAGTTTGTATATAAAGCAACAGCACCGTCTAGGAATGGTGTTAGTTGTTTACCACGTGAATACACGTTAACATCTCAGAACAAGCAGATTTTACAGCATTTGGGTTACCACATCAACCCCCGCGATGAATTCTATCCTAGAGGTAGCAAACCACATCGAGGAGCAACCAGGAGTGGTAAGAATTGATCTGCATTCATATCAAGCTCAAACACCTGGACTCAATAACAATGATGAAATTCAATTTGTTATCAACAACCAAGATATTTACACTCTACCGCATGAAAGTGTTATTCAGATTGAAGGTCGGCTCACCAAAGCCGATGGCTCTACACCCACTACATCCAAGTTAGCCAACCATGCTTTCGCCTTTCTGTTTTCTGAAGTGCGTTATGTGATTAACGATATCGTGGTGGATAGCACTCGAAATGTGGGTATTTCCAGTGTCATGAAACTATATCCCTCTTATAGTGAGGAAGAAGCTAAAACACTTTGCATGGCAGGTTGGTGCCCTGACTCGACCAATGACTGGATGGTACACACCGATGGCACCTTTACTGGATATTTACCTCTCAATCTGATTTTAGGCTTTGCTGAAGATCACCAGCGCATTGTGGTCAACGCAAGGCAAGGGCTTTATCTGGTGAGAGACAGGAGTGATAATAATGCACTCAAGGGAGCCGACAATGCCCCCATTGATTCAAAAATTCAACTACAACGCTTGCTATGGAAAGTGCCTCATGTGACCCTTAACGATAGCAAAAAACTGGACATACTTAAAATGGTAAAGAGAGATATACATCTACCCATGGAATTTAGATGCTGGGCACTCCATGAGTACCCGTTATTGCCTACCACCAACACACATAGTTGGTCTATAAAAACAGCCCGCTATACAGAGAGACCTCTCTACATGATTGTGGGTTTTCAAACAAATCGCAAGTATCAACAAACCAAAGATGCCACGCAATTTGATCACCTGCAATTGAGAAATGCACGTCTTTTCCTCAACGGTGCTTTGTTTCCCTATGAAGGGCTGGATTTAGATTTTTCAAAAAATAAGTTTGCCCCCCTGTACGACTTGTTTTCTAAATTTAGATGGTCGTATTATCAAAAAGAGAATTGTCCAATGTTGTCACCCCAAGCTTTTAAGACAAGGGCGCCACTGATTGTCTTTGACTGTTCCTACTTGGAAGAGTCTGTCAAACCATCCAATATTGACATTCGACTAGATTTTGAAACGCATGACAATGTTCCAGCCAATACCACGGCCTACTGTTTGAGTATTCATCACAAACAAGTCAACTATTATCCACTATCCAACCAAGTGACAAGTGTATAAATAGCAGGTCAACACACATCAAACCACTCAGTCATGTCTTGCTTTCAAGCCTCAAGAGAAGTTACATCCTTGAATTTAAAATCTGAGGAACAACGTTTCAAGACCTTTGCGACGTGGCCGGTGCCTGTTATAAACCCTCAAGCCTTAGCAGCCGCTGGATTCTACTATTTAAAAAGAAGAGATGAAGTGAAATGTATGTTTTGTCCCATCATCTTAGACCAATGGCAAGAGAGCGATGAACCCATGCAGGAACATCAGCGCTGGTCACCTGCCTGTCCCTATCTATGCAGAATGGAGGTGGGTAATATACCCTGTCATTCAAGTTACCCCTCACTCATGCCTCTGAGTGATGAAAAAAGTTATGATACGTGTGGACTTTATGGTGCCGGCAGTGCTTCAGTGAGCAGCTCACAGTCAAAAACATCCAGTTTAGAGACATTAGAATATCATCGGTGTTATGGACACTATAAACACAAAAGACTTTTTTGTTGTATGAGATGGTACCGCCTCTATCCTAGAATGAAAAAAGAATGTAAAACTTGCTATGCTAATAAAATAATGAAATAAAAAAATTGGTTGTTGTTGTTATATTATTATTTCTTATGCCCCCCCCCCCCCCTGTCATATCCTAACCTCTATAGTGACTACTCGATGTTTTTCTTTTCTTTTACTAGAATGGAATGTAAGTAAATGACATGGGTACACCTTACTGAACAATTATCAGTCTGTGGTCAGTTGGACTTGATCCAGACAAGAGTGAACATGTTGCGTACACTGATTGTCGACTGTCAAGGGTTTAAAATTGGAGATAACAAATTTATATTTAAAGAAGTGGCCATCATCGATTGTTCCACTTTTTGGATATCACAAGCTACCCATTTGGTGTTTAAACCACCTTATGCGTTTGATTTGTTGTGTGATAAAGACCGTAAACAAACCCAGTGGATTGAAACTCATATGCAACTAGACTGGAAGCAAGGAACCATTTCATATAAGCACCTGGACATGGTCATGAAAGCCCACTTGTCTTCTGTCCATGTAATATTTGTGAAAGGTAGTGAAAAACGTCAATGGCTACAACCATTTTTAGCGTCTTACTGTCAATGTATCGATTTAATGGACATGGGCTGTCCATCGCTGCAAACACTCATGGATCGCTGCCCCTGTGACAATATTACCCATAAAGCCTTGGCACAGGTGTGGCAATTGTTTCATTGGCTATCCACCAATGCCTGCTGGGAGTTGTTAAATAAAATTAAAAACTAAAGGTTTACCTGTGAATGACACCAGTGAGATTTCTACAAGCGACGTGTAAACATCAACGTGATGCCATGGAGAAATGGGATGCTACCGATAAAGCGATTCGAAAGTTCTTTGTGTGTAAAAAGAAACTAGACAGTTTTACTAAAGAAGAATTATTGGCTCTTCCAAAATCATTCATTTATTATGTCGCAGCAAATGCAGTGAAAGAAATCTGGCAACATGTACCAAAATCATGGACTCAAGACCCTGTGTTAAGTGAATTGCAACCATGTACGGATTATGATCACCATAAGCAAGTGGCTATGGCAAAAATACCCTCTATGCGACAGTGTGCTACTTGTCAACTAGTCAAACTATATCATGGTCATAAAAGTCAGTGTAAAGACTTTGTTTCCTCATACCACGGGAGTAATGAAGAAAAAAAGCAACAACAACAAACATCATCCACAGAGGAAGAGGAAGATCAAACCTTTTTACCATCGATGGAAAAGGATATGCCAGACCTGTACTGGCAATGGCGTCATTAACAAAGTAATTCAATACTTGACTTTCGAAATCTACCTACCTGGTTATTATTTGTGTAGTCCTGGAACTTGTCTTGAAGAACCTTTGCAGCATAGTGATATACCTATTAATCCTTTGGATCAAGCATGCACCTTTTTTATCACCACAGTCATTCTGCATTAAGACGTGTAGCGAATAAAGTATCGTTGAATAGCTAAACAACTTTTGACATTCTGTGATGTCTCGGTGGGAGAGAGGTTGGCAGTCGTCATTGTGATTAGTGTTATAGAAGGAAAGTTAATAATGAGTGGACATGGACATTGAAAAGGATTGAGGAATTGGTATTTCTTTGTATTCTATTTTTGTAAAGCTCTATTTGTTGTGAAATAAAAACAAGGTTTACAAGATCACAATGTCTTTTATTTTAAAAAATGGTGATAGCTATTTAATTTTTTTCACACATGAATATTTACAATTTCCACTTTACATTTTTTTTACATTCTCCTTGTTTAGTTTAAACATTCTATACATTTCTGTTGTTGTGAAATAAAAACAAGGTTTACCAGATCACAATGTCTTTTAATTCTAAAAATGGTGATAGTCATTTCTTCATTTTCATTTTTTCACACATGAATATTTAAAATTTCCACTTTACATTTTTTACATTCCCCTTGTTTAGTTCACACATTCTGTACATTTTTTTTGTGAAATATAAATAAGGTTCACTAAATCACTATGTCTTTTAATTTTAAAATGGTGATAGCCATTTCTTTATTTTCATTTTTTCACACATGAATATTTACAATTTCCACTTTTCATTTTTTTACATTCCCCTTGTTTAGTTTACACATTCTGTACATTTTTGTTGTTGTGAAATAAAAAACAATGTTTACCAGATCACAATGTCTTTTTTAATTTTAAAATGGTGATAGCCATTTCACTTTTCTCATACATGGATTTTTACAATTTCCACTTTACATTTTTACATTCCCTTGTTTAGTTCACACATTCTGTACATTTTTTAAAAATCTTTTAGTAATATACAAAAGCAAACATTTTACACTAAAATGTATTACTTATCTTATTTTTACTAATCTACAGTAGCCTAACATTATACATTCCACTTACAGTTTTTACAAAAAAATATTACAATATAAAACACACTACAATTATTACAATATAGTGATCATTAGACTTAAGTAAAGTAATAGTCGTCAATGCGACTGTTTCCCCATGCAAGAGTATTAAATGTGTTGGGTATAATGAATCGTTTGTTGTCCTCATTACTTAAAGCAACTTTGTTCAACAAATTGGTATGTAGCTGATGATTTTTACTTCTAAATACACACATTTTCTTATATAATACAGGTGGGTTACTAACTATACAGTTTTTATAATCACTTATATCTAACTCTTTACTAACAACATTCTTTTTCACTCCTTTTAATTTTTTTACTACTACATCATCAATTGTTATATAGCAGTATGATTTAGATTTTGTGCCTACAAAGGTGTCTATAATAACACCAGCACATTCATCCTTAAATTTCCCAAGAACCTTTTTGTTTACTAGAGGTAAATGGTAAATATTATCCTTGGGGTAGTCACTTGTATCAAACCTATTTAGCTCAGTTTTGATATCCTCGTAAAAATCATCAGTTTTAAACTGATAAATAAAAGAATCTGTGTCTGTGTAGAGTAATTTAGCATTATCAAGATAGTTTTTCTTTACATAATCATAGTGAAATTCATACATAAGTGTTTTTGATAATTCCAGAATAGTGTAACCCACATATATGGGTTTGTTGTAAGTTACTTTACGACGATTCATTTGTATTACAACTAAATCCTCATGAATAATTGTACAGCTATGAATGTTAGGCTTGCTTATTAAGTTGCTCGCACCATACCTTTTACCATCATTCTCCCACTTTGTTATCAGCTTTACATCAACTCGTTTATCAACATTCTCCATAGTCTTTCCAAAAACACTATTATTCATGAGTTTATAAAAATCTTTTTCAAACGCGTTTGTTGACTGCGTTCTTAAATTATTGTTTAGATCAATGTACGGTTTGAGCCATGCTGACTGATGAAATTGCAATACGCGATGAATTTTAGTTAATTTCAATCCATGTTGTAGACACTGTTTCAAGTTTTGATAATGTATTACATATTTACATTTATCATTTACATTAGCAATTAACATTTTTGTTCGTGATGTGATGTATGGAGATTTCATATTCTCAGGACAAAATGGTAAATCATTATGATCATCATGTAACCCTTTAGGGTACTCAAGATTTACCTCTAAAATATATCCTTTATCATCGTTATCATTAAGAGTGTCAACATGTAAGACATCAATTTCAGGTTGTGTCAGCCAGCGAAAATCTTTCAGTGGTAGATATTGACTCATAGCCCAACCATATTGGTTATTTGCATCGAGGTAGACAATATACTTTGACTATTCACAAGGGTTGTAGCTAGGCATGTATTTATTATTCGCTTTAGAGTACCGTCCACTACATTGACTTAATCTACCTCGAATTGATGATTTTATAAAATTGATCATGTCTATATCAGTCATTAATTCTAAATTTACTTTCGTTTTTTTCAACATTGAACTGAAACTTAACCCAGGAGCTGTGAAATACTGACAAGGATCAAGGTCATAAGTTTTCATACATACATTCCGAAAATTTTCAAAAACATCTGCTAATAACAACACATCTGTCTTCAAATATATGTCTGAAAATTCTCCTAAAGTTTGAATGTCAAACTGTGCCCATACACGTTGTGCATGTAAATATTCCTGATCACTGATATGACTTGTGTTTAAGGAACTGTAAAATGCATCTTTCGGTGGTAAAGAACACTCCTCAAGATGTTCCACACAGCTAATATATTCATAAGGGAATATACCCTTTTGACGAATCAAATTAAAATCATCTTCTTTAGGAAAGACACGTTGAATTTCATGAAACTGATCTGATTTTAAATTACTAGTCAGCTTATCAAGACTACTCGGCATAATGCGGAATGAATCTAAAAATCGCAGTTTAATGGTTTTTTTATTGCTAGTTTTGATGTATTTTGTGAACGATATGTATTGTTCCTTATTATTTGCATTCACATCAATTTTCACATCTGAAGCTCCAAATTCTTTAACGATAAAGTGGTTATCGTATTTGCTACCGTTATGTAGAATGACCGGAATGAATTTACTTACTCTATAATTTAAATTACATTCTTGGTGAGCAGCACCACGATATTTTCCTCTTAAATGGTCATGATCGCGAACCCTATCTGTATATAAACATTCACCACATATAAAACAATTAGTTTCAGTTTTAAAATTCATTTGCTCTGATGAAGTTAGTGGCTCCATTGGAATGATTGTATTTAAAATAGAGGATATACGGATGGCATCTTTCTCAAGCCTTTCCATAAAAACTTTAGGTGCATCAGGTCCTCTATAGAGCTCAAACTTATTTAAAGGGTCATCATAACTACATTTAATATAATATGCAAAGCTAAAAGGTTCATGAATGTGAGTAGTGTTGGTGAAAGGTTGGGCTGGATTCGATGAACATGTATTAAATGGTTCTAGCAAAGCCTCGAAGTCAGCATATATAACGAATGGTACTCGAAGCTGTTTCTCATAATCCTTAAATTTTAGAATGTTATTTTTAGGAGTCGGTAATACCGTACAAACATGATTACACCCCCATTTTTGGTGTTGAATTAGTTGGTCCTCTTTCTGGAAATGTAGCAAACAGCCATCACACAACCACTTCTTATGTTCTCTGTTTGTTATCTGACTACCGACAAGTCTACTTAAATGTTTTATCCAACAATAGTGGGCGTTTTCACCTTTAGTTATGTACAGTAAATTTACATGAATATCCTTTTTTCCTGAGTATAATATAGAGGACCTACTATTCTCTTATTTTCAATTCCATAAACATTAATACTTACATTGTTCAGCTCTTCAAAACGTTGAATGTCTTTTATCGCCATAGGAAATTCCATTTCTTCTAAATCTAACACTGAAGAATAGTGAGGATATGATGATGTTCTCATCGTGGCCCTCACTGCTGGATGGAGAGCTGAGGTTACAGCCCATGCAAAGCATGCGTCATCATTATTCATAACGTTTACACAAGCGTGCTTACGTATCATCCATCCTGGCAAATCAAAGTATGATGATGCTCGAAGGGGGTTGTATTTATTCATGTTGGTTTCTAAATAAAGTACTTCAACCAATGCCCAGCCCGACTCCCTTTCCTGGAACTCTTCACTCTTCACGATGATAGCACTTGAAATATTTTGATATATATCACTAATATTAGTTGATTCACTAACAATTACGTTTTTTGTATTAAAAGGTTTGATATCCGTAATTTCACCTTTGCTCCCAGTTTTTACATAGAGGCCAAAAAGTTCAAAATTCATTTTAAATGTTTTATGCTCTAATAAAACATTACCTACCAAGCCAAACACAGTAGGTTGAACATTTTTTAAAAATGTTTCAATACTTTGAGTTTTTTTTCTTCACTATGAAGTCTATAACTAGCAATTCGGCTTTTAAATGCACTACCAATTTGTTGAACATTTCCAGAATTTCTTTCATGGCAAGTGTTATTTTTATGTTGAATACTGCGTAAATGTCCATGAATGACTGAAGAAGGTATATCAATATTACATACATCACAATGTGTTATTGAAGGTTCACCATTCTTCTTTCTTTTTGATGCACAGCTATTTTCACAATCTTGAGAACGTTTACGCTTTTGAGCATTACATTCATTTAAAGGTTCCATGCTAGTTGTTGGTTTTACAGTTTTTAATTCTTGTTGTTCACCATGCACTTCAACCATGTGGGATTGATATCGCTTTACAGCAGAAAAACCAAGTACACAAACTGAACATGAAAATGGTGTTGAACTAACATGCATTAAATTTACATGACGTGCAAGATTATCTTGTCTCTTAAATGTGGTAGCACACTGACTGCACACAAACATTTTAATGTCATGTTTAACATTTGCGTGTCGTTGAAGGCTCTCAGGTCTTGAGAACTGTTTCTTACAGTCACCACACTTGAACATGATGATCCCTTTCGAAATTACCTATAAAAGAAAGAAATCATAAATGTTAATAAATGATAAACAAAAGTCCAATATAAATAGTTTAATTACATTCCAGTCAATGGTTATAGCAGGGTATTTAAATCGATCATCTGTGAACTCCTAGCAAGTCTAACTTCATGTAGTTCTAACTGGGGGTTACTATATACCACTGTCACTGACACCTAGCGGTGAACATTGGAACATGATAGAGTGATAGAAACCAGTGATCGTCAGTTAAGTGAGCTAAGTGTGACGTCATAACCAATCTTAAAACAAGTCTAAACTTGTAGAACATGTCACGTGATAGAAACCAGCGATCACCAGTTAAGTGAGCTAAGTGTGACGTCATAGCCAGTCTTAAAACAAGTCTAAACTTGTAGAACATGTCATATATTGGAAACCAGCGATCGCCAGTTAAGTGACCCAAGTGTGACGTCATAGTCAGTCTTAAAACAAGTTTAAACTTGTAAAACATATCACATGACAAGGTTAAGTTAGGTAAAGTTAAGTGAACTGAGGTTAAGACTTTAAATATTCCCTATGTCACCGACACCTAGCAATGAACATTCGAACTTAATAGAGTGGTAATCAAAATCTAACCTACAAATTTAGCTTTACACATCATGGTCAAGTAGTTCCAAATTTTTACTGCTAAATATACCATTTTCACTGACATGTAGTGGTGAACATTGGAAAATAATACTCTAGCTGTTTAAAAGTTATTAGAGGGGCACTTACCTTTTTATAATTGATCAACTGCTGTCACTGAATGAACAGATTGTAGGAATCTGGTATCCTACAGGTACCCAATTATCTGTAAACAAATCAATCAATCAATTAACCAATCAATAAATACATTCCAATCAATAACTTCAACATCAATTAGTAATAAAAGACTACAATCCATTAATAATAAGTACTTACCTTGCAAAATAATTTAATGATTTGCTACCAAAACTTGAGCAGTAATAGAGCACTGTTCACTCAAAGCGAGTAATAAAGACTGACAGTAGGGAGATATATGACACCCCTCTTATTTAAACTCTCATCGCTCGTGTCAGCAGTTTTTTGCAGATCATTGCAATTCCTTTCCCAATTCAGTTGAGAGTCCAAAGTACACTAGGAACACCTGTGTGGTATCCAATGACTGCTGACTTTGCATGATCATCACCCATTGTCTTAATCAACATATGGGGTTTCAAATTACTGCAGCGTCAGTCATAGCAACAGCAGTGTGCGCTCTCTGGTATGTCAGCAACATGACACCGGAAGGAACACCTGTGTAATATCCAATAACTGCTAACTTTGCATGATCATCATCCATTGTCTTAATGAACACTTGCGGTTTCAAATTACTGCAGTGTTAGTCATAGCAACAGATCTGCGCGCTCTCTGTCATGTCTGTAATATGACACAGGAAGTAACAAGACGTCTTACTGCACGTAACATCTCCTCAGTTTTAACATCTTAAGAACATATATTATTCTCTTTCAACTACAAATGACTCGTTAGTACACATCCATCCACCAAGTTAGATCCCTTGTATGTTCACATGTATTTCGTCACTTTCCTTTCATATCGTAATGCCATTATAGTAGTGGTGAACAACGTCAGTTCAACACACACAAATGTAGTTAGACCCTTTGACATAATTTAAATAAAAGATGTTAGGCCCCTTAAAACAACAATTATCATCATCATCAATTTAAATAAATTCATGAGCCAGTCCATAGGGACCAGGCCAAAGGGACCGGTCCAAAGGGATCAGTCCAAAGGGATAAGGACTCGTCCACAAGGACTCGTCAACAATGACCAGTCCACAGGGACCCGTCAACAATGACTTGTCAACAATGACCTGTCAACAATAACCCGTCCACAGGGAACCACTCCCCCACCCTCTTACAAAAGCCATGAGTGGGCATGCGTAAAAAACAAAAAACAAGCATATTAATTCATAGTGGCTATCCACCGTTCACATGCACTTTATGTGGAACAACGTTTAAATCCATATCGGCATTCACACTCTAACATGTTGCAATTCGAAAGAGAGATTCTCTAAAAAATTACAATTTCACCCCCTAGTAGGGGTAGGTTTTACTTTTGGGGTTGAAATATGTTGTCCATTGGAAAGGGGGTGTTAGCCCGAGTTCAATGACACCTCATTTGTCAAAATCCGACCATGCGTTCGAGAGATATCGGGCTGCCGCCATCTTGTGAGGTGGGGAGGTATAGGTGGTATCTGAACCGGCTCAAACACACTACTAATATACGTTTTTGTTAACAATCAAGAATTCTTTCTCACAAAACAATGACATTTCGTAGTCCTCCTGTCAAATAATCCGTTTTCAAAGTAGGTTCACAAATAGCAAATAATAATTGCATTTCTTTCTTTCAATAACAAAACCTCTTCTGTAAGTCTTTCACTTATTCATGTAGAAATCAGCTTTTATCGCCTACTTACACGAGTATCCCTCATCAAATTATAACAAAAACAACAAATCTAAAAGTCGCGGTCCCTATCTATTTTTACAGCATCAACCTTCATAAAGAAATCCTAACGAGTCATAAAAATCTCCAATATAGACATTTAATAAGATATAATCGAAAAATAAATACAAAGAACGACAAAAAACCTAAATAAATAACGAAATCCACTACTGAAAAAAAAACGTCGGAAAATATATTCTAAATCAAAATTAAGAATTGCGAAGTCAAGAAACAAATACTCAAACTGAAGAATACCCAAATATCGAATAGTTTTCTCGTAAGATATATCGAAATATATACCCATTTGCCTCCTGATGTCTTACCCTGGTATTTATCTCGTTCTCTCCATCCATTCGGACTGCATCTCCGAATAATCGTTCTGGACTCGAACTAGTTCCGCACCTCGTCGTCATTAGTTCTGGAATAGAGCTGGGCAGTAAACTGGGATGGCCCTAGTTTAGACATCTTCTTCTGTTCTTCTTAATGCTGCCTGATGTTTTTGAAGTTAATGATAATCATGCATTTTCATCGAGAGTAGTTTGATGATGTTTAAATTTCTTGTTATCGATGCACTTTAGAGTATCTATGAAACTCCAGTATTTTCCATGGTTGTAGTCAAATTCATCTGGTTCCTGTTGGAATTTCCATACTCTCAATGCAATGCTCCCACTCGCATGTTTACTCAGTCATCTCAGACTTCATCTCAATATCCAATCGCGTTTCTTTCGATGCCGGAAAGAATTGCATTTTCTTGATATAATTTTATGAAAACTTCCACCATAAATTCTCTTCCAAGATTCCGCTGAAATATTTATATTGCTTAATAATAGCGCTGAAAATAAAAGTGAATTCGAAGAAATTGTTGTATTATCGTAGAATGCTTGGTCTGTAGTGGTTATCCCAAAATCAAGTAATAAATGGAATCATTTTTCAAGCCCCTCTTTCAAAAATAGTTCCACATCTTTCCGGAAATTTTCGCTGGTAAAATGTTTTACGTTCACCTTAGAACCGGCAATTGTCTCTTCATCAATTGAAATGCCACAAGTTCAATTCTTCCAGTATGGTAGTGCGCCATTACACTGTAAGGTAACCGTCGATGCCCGTGCGTTCGCCGTCAAAATGTTACCATATAACCGCAGAACCATGCCTGGACTCGAACTTGACAAGTACATCCGCCGTCTTCAAACTTCAGAAGTAAAAAGCCTAGTTCAGAATGGTGCGTTCCCCTACCACCGGAATGATGGCGCTCAAACTTCGTAAAAATAATAATTTCATCCATGTTGCTCCCCTTAATTGATATTTCAAAATATGACAATTATCGTACAAATTTTCCTCTATACTCAGTGAATTCAGATATCTTTTGGTACTATTGTAGCATTACCGCCTCGATTAATCTCGGAATTCCTCAACAATTCCATCGAGTAACGTGGTCCCTCACCTCTCTGCCGCTGTCGAGTCATGCTTTTTTTTTCTTTTTGCCACGCGTGTCAACTTGCAATTTTCATTTTCTATTTTTCTTGACGACCAGAGCTGGCTGCTCTAACGATAACTTTTGCTTCGCCACTAGACTAAAACTTGTGTGACAAGCTTTTTCGTGTGACGGTATCACAGAGTTTGCCCTTTTTTGAAGCCTTGTACAAATTTCCAGCAATTATAAATCTCAGCCTACAGCGCATGGACTTAAATTATCCAAATCATATAATTTCGCACAGGAAATTCAGGACTCACTACTTTTACCCAACGCAAACACAATTTAGGACCACAAACGTCTCCTTCCTAATCCTAGATTAAATTACAAATACACAAACTAATACAACCATCACAGTACACAGACTATCAGGAAAAGTCCAAACACACAAAAAACAACCCAAGTACAAGGGGCTAAATGACCACGATATACATGCTCCTATGATGAAACGACAGAATTGTGCAAGTGTAGGAAATTGTTTTAAGTCGGAAACTTTTATACATCTTATCGAAAGTTTAAGAATACTTTCGAGTAAATATGGTTTAAAGTGTTCTAATATTAGTGACTGAGGTGAAAACTAGTAAAGATATAGAAGAGAAAGATGAAAAGGCTACATAGAGCGTTTGTAGGGCTAAGGAAATGAAGGGTATTGTAGTGAATGATGAGAGAAAATTGAAGTAAAAAAGGGGATTTAATTTTGGGATCAGAAATGGCTGGCCACTAGGAGGCCTATGTAGAATGGAACCACTAGACGTGGGTGATCTACCGATTTAGTTGCTACGATGCATAGGGGTTGAAGATCTGCCTAGTTTATATCGCGTATTATTACGTAGGATTTTTGACAGGTATGCCACTTCCTCACTTCTGTTATGCGCGAATATATACGCATTTACTTAAACAAGTTGATAGGTTTGTGCATGAAATGAAATCTTTTACACTATTTCATTCATTTTAGTATGTAGTGCCCGGTTTGGCAAACATCCGAGATACTTAGGCTAGATATTTTGAAACCTTGAAAGTTGTATACCGGTAATTTATTTTTAATAACAATGTACAAACTGTGCATTTGTTGAAGCCAAAGTACTGGTCGAGATAATATGAAATGAATTCGAAAGAGTGCGTTCAGACTATTACTCCCTTTAAAGCACTGCTCACCACATTTTCTATTACACTTATATTTTTTGACCTGTGAGGAGTAATGGCTTTGATAACTTTCAGATCTAGATAAGACATGTTTGATGCAGTGTGGAATATTATGGAGATTGAGGAAGTAATCTCAGGCAGTTCTACAGCTGATATATCCTTAGTTGAATTTGAGCTGTCCTGTAAATGTATGTTATATGTTATTTATTGTGTAAAAGCAAAAGATGATGGCAAAGAAGTTAATGATTCATTCTTGTCACTAGGTTATAAAAGAAGAAACCATTAATGAAGAGAGTGATGCAAGTGAAAATCATCTAAATGAGTAAGTGGACAACATAATAAGAAAAAAGTATTGTTGTATATTTAAGTGACCTAACTAAAAATGTTGCATATCAATAAGTTTTGGCGGCCAAGTTAGTTATTGCCTCATTATATTTGTTATTGAATGCTTTTGGTTTTGTCTGATATTCAATTGTTATTTAACAGCCCAAAAAGTAACAATTCTCATTCTGAATTTTGGAGGTATTTACGTATAATGTTAACGTATATATGTATGTATGTGGTATCCAGTATGTATGTTGATAAAGAGATGACTTTGCCTTTGACCTATTTGTGATGATAACTTTTACTGATGTGTTGAAAACCCTCTGACTTGTATCAGAGATCAGGAACAGTCTGTGATTTGATAATGTAAAGGAAGTTTCACTACGTAAAACCTCACCCATTGTGTGTCTCCAGTGTCCCTTGTTGATGATTCACCCAAAACTGTGAAAGTAACCGGCTTCCCCCTCACCCGATGGTGCTACATGTAGCAAGCATGTCAAAGGTCAATTTCAACTAATCTTCGATTCGGGTAGAATGTAACTAATTTCCGTGCTTTAATTATATCTTACTTAATGCCTTAAAATCATTAAAAATGCCTATTTTCCAAAATGCTCAACTCATTCATTTCTCCATTTAAAGCACTATGATTTCCTAAATGCGGTTTCATTCCTCAATGTTCTTCATTTGTGATATAATTGTGATGTAATGCGCATCAAATGACTTTTACTAAGGCAAGGTTTCCTCTATCCAATGAATTGACTCTGAATTTAACTGTTCTGTGGTTTCCAGGATTAATTTTGGTGTTGTATTCATTAATATGTTTCAACTAGAATACAAGTCAATTACGGGATGATTATAGAGCAGTAGAAGAATAAATCTGAACAATGTTGGAAACGAAAGTCAAAAGTTGCATCTTAATGAAACCACCAAGTTGATAAGGCGTCTAGTTCTGGAAACGAAGTTATGAATATGGCACATTGTAATGGTCGCAACACACGACTCCTTCCTTTCATGGAGAATGTGCGGAATATCCCGATAAGCAGGGTTCCCATATTCTCTTTGTTTTAATGAACAAATTGACACAGAGGGAATTACCCTGTAAAACATAATCCATTTATTGATAATGAACCTAATACATGGGACGTGTTAATGCCTATTCCGCAGATGTACAGCGAAAGTAAACTAAGGCATAAAACATAATAAATACAATAAATAGAATAATAAAAACAGCTATATACAGACAATGAATATGGTTGGTACAGTTCAAAATATGCCGCCCTGAAAGTGGCTTTGCGCCGTTCCCCCACTTCTAGTCCAAGCAAATGCTGGGATAGAACCTAAATTGAGGTCGTGGCCGCGTTCATCCCAATTCCTTGCCCCAATTACAAATACACTATATAATAACCCCTTGGCATTACAGCCCATGAAGGGCCTAGGCCTACCAAGCGACTTTTGGCCTGGGGATATTGGGGTGGCGCATGGTCCGCGAATCGGGTCCCCTCAGCCCGTAATTTTGGTTTTCGTCACCATATGACGGTAACAAAAACTTTTATTCAGAAGTGTTACAGATGCTGAATAAGGTTTTATGTGGTGCATTTTTCATTTGACTAGTGATGCGGCAGGGTCCATGAAAGTCTTTTCAAAGTGTATTTTTACTAATGTTGGTCGTGACGTAATTGGTTAGGGGTTAATTCTTTATTCTGAAGAGAAGTAACAGTACAGAATTAGCCGTGCTTTGCTCTTCAGACGGTGGAGACATTTATAATAATATTTACATATCTACGCACTGCTGCAACGACTGAAGCAACGGAAAACTACAGCCTTTAATGTTCTTTCCGACGATATGCACCTCTCTATGCATACTAACTGGTTGTAAATCCACCCTCTCCTGTCAATTCCTAATCTGGCGGTAAACTGGTCCCACTTTTGGATCTCCGGCCGAGGACTACTCAAAAAGGTGTTAACATCACTAAAGTTACAAAGGTAAAGTCTGTTATTCTACTGGACAGAACGTGGATGTTAGAATTGTGATAGGCAGCGAGAGGTTTAAGAATATTCAAAGATAAATGGATAGGTGGAGTTTGGATTTGGTTGGGATTATCTAAGTATGGGACTTTTGGCGAGGAGACTGCTGGATCATTAGCACTGAATCAAATAACAGTTAGAGGGAGTTAGCCTCACATTAACTAGGGATTTTCGTCAGCTGGTGGAATATAGTGATCAATATAGTGAACGATTTACTGTAGCCAAAATTGAAACGAAACCTACATTCACCACAGTAGGGTATAAGGCTACCAGTTAAGTATATTACAAAGAAGTTGGAATGGACTGCAAAGAAAGAGGTGAAATTCAGAGATTTGTCAAGGTTGACTAAAATGTTATAATGAAATAGAATTGGAGTTCTGTGTTTGAAAACGGGAGAGGAGGAACGGTAACGGTGAAATTAAGACTTGATGAAAGGAGAGATTGAGTAAGCTGGCTTGTATAATTTTGCACCGATCACAAGTATGTCAGAACTAACACAGTATTCAACAACAGCAGCAGAAAAAGGAACACATGAATAAGAACAGGACGTACAGGAAGGTTTTCAATTGACATCATTACGGTCAAGCAGATATTCCGAATCCCGGTTATGGATTGCAAATCATACTTCGGGGCAAATAGAACCTCTGACGGCAATCTGGTTGTTATGACTTATTTGGAAGTACAAATGAAGAACTCCAATGCAAATCAATGCGGATTATTGATGATTTAAAGAATAAAAACCGTAAAGAAAAAGCCTTGGGAGATAGGAAAGGACATACAGAATATTTAGAAGTAAAACAAATTTGGGTCACTCATATACAGGGTCTTTAATTTTGCTTGGAAAAGTGATTCCGCTAGACTTTGGCCGCCTGTCCCCGTTCAATAGCCGGCCGTTACAGGTTGGCGCGCGTGCTCTCCGGCCGTGTTCCCATGTTCTTCCTGTGGTAGACGTGTAGGCTCCGAGCTAATTGGGTGCAATATAAAGCTACTGTGTTCTGTATATCGTATTGTATTGTGTTTTATTGTGATTGTGTATAGTGCTGTAATGCCTTGTGTGAAATATTGGTTACGTGAAGGTGTGTAACTGCACAATACGTACATAAAGAGTAAGAAATCGTGCGCTAGAACACAACAAAAGTTTCGAATGAAATTTCCAGGGAGACCAATTCCTAAAAATCGAACAATGAGACAACTGGCTACGAGATTCAAACGTACAAGTTCACAAAACAATAAAAATATAAGTTAAGGTCGTTATTTCCTTACTGAAGCTAAATTAACCGGAGTAAGCGGAAACTTCATACGAAGATGCCGATTACGTTTGGCAGTAGATGGGGAACATTTTCTGAATCTATTGTAAACATGGTGAGTAAAATGAATGGTACTGATTTTAAGTACAGTAGCTGGCAACTGTGCCGTTACTGGCGGAGCGCGTAAGCGAGAATGTCCTTGCCAAACAAATATAAATACCCTGTATTAGAATTAATGGATGAAAGATGGAAGAACATGAATGCACGAAATGAAAGGGGAAAGCAAAATACTGACTTGTGAAAATTGAAGATAACAAGAGGTGCAAGGGTGCGAAGGAAAAATGTTTCAAAGAAATGTTGATAGATGGTGCAGCGGTTAGCGAGTTCGCTGTCACTCAGGAGTTTGCGATTTGAATCCCGGGTCTGCCAAGATTTCTATTTGTGGTCTGTTGAGGCAAAATTGAAAAGAGATGGGCTGAATTCCCTCGCCAGTCATCCTCAAAATGGTTCTTTCTGCGTTTCCTACTTTTTCTCCAGGCTAACGAGATTACAGGGTTATGATGCCCCATACGTGAACTTTTAGTAGTGCACTTTATCACCGTGTAAAATATCAGGGTGATATCAGTAATAGTTTCGGAGATATAGAATTCTGGTGAAATATTTCGCACACCTGCCATCTTGAGTATATAAACAATTGAACTAAGTTAGATGCCAGTGCATTACGATGTATATAAATATTTGCTGCACCAAGTTTCACTTTGTTTGGATGGTTAAATCGCGAGAAAAATATATTTAAAAGTTTGAAATTCGCTTGGCTATGTTCGTTTTGTAGATGACAGGTTTTTGAAAGTCACATAGGTTCTAGTAGCGTTTTTTATTACCGTACAAAATTTCAGGGTGATATTAGTAATAGTTTCGGAGATATAGAATGCCGGTTAAATAATTCGCATAGCCACCGTGTTATATTGGTGAGACGTAAAAAAAATTGAAGTCGGCCAAAATAGTACTATGACCTTACCGAGTTTCATTGAAATCGCTCCAGTCGTTTAGAAGTTATTAAGGGTGCGACACTCACACACGGACGCACACACACACACACGGACAAAATGTGATCTCATAAATAGGCTAAAGACGGTAGGGTTGACAGATGTTGACATCAAGTAGAGATGAAGGAAGTAGGATTCATATTCGAAGCTATGGTTTGTAGCGTGGTGCTATATGGATGTGAAACTTGATTTTCTTGTGCAACATACAATAGATAATAGAGGTATTTAAATGTGGTGTAATAGGAGAAAAATGAAGATTGGACGGGTTGATAGAGTGAAATATAACAGGGAATTGAGATGATTAGGGGCGGGATTAAATGATTCTGGCGAGAGGAAATGTATGGAGGATATATATATATATGTTGCGAGTTGTAGATCCAGCCCATGGAGGACCAAAATGATATGTAAGGAAGTGTGGAGCAAATTGTGGGGTTATATTCAGCTGATTGGTTTACTTGACTAATTTCCTTTCGTCTCTGGCTCAATATGTAGTTGTAGATACTCGAATAATGGACTGTATTTGTGGTCAGTTGTGCATCACATTCCCTACCAGTGAATGGGTCATACATAGAGCAGGCAGCTCGCTTCATATCCGAACTCGGAGATGTCCATTAGATGACATCGTGTCCGTGGATCCATTTGATATTCACGCAATAGCTTGTGTAAAACTAGAAGGAACTCTCGTTTATTGAAATGAAAGTTTATACAATTAAGAATTGTACCTTGTACTTCTGTGAGTGGCTGTAGCTACTATAAGATGCTTGTCTTATAGCGTATAGGTTAGCAATCAACATGGAAGAGCAAAGCCGTACACTTGGTTTGAATGTAAGCCTTGTCGATTTGGTAACAATCATGAAGCAAATTATATTATAAGGTGCGTTCAAAAAGTAACGAGCCAGAGGCTGGAATGCGCAAACCGTTGACTACATCGGCTAATCATGGCGTGTGTAACGAGGTGTGGTTCCGACCAGAGCGTGGAAGGTCACAGCCCATCGCTAGAGGGCACGCGTGCACGTCACGTGACGATACAAAGCGAGCAGCAGCATGCGTCAATCGTCCAACGCTGCCAGTCGCATTGCAAACAGTAACATGGAGGCGTCAACCGAAGAGCAAAGAGGTGTTGTTCGGTTTCTGACAGCGGAAGGAGTTGGGGGAACGGACATTCATCGCCGAATGTCACAAGTGTACGGCGAACATTGCATGCCCCTTGCAAGGATCAAGGCGTGGCACAAGCGCTTCAGGGAAGGACGGGTGTCGTTAGCCGATGATGGTCGGTCTGGGGCACCCCCTGCATTACCTATGACAACGTCCAGCTGGTTGATGCACTCATTAGCCAGGACCGCCGAATGACAGTGAACGCCATAGCCGCCGTGTTCGCTCCACGACAATGCACGACCTCATACGGCCAACACAGTCGCGGCACTCCTGCAGAAATTGAAATGGGAGGTTCTCGGCCACCCTCCATACAGTTCAGACCTCTCTCCCTGTGATTACGCCATGTTTGGTCCCCTGAAAAGGGCCCTGCGGGTCTAACGATTCACCTCGGACGCCGACGTCCAGCTGTACGTGCGGAACTGGTTCACATCGCAGCCCAGGAAATGTTATGAGACAGCCATTCACCGCCTCGTGTCACAGTTGGACAAGTGCCTCAACAGCCAGGGCCAATATTTCTAACATACAGGTACTGGTTTCTGTAATTATGCCTCCGGCTCGTTACATTTTGAACGCACCTTATATATACAGACCTTGTCACGTCTGGCTCATAATATACTGAATATGTTTATGTCGTGAGTAATATTGCGTATGTAGCAGATTTCAATTAGAGATTGCTTCTCTCATGTTGTCGGAAGCCATACATTTTTGCAACAATACTCCTTTTTCTTTTCACGGAATACTCCGTTTCTATCCACCCACAGGCCTTTCCCTCCTACTGCCATCTAAGCCACGTGCCAGGCACACGAAGTACGCTGCGCTCTAGTGGACAAATGGAGAAGGAATCGACCAGAGCACACTAAAACTAGCATCCCATTGAAGCAAGAGGAATAATAAATACTGGCTTTAGTGGCGCAAACATATAACCTAACAGGAGGGACGAAACATGACATTACAATCGTAGACAGTATGGGTAGGGCACAGTTGTTAAGGAAAGAAGGGTGGAGTACATGATCACCAGGGGTTAACCAAGTTTAGAATATGTGAAATAGATTGCCTCGGATGTAGAAGGTAGTAGCTTAGTAAAGATGATTGAATTGATTACATCCAGAATGGGAGACATGGTGTGCTGTATTGAATCAGTTTATAGACTGAGATCATCCTCTTATTCTACTTCCTCTCCTTGTAGTCCAACAACAACCAACACGTTGTTCTTTTCGAAACCCGGCATGTGAATATCTAATGACTTGGGGTCATGAGATTGTGGTGGCTATTATACGATCCACTAGACTCATGCTCTCAGAGCTCTGACTCCAAAACTTCGAAATGACACACCATATTGTCTGAACATTCATAATATTATGGCTGTTTGCACTCGCTGTGATATGATTGAAAAATGCCACAATGGTATTTTCACTATTTTGATCACGGGATGTGCAATGTAGTATTTGACGTACTTATAATATATAACACTCGGGTATACGTCAAAGCTAATTATATCGTTCATGTTTGGAAACATTGTCACTTATTGACATAGTTGTGTCAAGGTTCCTTGTGTACTAGCACATTTCATTGCATGATATACATGACATTGTTTGACGCAAGACACATACGCAGCTTGGTCCCGGCTTGTGAAATCCTAAGTTTCTGCATACTTTATGGTGGAACCCGTGGACAGCAAATCTGGTCAGAGTATGCCTCTGATCATATCCTCCGTGCGTCCATTCCCTGTTGATCCTCGCATCAGTTGAGCAAAAATCATCCCATATCATATCTATCTTTAATTGTAGTTCTTGCAGTAATTCCATGTAACTCCTTGTTGTCGTAAGTAGCAGACTCAGTCTTATGTCTTCAATGAAATACGTCTCCTTTGCGAGAACGTACACTAGTCTGGATATTGTATACTTAGAGACACATCTCTTCAGGAATCTGCCCTTCAGACTTTCCTCCTCTTGAAGTTGTATTTTCGAGAGATGTTCCCATATTATCTCCAGGCCATATATGACTGCAGGAGCAACTTTCATGTGGAACAAAGCTATGGGGGTCCCCAAAGATAGCTGGGGGAGGTATTGAATATCACTAATGTTTCGTATAACTGCGATAACTCTCTCTTTTAAGTGAATTGTGAGAATTTTCCCCGTTACCTCTAATGTAATCCCTAGATATTTGTATTTCTTGCCAGTTCGTAGCTTTTGTCCTTTGCAGAGGAGATAATCATCTTTCGATAGTTCCTCCCGTTCTGAATACAACTAATTGAGTTTTCTTTTGATTGAGGTCCATTTTATTTCCTTCAGCCCATTCCGCTGTTAAGTCCATGGCGACTTTTAGTTCCTCTTTACATTCAGACGCAAGAGGCTTGTTGTCTGCATATATATGTATGCGTTAACGTCCTGTGTTTGCTTCTTTATTTCTTTGATTGCATCCTGTGTGAAAATATTAAAGAGTAGATGACTTAATGGGTCCCCCTGTAGTACCCCATTTGTCTGTCGTATCCTCCTTGATTTAAATATGTTGTCGCTTATTTAAATGTAGTTCTCCGATAATATGTTGGTAACTATCCTTGTAAGACATGTACGACCAACAGTTTCCTCAAGTTTTCTAACAAGTTTCAACCTGTCAACTGTATCGAAAGCCTGGGAATAGTTAATGAATATTACGTACATTTTGCCTTTCTTTTTCGTGGTTGTTTCTTGGATATCTTGAAGAAGGCAACCATTTGATTGCAATAAATTGTTATTAATTATAATATACCCCGATTCAAACTATTAGTTCTAAATATCAGGCTGAAATATCAAGATACGTCAGATCCTGCAGTAGGGAAGTTTCACGCATTGTGTAATAGTGGACGACAATATTCCAACATTGCAGATAGAGGAATATCGACTATGGAACAAAATTATAAATCGAACATTTCAAGCCATAGCAATGAGAAGAGGCCTTATTCATGTAGCGTATGTAATGCCAAATTTAATCAAGGAGTACACTTGAAGACCGACATGTTCGTCCACAGCGGCGAGAAGTCGTACTCGTATAGCGTATGTGATGCTAAACTTACAAAAGAGGCTTGAAGAGGCTCATCATAAACCATAACGGCCAGAAAACATATTCGTGTGGCGTATGCGAAGCCAAATTTACTACCAGAGAATCTTTGAACAAACATAGGCCACTCCACCGCGACGAGAAGAGACATTCATGTAGCGTATGTGAAGCCAAATTTAAGTGAAAAAAAAACTTGCAGGCACATTATGCTGTCCCATAGTGGAGTTAAGTCACACGCATGTACCGTATGCGATGCGAAATTTAGTCGAAGAGGACATTTGAAGGAACACGTGCAGATCCATACCGGTGAGAAGCCATACTCATGTAGTGTATGCGAAGCCAAATACACCTGGAGAAAGGGCATGAAGGCACATTTGCTTATCCATAGTGGCGATAAGCCTAACTCCTGTAGCGTATGTGAAGCGAAATTTACCATAAGAGCACATTTGAAGGATCACATGTTAATCCATAGCGGCGAGGACCCGTACACATGTAACGTATGCGATGCCAAATTCAACTGGAGAAAAAGCTTGGACAAACACATGCTAGTTCATAGCGACGAAAAGCCATACGCGAAGCCAATTTCAAACAGAACTTCATTGAACAGACACACACTAAACTATTGCGTCATGAAGCCAAATTAGTCAGAGAGGACACTGGTAGGGACACATGCTAATTCAGAGCTGCGAGAAGCCGTATTCATGCAGCGTATGCGAAGCAATGTTTATACAGTGCAGTGAGAACGTTGTTTCAAGTCCCATCTGCAAAGAAAAGTCTACTCTAAAGCAACAATTGAAGTCGCACATCGTAAGAAATGCAAGCGAGAATCTTCCTTAAATGAGAACATTTGATTACCTCTTAATTAAATGTGGCAAGATGCCGTAATCGTGGAGTATATGCGAAAAAGCATTTGAATACACACGCTGTATCCATATTGGCTATCGTCCTAGTTCAATTGCAAATCTAGTTGTGCTCACAGGGGATATTTAAATAATCTTATTTTTATTCCGTATTGTATGTTCACACTGTTTATTTGTGTCTACAATCATTTTACTGGTTTGATGTGTCCTATCAATCCTTCTCTCCCCTTTATGAGACGTCGCCAGAAATATCTTCCCTTGCCTACAAGTCTAAATGATTTTATCATTTTAAATGATCTAGTCGACTTCGTCGTTACGTTAAGGCAACGTCACGAAATGTACCGAATATGCACTGAGATGTGTGACGTCATAGTACCGCTTGGTGCATGTGTACTGAGTTCACGGGTGAGCTCTGGCGTTACGAGACGGTGAGCGTGACGTCATATAGCCAGCTCCCTTCTTTCACCGCGATGACTTGTAACTTTCTAGTGTTCTAAAACTCAGCAATTCTTCTAGGTTTGTGCCGTGTCTTGTGTGGGGTTTCGCCTAGGACACCAAGCTGGCCGGTGAAAGCCAATATACCATCTTTTTGGAAGCCTTCATAGGGAGGTTAAGGCTGCTTGAGCTTTTAGTTCTCGCAGTCAAGTGGTGCATTTGCACCTAATATAAAGGGAGGTGGCGCGCAGTTCGTCACTCCTGTGGGGGTCCGGGCGGGGACACCAAGAGCCCGCCGATGAGCCAGCTTGGTGTCCTAGGTGAAACCCCACACGAGACACGGCACAAACCTAGAAGAATTACTGAGTTTTAATTCACCGGCCGTGAAAGCTAATATACCGTCTTTCTAGCGTTCTGATTGTTTCTTGATCATCTAACATACCAAGAGTCTTTGGCTTCGAGCGGAGCGAGAAGTCCCCAGCCTTTGTAGCATCTTCAGCATTTGTAGCATTTAAAATGATATAAAGTCCAGTCTTTCAGACTGACTGTCCCTTTTTCATTTTCTATCTAGCCAATTGATCATCATTCTTCTGTAACACCGCAATTCAAATGCTTCAATTCTCCGCTGTTCTGCTGCGCTAACAGTCAAGGCTTCCCTCCTTAGAGTGCCACGCCTCAGGAAAATGTTTTCGAAAATGACTTTTTATACCAAAACTGTATTAATGATGCCATAATTCTGTTTTTGTGGAAATGTCTTCGTTGCCTCAACCAAACTAATTTTCATATCTTCTTTGCTTTTTCCTTCACTGGTTCTTTTGTTCCCTAAGAAGCAAATGTGTTCTACATTTAGCTTTTGACGTGCGAATTTGACTTCAATAGCGGTTTCTGATTTTTTGGGCCTCATTCCTCTATTTTTCTTTTCAATTTATTGATTTTCCCTCATATCGTCATCCATAGTACTTAGAAATTCGTTCAAATCCTCTGGTGAATCGGCTATGATGAGTGTGTCCAGATCAGATCTCAGAGTTGAGTCTATATCTTCCTAAATATTCATTTGCACTTTAAAATTTTCTCTAATCGCCTACATTGCTTGTTAAATGATATGATTGAAATTTTATGGGTGACGGCTATGATGAGAATGTCCAGAGCAAATCTCCGAGTTGAGTCTATTTCTTCCTGAATATTCAGTTGAACTGTAAAATTTTATCTAATCGCCTACATTGCTTGTTAAAAGATATGATTGGAAATTAAGGGTGATAATATGCAACCTGGCCTTACCCCTTTCTGAATATCAACTCCTTTCTGATGTCTTTCGGCTCTTATAACTGCCACCTGGATTCGGTATGTTTGCAGATAATTTCTTACCCCGTACTTTATTCCGATCTTTTTCATTATACCAATCAACATGAACATCTTAAGCGGTGCATTAATCGAGTAAATATGCCAAACAACTTGCGAGATTTAGTAATCGACCTTATTTTAGGAAATAGTATCAAAGTTGAATGTGGTATTAATAAAACAGTGAGCATAGAGCTTAGGAAAGGCGTCGCTCAGGGATCTCGAATCTCACCTGCTTTATTCAACCTGGCAATAGATGATACTATCAAAGAACTCACAGATCAGGAGATCATTCAAGAGTATGGGTATCAGTTGTCATCTGACGTTGAAAATGTTTCAGCCTTAGCGTTTGCGGATGATATTGTAGTAGTGGCGAAAGATGAAGCTTCGGCGCAAGAACTCTTAAATACCGCCGTTAATAGTTTATCTGCTATGGGTCTTTCCATGAATCCTTCAAAATGCAGAATTATCAATATTAAAGAAGGGAACCTTTGTCAGAGAAGTGCTGTGACACTAGGAAATACTGCTTTGACATGTGTAAAATCTGGGGAAACCATAAAATATCTGGGAATAACTTTTGAAGATGAAATTGTGTTTGACAAGAGCAAGTTGATAAATAGTTTAGAAAAAGACTTGAATTCTCTCACAGTTTCTTGTTTACTAAAACCAGACCAAAAGTTAAACATAATTAATCAATACATTTGGCCAAGTCTGATTTATACAATACAGAGTACACCGTTAAATAAAATTCCATCAAGTTTTCTGGTCGATGTTGATAAACTTTTGCGATCAACTATCAATGAAATCATTAGGTTACCACATGACTGTCCCAATGATATGTTGTATGCATCCAGGAATGTTCGGGGGCTGGGTTTAGTTAAGGTTGAATGGGAAGCATATATACAGCATTTTAATATAGTTCAAAAGTTACTCAGAGTGGAAGATGTTCATTTAGATATTTGTCGAAATCTTGACGGGGAAAAGAAAGAAATTCTTCAATATTTTAATTTTCCAACTAGTGATTGCACAGAATCAAAATCAGGACGTTGTGTACGAAATGAGCTTCGGAAACGGTCATTTGAAGCTTGGTGCAAACTTCCTCATAAAGGTAAAGGAGTGGAAGTTTATGAACAACATCCTAAGAACAACTCGTGGATAAATAACAGAAAAGGCTTATCGTGCTCTGAATGGACGAATGCCATCAAAATGTCTTGCAACATCTCAGCGGTGAGAGCTGTGTCGAGGAGAAGTCAGCACACAACCCTATGCCGACAACCAGGATGTGACCAACCAGAGACGCTAGGACATGTCCTGGGGCAATCTTCTAAAGGAGAACTGTTACGAAATTCCCGCCATCACCGAGTTCGATCATCAATTGCCACTTCCCTGAGGAAATTGAAATGGGAAGTTTATGAGGAAGTGCACTGCATTTCGGAAAATGGTAGTCACCGTAGAGCAGATATCGTTGCCGTTGACAGGAAGAATGGAAGGGGTTTGGTCCTGGACCCCACGGTACGAATGGAAGTGGACATTCCGCAAGCCGTACGAGTCAACGAGGAGAAGGAGGCTAATTACCGACCATGCATACCTCACTTGAGTGAGAGATATAACTTACCTAAAAATGCATGGAAAGTGAATGGCCTTCTATTCGGAGCTCGTGGAACATCTTATAAGTTCGTCGTGGATATCCTCAAGAAGCTTGGCATCATCGAGAATGATCTTGAGAAGATCTGCTTGGGCGTATTGAGAGCTTCACTCAACATGCTACATAACCATTTATATGGTGTATCGTAATGACTTATGTACTGTAGAGCCAACAATCTACCTACACTGTATTCTGGATCTTTATGGTCTCCCGGAATGCCGGGCGGATGTCCTTCAGGAAATGTATATAGCTCTGTTTTTGTTCTCCAGGCCAAAGCCCTTTTTGATTTGGATGAGGGTAGGTAAAATATTTATTTTAAAAATAATATTGACTTATTAAATAATTTAAATGAAATTGTATTGTACACAAGTTAATGGTGATAAAAAAATGTGTGCTCTAAATCTGTTTTGTATAATCCCTTGGGATTTTTTATTGGGAAACCGCTGAGGAATGGTTACAACTGATGGGGTGGTCCGCAGACATCTGCAGGTTCAGAACCAGTGATTTTGAGTGTATACGTTCCTCTCGTAGGCTTATTTATGTGCTATCTATCTTAATATATTGTACATGTGTATATAGGAAATTTTATTTGCGATATTTCTGCGTCCTAATTTGTAGCTAGTCTAATTTCTAACTTTGTTGGTGAATAATTTGATTTAAATTACATCATGGTATTACTTGTTTTCATTCGGAAGTACGTCCGTTCGTGCATCAGGCTGTTCGTTTTTCTGTTCTTCCGCAGGCTCAGGCATTTTGATTTTGTTGACTCATCCCGCCCAGCAGCGAAACTACGATAATACTTCCACTTTCAAATAAATTGACCTAATAGGAGAATTTTTCGGATTTTTTAGAAATTTGATAGAGCGTTATCTCGCTCATTCAGAGAAATACATTTTCTGTAACCTTCTGGAAACAGTAACCCAGTATTGGGTTGCCTTGCTGATGCTGATTTTTTGGAAAAATGACATTGTCTCTCATAGTACTGTACACTAAATAATGTGCGGAATATTTGTCGAATCCAAAGACGAAGGATCAAAAAATCTTCAAGGTTCCAGGCTAGATAAACCTATGTAAGATTGCCGACAAATGATACATAATGAAGTACAATATAGTATAATACAACAATATAATACAATAAAGGGATTGGATATTCGAAAAGCTCGCATCTAAAAATTAATCTATAAAGAAACAAATACATTATTAATTAAAACTCCTCCCCATTCAAATTAAAATAAAAACAAAATAACAAATTTCTAAATAATAATTCGATTCCTTCTGTAAATGACATCTATATTTCTTTAATGTTTCTTGCCCTATGTTCAAGTAACTTCGACTTTCCTTTCTTTCCTCTCGAAGCTTTCAAAACAAATAAATCCCTAAAATATCGAATAAACCATAAATTCGGTCAATAGAATATCTAAAGAGTTTTAATAATATTTACATCTGTACATGTCACTCTGTTTTTGTTATAGATCCCTTTAATACACAATCTAATTCTAGCTTCAGCTTATCATTAGTTTTAATATCGATCTTTATACAAGTATATAAACTTATATAAGTTACATCTCCTATCTATCCTTTCTCTCTCAACAATTCGTTAAAAGTGTGGATTTTTCACTTACCTAAACTTCACCAATATCAGCAAAAAATTTACTAACTTGTCATTCAGAAAGTGTTTAAAGTCGTATTAAATTAGCGACTGATGCTATACAGATACTCAAAATAATTCATATATGTGGTAGAAATGATACCAAATTTCAATATATAAGTTTTTCGTTCACACAACTGCATCGGGGCTGGCTTCATTTTGCTCTTCCAGAGATGCAGAGAAAGCACGATGTGGACAGTCTGCACAACATGCTGGATTGTTTGAGCTACTTCACTGCAGTTGCAGGCAGGAGTATCTTGCCATCCCCTTTTGTAAAGAGTACTGGCAGTTCTTCCTGTCCCATAACGTATACGATTAAGTTTGCACCATGTGGTGCGAGGCAGGTTGAAACCCGACGATTTTAGAGTTGTGTTGTCAATTTTTAGGCAGCTGCGTTGGGGTGGCGATGTCCATTCTGCGTCCCACGTTGCCATATGTTCGAGTACATCGGATGCCAGGTTAAAAGCGGTTCTCCATGCAGGTTGGTGAGACTTAAGTCGGGGTGTGGCCTACATCTGGATGACATTGTGAATAGGGACAGATTCATTATTCTGTCTCCTTAGATTAGGTGGTGTGATGTTGCTTAATGCCGGGAGTATTGGATAGCGGTATGTAGATGCGTGGCGGATACTATTCGGATGTTTTGTCGAAGTTGAAGGTCCACCAAGTAAGTATTGGAACCGTTTAGCCATTTGCCATAATAGTAATCAGCTTGAGAGTGTACCAAGCCCAATGCTGTTGTTTTCAACGTTCCTAATTTGCCCCACGAAGTTCCTGTTGACCGTTGTAGGAGGTTATTACGGGATTTCGATTTAGTAGCTGTTTTCTTAAGATTGTGTCGGTTGGTGAGCGACCTATCTAGAGTAACATCCAGGTATTTTGGTGTGCTGTTGTACTGCAGTATATGACCCTTAAATGTTATTCTAGGGTGGATGTATGCTGTTAGATTAATTTTTTCTTTATGTGCCATCATGTCTTATGAATTTTGATAATTTTTCATAGTTTTTTAATTTTTGGGTCTGTAATTTACAAAGAGGCTGGAGATATTGCAATGTTATCTTCAACACATGTGTTTCTGAATATCCAGTATTTTTTTAAAGTAAAATTGGTGAATACCTCATGCACATGGAGCATTTTGATTACCTGAAAACGATGTTTGGAGATAAATGCATTTTTATAAAATCGCATATTATATTAACCGGTTTGGCTCACCCAATGAAACTTTTGTGGAAAAAATGTGAAAAATACAATGTTTTGTTGTAGAGATAAAGAGCATGGAGACCTTTTGTTTGAGTTATCCTACGACTTTCTAGGATTTCTAGTTTGAAAAGTATAGCCTACTTTCTATGATTTGCCTTCCATCTTCTTTTTAGGCAGAGGAGATTTCAAAATGTCGCTGAGCCTTTAAAAATGGCGGTGCATGAAAACTGTTTTACTGAAATGATCGACAGGGGTCCATAAGACATATATATGGGAAAAACACGAAACAGTTATTTTGTCATTTCTGCCTAAAAACTCAGTCCCTTAAGATTGTGTCGGTTGGTGAGCGACCTATCTAGAGTAACATCCAGGTATTTTGGTGTGCTGTTGTACTGCAGTAAGTTATATGACCCTTAAATGTTATTCTAGGGTGGTAGTTTGCGTATTTGTTGCGGGTATGGAACGTTGCAACTACTGTCTTCAGAGGGTTCAGCTTAAGCCTCCACATCCTGAAATACTCATCCATTGCTCGCAGGACCTTATCCAGAATTTCTTCGGCATTTGTGAGATTGGGCTTTTGGTCAACTAGACAGATGTCATCTGCATACATACATTTTTGAGGCACAGTCTGTGGTAGATCGCGGATGTAAGGATTAAAAAACTTGGGATCTAGAACTGAGCCGTGTGGTAATCCATTGTTCAGTTTGTGTAACTCACTCTTTGTATGATTGGAGTGAACTTGACACACCGGCAATTTTTGAACATCTTGTCTATTAATGAGACAAATATTATACAAGGGACTGTCTTGATCAGTTTTACAAACATTCCCTCCCTCCATACTGTGTCGTATGCTGCTGAAAGATCCCGAAAGACAGAGACACTTTTCTCTTTCCTCTCAAAACCATCTTCCACGTAGGCTATGTGGCACTACAGTCGCGTCTAGGTCAAAGGCCAGCATGCTCACTTGGAATACCGCTTCAATTGCCGGTGCTATTCTGTTCAGAATTAAACGTTCAAGCAATTTGTATGGATTAGAAAGCAGTGCTATCGGTCTATAACTTCGTGAGAAAATTGGATCCTTTCCAGGTTTCAGTAGTGAACCCATGTGCCATAGGGTCCAATGAGGGCGAATCCATGCATTTGGGGAAGAAATGAAAGAAACGTATAGTTTCTAATGTAACTTAAAGAAAGATCCAGCTAAGATGCTAGCCTAATATGGTGCAAGAGGCGAGGACCAGGTGTTCGTGAGATGAGATCATCCCTCTTGACATTCAGAAGGGAGCGAGTCATGAGTATTAATAACCGAGTGGAAATTTCCCAAGATTAAACAAGGAAGCCTGACTCGGAAATCGACCTTACGTTGCTGGAAATTGACAACACCGCTTATGCGCCAGAAGAGGAATAATTAAATTTAACCCGTTTACAAAAATGAGTAAACAAGTACAGTACAGTGAATCATTTCGAATGAGAGATTTTTTAGTAAAGAGAAACCATTTAATAATTGCGCAGGAGAAAACTGCAAACGCAAGACGACGTCATCGGGGAATTACCAAGGCCTGTGTGGAGGGGAGAAAGCAAAAGAAATGCAACACCCACACATCTGAGGACGAGAAATTAATTAATATCTCCGAATTGCACGATCGATTCTTAGGTGCAATGAGATTATTTGACATTGAGAAGACGAGCTTTCGGAAGGTATAATTTTTATATTTGTGCCACCATTATTTTAGAAATTGGCCACAGAAAGGACTAGAGTCTTATCTTTTTGTAGCGAAAAGGTATAAAACTCCTGGCCTCACCAAGCCAATCATGCAGTTCCGACAGCCCGTGAGGGGCGTAATCACGCATCACGCAGTACAAGTCCGTCCAGGGGGACGTGACGCTGGAGCATCAACAGTAAATGCAGTTATTCTGACAACCCGTGAGGGTGTTACTACGCATGCAGTCATTCCGACAGTCCGTGAGGGGCGTAAGACTACATCACAGCACATCAGTATCCAGACAGCCGTGTGGGGCGTAACTCTGCGTCACATCGAAGACAGTTGCTAGTACTCCTTGAGGGGAGAAACGCTGTGTTACACCGCAGAAGTAATATCCGATAGCCATAGGCGTCGCAGTATTAACAACTTGCTTGCCTCCATAAGGAGTGGTAAAGAAGAAATTTAAAGTATCGCCGTATTGAAAGATTAGGAAAATCCTAGTTACAGGATTTAGGCCCGACTGTATACAAGTTATAGTGAAAGTTCGTAAGATATAGTCAGAGCAGGCTGCGAACGTCGGACTTAAGGCGATAGGTCGTTAAATAGACGAACGAATATATCATAACGTACGGAAGTACCGTACCAGAAATATAAACTGTTATCTAAATTAAAGAACCCAAAAAGGGAAGAACAGAATAAGGTTCGGAACGTATATCAGAAACGTAGGAGTGCTAGAACCGTTTGAAATAAAGAAGATCGGAGAATATAAACATTATCTCCAGAAAGCAGGTGAACTATTCTAAAAGTACTAGACTCGAGAAGTACTAGCTGCTATAAACTAAATCTATAGGTCATTGAGGAGACCTCGATCCGAATAGACTTTCGCTAGGATCGATAAAACAGATCTACAAAGAAGCCGTTCAAGCTAGATAAATAGCCGGTCATCCAGGATAGGAGTAAAAGAATTTGGATTCCAGGGAACAGTAGATGTTTCGAGACTTTCGTATTCTGCAGGATAGGAAGCCGACATTGAATAAATTTCACCCTTGGAAACGGGAATTTAAGAGGTCACGTGTGATAGGCTCAGAAATACGGCCTAGTGATCAAGGATTGTGAAGTGTAAATTTATCAAGATTTTGTGTTAGATTAATATTTTTAGTGTTTATTATGTGTTCAAAAGGGACACATCAGTGTATAAAAATGTCGTCAATGTTAAGTGTCTTAAATGTGTATCAAGAAGTGTTTGTACATAAAATGAATTCCTTTAATATGGAGTAAAAGTTCAAAGTGGGCCCTAAATGAAACACCGCACAAGAATAAAGATCATGGGACGATCTTAAAAACATGTGAGTACTGAATTTCATTCTATTTTGGTGTCAGGAAATGGTTGTGTACAAATCCACCGGAGTTTTCGAGTAAAAGGGATGTGTTTTAAGAAATAAATACTGAATAAACAAGAACGCGGTCTGAACAATAAAAGAAATTTGAGAAATTATAAATAATCATGTAAAGAATAAATCCCGTAGAGGAAATATGTGAATGAAATGTTAATGTATTTAACGAATGTCATAAGAGCAAGCGAAATATCAGTAATTATCATGAAAGATATTTAAATAAAGTAAAGTTGAGATATGAAAGAAATAGCTTTTGAGCTTGTGTAAAGAATAAAGATAATACTAATAACTAAGTATGGAAATATTAAATAAAGATCAAATAAATTGATGTGAACATAAGAGCGTTAAAGCCTTAATGTATGTGTAAGATATGATGTTCAAGGGAATGTTTTAAAAGGGAGCGATTTATCGGCAACGGAAAAGATTAATATAAGAATTAAAAATAATATGAATTGTTACTAATGAGATTTATCAGTTCTTGGGAAGACATTTCGGCTTAAAATAATGCATAGCGCAAAGGAGCGCAAATAATATTAAAATGTCACGCTAGGAAAGCGTAGAAGTTAAAATACTTGGTAAATTACTTATGGAGGGTAGTTGATTGTAGTGAATTGATAATTGTATAAGTCCTCTATTTGTGACGTAGTATCACGAGGCATTGTGTATGTATTAAAAGGGAGCTAATGTATGGTATTATTGAGCGTATGCCATGTAGGCCACGGCCGACTTTAAATCGCGTCTTGTATAAGTCCTCTATAAGGGAATGGTTCCCGAGGCATGTGAAGAGATTCGAACTCAGAATCATCTTATGGTAAAAGCCCCTAAATTCTTCGTCGTTGAATGTGTATTAATCTTCCCCAATCAATGAGGGCCCTCTCTTAATTAATAAATGCCAAGGTTACGAAAGTGGTCTATGAACCAAAGAATATTTGTTTGAATGGATACAGTACAGTAAAAGCCCGGTCTCTCCCCAGGACTGAGTATAAAGTGAAGGTTTGTTTTGAAAGCCTTGGAAAGGAGCTGCTAACGTGGGTTAGACAGAGAGTCGCCCGTCACCCTCCGTGTCATAAATCGCGCCCGAGTTTAATGGCCTGGTTCTCTTAGAGTAAGGGTGGGCCGGAACCGTCTCGTAAGATGTAGTAAAGACACCGTGAGTGTTTAAAGTTGTTAACGACCCGGGCGTTGAACCGAGGTCCTTGTAGATTGATATTTTCGTTTGCCTGTTCAGATCGTAGTTTCTTATATGATAATGGTCTTATAAGACATAAGAGATAAATAACAATCCCTATTGTAATGATGTATGGAAGTAGGATTCCACGAGTTAATTGAAGGCAACTAACTTTCGGGAGTAACTATAGTTTTTTGACTGTGTCAAGTATCTTCACGCTCTGGAGTACACAAGTGATTTCCTGATTACCTTAATATATTTGTGAAAATAAAGAGAGATGATAACAGCTGAATGTGTGAACATGCCCAAAATATTGAGTTAGATAATTAACATAAAATTTTTAAATGTAATTATACATTTGTTTTTGAGAATTAAGAAAATATGAAAGTAGTATTTGAGGTGTACAAGAGTGACACCATTATTGTGTAAAGCATGGAGCCAAAAGAGCTCGGAGTTATATAAAACTTACAGTTGATGCTTTATGGAAGTAAGACTAAGTAGGAATTGTTGGTTTATGTGGAAACCATATGTTTAAATACAATATTTGATTTATTATATTTGTGATTCCTTGTTCATTTGGAACAAGTAGATGATTATGGGTCAGTAATTAAATTGTTAAAGTGTTTGTAGCGCCATTAATTTTATTAATTAAATGTGTTAAAATAGGAGTTGATTTTGTTGTTATTTTTGCAAGTGTATCCTCTAATTAATCCAAAATATGTGAGTCACAGAGTGGGGAACTTACCGCTGCCCCGAAAATTCCGAATTGAGCTACGCTGGTATACTGTGATTGGCATATTTCTTGCTAAAAGGGCACATGGGGGCATATAAGTAATGTGCTGGATTAATAACTAGAGGAACACTTAAGACGGTCATATCATGTAAAGTAAAGTAATGATAGGAGTAGCTACAACATAAAATATTAACTGACCGCATGGGTCCCTGGAAACTCATACCGAGCAGCCCTGAATTATATTATATTATCAACCCCCCTAGCAAATCTTAGATTTTGGCGCCCAGTACGCAGGAATGAGTTTTCCTAGGGAAAACCCGAGTTTTCTCGAAAAATCAAAATTTTCATTTTTTGGAAAAAATGGTTTTTCGAAATTTTGAATTTTAAATACTTCCATAAAGGTTTATGAAATTGAATAAAAGTATCAAAAGGGTACGTTGTAGTAAATACCCGTACCAAAGTAAATTTTTAAAGAAATTGGGACACAATGATTCAGAGTATCATCTCTCAAGCATGTACTAGTGTGGTGGCATTAATGGCCCACTGTATTCTCATAAGATGGCATTGAGTGAAGAGATGCAACGGCTTTTGGAGGCCATAAACAATAAGTTGGATAGCCAACAGAATGAAAATAAAAGGGATTTAGGAGCTATAAACAATACATTGAGTCTCCAAAAGGATGAAAATAACAAAGTGTTCGAATCCATAAATGAGAGTTTGAATAAGTTGGACAGCCAACAGGAGAAAAATAACCAAAAGTTAGGATCCATGAATGAGAGTTTAGAGTCACTAAAAACTGATAGTGCTAATATGGGAACTAAATTAGTAGATATCGAAGCTAAAACTGATACCATGGGAACTAAATTAGTAGATATCGAAGCTAAAACTGATACCATGGGGATTAAATTAGAAGCTATCGAAGCCGACGGTATAAAAATGAATAAGGAACTGAAGGCCGAGATAGAAAAGATGAAAACAGAAAGTGGGGAAACCATTAAAAAAAAGTTGGAAGTGATAAAAATGGAGACGTTAGAGTCTCTGAAAGCCAACAGTAAAGAAAACCATGGAGTACTGAAGGCTGAAATAGAAAGGACAATGGATACTAAATTTAAAATTCTTGATGAAGGTTTTGACACTAAGTTTGTGGACAAGTTAACTGAGTTAAAAGGGGAAATCACAATTAAAATTGAAAATGAAAACAAAGCACTTCAGTCAGGATTGCAAGACCAAATAAATATCTTGAAGGGTAGCACGGAAAAATCCCAAACAGCATGTCAAGGAAATTTTGAAATTTTGAATAAAAGTTTGAGTTCCATGGAAACTAAATTGAGTAATATGGAGGGAAATGTAAAAACATGTGAGGAGAAACTTGTAACCCAGATCCAAGGTGTGCAGAAAGAATTGAAAGCTCAGATAGAATCTAACAAGAATATTTGTGAACGTTCCCGGGATGAAATAAAACAAAGCGTGAATGAGCTAGGAGATAGATTTAAAGGGGTTGAGAAAAAAATGGGAGAACTTGAGGGAAAAGTCAATGAAGTTCAAACCGAAGTAACTGAGTTGAAAAATCAAAATCAAAAGGATGTTCAGGATATGAAAGAGCAGATTGATCTTTTTACCGGGCAGGTAGATGATAACTGGAAGACGTACGAAACGAAAATAGATAAAAGTTTAGGTCTATATGAGGAGCATCTCCAGAATGAAAGAAAACACCGAGAGAAATAAAATAAGGATAACACCCATAAGATAGATGAAATAAGCAAGGGTATTAATGAGGTCCAGGAAACTATCGGAAAGTTAGAAGGGCGAGTAGGAAAAACTAATAATGAAGTAAAACTGATCAAAGATGAATTAACGGAAGTGTCTAAGAAGACGGAAGGAAAGTTGAAAGGAATTGAATTAGATATGGTCAAAGGACGAAAAGAAGTGGAGAAGCAAATAAAGGAGATATGAGAGGGCCTGGAGACCATAGGTGACGTTAAGCCAGAAATTATAGACCAAAGGGTCATGATCTTTAAGAAAGAGGTAGAAGACCAACTAAATGAATTCAGGGATAGTTACAGGGATGAGAAATTCCAATCCAAAAAGGTAGAGGAAGACAGTAGAAGGAATCAAGAAAGAATTCAGAATGAATTAAGATCCCGATTGGAGAGGACTGAACATAAGAATAGTCAAATGGAAATCCAACTCATGGCTAATGAAGAAAGTGCCCGAAGGGAAAGGAAGTTAGAATTCGAGAATCAGGAGGAGTTTCCAAAGACAGGATGGGTAGATTCCCGTGAACAAGGCACAGATACGGAGAGGGACTTAGGAGGAGAGAGCCCTTATAAGAACCCAGGATATCCGATGGCGATGTCAACCCCGTACATGAATCAGACAAATGGCCAGATAATAAACATTATTAAATCCAATGAGGACAGACCAGTTAAGTTTACGGGTAATAACATGTCTATTACTCCAAAATACTGGCTAAAGGAAGTTGCAGAGTATTTAAACGAAATGAAGGTTCCTCAGGATCGGAGACTGAGAGCTATTGAAAAGCTGTTAGCAGGTGATTGTCTCACCTGGTTCAGAAGCTTCAGATACACCTTTGATACGGTGGAAGGCTTTAGGGAAGCATTTTTAAAACGATATTGGGCAGCAGACGTCCAGGAGAATTTAAGACTGGATCTGTACTCTAGGAAGTACAGCACAAATGCACCAACTAAGTACTCGGAGTTTTTCACCGCTCAGCTGTGTAAATTCCGCGAACTTGATATTGCTCCGGCAGAAAACGACCTGTGTGCCGCCATTGCGAGACAACTTCCGTATGAGATTCAGAGGCTGTTAATCTCATCCAAAGCCAGAAGTGCTGTGGAAGTGGAGAGTGTATTACGTCAGTTAGATATGACGACTTCGCACGTAACTCCTCGGCATCAAAGACAAACCGAGCAAGTACACATGGCCAGCAGTCAGGAAACTGGAGAAAAACCAGCGACCAGGAATCAGTCCACCAGCACGGATGCCCAAGGACTAGATCGAGAGTATGGGCACCAGGAGCCTAGAAGGATACAGCCATACTACAGAGGAGGATATCGAGGAAGAAATCCTAGGAATTCGGGTTATAGGCAACAAGAGAGCCGACCCTATAACAATAACCATCAAAGGCAAGACAACAGAAAGAAATGGGAGAATTATCCCAGAAGGAATGTAAGGCCAGAGGATAGGGATGATGAATATCGGGCCGAAATAGAAGAAAGATATCAGGAAAGTCTTCGTTATATGAACGAACGACCAGATGAACCTGATAGGCAAAAAGTCCGTTGGAGTGAGGCAATTAAGAACCGGAAATCACCCGACCGACTAGACGGAGCTCAAAGCTTGGAACTACAAGCTCAGTTAAAGAATGAGGGAAAAGGGAGCCCTCAGGATTAAAAAAAACTCCAAATTTAAATTGTCAAAAGTGGAAACATACCAGGAGCTGGGAGGAGGTAGAAATTGTGAATTGGATAGCCAGACCAGATGAGGTAATTAACGAGGATGTGGAAGGAATCCCACCTGTTAAAAGAGAATTACCTATAATTATGCTTAGGATAGAAGGATTACTGGTCAGAGCATTGATTGATACCGGATCCACAATAAGTCTAATTACACAAACCCTTCTAAATGAATTGGAAACAAGGGGCCGAGTATTAAAGATTCCCACATCAAGTGTAAAGATTAAGGGGATTATCCCTGAAAAATCTCTAACATGCAAATTTCAGGTATACATTGATCTGATCATGGGTAACGCTGAAATTTCGCAGTGCTTTTTGCTGGTAAATCAATTACCGTATAATGTCATATTAGGTATTGATTTTATCCGTGAGAACAAGGTCATCATAGACCTAGCGCAAAACTGCATTAGAGTTCAAAGAGAGGATGTGGATGAGCAAAACATTAACCTACAGGAACAGGATGCGAAAATAGGAGAACAGGTATGGCATATGGAAGAAGTGATTGAAGAAGATTATAAGGACATAGAAAAGATATTTGAAGTCCTCAACATAGAACTCGAAGATAATTTGGAAAATGAGTTCGAGACCAACCTGTCAGGAAAAGTGGAGGAAGCTAAAGTCAGCCTCGAAAATAAGGAACAGTTAAAGAAATTATTATTGAATTATAGGGACGTATTTGATTCCAAGCCAGGGAAGATTGAAAATTTTAAATACGCGTTCCAAGTCAATGATTGGGCACCGTTCAAACAAAAACCATACCCGGTTGCGGAAAATCATTACCCACAAACCGAGAAGACACTGCAGGAGATGATGAATGCAGGTGTTATAGAAAAGATGGCGACACCATATGTTAGTCCATTAGTGATTGTGAGTAAACCGGATGGCTCAGTAAGGGTGTGTTTAGATGCCAGAAATTTAAATGCAAAAATCATACCAGAAAATGATTCGGCACCACCCATAAAAGAAATACTGAGGAAGTTCAAAGGCAAGAAGATTTTTACAAATATTGACATGATTTCTTCGCATCATCATCTCGAACTGGAAGAGAAAACCAGCTTGTTGACTGGATTTCAGTTCGACCAACAAACATATTGTTTTAGAAGATGTCCGTTTGGATTGAAGACCGCGGGATCTGCATTAATAAGAGCGCTTGATCGAAACCTGTCAGAGGAAGTGAAAGATTGCACTATCCGATACGTGGATGACATTTTGCTTACCTCGGAGATCATTGAGGAACATTTAGAAAATTTGAAGAAATTATTGGAAGACTTAAGAAGGGCAAATTTTAAAATAAATTTAAAGAAGTCGAATTTTTGTCAAAGGCAAGTGACATTTTTAGGGCATGTGATTGACAAGGATGGTGTTAAACCAAATCCATGCAAATTGGAATCGATAAGGGATTTTCCAAGGCCTTGGAAGGTAAAGAACGTTCGCCAGTTTTTGGGATTGATTGGGTTCTTCTCAGGACATTGTCCATCATACACCAAAACTGTTGCACCACTACAGGACCTTCTGAAGAAGGGGGGCAAGTGGAAATGGACGGAGGAAGCAGAAAAAGCATTCGTAGAGGCCAAGGAGATGCTTTTAAATTACGTGAAGCTAGGATATCCTGATTTTAATCAGAGATTTATCATTCAAACAGACGCATCCCAGATTGGAATAGGGGCAATGCTATATCAGGAAAACCCGGAAAACCCTGATAAGAAAAACTATCTAGCTTTCACAAGTAGGAGACTGAAACCACACGAGAAAAATTATACGATCAGCGAAATCGAGCTGTTAGCGATATTGCACGCGTTGCAATATTGGCGGAAGATCGTATATGGGTTTCAGGTCATTCTAAGAACGGATCATAAAGCCTTAACCTTTTTGATGAAGACTGATTTATCCAGTCAAAGGTTGATGCGTTGGGCTTTATACATTCAACAATTTGATGTCAAGATAGAGTACTGCCCAGGAAAAGAAAATATAGTTCCAGACTACTTAAGTAGACAGCCAGAGTCCCTAGAAGAGGAAGTAATGGCTATAGATTTGGAAGACAGGGATCAGCGTACTCTTAATGAGTTAAGAAGTATTATTCAAAGACAACGGGAGGATCCATGGATGAACATGCTCATATCTTTCCTTGAGGGAAGCTTGATAAGAGGAACACCAGCGTACACGGAAGCTAATAAAATAGCTCAAGACTACACGTTTTATAATGGATTGTTATATAAGTTTGTAGACTCTGACCATACAAAATTAAGGATTGTTGTACCTGCAATTTTGCAGAGGAAAATAGTATGGTTAGCCCATAGATCGTTCGGACATATGGGAGTCGACAAAACAGTCTCAATGCTGAAAGAAGCATTTGTATGGCCGAGACTGAGAGAAACTGTAAGGGACACGCTAAAGACATGTGATCTATGTCAAAGGATCAAACCTAATGCATTCCTGATGAGGCAGAAGCCTATACCATTGTTGCCCGAAAGGCCCGGCCAAATCATATCTATTGATAATTTTGGACCTTTGCCAAAGGCAAGAAGAGGAAATCGACACATAATGGTGGCTATGGATGTCTTCACTAAAATGGTTGTCCTTGCTCCCATACAGAAGACTAGTACCAAACAGGTGTTAAAACGACTTAAAGAAAAAGTGATACCGATTCTGGGGAAACCTGAGAATTTGTTGTCGGATCACGGCAGTTGTTTCACCAGTGTAGAGTTCAGACGAGAATTAGAAAGACTTGGAATACGTCAGATTTTGTCAAGTATTCGCCATCCTGAGGCAAATCCTGTAGAAAGAGTGATGAGGGAAACGGCCAAGTATTGTAGAATATACTGTGCCGAAGAAAATTGGAAGTGGATAGATATCTTGGATATTATCGAATTTTGTATAAATAATACAATCCATGAATCCACAGGAGAGATACCCATAACGTTACATCGGAATGAGCCACCAGAAAGACCTTGGAGTCTGGTAATTCCTAGGCCAGCAGACGCTCAGCCTGGGAGAGATGTACGCATTAGAAGAGCCTTTGAGCATCTAAAAGCTCAAGCCGACAGGAGGCAGAGAAGAAATAGGCATAAGAGGTATCATCGACCATTATTAGCAGGAGAAATGGTGTTAGTAAAAAGACCAGCCATTTCGGATCCAGGGAACCGTGTGTACAAGAAGTTCCAGAAAATGTACCACGGACCATATCAAATAATCAGAGATTTGAGGAATAACGCATATAGAATTCGGCATTGTGAAACGGATCACGAAGTGACCATGAATTCAGCAAATTTGAAATTATATTACCCTCCCGAAGATTTCGATGAAGTAAATGAACAAGCCCTGGTTATGGAAACATGTAGAGATGAATCCGCTTTTGACATAAACAAGAATAAGGAAGAAATAGAAAATAGAGCTCAAGCATTCGAGTGCGAATGCGAATTGGAGAAATTGTATTGGGAAATTAAAGAAATAATCGAATTTATTGAAGAAGAAAATTCCAATTTAAGAAAGGAAAATGATGAAATAAGGAAGCGGGTAGGGATAGACCAAACCCGTAAGGAAGAATGAGGTTATGGAGATGTTATAGTACAGACAAATATAGAAGAAAGAAAGGGTAGGGATAGACCAAACCCGTAAAGAAGAATGAGGTTCTGGGGAGTTAAAGTCCAGACAAGTAAAGAAAGAAAGAAAGGGTAGGGACAGAGCATACCCGACCTACACAATTACCGGATACGACTTTAAAGAAGTAAAAACAACGGAAGATACGGACGACGTTATGATGGATTCGACGAATAAAGAAAGATAAAATTAATTAAAATAAATTTCCTCAAAAATTTTTCGAAAATTTATTTATCCTAAGGAAGGGTGAGATGAACCCATGTGCCATAGGGTCCAATGAGGGCGAATCCATGCATTTGGGGAAGAAATGAAAGAAACGTATAGTTTCTAATGTAACTTAAAGAAAGATCCAGCTAAGATGCTAGCCTAATATGGTGTAAGAGGCGAGGACCAGGTGTTCGTGAGATGAGATCATCCCTCTTGACATTCAGAAGGGAGCGAGTCATGAGTATTAATAACCGAGTGGAAATTTCCCAAGATTAAACAAGGAAGCCTGACTCGGAAATCGACCTTACGTTGCTGGAAATTGACAACACCGCTTATGCGCCAGAAGAGGAATAATTAAATTTAACCCGTTTACAAAAATGAGTAAACAAGTACAGTACAGTGAATCATTTCGAATGAGAGATTTTTTAGTAAAGAGAAACCATTTAATAATTGCGCAGGAGAAAACTGCAAACGCAAGACGACGTCATCGGGGAATTACCAAGGCCTGTGTGGAGGGGAGAAAGCAAAAGAAATGCAACACCCACACATCTGAGGACGAGAAATTAATTAATATCTCCGAATTGCACGATCGATTCTTAGGTGCAATGAGATTATTTGACATTGAGAAGACGAGCTTTCGGAAGGTATAATTTTTATATTTGTGCCACCATTATTTTAGAAATTGGCCACAGAAAGGACTAGAGTCTTATCTTTTTGTAGCGAAAAGGTATAAAACTCCTGGCCTCACCAAGCCAATCATGCAGTTCCGACAGCCCGTGAGGGGCGTAATCACGCATCACGCAGTACAAGTCCGTCCAGGGGGACGTGACGCTGGAGCATCAACAGTAAATGCAGTTATTCTGACAACCCGTGAGGGTGTTACTACGCATGCAGTCATTCCGACAGTCCGTGAGGGGCGTAAGACTACATCACAGCACATCAGTATCCAGACAGCCGTGTGGGGCGTAACTCTGCGTCACATCGAAGACAGTTGCTAGTACTCCTTGAGGGGAGAAACGCTGTGTTACACCGCAGAAGTAATATCCGATAGCCATAGGCGTCGCAGTATTAACAACTTGCTTGCCTCCATAAGGAGTGGTAAAGAAGAAATTTAAAGTATCGCCGTATTGAAAGATAAGGAAAATCCTAGTTACAGGATTTAGGCCCGACTGTATACAAGTTATAGTGAAAGTTCGTAAGATATAGTCAGAGCAGGCTGCGAACGTCGGACTTAAGGCGATAGGTCGTTAAATAGACGAACGAATATATCATAACGTACGGAAGTACCGTACCAGAAAGATAAACTGTTATCTAAATTAAAGAACCCAAAAAGGGAAGAACAGAATAAGGTTCGGAACGTATATCAGAAACGTAGGAGTGCTAGAACCGTTTGAAATAAAGAAGATCGGAGAATATAAACATTATCTCCAGAAAGCAGGTGAACTATTCTAAAAGTACTAGACTCGAGAAGTACTAGCTGCTATAAACTAAATCTATAGGTCATTGAGGAGACCTCGATCCGAATAGACTTTCGCTAGGATCGATAAAACAGATCTACAAAGAAGCCGTTCAAGCTAGATAAATAGCCGGTCATCCAGGATAGGAGTAAAAGAATTTGGATTCCAGGGAACAGTAGATGTTTCGAGACTTTCGTATTCTGCAGGATAGGAAGCCGACATTGAATAAATTTCACCCTTGGAAACGGGAATTTAAGAGGTCACGTGTGATAGGCTCAGAAATACGGCCTAGTGATCAAGGATTGTGAAGTGTAAATTTATCAAGATTTTGTGTTAGATTAATATTTTTAGTGTTTATTATGTGTTCAAAAGGGACACATCAGTGTATAAAAATGTCGTCAATGTTAAGTGTCTTAAATATGTGTCAAGAAGTGTTTGTACATAAAATGAATTCCTTTAATATGGAGTAAAAGTTCAAAGTGGGCCCTAAATGAAACACCGCACAAGAATAAAGATCATGGGACGATCTTAAAAACATGTGAGTACTGAATTTCATTCTATTTTGGTGTCAGGAAATGGTTGTGTACAAATCCACCGGAGTTTTCGAGTAAAAGGGATGTGTTTTAAGAAATAAATACTGAATAAACAAGAACGCGGTCTGAACAATAAAAGAAATTTGAGAAATTATAAATAATCATGTAAAGAATAAATCCCGTAGAGGAAATATGTGAATGAAATGTTAATGTATTTAACGAATGTCATAAGAGCAAGCGAAATATCAGTAATTATCATGAAAGATATTTAAATAAAGTAAAGTTGAGATATGAAAGAAATAGCTTTTGAGCTTGTGTAAAGAATAAAGATAATACTAATAACTAAGTTTGGAAATATTAAATAAAGGTCAAATAAATTGATGTGAACATAAGAGCGTTAAAGCCTTAATGTATGTGTAAGATATGATGTTCAAGGGAATGTTTTAAAAGGGAGCGATTTATCGGCAACGGAAAAGATTAATATAAGAATTAAAAATAATATGAATTGTTACTAATGAGATTTATCAGTTCTTGGGAAGACATTTCGGCTTAAAATAATGCATAGCGCAAAGGAGCGCAAATAATATTAAAATGTCACGCTAGGAAAGCGTAGAAGTTAAAATACTTCGTAAATTACTTATGGAGGGTAGTTGATTGTAGTGAATTGATAATTGTATAAGTCCTCTATTTGTGACGTAGTATCACGAGGCATTGTGTATGTATTAAAAGGGAGCTAATGTATGGTATTATTGAGCGTATGTCATGTAGGCCACGGCCGACTTTAAATCGCGTCTTGTATAAGTCCTCTATAAGGGAATGGTTCCCGAGGCATGTGAAGAGATTCGAACTCAGAATCATCTTATGGTAAAAGCCCCTAAATTCTTCGTCGTTGAATGTGTATTAATCTTCCCCAATCAATGAGGACCCTCTCATAATTAATAAATGCCAAGGTTACGAAAGTGGTCTATGAACCAAATAATATTTGTTTGAATGGATACAGTACAGTAAAAGCCCGGTCTCTCCCCAGGACTGAGTATAATGTGAAGGTTTTGTTTTGAAAGCCTTGGAAAGGAGCTGCTAACGTGGGTTAGACAGAGAGTCGCCCGTCACCCTCCGTGTCATAAATCGCGCCCGAGTATAATGGCCTGGTTCTCTTAGAGTAAGGGTGGGCCGGAACCGTCTCGTAAGATGTAGTGAAGACACCGTGAGTGTTTAAAGTTGTTAACGACCCGGGCGTTGAACCGAGGTCCTTGTAGATTGATATTTTCGTTTGCCTGTTCAGATCGTAGTTTCTTATATGATAATGGTCTTATAAGACATAAGAGATAAATATTAATCCCTATTGTAATGATGTATGGAAGTTGGATTCCACGAGTTAATTGAAGGCAACTAAGTTTCGGGAGTAACTATAGTTTTTTGACTGTGTCAAGTATCTTCACGCTCTGGAGTACACAAGTGATTTCCTGATTACCTTAATATATTTGTGAAAATAAAGAGAGATGATAACAGCTGAATGTGTGAACATGCCCAAAATATTGAGTTAGATAATTAACATAAAATTTTTAAATGTAATTATACATTTGTTTTTGAGAATTAAGAAAATATGAAAGTAGTATTTGAGGTGTACAAGAGTGACACCATTATTGTGTAAAGCATGGAGCCAAAAGAGCTCGGAGTTATATAAAACTTACAGTTGATGCTTTATGGAAGTAAGACTAAGTAGGAATTGTTGGTTTATGTGGAAACCATATGTTTAAATACAATATTTGATTTATTATATTTGTGATTCCTTGTTCATTTGGAACAAGTAGATGATTATGGGTCAGTAATTAAATTGTTAAAGTGTTTGTAGCGCCATTAATTTTATTTATTAAATGTGTTAAAATAGGAGTTGATTTTGTTGTTATTTTTGCAAGTGTATCCTCTAATTAATCCAAAATATGTGAGTCACAGAGTGGGGGAACTTACCGCTGCCCCGAAAATTCCGAATTGAGCTACGCTGGTATACTGTGATTGGCATATTTCTTGCTAAAAGGGCACAGTAGTGCAATGATTTTGTTCTTCTTATAAGTTGGAGATAGTCTACCTGATACCAGTATGCAACTTAAGAAAGAAGTAAGCCAACGTTTGGTGGCAGGCCCACAATATTTTAGAATTTCTGGATATATCCCATCGAGACCTGCACATTTTCTACATCGGACATTGTTCATGCCTACTTCCACCTCGGAAATTGTAAATTGTTGTGAATACAAAGCATGTCGTTGGGTGTTACGTTCAGCCTGGCGTAGTTTGGCCTTAATCTGTTTGCTGAACTTCTGGTCAATTGTTATTCTGGTAGTTGAGACAAGGTGATTTGCTATGGATTCCTCATAAATTGATGTGAGATGTCTTTGTGGTATGGATGAAGAGTTCAGTTTACAAATGATGGACCAAGATTTCCTACTGGAATGAGAGAAATTCATACTCTCAACAGTTTCCATCCACATTTCTTTCCTAGCAAGATCAAGAGATTTGAAAAAATCCTTGGCTGTCTCCTAGGAACTGTTTCCATAAATTTAGCATCAAGTCTGCTTGTTTCCTCATTCTATCCACGTATGTATTCTTCCCTAAATCGTCTAGGAATACTTCGTATGACCGCTGATTTGAGTAGGTTACAAAACCTTTCATAGCTGTTGTCTGGGGCTAGGTTGATCTATCTGATGTTAGTGGACTCTGCGACAGGGGTATGAATTCCAATATTATAGATAATTGGTCTATATTGGCTGCCAGGAAAATCATCATAATTTGCTATGACCGTACAATTAAGCAAAGCTCATGCTTCACCTGTCATATTCTGGTTTAATATTTAAATATTATAAGATAATGCAAAGTTCTTTTTTCCTACAATGGCGCTTCGTCTATAGATGCATCCAACTAATATTCAGTGGTTTCCATATAAATCCACGAACAGTACATTCATTCAGGCCAGTTCATTCCAACTACTTGATTCCAGCATGATTATTTGCCATTTCGTCGACCTTATAGAAATGTAAATGATAAGAATTCAAAATACTTTGCTCATGAGTCAGTGTGTTTCGATTGAAAATACCCTGGCTAGTTTAGACCACTTTCCAACATGACGAACAAATATTAAATTACAGCCTAAAAGCTTACATTGAGAATCCTAAAGAGAATTTACTGTACGGTAGGCCTAGGTCATGCCACAAAGACGTCCCTACAGTGTATTATTGGTACGAGAGTTGATTGATACAACACAGGGATTCCGTCACTGGAATTATTTTATCTAATGTATAATTTGGCGAGAAGTTACATTAAGAAACAAAATCGTAAGTAACTATAAGGCATCCAACGTTTAGAATGAAGCATTGGTCTTATGGCGCGTTACGACAGCGCTGCAACTCCATGAGAGGAGGCAGTCATCATCATCGGCTTTACCTCGAATCCGAGTATAAATCTTCTTCCTTCAGTCGAGTTTGTGGATGTGTTTACGGTGACTAAAGAGTCCAATCCTGGCATGGAACAAGCGACCACACAAGTCACATAGTATTGCTGGAGGTGGACGTGGTTGGGCTGCTCAAAGTTTCCTAGCTTGACGCTTGGCCTCTTCATGTGTGCGTCGATCCCTTTCAAACGTCTTTACAGTATCCGAGATGGTACGGCGCCATGTTGAGCGGTCTTCAGCCAGCATGTCCCAGGTTTGTGAATCAAGACCTGTCAATTTCAGGGTCTGCTTAAATTGGTCCTTGTAGCGCCTCTTAGGACCACCATGAGGCCTGGTGCCATAGCATAACTCACCATATAGCATCCGACGAGGTAATCTCACATCATCCATCCGATGGACATGACCAATCCATCTAAATTGGTGACCCATTATGGATGATTCTATGCTGTTGATTTGAGCCTTTTCCAGAAGAGTAATATTGGTAATGTGGTCTTCCCATTTAATCCTCAGGATTGATCGAAGTTTTTGTAGGTGAAAACGCTCAAGCATCCCGAGATCACGTCGGTAAAGGGTCCACGTTTCACAGCCATACAACAATGTAGAAATGACTACTGCTTTGTACACCATAAGCTTTGTACTCATGGACAGATCTTTATTCATGAAAACCCGGTGCGCTAATCATCCATATGCTGCATGGGCTGCACTAATTCTCTTATCCACATCCTGCTCAGAGGTACAGCTCACAGAAATGGTACTGCCCAGGTACGAGAAGTGGTCTACCTGTTCTAATGGCAAATTTAAGATGGAGATATTGAACTGAGGAAGAGGTGTGCCTGGTGAAGATTGTGCCAATACTTTAGTCTTACTGACATTTACGGTAAGACCAAAGCGATCACATGCACTTTTGTAACAATTAACTGACACATGCAGCTCTTCTGGTGTGAGAGTTGGCGACGCAGCATCATCTGCATACAACATGTTAGTAACCTGAGTTTTCCACAAGGAGCGGAGACGAGTTAGGTTGAAAAGCCCTCCATCAAAACGATACTTGACCTCCACACCTGGGATGTTTGTGGGTGAATCATAAAGCATTGCAGCCAAGTACGGTGCGAAAAGCGTTGGAGCCAGTACACATCCTTGTTTCAATCCATGGGTAATAGGAAATTCATCAGACATCTTATTCTGATGGCAAACCTGACCTGTCATGCCATCATGGAGAGCCTTGATTAGATCTACAAATCGCTGAGGACAACCAAACCGCTTCAGCACCGCCCACATGGCTGGTCTTGGAACCGAATCAAATGCCTTTTCCAAGTCACAAAAGACTAAGAAGAGTGGATTCTGTTGTTCTCTAAATTTTTCTTGTAGCTGTCTCACACAGAAAATCAAGTCAATTGTGCTTCTGGTAGCTCTAAATCCACATTGTGACTCTGGGAGGATCTTCTCAGAGATAACCTTGAGGCGATTAAGTAGAATTCTTGCAAGAATCTTCCTCACAATTGATAGTAGTGATATACCACGGTAGTTGCCACAAACACTGCGATTTAAAGATAGTGACGATAGTGGCATTCTTTAGGTCACCAGGTACCTTTCTTGATTCCCATATTCTGAGGATAAGGGTGAAAATCCTTGTTTTGAGGGAACGACCTCCGGCTTGAATTAGTTCCAGAGGGATGTTATCTGGGCCAGGTGCTTTTCTGGCTTTCAATTGGGTGAGAGCTGCACTGAAATCATGATAAGTAGGAGGTACTGCCAACCACAGTTGTTCAGGTTGTTGCGGCACATCACAAAGGAAGTCTTCAGCAGTAAAGGTAGTAGAATTATCAGCGCTTTTCAGTGTACCTGATGATGAGTGAGATGGTCCATATATTTCCTTGAGTACTGCATAGAAGCTCCTCAAGTCTCGAGCATCCGATGGTCTCTGCAGTTCCTGAGCCTTCTGTTGCCACCAAGTATTTTGAATCTGCCTTATCTTCGGCTGGCATTTACCATTGAGTTCCAGTAGTTTATCTCTCTTTGTGTTGGAAGTTGGGTCTTGAAGATGGGCAAGATAGGCATTCCTTGTGGCATTGATGAGAGACGGAATTTCCTCATTGTTGTCATCAAACCAGTCTTGTATTTTCCGCACTATAAAACCAATGGTTTCCTCAGCTGACTGTGTGATAATCTTCTGTAGTGTGGCCCATTCTTGCTGAATGCCATTTGTTACTGGGTTTTCTGATAACTGGGTGACGATCCTGCTTCCAAAATGTTTATACATGGATTCATCCTGAAGTTAGGATGTATTAAACTTCTTTCTTGGCATATAAGAAGTTTATGATCTGTCCAGCAATCGTCTATATTCCTTGCTGTTCTGGTAATAAGAGTGTCCTTCTTATCACATTGCCGGGTAATGATATAATCAAGAATATGCCAATGTTTGGAACGAGGATGCATCCACGTGGTTTTTAAGTGGTTAGGTAGCTGGAACTGCGTATTGGTAATGAAACGTTCGTGTTCTGCACAAAGACCAAGAAGCAACAGTCCATTGGGATTACATTTTCCAAGTCCCTGTTTGCCCATCACATTATTCCATAGCCTGTGATCTTTCCCAACTCTGGCATTGAAGTCACCGAGGAGCAAGAGTTTATCTGCAGATGGTACCTTGGAGATGATTTCACTTAGCTGATTATAGAAATGAGCCTTTACTTCATCATCAGAATCTAAGGTAGGAGCATAGGCAGAGATGAGTGTCATAAAGGAACCTCCTGAGAGTGGTATGCGGAGAGTCATGAGCCTTTCGCTGATTGCAATGGGCCTAAGTTGGTGATAATTTACCAGTTTGGTCTTCACAGCGAAGCCCACACAATGAATACGACATTCACCCTCCTCCTTTCCTTTTCAGAAGATGGTATATACTGTTCCAGATTCAGTAATCTTGCCTTCAGAAGACAGCCTAGTTTCACTGAGAGCAGCAATGTCAACGTTGAGTCTTGATAACTCATGGGTTACGAGAGCTGACCTTCTCTCAAGTCTAACGTTATTGTCCAAATCAAGCAAAGCTCCGATGTTCCATGATCCAATAATCAATTTGTGATTCTTTACTGTTTTTGAGTTTCGACCGCATGAGGGGTGACCTGCTGAGTTCGGTTGCCCAGCCGGACAAAGATTGTGACTTCCGATGTTTAGCCCACCTTTTCCAGGGCCTTCCCCATGTGGGGTGGGCAGCGGTGATCCTAAATAGGCCTGCCCAAACACAGATGCAGGACCGAATTCCTGAGTAGTCACAGAGTCTCCGGAAGACGACCATCACACATCTGCTGCCAACATGCAGGTCCGAACTAGGGGCTTCCAGTTACACCAATAACCTGCCCCCACCGTCCATATCCCATCGCTGTTGGACTTTGAAATTAAGTGACATTCGGAAGAAGTGCCACTGGCGTGAATTTGTTTAGGGTGGATCTCAGCTTGCCAGGACGAGACCCACACACTATGGTCCCTGAGCCTTATCCTGCGGCTCACGAAGAATGAGACATGCAGGACCGAACACAGAGACTGCAACGAACTGCCGCATACTCAAGTACTACTTAGGTGCGCCTTTACAGCCAGTCGGTCTGGCCTGACCTCTTCCGCCTCTATGACCGTTGGGAGCCATGAGAGTGATTGGCTCCTCCTCCGCTCATTTTGCCGTTGGGCCAAAATGTGCCCATCATAACTATGGACAATAGTTCTCCCTATTAACCTGAGCAATAGGCTGCCCCTTCCGCCAACCACACTGTGCCAGAGTTCACCTCTTTCACTGCAGGTACCGTTGAGGACTTCACCGTAACCCTGGCAAGGGACCCTAACAAGGTACTACCATCCGGGCCAGCTGGACCAGGTTTTTTTTAAAGAGGTGTTGCTCCTCTATCACTCCCTACTTGCTCATAATATCATACTACTATAGCTGCTGCTCCATACTGTAACACTGTATTTTACACACTGTAGGTTATACAGGCACACTTGCTAGGAGCCAGTACAAAGCGCTTCGAGCACACTTTCTGTACATTCAGCGATTGTACAGTGACGAAGACTTGAATTAAGTACTGTATAATAATATTATTAGTAACATGACACATACAACGACATTAAATTAAATGAACTATAACGTATGCTGAATGTAACATACAGGAAACAATCAAAATATAATAAATAAAGTAAAACACAAGGAGATGTGCGAAGTTTCGACTGCAGTTAAAGTTGAAGTACGTTATTAAAAAAAATACTCCTCATTGACTTTACTTTTATGATGACAGCAGACAGGCATTCCGTTTGTCATCACAGTCAGTTGATTTAGTGTCTGATGAAGAGCAGTCACCCAGATTTATGAGTAGAGGTTCAATGTCATCCTGAATTTCATCGGCTTTCCACATTTCAGACTCGATTTTTGTACATGCTCGACACAGTCTTTCCATTTTTCGCTGGTCACATTATTAAATCCTTCCTGTATCAACTGCTCCATATCTTTTACTTTGAAGTTCAAATTGTTCATTTTAACATGATGATTGACCTGACTTCACACTAATTCATTTGGTTTAGTTCGCAATGATAAGGTGGAAGGCGTAGAACTAAATGACCCATTTCCTTAGCCATTTCATCAATTTTGTATTTATCGTATATATATTTCCCACGTATAATAATTTCCAATAAATGTTTCTTCAACATATGCCCTTCATACGGCTCCCCATGCGACAAAAGCCATTCCTGCATTTTTCCTTTTTTTCCATGCCGAAGTCGGAATAGCCTCAACTTTACGACTGTGATATGACGCATTTTCAATAACAATTACAGATTTGGCCGGCAAGTTTGGTAGCACATGGTGTTTGAAATAATTTTCGTACGTTTCACCATCCATTTCATCATGCGCGTCTGCGGTGTTCTTTTTGCACAGAAATACTAACAGCGCGTTGGGTACAAGATCATTTTCATTTCCTGTGTGGACTATTGCAAACGGCGGACCTCGTGCAGTAGGAGCCTTTAGGACTGTCGAAAGTCCCGCCAGAAACGCTTGCTTTGGTGTTGTTATTGCCTTGTCTTGCCATATCTTCTCAATTGTAGTCCCAGTATTGACCCATGATTCATCACTATAGGCGTACACAACATTCCGCCCTTCATCTCTGCCGCTTGATAATAATGACGCCATATCACAAAATAAGTCTTCTCCACCATTATGGCTTTATTCCCTGTTCTCGCGGACTCAAATCCCATATCCTTAAGCAGTGAATGGAAAGTAGAATTTTTAGCCTATTTTCAATTTTGAAAAAATAGGCTTATGAGATCACCTTTTGTCCGTGTGTGTGTGCGTGTGTGTGTGTGTGTGTGTGATTCGTGTGCGTGTCCCCCCCTAATAAAATCTAAACGGCTAGAGCGATTTCAATGAAACTCGGTATGTTCATAGCACTATTCCCGGCGACCTCGACCGTACCCTTCAAATTTTGTTACGTCTCACCAATGCAAAATGGCGGCTGTGCGAAATATTTCACTAGCATTCAATATCTCCTAAACTATTACCGATATCGCCCTGAAATTGTGTACGGTGATAAAGGGTACTACTAAAAGTTCACCTATGAGCCTTTCAAAAACCTGGTGACTACAAAACCAACATGGCGGTCAAGCGAAGTTGAGACTTTTAAATAGACTTTTCTCGCGATTTAACTATCCACGCGTAATGAAACTTGGTACAGCAAATGTTTATACACATTGTAATGCACTGGAGTCTAATTTAGTTCAATTGTTTACATAACTTCAAAATGGCGGCTGTGCGAAATATTTCACTGACATTCTATATCTCCGAAACTATTATAGATATCACCCTGCAATTTAGTACGGTGATAAAGGGTACTGATACAAGTTTACCTATGTATATTTCATAAACTTGTAAAGTAGAAAGCGAACATGGCGACCAAGCGAAGTGGAGACGTTTAAATAGACTTTTCTCACGATTTAACCATCCAAACGTAATGAAACTAGGTACAGCGAGTGTTTATACACATAGTAATGCACTGGAGTCTAATTTAGTTCATTTGTTTACATAACCTCAAAATGGCGGCTGTGCGAAATATTTCACTGACATTCTATATCTCCGAAACTATTACAGATATTACCCTGCAATTTTGTACGGTGATAAAGGGTACTGGTACAAGTTTATCTATGTATACTTCATAAACTTGTAAAGTAAAAAACGAACATGGCGACCAAGCGAATTTGAAATATTTTAATAGACTTTTCTCGTGATTTAACTCTCTGAGCGCAGTGAAATGTGGTACAGTAAATGATTTTGCAGATTGTAATGCACTGCCATCTAATTTAAATCAATTGTTTACATAACGTCAATATGGCGGCTGTGCGAAATTTTTAAATTAAGTTTTTATTTCTTGTGTCGTAATCATGCGATCGAAGTGAAAGTTTGAATAATGAAGCTAGGCAATAATTGTCCTTGAATGGTACATAATTCTATGGCCTATACAAATAACAATCCTAAATGGCGAGCTTCCGAAATATTTAGACGGTTCTCAATATCTATGAATCTTTTACAGCAACCAAACTGAATTTTTTATGTTCATAGAGACTATGAACATATGTTCACCTATAGGACATTCATTAACCTGGTGAGCACAAATCCAACATGGCGGCGACGCGAAGTATAAATATTTAAATGGACGATTCTCGCGAATTAACTATCCGAGTGCTGTGAAACGTTGCACGTTAAATGCTTATACAAATGTTGATCCACTGGCATCTAATTTATTTCAATTGTTTGCATAATCACACGATGGCTGCTGTGCGTAATTTTAAAATCTCGTTTTTACTTCTTGTGTTCTAATCAAGCGATTGAAGTTTGAATACCACACGTACACAATAATCTTAATGTAATAGTACAAAAATAAAAATCCTACCTGGCAACAATCTGAAATATTTAAACGATTCGAAATATCTACGAATCTGTTACAGCAATTAAACTGAAATTTTGTATGTTGTTAGAAGAAATTAACATGAGCAGGATATATGAAAATAGGCTGTATAGTTCTTTACGGAACTACTTGTTTAAATATGGAAGACCGGAATCGAAGATTACTGCAGCCAGGATTGAATGTATAGTTGGTGGTTTGTTTCGAAAGTAAAATTCATGGATTTTGCGAGGGATGCTGCTCCACACGAAGTCATTGTATTTAACATTCCTGCTATTCTTGCGAAGTGTATTAAATAGCCTCTTTTTGCGTGGCGACAGTACTGGACCCTGTCCACTCTCACTAGTTATTTTAATAAAAACCGTAGTCTTTGATATTCATGTGGCCAGAGCAGTTTCATTGACTACCGTACATTAGTTATACTTTCGTAAGGTTTAACAATCTTAAAATAACTGAACACATTATTTATGACCTGTTTTTTCCTCCTTCTGAGCACTTGACCACGCTTTCTTTTCACAAAACTACCGGTATCCATTGTTGTAGGCTGCGTAAAATACATAAAATAGGCTACAACACGCAGGGGCGGATCAAGGGGAGGGCGAGGAGGGCGCCCGCCCTGGGCCCCGCGGTCCGGGGAGCCCCGTGCCATGGATTGTTTTAAATTTAATTGATTATACTTTTCAAACCAATTTATAATTCATATTATTTTTTCAGTGCATCTATCACCTCCTGTGACCGTTCAGCAAGTTTAGATTTCAGTGAAATAATAGAAGTCTTCAGCCGGGAAAAAGTCTTTATTTTCTTGTTCTTCTTCTTCCTCTTTCTCTTGTTCCGTATAGGCCAACTATGGACCACGATATTCAACTATTTTGCTTGGAGTGAGTCTTGATGTTTACCCAGTAGTCACGCATCCTCTGGCTGTGTTGTTCTTTTCTCTCCTTTGTCCAGTGGGCACCTGTCTTCTTCCTTGTTTTTTTTTCCTGAAACTTTATTTGCTTTAATTTACTCCTGAGAGACGTTCGATCTTTTATGTCCTTTTCTGTAACTCCCAGTTCCAGCAGATCTTGTGCACTTCTATCAGCCATGGTGACATGGTCTTCTTTCTTTGCCAGTATGTGAGTAGCTGGTTGGTCAGCCTGGTTGGATGCATCCTGGAGACGTGTCCATAAAATGTTAGACGTCTCTTCCTGGCCACGTCTGTAATTCTTTCAGAGTAACTATAGAGCTCCTGGTTGGGCCGTCTGATGTATTTACTCCCTTCCTTGATTGGTCCCAATATCTTCCTAATTATCTTCCTCTCTTGGATTTCTAGTAGTGACGGGCAAAAGTCTCGTTCGAGATACTCGAGACTGACGTCAGTGCTCTCGATGCATCTCGAGGCGTACCTTACTGATGACGTAATTCCCGTTCGAGATACTCGAGATCACGCCAGTACTCTTGATGCATCTCGAGTCATGCTCGATTCGGACCTCAGCGGTGGAAGGCCGGTATTACACTATGAAAGAAATTTGTCAACGATCTTTGATAAAAGACCTTTTATAAAAGATATGGCAGTCTAATGGGGAAATAATTTATAAAAGGTGGTTTTATAAAATTCATTTTATAAAATGTATGATCACCATGCTATCTTTGATGAAAGATTCAATCCAAAATGGCGGATCATAACAACTGGAATATTACCACAACAAAGATGCTCATATCAGAGTGTGAATTGCATGAAATGTTACATAATATGTTACATAATGAATTTTATAAAATGTAAAACATAAATAACAGATAATAGGTAAAATAGCCGAGGCTATAAGCGCTGCCCACAAAGGATGCACATTTCAGGATATAAAGATGACTTAAATAGTTAAATAGGCTGAAATAAGCCACGAATAGCAGTGCATTTTATATTGCAATATTTGTATTGCAGGTAATTCGTCAATTTCACTTATGGTATTACAATCGAGTGTATATAGGAATTATATATTTACCGGTTGATAATATAATATGTAACAAACCGCTAAGAGCAAGTGGTCGTTGGCGGAAAGGCTAGAGCACTCCACTCCCGTGCGATATGACCAAGGATCTAATTCCACTTATTGCTTACTTTTTATTTCGTATGTTTCAACTTTATTTGCACGGGCAGTGGTTGTTTGGAACGCCATAATCATTCATGTCTTCATAATTATTAATAATTAAATATTATTGTCATTTTTCAAGTCCTCGTACTGCAGCTCGTTCACCAAGATTTTACTCGTGCGTCCCATGGTTCAACCTATAGACGTTCACTTTATCTTTCCGTTTCTTGTATTTACCGGTATTGCCACCACAGAATTTCAACTACCATAATATACAGTAGTTAAGTGAAAAAGGAACTGTCCTTCATACATTCTGCTGAACTATGATAAAATATTTGATGTAGTGTAATGGTGTGATGATTGCTTTGTATAACTTTTATAAAAGTTCAGTTTTATAAAATTCCTCTGCTAGTGTAATACCGGCCTTACCATGGCCAGGAGCGAACCTGTAAGCTTGGAGTTGGTAGACCGACACGATAACTATTTACCCACCGTGGCAAGCACAGTGAGCAGCAAGCAAACAGACTGCAGGCGAGGAACAGCACACAGCAAAAGCCTGACGTCTCGATACTAAAGCATCGAGATAATCGAGAGCTCTTATTCACGCTTGCCAGCACTACCTCGAGACATCAACCACATGAGCCTGACGTCTCGATACTAAAGCATCGAGATAATCGAGAGCTCTGATTCACGCTTGCCAGCACTAAGTTACCTCGAGACATCAACCACATGAGCCCGACGTCACATACAGCATCGAGGCAGCATTACAAGGCACGCACTGCATCGGTTGCTCAGACTGGATCGAGAGCTTTGCATCACGCTTCCCATCACTAATTACTAGTTTGTCCATGAGTCCTTTCTGTGTTTAATATGAGGCATTCAGAGGCATTCAGAGGCATATAAAGCTTCAGGGCGGATGGCCGTTTAATAGTGCTTCATTTTGGTGTTGCGGGAGAGACACTTCTTATTGTAGATGTCCTTAGTCCGTCGGTATGACAGTTCTAGCTTATTTACTCGAGTTGTTTATTTTATTATTATTACAAAACTATTTTCCATTTGATTTGATTTTTTCATTTCCTATTGTTTTGGCCCCATATTATCATATCGCCCAGGGCCCCGCAAGACCTCGATCCGCCGCTGACAACACGTTAAATCTAACAGAACTGCTGCACACACACTCAAGATAGAGACAGCTGAACTACAGAAATACAAGCTCGGAGGGCACAGTAATAAAGCTGGAGTAGCAAGCTGTACCCCACGCTGTCCTTCGAAACTTCATTCATATAATCCGCGGTCAATGAACAGCCCTGCCTGTGTAAACAATTAAACCTACACTCAGGGTATGCAGGTAGAAAACTTCTCCCAACATTCCTCTACAACTCTCAAACTGAGAAGACAAGGCTATCCATAAAAATAGAAAAGTTGGCAAGCATACGATCTTTTTCAATGCTGCTATGCGGTTATGAGAGAATATTCAGAAGTTTTACCTACAAGAAAATTTTAATATTGCCAGTACCGGCATAAAATATGACAATAATCCATCACCAAGACGGCGCATTTAGGTACACGTGTGTGGACAATAGGCATCACAGAGACGGCACATTTATCTACACGTGTGTGGACAATAGGCATCACAAAGTCATGCAACATGATATAAGGTACACGTGTGTGGACAATAGGCATCACAAAGTCAATGCAACATGATATAAGGTACACGTGTGTGGACAATAGGCATCACAGAGTCAATGCAACATGATATAAGGTACACGTGTGTGGACAATAGGCATCACAGAGTCAATGCAACATGATATAAGGTACACGTGTGTGGACAATAGGCATCACAGAGTCAATGCAACATGATATAAGCTACACGTGTGGACAATAGGCATCACAAAGTCAATGCAACATGATATAAGATCGATTTTACTAAAAAGGGGACACAGTTTATAGCTTTTTTTTAAATATGGATATCAAATTTTTCTAGCATTTCCATAAAGTTTACGTAGTTCTAATATAGGAAAAAAAAAAGATCGGCAAAACATATTTCTGCCCGAATGTGCTGTTTCATGGACAAAGAAAAATTTTCGACTGATATGGAAAAAGTGGATTGCTAGAAAATGACAGCGTCATACATGTTTCACGTGCAACAGAAGGAGAGAAGAATATCTCGATCTAACCAGTGCTTCATTCGAAACGTTGGATGCCTCATAGACCATGTTGACAAGAGAAATGTTCCATGGGGACGTTGCAAAACCAGGGTTATAATAACGTGTTTTACAGCGGAAAAAATACGTAGGGGCCCAACACAGAATTATTTGTTATATTGAATTATTGAAGATTCAGAGGTACGGAATATGTATCTAGGAGCCGCCTTATGACGACAATATAGTTAAAAATTACCCTCCTGTGAGAGATGATAATGTATCTAGTTTGAACTGGGTGTGTTGTACCATAAGGGGGAAATGTAAACTGTTGTGGCTTCTGATTGCATGTATGTAGCCAGAACCAATTTACAATACCTGTACCGCAACTTAGTTCACTTTCACGTAGCCTAATTAAACGTGTTGAAAGGTTTCTAATGTAGGTAGGTTACTTTCATTTCTGACAATATAATATTTAATCTGTTTGCGTCAAATCAGGTTTGTGTGTAGGTCTACATTGGAATAGAGAAACCGAATGTAGGATACTTTATTTCCCTGCTCTACAAGCAGGCACCATTATTTAATCATTGTATCTATTGAATCGCAATGATAAGTTGTAACAACTTATTCGACCATGACATAGAGTAAATATTGAGCATCATGGTTGTACAAGTTTTACTCTTGTTGACAAACATATAACCGCTCCTTATCAGTGTGCATTTCGAGAGGTCTGAAATCACCTCATTTGGTTTATTAAATGATGATGATGATGATGATGATAATTGTTGTTTTAAGGGGCCTAACATCTAGGTTATCGGCCCCTGAGGTTTATTAAATGACTGATATAGCGTACTGGTATAAATAAAGTGTTTAATTGATTCTTAAGTGCCCTTACTCTCTCTTCTACTTATAGTTTCCAGATTATAATGGGGGAGCAACCTTCGATCAAGAGTGAACCAGAGTGGTTGACTCATACACATGAATTCTCCAACCTGGTAAGTTGCGTTTTAATTCGGATATGTTGTAACATTGCAATCGTAGTGTTGTGCATGACAAGCAAGGGTTAGTGACGTAATACAATACTTACCAGTAATGTGGTAGGCTAAGTATCTGTTAACTGTTACTTTTTATGATAAGTTTTCGTAGTAGCCTAGGCTACTCGTAATTATCTCTGAGTCATACTTGTAATACTCTGCAGGAGTCAAATGAGCTGTTGCCCTCTGATAACCTGCAGGACGAGGATGTTGGTATATTTGATATTGAAATGATATCAGTTAAGGAGGAACGTGAACTACAGGTAATCATAGGTTCTGCATTACTTCTCTTATAATAAAAGGAGTATTTTAAAGATTGAAGACTATTTGAAAGATTGGATTACCGGTACTTTTCTATAAGAACTCACAATAGCTGATGAAATTGTATTGATACGGTACTGCAATTCCACTCTAATGGCACGCTACATCATATGATAGGTGAAATCTACACAACATGCGATGAAAAGTCAGTCATATAAGGCTTTGGAGAGATGATTGCCCTTAAGTGAATGCGATGCTGGTTGTGTATCCTATTATGTCTACTTATAGGCTAGTGAGGAAAAGGGAAGACTGCCACAGCAAAGCAAGCTCGTTACCGCCATGTTAAGATCGTAACTTGGCCGTCAGCAAATATATTCTTAAAGAATGATCATCACTACATTTTCTTCTTGTAATTTTTTGAAGCGTGACCGCCAACGGAACAAACAGAATATCTTACTTACGAGGAAATTGTGCTAAGCAATTACACGACAAATGGTATCAGCCTGTGGTAGCTAATTAGTGAACCTTTGATGTAAACGATAAGTTTGTGGAGTGCCGTGCTCCGTAGAATAATTTGAATACACCACTGAAAAATTTAACTTCTCTCCTACTGCATCGATTTCAAATTAATTTAATGATCATATTAATTACGTAAAGATGTAGCAATGTCTACGGTTTGAAGGCCGTTACTTGAATCGTTTTCGAATTATTAATTTTTAATATGGTTTTGAAAGGCATTTTTGAAATCTAACTTTTGTTACTCAGATATCAATTTTTATATTTCAATTTCTTCAGATATAGCAACACGACATATTTTAAGAGTTCTTTGCATTTATTTTACGAGAATGTTTGTTTATTTACCCTTAGTTCATTTTTCAAATTTTAATTTTTTCTTTTTCAAATAAATTGTACATAAATATCATAAGAAATCATTGAAACTGCTTACCATATGATTAAATATTAATGCACATAAGTAAGCAAATACCTCATGACTACTTCCTGCAAAATATTCTCTGAGATTGGTTAATATTTAGGATTAAAAAGTTGGTATTAAAGTTAGAAAAACCAATTTTCAGGAAAATGGATTTTTTTATAAAATGTTAGCTAGCTCAAGACACATACCTATTATAATTATCCAGGACCATATGTTTTGCCTACCTGATCCTGTAGGGTTTCTTCTTCTTGCAATTTCAAGACGTTGTAGCCACTATTTCACACTTTGTACACTAGCTCAATGAATTTGCCTATTCATACTCTAATATGGAACGTGTTGCTGCTACTTTTTGGTAGGCAATTCTTCTGTGTCCACTAAGAAAATAATAATAATAAGAGGCACATTTTCCGTGTTTACTACTATAATATCCACAACTCAAACCGGTATGGGTCACACAAATATTATTGGCAGTCACTCATAACACAACTCATATGCTCTAATGTCAGTGGAAATGAAACTTATAAAAATTTCCCTCTCAACAAAATGTTAGTTGATATCACTAGCTCAGCTTTTTATCACCAAGAATCGCTACATTTGAAGGAAAAGCAAAGAGCCAACTTTGGTACAAAAATTATCCGATTGGTGAGTAGATGGTCGTGTTTGATGGTGATAACATCAAATACTATCTTTGACAGCTGTCAGTTTGCCACGCCCCTCATTCAGTCCATATATAAAATACTAGCTGTTACCCGCGGCTTCGCCGCAATAACCTTTCGGATCCCGTTATAACATAATGTTACGTGCCACCCCCTAGTGGCACTTTTGTTAACTGGATTACGGTGGGGGTACAAAGCACAACACTAATTACTGCTTAAAGAAATAATTAACTTTATTGTGGCCAGAAAATTACACTAATCAGCAAATACAAGCAATTAGGAGCCTTCTCCAGTTTCCTCAAGTCTCTTCCTTATGCGCCCTTGGCCCCTTTCACTTGCAACAGACCACAGAAGTTAATCCGTCCTAATGAGTCCGGTGGCCTTGGCAGAAGCTACCTGCCCCTCTTCCTCAGGTACAACAAATACAGTTACTTACGAGCACTTGATGTTCGCTGTTCACAAGCTGGGAGAAACAATGTCACAGGATTTCGTAACTCGCACAGCACTTCGTCACCACACTTCTGTCGCACAAGATAATCGCTCGCACTAGCTCGTAAAACACAACGACAACTGCTTCACGGGTCACTCTTATATAGCAGGCCGGTGACTCAATAAATGGTTCTAGATCCATCCAGAGTCCACGGCTTCTCGAGGTTTCCACCGCTGGTCCAGTCACGAATCTTCTGGACTATCCCTTTGTCTGTAGTAGCCCTGTTGCATAAGGCGCGCGCAATACAGGAGGCAAGCCACAGCCCAGCCCCTGGGGCAGTTGTGACTCAAACGGCGAGCGATGACACAAACTCACAGCCGTAACATCACCCCCTTCCTAAAAAGGCTGATCGTCCCGATCAATCATTGGTCCGTCTGTGTCCCTCCGTAGGCTGCCAGGCGATCTCGATGCACGATCTTCATCTTCGCCCTCGGGCTCCGCTGGATCCTGTAGACGACATCGTTGATCCGTTTCACGACTCGGTACGGGCCCTCCCAGGACTTCTGCAGTTTGGGTGACAGGCCTTTCTTCCGTAATGGGTTGAAGAGCCAGACCAGGTCGTCCTCGTGGAATCCGCCGGCATCCGTCTGCTGGTCGTATCGGGTCTTCATTCTGTCGGTCTCGATCCGCAGTTTCCTCCTCGCGAACGCGTGCACGTCCTCCAGTTGGTCGACCAGTTCTTGACAATACTGGCTTACCGGGATCGGATCATTCCCAGGTCGGCCAAAGGCAAGATCGACAGGTAGACGGAGCTCCCTCCCAAACATGGCCCGGGCTGGTGTGCACCCGGTGGCTTCATGCACGGCGGCGCGGTAGGCCAGGAGAAATAGTGGAAGATGTTTGTCCCAATCCCTCTGGTGCTCGCTGACGACTATTCGAAGATGGTTATCGATGGTCCGATTGAATCGCTCTACCATCCCGTCGGACTGAGGGTGTAGTGGCGTTGTCCTTGTCTTCCGGATTCCCAGCAGCTGGCATAGGTTCTGGAACACCTGCGACTCGAAGTTCCTCCCTTGGTCGGAGTGCAGCTCCAGGGGTACTCCGTACCGGCTGACGAATTCCTTCACCAGGGTCTCTGCAATCGTCGCGGCTTCTTGGTTAGGGAGCGCATACGCCTCCGGCCATTTGGTAAAGTAGTCGCTGACGACTAATATGTAGCGGTTCCCTGCCTCGCTTAACGGGAATGGCCCAGCAACATCGATGGCCACTCTCTCCAAGGGGCTGCCCACGTTGTAGGTCTTCAGTGGACCCCGTCGTCTTCGTCCTGGGCCCTTGCTGGCTGCGCAATCGTGGCACCTCGCGCAGTGGTTCTCCACGTCTGTTCGGCATCCGATCCAGTAGAACCGCTCTCTCAGCTTCTCCAGGGTCTTCTTTATCCCTAGGTGTCCACCAGATGATCCTCCATGAACTTCCTTCAGGACTTCCTCCGTCATAGCCTTTGGAACGACGACTTGTTCCCGAGATGTCTTTCCGTCGGTGCTCTCCCAGGTACGGCAGATGAGGCCATCCCTTGCAATCAGCGAGTCCCACTGTGCCCAGTAGGACTTAAACTTTGGGCTGCAGTCACTCACAATGTTCCACCCGGGTCTGGGGACACAGGCCCTCTTCCATTCGGCTATCAGTCCCAGGTCATCATCTTCCGCTTGCGCCCGCGTGAATGATTCGCGGCTCCAGCTCCCTTGAAGTTCCACGGTAGTCCTTCGGCACTGTATCCCGGTGTTCCCCTCCCTTCGGGCACAGAAGGTGCAGTTTTCTGGGCACGGTCTTCGTGACAGGGCGTCGGCGTTAGAATGCAGTTGGCCTTCCCTGTGCTGAATCTCAAAGTTATACTGTTGAAGCCTCTCTAACCACCGTGCGAGTTGACCCTCGGGCTGCTTGAAGTTCAGGAGCCACCGCAGGGATGCATGGTCGGTCCTGATGAGAAATTCTTGCCCGTACAGGTACTTGTGGAAGTGTTCAATGGTCTTCACGATGGCGAGCAGCTCCTTCCTTGTGACGCAGTAGTTCCTTTCTGGCTTTGACAAGGCCTTGCTGAAGTAGGCCACTACTCTCTCCTCGCCGTCCACTACCTGCGACAGGATTCCCCCTATGCCAAAGTCGCTGGCATCGGTATCGACGATGAACCTTGTTCCAGGTCTGGGGTAGGCCAGAATAGGCGCGGTGCACAGAGCCTGCTTGAGTTGCTCGAAGGCATTGTGGCATTCTGCTGTCCACGTGAAGAGTTGGTCCTTCTCAGTCAGTCGATGTAAAGGTTTGGCGATGTCGGCGAATCCTCTCACGAAGCGACGATAATAAGTGCAGAGTCCCAGGAAGCTTCGTAGTTGCGACTTGTCCTTCGGAACTGGCCACTCCCTCACAGCTGCGGTCTTCTCTGGGTCGGTGCGCACCCCTTCCTCGGAGACGATATGCCCAAGGTACTGGACCCGCTTCTGGAAGAGCTGACACTTCTTGGGGCTCAACTTCAGCTGGGCAGCCCGTAGCTTCAACAAGATCTCCTTAAGGTTGCTGTAGTGCTCCTCGAAGCTCCTCCCCAGAACGATGACGTCGTCTAGGTATACCAGGCAGGTCTTCCAGTGTAGTCCCCTCAGAATGGTCTCCATTAGCCTTTCGAAGGTTGCAGGGGCGTTGCACAGACCGAATGGCATGACGGTGAACTGCCAGAGCCCGCTGCCCACAGAGAACGCCGTTTTCTCGCGGTCCTTAGGGTGGACCTCCACCTGCCAGTAGCCACTCTTCAAATCCAAGGTGGAGAACCATCTCGACCCTGATATGGTGTCCAGCGTGTCGTCGATCCGGGGTAGAGGGTAGCTGTCCTTCTTCGTGACATCGTTCACCCGCCTGTAGTCCACGCAGAACCTGGTGGAACCGTCCTTCTTCTTCACAAGCACGACCGGAGAACTCCAAGGACTATGTGATGGCTCGATCACCCCTTGATCCTTCATCTCTTCAACCATCCGGTCGACTTCGGCTTGCTTGGCGAGCGGGACACGTCGGAATGGGGCCCTAATCGGTGCGCTGTCCCCAACGTCGATTCTGTGCTGGACCAAGCTTGTCCTGCCGAAGTCTTTGCTTCCCACGGAGAAGACGTCCTGGAATTCGCGTAGCAGGTCCTGGAGTTGGCGTGATTGTTCCTCGTCTAAATGGTCCTGGGATCCTTGGTACAGCTTCTGTAGTTCTTCTGGCAGTGTGCGTCTTCTTCGGTTGTCCGTCTGCAGGTGTCCGTCCGTCGTGTCGGTGATGCGGGCAATCCAGGTAACGGGCTCGCAGACTCCTAGGTTGGTGTCCCGGTGAACCGTAATGTCGTAGTCGTTCAGGTTGGACAGGCGGACGTACGGCCGAGGCGTCGTGTTGATGAGGGTCTTGGCAACTAGCAATCCTTTTGTCTGGATGTCCTCATATTTTGGCTCGATGACAGCCGCCACTCCCTCAGCAGTTCCGTCGACAATTACGGCGGCGCTGACCTCCGTCCTGGCAGGAACGATGACGTCTTCTCTCAGCCTTACTCGTCGTGCGGTGACTGCCTCGTGTGCTGGTTGCAAAGCAAGTTCCTCACCTCCGAAGTGCAGAGTGTTGGTACTCAGGTCCAAGATGATGTTGTTCTGGTCCAGGAAGTCCAGTCCGATGATCACTTCGTTTGATACGTCAGCCACAAGCACTGGATGCTTTATCACCCGTCGACCAATGACGAACTCCAGTGATGCTTCGCCATGTACCGGTGCGGTCTCTCCGGTCGCGGTTATTAGCTGGAGGTTCCTTTGTGTGGGTTGCACTCTCCACTTCGGGATCACAGTGGGATTGACGATGGTCCTCGATGCTCCCGTGTCGATCAGCATGGGCCAGCTCACTCCGTTGATGACTCCGTCGACCATCAGGCTGCTATTGTCCCTCCGTAACTTCGTCACACGCACTTGGACTGCCGGGGCTTGACGACTGTCACAAGCCAACCTTTGCCCCCCAAGGCTGGCTAATACTCGTTTCCCTGGGCGGCGCGGTCTTCAGACGACTGATTTCCCGTCGGATACCCTCGGCGGCGGCGATCACCGCAGTCCTTGCTCAGGTGGCCTTTCTTACCGCAGGCCCAGCAGGTCGGTAGTCCTCTACCAGGCCGCCTCTCCGGTTGTCTTTCGGCTGTGTCGTTGCTGGTAGTGGCGCGACTGTCGAAGAAACGGCTTAGCGCCTCCATCAATTCGTCGGCCAGGGGCTTGGTCTCGTTGGTTTTTACTGGTTCGTCGACGTCCACTTGACGCACCCGCGCGTGCATTCTAGATGCCTGTTTTGCCGTCTCGAATTCAAGTGCGTGGCTCAGCGCATCTGCCAGGGTCTTATTGCGCGCGAGTCGCAGCGCCTGTTGAGTGTCCGAGTCCCGTAGCCCGTCGGTGAAGGTCTGCGTCGCAATCTGTTCCAGAAAGTCGGCCGGCGCTGTTGGATAGGCGAGCCTTACGAGGCGTGCGATGTCCATCTCGAACTCCTGCAGGGTTTCCGCGTTCTTCTGTACCCGGGTCCGGAGCTGCATCTGGTAGGCCTGCTGAAGATGGCTATCTCCATATCGGGACTCCATATGGGCGATCAGTGAAGCGTAGTCCTGGGATCCAGTCGGGATGGCCTGAAGGACGTTAAGGGCGTCGCCTCTCAGCGCTACAATGAGAGCTGTAGCCTTTTCTGTGTTGTTCCAGTTATTTATGGAACAGGCTGCCTCGAACTGACGTAAGTAGGTGCTCCACGGGACCTTTCCGTCGAAGGTTGGGGGCGTCACTCTGCTATGTCCCGTTCCTGATATTCCCGGTGTAACGGTGGGCGGGCGTTGGCGCAGCTCGGCAACTTCCTCTCGTAGAGCGTTGAATTCCTCTTCCACCCCCGTCAGTGGGCGTTGGCGCAGCTCGGCAACTTCTTTTTGTAAGGCGTTGAATTTCTCCTCCACCCCCATCAGCGGGCGTTGGCGCAGCTCGGCAACTTCCACTTGTAAGGCGTCGAACTTCTTTTCCACTGCTGCGACTTCCTCACGTAGGCCCTGTTCTAATTTCCTTTGGCTCTCCTCTAATTTCGTCAGCAGGCACTCTTCCAGATTTTTCTGGCCATCCAGAAATTTGGCGGTTAGGTCCTCTGCTAACTTATTCTGGCTGTCCTTCAGGTCCTCTGCTAACTTCTTCTGGCCATCCTCCATCTTCTTCTGGCCGTCCTCCATCTTCTTCAGGTCCTCCGCTAACTTATTTTGACCGTCTTCCATCTTCTTCTGGCCGTCTTCTAATTTGGCAGTTAGGTCCTTGGTTAAATTCTTCTGGCCGTCTTCTAATTTGGTTTCCATGCCATTTAACTTTTCTAGCAATGCTGCCAATTTCTCCTCCATTTTAGTTGTTTGTCTTGTAAAGGGCATGCACTCACAGGAAAATTAGAGAAAATGACCTGCTCGGGTTTTGAAACCAGGACCGTCAGGTGTTGTGCTTGAGTTCGTAATCCGGCTTCTGACACCAGTTGTTACGTGCCACCCCCTAGTGGCACTTTTGTTAACTGGATTACGGTGGGGGTACAAAGCACAACACTAATTACTGCTTAAAGAAATAATTAACTTTATTGTGGCCAGAAAATTACACTAATCAGCAAATACAAGCAATTAGGAGCCTTCTCCAGTTTCCTCAAGTCTCTTCCTTATGCGCCCTTGGCCCCTTTCACTTGCAACAGACCACAGAAGTTAATCCGTCCTAATGAGTCCGGTGGCCTTGGCAGAAGCTACCTGCCCCTCTTCCTCAGGTACAACAAATACAGTTACTTACGAGCACTTGATGTTCGCTGTTCACAAGCTGGGAGAAACAATGTCACAGGATTTCGTAACTCGCACAGCACTTCGTCACCACACTTCTGTCGCACAAGATAATCGCTCGCACTAGCTCGTAAAACACAACGACAACTGCTTCACGGGTCACTCTTATATAGCAGGCCGGTGACTCAATAAATGGTTCTAGATCCATCCAGAGTCCACGGCTTCTCGAGGTTTCCACCGCTGGTCCAGTCACGAATCTTCTGGACTATCCCTTTGTCTGTAGTAGCCCTGTTGCATAAGGCGCGCGCAATACAGGAGGCAAGCCACAGCCCAGCCCCTGGGGCAGTTGTGACTCAAACGGCGAGCGATGACACAAACTCACAGCCGTAACAATAAGTTAAATAGATAGATAAGCATGGGTCCTAGTGGAAAATAATTCTATCACGTGAAACCAAAAATGCATGGGACGAAAAAAAAACATCAAAATATCATGTTGGTTTCGGACCCTAAAAGACGTGGAAAGTATAATAAAAGTATTAAAGAACTATTTTTGGAAATTTCATTCGAATCAATTTTTGTCATTCCTGGGACATGGAAAAGAAGTACAAAATCATTAATAACTCCCTAAGTATTCGTCGTATGATGAAATAGCAAGAGACAAAAAAATGTAATGTGTTATTGTCTTCAACATAGGCCATGGTTACATATTATCTGTTTTTTCCCCCCCAGAATTTCACCCCTCCCCATGGGCCCCTTAAATTGGATTTATGAAAAAATGGTGAAACACCTATTTACTTATTTTTATGCTGATTTTTAGCCTACTTTCGATTTTTGCAAAAAATGAAAGTAGACTTATGAGATCAACACAGGGCGAAAAAAGTGTGTCTGTCTGTGTGTGTGTATGTGTGTGTGTGTGTCTGTGTGTGAGTGTGTGTACTCTGAATGTCTGTCCCCCCCTATCAATTCGAACACGGTGAATGCGAATTGAACGAAATTTGGTACAAAGGTAGCACTAGCAAAGGACACCTCAGTGTCATGTTTTATATCGCCGCCATCTTGACGGAAACGTAATGGCGGCCACACAAATGTTCAAAGCTTAAATCAAATTACGACTAACCTAATCATCCGATCTCTACCAAATTTTGCAGCAACATACCTTTATGGGGGGAGCATCCTTTGACCAAACCAATAGGCCATCAGCATAATAGTTTGTGGATGGCGGCCATCTTTGTGTGAAAATCGATTCCCCCTATTAATTCGAACACGGTGCAACCGAATGGAACGAAATTTGGTACAGAGGTAGTACTAACAAAAGGCACCTCAGTGTCATGTTTTATATCGCCGCCATCTTGACGGAAACGTAATGGCGGCCACACTAATGTTCAAAGCTTAAATCAAATTACGACTAACCTAATCATCTGATCTCTACCAAATTTTGCAACAATATACCTTTATGGGGGGAGCATCCTTTGACCAAACTAATAGGTCATCAGCGTAATAGTTTGCGGATGGCGGCCATCTTTGTGTGAAAATCGGTTCCCCCTATTAATTCGAACACAGTGCAACCGAATGGAACGAAATTTGGTACAGAGGTAGTACTAACAAAAGGCACCTCAGTGTCATGTTTTATATCGCCGTCATATTGACAGAAACGTAATGGCGGCCACACAAATGTTCAAAGCTTAAGTTAAATTACGACTAACATAACCATCCGATCTCTACCAAACTTTGCAACAACATTCCTTTATGGAGGGAGCATCCTTTGACCAATCTAATAGGTTATTAGCCTAATAGTTTGCGGATGGCGGCCATCTTTATGTCAAAATTGATTCCCCCTATTAATTCGAACACGGTGGAACCGAATGAACGAAATTTGGTACAGAGGTAGCACTTGCAAAGGGCACCTCAGTGTCATGTTTTATATCGCCGCCATCTTGACTGAAACGTAATGGCGGCCACACGAAAGTTCAAAGCTTAAATCAAATTACGATTTACATAATCATCCGATCTCTACCAAATTTTGCAACTACATACCTTTATGGAGGGAGCATCCTTTGACCAATCTAATAGGTCATTCGCCTAATAGTGTGCGGATGGCGGCCATCTTTTTTGTCAAAATCGATTCCCCCTATTAATTCAAACACGGTGAAACCGAATGGAACGAAATTTGGTACAGAGATAGCACTAGCAAAGGGCATCTCAGTGTCATGATTTATATCGCCGCCTTATTGACAGAAACGTAATGGCGGCCACACAAATGTTTAAAGCTTAAATCAAATTACGACTAACATAACCATCCGATCTCTACCAAACGTTGCAACAACATACCTTTATGGAGGGAGCATCCTTTGACCATTCTAATAGGCCATTAGCCTAATAGTTTGCGGATGGCGGCCATCTTTATGTCAAAATTGATTCCCCCTATTAATTCCAACACGGTGGAACCGAATGAACGAAATTTGGTACAGAGGTAGCACTAGCAAAGGGCACCTCAGTGTCATGTTTTATATCGCCACCATCTTGACGGAAACGTAATGGCGGCCACACAAATGTTCAAAGCTTAAATCAAATTACGATTAGCCTAATCATCCGATCTCTAGCAAATTTAGCAACAACATACCTTTATGGAGGGAGCATCCTTTGACCAAACTAATAGGTCATCAGCCTAATATTTTGCGGATGGCGGCCATCTTTGTGTGAAAATCGATTCCCCTTATCAATTCGAACACGGTAAAACCGAATGGAACGAAATTTGGTACGGAGGTAGCACTAGCAAAGGGCACCTCAGTGTCATGTTTTATATCACCGCTATCTTGACGGAAATGTAATCGCGGCCACCCAAATGTTAAAAGCTAAAATGTAATTACGACCAACCTAATTATCTAGTCTCTACCAAATTTTGCAACACCATATCTTTATGTGGGAAACATATTCAGACCAAACTGCAAGAACATCAGCCCAATAGTTTGCAGATGGTGGCCAAGTATGTGTGCAAATCGATTCCCCCTATCAATTCAAACACGGTGAAACCGAATTGAATGAAATTTGGTACAGAGGTAGCACTAGCAAAGGGCACCTCATATTCATGTTTAATATCCCTATAGCACGTTGTATTTCAACAAGCTACTACAACCAACATTCAATCATACTCCTTGAAAAGGACAAAGAGTTATAACAATACCCATGCATTTAGGAGAAAGTAGGCTATATGTTCTTTACTGAATATCTTGTTTTCCTCTGAGTTTCAAACTCCTCGCTTATGTCGTTTAAGAGATACACGCTCCTTTAGGAATCCTTCAACCCCCACTTTTCACCCCTTTCACCTCATAATATACACCACATCGAAAAACCCTCAGACACATGTCTTCTTATTTTTAATGATGAGTTTATATGCCGAGTATCACATCCCCCAATGAAACCAATCGGGAGATATTGCTATTCAATGTTTCTTTCAATTTTCTTTTTTCAGAATTTCACCACTCCCTATGAACCCCTTAAATTTGATTTATGGAAAAAAACTGTCGAACAGCTATTTACTTATTGTTAAGCAGTTCCCCCCCCCCCTGAGTTTGATGAGTGAGTCAGTCAGTCAATCAGTTAGGACACTTTCTTTCCTGTTTTTTCCCAGAATTTCACCCATCCCCATGGGCCCCTTAAATTGGATTGATGAAAAAACGGTCAAGCACCTATTTACTTATTTTTTATGCTGATTTTTTCCCGCTGAGTTTCAAACTCCTCGCCTATGTCGTTTAAGAGAAACACGCTCCGTTAGGAATCCTTCAACCCCCACATTTCCCCCCTTTCACCTCATAATATACACCACATCGAAAAACCCTCGGACACATGTCTTCTTATTTATAATGATGAGTTTATATGCCGAGTATCACATCCCCCAATGAAACCAATCGGGAGATATTGCTATTCAATGAAATGCAGGTCTACCCCCTTAACACCCCTCTAGAACCTGAATATCCTAAAATCCTTCCTTAAGGGCGTCTGCGACCCTTGAGGAAGCTGCATACCGAATTTCATTCCATTTTGGCTTGGCGATGATGATTGAGTGACTGAGTCAGGACATTTTCTTTCAATTTTCTTATTTCAGAATTTCACCCCTCCCCATGAACCCTTTAAATTTGATTTATGAAAAAAAAACTGTCGAACAACTGTTTACATATTTTTAAGCAGTTTTTCCCCCTGAGTTTGATGAGTGAGTCAGTCAGTCAATCAGTTAGGACACTTTCTTTCCGGTTTTTCCCCCCAGAATTTCACCCCTCTCCATGGGCCCCTTAAATTGGATTTATGAAAAAACGGTCAAACACCTATTTACTTATTTTTTATGCTGATTTTTTTCCGCTGAGTTTCAAACTCCTCGCCTATGTCGTTTCAGAGATACACGCTCCGTTAGGATTCCTTCAACCCCCACTTTTCACCCCTTTCACCTCATAATATACACCACATCGAAAAACCCTCAGACACATGTTTTCTTATTTTTAATGATGAGTTTATATGCCGAGTATCACATTCCCCAATGAAACCAATCGGGAGATATTGTTATTCAATGAACTGCAGGTCTACCCCCTTAACACCCCTTTAGAACCTGAATGTCCAAAAATCCTTTCTTAGTGGGCGTTTGCGGCCCTCGCAGAAGCTGCTTACCAAATTTCATTCCCATCCGTTTGGTTGTTTCTGAGATTTCGTGATGAATGAATTAGTTAGTCAGTCAGTCAGTGAGTGAGTGAGTGGTATTTGAGCTTTATATAGTAGATTATTTTGACTTATTTATAATTCGAATAGAACCAAATGTTTCTGGGATCTAAGGGAAGACACTCCAAGGGACTTACATGGCCAATAACAATTCTTTGAAAAAGACTGAAGTTTTGCGGTGGAGTCTCCCCTTACTTTATTTCATAGAATCTAAATATTAACTCTCTACAATTACAGTAGTTGGAAGTTACTAAAGATACACATGACCTGAGAAGAGCCCGACATTTTGCGAGACTACTCTTTTCCATCCTTTCGTTTCACCACCCCTGGTTAACTCTCCGACAATTCTGATCCCGACATTACACAGGAAATCCATCCATTTTCTCTCATAATTTGACTGTTTTCTTTACAACCTTATAACGTAGTCTAATATTTTAAGGGGGACCTCTTCCTTCTGTCCATGATATAATGGTGTAATCGCTTAACACAACTGTATGGAATGTAAAATATTATGATATAGTCCAGCTTTTATCAAAGGAAACTATGAGAGCAGTGTGTATTCTGCCTTCAATGGTGCATTATGTGCAACACCTACTAGAGAACATTGAAATGCTATTTCCCTACCCCACTGAAGCCTTGTACAAATATTGATTAGATCTGAAGTTCTACATCCATGATGTAATTTACTTTCAAAATGCACTTATGCCTTATGGAGGGCTTTATGTGTCAAGCTTAAATGAGAAGCTTATTTCCAAAAGGTACCAAATCCAAACAGTAATATTTTACAGTAGAGAGGAAAAATGCTCAGAGTGTAAAATTTCAACTGAAAATCCATTTGAGCACTTTTATTATGTTCAGATAGAATAAATGAATTGTTATACCAAGTATTTCTCTTTAGGCTTTTGCAGTTTAGGAAATATTCAAAGAATATTATGGATTTGGTAGTTTTTGGCACTGAAATTCTAAATACTTGAAACGGAAAGACATAAATTTCACTGCAGTCATCAGAATCTTCGAGAAAACTGATTGTATTTAGTTATGCAATAATTAGATTTAAGGTATTTACAGTGAAAGCATAGATTATTTAATAATATTAAATAAAATTAAACAAAACAATGAAAATTATGCAAAGTAACTTAGCAGTGCTCAACTTATGGAATTATGATTGTAGTTTGTGTCTAACGAACATGAATATGGTAAATAACTTGTGAAATGGACAATGGAAAATATTATCCATTACTAAAAGAAATGGCTCTCATTTGCTGCATGGATACGGTACGTATTGGCACATTAGGGGCCACAGGATTTGGTACTTATTGGCATCAAACGAGATATTCAATGCCCTGTATGTTATGGATTTAGGTCGTTTTGGCAATTTCTTTTTCTTTCATATGATGGAGCTTCCTACCAACGTACGTTTTCGATTATAATCTCAATTTCGATTTTTTTGGATTTGGTATATTTTGGAAATAAGCTTCTCAAATATGCACGTGAGAGTGAAAAGAGTTGCCTTTTTTTCATATCCTCTCATAACAACTACACTCAGCAGGCACATTCTTTTAGCCCTTAAGGTATGTAGATAGACTGCTGTGGGTAAAGGTGAAGTTGTGCAGCAGGCTGGAAGGATATGATAACGCATTAAGCCCTTTCACATGGGCTGCTTCATTTTTGGCTTAACTTCTTCCTTCTATGTCCCTTATTCTTTGAGGATTAAGGGTATGTTTGAACTTTTCTTATTTTATATTGTATCTTCTCAAAATTTAGGAGCTATTTTAGCCTAATTTCATCATACTAAAAATAGGCTTATGAGGTCTCATTTCCCCGTGTTTGGTATGTGTTGTTGTGTTTGATACCTTGTAGTAACATCTAAAGGAATGGAGTGATTTCAGTGAAACTCGATAACAATGTACTACTGCGTTCTTCAGCCTTGATAGTGCCCTAAAATATTAGTAAAAATGACCAGTCCATCATGGTGGTCGCGAGAAATAATTAACCTCTATTTTATATCTCCGAATCTGTTAGCGATGTGACCCTGAAATATTGCATGGTGATAGAGATTGGTATGATAAGTTCACGTATTTGACTTATAAAAACCTGTTTCATACTAAACCAACAGGGTGGCCAAGCAATGTTTAAATATATAAATGGAGTTTATTCACGATTGAATCAACCGAACGTAGCGAAACTTAGTACGGTAAATGTTTTTACAAGATTTAATCCTCTGGCATCTAACATAATGAATTGCTTTCATATATTTTATATGGCAGCTGTTCGAAAGTTTATAGCTAAGTTATTTTTGTCGTAATTATGCGATCGAATTGAAAGTTTGTATAATGAACCGACGCAAAAATCTTCATTTTTTTAGTATGACATTTAGTGCCGGGAGTGTCCGAGGACATGTTCTGCTCTCCAGTTTTGTAGCTGCTTCGAGACGGACACCCAATGGGTGAGCTACAAGTACCGTTGGGGAGGGAAGTTGGAATGGAAGGACGAGGAGTTGGAGCTGTGGCCTATAGTTAGGGACCAACCCTGGCATTTGCCTGGAAGGAAGATTGGAAACCTCAGAAGACCATCTTCAAGGTTGCCGGCGGGGGGATTCGAACCTCTTCGCCTCCTCGCCTCCTCGCCAGCAGTCATGCCGTAACGACCACGGCTAACTCAACCGGTTCCAATATGGTGATCATCAGAAATAATTTTCCTGTTCTCAATGTCACTCAATACCTCAAGTTCACTTAAGGAACTTTTCTTGAGCAGAAAACTAACATGGTGGCGACGTGAAATTTAAATATTTGAATTTATATTTCTCGCAATTTCCATTTACAATCAAATTATCCCTCCTATTTTTGTTTTCATTCTGCTACAGGCTTTATTCCTACAGGAGGAATTAAGTATATTGTACCCGTATTGTTCCGAAATACCACAGGGCCGAAGGCCAAAATCGATCTTTGTGAGATCCAATCACAAACCAACACATACCACCGTAAACATGTATTTGAGCTAGTCCCAGCTCAGGTATGTTACTCTCAGGGTATCGGGTAAGGAGTGGTTGGAGTTACGAAACTGACTCAAAAACTCAGTAATTAATGAAAAAGTTATAATCTACTGCGATTAACCAAACGTTTAAAATAACAATGTCCTCGAAAGGTTCCATTATCTAAGAAATATGCTGAGCAATATAACAAAGTCAACATTCCTGAAAGAAACTATTCCGTACACTATCGTCTTAACTTCCTCTTAAGGAATCCTTCCATATAAAAACCGTGAAACTTAAAAGCTAAGGAATGGCACATGATTCATTCCTACGCAATTCAAAATGTCAATTACTCATGAGATTTAATCCCATTGCTCCTATTTTCTGTAGAAGACAGCTAATTCATTGGCGTTCTAAAACGTTCGATAGAATCCGACTTATAAAGCAAAATAAATACATTCTAAGGTATGTTGGTCTCATTTCCAACATTCAATTTATTTATAAACAAAGCTAGCTAAATGCTGATGTAACATCCTATATTTCCCACGCATCAGAACAATACCGCTATGATGTGTAACAAACAAGAATATTGTTTTAGATCCCTTATTGGGGGGTGGTTGGATCTAAAACGGAAGAGTTATTGTGTTAATTTATAAGGAAGTGCCTAAAAGGGGGTAGCTTCCCGTAGTCGGGCAAGCTGACCAGTGTAGAGTGTTTTTTAGTGTTAGGAACTAGGGGGCGCTCCTATAAAAGATGTAGGTGTATTTTAGGGGATGGAACTTAGCGTACAGGTCAACGCGCTGGTCTTCCAGCTGGTTGGCTGGTTATATAACCGATGTGCACGCGTCAGCTTTATGGCGCGCGCTGCTCCTAGCAGTCGGGCCTATACGGGAATACAATGATACTTGCGCTAGCAAGTGTCTGGCTACTGTACGTCACGTCTAATCGTGACGGAGGATTCAGGATGGACTGTAGGACATAAAGAGGCGTGTAAACAGTAATACCAGTGTAGTGTACTGACCAGGTGTTTATTGGTCAGTAATATGGAATTATGAGTTCCTTCTAGGGGATGTAGTAAATGTTACAATGTAAGTGTACAAACTTGTGTATACAATTTGTGGGTAAAGGTTACAAAGTACAGGACTCTGAACACTGCTGACTCACCTGATGATAACAGCGATAGCCTCCGGCCGACGCACTGTAAGACTGGTAATTGAGAGAGCTTGTACTCCTTAAGGCTCCCTCTTATAGTCTTCGGCGTTGTGCTGTCAGCATTCCGCTGCCTAGATGCCCCAGTTAATTGTGTGGCGCTGTTTGTGGTAGTGATGCAAGTATTGGGTAAGCTTTCCAGACTGGTTAGCTGCCCTTGCGGTGTTAATAGATGTTGTTCTGGACTTACAAGATTTGCCAGTTAGGGGTGATTTAAATAGATGATGGGGGGATGGCCTCCAGGGGGTGCAGACCCCTGGGGGACTGTACAAGCCTCTTCCCCTATTTAGTTCGCGTCCCCGCGAACGGGAACGGAACTTGAGGTTGGGATGTTGATGTAGTAGATATAGTTGATGTGGTTGTTCTTGAAGCCCCCTCGTATCTTCTGTTGGTGTCTACCTCGTCGTCGTCGTCGTATAGATGTGGTGATGTCGTGTTGATGTGTAGGTGTGAGATCAGCTCGTGTTCAGAGGGGTGCGTTATGGGATATACATATATATATAACATTGACATTGGCATAGACATTATAAAAATAGAGCATGAAAAAATATCGATATTGACATATTGCAAGTTTGAGGAAAAAAAATACATGGTGCTGATAGTTATCCGGTACATTGTTGTGCAGGGAGGAAAAAACCCAGGGCTGGACGGATGATTGCGTCGTCCGCCCTATCTTAGGGAAAAAGTGCTCCCTGCAATGAGAAAGATAGAAGAATAGACAAAAATGGGTGTTCCAGGGTATAATTTAAGGGAAATATTCAAAATATATTTATTGATTTGAGATCAAACGGAACACCCTGACAAATGGGGAAGTTAGAAGAAAGAAAAATGAAAGACAACAAATCATAGACATTGTGTACATGTGATTTTAACAAACAAACAAAAAGTATACCGTTTAATGTGCTATGTTGCGATGTTCATATGTTGACATTTAGGAATATTATTGATCACCTCCGCCGACAATGTGGGGTTGCGAAGTATTATATATATATTGATTTCTAGTGGAATAATTGCCCGTGGGCGTATGATTTTGTATTAAGTTACCCTTTAAAATTATCAATTACAATGATCTTATATTTAACGTAAGCGCGCTAATCTCTTATGATTCTAGTTTTTGGTACCTCGCGTGCACGCTACTCGTTTGTACGTACGCGCCGTCTCACGGCTAATCCTTCACGGCCACTTCCTGGTACGGTTTAGTGGTCGTACCGCTTGTAATGTATTTCTATTCTGTGAAGCATCCTCTGTGGGTGAATGCTTTCACACTTGACAATGAGAGTCGCCGCCACAAATCGGTTGCGCCCTCATTGCCGTAATTTGCGCCGCATTTTTGACGCCTTATGTTTCCTGTGTACGTTGATCTGCCAGCGAGCCTGATACCCCACAGGTATCAGCCGTGCTGTGCAGATTTTTAAAGTGTAGCTGTAAAAATGTGGTGAGCCTGTAAGTGAAGATGAATATTGAATATAAATTAGTGCGCACAGGTGTAATACAATAATAAGAGGGCATTAATAGCATGCTGCTGCTATATGGCAGCAAAATCAGAGTCACCAGTGCCATATTCCTGCTGACGATGCCTGAAAAAAAATGGAGAGGTTAATAAAACATTTAAATATTGCCTATTTTCTATGCCGCTTCCTGTGGTAGTGTGTCCACAGTCTGAAGCTCTTTTGACCTGTGAAAAAAATGGCATGGTTAGTGTTAATCGATGTAGGGCCGGGCTTACCCTATACGGTGCCGTAATGTCGTTTCTTAATGTGTTGTTGGTCTTACCCCGGTAGCGGAATTTTGGTTACCGGGTGCCGAAATACTCTATCTTAGTCTATTCATCTTAATTATGGTTAAAAAAAGTTGCTATTTCTAAGCCGAAAGGGTAGCCTTACTCTACTGCCGAAAGATGCTGTGCTATTATTAGCAACAGCGTTCAGTAAATTTGCTTAATTCTAAGTTGCGGGACAAATGCAACTGTCTTATAGCTAAAATTTCGACCAGGGCGATCGCCTGAGGCAATTTACTTCCTCAGGGCACCACCCGCACGAGTCCTAGAAACACCGGTTGTCTCTAGGGTCGCCGGATTCCGCCCCCTTAATACTAGATGTCGACGCTTATCAACTAGTATTAACCTAGTCGCAGGCGGCTTACGGTGCCGCTGAGCAAACCGTTTCGCCCGCTGTATCTTCCTGCTCATTACCGTTGTCTTTCATACGTTGTCATAGTTGGGTCGCCCACTTTAACCCCTCTAGACAGCTCGTTGCATGTCTATTTAATGCCCTTGACTGCCCGCTGCGTCGCCATTTATGTGGGCATTGGACATTGTCCAATGGCATAATATTATCTTCGCCTTTATTGGCAATAGTGGTATTCACTTCGCGTTTATTCGCAGTGATACTAATCTCTTCGCCACTGTTGGCCGCAATTATATTCTCTTCGCCACTGTTGGCCGCAATTATATTCTCTTCGCCACTGTTGGCCGCAATAGTACTTCACTCCAGCGCACAGGAGTCTTGCTTCCCGCTGTAGAAGCCCTACTTACTTATAATTAATTAAGAGTCTAGTCCTAATTCGGGTCGTCTCTAGGGTCATCTCCCGAGTCCGGCGCTGAGTGAGCTATTTCTCCCACCATCCTCAGAAAGTCTCCCCTGCAGGTCTTGGCTTCGACGACCGTGGCACATAGTGGGTGTAACTGTCTCCGACAAGGGGGATAGGCTAGATGCACCCCTAGATCTTGACGTTTGCCCGTGCCAGTTCACGAGTGCCTCGACCTTTCGTGGTTCGTCTGTTCGGTCGGGTCAGTGATTTGTTGAGCCAACTGCGGTAAGGGTCATCATCACCTTCCCCAGCTCTGCTCCAGTGTGGTGCCTCTTGCCTTCGGCTTGTGCCGTTATCACCAATCAGAGTGTTATCAGATTCCTTTTTATGGAGAAAATATAGGCGTAACCTGTGTTAATAATGTATTTCGTATAAAATGTAAAATTTTTCAAGTGTTGTGGGGTGGTAGAACTTCTAAGTGCATAGACTACTTTAGGTCTCCTATGCTACATCAGGTTCCCAGCTGTAATGCTTTGTTGCTGTTCATGTAGGCGTTAGTAGGGTTCATGGTATTAGGTTCCCTGTTATTAGGATCCGGGGGTCGTTATTCGGTGAATAGGCTTGAAGCAAGGTAGGATGGGGTTGCGCATCTTTGGGCTTCATCTGAATGGTGGCCTGGAACCGGTGATGCTGCTGGGATGCTTCTACAATGAGTGGACTGGGGTAGGTATCTCCTGGGATTGCAAAAAGTTTTATAAAATGCCATGCAGGTTTGATAGTAATAATCCTTGGTATATGGATGGGATACTCCATGCGTGATGACGGATATGGGGCGTATTCGCTCTCATTTATGGATAGGTATAGAGTGAGGTGTAATAATACTATGTCCCTTTCATGCGGGATTATTTAATAAAAAAGAAATGTTAGTATAGAATTTTGGCCTCATCTCTGACTTGGAGATGCGCATTACGCTTATTTATTGTTTCCTGATACACCCCTCTCATTCAGGTGTTAGCCTTGAGATCCAAGGCGTAGTAAGCCTTATCTGTAAACTCATGAAGTTTACCAACCCCGCTGTATACTTTGTAATGTAGTGTAGCTGTTTTCATCGTGTCTGTATGTCTGCGTTGGTCATGTTGGACGTGGGAAGGTTATTGGAGGGGAGTAAGGTATTCAAAATGGTAGCCTTTGGGTGGTATGTCGGTAATCCCGCTGGGATTATCCACCTATGCTTCAGTCATTCTCCCTTGGTCCATGTCTGCTCTCCATCCGCTTCTTGGGATAGTAAAGCGTCGTGACGCTGTGACGTCACGACTTAATCTGGTCTGCCATTTGTAGTGTGAATGTGGCCAGTGGTCGTAGTGCGACTGGCCATGTCCTAATCGCCTGGAATGATTTATTTTAGAAATAAAATCGCGAAAGGAAGTTATTGGGGGGGAGGTCTTGTTTCCTCAGAGCCCCTGTCTGTGTTCGCTCCTGATTAGTGAGCGCGTGTGTGTGTGACTATGTCCCGTTACACCATACGGACGGTTGGTCTGTTATAGGCTAAGTCCTAATATGTATCGCGTGTATGGGCAGGAGGTGCCCGTGGCCTGTCAACGTCTTTGCGAACGTGCTCCTATGGGCCCAAGATAAGTTCCGGTCTGTCACGTCTGTCCATTGCTAAATGTCACAAATGTTTTTGCAGTGTTAAAATGTGTGGCATTATGATTGCTTTGTGCTTGTAATTTCATGGTCAATGCCGATACAACAATAGTGTCTGTCACCAGCAGTATTGCAATGTGACGAAATCTGCAAGTCAGCGGTTTGTATGTGTATTGGCAGGCTCGGACGTTATGTATGTCAGCTGCCGGTACGTGCTTTCTTGCACGTATGCGAGTGTTGTTATTGTTCTAGATTCCGGGCGGACCAATGTAGCAATTCGTCCTATTTAGCTAGTACTGTTGTGTGGCCACTATTCCATAAGACCTTTGTCTTACGAAATTTTCCTACCTGTGTCTGGGAAATCTATTTTCTATGTCAGGTGTTTTTGAAATTTATGCACGGTGTTTGGCCGAAGGAAATGTGGTATTCCCTGTTTGTGTATTTGTATGGGCCGATGTCGGTGTGATTGGAAGCCTGGATAGTTGTTTTCCATGGTGTCCATTTTTTACTGGGATTGGGACCCGTGATCTCTTGTAATTTCTCTGTGTTCTATGTCTGCGTTGTCCGTCGGTTTTGTGCGCTCCTTGTATGTATTTTGATTGTGTTTTTCGTACCAAAAATACCATTGGTTAGTTAGTTTTTGGTACGAGTGTGGTGTGTGGTTATGAGTTCGGACCCGGCTTGCAATAAAGACTTGGTATGACGCTATCTGTGCCGTATATATTATGGCACGTGTACCGTGTATTTGCAATGCGCAAATGAAAGTACGCATTGCTGTGAAGAGTTTGTGTATTTTTGAATTCTCTCCGTAGTGTAATTTGGGGATTTGTGGGGTTCTGAACTTGGCGTAAATGAACGTGTACTTCCCAGGTTCATTTTGTAGTGCTCCCAGTCTGTCCGTGCCAGCAAAGGTCGCCCACGATGAGTGCGTTATCGCTGACGCGATAGTCTCGAGTTTCACTCACTTGTGCGTTATCTTGTTACTTGCTTGACAATGCTTCGTGTCTGTATGTTTGTGCCTCTTAGCCTGAGTGCTAACTCTGTAATTGCGAGTGGGGCTTTCCGCCATACAAAAGAACCTCTCACTAACTACATTCGTGTCCCCAAGTTTTGTGTTAACTGTAACGTGGGTCGAATATGTCCCTATCCATTGTACAAAATGTCGTTATACACGAGTGTCTCCGGGCCGCTAGTCGCGTGTTTGGTGACTATGTGCCGGAGGTGATTTTGTTGTTTTTCATTTATGACCATCTGTTAGTGGAACTGTCCCATTCTGTTTTAGCTTCCTCATTTTCCTATCCTGCAACTGGATAGCTACCCGACCTTATATTCCTGGTATTCAGAAGGTTGCGGGTTTTGAGACCATCTTTACCCAGAGTAATTGTTTCTGGTGCCATTCTAGGCAGTGTCTCCGGGACAGTTCTGTTGAGTGTTAGGGTCGTATCCCGGCGCGGTCAGTGAGGTCCGAAGGCTATTTCTTGGCCTTCTTTCCACGTCTGCCAGTGGGATTACTTCCCTTCCTTTTGGCAGTGTTTCCGCCTTTACGTGTGGGTGTGGGAGCTTAGCGTGTATGATATGCCTTCATACGGCGGGCATGAATAGTGTATTAAATGAGCTTACGTCCATGGCGCACGTTAACGATATAGTTTAGGTCAGATACCTTCCTGCAGACTTTGAAGGGACCTGACCAACGTGGCAAGAGGAACTCAGACACATTTTTCTTACGGGCGGAATTGGAGACCATGACCAATTGCCCGGGTGTGTATTCCACGGTCTTTCTATGCCGATCGTACCGTTCTTTTTGTTTCTTCTGCGCCGCGGCTATGTTCTTTCTAGCGTTCATTCGAGCTATCTGTAAGTGCTCTAGCCGGGCAGCGTTGTCCGTGTGAGTGTCCTGTGGGATACATATATTATCTATGGGACTTCTGGGTGTGTATCCGTGCAGTAGGAAGTGTGGAGAGTGTTTCGTAGCCGTAGATATAGAGGTATTATAACTAAAAGTAATGGGTTGCAGGTATTCATCCCAGTCTGTTCCTGCGTCCTCTGTGAATTTAGCCAACGCTATTCCGAGTATTTTATTCATACTCTCCGTGAGTCCGTTGGTTTGCGGGGAAAAACTCGTGGTAGTGTATGCCTTAATCCTGAGTGTCTCCAGAAACTGTTGGAGCACTCTCGAGGTAAAAATAGTACCTCTGTCGGATAATAAGATTTGGAATAGGCCGTGTCGTGTGACTATATCAAATAAGAATTCGGCTATGCTGTTCGTGTCTGCTTTGGGAACAGCCTTCGTAATCATGTATCGTGTGAGATACTCAGTGGCCACCAGGATATATTTATTGCCTTTCTGACTTGTCGTAATGGGGCCTTTCACATCTATCCCGACTCTGTGAAATAACTCTCCTACGGGAATTGGGTTGAGTAATCCGTGAGGCTTGCCAGGCCTTGTTTTGAATCGCTGGCAAGTATGACATGTCCTTACGAAGGTATCTATGTCGGCCTTCATGTTTACCCAATAGTACTTGTCACGGATTCTAAGGTATGTTTTTGCGTACCTAAGTGTGCCCCTGCCAGTGGGCTATTGTGGTGTCCGATCATGATATTTTCTTTCAATGATTCCGAAACCGCTATAGGTGCGTTATCGTGCATGGCTGCGGGCTTAAATTTCAGTACCCCGTCTTTGTCTAGGAAAAATCGCCTAGACAGCCGTGCTGTCTTGGAGTCCACTTTATCCAAGTTTTCTAGTGCCAATAGAATCTGTTTCAAGTACGGATCTCTTTCTTGCTCCTGTTTGATGTTAATCACCGTCAGGGCAAAAGTGGGCATGTCGTCCCAGTCGTGGTCCTTACTGACATCCGGGGGATCGGCTACTGGAAGCCTAGACAATCCATCTGCGTCTAGGTGTGTAGCGCCTTTCTTGTGTTTGACCACGAAGTCATATTCATACAGGCGGAATATAAACCTGTTGAGCCGCGAATTTGGGTTTTTAAATTTGTCCCAAAAAAGCAAGCTCGCGTGGTCAGTCACTACCGTGAACTTGATACCATAGAGGTATATCCTAAAATAGTTCACTCCCCACGAAAATGCCAGCATTTCCCGCTCTGTGGCAGAGTATCTAGTCTCAACGGCCGTTAGCTTCCTGCTAGCGAAAGCGACGGGACGTATGCGCCCTTCTGCGTCTTCCTGCAATAGGGCCGCCCCCAGCCCATACAGGCTGGCATCCACGTGTAAAAATGTGGGCCTATCACTGTGGAAGTGTTGCAGTAATGGTGGTGAGGTCAATAGTTGCTTCAATATGTTGAAGGCATCTATTGCTCCTGCTTGATGCTGAAGGGCGTTTTTTCACGTGTGAGCTCGGTTAGGGGATGGGCGATGTGTGCAAACCTGTAGATATACTTCCGGTAATACGATGCCAAACCAATAAAACTGCGAAATTGTTTCAAATTTGTGGGCATTGGGATGCCCGTTATTGCGTCAGTTTTTGCTGGGTCCGGAATAATGCCCTCTCTGTTTACAATGTGACCCAATATGTTAATTTGCTGTCTGGCAAATTGACATTTCGCAGGTTTAAGCCTTAACTTGGCCTCTCTGATCCTTGCGAAAGCCTCCTCCAAATGTACGATATGCTCGTCGAAGGTATTGGAGAAAACTGTTATGTCGTCCACGTACACTAATACGGAACGCCACTTAAGCCCTGAAAATGTCTTATCCACCAGCTTTTGGAAGGTTTGGCTGGCGTTACGGAGGCCCATGGGTAACCTTGTGTAGGTATATAGCCCGTTCTCTGTAACGAACGCCAGCTTGTGCCTATCTGGTTCATAGACGGGGATTGAATAGAATCCACTATAGCAATCCATCGAACTGAACCAGCTAGCTCCGCCAAGGGCGTCCAAATAGGTGTCCGCCCTTGGTAGTGGATAACTATCATTTTCGACTAACTTATTGAGCCTCCTGTAGTCAGTACAAAATCTGTGAGATCCGTCCCGTTTTTTGGTCAGCAGAACTGGCGAGCTGTAGTTTGAAATAACGGGAACAATGACCCCTGCCTCGAGCATCTCTGAGATCTGAGCGTCATTGGCGTGTCTCTCTTTCTGGCTCACTCTGAAGGGAGGCTGGTGTACTGGCCGGTCACTAGTGAGTTTGACATGGTGTTCGATGAGGTCTGTCACAGCGAGATCCTTCATTGAATGGGCAAAAATATCCCTGTTGGTCTCCAGGAGCTCCGTGAGCCTTTCATTTTGCTCCGGAGTCAGGTCCTGCCTGTGGTTCTGGTTGGCCGCCTTATCTGTGTGTGTGTCTGTGTGTTGGCTGATAGTGTGCAGTGTAGGGGCCTGATGCTCGTGATTTTCTCGCTCCGCTCGAATCCCATCTGTGTTCCTGGTGTATATCATGGGATGTGTGGTGAGCCTCTGGTCGTGCCTTAAAAGCATCTGACCACTAGCGAAATTTATGCTAGCCTCATATTTAGCGAGGAAATCCATGCCAATTATGGCTGACGCAGAAAGGTGTTCTATAACGAACATGGGGTGCGTTGTGGCAAAATGGTCTAGCCTTAGATGTATGTTTGCCACCCCCGCGTTTTCTAGCGTCTGAGCATTGGCCGCTACCAGCCGGATGTCACCCGTGACATCGTGTATTTGGGCTTCGGTAACGTGTCTCCTATTAACACAACTTACGGCTGCCCCGGTGTCAATTAGGGCCTGCACTCTGTGGCCATTTATGTTGGCGTGTATCGTGAGGGCCGATACCTGAAACCCATTGCCCTGCAGCGATGTATTGTGTAGGGTATATGTTGTTGTTGTCGTTACCGGAGTGACTTCTGTACTAGGAAGGCATGGAGCGGGCCGTTTATCATACCGGGCACGCTTAGCTTCTCGGCTTGCTTCCTGTCCTGAGTGCTTTGCCTTGGTCAGCAAAGTGCGCTCACCCAGTACATTGCCAGCTCTCTTAATCGGCCTTGCTGTTAGAATAGAAGTTTGCTGGCGAACGTTTAATGTATTAATCGTTCCCATCTTTTGTGTAGTTGTGTTGTTGTTGTTTTCTTCCTCTCGGGAAGGTGTGTCTGCGAACGTGACCCTGAGCTTGCCCTTGTTACCCCGTCTTTTGTTCCAGGCGGTCGCGAGTTCGACTCCTGTTGCTGGCTTCCCCATGCCGAGCGAGCTCGCGTCCCGCGCCTGTGTGTGGTCACTTCCCACCATGTGTTGTGGTGAAGGGGGTAGGGTTTTCTGTTCGGAGGGTGTAGGTGTGTTCTCAGGCTGTTTGTGCGTGATTATGAGGGGCGTATAATGTCCCGCTTTAGGGTTTCCTGTAAAAAGTACATGCAGGTCCCTATCGAATCCCGCAGTGGAAAATAGCGGGGGCGAGTGCACGTCAGTGTATACGTGGATATTGGTTCGAAGCACCTTGCCGAGAGCGGTCACCTCTACGGCACTGGCATATGTGCCGTCTCTACCCATGTATTTTCTGTAATCCTCCCCGGTCTGGAATGGGTTTTCCCGCTCGTCCGACACAAAGGCTCGGTACTCTTTCCAGTTGGCCAGGATGTGTTTGACCGTTTCCTGCCTGTACTCCTTATGATGGTCCTCGTTATGCCGAACCAGGAAGCTAATAGTCCTAAACAGGCAGTTGCCGTCTCTTTGTACGGGGTGTGTTTGGAAACGCCCCGGGGGCGGATCGTCAGCCTTAGCTTTGCCTGGCTGCTTCCTTCCCTTACTCTTGCGAGTTTGCTTGGGGGAAGGGCCTTTCTTGTGTTGTGTTGGGGGAGGAACCTCAGCTGCTTCATCCGCTAGCCGAACCTCCCCGTCTAGGCGTTTTTTTGGAACGTAGGTGTGCGCCTACCTGTACTGTATGTGCGCCCCCCCCCTCGGGGTGGCTGCGCCAGCTCCCCGCCTGCGGTGTGTGGCTAGGTGTAGGGAGTATTGCCCCCCTGTCTGTCCGGCGGGGTGCCTCATCCATGAACTCCCTCGGGTATTCGTCGGGGAGGGGGTAGTGTTCCGGGCCCTTTTTGTATTTATCTACATTGTCCCGTCCTCTTGTGGGTTTTCTAGCCTGTCGGTTACTGCCCGATGGTCCGTTGTCCTGTCTCCGCCAGGGTGGGGTGTATGTCTGCTGCTGCGGGGGCGGGTTTACCCGTCGATTCCCCTTTTCCCTATACTGGGCAGCTGCATACCCCTGTCTGGTCGGGGGTGGGATTCCTCGACGGTCCCCATTTCCCTTGTACTGTGGGGGTGCATAGCTTTGCCTGCGTGGGGGCGGGTTCTCCCGATATTCCCCATTTCCCCTGTACTGCGGGGCTGCATAGCCTTGCCTGCGTGGGGGCGAGTTTTTCCGGTACTGCCTGTCTGCCCTGTATTGTGGGGGTGCGTAGGACTGTCTACTTGGTGGCGGGCTGTTTCGTGGGGGGATGTCGTGCTCGTACTCCTCAGGGTAGTACTCCTGTGTGTACGGGGATGGTGATCGCCGCGAGGGGTATGTCGGCTCTGTGTCCGTGTACGATACTGGTGAATACCGAGGAGGGTAGTGTGGCCTGTCCTGAGCGTGGGGTGTTGTTGGCCGCTGTGGAGGGTAGTAATTTTCCTCCCTCCCGTAGCGTCTCGTTTCTGTGTACCCCCTGTCCCCCTCAGGATAATAGCGCCCTTGTGTGTCTGCGTGCTCATCCCTTAGCGGTCTCCCGCCTGCTTGGATGGCAGCTATGGTCAGTTTCTCCATTCTGTCCACTAATTCGTCCATTTTATCGTTAGTGTCGTCTTTTTGTGTTTGGAAGTGCAGATCCACGGCTTTTTCCGTAGCCTTCTCCGTGATCTTTCTCCCCTCCTCTATGGTCTTTATGTTGTTTAACATATGTTGGACCGTGGGGTTGTTCATTATACACAGCTTTTCCACTATGGCTGGTCTGAGGCCCTGCATTAACAGCTTGACTTTCTGTTTGTTTGTCATGGCTGCATTGTACTTGTCGCACATTATCAACTTTACATTGATGTATGCCTGGGCGCTTTCTTTGGGCCCCTGTGACCTCTGTCTAATTTGGTCGTAGAGATCGTCATCGTCTGGTATGAGCTGGAATTCACTCTTCAACAGTAAAGCGGTTTCCTCCCATGTGGCAGCTTCTAGTGTGTCCTCATGGAGCTCATACCATGTCATGGCCGCCTTTGTGAGGTATGCAGGAAGGAGCCGTTTCCTAACTTCCTCGCTCCAACCATTGATCCGGGCCGTTCTATTGAAGGCCTTGAGGTATTCCTCGGGATCCTGGCCTTCCCCCGTGAACTTTGTGGGGTGGATCATGGGGTACCCTGTGTGTCTATTCATCTCGTTTTCAGCTGTCTCTTGTTGGCTGTGTAGTGATTGCGATCTGTCTATGTTGTTCGCACCGCTATCGTGTGCCGAGGTGTTTGAGTTATTTAGAGGGGAATTAGCCTCGCTACCCGTGTACGACACTTGTGTTATGTTACCAGGTAGCTCGTCACCTGATATGTCGGTACTGATTGATGGCGTGTTGTCGTACTGTGTGGATTTGACTACTTGTACAGTCCTGTCTAAATCCTGTTTCACAGTTTCCAGAATAGTGTGGATGTCTAGAACTGCTTCTGTCGTATGATTATCTGACTTGATAGTGTCTGTCTCTAGTAGCTCTGTAATGCGCTCGAGCAGATTATTAGTTTTCTGCTCTGTGATTTGCAGTTGCTGCAACAATAGGGGATGGAGTATTGGCAGGCAATCTGCTTCACTAGCGCTGGATATTGGTGATTCTTGTCTGTGTTCACTGGCCTGGGATCGTGTAAAGTGTATAACTTGCGCTGCCGCTGCAGGGTGTTGAGCGCGGATCTCTGTTGTCTTGAATTCAAGGTCCCTAAGAAGTTGTACTGCAGTCTGGTCAGTTATTAAGTCACTGTTCTTAATTTTTAGCTTCGGAAGGAGTGGAGTTGTGCTAGCCGATAAATGGTGCGCAAAGTCTCTTAGTGTGGTTCTAAATGTGGACATTTGATTTCCACCGACTTTGCACTATGGGGCGGATGGGGGTGGGTGTAATAATACAAACTCCTATGTAATAAAAAAAATGTGTGACCTAATATGAGACCAAAAAATTTTTTTTCCAGTCTCGCTTGGCTGCGTGCGGTTCGGACCGTTTTGACCACGAGAACTCGTTGTATGAGCCCCTATTTTACTGTGCGTGGTACCCGGCCTCCACCATCTGTTTTAGATCCCTTATTGGGGGGTGGTTGGATCTAAAACGGAAGAGTTATTGTGTTAATTTATAAGGAAGTGCCTAAAAGGGGGTAGCTTCCCGTAGTCGGGCAAGCTGACCAGTGTAGAATGTTGTTTAGTGTTAGGAACTAGGGGGCGCTCCTATAAAAGATGTAGGTGTATTTTAGGGGATGGAACTTAGCGTACAGGTCAACGCGCTGGTCTTCCAGCTGGCTGGCTGGTTATATAACCGATGTGCACGCGTCAGCTTTATGGCGCGCGCTGCTCCTAGCAGTCGGGCCTATACGGGAATACAATGATACTTGCGCTAGCAAGTGTCTGGCTACTGTACGTCACATCTAATCGTGACGGAGGATTCAGGATGGACTGTAGGACATAAAGAGGCGTGTAAACAGTAATACCAGTGTAGTGTACTGACCAGGTGTTTATTGGTCAGTAATATGGAATTATGAGTCCCTTCTAGGGGATGTAGTAAATGTTACAATGTAAGTGTACAAACTTGTGTATACAATTTGTGGGTAAAGGTTACAAAGTACAGGACTCTGAACACTGCTGACTCACCTGATGATAACAGCGATAGCCTCCGGCCGACGCACTGTAAGACTGGTAATTGAGAGAGCTTGTACTCCTTAAGGCTCCCTCTTATAGTCTTCGGCGTTGTGCTGTCAGCATTCCGCTGCCTAGATGCCCCAGTTAATTGTGTGTCGCTGTTTGTGGTAGTGATGCAAGTATTGGGTAAGCTTTCCAGACTGGTTAGCTGCCCTTGCGGTGTTAATAGATGTTGTTCTGGACTTACAAGATTTGCCAGTTAGGGGTGATTTAAATAGATGATGGGGGGATGGCCTCCAGGGGGTGCAGACCCCTGGGGGACTGTACAATATTTACACAATTTAAACAAACTCACCTGTGTCATAATCGTATGCTTACAGACACACTCGTCTCACCATCGGTTAGGTTTCGAAATTTGGATCAACATATCATGGAGTGTTCGTTAGTTTCATACAAAATTCGTGTTCAACATCTCATGTAAATTTTATTTCCATTCATTCCATATCAGATCAGCTCGTTTGAACATATTCTTAATCAACATAACACTCGGCTGTACAAAATACTTGTCTGTAATAAGTGTCAATGTTTGTTTTCACTCATATCTTATACGGCAATTTACTCTCAGATTGTCGCCTCCGTTGCCTCTCTCAATGTTTATTTTTCCAAACAAGAATACGATAAAAACCATGCTTGTACCTGCAACTTCAAGTTGAATCCACAGTAGCCACTGCTATCTGCATTCTCCTGATATAAGACAGCCTCTGTTCTTTGCTAAATTACATTTCCTATAAGAAATGTCATAAAAACATGACTGCCGTAGCGAATTCTACAGCTATTATTATACAAAGTTTGGACTGTTAACATTTGAAAAGGTATATGGAAATACATCTGCATCTTATCAAGATTGCATTAAAATGAAGTAATTATAATCATCAGCATCTTCGTTCCCTTGAGTTAGCCTTTTGACCTTCGTTAAAATTATCCCTTCTTGGTCGAATTGAATTGCCATCGTGATCCGAAAGGTACCTTCTTCCCCGGCGTGTAAGGTTTGCTATTACGTGATTAAGAACCAGTGAAATTGTGTACATTTATCCATGATCCACGGCTTCTTATTTTTACACAGCACAGCCTTATGGCCACTTCCTCGTGAACTATTAGATGAATTTATTACTGCAACTTGGCTCCAAAAGCCTTCTTTAGGGTACTTACATTGCACACTTTGTATTACAGTATATAATATTATTTCTGCTCCTAGCTCTGATATAATACTTTGCAATTTGTGGTACGTTTTCACACAGCATGACGACTGACCTTGCAGTGCACAGTTCGCAAGTATTTAATTAGTTCCCAAATAGTTATGTGAAATGTTCGATGCGTCACTAGTGTATTTCGCTCTAACGAATTTTGAAGGATTTTACTCAATTTCTTCAAATTTCAATACCGTATGTTTGGATGGACTAATTATCAAACTCACGCTGCCATGCCATTCGACAAGTAATGTTCTCTAATTAGTAAGTGTTACCGGCTTCCTCATCATGTCCTCCCGGATTATTCTAATTGTTTATTTTTCGCACGTGTATTAATGTCCAATATCACTCATTAACCTCAATTTATTGTGTTGGCTATCTCTTCTGATATTTAAGTATTCCTTTCGGTCTATTAAATCTGGTGCCGCTCACTACTCACTCGCTCCTTCCACACCTTTCTCGTGCACCTTCCTCCATGTAATATCTTCCTAAGTAGGCTTTGATGTCGTCATCTATATACCGTATGGTTATCAGCTAAGGAACTTACCGAAATCTGGTATGTTAAATCTGAAGATAGAATCAATATTCTGTACAAAATATCTGATAAAATTCTTGTATGTCGCATTGTGTTTGGAAGGAGTTAATACCAATGGAGCCCTGTGTAAGATATAATTCCACATGTGCAGTGGAACGTGTTTGTGAAACAAGTAATTTCTCTGCAGGACGATTCTAATGTCACTGAGGATATCAAGTCAGAAGAATTTTCCATACCAGAGTTCGTTCCATGCGTCAAATCAGAATCACCGTCTTTTGTGTGTGGTGGAGATTTGAAAGTGGTAAGTACTGTAGCTTATTGGGTTACTATTTGTTGCATCTTATTAAGGACATGACCTGATCGCCATCGTCTTCTCACCAATGATATTAAGGTGTTAACAGATTGTGTATTCAGAACGTGCTGATGACAAATTGAAGCTCCAGTTATTATGGTGTGTATGGTACTGCACCCGAATTCCGTATAGTCATAGCCTATTATCCGCTGAGATGGAAAATGATTGTAGGGAGGTCGATACCCAGCCAGATTAACCAACACTACTCTACTAGGATAATGACTAGGAAACTCTCGATACATACCGGCCATGCAACAACACTACCGATTAATTACACATTTACTAGAAATAAAATACCCATAACTTGATGGTAGGACGAGAATCTCGGATCTCGAGCGTGAACGGTGAATGTTGAGGCTACGTGAATTCTAGTAACGAATTCGCAGTATTATCGCATGTCGATTGCAAAACGAAAAGGTGATCAGATTTATAAAAAACGAACAGGCAATCAAAAATAGTGCCTGGGATTTATTGCCAAAAATCACAAACAATAAAAAAATATTCCCTATCACCAATAAAAATAATACGCAAGTTAAAATTAAATATCTCACACGTCAGATAGTCCTACTATATGTAGAAAAAAAATTCATAAACATTATCATTACAAGAATGTAATTATATTAGAGATTATTAAAATGTTTACGCAATTAATAATCACCCTGTGCCTCTGTCACTGAGGCAGTATGATCAACATCAGCTGTTCAATCATCAAAAATTAAGTTAACACTTCAAAAACCCTACATTATACACATGCGTGTGTAAAACGTGAATATCTATGCTAATAATAATAATATAAATTAAATATAGTTGAAATATATACATTATATACAATGTTCCATGTTTAACACGATATTAAAAATACTATTCGCACTATCAGTCGCGATCTGACAGTCTTATAGTGTCTCAGTTTAACAGTTATCTGAACAGTGTTTCACACAACAATACATTCTCAGGTATTTCTGATAATTAGTCAAAATAAATAAAGCTTGTATATCAAACACTGAAGTTAAATATCGCTTAGAATATGACGTGTCAATGAATAAAACAATAATATAAAGAGCGATGCGAAACTACTTAAAAATCTCTAAACACTTCGTGGATCATATACTGATACTCTCTGACATGAACAATACAAATATTAACCTTTATGTCAGCGCTTTTTTCACATACTGTAACAATTCGTTGCTCCGCATGGCAATACATTTCTTTCTCTCGCAATACAGTGAACAATACTCATAAATGGCGTTCACTACGCTCCAAACATAACATACTTCCATCCTTTCATTACTACCAACAATCTTCAATACTCCGCACGGCATTACTTCAATAAAAAAACATCTTGCTACAGACTTGTAGAAGAATTAGTGACTTTACTAGGTAAATACGCATTTGTATACTACCGTTCAGAATGCACTGCTAACTCCAACTCTCCTCTGAATTATTAAACCTCGTGCATCTATAACAACAATTACATGTTCGTTCACAACAGTTCACCTCACACAGTATTTCTTATTTCTTTCATTAGCGCTTTTCGTTCACTTAATTCCATAATAGATTGTTTTTCCACGTTACCAAATGTTAACAATTCTAACTCGTAGTTCGCTCGTCTTTAGTAGTTAATAAAAATAAATACATATCCTCACGCTTCTGGTGTACATTTAAATATATGAATTATTCATATTTAAGCTTATTTTTGAACATACTAGACCTCAGGTAGACTAACAAATCTCCTGGTCTATTATTTCAGTTCAACAATGTTTCCAATTTAATTGTTAATAAATATAGGCATCATTTGACCTCAATTGTCACTAACATGATCCTATTTTAAAGTTTTTTTTGTCGCATGGCCTCCTGAGAGGCCGAGTGCAGGTCTTTCTATTCGACGCCCGTGGGCGACCTGCGCGTCGGGATGAGAGATGGAATGGATGAAGATGCATGAAACTGGGCAAGGATGTGGAAGGAATCGGCCGTGGCCTATCAGAAGGTACCGTCCCAGCATTTGCCTGGTGTTGAAAATGGGAAACCACGGAAAACCATTTCAAGGACGGCCGACGGTGGGGCTCGAACCCACGCGTCAACCGAGTCAGCAGAGAGCTTGGTCCCATGACCTAACGCTGCGTTTTAGCCAGCTGAGCCACTGCTGTCGGTCCTATTTTATAGTGAACATTCGTAATAACAATAGACCAAGACTCTATCGTTGTCAAATAAATTGTATTCCACTATTGGAATTTTATAACATCCATATTGTTATAAATAAAAGTTTCAGTTGTATTTTGACATAATAATGTCTGTTAAACAATGTTACAGCATCTTACAATAATGCTCTCCTATATAATGATGCATTTATAAATATACAAATGTATTCTGTCGCTGTTACGCATTTGTAACTGTTAATAACAATCTTAATGTTCAAATGTTCTTACAATTGGAAAGTATTTTCAATGAATTATGTAATTATCGAAGTAATCTCTTCGAAATACGGTGCTATCGAAGCATTCCCTTTATAAAACGAGTTTCGTTCGAAAGTGAGTATGTTAAAACGATTCCTTACAACATAAATATTTGAAACGAAATATCTATGTCAAAAATGCAAGAAATAACGTCTTAACCGACACACGAAGACGTATCAAAGAATTACAATGAACCTAAAATTTAAGCTATTATAAACATAGAAGAAAGCTATGAATATCTACAATGAAGTTGGTCACTCCTTAATGGAATTCAAATACTACTGCAAAACTACAGATCTTTGAGCATTCAGTTTTTCTACCTTTGAGATGGCTTCTGGTGTCGAGAATACCTCCATAAGATGTATTCGATGTTCCGTTGAGACTGCATGGAAACCAGTTCCTGCCTGTCGCGTGCGAAACAGCTGCTCGCTACCCCGTCTAGATCGTGATGCGGTCACCTGCACTCCTGCTCGGCTGTGGCGGCTAACGGCAAATCAAATAGCTTCACGGTCAGCGACCTGGGAACTGCGTCTCTTGGTCCAATCGACTGCTAGCGTTCGTCTTCTTCTTATCTCCGTACAACAGAGTGGCATCATCAATGTAGATCTGAATGTCCTGGGTTGACATCTCCTCCTGATGGTAATGAATGTCTCGCTTGTAGTACTGAAAGTCATCTTGGAATACTGCAAGTTGTTGAGCAGCTGTAGATGTATCGATCCCCGATCTTCTAAGTCACTCCTACTTTCCAATCCATGGTATAGACTAACCTCCTTCCATTGATTTATTTACTCATAATAATCTTCTCAATTTTCGTTGAAAAAGTTTGTCCTCCCTGACTCAGGATGGTTGCGTTCATGTTGACTATATTGTTGAACCGTAGAATAGATATTGTAGCAATACTGTAGCTAGACTATTGCTGTTTTAGTAAGGTCTTCTTCTGATAATTTTGTTTCAAAATAAAATGCTGTTATCTAGAATATTCAGCGTATTTGCACTTCACCGGCTCCTTTGATATCTGCCTCGGCAATTGGTCGATCTCCTGGCGGTACTTCCTCGCCTGTGCTCCGTAGTTCTTTTTCGTATACAAGTGCTGCTCTGCCGCTGCTGCTGCTGGTCGCGTGGCTGACACGTCCGTCCGTTTTAAGTAGCTGGATAAGAGTCCTCGCTCGCTTCTCCGCGATAGCGTGCGTGCTAAAGCTAGCCTTCCCTCCTAGCCTCGCACGACTGCATTTTAATAGAAATATACTCATAGTTTCTCTACTAGCCAATAATTTATATTTCTATTTAACCAAATAAATTCCATATTGCATTCTACATCTGTAGATGTGTTCATATCGCTTTATATTTGCCAAATTTATATAAAAGCGATTCCCACAAAATTTATGTGCCTCATCTGATTGGCTGTTGAAATATCGTGATAGAAGCTCCTGGAACTAGCCTCTTATCAACGGGTCGTGTGCATAATTTTGTTATTGTCGCCTAGCTAACCAAAACTGGTTTTCTGCTGCCTAACATGAAGCCTTGTACAATGTCCAGCTTTGAATGATCCAACACTTCCTTGGTTAAAATCTCATTCACCAGAATATTTCCAAATAATAATTCCTTAAAATGCTCCAAAATTTTCCAAAATAGTTTCATTATGCATCATTCACTTCCTAAAATGCATATATAAATATTAAATTATTTTAATTCCATATTTCTAATTTTTCTCTCCCATGGTTCACAAGTTGGTTCGAACCTCGGCTCAGTCAAAGTCCGAAGCTGGGCTGAATTCGAGTTCAGAACGGAAAGTACAAGACGGTAAGTGGAAGGTAAGGCATTATATTGTCTGAATAGTGGTGGACTCGGACTCACGACTCCCTCTTGGTGTGCCGTTGCTCTACCCCCTGAGGTATTGGAGGAAAGGTCATAATTATTAAAGGTGGAAGTATAAATTGTGAAGCCAGCATATCTTAGCACATCCTCGTGTTATTAATTGGCTGTTGTGAACTTCGTATTTTGCCCGAATTCCTCAAAGTTAGCGTCCAGAATCCGCACAGATGGAAAAGGATCGTATGAATGTCAATACCCGGTTAAGAAATCAACGATATCCTACTGGACTGATAACTAGGGAACCCTTGGCTCACATACCACATATCTAACAATACTACTACCTAGTTGCACGCACAACGGTCTAAAAACAAAGAAAATCGAGCAACTCGGCTCTCGGGGTTTATAAGGTATAGTTAGGTCGAAAAACTGCCTGCATCTAACTAGTAGTATCATCATATCGCAATTAAGCATCGAATAAAAAGCATATCTTATAAAAAACTGAGCAAGCTAACTAAAAAGTGCCAGCAAATTTATTATGCTATGACAATACAGGGTTATTACAAATGATTGAAGCGATTTCACAGCTCTACAATAACTTTATTATTTGAGATATTTTAACAATGCTTTGCACACACATACAAAAACTCAAAACTTTTTTTTAGGCATTCACAAATGTTCGATATGTGCTCCTTTAGTGATTCGGCAGACATCAAGCCGATAATCAAGTTCCTCCCACACTCGGCGCAGCATGTCCCCATCAATGAGTTCGAAAGCATCGTTGATGCGAGCTCGCAGTTCTGGCACGTTTCTTGGTAGAGGAGGTTTAAACACTGAAACTTTCACATAACCCCACAGAAAGAAATCGCGTGGGGTTAAGTCGGGAGAGCGTGGAGGCCATGACATGAATTGCTGATCATGATCTCCACCACGACCGATCCATCGGTTTTCCAATCTCCTGTTTAAAAAATGCCGAACATCATGATGGAAGTGCGGTGGAGCACCATCCTGTTGAAAGATGAAGTCGGCGCTGTCGGTCTCCAGTTGTGGCATGAGCCAATTTTCCAGCATGTCCAGATACACGTGTCCTGTAACGGTTTTTTCGCAGAAGAAAAAGGGGCCGTAAACTTTAAACCGTGAGATTGCACAAAACACGTTAACTTTTGGTGAATTGCGAATGTGCTGCACGAATGCGTGAGGATTCTCTACCGCCCAGATTCGCACATTGTGTCTGTTCACTTCACCATTAAGAAAAAATGTTGCTTCATCACTGAAAACAAGTTTCGCACAGAACGCATCCTCTTCCATGAGCTGTAGCAACCGCGCAGAAAATTCAAAGCGTTTGACTTTGTCATCGGGTGTCAGGGCTTGTAGCAATTGTAAACGGTAAGGCTTCTGCTTTAGCCTTTTCCGTAAGATTTTCCAAACCGTCGGCTGTGGTACGTTTAGCTTGCTTTATTCGTCGACTTCCGCGGGCTACGCGTGAAACTTGCCCGCACGCGGTCAACCGTTTCTTCGCTCACTGCAGGCCGACCCGTTGATTTCCCCTTACAGAGGCATCCAGAAGCTTTAAACTGCGCATACCATCGCCGAATGGAGTTAGCAGTTGGTGGATCTTTGTTGAACTTCGTCCTGAAGTGTCGTTGCACTGTTATGACTGACTGATGTGAGTGCATTTCAAGCACGACAAACGCTTTCTCGGCTCCTGTCGCCATTTTGTCTCACTGCGCTCTGGCGGCAGAAACCTGAAGTGCGGCTTCAGCCAAACAAAACTTTATGAGTTTTTCTACGTATCTGTAGTGAGTCGTGACTATATGTCAATGAATGGAGCTACAGTGAATTTATGAAATCGCTTCAATCATTTGTAATAGCCCTGTACATTTATGTCCCTACTCATATGAAAGTAAATGATTTTCCTTTCAAAACAACACACATGAAACTCAAAATTAGTCCCTTCTGGACTTAGACCTGACTTTACTAAGTCTTCCTACACCAAATAATCGTAATATTCATGAACAATAGTTACTAGAAATTTGTAACATGTAAAATACAATTTCTAAACACCGTGTAATTTTCCTCTAAATAAATTCACTTCAAATTAAAATTAATTTTACAAAAAAAATCTTCCCCACATTATACATCAGTATTATGACTCGCAATGTCGTTTCAAATCCAAATATTATTAGTAGTTATAATTATTAAATTATTGATATTATTATTATACAAAATATTAGATATTTTCAAAATCGCGACCCGCACGATTTCTCCTACTCCTTCTGTTTTAATTACATTAAGTCCAATCAACACCATTCATTTTAGTTCACACAATACTTCTGTTTCATGGCTATGAAATTATATAGTTACATCCATGTGAATATATGTATCAAACGATTAAGTTCCGCACTATTCGAAAATTTACACTTTCGGTTTAATAATACTACGACAATATTTGATCTATGATGCAAAACTATCAGATTACAATACTCAAATATTTTTAGGAGCGTGGCAATAATCCTCACTATTCACACCTCCTTCTTATGTAAATCCAAAACTTCAAAATACTTCGCTGACATACTGTACTTCCATTATTTCTTTGCTGTAATTATTGTTTACCTTCACATACTCTGTGAAAAACTTTTTCGTGTTTCCTTCACACTACTCTAAACAACACATCTTCGCATACGTTTTTAGCACTTTCACAAAAACTCTACACCATCTCAAATACATTCAACAATGTAAGAGATTTAGTAACCCTACTGATTATTATCATTGTAATATCTTCAAGAAACAACTCCTCCTTCTACATCAATTCTGTCGATTATACAACACCGTGCTATTTTTTACATGTTCTTTCAACAAATCGTTAGTTTCTTAGTACAGCTTTATATTCTTTCTCACACAAATATATTATATTTCTTCATAATACCTTTAACATTCAACTCTGTTACTCTATCATAGTTTCTTTCTTAATTAAGTCTGCTCGTGTTCGCTATTTAATACATATTACACTTTACCTCACGTTCATGATCATTTCCAATATAAAATATATTTACTATAATCTATCAAGACTTCTTTATAACAATAGGTTTATCTAAAACATCACACCTCTCCTTTATTTCAAAAATTATGCTTTAACATACGCATTCTCTGTTTACATTTTTATCATTGTTAAATTATTCGTTAAAATCCTTTGAAATGACATTCTTTCTCTTTATACCATGTTTTCTTTCATATGCCTTCAGATTTACAAATCTGTGCATTATGGTGATAAAATTCTGGGTTTTACATTATTCTATTTTGTCTATACTTGAGTGTCTCAAACGCAATTGTCGAACCGTCCTGACAATAGTAAACGTTTCCTTCTTACATGTGTATCGTTCTTCTAACGAAATTCTTCTTCTTCGTATAACGATACTGTTTCTCAAAATACTTTCATGACAAAGTGTTTCTCGTTCCAACGCACTAACGAAATTACTTCACTCTCCGGCGTAAACTAGATAGATAAGAATTCAAAAGGCTAGTTCACATGAGTGAAAAATAGTTAATGTGAAAATACTAACGATAAACTTCGAAAGAACAAAAATGTACGTCACAAACGAAAATTCGTTGACTCGAAGAAAACTACAGTAAAATTTCGAAAAATTTACAGCAACAACAATAACATGAACTATGAATAAAGTATACAGATGTTGGTCAAACACTGGAATAACCCATAAACAAATACAAGCTACATAGTGGATAAAAATCACTGGTCTACCTTAAGTCTCGAGCGTTTCATACAAAATCTGTGGCCATTTACAGCTGAGGAGTCCGGCCACGTGCTTTGGGAGCACGCCGACATTCCTGCGTACGCGTGTCTGCATTCTTCGAGCGCCTGCTTCTTGCCTCGCAGGTGAGACATGCCGTTCGTCCTTGACTGGTTTACAGCTGGGGTGACGCATCGCGCTTTCCCGGGGTCCATGTCAATGGCCTGCACGCACGACTCCCTTTCTTGCCTCACGATCTACGATCTAGATACAGCTTTCGCTTATTTTATAGATTTTCTTCAATCGGTCCCTCTCTGGAAGTTCCTGATGGTATTTTTAGGTAGTGATATGCATACGATGAGAATTCCATATAAATATCAGAATCTCTCGTCTATGTAGTAGCTTGTTCTGGTCTCCAAGCTCACTGCTGTTTGAAATGCAGTGAAGTTCCATGGTTGCGTAGTTTTGATCATCGCTGGCCTTCGCTTAGTTAGTGTAGCTTAACCTCCCTCCATGGTGAAGTTAGAAAAACATTCTCAGTTCACAAAAGTAGTTAACTGTAGTTTCTCCCCTCCGACTTAAATTTGAGCACATCTTCTAACTGTTCTTGTAGTCTTCTAAATAATACTGTAATGTCGGTATAATACTTTCTCTGCGTTCTCGTAATATGTTGCTAAAGTTTCACCTTGATGACAGTGAATTTTAGTAAAGTATATTTTCAAGTATACTTTCTCAAATTCGACGTTTTAATATTCTTCCAGTAGTTCTTAGAAATTATTATCAATCTTATTTTATATTTCCAATATCCTTTCAGGAAATCTCTGGTAATTTACTGCTATCGAGGTAACTCCTCCCGTTGTAATTTCATTCTTCTGTTGGTTGCAATTTTATATTATTTTGTAGAGCGAATTTCCATAGGTCTTGCTTCTTCTAAAACTCGTAGGATAAGAACACCGTTCTTCCTGTGCTGCTAGCCTTCTAAGTTATCTTTCCCGCTCAAATTGTCCGCGCTAGCCTCACACTCGTTCATAAACTCACTTATTCACTCATATCTTCTATTGTAGCAAGCTAATTCACTTTCTGTTTTGCCAATTAAATTTCTTTTCTCTTGCTTGTATTTTAATATACTCTAGTCCCTTATAATATTAAAATATAATTTTTAAAATTATGTGTTCTTTTATAATTTTCCATTCATCTGATTGGTTACTTACATCTAATGTTTTTTATGGATCACTGTAGTGTCGTGTGCTATCTCTCCTCTTAGATTCTCTGGCGCGTGGCTCACCTTCAAGTCTCCTTGTTGCGTCGCCTCGCTTACCAAAACTGGTTTCGCTATCGTAACTCCGTGAAACTGTGCATATTCCTGGCTTCTATTCCAATTATTCTCTCTTGGTTAAAATAATGCTGAATACAATATTCTCATTTCTCTTCTAAATAAAAATATTTCTTCTGGCTAAAATGTTGTTAATCGCTTCCTTGCACATTACCAACCTTCCTGTGCATAAAAATAACTCAGATCAAGATTTATTTTATACACATATTTTTCTCTGCCTCTCCGCTCGAATCTCGGTCGGTTCCTTTCTTATGGACTCTGATAATTTCGAGTGCAGTGTATTTGTGTGGATTGTAGTAATGTAACGGCGGAAGTATCCATGTGATCCGGGGCCGACTACATTACAATATTCAGAACAGAGGAAAGGTGCGAGATTCCGTGATGAAAGAATTGGAGTGAAGATGGTTTTGACTACCTCGAATATTGTTTCATGTGGCCTTCCTTGGCTTGTAGTTTTAACTCCAGGCAATGGCAGGAATGGAGAGACCGCCATCTTTCCTAATCTTTAATATTTTATGGTTAGGCATCGAAATTCAGTCTGTACCGGATTGGAAACGAGGTGGAGAAGCTCCTATGACGCAACGTTTCTTTCTACAATCAGATGCCTTTCCGCCAATTTTAGAGAGGAGTTTATGAGAACAACTTACATGTGTAAATGTGACGCTTCTAACAAGCGTGAATATGTTTGTTTTTTATTTTTTGTCTATTTTTTGATGATTTTGTTCTTTGACGTCAGGGATCCATGTGATATTTCTCATGGGTTTCAAACCCACTCGTCTTCAGATTGCGGAAATACTCCGACCACATGGCTTGGATCTTGAAGTTTCAAGATATTTAAAATGAGCTCAGTTCCATTCTTCAAGATATTTCTTGATTTCGACTGCTTTTATGAAATAGGCAATGGATGGGGCGCAGGTATTGACATGTTTGTCAACGTCACTGCAGTCAGAACTGCTTGAGGTGCATTATGAAATCGCTGTGCAGTCAGTTGGTATTCGAGGGTGCGCAAATGTGAGGGAGCCGTGTCAGTAGATTACGTGGCACGTTAAGATCCCCTTCGGGGCATAATTCCAACACCCCGGCGTCTCTAACGGCTATAGTTGTTAAATGGGACATACATCCAATATTATTATTATTAATTTGATCAGCTCCGGGCATGTTTTGGAGAGTAAATTCTACCGGCGATTCAGCAGGGAGATAGAAACACTGGTTCATGTCCATGGATCTTTTCCAGTTTTGCAACAACGAACTCCCAGCACCATAAAATAATGCCATTCATTGTTGTCAGAGAAAAGATTTGAACGTGCATTAATCCAGCCAGCCTTAACCTTCCTGCGGTCGCGCCCCTTCATGTAACACACGCCGTCACCGTCCTCCCGTTTATTTTTCAATTGTGACTTTATTTTTCACTTTCAATGGCAATATGAGTCGCTTTGAGGTGATCGAACATGTAATTGGCATATATAGGTGTAAATATAGAAACATTTATTCGATAATCGCAAACGAAGTATTCAAAAATTAATATTTTTAGAAAATAATATAAAACCTATTTAAATAAAATTCTGAGGTACGCAGAACCAATATATTTTATATATGTCGAAGAAACATGGGAGTTCAGAGTTGATCATAAACTGTGTATAATAAGGGCGACAAAGGTGGTGGCATAAATAAAAAGCACTATATGACAGCTTCAAAGATAGTGTAGTGAGGATGTTGGGGGGAAAATGAGGAACTGGGCTATCAATAATTAGTAATGTGTTAGAAATGAGGAAAAACTATGATAAATATTCACATTTTGTTTTGAGCGGTCGGCAAAAGAAATTATACCTGCGGTCTCGCGCGGCGGTAGACTACCGCTCGACAGCGCCCTTGGCACTTTGATGAACAACTGAGCGAAAACGTCACCGTCAAGAACTGCTACTACTCTGTCATCTAGCGAAGGACATCCTACCTTGAGAATACATGTGCCTTTTGCCCCCTTTGTAACGATCAGAGGCGCTCTACGCACGTTTTTTCCCTTCAATCGGACGGTAATTTACCGTGGGCCTGACCGGATGAAGGTCAAGAAGAGAACACGTGAACATACATGTTGCCTTGTTCCATTATTTATAACCTTTGTTAACAGCCAGGAAAAACGGGAAAGTTATTTCTAGGAAATGAATCCTGTTTCCCTGTACCGCTTAAATTCTAATAATTGCTGTTGATATATAATGATAGTGCAATAGGCCTATTGCTTGTAGTGAGAAGAATTATGCCGTAACAAAAAATATTTCAAATAGTCCACGTTACACTATGTCCATAAACTCTTACTGCAATTGGCTTAATATATATATATTTTGCAGTGTTTGTGTTTTTGATAAAGTTTTTGCTGAATTTTGTGTATGTAGCATGTATGAGTAATTTATACGTTTATTCTTATAAGCTTACAGTTGTGTATTTTTTTGATTTTTTTACGCAGGATAGGGGTTAAAACTGACGTTAGTCGGGATATTTTATTTACAAAGATGAATTAAATGTGGAGTATAAAAACAAAAACAATGGTTTACAAATTGCCCAACGTCTCTCCGTCTCCATATCACTGAAGCGTCCGTGATTCGGGTAAAATATATATATATATATATTTTTAGAAGTAAGATTCTAAGAGTGACATTTGTACAAATGAGCCGTATGTGCTGGACGATACTGGAGAACTGAACGAGGGGAGAGAGTAGGCGTGGCAAGACAGCCGCTGGCTGTGCGCGCTGACGTGTGCCGGCATGTACTGTACAATTCAAAGTGCGCTCCGCCAACTTGTAGCTCCCAAACACCCCCTTAAAAGGACCAGCGGAACATATAACCTCCACTACCTGTTTCAGCGTAAAAGGACCTTCATGACTATGTAAAAATAGAATCAAAATTCGCCGTCCGATCTCGTACCGTTCCCTCGTAAGCTGCATGGAAGCCTGCGTAAATACGCAAGATCCCAAAATTCCAAAATTCTACCGGAATATGACCGTCCGCCAGTCATTAAGGAATTATTGAGAAAATTTAAAGGGAAGAGATAGTTATCAACTATATATCTTACTTCATCATATCATCATGTGAAATTAAGTGAAGAGTCGAAAAAGGTTACAGGGTTCATGTTTGACCAACAAACATACGTTTTCGAAAGGCTACCTTTTGGGATGAAAACATCAGGGTCCGTTCTAATCAGAGCTTTAGACAAGAACCTTAGTCCCGAGGTGAAACACTCTGTAATATGTTTCATCGACGACATATTGGTTGCGTCTGAGAGTGAAGAGCAACATTTGTTACATCTTAGAAATTTGTTCAATGACTTAAGAAAGTCAAATTACAAAGTAAATTTGAAAAAATGCAAATTTTTAAAAGAAGAGATTAAATTCTCAGGGCGCGTCCTGGATGGACAAGGATATCTTCCCAACGAGGCTAAGATTCAAGCAATTGCTAACTTTCCAAGACCCTCGAGGATAAAGCACGTCCGTTGCATTTTGGGGACTTGCCAATTCTTCGCAGGACAATGTCACAACTACACCAACATAGTAGCACCTTTACAAGATCTTTTAAGAAAGGGAAGCAAATGGAAGTGGTGCAAACAACACGAACAATCCTTCAGACAAGCGAAAGAACTGTTAATGAATATTGTAAAGCTGGAATATCCGGAATTTCGAAAAAAATCATAATTGATTCAGATGCTTCAACTGTGGGTATAGGTGCTATTCATTTACAAGACGCCGAGAGGATCACTCGTTGGGCTCTGTTTGTACAGCAATTCAACATCACAATAGAGCACAAACCTGGAAAAGCCAATGTAGGAGCCGACCTGTTAGGTCGTGCTGTAGAACTAACTTATCTTGATGCAAGAAATGAAGACACCCTTGAACGTTTAGAAAGGATATCTGTTACCCATAGGAGGAATGCACATTTGAGGAAGATATACCGATTTCTTAATGGAAATATGGATAATATTGACATAGATTATCAGGAGACAGAACGAATTTCAAGGAATTATGTGGTAGTGAATGCTATTGTTTATAGGTTCATTGATGCAGATCATACAAGACTGAGAGTGGCAGTGCCACCGAAACTGCAAAAAACAATCATATAGCTAGCGCACATAATTTCAAGACACGCCGGATTAGATAAAACAGTACAACTCGTGCAAGAGAAATTTTCGTGGGATAGAATGCGAACTACAGTCAGAGAGACGATTAGGACATGTGACTAGTGCCAGAGAAGCAAGCACAACTCCAAGCTGTTGAAGGAAGCACCTCGACCCATCATTCTTCTGAGGCCACGAGATTTATTCGCCATGGACATTTATGGACCTCTACCGAAATCGAAAAGGGGGAATAGATATGCTCTAGTAACCTTTGATGTCTTTAGTAAATTCACAATGTTGCACCCCTTCCATAAAGTGAACACGCGTTATATCCTGAAGAGAATACGAGATAGTGTGATTCCCGAAGCGGGAAAACCTGAATACCTATTAACAGATCATGGATCGCAATTCACATCTTATGAATTTCGAAGTGCCATGGAAGTATTGGATGTTCAGCAGATCCTATGCTCAATACGACATACTGAGGGCAATCCACCTGAAAGGATAATGTCGGTGATAGCCAAATTCTGTCGTTTATTTTGTTCTACTGACCATTGGAAGTGGATGGATGTACTACCCATTGCATCACATTCCATTAACTCCACAGTACACGAGACTACGAACCAAATACCAATGTTATTGCATCATGGAAATAAACCCATAAGACTATGGGATAGGATAATTTCCATACCACAAGAATTAGAGCCTAGCGGACAAATCAGGGAAGTACAAGCACTAGTGGAGATTCGTAAGCAAGATGCCATGAGAGAAAAGAGAGTCCAAACGAAGACATTCAGACAGCCTCTGAATGTTGGAACTCTTGTTCTTATAAGAAAACCTATTCCATCTGACGTAATGAATAGAGTATATTCTAAATTTGCTAGTTTATACTATGGCCCGTTCAGGATTGCAGAAAGCTATTGTAACGGAAGTTATAAACTCGTTGAGGAAGATTCTGGTAACGTCGTGGGGAAATTCAATGCTGCAAGCATGAAGATATATCACTCAAGAACCAGACAACAGTAGTAAAGTTTAGAAACGGAAGAGAATATATATATATATATATAAGGTTTTATATATATTTTTAATGGCGTGAGGGGTGTATGTACCCGAATCACTGACGCTTCAGTGATGTAGAGATATATAGACGGAGAGACGTTGGGCAATGTTTACAACGAAGCGGCAGATTTTGAATCGCGCGCTGAAAGACTTGAGCAGCGAGTGAGATGTGACGTGCACACTGGCCTACGTGACTGCATAATTTTGGAATGTCCTCAAGACGACGGATTTGAATTTTTGAAAGTAGTCCAGTTTTCTGGCAATTGAATTTGGAGAAGATAGAGCTATCTAGCAAGGAGATACGTTCACTAGAAGCCAAGATACGGCAATGGAATTTTCTGGAAGTTTTGGTCGCTTTGACGCGGGGATCTGTGTCGTATCGCTCGAACCTTTATAAAAGAGGCGAGGAACACCACTGAGATATGTGCTTCGTCCGAGCGACTGCTCGGGTAAACATCATCGCCGCGCTGTGAATCTAGTAAGCTACTGTTACTATAATCAGCGAGAGAACATAGTCGCTGGACTAGTGTTCAGGACTTAGCTTATTGTCAGTGAACTAAGCACTTGCACTATTCACGATTTTGCCTGTCTGGGTGAAACTTAGCCGACGTTTGGTCCCATCTGTTTTACAGATTGCGGTGGAGCATATCCAAAATGCCAGTTATAGGATATTAGAAAATAGCTTAGCCTACGATGCGGGACAAGTGTTGCCTAGCGCACTTGTTGCAGATAATATCTGATTTCTCGCTGAGGGACTAACTTATATGAGGCATTCTTCGACATCCACAGATACCAGATTGCTAGTGCAAAACTCGCTGAATTTCATTCTGATAAAAGTTGTTCCTTTCATAACTAGTCGAATACAGAACAGTGAAATCACAGTCTACAAATATTTTTTTTTAAAGTGAACAAGTCGTGTTCAGAATTGAAACATTTCATAATGTTGGACATTAGAAAGTATAGCGGGAAAGTTTATGTACGCGCATTTATAAACGCCAGTATGTGTCGTTAAAACCGTGCGAGGGTAGGTTTGCAATGGAGGACAACGAAGATGAGGCAATGGAGTCGCTGATGACCAAGGAAGATCGCTATGTTCGTGGCGAACACCAAGGACACGCATTACCATCACATCAAGTATGAAGGAAGCTAATATTCTACATGTATTTCTTACTCGGCTAAAGTAGTTGAGAATGTCCTTTACCATTCATAATAGAAAGTCACCACCATCTTCATGTCAAACTTCATGTGTATTCGTCCAGTACGACAAATGGAGCACCATTGTGGAGTCAGACAGTTTAATATACAATTTTTCTATACTGTCAGAACAACAGTTACATTGATGTCTTCCCGATATAAGACATTCTGAATTTATTTAAATGAATAGGAATATTGTTTTCTTATAGCTCCTAGATGCTTGAGCGAAATTTGGATTATTTAAATTAATTCTTAATTATTTAATAATAATAAATTACAGTGAAGTAAATAGGGAAATAAATATTCTAATAATTATTTATTTGAGGATACACCGTTAAATTATAAATTTAATTTAATTAAACTACTTGAAAGGTGATAGCATCATTACAGTAATTTAATTTACACTATTAATAATTAGTGATGTTATTAAATTAAATATCGTGATATGAGAAAGTTGTAAATACTTTGTGTTACTTGTTAAATCAAGGTGAGGGTTTAACCACTTTGTTTAATATTTGAATATATGATAACTAGGGTCGTAATAATAATTGTAAATGTTGTAAAAATCATAACAATGATTAAATAAGATATTGCTAAGAATATTAATTATTATTTCTTGTGGTTAGATGGAATAATAACAATAAACATAGAAATGGTTTAAATAGATATAGAACAGTGATAAATCCAATAACATTTATTTATTTCAATATTTGTGAAGCAGAAGTTAATATTCATGAACCGAGTGAGAAATAACAAGTAGGAGTCCACGCAGCACGACCTGCTTTTGATGAGATAGTGGCGCAGCAGTACGGGGCCAGCAAGAGGGTTTTAATCTCAAACAACAACTTCTTTGGCGGCAAGGCCTGCGGAATTGCATTTCGGACCTTCGACCCGATTGCGAGGAAATGTAGGAAAATTATAAAATGTTATTCTAGGTAATGCGGACACCATCACATGGATATGAAAGCCGGATGTCCTCGGAAGTGGAAAATATCTTACTGCTGTAAATACATGATTCAACATATTGAAAGGGTTAAAACGAGTTATTATAGATAATTTTCCGTAGAATTCAATTAGACCATCAGTTGAATTTTTACCAGTTATTATATACATTTGGGCCCCATTTTTTTTTCAAAAACCAAAATCATTTAATAACATCAAAACGGTGAGAGATATCAAAATATGATAAGGGGTAGAAGAGTTGCAAATCACTGAGATCTTACACCTGTAGATTTAAATTTTTTCGATAGGATCGACGCTTTCCGAGATATAACCATTCGAAAAAAAAAGAATGAAATTCACGGCCCCAAAAAAGGGAAATGGTGAGAGATATCAAAAAAACATGAGAGTTAAAAAAGTTGCTAATCACTGAGGTCCTATATCTGTAGATTTTACTTTGTTCGAAACGGCCAACCGTTTCCCAAATATAACGGTTCGAAAAAAGGAAGAAATTCAGGGCCGCAGAAAATCAGAACGGTGAGAGATATCAAAAAATCTTAAGGGTTGGAAAAGTTGCTAATCACTGAGATCTTACACCTGTAGATTTAACGTTGTTAGATACGGCCACCCGTTTCCGAGATATAACGGTTCGAAAAAACAGGAAGACATTCAGGGCCCCAGAAAAGGAAAACGGTGAGAGATATCAAAACATCATCGGGGGTAAAAAAGGATGAAATCCAGGGCCCCAAAGAAAGGTCCGGCCCTGCACTAATTTTAACGCCCGACAACAGAGTTCCTCACAGGCCCGATTTCTTTCCCCGTACCATATTTCAGCTCGATATCTTGAAAATTCCGACCTGTAGTTTGCTAAACGTAAAAAAGGCACGCACATACGTACATTTTCAGGACACCCAAAAAAGACAACGCTGAGAGATATCAAAAAATCGTTATGGGTAAGAAAGTCGCATACCGCGGAGATTTTACACCTGTGTATTTAACTTTTTTCGATATGACCAACCGCCTACGAGATATATCGATTCCAAAAGAGTTTCTAATTCAGGGCCCCCCAAAAAGATCCGGCCCTGCACCGATTTTAACGCCCAAAAATAGGGTTCCTCATAGGCTCTAGCACTTTTACCGCTCCAAATTTCAATTTGATATCTTGAAAATTGCGAACTGTACTTTGCTCAACCCAAAAACGTCACGCACATACGCACATCCTCAGGGCCCCAAAAAACAAAACGATGAGAGATATCAAAAAATCGTTTTGTGTAAAAAAGTAGCATACCGCCGAGATCTTACACCTGTACCTTTAATGTTTTTCGATACGACCAGCCGTTTCCGAGATATATCGATTCAAAAAATGTTTGAAATTCAGGGCCCCCAAAAGAGATCCGGCCCTGCACCGTTTTTAACCCCCATTATCAGGTTTCCTCACAGGTTCCTACTCTTTCACCGCTCCAAATTTCAGCTCGATTTCTTGAATATTGCGACCTGTACATCGCTAAACCCAAAAATGTGACGCACAATGGACATTTTCAGGGCCCCCAAAAAAGAAAACGGCGAGAGATATCAAAAAATCGTTTTGAGCAAAAAACTTGCATACCGCGGATATCTTACACCTGTACATTAAACGTTTTTCGATACGACCAACCGTTTCCGAGATATATCGATTCCAAAAATAAGTTTGAAATTCAGGGCCCCCAAATAGGGTCCGGCCCTGCACCGTTCTTAACGCCCGACATTGCTTTTCTCACAGGGTCCAACTCATTCACCGCACCAAATTTCAGTTCGATATCTTGAAAATTGCGACCTGTACTTCGCTAAACCCAAATATGTCACGCACAATGGACATATTCAGTGCCCCAAAAAAGAAAACGGTGAGAGATATCAAAAAATCATTATGAGTAAAAAAGTTGCATACCGCGGAGATCTTACACCTGTACATTTAAAGTTTTTCGATACGACCAACCGTTTCCGAGATATATCGATTCCAAAAAAGAGTTTGTAATTCAGGGCCCACAAAAAAATCGGGCCCTGCACCGTTTTTAACGACCGACAAAAGGTTTCCTCACAGGGTCTAACTCTTTCAACGCTCCAAATTTCAGCTCGATATCATGAAAATTGCGACCTGCACTTCGCTCCACTCAAAAATGTCACGCACAATGGACTTTTTCAGGCCCCCAAAAATGAAAACGGTGAGAGATATCAAAAAATCGTTTTGAGTAAAAAAGTTGCATACCGCGGAGAGCTTACACATGTACATTTAACGCTTTTTGATACGACCAACCGTTTCCGAGATATATCGATTCCAAAAAAAGGTTTGAAATTCAGGACCCTCAAAAAAGATCCGGCCCTGCACCGATTTTAACGCCCAACAATAGGGTTCGTCACAGGCACTAACTCTTTCACCGTACCAAATTTCAGCTTGATATCTTGAAAATTGCGACCAGTACTTTGCTAAACGCAAAAATGTCACGCACAACGGACATTTTCAGGGCCCCCAGAAAAGAAAACGGTGAGAGATATCAAAAAAATCGTTTTAAGTAAAAATGTTGCATACCGCGGAGGTCTTACACCTGTATGTTTAACGTTTTTCGATACGACCAACCGTTTCCGAGATATATCGATTCCAAAAAAAGTTTGAAATTCACGGCCCCCCAAAAAGATCCGGCCCTGCACCGTTTTTAACGCCCGACAACAGGTTTCCTCACAGGGTCCAACTCTTTCACAGCTCAAAATTTTCAGCTCGATATCTTGAAAATTGTGACCTGTACTTCACTAAACCCAAAAATGTCACGCACAATGGACATTTCCAGGGCCCCCAAAAAAAGAAAACGGTGAGAGATATCAAAAATCGTTTTGTGTAAAAAAGTTGGATACCGTGGAGATCCTTCACCTGTACTTTTAACGTTTTTCTATACGACCAACCGTTTCCGAGATATATCGATTCCAAAAAAAAAAGTTTGAAATCAGGGCAGCCAAAAAGATCCGGCCCTGCACCGTTTTTAACGCCCGACAATAGGTTTCCTCACAGGGTCTAGCTCTTTCACCGCACCAAATTTCAGTTCGATATCTTGAAAATTGCGACCTGTACTTCGCTAAACGCAAATGTGTCACGCACAATGGACATCTTCAGGGCCCCAAAAAAAGAAAACGGTGAGAGATATCAAAAAATCGTTTAGAGTAAAAGAGTTGCATACCGCGGAGATCTTACTCCTGTACAATTAAGTTGTTTCGATACGACCAACCGTTTCCGAGATATATAAATTCCAAAAAAGTTTGAAATTCAGGCCCCCGAGAAAGATCCGGACCTGCACCGTTTTTAACGCCCGACAACAGGTTTCCTCACAGGGTCCAACTCTTTGACCGCTCCAAATTTCAGCTCGATATCTTGAAAATTGCGACCTGTACTTCGCTAAACCCAAATATGTCATGCACAATGGACATCTTCAGGGCCCCAAAAAATGAAAACGGTGAGAGATATCAAAAATTCGTTTTAAGTAAAAAAGTTGCATACCGCGGAGATCATACACCTGTATAAATAACCTTTTTCGATACGACCAGCCGTTTCCGAGATATATCGATTCAAAAAAATAGGATGAAATTCTGGGCCCCAAAAAAGGCCCGGCCCTGCACCGATTTTAACGCCCAACAATAGAGTTCGTCACAGGGTCTAACTCTTTCACTGCACCAAATTTCAGTTTGATATCTTGAAAATTGCGACCTGTACTTCGCTAATCCCAAATATGTCACGCACAATGGACATTTCCAGGGCCCCCCCCCCCAAAAAAAGGAAACGGTGAGAGATATCAAAAATCGTTTTTTGTTAAAAAGTTGGATACCGTGGAGATCCTTCACCTGTACATTTAACGTTTTTCTATACGACCAACCGTTTCCGAGATATACCGATTCCAAAAAAAAATTTTGAAATCAGGGCACCCAAAAAAGATCCGGCCCTGCACCGTTTTTAACGCCCGACAATAGGTTTCCTCACAGGGTCTAGCTCTTTCACCGCACCAAATTTCAGTTCGATATCTTGAAAATTGTGACCTGTACTTCGCTAAACGCAAATGTGTCACGCACAATGGACATCTTCAGGGCCCCAAAAAAAGAAAACGGTGAGAGATATCAAAAAATCGTTTAGAGTAAAAGAGTTGCATACCGCGGAGATCTTACTCCTGTACATTTAAGTTGTTTCGATACGACCAACCGTTTCCGAGATATATAAATTCCAAAAAAAGTTTGAAATTCAGGCCCCCGAGAAAAATCCGGACCTGCACCGTTTTTAACGCCCGACAACAGGTTTCCTCACAGGGTCCAACTCTTTGACCGCTCCAAATTTCAGCTCGATATCTTGAAAATTGCGACCTGTACTTCGCTAAACCCAAATATGTCATGCATAATGGACATCTTCAGGGCCCCAAAAAATGAAAACGGTGAGAGATATCTAAAATTCGATTTAAGTAAAAAAGTTGCATACCGCGGAGATCATACACCTGTATAAATAACCTTTTTCGATACGACCAGCCGTTTCCGAGATATATCGATTCAAAAAATTAGATGAAATTCAGGGCCCCAAAAAAAGGCCCGGCCCTACACCGATTTTAACGCCCAACAATAGAGTTCGTCACAGGGTCTAACTCTTTCACTGCACCAAATTTCAGTTTGATATCTTGAAAATTGCGACCTGTACATCGCTAATCCCAAATATGTCACGCACAATGGACATTTTCAGGGCCCCAAAAAAACAAAACGGTAAGAGATATCAAAAAATCGTTGTGAATACAAAAGTTGCATACCGCGGAGATCTTACACCTGTACATTGAACCTTTTTCGATACGACCAGCCATTTCCGAGATATATTGATTCCAAAAAAAAGGCATGAAATTCAGGGCCCCCCAAAAAGCTCCGGCCCTTAACCGATTTTTACGCCCAACAAAAGGGTTTCTCACAGGGTCTAACTCTTTCACCACACCTAATTTCAGTTCGATATCGTGAAAATTGCGCCCTGTACTTCGCTAAACCCAAATATGTCACGCACATACGCACATCTTCAGGGCCCCAAAAAAGAAAACGGTGAGAGATATCAAAAAATCGTTATGAGTACAAAAGTTGCATACCGGGGAGATCTTACACCTGTACATTTAACGTTTTTCGATACGACCAGCCGTTTCCGAGATATATCGATTCAAAAAATAGGATGAAAATCAGGGCCCCGAAAAATGGTCCGGCCCTGCACCGATTGTAACGCCCAACAACAGGGTTCCTCACAGGCCATAACTCTTTCACCGTACCAAATTTCAGCTCGATATCTTGAAAATTGCGACCTGTACTTCGCTAAACCCAAAAATGTCACGCACAATGGACATTTTAGGGGCCCCAAAAAAAGAAAACGGTGAGAGATATCAAAAAATCGAAATGAGTAAATAAGTTGCATACCGCGAAGATCTTACACCTGCACATTTGACGTTTTTCGATACGACCAACCGTTTCCGAGATATATCAATTCCAAAAAAAGTTTGAAATTCAATGCCCCCAAAATGATCCGGCCCTGCACCGTTTTTAACTCGCGACAATAGGCTTCCTCACAGGGTCTAACTGTTTCACCGCTCCAAATTTCAGCTCGATATCTTGAAAATTGCGAACTGTATTTCGCTAAACCCAAAAATGTCACGCACACTGGACATTTTCAGGGCCCCAAAAAAAGAAAAGGGTGAGAGATATCAAAAATCGTTTTGAGTAAAAAAGTTGCATACCGCGGAGATCTTACACCTGTACATTTAACGTTTTTCGATAGGACCAACCGTTTCCGAGATATACCGTTTCAAAACAAAATTGAAATTCAGGGCCCCCAAAATAGATCCGGCCCTGCACCGTTTTTAACGGCCGACAACAGGTATCCTCACAGGGTCCAACTCTTTCACCGTTCCAAATTTCAGCTCGATATCTTGAAAATTGCGAACTGTACTTCGCTAAACCCTAAAATGTCACGCACAATCGACATTTTCAGGGCCCCAAAAAAAGAAAACGGTGAGAGATATCAAAAATCGTTTTGAGTAGAATAGATGCATACCGCGGAGATCTTGTACCTGTACATTTCACGTTTTTCGATAGGACCAACCGTTTCCGAGATATATCGATTCAAAAAAAATCAGGGTCCCCAAAATAGATCCGGCCCTACACCGTTTTTTACGCCCGACAATAGGGTTCGGCACAGGCCCTAACTCTTACACCGTACCAAATTTCAGCTTGATATCTTGAAAATTGCGACCTGTACTTTGCTAAACGCAAAAACGTCACATACATACATACATACATACATACAGACAGACTTTTTCCTACATACCACGGCAATATGAAAGCCTATAGAATCTTTAGATCCGGCTTTCATAACAAGGGTTATTTATATTTAAGAACATGGTTAGACAAATGAGTTTGTTTAAATAACATCGAATGGCAATAGCTTTGAAGTTTAGAAGACATTTCTTAAAGCACCAGGTAAGAATGAGGAAGAAGAACGGCAGGTATGAAAAATGTATCAACTAGGTTGAATTTTTGTAAAATAGTGGCAGGGAGATGTTGACCAGGAATAATTACATCTTTTCATTGGAAACTTTATGAATTTAAGAATACACAGTAATTAGTATGAGGGAATATTACAACGCCTATAAAAATATATTATTGTGGAAAAAAATATTAGATTCATATGTGATGATTATCGTTGAAATATTATGCGACTAGGATGTTGACATTTATATTTCTGTGGAGACTGACGGTCATCCATGAGGAAATTATTTCCTGAGTTATAGAAGAGGTTAGTGAGAGCATGTGTTGCTCATAGTTGTTGAAGAAGGGTGAGGCGAGAGGGCCGCCCCATATTCCCGTCCTATTCAAATCCTGTAGGATTGAGTATTTATTTCTAACCTGGGTCAGTTATCTAGATTCCCGATTTTGTTCCTAAATAAATAAAATATGATTGTTAGATTTAATGAACCTGACCGATAACTTATTGAGATAATAAATGGTTGCTGGTGCAATAAAAGAAGATAAATAAATATCTGAGAATGTTTATAATAAATACTTGGGAGTGCTTGGAATAATAATAATAAATTATGAAACAGTCAACTTAATGACAATCTTCATGAACTAATTTTTAGGGAAGGGAGACCTGTTATAATTAATTTCGAAGGAAATTTACAAATAATAATAATAATAAATTCTGTTATGAATATTTTGATATTTAAATATTGTGAAGACAAACTGAGAGTGAAAATAATGATCATTTGATGAGAAGTTCAATCAATTAAATAATAGAAAATTATAACAATTTTATGTGTTAATAATAATTTGTGTGTATTTAATATCACATCATTTGAGATGATTATAAAATAATTCATTGGTGATGTGAGACCAATTGTGAGTAAGAAAATACAAAATATGAATTTTCATGTTACTCTAAGAAGATGAAAATTATAAACAATTTGTTCAATGAAACAAAGTAAAAAAATGCGAACAGTATTAACATTCGACCACCAAGTTAGCCAAATATTAGTATTATCATGACGAATGAAAGAGAAAGTGAGAGAACTCCTCAAGTTCAAGCGCGCCCCGCCCGGCAGCGCTAGTGTGGGCAAGTTCCACGCTGCCGGTCAGCTGGTCTTAGGGATAATGCCAAGGGAAACGAATTACCGTACTTTGTAACCGATACTCTTTTAAAACGTAATTAGCGATTACAATTAAAATAACACGGCAGGGCACAATGGAAAATATAATTCACGGAAATAAGTACTACGGTCTCCATTACATGTTACGGAAAGCACAGATTCCTGGAGTAGGCTATACAGACTGTTACTTTTGTTGTTTCTTGTTGTGGCAATTTAGTTTCCTCAGATTGAGAGACTAAAGAAGGTGAATTTTTGGTCTGAATCTAATTAATGAAAATGGGGGAATGGCAGAGCGGCTCTTGAGAACACTAGTGACAGAGTTGAGATGGCAATTCTCAGAGGGAGTGATGCCTATGTGGTGATTACCTAATTCCTCAATGAGGGAAATAAATTGGGCTATGGGATTGAGCGCGTTAATTACTGTTTGCCTGACTGATTTACAAAGGCTAATACCAATAGATGGGTGGATAAGGACCATCGTGGTCTGAAGGTTACTGCCATTGGGTGAAGCCTACCACAGCTCCTTCTCGAAATCAAATGTCGGGAATGAGACGTGGCCCGGTGAGGAAGGAGGTGAGCTAGAGAGTGAGGAATCTGATTTTGGTGAAGCTGGTTTAAGTGGAACGAGTGTACCATCACCTTTGTGGGTAGGCCCACTCGGAATTAGTGTTTTTGGATTAACAGGGGTATAATTTGGGCTTTTAGGGTTATCAGGGTCCTGAGTTATCAGGAATGTTATGCCCTGGTACGTTAGTGTGCGAGTTTTAGTGTCAGTGCGCGACATGTTTGTGTTCGTGAGTGTAGACTATAAGTGCGTGTAATGAGTAAGAGGTGATGAGAGATAGTGGTCAAATACCTTGGTCGACCAGAGAATAAGGAATGAGAAAAACAAATTTACCAGTCACTCAAAGTTATCCAGTTTAAATACAGTTGGAGCTATGACGTTGAGTGCGCTGATGAAATTTGAAGTTACTTGAAATAATTAATTAAATAATTAAGTATTGGCTGCTTGGTAGGGAGAGGGGATGAGCTAAACTTGTATTAAAACTCGAGGGAGACAGGAGTTGCTTGACTAGGATGGTTACAGGTTGGGTATGGTGTTGGATATTTGAATGTTAGAGGAGGGACTTAATCTGCACTGTTACCAAGGGAGATGCAAATTAAGCCCATACGAACGTAGTGGAATGGCTTGAAATATCGAAGTCGAGGCGATAGCGAGGCCTAGGCTTGGTAGAAAGGCTGGCAAATCATCGATTTCATCAATTGGCGTTAGAAGACGAAGCTTGGAGCAGTGGCGTGCAGTTGCTTGGATGCTGGACTCGGAATGAGATAATCAAGCTTGTAGGCATGAATGCATTGCCTAATAGAATGGGAACCTGGTGCTCTCAATGAGCTCCTTACGCCCCTTTATATAGTGAAATTTTTGATTTTAATGAATTGTTTTAGGTGAAATTTGTTGTTTTAAGTGATTTTACACCGTACCGATTTGATAGGTCGGCAGTGGGTGCAATGATTGATTGGATATATTTGTTTGAAATGATATATATAATTAATTATATATATATATATGAATAAGATTATCTCTCAACAGTAATTCGCCATGGCTTTGCCTCTCAGTTCCAGGACATATGAGTCATGGTAGACCGTCCGTTCGCTGAGGGACAAACACTAAACAGTAATATTAACAAAGAAATAGCCTATGTTTGAAGTAGGCCTACACAAAACATAGAACGCTGATGTACACAAGACACAATTAACTGAATTTAAGAACTGAAAGCAAAGAAAATTCAATTTAATTCACACAAATATCTCACACAGTAGCTTCCCCCGCACTTTTCTATGACCCGGTTCGACGGAACAACAGGACATGTGTTGGACATAATTGCTTGCAGTGCTTGTAGCGGCGGGACCACGAACTACCGTTCTATAATGGCGGAGTCCTCACACTAGGTCCTTCTATTCGTCATGGTATTATGTTAATGCAAAATGCTACAAAGGAATTTGATGAAGTAATTTTCCATAATTATTAATTTTGGAAAGTAGAATCTACAGGTGAAAGGGATACAATTTTCGAAATATTTATCTAATACTTGAACAATCCAAAATCAATCTTCAGAAATAGATAACTGCGAGTGTACAGATAGGGATCATTAGAACTCTTCACCGAATCATGATCGCCTGGAATTGTGTAAATGGACATTTTTAATGATACCAGAATGGACTGATCATTTTCTGGATATCATTCATCGAAGAGTAGGGGTGTTGTTAAATTTTGTGGTGTGTTGAATTTTTATGTGTGAGTGTTTTGTTTATTTTTGATGAATTATGCCAAAGATTTACATTTTTAATTATAAATAAATTGAGATATATTTATAAATTGTGCCATTTTCTTTTATTTCTCTCCCTACCTTACTTGCATATTGCCGATATCAGTGAAGCCGGATTTTACCTAGTTTTCGCCCAGATAGACCCTGAGATAGCCTTTGTCTCGTGCTGAACTGATTTCGGTAATTTGAAAAATGGGGTTGTTGGACTTGGATCCAAACGGGCTCAATATATATTTTCTCCAGTCCTTAAACCTCTTTCTTCCTTTATAGCACTGCTCACCACATTTTCTATAACACTTACATTTTCTAGACGTGTGAGGAGTGATGGCTTTGATTAGACTCAGATCTAGATAAGACATATTTTATACTGTGTGGAATATTTCGGAGATAAAGGAAGTTGTCTCAGTCAGTTTTACAGCTGATATGTCCTCAGTTTAATTTGAGCTGTCCTGAATATTTATATCATATGTTATTTATTGTGTTAGAGCATAGGATGATGGTAAATAAGTTAATAATTAATTCTTGTCACTAGGATATAAAAGAAGAAACCAATAATGAAGAGAGTGATGCAAGTATAAATCATCCAAATGCGTAAGTGGACAAAATAATTTAAAAGTATTGGTGTATATTTAAGTGTCATAACTATAAATGTTGGATATGAACAACTTTTTTGGCAAAATTAGTGATTCCCTCATTGTATTTGTTTTTGAATGTTTTGGGTTTTGTCTGTCTCAAGGGGCTATTGATATTCAATTGTTATTTAACAGCCTAAAAAGGAACAATTCTCATGCAGAGTTTTGGAAGTATTTACGTATAATGTTAACGTGTATATATATGGTATCCAGTGTGAATATTGAAAAGGAGATGATTTTGCCTTTGACTTATTTATGATGAAAACTGTGTCTGATAAATGAAAAACGCTCTTACATGTAGCAGAGATCAGAAACGGTCTGTGATTTGTGAATGTAAAGTAAGTTACACTTCGTAAAACCTCACCCATTGTGTTCCTGTCTCCAAAGTCTCCTTCTGCTGATTTACCCAAAACTGTGAATGTAAGCAGCTTCCCCCTCGCCCTATGGTGCTACATGTAGCAAACACGTGAAAGATCAATTCCAACCAATCTTCAATTCGGGTAGAATGTAACTAATTTCCGTGCTTTTGTTTTATCCTACTTTAAAAAAATTAAACGAATAAGGAAGGAGGTCTAAACGAACACAGTTTTAATGAGGATGTTTTGATTCGGTCATCACTTGGGAGAAATGGCTCGGATCTAAAAATTATAGAACCATGCAAGAGCAATCTGTTAGATTTAATGGAAATGGTCACCTATCAATATTATGTGTAGGAAGGAATAATAATAATATGGCCATTTGGCAAGCAACCATGGTCCACAACTTAGGCTGAGGCGGTTGTGGGGTCACGACCCCGGGCCCAAGGAGGTGACGTGTCCGGCTAGTGTGATGGAGGACTGTGGTTGTGGACCAAATTCCAGGTAACGGCAGCGGTGTCTGCAGACAAGGCCAAAGCGAGGGGCAAACCAAAGAACACAGGTCCCTGGTTAGTGACAGAGCGGAGTCGACTGCGAGCTGCGACTGCTGGCGGCACGCTGGTTTGCCTCGTGAGGATTCCGGGAGACCGCTGACCCCGGCTCCAAACCGAGTGGTTGCTTGTCGCTCTCACGTTCCGTGCCAAACTAGCAGTGCCGGTGGAACGCAACTGCAGGTGTCATCAATGCTAGGGGAACGAAGCTGCAAGTTTTCCGGGGGGTTTCAAAATTGCCTTCAAACCTGGATTCCAAGATCTAAGGGGCACACATGTTCTGCCTCATAACAAGTCGTGCCTAGAAAGAGAAGCATTCATAATAATCTAAGTTTTTTTATAGCAACTATCTGCCATCAGAGCACAAAAACTATTCACTGGATCTCTCAGCTCTCAATAAATACTCCATAATTCACGGCTTACCGCATAATAATTTTCTACCAGAGTCACAGAATACCGCTGCGGTAGCCTCTCGTGGCCTCATGCCTTAGCCACGTCGAAATAAGGGCCTATTCTTCTGCACTTTCCGGAATATTCATGGAGGTTGGGATTCGATTCCCGGCTCTGCCAAGAATTCTATTTGTGGTCTGTTGACGCAAAATTGAAAAGATGTGGGTTCATATCCCTCACCAGTCATCCACAAAGTGGTTTTTCGGCGTTTTCCACTTCTACTCCAGGCAAACAAAATTCAATATTGGGATCAGAATTTGATTGACCACCGAAAAGCATTATGTATATGACAACCACCAGACATAGGTGATATACTGGACTGAGTTGCTACGTTGAATAGGGGAGAAGGGCTGATCAGTTAGTTTCGCTTATAATTATGTAGGAATTTTTGAGAGGCAAGTCAAGGATTACGAAGAATTTGTTCAGGAAGTATGTTATTTAACTTTTATCTAAGAAAGTACGTGCTGACAGATGGGAGGATAATCATGCAATGAATTTGATGATTCATGCATAAAAGTATCTGACAACAATAATTTTCAAGAGGATGTTACAACAGCCTAATTAAGCCCGAGTGTAGCACGAGTGTGGGATTACGGGAAACTGTATTATTTATGACTGATTTTGGAATGTAGAATCAATAAAGAGAAGATAACTTTTGGCTTTTGTGAACATAGATAAAAATGTTAACTTTGATTGGCATGTTTAATTTGACATTTTGAAAACGATCGAAATATAACTGAGGGATAGGGTTGTGTCTACAAACAATATTGAAACCTGTTGGCAGTTATTACATTTGTTGGACATGTGATTCCTGCCACCTTGGGAACGTTATGGACAAAGGTTAGAAGATAAATAACGGTAGGGTGACATATGTTGACATCGAATACAGATGAAGTAGGGTTCATATTTGAAGCTATTGTTTTGCGCGTGGTGCTATATGGAATTGAAACATGGATTTTTTGTGCAACAGAAAGTAGAAAATAGAAGCATTTGAATGTGGTGTTATTGGATACAATTATAAGACGGGTTGATAGAGTGGAATATAAGTTGTATTGAGATGAATAGGGGTGGGGTTAGATGATTCTGGCGAATGGTAATGAATGGAGGATATATATGGATGGGGCACAGTACTTATGGGTGGACATGTGATTCCTGCCACATTGGGAACGTTATGGACAAAGATTAGAAGATAAATAACGGTAGGGTGACATATGTTGACAACGACTTGATCTCCAGGGAATAATTAATTTTACAATAAGTGAAATAGACTGCTTGGGATTTAGGATGTGGTAGCTAAGTAAAGATGAATTAATTGATTACATCCAGAATGGGAGACAAAGGGTGCTGCCTTGAAGCACTCTATAGTCTGAGGTGTACTTCTTCTATTTCAACAACAACAACAACAACACGTTGTTCTTGACAGAAACCGTTTTGTGAATATCTAATGACTTAGGGTAAGGACATTGTGATGGCGGAGATACGATCCAATTGACTCATGCCCTCAGAGATATGACTCCTAATCTCCGACCAGACACACTGTATTGTCTGAACATAATACAATATATATATACATATATGTAGGTGCCCCAATGGTAATTTCACTAATTAGATCATGGGATATACAATGTAGTATTGCACTTAATGATAATTTACCCCAATTCAAACTGTTAGTTCTACATATTTCAGGCTGAAAAGTCCAGATACGTCGGATCTTGCTCTAGGGAAGCTTTACGCATTGAGTAATAGTGGAAGACAATATTCTAACATTGCAGATAGAGAAACATTGAGTTCAGAACAAAATGATAAATCAAACATTGCAAGCCATAGCAGTGAGATAACTTTCACGTGTAGCGCATGCGAAGCTAAATTTACCTACAAAAGATCCTTGAAGAGGCACATTTTAACCCATAGCGGCCAGAAGCCGTATTCGTGTAGCATATGCGAAGCCAAATTTACCGCTAGAGAATCCTTAAAGGAACACGCGCTAATCCACCGCGGCGAGAAGCCTTATTCATGTAGCGTATGCGATGCCAAATTTACCTGGAGAAAGAACCTGAAGGCACATATGCTATTCCATAGTGGCGAAAAGCCACACACATGTAGTATATGTAAAGCGAGATTTAGCCGAAGAGGACATCTGAAGGAACACTTGCTAATCCATAGCGGCAAAAAAGCACATTCATGTGGCGAATGCGAAGCCAAATTTACCTGGGCTAAAAGTTTGAAAAAACACATGCTAATCCATACCGGCGAAATGACATATTCATGTAGCTTGTGCGAAGCCAAATTTAGAAGCAAAGGGAACTTGATGGTACACATGCAAGTCCATAGCGGAACGAAGCCATATGCATGTAGCGTATGCGAAGCCAAATTTACTCAGAGAGGATCTTTGAACAGGCACACGCTAATCCATGTTTCAAGAGGCCAAATTTAGCCAAATGCTAATTCAGAGATGTGGGAAGCCATATTCGCGTAGTGTGTAAAAAGCAAAGTTTATACAATGCAGTGAGAGGGCTTTTTAATGTGCAAAGGAAACTTTACTCAAGCAAAAATTGAAGTCACACGTCGTAAACAATAGAGGTGAGAAGCCATTCTTATGTAATATATTTGGAGTCAAATTTCCTTAAATGAGGCCATTTTATCACCCTTTAATTAAAGGTGGCAAAATTCAATAATCATGCAGTTTATGCGGAAAGAACAATTGAATACACACGCTGTAATCCACAACAGGTATCAACCTACTTCAATTTCTAAGCTAGTTTTACCCAGAGGGTACATTTGAATAATCGTATTTCAATTCCTTATCGTGTGTTGCCGCTCTTTGTTTGCTATTCTCTACAATCATTTGACTGGTTTGATGTGTCCTATCAATCCTTCTTACGTCTTTATAAGCAGTCGCCAGAAACATCTCACCTTACCAACACGTCTTAATACCCTTCCATCTGTCTTTCTATCCACCCTTGTGACCATCATTCATCTGTAACACCGCAATTCCAAAGGTTCAATTCTCCGCTCTTCTGCTGCGCCAACAGTTTAGGTTTTCTTCTACTTAAAAAATGACTTTCATATACCTAAATCTGTATTTGATGTCACAATTCCCTTTTGTGAAAATGCCTTCTTTGCCTCCACCAAACTAATTTTCGTAATTTCTTTGCTTCGTCCTTCACTGATTATTTTACTTCCTAAGTAGCAAAAGTCTTCTACTTTTATCATTTATCCTACCAATTTGACGTCAATAGCGGGTTCTGAAATTTTTGGTCTCATTCCACTATCTTTCGCTTATATGTATTGATTTTCCCTCATGACGTATTCCATACTATTTCAAAGCTCATTCAAATCCTGTGGTGAGTTGGCTATGATGAGAATGCCTATAGAAAATCTCAGAGTTGAGTCTATTTTCCCTTAAATATTCAATCGCACTCTACAATATAATTTCCTGCATTCCTTGTTTAATGTGTAGATTGAAAATTATGGGTGATAAGTAGCAACCTGGTCTTACACCTATCTGATTGCCAGCTCCTCTCTGATGTCCTTTGGCTCGTATAACAGCCATCTGGATTTGGTATATAAGGTGCGTTCAAAAAGTAACGAGCCGGAGGCTGGAATGCGCAAACCGGTGACGACATCGGCTAATCGTGGCATGCGTAACGTGGTGTGGCTCCGACCAGAGCGTGGAAGGTCACAGCCCGTCGCTAGAGGGCAGGCGTGCACGTCACGTGACGATATAGAGTGAGCAGCATTCATCAATCGTCCAACAAAGACTAAGACAGTAGGCCATTCGACATGCTTCCTGGTGTGGTTGAAGACTGTGGGGCACACATTAGCCACACACTTTCCGCAATTGCAGTCGTTCCTTCATGATGGTGTGCACACTTTCGACGCTCAATCCGACCACGGCTATGGCGTTCAATGTCAGTCGGCGGTCCTGGGTAATGAGTGCATCAACCAGCTGGACGTTGTCATCGGTAATGCAGGGGGGTGTCCCAGACCGGGCATCATCGGCTAACGACACCCGTCCTTCCCTGAAGCGCTTGTGCCACGCCTTGACCCTTGCAAGGGACATGCAGTGTTTGCCGTACACTTGTGACATTCGGCGATGAATGTCCGTTCCCCCTAATCCTTCCGCTGTCAGAAACCGAACAACACCTCTTTGCTTTTCGTTTGACGGCTCCATGTCACTGTTTGCAATGTGACTGGCAGCGTTGGACGTTGATGCATGCTGCTACTCGCTTTGTATCGTCACGTGACGTGCACGCGTGCCATCTAGCGACGGGCTGTGACCTTCCACGCTCTGGTCGGAACTACACCTCGTTACGGATGCCACGATTAGCCGATGTCGTCACCGGTTTGCGCATTACAGCCTCCGGCTCCTTACTTTTTGAACGCACCTTATAATTTGCAGGTCATTTTTTTCCTGTACTATATTCCGATCCTTTTCAATATGTCAATCAATTAACTCCTATCAAAGTTATCAAAAGCTCTGGTCTTGTTGTCCAGGCCAAAGTCCTTTATGATTTGGATGAGGGTATATATTATATTTATTTCAAAAGTAATACTTACTTACTTTAAATGAATTTGTACTGTATACTAGTTAATGGTAATAACAAATCATGTGCCCTAAAATTGTCTTATTACTCCCCTTTGAAATGTTTATGGTGAGACCACTCAGGAACGGTTACAACTGATGGGGATGGGCCGTACATGATCAAATTTCAGACGTAGACGTCCGCATACTTCTGCAGGGTCAGAACCTCTGATTTCGAGTGTACACGTTCCTCTAGTAGGTTTATCTATGTACTATCTATCTCAATATACTTATATCTATACGCATTTCTTTGCAATATATCTGCGTCCTGATTTGTAGCTAGTCTAATTTCTAACTTGGTTTGTGAATAATTTGAGATAAATGAAAACATGGTATGACTTGTTTCCTTTCGGAAGTACGTCCGTTCGTGCCTCGGGGTTTTCCTTTCTCTCGTCTTTTGCGAGCAAAGACATTTTAGTTTTGATTATTCACCCGGCCCAGCAACGAAATTACCATAATACTTTCACTGTAAATGTTCCATCTAATATAGTGTATTCGGGAAGATATCAGCTGTGTTATGTCTTTCTTCATCAGGACGAAGCACAGGCAAATGAATTCAGCTAACTGGAACCATTTTTCGAATTTATTTGAAATTTCATAAAGCGTTATTACGCTCATTCGGATAAATACATTTTCTGTATCCTTCTAGAAACAGTAATCCACTATTGGATTGCCTAGCTAATGCTATTTTTTGGGGAAAAGAGGAAATTGTCTTTCATAGTACTGTACCATTAAATAATGTGCAGAGTATTTGTCATATCGAACATGAGCAGCATTGCAGAATCTTCAAGGTCTCCGGCTAGAAAAACCTATGAAAGATGGCAGACAAACGATACATAATAAGGTACAACAACTACGATTGTAGTATGGGACTATACTATGGATAAGCATCCTAACTACTACTGAAAAGTGAGAAACTTACGTGGCTCAGGGGTAACGGGTGAATAAAAAATGAGTTGGGTGCCTAATACCGCCATAGTACAACCATACTCTATTCAATATATATCACAACTGTCGATTCGACAACAACGGATCAGATATTCGAAAAGCTCGCATCAAAAAATGATTTATAAAAACACAAATACAAATTAATAAAACTCCTCCCCACTCAACTTAAAAATAAAATAAAAAAACTCCTAAATAATAATTCCATTCCCTCTGTAAATAACATCCATATTGCTTAAATGATTCGTGGACTATGTTCAAGTCCCTTCGACTTTTCTTTCATTCTCCTCGGAGCTTTCCAAATAAATAAAGCCCTAAAATATCTAATAAACCATAAATTCGGTCAATAAAATATGCATACAATTTTAGTACTTCAATCTATACATGTCACTCCGTTTTTGTTCTAGATCGCTTAAATGCACACTCTAATTCAAGTTTTAACTTATCAGCTGTTTCTGAGATCGATCTGTATACAAGTATTTACATTTGTTTACATCTCCTATGTCTCCTTTCTCTCACAACAATTCGCTAAAGTGCCTCCCTTTCACTTACTTAAACTTCACCAATATCACCACTAAATAATACTAACTGGTCATTCATAAAGTAGTCGAATATATTTAGCGTATGATGCTATACAGACAATCAGAAAATTCATATACGTAGTGTAAATGATACTAAATTTCAATAATTAAGTTTTCAAAGCACTTAACTTCTTCAGGGATGGCTTCATTTACCTCTACCAGAGATCCAGAGAAAGCACGATGTGGACAGTCTTGCACAACATGATGGATTGATTGAGCTACTTCGCTGCAGTCGCAGTGAGGAGAATCTGGCCATGATCCCCATTTGTAAAGAGTACTGGCAGTTCTTCCTGTCCCACAACGTATACGATTAAGTTTGCACCATATGTTGCGAGTTAGGTTGAAACTCGCTGGTTTTAGAGTTGGGTTGTCAACTCGCAGGAAGCTTCGTTGAGGTGAAGATGTCCATTCTGCTTTCCACGTAGCCTTACGATCGAATACAGCGGATGCCTAGTTTAAGGCGGTTCTCCATGCAGGTTGACGAGACTTAAGTCGGGGTGTGGCAACTGCTGGATGACATTGTGAATAGGGAAAGCTTCATTAGTCAGCATTCTAGACCATAATCGAGTGAGAGCTTTCTGTTTTCATAGATAAGGTGATGTGATGTTGCTCAATATCGGGAGCCATTGGATAACGGTAGTTAGAAGCGTGCCGGATACTATTCACATGGATTGTCGAAGTTGAACGTCCACCAATTAAGTATGGGGACCGTTAACCATATGCCAGAACAGTAGGGCCTACTCAGCTTGTGAGTATACCAAGCCCAATGCTGTCGTTCTTAACGTGTTTGCGTCAACTCCCCATGAAGTTCCTGTTAACCGTTGTTGGAGGTTATTACGGGATTTCAATTTAGCAGCTGTTTTCTGAAGGAGGTATCGGTAGGTAAGTGACCTATCTAGTGTAACACCCAGGTACTTTGATGCGCTGTCCTACTGCAGTATATGACCTCCAAATGTTATTCTTGGGTGGTATTTTGCATATTTGTTGCTCAGATGGAACGTTGGAACTTCTGTCTTCAGTGAGTTCGGCTTATGCCTCCACATCCTGGAATACTCAACCATTACTCGCAGGTCCTTATTAGAATTTCTTCTGCTTCTGTAAAAGTGGGCTACTGGGCAAATAGATAGATGTCATCTGCACATATACATTTTTGAGACAGCCTGTGGTAGATCGTGAGCGTAAGAATGAAAATCGTAGGAGCTAGAACTGAGCCTTGTGGTAATCCACTATTCAGCTTGTGTACCTTACTCTTCGTATGATTGGAGTAAATTTGACACAAGCGATTTTTGAGAAACTAATCTATTGTAGAGACAATGTTTATACAAGAGACTGTCTTGATCTGTTTTACTGACACATCCTCCCTCCATACTGTGTCGTATGTTGCTTAAAGAGACACTTTTTCCTTCCTCTCAAAACTATTTTCCACGTATGTGGCAAGGGAGTGGACCTGGTCACTACAGTCACGTCTAGGTCGAAAGCCAGCTTGCTTAGTAGGAATAACCTCTTCAATTGCCGTACTATTCTGTTCAGAATTAAACGTTCAAGCAATTTGTATGTAGCAGAAAGCAGTGCTATCTGTCTATGGCTTTTTGTAATACTTGGTTTTTTTCCAGGTTTCAGCAGTGCAATGATTTTTGTCTTCTTATAGGTTGGTGATAGTTTACCTGATACCAGTACGCAACTGAAGAATGAAGCAAGTGAACGTTTGGTGGCAGGTCCGCAATATTTTAGAAGTTCTGGACATACCCGATCGAGACCTACAGCTTTTCCACACCGGACGTTGTTTAAGCCTACTTCCACATCTGAAATGTAAATGGTTGTGAATAAAAAGCATGTCATTGAGTGTTACGTTTAGCTTGGCTTAGTTTGGCCTTAATCTGTTTGCTGAACTTCTGGTCATCTGATATTCTGGTAGTTGAGACAAGGTGATTTGCTATGAATTCCACATTGATTGATGTGAGATGTCTCTGTGGTATGGATGAAGAGTTCAATTTACAAATGAGGGAGCAAGGTTTCCTACTGGAATTAGTGAAATTCATATTCTCAACAGTTTCCATCTGCTTTTCTTTCCTTGCATGATCAAGAGATTTCAGAAAATACTTTGCGCCCTCCTAGGAACTGTTTTCCTCAAATTCAGCAGCATGTCTGCTTGTTTCCTCATTCTATCCACATATGTATTCTTCCCGAAATCGTCTAGGAATACTTCTATTGGCTGCTGATTTAAGTAGGTTACAAAACCGTTAGTACTTGTCTGGGCTGGGTTGATCCATCTGATTTTAGCATCAGAGTATTGGCTATATGGCTTCCAATCTGCTTTCTGGAAATTCCATCGAGGTTTGAGAATGGACTGTACGATAGGGATAAGAATTCCAATTTTGTAGATAAAAGGTCTACATTGGCTGCAAGGAAAATAATCATAATTTGCTATGGCCGAACAATTAAGCAAAGGTCATGCTTCACCCATCATATTCTGGTTAAATTTGTAATTAAATTTAATAAAGAGATATCATCTCTACTTCACTAACATTTCCTTCAATCTCTCAACATGTTCATTATATAGTCATTATCAGCTGTTATAAATACGTGACATTATTATTATATTCCTCTTAAATTGATTTATGGCATAACGTAATATTCAGCTTAATCTCATACTTCTACAACTGAACTTCTCGTACTTAAGTTCAAAATAATCATAATTATATTCCAAGATCTAAACGTTGGTACCTAATTGATTATGTGATAGTGCGTGCCCGAGATCAGCGTGATGTACTCATCACAAGAGCTCTGACAAGTGCTGATGACTGTTGGACTGATCACAGACTGATCCGATCTGTTATGGCTCTGCGAATTCCCCACAAATGTAGAAAGCAGGGAAAGCTCGTAAGACGTAAGGTCAATGTCGAACATCTTAAAGATGATAATGTAAATCAAAGTTACATAAACTACTTGGTGAAAGGCTGCCTGATGATTATCCAGAAAATATAGAAGAACACTGGCAAATGTTCAAGTCAGCATTACTCTCAGCCTGCGAAGAGTCAGCTGGTTTTGCTAAGAAAAAGCATCAAGACTGGTTTGATGAGAATGACCAAGAGGAAAGCGCTCAATGCATGGAAAAATAACCCTAAATCTGCATCCAAAAAACAACTTTATCAAGATGCCAAGGCTGAAGTCCAAAAGAGAACTCGAGCCATGAAAAACCTTTTGTGGGTATCTAAATCACATGAAATGGAGTATCTAGCTGAGACCAACAATACACATGCTTTCTTCAGCGCAACAAAAGTAGTCTATGGACCATCCCGTCACACCGTAAATCCTCAAAAATCAAAAGATGATACTGAACTTCTCCGAGACACTTGTTCAATCAACTCCCTCTGGAGGGAACATTTTGACGAACTACTGAACAGGGATACCCACGTCAATGATAACATTTTAAGCAAAATTCCTCAGAGACCAGTACAAACTCAGCTTGATGAAGGTCCCTCCCTACTAGAAGTTGAAATTGCTATTAATCAACTCAAGAATAATAAGTCAGCAGGCATAGATGGGATTCCAGCTGAACTATTTAAATATGGGGGCACTGTACTAGTTCACCACACTCATAAGCTCGTTGACAAGATATGGAAAACAGAAACGATCCCAGATGATCTCAGGGATGCCTTGATAGTAGTAATCTTTAAAAAGGGTGACAGAGCTCAATGTGGCAACTATCATGGAATATCCCTGCTTTCTGTAGCTGGAAAAATTCTTACCAGAATCCTGTCCAATCTTCTTAAACCATTGGCTGAAGAATCACTACCTGAAACCCAATGTGGATTTAGACCCAATCGAGGAACAACTGATGTGATCTTCTGTGCTAGACAGATGCAAGAAAAACGTAGGGAACAAGATCGCCCTCTTTATATGGTCTTCATTGATATCGTCAAGGCTTTCGATTCAGTCAATAGAGAAGCTCTTTGGAAAATCCTAGCTCGAATTGGATGTCCTCCAAAATTCATTCAGATCATTAGAATACTCCATGATAAAAGGAAGGGCTCAGTTCTTAACAGCAATGGGCCTGGAGAACCCTTTAAGATCACAACAGGTGTCAAGCAAGGATGTGTGATCGCCCCAACATTATTCTCAATTTTTGTTGGCGCTATGCTTCACCTGATCAAAGAAAAAGTTCCGCATGGTGTAGATATAGAATACAGGACTGACGGAGGATTATTCAATCTTAGCAGACTGCGAGCAAAGACAAAGGTATCGACAGGTTCCGTTCTCGAACTCCAATATGCTGACGACAATGTTATATTGGCAAACTCGCTAGACGATCTTGAGGCTGCTCTGAATGCTTTTAATGACGCGCATAAGAGCATAGGTCTGGAAATAAACACCAGTAAAACGCAAATTATCCATCAACCTGCTACGTCCAACTGTAATGCTGCTGGTTTTCCCATTATGATCAACGGGGACAACTTAAAATACATTGAACACTTCCCTTACCTGGGCAGTCATCTCTCAGCAAATGCTAACATTGATGCTGAAATCCAATATCGCCTTAAATGTGCCAGTGCAGCGTTTGGGCATCTACGAAAAAGGGTGTTTGACAACCATGACATCAGTACTCCAACCAAATTGCATGTGTACCAAGCTGTTGTAATACCTTCTCTGCTCTATGGTTGCGAAACCTGGACTACCTACAGAAGGCACTTAAAGTGTTTGGAAAAGTACCATCAGCGTTGCATCAGGAGAATTCTTGGAGTTAAGTGGCAGGACCGACGCACCAACATCAGTGTCCTGGAGGAAGCGAATACTACCAGCATTGAGGCTATGATATTAAAGCATCAGCTTCGATGGGCAGGACATGTTGTTCGCATGCCTGAACGTCGTCTTCCAAAACAAATCATGTACTGCCAGTTTCGGATTGGACAGAGAAAGCAAGGAGGGCAACGGAAACGCTTCAAAGACGTCCTAAAATACAATTTAAACAAATGTCAAATCAACACGGATAAATGGGAGACTACAGCATCAAATCGTCAAGTATTGCGTCGCTTCGTCCACCAAGGTCCACTATGTTTCGAACAACATCGACGAAGCCGTGAGACTGAGAAGTACAATGCGAGGAAAGAGCGCGAGGTTTACAGGAGGAACAACCCACCAGAGCCAGTGGCTGCTGCGAACAACGTGAGTCGCTACTGTGGGCGAGTTTGTGTTTCCAGGTTTGGACTATATAGTCATCTCAGAACTATCCTTTAGAAGACAATCTTACTCGAGAACGAGTGATAGCCTATTATTATTATTATACTTAAGTTCCATTAGCCTTGTCTGTTTTCATTTATTTGTTTGCACGATCGCATTATACCTTTCCAAATAACAAACTTACTCCTCGTAACTTACATATGCCTATTTACTGATTTATTCAACGTCAACTTGATCGATTGAATATTTTATCTTCATAATTATACTGTAATTTAAATACTTAAAACCTCTCCTCAAAATTCAACAACCGTATTTGCAGTTCCATTGTGCCTTCATATTACAATATCGTGCTTCTATACTTTCAATAATGATGACTATTATCACTCATTGTTCAACACATGTTCCTACAATCGTATCATACTCTTTTAGTTCCTATTTCAATGAACATCCACAGCCTGCTTCCAGTCTCCGACCGGGTCAGGAATGGAATGAATGAAGCCCCCAACTAGCGGCGAGGATATGAATTGTGCCGGCTGCCGGAGCCTGACGCACTCCTCTGGGGCAATGATTAAATGAATGACAGATGAAATGAAATGATAGTGGAGAGTGTTGCTGGAATGAAATGTTGACAGGGAAAACCGGAGTACCCGGAGAAAAACCTGTCTGCCTCCGTTGTCCAGCACAGATCTCACATGGAGTGACCGGGATTTGAACCACGGACCCAGCGGTGAGAGGCCAGCGTGCTGCCGCCTAAGCCACGGAGGCTTCAGTTCCTATTTCAATAATAATTATAATTATACATTTCCTTGTCTTCTCCCTTCTTGTGTATACTGATTGTTATTAAAACACTTATCATATCTTAACTATTGACATACACTCTTGTAAATTCAAAGTTAACATAAAACCGTTGTCTATATTTCGTCAGAAATTAGCTAGAATTCTTGAAATTCTACTAGATTTCAAATCAGCTGTTGCTGTCTGACTATCTACTCCTGGGTCCAATGGTACTTAAAATGATCGAAGTCATTATTCAAACTGGATAACCAATCTCCTCACAAAATCTATCAATGATCTATAAAGCCCTATCCATACTAATTCCTAAATTCATATTTCTTAACTGGTGTTATTATGAAAATCACCATAATAATAATATAAACCGAAAAATCTATTTCCTAAATATCTGAAAATCCTAAATCTCAAACCCAAGGCTGTCAATATCATTCCAAAAATTTATTTCGATAGAGTCTATTCTCAAAATCCACTTATTTTTTCATAAATTTTGAATTTATCAGATTAATCTCGATTACTCCTCGGATTCTCATAGTTTCTAAGTTACTCTTCGTATTCTCGGTTTCTAGGTAACTCCTCGTATTATCATGGTTTCTCAGATGTTAGATTTCCCTCTTCATAATCTACTATTCCATCTCCACTGTGTCCTCAAAAGTTGGTAGCGATCCTCTCAATTTCGAAATACTTGCGATAATTAAAGAAATTTCGAAAATAACTTCTTGAATCTCTACTGAGATTTAATATGTAATGTTTATTAGATGATGTGGTTCTTCACAACAACATGTAAGATTGTAGAAATAATAATAATTCATAGAATAGTGTAGAATCGTTGTTTTTATATTATATTCGACATGAAAATCACAGACGCTCTGCGTGTTATGTAAAACACGATGCCGCAATCGGATTGGCTGAGAAAAATTTACCCTTCGAGAAAATGAGGTTACTTTTTTACTTCCGGGCGCGCGATTCAAATTGACGAGCTCGCCGTATTTGCTGAACCAGAGTGCAAGCCGCTGGCCACTGCTGTACTTCAGGCAAGGGAAGGGGTGATAGAGATATGCTGGTGCGACTGACACACTCGCTACTCTGCCCCAGTGGGCAGTGTACAGTTTGTTCTACACACATTGGCTACTACTTTTGCGACAGAAATTGGTGAGAATGGCTCAGTTTCGGTACACTATCGAAGACATGGCTAATATGCACCTAGCTTATGGTGCAGAAAATGGCAACGGGAGAGAAGCCACAAGGATTTATAGCGTCCGGCACCCTGATCGCCACCAACCTCATCATTCATCCTTCATGTCAATTGGCAGGCGACTGCGTGAAGGAGGGAGCTTCGTGCCTCAGATGCAAGAGGCTGGCAGGTCGTCTTCGGTACGGATCCCAGAGTTTAAAGAGGCTGCATTAGAAGAACTAATGATAAACCTGCAACCAGTACGAGGTCTGTCGCGAGGAATGTTGGCACTGACGATGTGGAGGGTTTGGAAGGACGAACAATTGTACCCTTACCTCAATCAATTGGTGCAAGAACTAACACCTCTGGATTACCCACGACGCCTAACATTTGCAAGGTGATTCTTAAAGAGCTATGGAAATATTTCACACTTCTTGTCATCGCTCCTCTTCACGCATGAAGCTTCGTTTACGAGAGAAGGGGTGGCTCATTATCTAGGAAGATGGGTGGGCCAGTTAAATGACCTCCACGCTTGATCGATTTAAATCTCATGGACTTTTTCTAGTGGGGTTACGTGAAGACTTTTCTGTATGCGAACCCCGTAGAAAGAATATATGAACTTATAACAAGAATGCAGGCAGCCGTCCAGGTCATTCGCAACACTCCACATATCCTGAACAGAGTCCAAATGTGAGTAATACACCGCTGATAATTGTGCATCGAAGTTGGAGGGGGCATAATTAACATTTACTGTAATCAAACCATTGGGTGTATTGTTTCTTACGTTCGGTATTTCATACCATTTACAATGTTGTGAATGAATGAATGCACGATCGTACAATGGCATCTTTGATTATGTCAAATAATAAACAAAGTTATTGAGACGAGAAGAAAACCTACCGGGTAGATTTCATGACTGACAAGTATGTCTTTATTACTGTGTGTCCTTGTACTGTATGTGCAATTGCGGCTGCTTAGTAAACACATTTGGATATTGCCCGAAAGGGACAAGGACAATTCTGCGCGAAGCGAAAGAGTAAACTTGCGCATTCCCGCCAGCATATCTCTGTCTCCTTCTATCGCACTCCCTTCCCTTGCCTGAAGCACAGCAGTTGCCAGCGGCTTGCGCTCTGGCTAAGTAAATACGACGAGTTCGTCGATTTGAATCGCCCGCCCGGAAGTAACAAAGTAACCTCATTTTCTCGAAGGGAAACATTTTCTGCCCCAATCCGATTGCAGCATCGGCTTTTACATATCACTCAGATCGTCCCTGATTTTTTGACGGTATAATTAAGTTACACCCTGTATAGCACACCTTAATTTGTAGAATAATCTTGTCGTAATATGACAAAGTTCCAATACTTGTCTATGTTAACTTTCCAAAGTTCAAAATTTCACAAGTCCGCACTATGATAAATATCTCCAGTGCGATCGTTCTCACTTATATTAGCCGACACTACCGTCGTGGTTCCCGTATAACTTTAACACATAGACCATCCTCTGGTCTCGAACTGCGGCCCGTCCTTCTCTCTCAAATATTCGAACAAGAAAGTCCTGGACCGAGACCCTCTCATCTCCCACCTAGTCTTCTCTCGATAGCGACCTCTTCATAAATTGCGGGAATCTTTTGGCGACTGATTGTATAATAAATTTGCCTGGGGTACTGCAACTTTTAATTGTTTTCTGAGAACATGACAAATTCCTGCGTCTTCTTTTGGACTCAAATCTCTTGTGTAATTTCTCTATTTATTTATATACCCAATTGAATTAATTACTGAGTTTCCAAATCTCGCATTGGTTGCATTAAACCACGTGATTGACTCTAACCCTTCTTTTAGTCTTCATAAGTGTTCAGTCTCGTGACTGACCTGTTGCCAATGATAATCTGTATATCGGCGTGCTCTATGTTATCTCGTATCTTTATATGTTGCTTGTTGGCGAGGGTGCTTACTCTGTCTATACCAGTTCTCTGCAGTCTTAAATGCCTCGAGATAATACTGCTTTGTTTATTTCAATAACTGCAGTCGCTACTTCATTGTTGGTGAATCCTTTGCCGTTTCTCCCTCCTTACTTGCTTATAAAACTTGCCTCTTCCGTGTCTTCAGCTACTCAATACACTATTATAGCATTCATACAGCGTAATTCCAATAAATGCTTTTTTCACAGGCACAATTCGGGGTTTGTACATTGGAACTGCTCGTGGCATCATTTGAGTCGAGCAGTGGCCTTCACAGTATGTACTAGCCAAGTGTCATGGTAAGGTGTACCATACCAACTGACGAACCCAATGGTACATCGGGGTGAAACGCTTGTAAATGAATTGAGTTAACCGGATCAATTTTTGGAAATTTCATCAAGTTATTTTATTTTGCGTATGGCTTTTAGCTCCGGGTGTGTCCGAGAACATGGTCGGCTCGCCAGTAGCCGTAGCTATTTCAATGTGGACACCCATGGGGTGAGCTACAAGTTCCGTTCAATTTCAAGTAGTTCCAAATTTCGCTGCCAGATTTCACTGAGACCTAGTGGTGAACGTTGGAACTTTGACAGAGCGTTTCAACGAAATCTAAACTGCAAATTTAGCTTCACATAAGTCAAATTAGAGGAAGGTTCTTTGACATGCCGTCAATCTATGACATAGGACCGCCGGCTTTACTTCCCCTCCGAAAGAAGACATACTGAAGGATTTTAACGCACTTAAGGAATCCCACGACTTCGGCCGGGTTTGAACCCGCGATCTTGGGCATAGAAGCTCAGCATTCTACAGACAACGCTACCCAAGCCGCTATTTAAACAAGTGTCCATCTGCTATATAACAATTAGCGTCGTCACCAAGACAACTAACCAATACATGTGCATCCAAAAGATTATTTACAAAGATTAGGTTGAGGACATTATTGTAAATCGTAGTGGCGAGAAAGTACTTACGTAGTAGAAGTCGAGCAAATTTCACTAGCAACGGTGGTTTTAAGAAGCACATCCAATTATGCACTTGTATATGTTTTCATCAATTCTCCCAATGGTAATTGTTTAATAGGACGATTCTGGGAAGGGATTTAGGAAGGAAACAGACCATAGACCTATTGAAAGGACCGTCTCGGCATTTGCCTGGTAGTGAAAATGGAAAAATCACGAAATCCATTTTCAGACCGAGCGAAGTGGGATTCGAACCCACGTTTTCCCAATGCCAGCGAGTCACGAAGTAAGTTAGCGTGTTAGAACTCTAGGTCGACGTGGTCTGTAAAGAAACACTCATAAATTTCTACTTGCCACGTTATCCATGGTTTGAATTTTTTCTATACCTCCGTGCGTTTTCTATCAGTTCCTTATAGTGTTTCCGGCATACGCTGCAGGTGATTGAGTGATTGAAACTTTAGTACCTTAACGACAAGCGACTGTGTATCGTGTGAACCATTATTTTCAATTACGAAGTTATGTATGGTATAATCACTAAACCCAATATTTATTCCTGTCATTTGCGGATCACCCCTATCGATTCCTGAGCCGATGAGTTATTTCTAAATAACGAACTCTCTTAGCAGAGCAAGAAACTGGTATTATTTTCCTAATTTATTTGTGTAGGGTGACGTATAACAAACGATGAGTGAGAAGACGAAACTACGTATGTCCATGATCCCATCAGATAGCTAATTGCTTATCTGTCGATCCTAGTTCATCTTATCTTGGGTAAAATTGAAATTAGAGGAGAAAGTGGTAGGTTTTAGCGGAGAGATCATTGAAGGGTTACGTAGCCTTGAGATTCAAATGGTAACTGCGATCTACTAATAGAACAAAGACCAAGGTAAGCTGAAACACTTTTCCATCGCTTGAAATAGATTTATAAGTCTTCAATCAACCGGCGTACATTACTGTCACAGAATTATGTACCGTAATTCGTCATCACTATTTACTGTGCATGTCGCTTTCTTCAGGATAGGAGTTTCCTTCTCAATTAAATATGAATATACTTTCTAAGGTATTCACCACAATACAAATTCTGAATACTGCGACATACGAACCCGGTTCCCTTGGGTCGTCAGTTGATTTCGTGCTGCATTTACCATGAACTATAAATTCAGCACACGCCGAGTAAACACTGTACGTCGATACGCTAGTCAAGTACGCAGTTATTTCATCACCACTTCCTCTTTGAACTCTAGATTGTCACCCCTTAACATCCTGTTGACCCCGAGATGCTCCATCAACGTTCCAGTCGATTTAAATCGAAAGCCGTGGAGCAGATCTTGAATTCTAGAAGCAGTGAGAGTGCTCTTGTCCACCTGACAAATTTTTACGAGCATTGGAAGACAGGAAACAACCAGATTTAGAAGCCCGTGAAATTAATTATTTAAAATGTATTTAGTATTTATCATCATCATCTTTATTTCCCCTTTTCCAGCTGACACTGGGTGGGGGCAAATATGGTTCCTCTCCACTTTATTCTGTCGTTCCACCATTCCTCTTCCAACACGGTGTTCCAATCCAGGTTCCGTTTACTAGTGCTATTCTTCACCTAGTCCATCCAACGCATTCTTGGTCTTCCTTGTCCTCCCTTCCCTGCCATCCATCGTTCCAGTGCTCGCTGGTGTATTCTTTGGAATACACGGTAAGACAGAGTAAGCTTTTGCTTCTCTTTGCTTTAGTTCATCCCTTCCTTTTTTCGCAAACACCAACAGTGATCTCCTGATTTCTCTTTGTCGGTATTGTGACCGATCAGGGGGCTAGGGATCGATAGCATGCCGAGTTATCAGAGACCTCAGGATCGATCGCATACCGGGCACGCATAATTTGCGGTGTTCTCAGTGCCGAAATTATGGGGGAGCCATATACAAGGAACACGATAGTGCTTGGACCGGAATGAATACGACATCTGAGTTGCCAGTCCAATATGATGTTAAGAACAATAATTACTCTACTGCCCATAGCACTAAGAAAAAACACGGAGGTTTGGAATACGAGCAGGACAACAACGTAGCCTTACTGGGTGAGGCCCGCATTTCCAAGAATCTTGTGCACAAGAGCTCCTATTGTTTAGCCAGCACACTTATTGTGCAGCTGAAGTGCTGGATTTACGACACCCTAGCCTCGATAATCCTCCAGCACTAGAGCCCGCGGAATTAGACAATGTAAAGTAGCGCCGAGATGCTAATTTGAGATCCGCCTATGGAATAATTGTAATAGAAAGGCCCAATCAGAGAAGAGGCGGAGAAATGCATTTCGGAATATTAATCACGGCCCAAGCCCAAAAACTACCAGAGTTACGGGGATATTACTGAGTCAGCCGCGGAGGAATATTTCCCCCCTCCACGACACTCAAGACATGGCGCCAAACGAGGATCTACCCTGTAGCGTCATGATGCAATTTGATTTGAAGAGGTTCCTGCCGATCGATTTCGAATTTAATCCTATGAATATTGCCGTCCTCATCTTGACCTACAAGTTGCACCAAAAATTATTGCGGTGTGACGATTGCCATGGGAGCGCACTTGACAGAGGTGACAAGTCCATTGTCCCAAAGTTGAGGGTGGATATAGGCACTGAGCGCACACACTAGTCAGTCAGTTTTGCGGCCACACCGGACATAGTCCACGCTGCTCGCGACTTTGATACCGCGTAGCCGAGTGAGAAAACATTTTCTAAGTGATAAACTTTTATCGCCCATCATTCAAACTTGTGGCTAAATACCCACAGAGGTCATGATAGTTATCGAAGGCAAACACTATTTATACAAATCTATCCAGACAGGGTTTGCCACCCACGTTCATTAAAAACTTAACGCCACGCCGTGCGGAGCCGAGAGCTCGGAGCGGCGACCAGCAGCCCATTCGAGACCCGAGCAGGGAACTTTGTGGAGCTAACGAGTTGCAAGCGAGATCGCTGAACCTATAGGCTTGTACTCATCTGTTTCGACGGTCTAGGAAATCGTAGGAAATACCAATCTAGGACTGAACGGGATAGGGGTATGTCGGCCTACTGAGGACCTGCAAGCCCGATTCGCAGTAACGGTACCGCCAGCCACATATCATAACGTTTCGCAGCGAATGAAGCCCGTGGATATAAGTGTAGAAAGTGTCTTATTGATAGGGTGTGCAAAATAAGTGCATCGATTAGTGTTAACAGTGTATTTATGTGTATGTCATCGCCTTGTAAGATGACCCAGTGGAACGACATCGGATTGATGATGGGCTAAGGGCCTTACGTCCGGGTGTCGAAGAGGTGACCCAGCAGCCGTCATGGGCCTTTCTACTCCAGGGACAAGTGATGAGTATTAAACTTTCTATATTTGGGGACGTAATGTAGAAAAGGGGACGAGATATTTGTACAGTAGTATTAGTTTTGTTTTGACCTTTGATGTCAATATTTTCGTTTTAGGCAGGGGCTATTAGTTTTTTTGTCAGCATGCCAGTCCTTTTTATTTTGTTTTGTCCGTCAGTCCTTAAAAATAATGCATGTTTGTTGGCGGATGACGGAGGTGTCTGTAATTTTTTATTTGCCAAAGACATTATAAGTTAAATTGCCGTGTGTTTTAGGATGGATTTGTTGTGGCTATATATTCATGTAAGACTAGCTGTAAGTTAAGTGTACGACCTGACAAGTAGATAGGGTAAGAATTTGTTTTTTTTGTGACATTTAGTAACGCCCAGCTAGGTAAGACTAGTTTTGCCACTTTAGGAAAATAGGTCAGATGGTTAGCGACCCATGACCCACTTTTCTTTTTCCCAGACCGGTTGCGAATTGACCAGTGAATTCCCAGGAGCGGCAAGCAGGACGATGTCTGTCACAGATTTTTTTATGTGTGTGTGCTTTAATTTTTTCCCGGCAAGGAGCCGTGAGGTTGTATTTGTGTGCATACCGGCCGAATTTTGAGCCCATAAGTGTTTCCGGATTGTATTTCCGAGGTAAGTGTTTTTCCGGATTGTATTTCCGATGTAAGTGTTTCCGGATGGTATTCCGAGGTAAGTGTTTCCGGACAGCGTAGTCCGAAGTAATTAGTATGCACACGAAGTACGTTTTGGTTCATCATGTTTGTTTTGTGTACACACACACGCGATGTGTTTTTTTTTTTTTTTTTTTCACAGGTTGGAGGAGTGCTGACGTCTCTGGTCTTGTTGCGCAGCCCTGGTCTGATGTAAAATTTATTTAAAACCCTGTAAATGTCACAAATCGTAGCATAGCCACTAAGGCGTTTTAGTAAGGGACCACATTTTAGAATGTGAAGTCATCTGTCCAGCTGGCTCGTGGAAGCGTGCTCGCTACCCATGGGGAGTGTCACCCCGGCTGGTTGGTCAAGGTCGATTAGTTTATCAACACACGGAAGATTGAAGTAGATGTTAGACAGGAGAGGGGGTTTGTTTATTAGTAGTTAGGCATGCTGGCATTTTCTCTGTTTAAGTGAGCCATTGTTGGGCTATTTTCTTTATGTAAGTTTCTGGTTCGAACCCAGAATGTTTGTGTTACATTAGGTGTAGTTACGCCCCCTGTTAATTTGCGTTATCTCGTTGCCCCGATATTTTCTATATTATTGTCCACCCGATAGGCTGAACGACCAAATGTCAGATGCCTATCAGAAAGAATACTCTCACACTATGTCCAAGTGTATTTACAGATGTGTGTGCCAGTAAGAGGAATCAGACTATTTTATTTTAGTATTTTAAGGGCAACTGCATTTTGTTTGAGACCCTGAATTTGTCGTAGCAGTTGACATTCACCGTAGTAATTTTGCCACCCCTGGCAGTCAGCTGTTAACGTTGTGATGTAATCTTTGCTTGCTCACAGTTGGATCCAATTAATGTATTGTATTTTCGTTTCTTTTAAGCTGTATTGAGGCCGATGATGAGCTCTGGGAGAGCCGTGTTTTTCTTTTACTAATTTGATTTTGTTATTTTAAACTTAATTTGTTTTTCTCTTTTATTTGGGTTTAATTTGTAACGTTATTGTAACTTGTTTTTGCTGTTGCATTTATATTTTGGTTCTTTTGAGTTAATGTAATTTTTCAAACCGGATTTTTTTGAGTTCAATAAATTAGATTTTACCTGTTAACTAGTGTACGCCATTTCAGTAGTTTAGCGAACCTGTTTCCTGTTGACCTAGGCCATTAGTGATCATTTAACGAACGAACCGCACCCGAGATTATTATTATTATTATTATTATTATTATTATTATTATTATTATTATTATTATTATTATTATTAATAATTTTTAGGCCTAGAGATACCCAGTCGGGTAAATAGCAAATATTTAGGACCCATTTTCTATTTCAAATCAGGAACAGTGGCGTACACAAGGTTTTGTTCGTGGGAGAGAAGTTTGGCAATCGCTCCGGTTAAAGTAGTCTACTATCCCCCACATGTTTGCACTACCTGATACCTAGATCTACCGATGCGGTGATCCATTTCTCCTGGTACCCACCAGTGACGCTGGAAGTAATGAAGACAGCTCACAGAGGTGACTGGATATTCTACCAGGATGATTTAGTGAACCGTAGCATTTCATTGCACCACAGGACCACCCCACATTATAGTATTTATGAAATGGCGCCCATTGTGGAGGCTAGATCCATTGTGGAAGGCGGATCTATTGAAAAAGGCGAAGATCTATGATCTAGGATGAATAATCATGTAATTATCCAAGCCAAGGTAGGAGGAGTGAATCAATAAACGAGATTGCCTATACTGGACAAAAATGTGTTTGTTTCTGGGTGAATAATTAAAATCACGCGTAGACGGCGTTGTTAAATTCACGGGTAAACCCAGATTTTTTTTTTTTTAAATAAATGTGTTTTGAAAGATAGCAGTCCAGAAATGGGAAGATTTGGTTAGGTAGCCCACACTTCTGAGAGCTAACTGCGGATTCATTAATCCTCAATTAATGAACTGTGTTGTTGATTTTTGCGAACGGATTAGGCATTTTATTAAGGCATCCCAGAGGAGTTTAAAATTGTTATATGTTATTGTATTTGGAGACCTGGATACTAGGAGGCCATTCAGGCTGGTTGTTGTTGTTGTTAACGTAAATATTGTAACAGGTCCAAAAATTATTCTGATTCCTACTACTACACAAGACAGGTGCATGATGGTGAATGGGGAACCTAGACACCCGTATTCTCAGTGATTATATTATTGTTGTGTGTGTTGCAATGGCTACTTCCGAGGAGTTGCAATTTATGTTTGATGTACTTTGTAAAAAGATTGAGGAAAGCGCGGCAGCGAACATTGAGGAGCTCAGAGACACGTTAGAAGCTAGCGACAAGAAGCTTAAAGACACTTTAGAAGTTAGTGACAGAAAGGCAGAGGAAAGGTCAGAAGCCACCGACAAGAAGCTTAAAGACACTTTAGAGGCTAGTGATAGAAAATGGGAGCAGAGATCGGAAGCCGCGGATAAGGAACTCAAAGATAGTTTAGAGGCGGTTAAGGCATAAATTAACTTAAAGACCGAGCAGCTAGGGCAAACTTGCATAGCGCAGGGCAAGGAGTTGAGGGCCGCAGTGGAGCAACTTACACGGTCCACTACAGAGCATATCGATAAACTAACACACAAAACGAGGGAAATAGAGCGCAAAGCGGACAAGAATTATCAAGAATTGCTCACAGAAGTAAATAAGGTGGATAATACCGTCAAAGCTATGGATAAGAATTTGGAAGAAATAACGAGCAATATGGAATCCATGGACATTAGAGTTACGAAACAGCTAGAGGAAGTCCAGGGGCAGATTAGCGCCGGAGCTGAACGCGTCATTGCTATGGAAGGCCGAGAACAAAATGTCACCCGACACATTAAGATGATGCAAATTGGGATAAAGGAATTGAAAGAGGAAATCGATGGATTAACAGAGCGAAATGAGGAAGACGCCCACGAGAATAAGAAGGGAATGGAAAAAGAAATGGAGGCCAACCTAGAAAGAGTCCGGAAGTTGGAAATGGAAATGATATCGAGAATTGAACGCCAGGAGGCAAAATTAATTAAAACAGACCTGAGAGGGCAGATTCAGGACGAGGCAATCCTCGAACTGCAAAGTGAAGCTGCACGGACGATGGACGACGCCCGGAGCAATAATAATAATAATAATAACCCCCGGAAGACAGGATGTCAGACACAGACGACGCCAGAGCCGCCGTTAAATGGATTACTCGGATTTCCAACAAGCATAACACTCGGGACGCCGAAAGCCAGAACTTCGACGCCGAACGACGCCGCGACGCCGACGCAGCTTGTACATGTGATCAGGACCGGAGATGACCGCCCAAAACGATACAACGAAAATAGCGTCATGACCCCTAAACAATTCATTCGCGAACTGGACGCTTACATCTTGGACAACCGCATACCGGAGGAAAGGCACTTGCGCACGGTGGAGAAACTTTTGGAAGATGCCCCCTTACAATGGTTTCAGAGTTTCCGCTATACTTTTCAGTCACTGGCAGAGTTCAAAGAGGCTTTTCTAAAAACTTACTGGAGTCTCGAGCGGCAACAAAATTTGAGACTGGAGTTATATTCCCGTAAGTTCTCAACGCAAAGCCCGACACAATACGCGGAGTATTTCATTGCGCAATTTGCCAAGATGAGAGAACTCGATGATCCCCCTTCCGAGCGCTCTCTGGTAGCCGCAATAGGTAAACCGCTACCTGTTAAAGTCCAAGAGACGCTTATCGCCGCAAACGCTCAGACAGCAATACAAACGGAGGGAATTTTGAGACAGCTGGACCACACTAGCGCGCATTTACAGCGCATGAGGCCCACTGAACAAATTCATGCGACGGAAGTCCAAAGAAGGCCAGCCACACGGGAGCAGGGGACCACTACAGCGAGCGCGCCCCACGATAACAACTGGAGGAGATATGAGAACCGACCGCCGAGGGGTTATGAACCAAGGTACCAGGCAAGGGGAGAGCGAGGATGGAACAGGCAGTACCATCCTAGAAGATTCCGCGGACGTTGGGACCAAGGACGCCACGACTCAGCGCCATACCAACCGCAAGAGGGAAGGCATGGAAGCTACAGGCCACGGCCGGCCCAACAGGGAGACAGGATTTCCAACGAACAGGCGCGGACGGACCTCGAACAAAGATACGTGGAGTCTCAACAATATCTAAAAGAACTCCGCAGTATGAACGGAGATGGACAGGCAAGGACCGAAGCCGACAAATGGAGAGAGGCTATCCAGCATCGCGAGGACCCAGACAGGCACTATCAGGGAGCCCAGAGCTTAGAACTCCAGCGGGAGAGAGAGGAGGCACCGCTCCGGAATAATGGGGCGAGCAACAACAAAAAATCACAGTTCTAGAGAGGGAGAATATTCCACCGACCCCTGAGATTGGGAGAGTACGTTTTAGTGAAGAAACCTGCCGTATCAAACCCTTCAGCGCGATTCTACGCAAAATTTGCCGCCATTTACGAGGGACCTTACGAAATTATTCAATGTTTGGGAAACAACGCTTACAAAATTCGAGAATTAGGAGGACAGAACAAGGTCACCCACAACGCGTAAAATTTGAAAGTATACTACCCCAGCAATGTATTAGACGAACCGCCGCCTGCCCAAGTGAATGCCATTACGGACGAAAGAAGCAACACCGAAGAGCGACCCCACAGATGTGAGCTAGTTACGCTGAGGGACGAACTGGGAAGGCTACTCAGCGCAGCCTTGAAGACCAACGGGGATTTGCGAAAAGAACAGCGCGAACTATTACAACTCCGAGAACTAGATAGAGAGAACCCCGCTGAGGAGGAAGAGAGAGCGTTGAACTCGGCATTATAATACCAAATGACCATGGTATTAGGATTGAAAAATGGTACTGTTTCCGATCGTACATATTTTTCAAACTGAGCAGGGGGAAATTGTGACCGATCAGGGGGCTAGGGATCGATAGCATGCCGAGTTATCGGAGACCTCAGGATCGATCGCATACCGAGCACGCATAATTTGCGGTGTTCTCAGTGCCGAAATTATGGGGGAGCCATATACATGGAACACGATGGTGCTTGGACCGGAATGAATACGACATCTGAGTTGCCAGTCCAATATGATGTTAAGAACAATAATTACTCTACTGCCCATAGCACTAAGAAAAAACACGGAGGTTTGGAATACGAGCAGGAAAACAACGTAGCCTTACTGGGTGAGGCCCGCATTTCCAAGAATCTTGTGCACAAGAGCTCCTATTGTTTAGCCAGCACACTTATTGTGCAGCTGAAGTGCTGGATTTACGACACCCTAGCCTCGATAATCCTCCAGCACTAGAGCCCGCGGAATTAGACAATGTAAAGTAGCGCCGAGATGCTAATTTGAGATCCGCCTATGGAATAATTGTAATAAAAAGGCCCAATCAGAGAAGAGGCGGAGAAATGCATTTCGGAATTGTAATCACGGCCCAAGCCCAGAAACTACCAGAGTTACGGGGATATTACTGAGTCAGCCGCGGAGGAATATTTCCCCCCTCCACGACACTCAAGACATGGCGCCAAACGAGGATCTACCCTGTAGCGTCATGATGCAATTTGATTTAAAGAGGTTCCTGCCGATCGATTTCGAATTTAATCCTATGAATATTGCCGTCCTCATCTTGAACTACAAGTTGCACCAAAAATTATTGCGGTGTGACGATTGCCATGGGAGCGCACTTGACAGAGGTGACAAGTCCATTGTCCCAAAGTTGAGGGTGGATATTAGGCACTGAGCGCACACACTAGTCAGTCAGTTTTGCGGCCACACCGGACATAGTCCACGCTGCTCGCGACTTTGATACCGCGTAGCCGAGTGAGAAAACATTTTCTAAGTGATAAACTTTTACCGCCCATCATTCAAACTTGTGGCTAAATACCCACAGAGGTCATGATAGTTATCGAAGGCAAACACTATTTATACAAATCTATCCAGACAGGGTTTGCCACCCACGTTCATTAAAAACTTAACGCCACGCCGTGCGGAGCCGAGAGCTCGGAGCGGCGACCAGCAGCCCATTCGAGACCCGAGCAGGGAACTTTGTGGAGCTAACGAGTTGCAAGCGAGATCGCTGAACCTATAGGCTTGTACTCATCTGTTTCGACGGTCTAGGAAATCGTAGGAAATACCAATCTAGGACTGAACGGGATAGGGGTATGTCGGCCTACTGAGGACCTGCAAGCCCGATTCGCAGTAACGGTACCGCCAGCCACATATCAAACGTTTCGCAGCGAATGAAACCCGTGGATATAAGTGTAGAAAGTGTCTTATTGATAGGGTGTGCAAAATAAGTGCATCGATTAGTGTTAACAGTGTATTTATGTGTATGTCATCGCCTTGTATGATGACCCAGTGGAACGACACCGGATTGATGATGTGCTAAGGGCCTTACGTCCGGGTGTCGAAGAGGTGACCCAGCAGCCGTCATGGGCCTTTCTACTCCAGGGACAAGTGATGAGTATTAAACTTTCTATATTTGGGGACGTAATGTAGAAAAGGGGACGAGATATTTGTACAGTAGTATTAGTTTTGTTTTGACCTTTGATGTCAATATTTTCGTTTTAGGCAGGGGCTATTAGTTTTTTTTTGTCAGCATGCCAGTCCTTTTTATTTTGTTTTGTCCGTCAGTCCTTAAAAATAATGCATGTTTGTTGGCGGATGACGGAGGTGTCTGTAATTTTTTATTTGCCAAAGACATTATAAGTTAAATTGCCGTGTGTTTTAGGATGGATTTGTTGTGGCTATATATTCATGTAAGACTAGCTGTAAGTTAAGTGTACGACCTGACAAGTAGATAGGGTAAGAATTTGTTTTTTTGTGACATTTAGTAACGCCCAGCTAGGTTAGACTAGTTTTGCCACTTTAGGAAAATAGGTCAGATGGTGAGCGACCCATGACCCACTTTTCTTTTTCCCAGACCGGTTGCGAATTGACCAGTGAAATCCCAGGAGCGGCGAGCAGGACGATGTCTGTCACAGATTTTTTATGTGTGTGTGCTTGAATTTTTTCCCGGCAAGGAGCCGTGAGGTTGTATTTGTGTGCATACCGGCCGAATTTTGAGCCCATAAGTGATTCCGGATTGTATTTCCGATGTAAGTGTTTTTCCGGATTGTATTTCCGATGTAAGTGTTTCCGGATGGTATTCCGAGGTAAGTGTTTCCGGACAGCGTAGTCCGAAGTAATTAGTATGCACACAAAGTACGTTTTGGTTCATCATGTTTGTTTTGTGTACACACACACGCGATGTGTTTTTTTTTTTTTCACAGGTTGGAGGAGTGCTGACGTCTCTGGTCTTGTTGCGCAGCCCTGGTCTGATGTAAAATTTATTTAAAACCCTATAAATGTCACAAATCGTAGCATAGCCACTAAGGCGTTTTAGTAAGAGACCACATTTTAGAATGTGAAGTCATCTGTCCAGCTGGCTCGTGGAAGCGTGCTCGCTACCCATGGGGAGTGTCACCCCGGCTGGTTGGTCAAGGTCGATTAGTTTATCAACACACGGAAGATTGAAGTAGATGTTAGACAGGAGAGGGGGTTTGTTTATTAGTAGTTAGGCATGCTGGCATTTTCTCTGTTTAAGTGAGCCATTGTTGGGCTATTTTCTTTATGTAAGTTTCTGGTTCGAACCCAGAATGTTTGTGTTACATTAGGTGTAGTTACGCCCCCTGTTAATTTGCGTTATCTCGTTGCCCCGATATTTTCTATATTATTGTCCACCCGATAGGCTGAACGACCAAATGTCAGATGCCTATCAGAAAGAATACTCTCACACTATGTCCAAGTGTATTTACAGATGTGTGTGCCAGTAAGAGGAATCAGACTATTTTATTTTAGTATTTTAAGGGCAACTGCATTTTGTTTGAGACCCTGAATTTGTCGTAGCAGTTGACATTCACCGTAGTAATTTTGCCACCCCTGGCAGTCAGCTGTTAACGTTGTGATGTAATCTTTGCTTGCTCACAGCTGGATCCAATTAATGTATTTTATTTTCGTTTTTTTTAAGCTGTATTGAGGCCGATGATGAGCTCTGGGAGAGCCGTGTTTTTCTTTTACTAATTTGATTTTGTTATTTTAAACTTAATTTGTTTTTCTCTTTTATTTGGGTTTAATTTGTAACGTTATTGTAACTTGTTTTTTCTGTTGCATTTATATTTTGGTTCTTTTGAGTTAATGTAATTTTTCAAACCGGATTTTTTTTAGTTCAATAAATTAGATTTTACCTGTTAACTAGTGTACGCCATTTCAGTAGTTTAGCGAACCTGTTTCCTGTTGACCTAGGCCATTAGTGATCATTTAACGAACGAACCACACCCGAGATTATTATTATTATTATTATTATTATTTTTAATTTTTAGGCCTAGAGATACCCAGTCGGGTACAGTATATGTCTCTCACACTACCTGTAAGTCTGTTCTAGATATATATCTTCCATGACCCACCTAGCGTCATCTAGCAGCGAATCTCTGAAGTTCCTCAATTCTTCCCTGTACAAGAGGACTTCCTTATCAATTTAGCCACCAGATCTCGTCGCTATCGCCAGCTATCATCTCCGTGATCAAGAGAACTTCGTCTACTTTTTCACCCTCCAGGCTGCGCTAGTGACCCCTACTATCAACTCTTTGAAGACCATTTCATCAAGAGAAATTAATTTTTCAATGTTGGCTATTCTTACATGTATTCCTTTCGTCTCCTACCCCCACTCTTTTTCCCTTCCCTGGTCTCTTCGCGCCCCGTTGAGCGGGTCTCACTTGTACGTCGGAAGTCAAACCAGTCAGTTGGAGCTTTACTAAAGCTCGCCTCCTCTACTCAAGAGGCAAACTTTTAAATTCGACGCCATGTTCGAGTTTTAGAATCAACCGTCAACAGCAACATCACCTTCTTCATGACGCAAAGATAAGTACCGACTTCATGTTTTAACCACATTCTCATCGCTTTTAAAAGGCTTAATGCTTTTATTTGGATTTTATCGACAGTGAATGTTGCTATGCGATAAAATAACTGCTTTCAAGAGATCTTCGTGATCAAACTCAAACTATCAAGTCTAACTTTCAAAATGAAAGATTTTCTGAGAGGCTATCTCACATCGAGGGATATTTCTAAAATACCCACTGTGTATATAATCTAGTTTTCCGCCGAGGGATTCTCTACCCAATTTAAACAACTCATCATTGCTCTGGAACCTTCCAGAACCTTCACCCTATCTACCAGTTATACTGTCATGTATTTTCCACTTCATATGGGAATACTCTTTCAAACTAAGGAATCTTCCTTATGAATTGCTAATCAATATCTAATTTTTCTTCCTCCGTTGGGATTTTTCTGGTGCATTCAACTATAACCTACAAGTTTTTCAAGCAATAGGCTCTCGCAAATCTAGTGTAACTAGTTATTTTCCACCATTGCGATAAATTTCTTTGCCATCAACTTTTTGTGCTACCACAGTGAACTTTTCAACTATATCAACAGACTATAGTGAAAACAGTGCCTGTTCAACTTTTCATCCGCGTCGCGCTCGTCCGAGGACAATAAATACGGCCATGAACACTCTTCCACAATACCATTTGATCTTTCCCAAACTAAAATAATAAAATTGTTACTTTAGGTCTTTTTTCAATGAGGTGTCACTCTCAATAAGTGCCTTCCCTTACTTGCTCCACGTATAACGAATTAATGTCTGTAAAACTTCGTGTCTAGTACACGCCTTAAATTATATTGTTTCTCCCTTCTAATTAGGGAATACAATTCTTTCTACTCTAAAGTGAGTTATCTCTAGGTTTCACGAAAGGGAAATTTGCCCCATTTTTCTCGTGATCCCTACTTAAACATAGGAGTTCTAGAAACTTCCTTTCAATTTTTCTCTTCAGGTTTCACATTAAGTGACCTGCCCTATTTGTATAATCTCCTATGTATAATCTACCCACGTAGTTCTGTATCAATACAAGAAGTTATAGAAACTTCTATTTCATTCTTCCTGTTTTTTTGTTGTTACTTTCGAAGTTGTTATTTGTTCATATTTCTAAGATACCTATCTAGAAATCCTTAAAGTACACATCTTGTACTTGATTTATTGGTTAACCTTAATTACGTCAATTATATTTAAATTTCCGTAGCCTCCGTGGCTTAGGCGGCAGCATGCCGGCCTCTCACCGCTGGGTCCGTGGTTCAAATCCCGGTCACTCCATGTGAGATCTGTGCTGGACAACGCGGAGGCAGACAGGTTTTTCTCCGGGTACTCCGGTTTTCCCTGTCAAAATTTCATTCCAGCAACACTCTCCACTATCATTTCATTTCATCTGTCATTCATTTAATCATTGCCCCAGAGGAGTGCGTCAGGCCTCGGCAGCCGGCACAGTTCATATCCTCGCCGCTAGATGGGGGCTTCATTCATTCCATTCCTGACCCGGTCGGAGACTGGAAGCAGGCTGTGGATTTTTCATATTTAAATTTCCCATTTGTTAATCTTAACAACATTTCAAAATCTTACGAAGATTTTAAAGCATATAAAAGGTTTAAAACCAAAGGAATTGTCAATTGCCTGGCGCAAGCTTAAGATGTTTTCGGATGTCTGCGACCCCAATTGTTTATAAAAATCAAAATTATATATGTGTTACATAAACAACTTCCTTTTACATTGTTAAATAAATTAAGATTTGTACTTTGCTTGATCATTTCTCTAACATAACGGTTAGGCAAGATCCTGTCTTCGTTGACTCTTCCTAGGTTTATGCCCTCTTTAATAAAAATAAATCCATTGATAAGGTTTTCACCACTTGTTGCATTTGAGCATGAACTCTTAGTTATCAACTTAGTAAAGTCTCTCTTAATTTTAATAGCTAATTCTAACTGGCAAGTAAGGCAAGCATAGCTCGCTACGCCAGCTTCGTGCTTGTGGAGATTCTCTCTACCACTTATGGTAGGTTTTTCAAAATTTAAGTGTTTCTCATTGTCTAAACTTTTAGTCGGCGCTTTGCTGGGTAAAAGCTTAGTCATTTCTAAATGCAACTATTGGTACACTTACCAAAATTATTCCCAAGTGTATAATTGCTTTATTCCTATCCTTCTTGTAAGCATTTGGTCGCTCTTTAGAAATTCTACAATTTCAAGACCTAAAATATCAAGGCTTATTCAAATTATTTGTACTCTTCAAAATACTTGTTTAGAAACAAACTTCTTTGAACAGATACACAATAAATCTGTTACTCTTTGTCTTGCCAGACCACCACCCTTCCCCATAGTAGGTATATTTATGCTTGAGAGGGAATACGCTATAGCAGCTTTCTTGCGAACAGCCCAAGTTCCAGCTGCGTTTCCTGTCAGCTTCGCCCATGTCCCTACCCACTTTAGGTATCGGAAAGCGGATTTGCAGTGGCAGCTGCCTTTGAGTATATTTAAAGTTAAAATTATAACTTCTTTTGTACTCTCGTCCTATTTCTCCATCCTTTTTCTCCAGTCCGAAACCCACTTCTTTTTCTTCATCAACTTCCCTTGGGGGTTAGGTTATTCCCAAGCTAAAAATCTACCCACTCGCCTTGGTAGCCTTACTTCATTCATCCGTTTGACATGTCTTTCCAAATTATTTCAGTCGATACACTATGCACTCTCTGTTCGTAATTATAAAGATTATAAACACATACAGTAGAACGTCATATGTAGAAATTACACATACAGTATTTTCATTAAAAGGAAATACGATATGTTAAAGAAGATTCATATGTAACCCAACATTATTTACTACATCCCGAAGATCTGATATACAAATTGTATTAACACACATGTGACACATCCGCAATCATAATACTGTACTAAGCACTTGATGGTTAAATTTCAATTGTCATTGAACTATACTACACGGTTGACAACTGACGATAACTGTAGGCTAGATAAAAGGAACATTAAAAACACGCACAAACTGGTCAGCAGCTTAAACTAAATTTACACACGATATTTTGAAATAAGAATTAATCTTATTAATTTTCAGGCAACTCAGTTAATTTTTTGTTCATATACTGCATTTGCTATTTCAAATTTTTATTATTCATATTATTTTCTAGAATTTTAATGTAATGTCCAATATTTTATTAACGTTACTTTGTTATTACAAAATTACTTGTCTCTCTGTCTATATTTTTGAATGTCTTTAATATGAAGCTGAATATTATATTTTATTTACATTCAATTATATTGTAAGGATATAAATTTGAATATTTCATATTATTCTTTCAATTATAATTTATCATAGCAAACATCCATCATTAGGCTTAAGTACCTCATTAGTATTTTCAGTTCTAATTGAACTGAAGAAGACCTCAATATCAGGCAGAAACATGTACTATAATATCTATGAGATATATTTCAATTTAAGTACTGATTGAAGTATATCTTAAACTTGAGAATTCGTCTATCAATACAGACATCGACAAACATTTTGCAATAATGGCAAATGTATTTGCATTCTATCCTGAGATTGGTTTTTCCCGGGGGTTTTCTCACACTTACTCCAGGAAAATGCTGGAATGGTACGTTACGTCAGATCCCGGGGCACTAACCTGTCCCTAATACAGTTACACACTCTATTACAGGCATCGTAACCACGCAGCTTATCAAATAACTTTAACACACTCACACCTAAAACGGACTGACGAATTAGCAGCAATGTCTTGTTTTAACATAGTGGAGTATAACTACCCACTTAGTTTTGTTCATGAGCTGTTTCTTTGGATAAATAAAGAGTGGAAATAATATAAATATTACTGATTTTCTACATTAGGGAAGATAGGACACTAAGGTAGGCCTACAGTTGCTAGAAAAACCAAAAATGGATAACTCTCCTCGGTTCATTTCTGACAGAAATTCATTTATTTTCTTACCGTTCTGACGAAAATGCGACCATTCTGCAGAACATTCATAGTCAGCTCCATATCCATGAACTAATTACTACAGGCGATGATTCTATAAAACTTCTGGTATGGAAGAGTTAGAGTCAGTTCGATTCGACGCCGTAGAAAAAATGAGGCCTTCGCCAGTTCACTTACGATCTAGGGCAAATCATTCTGATGAAAGGCCATAAAGGATTACAAACCCACCAAATTGTTATGACGTACTTGTCCCGTTTACATAGTATGTACTTTCGGAGAGGACACAATCCTTTGAAGGGAATGAGTAGTTTATTAACAGAAGCTCTTTGGGACAGGTGTCCTCCTTTTAGAGAGACCCATTGCATAGGGTATTAATCATGCACCATACATGCGAGAAAGAAGAATGAACGATATATAATTCACCTATTATAATAAGGTCTGACGGACTGCGCTTGCCCGGTCATGAGATAAGAATTCCATTTTAAATCATAGACTTAACTTAGGTCTCATAATTGAAAGAAAGTATCTATAGGGCATCCAACGTTTAGAATGAAGCATTGGTCTTATGGCGCGTTACGACAGGGTGGCCACTCCATGACAGGAGACAGTACAAAGCGCTTCGCGTATACTTTCCGCACATTCAGCGATTGTGCAGTGTCGAAGACTTGAATTAAGCACTGTATAATAATACTAATAGTAGGCTAACATAACACATACAACGAAATTAAATTAAATTAACTATAACGTATGCTGAATATGACATAAAGAAAACAATCAAAATAAAATAAATAAAGTACAAGCACAAGGAAACGTGTGAAGTTCCGACTGCAGTTAAAGTTGAATTACGTTATTAAAGAAAATACACCTCATTGGCTTACCTTTCATGATTTATACTTTCGTTGGGTTTAAGGTTCTTAAAATAACTGAACACATTAATTACGACCTGTTTTTCCCTCCTTCTGAGCACTTGACCACGCTTTCTTTTCACAAAACTATCCATTGTTGTACGTGAAAAACGTAAAATACAACACGTTAAATCTAACAGAACTGCTGCACACACACTCAAGATAGAGACAGCCGAACTACTGAAATACAAGCTCGAATGGCACAGAAATAAAGCTGTGAGTAGCAATCGGCACCCCGCTGCCCTTCGAAACTTCATGTTTATAATCCGTGGTCAATGAACAGCCCGGCCTGTGTAAACAATTAAACCTACACTCTGGGTAGACAGGTAGAAATCTTCTTCCAACATTCCTCTACAACTCTCAATCTGACATGACATGGTTATCTTTAAAAATAGAAAAGTTGGCAGCATACGAACTTTTTCAATGCTGCAATGGGGTTATGAGAGAATATTCAGAAGTTTTACCTACATGAAAATTGTAATATTGCCAGTATAAAATATTTCAATAATCCATCATCAAGACGGCACATTTAGCTACACGTGTGTGAAAAATAGGCATCACAAAGTCAATGCAACATGATATAAGATCGATTTTACTAAAAAGGGGACTCAGTTTATAGTTTTTTAAGAAAATATGGATATCTAATTTTTCTAGCATTTCTATCAAGTTTACGTAATTCTAATACAGGACCAACAAGATCGGCAAAACATAGTTCTACCCGAATATGCTATTTTTTCGACAATGAAAAGTTTTCGACTGATATGGCAACAGTGGAGTGCTAGAAAATGACAGCGTCATACATGTCTCGCATGCAACAGAAAGAGAGAAGAATATCCCTAACCAGTGCTTCATTCTAAACGTTGGATGCCTTATAGGTCTTCATTATGGTTCCTACTATGAAATGAAACGAGGTGCTGAAGACAGAGAACATTGGTTGTGGAGACAACTGAAAGTTGATTAAGTCTTTGCTAGATTCATTTTCTGAGATTCATCTTCAAATTCAGTTTTGACAAAAAAGGTAAAAGGACGTGACTCCAACAGTTGGATTTTCTTTAATTTTAGCCAGCTTATCTTGACCCAATTACATCCATTTTTTCGATTCATGATCATGCTTTCAAACATGACAAAACTGAAGAACGACGTGTTGTCCGTCTGATGAACAACAATGGGTTTTCTCATTACGTTAATGCAGCCCTCTGCAGTGTAAAAACGATGCTGAAATTTAAGACTCACCTTTAATGTCCGCAAAGTTGCTATCATTGGGAAGAAAACTACAATCATCCAGTAGCCTATAACATGCTAAATATTTTTGACATGTGAACTGTACTTTAAATAAATATATCGATAAAGAAAGATTGCTTTCATTGCAGATTAGTATCTTAGATACCATACAACAATCCCCTTGTTAATACTAAGAAGTTCTTCTATTTATTTTATTTTTTGAGTCTTCAGTCTTTTGATTGATTTGATACAGGTCCCCATGCCTCCATGTATGAGCTAGTCGTTTCATCTCTACCACACCCTACATCTTTGGCAATCTGTTTAACATACTCGTATTCTAACCTTGGTCTACCCCTTCAGTTGTTGTCCTCGACCCTTCCTTCAATAACTAAGCTTGCTATTCCTGGCTGCCTTAGTACGTGTCCTACCAACCTATCTCTTCCTTTCATTATTAGTTGTCAGGAACATCCCTACTCTCCCCCTCGCCTTAATACCTCTTTGTAAACCTATGCACCCGTCTGATCTTCATCATTCTCCTGGAACACCACATTTCGAACGCTTCAATTCTCATATTTTCTCCCGCACCAATAGTCAAAGTTTCACCTCCATAGAGAGCCAAGATCGAGACAAAGGTGGAAATGCTTTCCTTGCCTATGCTAGCCTACTTTTTATATTCTCTTTACTTCGTCCATCACTGGTTATTTTGCTTCCTAAGTAACAGAAGTCTCCTACTTCCGTTAGCTTTTCGCCTGACAATTTGACGTTCATAAGGGATTCTGATTTATTTCAGCTGCATTCCAAATTTTTGTTTCACATTTATTAATTTTCCCCATTGAGCAAGCTGGTTTCCAGAAAAATCGAATTTGCTGTGATCAAGTCCTCGCTCTTACATCTCACATAGAAGCTGGTTTCCAACTTCACCAGAAGACAGCCGTTGCCTTCTTAGATTTAACTGCTGCGTATGATATAGTTTGGAGAGAAAGTCTACTGTATAAATTCCTAAAAGTGATTCCCTGTAAATCTATGGCCCAGCTTATTGACAATATGATTAACAACAGACATTTCCAGGTTGTATTGGGATCTAAAATCAGCAAACGAAAGAAGCTAACTAATGGCCTCCCACAGGGTTCAGTACTGGCTCCTCTCCTCTTCAATCTGTACTTATCGGATCTACCAGAAACAAACTCAAAAAAGTTTTGTTATGCTGATGATCTAGCATTGGCCACTAGACACCAAAATATGGAAGATTTGGAAAATGTACTTGAAGATGATTTGGGTAAACTTGGAAGATATTTCCACAAATGGAGGCTCCAACCCAGTACTACAAAAACTGAGGTATCTTGTTTCCACCTGAGCAACATATCGGCAAATACCCAACTCAATGTAAAATTTGAGGGGAAGATTTTGAAATATAACAAGTTCCCAAAGTACTTAGGAGTAACACTGGACCGAACACTCTCTTACAAGCAACACCTCCAGAGCACAGAAGCTACAATTAGAAGCCGCAACAATATATTGCTAAAGCTATGTGGAACATCTTGGGGAGCTTCTGCCACTACTACAAGATGCTCTGCCTTAGGTCTAGCCTTCTCTGTGGCTGAATACTGCGCCCCAGTTTGGCTCAATAGCCCACATGTCAAACTCGTTGATACCCAGTTGAACAACACCATGAGACTAATCACTGGTTGTATAAGAACTACACCAGCATATTGGCTTCCAGCCCTCAGCAATATTCTTCCACCCCACCTTCGTAGAGAAGTTGCCTTGCTACGGGAGTACTACAAGATCATGGATCACCCTACACTACCTATTCATGAAGACATCCCCTCTCTTCAAATGAACAGGCTCAAATCCAGGAAGCCACCCATTTGTCATGCCCAGAGGCTTGTAAGAAACAATTTTGATTCCAGCATGCAGTGGATTACTGAATGGACACTAAAAGCTTGTCCTGAGTCGAGCTCCTTCCTGGACCCTACAAGAACATCCACTCCAGGTTCTGATCTGCCTAGGAGGGCTTGGGCAACTCTCAATAGGATTCGGAGTATGCAATGGAACTTTGTTCGAATGGGGAAAAATGTTGTCTCCTCAGTGTGATTGTGGTGCTCCTAATCAAACCATCCAACACATTACAACTGACTGTCCTCGGAGGGCATATGGAGGGGACTGGATCGACTTCCTGTTGGCGACATCTGACGTGGTCCAATGGATAGACTCATTAGACCTGAGACTGTAATAATAGTGTAAACAGTAAAAATAATGTACAGTAGATTTTAAAGTGATCTTCTTTGTAACTTACTCTGAAATCTTGTATTGCCAAACGATAAATAATAATATTAATTTTCATCATGAATTCTTTCCTCAAGACAGAGGCTATACCATTCAAAAACTCATTCAAATCCTCTGCCGTGTCTGCTAAGATGACGATGTCATCAACAAATCTCAGAGTTGAACTTATTTCTCCTTGAATATTCACTTCCATTTTAATTCTTTTCCAATTTCCTTCTTTGCTTGTTCAATGTAAAGATTGAAAAGTGTGGGTGATAAGTTGTAGCCTTGCCTCTTTCTGAATACTAGCTTCTTTCTCGTGTCCATCAGCTCGAATAACTGCAGTCTGGATTTTGTATAGATTGTAGACCCCCTCGTATCCCTGTACTTTATTCCAATCGTTTTCACAATTTCAAAAAATGTAGTCCAATCAACGTTATCGAATATCTTCTCTAAGTCTACAAAGGCCATGCATGATCTCTTATCTTTTCTTCGGTAACAATTCCATTGCCAACATTGAAATAATCACACTTCATTTTTAATGCCACCAAAAAATGCAAAATATTTCCATAGAACCACAAACAAGTTATGTCTTCACTAAGATAATCCTATCTGAAGTACTAAGAACGTAGAGTTGAAATACGACTTCAACAAGAAAACGACGGCCTACGGCAAATACCGTTGCTTACGCTATGTACTGGGCCAGGATACGCAAGCAGTTTTGCGCTGAAAATGAATCACCATGAAGTTCTGCCCGTGACTGCTAGGATCTCTTTGTACAATCCTAGATCCAGCATTCACGCCAGTTTAACTCAATAGTGACATTGAATATAGTGGTTGTTTACATGAATATTTTTAAATGGTTTACTGCTGTGTTCCGCTTTGTACGTCCCGACAAGGAATGTGCAAATCAGTTTCACTTCATTTGTTTCCTATCAATCAAGAATTAAGAAGTAGGAGGATTATTGGTGTTTCTCCACGAGGTGATAAGTCAGGTAGTGTGTGGACTCTTTCTAAAAGGTTGGCAGTTTGTAGTAGGCATATCAGAGAAGACAATTACAGTGTGAGCACAGCTAGAAGATTTCATTTGCCTAAATCTGTACCTTCAGTATTTACAGACTTCTCTCAGCAGTAACAAGTGACAACTACAGCTACGAGACCACCAAAACGGCGACAGCGTCAAACTGAAGACACGTTCTCATCCAAAAGAAAATGTGAGTCTCCAGAAACTGTGAGTTATTTTACCCCTATTTGTGAAGACGAGATAAATTGTAGAAGTATAGGAACACAGTTTTCACCCATTTCAAAGCCTGTGGTTAGGAAGTCTCTTCGAAAAATCTGAGGAGTGCTACGAAAGAAACTGCTAAGCGAGACGCTGTAATTCACAAGCTACGAAGAAATCTTCATAATCATCAGGCTGAATTGAAGAAATATACGACTAAGATATATGGCATGAACAAGCAGCTGTCTGAAATTCAAAATGAAGCCCAACAAGGTAGCCGGAAAGCCATTTGTTTGCTCGAACAGCTGCAAGCTTTCGGAAAGAAAAAATGTAAGTACTAAGAAACTACAATTAAAATGTTCGTGTTCTTCTATCTACCAGGCTACCGACAGGCTATCGACTGTTACATGAACTAAGTATCTTGCACCTACCTCATCCCAAAACTTTGAACTCATACGTAAGGTATTCGAAAGGAGAGACTGGCATCACCTCAATGATCAGAGCAAGATCGATCGATGGAAGAGGAAAAGTCACTGGAACACGAGAATGCAAAAATGGGCTCCCTCATCATTGACGAAATGGCTATAAAGCGTACGAAAGGAACGTAGACATGTTTATCGGCATGAATGATGCAGACTTAGACGCTCTTGGTATTGGATACAAACTAGCCAACAAGTTAATTTGCATTCCTTTCAAAGGACTACCTTCTTCTTACAGATTCCCTGTGACATTTTATTTTACATGTTCTATTTCTGGAGCGCACTTGGCAATATTGGTATTAGATGCTATGAAGGTAGTCGAAGAAAGTGGTTTCATAGAGTAACTGACTACTGACAACTGTCATGTGAATGTTTCGATGTTTGAAACCCTATACGGGGGTCGTATAATGCATGAAATTAAACATCCTCTTGATGATAATCTACCGCTCTTCATAATTTTTGATCCTAGTCACATTACGAAGAATGTACGATCGCAGTACTTGTCTAGGGAGATCTTTGTAAATGGCAACAATGTGACATGTGATCATTTGAAGATCCTTTGTAATCTTCAGAAAACTCTGGTGAGGAAACTCTCCAGGAAGGTGGTTTATCCTAGGAATTTGGAAAAGATGAATGTTTCCGGGGCCAAAGTTGTGCTTTCTCCTGAAGTTACCGCAGGCTTAAAATTATGGTAGTCGTATGCTCTGAGAAAATTAATGACAAAGGCAGTGTATTTGAGACTATTAACTTCATGGAACATTTTCAGAAATGGTTTGACATTCATGATGTCTGTAACACATCCCATGGCTCACACTCCAGAAATGACAATACGATGATTTTCTTTGAGATGGACGATGAAAGCATTGAGGACATTCAGCAATATCCCGAAAAGTTCAGGAAATTTATTAAAGAGACTTACCACGCCCTGGAGATGACAACTCTCTCTTCAGTGGCATGCATACGATATTTAATAAGCATCAATTTCCACTATGTCCTAACGAGGAATTTATCGAGTGACGATGTCGAGCTCTATTTCAGTCACCTCAGGTATCAGACGAAATTGTAAGATGTGAGATCTTGTATCCATGCTATTGAATCTACCCTTCACACTGGAATTATTGCACCTTCGAGCCATGGAAACGTCGAACTAAGGAATGAAGACCTAGTATCCAGCGTAAAGTCCAGGTTCTATTCTAGGAACCAACTTCAGACCATTTCGAAGGTATCCAGTCCTTCCGAGAAATTTTCCTAATCCAGGCCTGGCGCAGATTTTCGTCACTTGGGAACCTGAACACTGGTGTGTAGCCTCCCTTAGTTGGATAATTTGCGTTACAGTCGGGGAAAAACATTTAACTGGCATTGTTACGGTGCCGAAACATTCCTGGAAAATCAAAGTTTAAAACATGAAGCACATGTGATATTTCCATTTAATGTATTTAAAAATGCATATACCATATTTGCCAGATACGATGCACACTCGTCAGTGTGTTCTCGATTAGGAATTACAGTCAATAAACTCACCTGGAAAGGTAGTGTAATTGCTACTATAAAGCGTAGGGGAACGTGAGGCGGAATGGAACCAAGGGGCAGAAAGGAACCCTGCCGTTAAATCTATTAATTATTACTGCACTCTTACAGAAATTCCAGGAACTATTCTCCTACATGCCAGATAAAAGTTGGCAACAATGGTAGCAATCTCCATGTTTTTTGTCATGCTGAAATTACATTGCACCTCGTGTTGCTATAAAATTTCTAACTTCAGGAATTCGTCCTCCTCAATGTGAACATTCAATTTATGAAGTATTTCTCTATTCGTACTTCCTCTTCGAAATACTTGTTATTTACTAAAGCCGTCCATCAATTATATTATCTATTTAAAATACCATTCTTGTCGATAGATTGTTGAACATAACCTTGCATTGCGGAGCAGAATAGTCTGTGGGTCCATTGTGCCCCATCCTCGATGTCAAAGCCTCCTCAGTTGTGACATTTCAAGTACTTGCCCAATTGGTGCCATGATACACCTTAAATACAATGTGGTGTGAGTTGTGTTTCATTTTTATTTTAGATAGTCATAAATTACTTAGGAAGAACAGACCACAAAATGGTCTTCGGAGAGCATTGAACTGACTTTGATCAAGAAAGAAATACCGTCGGGTTAAGAAAAGCAAGCAAGGAGAACGTTGTCCCTCTGATTTTGGATGGTTATTCTACTCGCATTAATAATCTGCAAGTTATTGACTGTGCAAGTGAAAATGGTGTTGTCCTATTGTGCCTTTTCCTCATGTCTCACATCCTTCACAGCCACTCAATATGGATTCCATGAGACCTCTCAGTCTCTACTATGAGCAGGAGGCAAGAAAATGGTTGAAGATAAATGCAGGCAAAGTAAACAGTTTCACCCTCTGGTAGGTAGCGTTGTCGGGCTCTGCCTTCGTTAGGACCGCGACAATGAAATCCACTATGAACGGATTCATGTCAACTGGAATTTTGTTACCGGACATGAAAGTCTTCACCAGTGTTGACTTCATGCTATCATCCCCAACAGATAGACCAAAACCTAACTCAACTGAACAACAAGTTGACACTTCAGTTCAATCTGTTGTGCACAACCCATCTCCAAGACATTCAGGACCATCTTTGGATGAAGAGATCCCTTTAGCAGTTATTTATTTATTTATTTATTTATCGTATGGCTTTTATGCCGGGAGTGTCCGAGGACATGTTCGGCTCGCCTGAGTCTGTAGCTGCTTACAGCGGACACCCTAAAGGGTGAGCTACATGTTCCATTCAATTTCAAGTAGTTCCAACTTTCGCCACCAGATATCAATGATACCTAGTGGTAAACGTTGGAACTTTGATAGAGCGTTCTGACGAAATCTAACCTAACAAATTTTGCTTTACACAAGTTTAGTCTGTGAAAGGAACTTTTACATGCCATAAATCTATGACATGGGACCGCCGGCTTTACTGCCCCTCCGAAGGAAGGCGTACTGAAGGAATTTTGACGCTCTTAAAAAATCAAACGACTTCGGCCAGGTTTGAACCCGTTATCTTGGGCATAGCAGTTCAGCATGCTACCGACTACGCCACCGAAGCCGCTTCCTTTAGCAGTTGACCCATCAGATGATTCGCGGCCTCATTGTTCATGGAATACCCCAATTATCTGTTCAGCGATTCCGTCTACATCATTCCATTGTCCTTTCGGTTCTAAATGTCCAGGCTCAAGAGAAGAAGAGGAAAACCGACGGGAAAAGGGAAGAGCTGCAATTCAGACTTCTTATCCGTTGAAGGCGGAACTAGAAACATTCTCGACAGTTTCGAAAAGAAAGCAGGCAGAGAAAGCCAGCGACACAATTGGGCATAAATTAGATCCCTACCGAAAGGATGAAGGCTGAGTCCAAAGGCAAGAAGAGAGCTAATAATAAAAATAATTGAGATGCATCATCTGACTCTAGCGAGGACAATAGTAGGTAGTGATTCCGCCATCTCTACTCCCAACCCACTGAGTGGTGGATAGCCTCCTTGCCACAGCCAGGATCACAATTTATGTGCAGGAGTAGACAGTGATGATGGTGAGAACAATGAGTTTAAATTTGTTTGTGAATTTGGGAATATTTTGCTTAATTTGTAGACCAATTGTACTACTGTACATATTGAAAATAATTTAGAATATCTCAAGGATGGAGCTTCAGAAAAACATTGTTTACAGAGCCCTATTTAAATGTGAGAAAGGTGTAGGCTAAGATAGGCTATCTATACATGGTTCCATTCTGCCCCAACGCTTGGGACACAATTGTCCATTAAGAATGTATGATTACGGTACGGTATATACCATTTCTACCAGTTCATTTCTCATCTCTGCTATTTTCCACTAGCATTTAGTTGTAACTTATGGCATGTAGTGAAACAACAAACATACAGTAGCCTACTTTTAAAAAAATCAACCAATTAGGCTAAACCGTGCTAACATTTTTAAGTTCCATTCCGCCCCACGTTCCCCTATAAACGTACAAAGCGTAAGAAACAAAATATGGAAGGAAATATCCCTGTGAGATAAACAAGAACACCTGCCAGACTGAACATTCCCTTCGTGACAAGGGTAGGCCTATGACTGATGAACATATTGTCAAGTCTCAGCCCTCTGACCTGTCGACCGTGATCCATCTAATATTCAGTGGTTTACATATAAATCCTCGAACGGTACGGACATTCTAACAGACCATTTCATTCCAACTCCTTGTCCACAAAGATTATTTGCCATTTCGTAGACCCTATAGAAATGTAAATGTCAAGAATTCAAAATACTAAGCTCATTGGTCAGTGTGTTTTGATTGAAAATACCCTGGCTAGTTCTGACTACTTTACAACATGGCGAACATATATAAAATTACAGCCTAAAAGCATATCTTGAGCAACCTAAAGAGGATTTACTGTAGTTCATGCCTCAAAGACGTCTCTACAGTATATTATCGGTACGGGAGTTGACAGGTACGACGTGGGATTCCGTCACTGGAATTAGTTTATCTGATGTATAATTCAGCGAGATGTAATTGTCCCTACAGTATATTATCGGTACGGTAGTTGACCGGTACCACATATGGATTCCGTCACTGGAATTAGTTTATCTGATGTATAATTCGGCGAGATGTAATTGTTAGATTGGAAAACAAATTCGTAAGTAACTAGACCACGTTAAAAGAAGTGAAAAGTTCTGTGGGTGCATGACTGATGATAACGTGTGTTACAGCGATAAAGAATACGTAGGTGCCCAGCACAGAATTATTTATAATATTCCATTGTTGATACAGAGGTATGGAATGTGTACTAGGAACAGCCTTATGGCGACAATATAGGCTAGATACAAGTTACCCTCCTGTTAGGAGACGATAAAGTATCTAGTTTGAACTGGGCGTTATGTACCATAAGGAAGATTATACTGTAGTGGCTTTTGATTGCCTGTAAGCAGCTATAACCCATTTACAATACCTGTGCCGCAACTAAGTTCACCATCAGGTAGCGTAATTAAACGTGTTGATAGGTTTCTAATATAGGTAGGCTACTTTAAGTTCTGACAATAAAATATTTCATCTGTTTGGGTCAAATGAAGTTTGTGTGAACATTAGCACCTTAGATGAACCGAATGTAGGATTCTTCATTTCCCTGCTCTAGATGCAGGCACCATTATTTATTAATTTTATCTATTGAATCGCTATGATTAATAGTAACAACTTATTCGACCATGACGGTCAACTTGTAAACATATGGCAAAGAGTAAATGTTGAGCATCATGGTTGTACATGTTTTACTGTTGTTACAAACATATAGCCGTAAGTTATATCAATACATCCGTGTGCATTTCCAGGTGACTGAAATTACTTCATTTGGTTTATTAAATGACTGATTTGGCGTACTGGTAAGGTGTTGAATTGATTTTTAAGTGCCCTTACTCTTTCTTCTAGTTTCCAGATCATAATGGAGGAGCAACCATCGATCATGAATGAGCCAGAATTGTTGACTCAAACACATGAATTCTCTAACGTGGTAAGTTGCGTTTTAATTCGTATAGGCTATGGTGTAACATTGCAATCCTTGTGATGTGTATGACAAGCAAGTGTTACTGACTTACCGGTAATACAATACTTAACAGTAAGTGGTAGGCTATGTGTCTGTTAGCTTCTACTTTTTATGATAAGTTACAGTAAGTTCGTAGTCGTATTTAACTTTGAGTCATACTTGTAATACTCTGCAGGAGTCAAATGAGCTGTTGCCCTCTGATAACCTGCTGGACGAGGATGTTGGTATATTTGATATTGAAAGGATAGCAATTAAGGAGGAACATGAACTACAGGTAATTATAGGTTCTGCATTACTTCTCTTATAATGGTACGAATGATTTAAGATTGAATATTAGTTGGAAGATTGGATTATTTCTTTTCTACAAGAACTCACACTAGCTGATGAAATTGTATTGATACTGTAATTCCACTCTGATGGCACGCTAGATCATACTATAGGTGGCCGTCAGCAAACATATTCTTAAAGAATGATCATCACTACATTTTCTTCTTCTAATTTTTTAAAACGTGACCGCCAACGGTACAGACAGAATATCTTATTTACAAGGAAGTTGTGCAAAGCAATTGCATGACTAATTTCGAAATGCACTTATGCCTTATGGAGGGTCACGCTTAAATACGCACGTGAGAGAAAAAAGGGATTCCTTTTTCTCATATTCTTTCCTACCAAGTACACTCTGCAGACACATTCTCTAGTTTGTTGTATAGCCCTTTAGGTTTTTAGATAAGACTACTGTGGGTATGGTTTAAGTAATGCAGCAGGTTGGATGGATATTAGAACATAAGCCCTTTCGCATGGGCTGCTCCATGTTTGACTTCAATTCTTCCTTCTAAGCTCCTTATTCTTTGAGGATTAATGGTATGTTTTGATTTTTTCTTATTTTATATTAACTGTACTAGCAATGTGTTACTGCGTTTTTTAATCTCCACCGTGCCCTAAAATTTTAATACAATTGACCAATCCAACATGCCGGTGGCGCGAAATATTTCACCGCTATTTAATATCTCCGATTCATTTACTGATATGACCCCGAAATGTTGCATGGTGATGGAGAATACTACAATAAGTTAACTTATTTGACTTATAAAAAGCCTGTTCCATACAAAACCAGCAGGGCGGCCAAGCAATGTTTAAATATGTCAATAGAATTATCCCGCGATTTAATCATCCGAACATAGCAAAACGTGGCACGTATATGATTTACATGATTTAATCCACTGGCATCTAACTTAAATCCATTGTTTTCACATATTTAATATGGCGGCTGTGTGTAAGTTTATAGTTAATTTTTTCTTGTCGTACTTATGCGACTGAATTCAAAGTTTTTATAATGATCCGACACAATAACTTTCATCTACTGGTGCATAACTCTCTGGTTAACATACAGAACAATCCAATATGGTGATCATCCGAAATAAATTACCGATTCTCAATACCTCAATGTCACTTATAGAACTAAACCTCGTGAGCAGAAAACTAATTTGGGGGCGGCGTGAAATGTAACTATTTAAATGGATTTTTCTGGCAATTTCCATTGACAAACAAATAGTCCCTCCAATTTATTTTTTCATTCTCGTACGGGGTTTATACATACAGGAGGAATTATATCTATTGTACCCGTATTGCTCCAACATACCACTGGGTCGAAGACCAAAATCGATCTTCGTGAGATCCAATCACAAACAAATACCACCGCAGACATGTACTTGAGCTAGTCCCAGCTCACGTATGTTACACTCAGGGCATCGGGTACGGATTGGATGCAGTTAAGAAACTAGGCCAAAACGCTCGTTAATTAATGAAAACAAAAGTTATAATCTACAGCAAGTAACCAAAGATTTAAAATAACAACATGTCTTTGAAAGATTCAATTGTCTAAGAAAAATCGCTGAGTAATGTAACAAAAACAACATTCCTGAAAGAAATTAAACCCCCTTAAGCTATCCTTTCATAGAAAGAAAGTGGTGTTAGGGTAGCGTGCCTACCTCTAATCCGGAGGCCCCGGGTTCGATTCCCGGTTCCGTCGGGGATTTTAGAAACTAACGTGAGGGCTGGAGCGGAGTGCACTCAGCCTCGTGAGGACTATTGAGTGGCTGTCTGACGGTGAGACTGCGCCCCGATCACGAAAACCAAGATTAACGGCCGAGGGGACTCGATGCGCTGATCACGCGTCACCCCAATATTTGCAGGCCAAATGGCTGGGCAGCGGTCGCTTGGTAGGCCTAGGCCCCTCACGGGCTATAGTGGCAGGGGTTATTATTATTATTCATACAAAAATCGCGGAACTTAAAAGCCAAGGAATGGCACAAAATAAATTCCGATGCAAGTACAAATGTTATTTACACATCAGGTTTAATCCCATTGCTCCTATTTTCTGCAGCAGACAATTAATCCATTGGCGTTCTAAAACATTCAATAGAGTCCGACTTATAAAGCAAAATAAGTACATTTTGGGTTATGTTGATACCATTTCCAACATTCAAATAATGTATAAACCAATCTAGCATAATCCTGTTGTTGTTGTTGTTGTTGTTTGAGTCTTCAGTCTTTTGACTGGTTTGATGCAGCTCTCCATGCTTCCCTGTCCTGAGCTAATCGTTTCATCTCTACATAGCTACCACACCTTACATCCGAGGCAATCTGTTTAACATATTCTAACCTTGGTCTACCCCTACAGTTCTTGTCCTCGACCCTTCCTTCCATAACTAAGCTTGCTATTCCTGGGTGTCTTAGTATGTGTCCTACTAACCTGTCTCTTCTCTTCATTAGCAGTCGCCAGAAACATCTCTCCTCTCCCACTCGTCTTAATACCTCTTCGTTTGTAACCCTATCTACCCATCTGATCTTCATTATTCTCCTGTAACACCACATTTCAAATGCTTCAATTCTCCTCCTTTCTGCTGCACCAATAGTCCATGTTTCACTTCCATAGAGTGCCACGCTCCAGACAAAGGCTTTCAAAAATGACTTCTTAATACCTAAATCTATATTTGATGTCAACAGATTCCTTTTTTGTAGAAATGCTTTCCTTGCCTGAGCCAACCTACTTTTTATATCCTCTTTGCTTCGTTCATCACTGGTTATTTTACTTCCTAAGTAACAGAAGTCTCCTACTTCCTTCAGCTTTTCACCTGCCAATTTGATGTCCATAGAGGTTTCTGATTTATTTCGGCTGCATTCTAGTATTTTTGTTTTACAATTATTAATTTTCATCATGTATTCTTTCCGTAAGACGGAGTTTATACCATCCAAAAACTCATTCAAAACCTCAGGCTTGTCGGCCAAGATGACGATGTCACCAGCAAATCTCAGAGTTGAAATTATTTCTCCTTGAATCTTCACTCCCACTTTAAATTTTTCTCTAATTTCCTTCATTGCTTGTTCATTGTAAAGATTGAAAAGTATGGGTGATAAGTTGCAGCCTTGCCTAACACCTTTCTGAATATCAGCTTCTCTCTCATGACCATCAGCTCGAAAGACTGCTTTCTGGTTTCTGTATAGATTGTAGATCACCCTCCTATCCCTGTACTTTATTCCAATAGATTTCAAAATGTCAAACAATTTAGTCCAATCAACGTTATCAAAAGCCTTTTCTAAGTCTACAAATGCCATGAACGTTCTCTTATCTTTCCTTATTCTACCTTCCAAAATCAGCCTAAGACTTAGTACAGCTTCCCTTGTTCCGACATTTCTCCTGAAACCAAACTGGTCTTCACCCAACTCCCTTTCTATCTGGCTTTCAATCCTCTTGTAAATTATTCTCGACAGGATCTTTGAAGCATGAGTAATCAAGCTGATTGTACGGTAATCTTCACATCTGTCAGCTCCCACTTTCTTTGGTATAGGAATGATTACATTCTTCTTGAAATCTGGGGGTACCTCACCTGTCTCATAAATCCTACACACCAAGTGAAACAGCCTGATCAGACCTTCATCTCCTATGCAGCGTAGCAACTCAATCGGTATATCATCTATGCCTGGTGCTTTGTTCCTGCTTAAGTCTTCCAAAGCTCTATCAAATTCTGATCTCAATATTAAATCTCCTTTCGCATCCTCATCAATTTCCTCCTCCCTTTCCATAGCATGATTCTCAATCTCCTTTCCCTTATACAAACTCTCGATGTAAGCTTTCCATCTCTCAACCTTTTCTTCCCTATCTGTTAGAGGCTTTCCATTTGTGTCCTTAATATTACAGCACTTAGTCTTCTTTCCCCAAATGTATTCTTAATCCTTCGATAAGCTGTGTCTATTTTTCCTAATTTCAGACAATTTTCTATACCTGCACATTTCTCTTTCAACCATTCTTCTTTCGCTTCCTTGCACTTCTTGTTGACCTCATTTCTCAGACGTCTGTATTCTGCTTCCCCCTTTTCATCTCTTTCATTCTTGTGTTTCCGCCTTTCATCCATCAATTCTAGTATATCCTGAGTAATCCACGGTTTTCTACCTATTCTTTCGTTCCTACCAATGTTTTCTTCTGCGGATTTTGTTATTTCATTCTTCAAATGTGCCCATTCGTCTGCAATTGAAGTTTGTTTAGGGTTTTTCATTAGTCCTTCCTTTATACTCTTCTTGAATCTTTCGTTTACATCCTTTACATTCAGTCTGTCTATTGCCCACCTTTTTGGCTTTTGACTTTTCTTCAGTTTCTTCAACTTTAATCTGCATTTCATTACAACCAGATTAAGGTCCGAGTTTATGTCAGCACCAGGATATGTTTTACAATCCAAAATCTGGTTTCGAAACCTCTGCTTGACCATAATGAATTCGATTTGGTAACGCCCTGTTGCAAAATCCTATATTTACCACGCACCAGACATTTTACGCTATGCTGTATAATTAATAAAAATATGTCGACAAATATGCGCAACAAGATCAATCTCACCTGTATCATAATCGTATGCTTACAGTCCATCATCTGTTTCACCTTTAAGTCGCGGTGTTTAATATCTCATGTAAATTTCATCTGCATTCATTTCTGACCAGCATGTTTGATTACATTCTTAATCAACATAACATTCGGCTATACAAAATGCTGTTATACGGGGTCTTTCACGGCCGACGCAGCGCTGCAGGTAGAAAGTTGAGCCGAAGGTCAGACGAGCACATGGCAAAGTGGAGCTGAGACGGTTGCCGAGTAAAGTTGACTTCGCTATTACGTTGATAGCGTATTTTAAGTTATAAGTTTTGTAAGTTTATAACGTGTGTACGTATTAATGGTTATTGGTTACGATGTGTACGTGGTTATTGTTTAATTGTTATTGTGTTTCAAAAGTTTATAGCGTGTTATTGCTAAGCTTTTGTTTCAATTTTTATTTACGGAGAAAATTGAAAAGTGAGGTTTATGCAACAAACCCTCACACTCTAGATGGACTCACACTAAATATCACGACAGAAATTGAGCCTATTTCGGCTGATGAACTAAAGCGTGTGAATGAGAATTTCCTTAGACGATGCCAGCAATGTGTAGATGCAGGTGGAGGACATTTATAACATCATCTGTGTAAAGGTGAGTAATTATTTTACTTTGATTATGTGTTATTATGTGTGGTTGTTATTTACATACGATTCGTACGGGCGCTCTCCCGACCCCAAGCTCAGCAAGTGCTCGTCCGACCCTCCACGCGCCGTGCGGCCTTTGAGTGAAAGACCCTGTGGTGTATTTTTGGAAATACACGGAAAGACTGAATTATTTTTTGCTGCTCTCCATTACTTCGTATTAACTCATTTATTTACATTTTCTTTCCGCATACACCAACATCGAACTATTACCTTCTGTTTGCCCCGTACATTTGTTCATTTTTCTTGTAAGTTTGTTTCAGAAGCACATATTCTGCTGAACCAGTCTCGCAGCGTCTCATCGCCGCCCTCCGAACTTCCATTGCCTCAAGTTACGAAGACTTCGTCTTCAATCCGCCAGGCGCCGCATTCTTCGTCAGCCGACTACTCTGCGAAGAAGCTTTACTTTCATCAGATATTTTGTTATTGTTATGCTTATCATGCTTGTATAACTTCTTTCGTTTCCCTCCTCTATCCCCTCTCCTCCCTTCCCCCCGCCCGCCTACTTCTGACGTGTGCGTTGTCGCTCTACTTTCGGCGCGTCACTACGCTCGCTCACTTGACTCCTCGTCTCCGTGCCGAGAGCAACTGCTCTCACTCTCCCTTGTGCTTCAGTCGTCAGGACCTCCAGTTGGAGCCTAACTAGGGCTCGTCTCCTCTCCTCGAGAGACAAACTTTTGAATCGGACGCCATGTCCAGATCTTAACTAACGGTCGCCTGGATCGCCTACCACAGAAATGAGCTAAGTACTATGTTCTTCATATTTTAATCGCTTTTAATTAGCTATACGCTTTTAATACCGTTCTATAGACAGTGAGAAGTTGCCAAATGTTGTACAATTGCAATCTTCGCGGGATTTTCGATGTCAGGCTTTGTCTATCTAAGACAGCTAATCTTGCAAAAGAAAGCAGCATTTCTTGTTCATGTTAACTGAGAATGAGCCTCTCACACCGTGGGATTCTTATTGAACTAAATACTGTCTATAGAAAACTTAGCTCGTTCCACCGCTGGACTTTATTTACCCAATTCAACAGTTATGATTGTTCTGGAATTTTCTACGCCAAACAAATCATCCACAAGCTAAACCTTCTAGTATTTTCCACTCACATATGGGAATACTTTTTCTAACCAAGGAATTTTCTTTATGAACAGCTAATGAACACCTAATTTGTCTTCCTTAGTGGAAATTCGTCCACTGCATTCAACTATAACCCACAAATTTGTCAACGCAATAGACTCTCTCAAACAAAAATGCAACTAGTTATTTTACACCACCGTAATAACTTTCCTTTCTATAAACTTTCTGTGCTACAATAGTGAACTTTTCAACCATGTCAATAGACTATAGTGAAACCAGTGCTCGTTCAACTTCTCATCCGCGCCGCGCTCGTCCGAGAAAAATAAATAAGGCCAAGAACCTTCTCCACAAAGTTCCTATTTCCTCTTCCTCAACCACTCTTTACTAACAAATTAGGTTAATCTTTAAATTTATGTTTATTTCAATGAGGCCTCGCCAAACCATAGGCGCCCTCCCAACTTTTCTCCATTTATAACTTATTCACTGTGTTTAAATATCAGCAGTTAGAAACTGCATATTAATCTATTTTCTTTCTTGCTAGTACAGGAATTGTTTATGTTCTAAGTACTCAACTTTTCATTAATCTCGTTGATCGAGGTTTCACGAAAGGGTAACTTGCCGGATTATTCCTCGTGATCCTGTTTAAACATAGAAGTTCTAGAAACTTCTTCTTAATTTTTCTCTTCAGGTTTCACAATAAGTGACCTGCCCTATTTGTATAAATTATGATAGTAATTTCTGCATCGATATAAGAAGTTATAGAAACTTCTATTTAATTTCTCTCTCTTTTTGGTTGTTGTTATAATTTCGAAGCTGTTATTTGTTCATACTTTTAAGATGCCCATATAGGAACTCTTAAAGTACACACATGGTACCTGACCTATTGTTTAACTTTGATTACGTTAATAATCTTTAAATTTTCAATTTGTTAATCTTAGCACCATTTTAAAATCTTATGCAGATTTTAGTGCATATAAAAGGTTCCAAACCAAAAATTGTTAATTGTTTAGTGCAAACTTCAAATGATTTAGAAGGTCTGAGACCTCAATTGTTAAAAATATCAAATTATACATTTGTTAAATTGATCATATTCTACGCATTGCTAAATAAATCAAATTATATCCTTTTGCTTCAGTATTTTCTATAAAATAACGGTTAGGCAAGATCCTGTCTTCCCCGACTCTTCCTATAGGCTTACATTTAAAAAACTCACAAATCAAATTAATAACGGTTCCACTATTTGTTGCATTTGAGCAAGAACACTTAGTCACAAACTTATTAAAGCCTCTCTTAGCTTTGATAGCTAATTCTAACTAGCCAGTAAGGCAAGTATAGCTCGCTCCGCCAGCTTCCTGCTTGTTGAGTTTTTCGCTACAACTTATGGTTGGTTTTCCAAATGTAAGTTTTTCTCATTGTCTAAACTTTTAGTCGGCGCATGCTGGGTAAAAGCTTAGCCATTCTTAAATGCAACTATTTGTGCTCTTACCAAAATTATTTCCAAGGGTATAATTGCCTCATTGCTACTCTTCCTGGAGATATTCGGTCGCTCCTTAGAAATTCAACAATTTCAAGAACTAAAACATCACGGCTAATTCAAATTGTTTGCATTCTTCAAAATATTTGTTTAAAACGAACTCCTTTGAAGGGATACATAGTAAACTTATCATTTCTTTCTTTACCAGACCACCACCCTTCCAATAGTAGCCGAATCTTGGCTTGGAAGGGAAGGTACTATCCAATCTCGCCGGCAAATAGCCCAAGCTTCAGCCGCATTTCCCGTCAGCTACGGCCAGGTCCATACCTACTTTAGGTGTTTCACGGGCTTTGCGGTGACACTCGTCTCTAAACATTGTCTTTGTTTGCTGTTAGACTCTCGTCCTATTATCCACACTTGTTCCTTAGTCCGAAACCCACTTCCTCTTTTCATCTTCCCTTGTGGGCAAGGTTAATTCCTAGCAAAACCTACCCAAACTTTGGTCCCAGAAACCCAGCTGAGTCCATTTGTCAATATTTTGCAAATTATTAATATCTACTTTGAATCTTTCAGCTATAACTTCGCAGTGCAGAGCTGATGAAGGCGATAGAGGTCGTTCCTGTCTTCTTCAACCTGTCTTACTTGCAGCCTGTCTTCTGCTGCCAACCTGACAGCATTTTCAAAATCTTGCTACAGTTTCGTAAGTTACACTTCAATTTACCCATTTCAACATGCCAACTGAAAAGGATGAAACTCTCATTGGCAGACGTTCTTCCTATAAAGGACAACTCACCAGATTTAGAAATTTTCTAAATAAAATAAATCCCGCCGATTGTGATCTAGACGTCTTGACACAACGCCTTAAGTTGTACGAACGGTCCTACGATTACTATGACCAAATTCAAACAGACATTGAATCCGCCTGCCCCGAACTTCAATCGGATCGGGACGAGGTTGAACCCTTGTATTTTGAAGGGATCGCAAAGGTCCACCAACTGATCCGTAGTATCTCAGAATCGGACACTAGGGTCATCAATCCGGCCCAGTTTGCACCGGCTTCAGTTCAGAAGGACAACCCAAAACCGTTACTCCCTAAGATAAGTCTACCTCACTTCACAGGCCAGGAATGTGAATGGTATTCCTTTTACGAACTTTACTGCTCCCTTATCCATGAAAACAAAGTCATTCTCGATATCCACAAGTTCTATTACTTGCGTTCGTCCTTGGAAGGCCAGGCCTTGGCTTTAGTTGAGTCACTTCCTTTAAGCGCAGAGAACTACAATATTGCCTTAGACCTTCTTAAAGAGAGATATGGTAATGTACGTTTGTGTGTTGCTCGCCACATTCGCTGCCTGTTCAACTTACCAGTCGTAAAACCTAAAGACGTCACCTCTTTAAGAGACCTGGTAGACTCCATGCAATTGCACGTTAGAGCGTAATATCAACTCAAGCAGCCAGTCCAAACTTGGGACACCGTCCTTATTCATCTAGCTACATCCAGATTCGATCTTTCGACGTTAAAGGCTTGGGAAATCGAACTCACTCACAAGGATGAGTATTCTTTCGAGCATCTCATCGCGTTGCTCAACAGCCGGTGCCAATTCTTTACAGCACTCTCATTTCAGTGCGAAAGAGTCGAAACTAGTCCTCTGTGTCACATCCTGGATAAGAAACATGTCTCTACAAACGGACATCAGCACCCATCTGTCGAGAAAATGCAAACCCGTTCTGCTTCTTTCAACCGTCCAAGAGAACATATTAGGCCGCTCAACAAATCTTTAAAATGTACATTCTGTAAGGTTTCTCATGCTTTGTACTTGTGTAAATCCTTTAAAGAATTGTCTCTTGACGACAGAAGGAAATTTGTGTCAAATAATAAATATTGCTATAACTGCCTGTCATCTAAGCATTCTGCTTCTAATTGTTCGTCTTCCAACCTCTGTTTTCATTGCAAAAGACCGCATCATTCGTTATTGCACTTTCATGATGAATCGAGGTCACTAGTACCTGCTTCTTCAAACTCCATGCAGAGCAGCTCCGAACAAACTAATGCTTCTTCCTGCATTTCTAACGCCAGAACTTCTCACAGTGCGCAAGTCCTGTTGTCCACTGTACAATTCGAAATTCTGGATAGATTTTGAAATTGGTTTCGAACCCGCGGTCTTATCGACTCTGCCTCAACTCACAACTTTGTTTTGCAATCATTAATCAAAAAAAATAGGCCTACCTGTAAACCCTACTTCCATCAATGTATCCGGCATTGAAAATCTGAAAACTCAAGCTTTGCAGTCCTCAAAATTAAAAATTAGAGACATCTGTCAAAGAAACACCTATCTTAACTTAAACTGTCTCATTCTCAACAGTATTGGTAAAGACACTCCAAGTCACTCTGTCGACACTTCCGGTTTAAAGATTCTTTCGCATTTAAGGTTAGCTGATCCTCAGTTTAATAATCAAAGCCCCATTGATATACTTTTCAATGCCAATGTTTTTTGGAATTGTCTTCGTAAACAAGTTCGCAAACTATCTTCAACTGTGGTCGCCAGAGACACCGATTTTGGTTGGGTTGTTACTGGTCAAATCCAACGTCCCAGTCTTCAAACCAACTCACAATGTCATTTTGTTACCGCTGATATAAATTCCTTTTCTAAAAAAGAGAACACTGATGTTTCCGATCTCAGCACGTTTCAAAGCAGCTTGTCGAAACAATGTCTTCGTGTTAGCAACTATGCCACTGCCGTAAGCTACTCCATGTGTTTTGTTTCATTCTCGAACAAAATGGCAGTTCAAGTTCGCCTCGCCTTGTGTCGCTTGATTTATTGTCTTTTGTCATTTTTTGTAGCCGGTAATTGGTTAAACCTTTTATCGAAAACCATCTTCTCTTTGCGTAAAACTACGGCTATCAGTCACCAACACTTTGTTGTAAGCTGTGTGTTGCTTCTCTCTCTGTACAGTAGGATGGCCACGGCCGCCTCCTTCCTACTTCCTCACACGCAGAAGCAGCATTTGAAGCCGTCTGATAATCTGCGTTCTCAAACTTCAAGAATAACTATTCTTGCCCCTAATTTCTCTCTCAACCTCCCAGTGTTTCTCCGCTGTTTAGGATAATTAAGCTTTTTTCTATTGGCAATTGTTGGATTCCGTAATCCTCAAAATTATTTTACACTAATTACTTGCTTTGTTTCATATGTCCTTAAATTGGTTTTTCATGTCCAAACCACGTATGACTGCATGACGTTTTACTTGAAGTTCTGCTTTAAGTCTCGGCTGATTGCATTTGTTTTGTTTATTTATTTATTTATTTATTTATTTATTTTGAACTGCTTGTTCGTCAATCTTGTTTGTATACAAGCTCGGGTAAGGCCAAGCATCCGTTTACTTCCTCTATATGTGACAAAAGTCATGACGAGTTTGTCTTATCTCAACTCGGGCTCTCTGCCAACTATTGTAATGCGGGTTGCTACCATAATTTGGGAAGCCTTCTACTTCCCCCCTCATAAAAACTGGTTCAGGTCAATGACTTCTCCAGCTATTCATACTCGTTATCTCGCTGTACTATGTGGGTCAAGGATTTGTTTATTTACTTTCCTCGCTCACATTCGCACGCCCGGGTTGTTTTGATCCTCGTTTCACAACATCATTACATATTTTTTCTGCGCACATGTATTGCAACTATTTCGCACCTTTGTGGTTTGTTGTTAAACAAACTTGTTTTTTCTCGTCGTTACATTCGATGTACCTTCATATATATTCTTGTTACTTCACGTTTTTTGCTTATATAAGCTTTTCTCTAGTTAACCCTTTTGGTGCGCATTACAATTTAAGGTCATTGTTTATGGCTACTAGATTGTTGTTACTTATGGAGTTCTTGCCTTCTACTCGCATAGTTCTTTGCTTATTTGGTATATTATTAGTCTTAATCAATGTACTTGCTCCTACATGCTTTGTTTACATTTGTTAATGCTCTCTTCGCATTTTGTCGCGATCTTCATTGACGCTTTATTTCTCGCAGCTTCTAGCTACTTTTTGATTGACGGCGTTGTTAATTCGTGCCCGTCGCCCCCGCATTCTAATAACCCTGATAACTTGCTTCCACTTACACCTAGTCAGATCCTCATAGGAGCCTCCCCTTTTTTCCTTTCTCCCTCTAGCATAGATCTTTGGCGAAATGATCGATTGTTACCCAGGATGGAATGGAAAAGTCGGGGAGAGGAGGATCTTGATAACAAATGGGTATATGATAAGACCTCTTTCATATTTTGTTCTTGTTCCTTGTTGGTGTTTGTCGTTCCCCAACATGGTGTATTTTTGGAAATACACGGAAAGACAGAATTAGTTTTTGCTGCTCTCCATTACTTCATATTAACTCATTTATTTACATTTCCTTTCCGCATACTCCAACATCGAACTATTACCTTCTGTTTGCCCCGTGCATTTGTTCATTTTTCTTGTAAGTTTGTTTCAGAAGCACATATTCTGCTGAACCAGTCTCGCAGCGTCTCATCGCCGCCCTCCGAACTTCCATTGCCTCAAGTTACGAAGACTTCGTCTTCAATCCGCCAGGCGCCGCATTCTTCGTCAGCCGACTACTCTGCGAAGAAGCTTTACTTTCATCAGATATTTTGTTATTGTTATGCTTATCATGCTTGTATAACTTCTTTCGTTTCCCTCCTCTATCCCCTCTCCTCCCTTCCCCCCGCCCGCCTACTTCTGACGTGTGCGTTGTCGCTCTACTTTCGGCGCGTCACTACGCTCGCTCACTTGACTCCTCGTCTCCGTGCCGAGAGCAATTGCTCTCACTCTCCCTTGTGCTTCAGTCGTCAGGACCTCCAGTTGGAGCCTAACTAGGGCTCGTCTCCTCTCCTCGAGAGACAAACTTTTGAATCGGACGCCTTGTCCAGATCTTAACTAACGGCCGCCTGGATCGCCTACCACAGAAATGAGCTAAGTACTATGTTCTTCATATTTTAATCGCTTTTAATTAGCTATACGCTTTTAATACCGTTCTATAGACAGTGAGAAGTTGCCAAATGTTGTACAATTGCAATCTTCGCGGGATTTTCGATGTCAGGCTTTGTATATCTAAGACAGCTAATCTTGCAAAACGAAGCAGCATTTCTTGTGCATTTTAACTGAGAATGAGCTCTCACACCGTGGGATTCTTATTGAACTAAATACTGTCTATAGAAAACTTAGCTCGTTCCACCGCTGGACTTTATTTACCCAATTCAACAGTTATGATTGTTCTGGAATTTTCTACGCCAAACAAATCATCCGCTAGCTAAACCTTCTAGTATTTTCCACTCACACATGGGAATACTTTTTCTAACCAAGGAATTTTCTTTATGAACAGCTAATCAACACCTAATTTGTCTTCTTTCGTGAGAATTCGTCCGCTGCATTCAACTATAACCTACAAATTTGTCAACGCAATTGACTCTCTCACCAAAAGGCAACTAGTTATTTTACACCACCGTAATAACTTTCCTTTTTATAAACTTTCTGTGCTACAATAGTGAACTTTTCAACCATGTCAATAGACTATAGTGAAACCAGTGCTCGTTCAACTTCTCATCCGCGCCGCGCTCGTCCGAGAAAAATAAATAAGGCCAAGAACCTTCTCCACAAAGTTCCTATTTCCTCTTCCTCAACCACTCTTTACTAACAAATTAGGTTAATCTTTAAATTTATGTTTATTTCAATGAGGCCTCGCCAAACCATAGGCGCCCTCCCAACTTTTCTCCATTTATAACTTATTCACTGTGTTTAAATATCAGCAGTTAGAAACTGCATATTAATCTATTTTCTTTCTTGCTAGTACAGGAATTGTTTATGTTCTAAGTACTCAACTTTTCATTAATCTCGTTGATCCAGGTTTCACGAAATGGTAACTTGCCGGATTATTCCTCGTGATCCTGTTTAAACATAGAAGTTCTAGAAACTTCTTCTTAATTTTTCTCTTCAGGATTCACAATAAGTGACCTGCCCTATTTGTATAAATTATGATAGTAATTTCTGCATCAATATACGAAGTTATAGAAACTTCTATTTATTTTCTCTCTCTTTTGTTGTCATAATTTCGAAGCTGTTATTTGTTCATACTTTTAAGATGCCCGTATAGGAATTCTTAAAGTACACACATGGTACCTGACCTATTGTTTAACTTTGATTACGTTAATTATCTTTAAATTTTCAATTTGTTAATCTTAGCACCATTTTAAAATCTTATGCAGATTTTAGTGCTTATAAAAGGTTCCAAACCAAAAATTGTTAATTTCTTAGTGCAAACCTTAAATAATTTAGAAGGTCTGAGACCTCAATTGTTTAAAAAAATCAAATTATACATTTGTTAAATTGATCATATTCTACGCATTGTAAAATAAATCAAATTATATCCTTTTGCTTCATCATTTTCTATAAAATAACGGATAGGAAAGATCCTGTCTTCCCCGACTCTTCCTATAGGCTTACATTTAAAATACTCACAAATCAAATTAATAACGGTTCCACTATTTGTTGCATTTGAGCAAGAACACTTAGTCACAAACTTATTAAAGCCTCTCTTAGCTTTGATAGCTAATTCTAACTAGGCAGTAAGGCAAGAATAGCTCGCTCCGCCAGCTTCCTGCTTGTTGAGGTTTTCTCTACAACTTATGGTTGGTTTTCCAAATGTAAGTTTTTCTCATTGTCTAAACATTTAGTCTGTGCATGCTGGGTAAAAGCTTAGCCATTCTTAAATGCAACTATTTGTGCTCTTACCAAAATTATTTCCAAGGGTATAATTGCCTCATTGCTACTCTTCCTGGAGACATTCGGTCGCTCCTTAGAAATTCTACAATTTCAAGAACTAAAACATCACGGCTAATTCAAATTGTTTGCATTCATCAAAATATTTGTTTAAAACAAACTCCTTTGAAGGGATACATAGTAAACTCATCATTTCTTTCTTTACCAGACCACCACCCTTCTACATAGTAGCCGAATCTTGGCTTGGAAGGGAAGGTACTATCCAATCTCGCCGGCAAATAGCCCAAGCTTCAGCCGCATTTCACGTTAGCTACGGCCAGGTCCATACCTACTTTAGGTGTTTCACGGGCTTTGCGGGGACACTCGTCTCTAAACATTGTCTTTGTTTGTTGTTGGACTCTCGTCCTATTATCCACACTTGTTCCTTAGACCGAAACCCACTTCCCTTAACTTCTCTCTTCATCTTCCCTTGTGGGTAAGGTTAATTCCAAGCAAAAACCTACCCACCCTGTACTTGTCTATAATATTTGTCAATGTTTGTCTACACGTGGCTTCTCATTTTCTTTTTAACCATATCTTATACAGCAATTTACAATCAGATTCTCACCTCCGTTGGCCCTCTCAATGTTTATATTCGAAAACAAAAATATGAAAAGAAAAAAAAGAAAAAAAAGGTTGTGCCAGCAACTTCAAAATGAATTCTCAGTAGCCCAATTCTTTATGTATTCTCCTGATATTAGCCATATCCTGTGCTTGTACTTATTTACACTTATAATAAGAAATATCATATCATCATACCTGCCGTCACGAAATGTACAGCTACTACTATACAAAGTTGGGCCTGTTAACATTTCTAAAGGAATGAAGTAACGCACGTGCATTTCTACAGGTGTACAATAAAGGGAATAAGTTAAAATCATCAGAATCTTCGTTCCCTTAAGTTAGCCCTTTGACCTGCGTTTACTTATCCCTCCTGGATCAAATTGGATTGCCATTGTGAACACGAAAGCAACTTCTCCCCAGGCATGTAAGGCTTTAGTTGGCTATGACGTGATTTAGAACCAGTGATATCGCGCACATTTCTCCATGATCCACGGCTTCTGCACTTCATATAATGTGATGAACAATTGCTCTGTTTTTAATCTGACACTGAGTCCGTCACTATTGCACTTGTTAAGATTTTTACACAGGACAGCCTTCTGGCCACTTCATTGTGAACTATTAGATGATTTTATTACTTCAATATGGCTGCTAAGGCTGTGTAGTTTCACTGTGTTGTTGTTGTTTGAGTCTTCAGTCTCTTGACTGGTTTGATGCAGCGCTCCATGCCTCCCTGTCCTGAGCTAATCGTTTCATCTCTACATAGCTACCACACCCTAAATCCGAGGCAATCTGTTTAACATATTCTAACCTTGGTCTACCCCTACAGTTCTTGTCCTCGACCCTTCCTTCCATAACTAAGCTTGCTATTCCTGGGTGTCTTAGTATGTGTCCTACCAACCTATCTCTTCTCTTCATTAGCAGTCGCCAGAAACGTCTCTCCTCTCCCACTCGTCTTAATACCTCTTTGTTTGTAACCCTATCTACCCATCTGATCTTCATCATTCTCCTGTAACACCACATTTCAAATGCTTCAATTCTCCTCTTTTCTGCTGCACCAATAGTCCAAGTTTCACTTCCATAGAGCGCCACGCTCCAGACAAAGGCTTTCAAAAATGACTTCCTAATACCTAAATCTATATTCGATGTCAGCAGATTCCTTTTTTGTAGAAATGCTTTTCTAGCCTGAGCCAACCTACTTTTTATATCCTCTTTGCTTCGTCCATCACTGGTTTTTCTGCTTCCTAAGTAACAGAAGTCTCCTACTTCAGCTTTTCACCTGCCAATTTGATCTCCATAGAGGTTTCTGATTTATTTCGGCTGCATTCCAGTATTTTTGTTTTACATTTATTAATTTTCATCAAGAATTCTTTCCGTAAGACGGAGTCCATACCATTCAAAAAATTATTCAAATCCTCAGGCTTGTCGGCCAAGATGACGATGTCATCAGCAAATCTCAGAGTTGAAATTATTTCTCCTTGAATCGTCACTCCCACTTTAAATTTTTATCTAATTTCCTTCATTGCTTGTTCAATGAAACGATTGAAAAGTATGGGTGATAAGTTGCAGCCTTTCCTTACACCTTTCTGAAAACCAGCTTCTCTCTCATGTCCTTCAACTCTAATGACTGCTGTCTGGTTTCTGTATAGATTGTATATCACCCTCCTATCCCTGAACTTTATTCCAATCGATTTCAAAATGTCAAACAATTTAGTCCAATCAACGTTATCAAAAGCCTTTTCTAAGTCTACAAAAGCCATGAACGTTCTCTTATCTTTCCTTATTCTACCTTCCAAAATCAGCCTAAGACTTAGTACAGCTTCCCTTGTTCCTACATTTCCCCTGAAACCAAACTGGTCTTCACCCAACTCCGTTTCTATCTGGCTCTCAATCTTCTTGTAAATTATTCTAGACAGGATCTTTGAAGCATGAGTAATCAAGCTGATTTTACGGTAATCTTCACATCTGTCAGCTCCCACTTTCTTTGGTATAGGGATGATTACATTCTTCTTGATATCAGGGGGTACCTCACCTGTCTCATAAATCCTACACACCAAGTTAAATAACCTGATCAGACCTTCATCTCCTATGCAGCGTAGCAACTCAATCGGTATATCATCTATGCCTGGTGCTTTGTTCCTGCTTAAGTCTTCCAAAGCTCTATCAAATTCTGATCTCAATATTAAATCTCCTTTCGCATCCTCATCAATTTCCTCCTCCCTTTCCATTACATGATTCTCAATCTCCTTTCCCTTATACAAACTCTCTATGTAAGCTTTCCATCTCTCAACCTTTTCTTCCCTATCTGTTAGAGGCTTTCCATTTGTGTCCTTATATTACAGCACTTAGTCTTCTTTTCCCCAAATGTATTCTTAATCCTTCGATAAGCTGTGTCTACTTTTCCTAATTTCAAACAATTTTCTATACCAGCACATTTCTCTTTCAACCATTCTTCTTTCGCTTCCTTGCACTTCTTGTTAACCTCATTTCTCAGACGTCTGTATTCTGCTTTCCCCTTTTCATCTCTTACATTCTTGTGCTTCCGCCTTTCATCCATCAATTCGAGTATATCCTGAGTGATCCACGGTTTTCTACCTATTCTCTCTTTTCTACCAATGTTTTCTTCTGCGGATTTTGTTATTTCATTCTTCAAAAGTGCCCATTCGTCTGCAATTGAAGTATGTTTAGGGTTTTTATTAGTCCTTTCTTTATACTCTTCTTGAATCTTTCGTTTACATCCTTCTCTTTCAGTCTGTCTATTGCCCACCTTTTTGGCTTTTGACTTTTCTTCAGTTTCTTCAACTTTAATCTGCATTTCATTACAACCAGATTGTAGTCAGAGTTTATGTCAGCACCAGGATATGTTTTACAATCCAAAATCTGGTTTCGAAACCTCTGCTTGACCATAATGAAGTCGATTTGGTAACGCCCTGTATCTCCTGGTCTCATCCATGTGTATATTCTTCTATTGTGGTTATTGAATAAGGTGTTAGCTATGACCAACTCATGCTCAGTGCAGAATTCTACCAGCCTGCTTCCTCGATCATTCCTTTCACCTAATCCTAAATCTCCTACTATCTTCCCTTCTCTCCCTTTTCCTACCACAGCATTCCAATCTCCCATTACCATAACATTTTCATCACCCTTAATATACCTCAGAATTTCGTCTATTTCTTCGTAGACCATTTCAACATCCTCATCATCAGCTTGACTGGTAGGCATATAGACTTTTACCACTGTGGTGCAGGTAAGTTTAGTATTTATTTTTGCTACAATAATCCGTTCACTATATTGCTCATAATATTCCACCCGCTGTCCAAGTTTCCTACTCAATATGAGGCCAACCCCTGCTTGGCCATTGTTTGATTTAGTGCTAATGGCCCTATAGTCCCCTGACCAAAAGTCCTGTTCTTCCTGCCAGCGAATTTCACTAATCCAAACCAAATCCAACCTCAACCTATCCATTTCCATTTCTAAGTTTTCAAACCTTCCATTTCCTAGCAGACTTCTAACATTCCACGCTCCGATCCTTAGAATATCAGATTTCCTCTTTGTCACTTCTGTGATGTTAACCCCCTCTCGAGTAGTCCCCTCCCGGAGATCCGAACGGGGGACTAGTTTACCTCCGGATTGAAATTTTACAAGGGAGGAGGCCATCATCACATGTATTTATGCATAGAGAGGTGCATATCCTCGGGAATAGCATACGGCTGTAGTTTCCCGTTGCTTTCAGCCGTGCAGCAGGACGCAGTGTAGCCATTATTTGGCTTATATTATCAATATCTTAACCGTCTATAAGACTAGTAAAGAATTGATTTATTCTGAAAGGCTGCTACTCCCTTTCAGAATAAGTAAAGAGCAATTCTACTAACAAAAATACCAACCTTCTACCGTACTAACAATTAAATACCAAAATTCTACTAACGAAAAAATACTAAAGGTCCACCAACAACAAATACTACCACTAAAACTGTCTGTCACCAGACACACTCATATGCAATCACACATCACAGTCTACTGAAACAATGAACTATAACTAATAAACAATGCAACTGCTACCAGACACACTCACACACCACAGTCTAATAGAACAATGACATATATCTAATAGACAAACTAACTACCTACTTACAACTACAACTAACTACATACTTACTGTACTGTTATTTGAATTGGCAATATTTACAAAATGCAATTTAGATAGAAAATACTTACAAAATGTAATTTAGATTCAAAATAGTCACAAAATGCAACTGAGAATAAAAATACTTACAAAATACCCACCCTACACAATATTGGCATTTATCGAAGGATTAATTTACTATCTCAAAAAAATCATGGGAGCATGCTCAACAACTCACCAAATTTTCATCGCAATGAAATGAATGGTATACTGCACACATTGTATTACAGTATATAATACTATTTCTGCTCTTAGCTCTTATATAATATTGCAATTTGTAGCACGTTTTCACACATCACGACGGCTGACCTTGCGGTGCACAGTTCGCAAATATTCAATTAGTTCACAAACAGTTGTGTGAAATGTTCAATGCGTCACTAGTGTGTTTCGCTCTAACAAATTGTACAATATTTTGAAGGATTTTACTCAATTTCTACAAATTTCAATACCATATGGGTGGATGGACTAATAATCTCACCCATGCTGCCAAGCCATTCGACAAGTAATGTACTCTAATTAGTGTTTCCGGCTTCCTCCTCATGTCCTTCCGGATTATTTAAATGGTTCATTATTCCCACATGAATTAACTTCCAATATCATGCGGTAAACTTCCAACTCAATTTATTGTATTGTCTATCTCTTCTGTTATTTAAGTATTCATTTCCGTCTATTAAATCTGGTGCCGTTCACAGCTCATTCGCTGCTTCCACAGCGTTCTCATGCACCTTTCTCCATCTTCCATCTTCTTAAGTAGACTCGGTTCACAATTTTGGAGTATACTTTTATGTCGTCACATATATACACTGTATATATGGTTATTAGCTGAAGAGCTTACAGAAGTCTGGTATGTGAAATCTGAAAATAGGATCAATATGCTGTACAAAATTTCTGATCAAGTTCTTGTATGTCGCATTGTGTTTGGAAGGAGGTCATAGCAATGAAACCATGTGTAAGATTTAATCCCACATGTGGAATGGAAAGTGTTTGTGAAACAAGTAATTTCTCTGCAGGATGATTCTAATCTCACTGAGGATATCGAGACAGAAGAGTTCTGCATACCGGTACCAGAGTTTGTTCCATGCATCAAAATGGAAATACCGTCTTTAGAGAGTGATGGAGATTTGAAAGTGGTAAGTACCTTTTTGGGTTATTATTTGTTGCATCTTATAAAGGACATGACCTGATCGCCATTGTCTGTTTACCAAGGATATTTAGGGATTTACAGATTGTGTATTCAGACCAAGCTGATGACAAATTGAAGCTGTCGGCTATTGTGTTGTGTATGGTAAGGAAAGTCTGTCTGTTAGGTAGTCAGCCCGAAGGCTGGTTGGATCCTCTAAGAGCACCACCGTTAGGTTATGTGGGTAGATATCCACAAAAACCCAAGGCAGCGCTATATTGAGGCGTACTAGGCAAGAATATGAGTGAGGTAGTTTGTCATTGCTTTCCTCACTGAGTACCAACCCTATGAGTAGAATCTTTCACAGCATCCACAGGCACTGACTGTGCCCTGAATGACATTACTAAGCACCACCCATACCTTAGTAGCTTCCATATAATCACAGCCATGAAAGAGACACTGAGACATCCGAGAAAAGCCACATTTTACTCTAGCCTGTGCCAACAGACAATTGCAAATATAATGCATTCATCAAGAGATGGCAAACAGGCCAAGGTAAGGAAAGTACAAGACTGTAAATGGAAGGCATTATATTGTCCGAATAGTGGTGGACTTGGATGCATGCCTCCCTCTTGGTATGCCGTTGCTCTATCTCCTATGATATTATAAGAAAGATCTTAATCCTCGTTGCTGAAAGTACATATTGTGAAGCCAGCATATCTTAGCACATCCTCGTGTTATTAGTTGGCTGTTTTGAACTTTGTACTTTTGTGTGAATTTCAGTTTTTGAACGGTATAGTTATCCAAATGATCCGGGGCCGACTACATTAGAATATTCTGAAGTGCGAGATCCCGTTATGAGAGAATCGGTGGGGGGATGGTTTTGACTACCTGCAATATTGTCTCAAGTGGTCTTCCTTCGCTTGTCATTTTAACTCTATGATAGTGCATCGAAATTAATGTTCTTCAATCGGTCAACACGATTGCACCCAATTCTAATGGGTGGTTCGCTAATCTTAATAAAATATTTTCGAGATTATTAAATACACTTGGATGACCAGTTTTGATCGTCAAGCGTTCATGAAGAGATCCTTTGCACTTGGCTATTAAGTCTATGCTACAAATATTTACTATACGTATGTACACTTAAAGTAGTAATTCAACGTTTCGCACTTTTTAAAGTGTTTTTCAGCAATCATATAATAAATATGATTAAATTTAAAATTTGTTCATGCGAATAATTATAATTTGTAGAGCGTCATAAGGGCTTATTCACCTGGAGATCCCCCGGTCATGTGACTGAATTCACCAATGTCGTTAGTATTCCTTGCACAGTGCTATTGTCTCCACTTTTTTCGTAAAATATTATGTTTCCATATTGCTTTGCTGGAGCAAATGACTTCATAATACTTAGCTGAAGCTTTATAGTTCCTATTAAGTTTTAGAATTCCCTTAGAATCATAACAATTCTAAATTCGCGTTCAATGGGCATGTCTAAGCTCTTACATGTCGCACTTCGCGTATTTCTGTAGCCTAAGGCTGTCCTGAAAGGAGCTGACAGGTGGCGTTCAAGGCCTTTCATGTTTGCCCTCGATATGTATTGGCTTAACTTTAATGCGTATATAAACTTTGGAAAATTCTTATTGCTGTATTTCTCATTTCGTATAGGTGATTAAGATGAGTGTGTATATATTTCTACCCTTATTATTCCCGTCTGTACCGGGTTGGGAAGGAGGTGGAGAAAGTTCTTGGAGGCAACGTTCCTTCTAAAACCGGATGCCTTTCCGCAAGTTTTAGAGAGCAGTTTATGAGAACAACTTACATGTGTAGATGTGACGCATCTAACAAGCGTTAATATGTTTGGTTTCTTGTGTCTATTTTTTTATGAATTTGTAATTTGACGTCAGTGATCCATTATGTGTGATATTTCTCATTGGTTTCAAACCCGCTTGTCTTCCGATTGCGGAAGTACTCCAACCGCAAAGCCTGGATCTCGAAGTTTCGTGATATTTAATATGAGCTCAGCTCAATTCTTGAAGACATTACTTGATACCGACTGCATTTATGAAAATTTCTGAAATGCGCAATAGGTGGGACGAAGATATTTAATATTTTCAACGTCGCTGCAGTCAAAACTGCTCCAGTTGCATTATGAAATTGCGACGCATTCAGTTGGCATTTGAGGATGCGCAAATGCGCGGGAGGCGAGTCAATGGATTGACTGGCACGTTGAGATCCCCTTTGGGGCAAAACTCCAACACCCCGGCGTCTCTAAAAGCCATAGTTATTAAATGGGACATAACACCAATATTATTATTAATAATTAGAGCTGCTCCGGGCATTTTTGGATAATAAACTCTACTGGCGATTCCGCAGGGTGATAGAAACACTGGTTCATGATCTTGGATCTTTTCCAGTTTTGTAATGACAAACTCCCAGCATCATACATTTATGCCCTTCATTGTTGTCAGTGAAAATATTTGAACGCACATAAATCCAACCTGGAGGCCCGCCTTAAGAAGGGAACACAATATGATCATTCATGTTCGCTTTTCGCATTATATTTAACCTTTGTTATTAGCCCGGACCAACGGGAAAGTCATTTCTGGAAAATGAATCCTGTTTCCCTGTACCGCATAAACTCTAATAACAGCTGTTGGTATATAATGTTATTACAGTAGGTCTTTTGCTTGTAGTTCGAAAAATTATGCCTTGGCAAAAAATTATTTCAAATAGTCTATGTTTCACTCTGTCCAGAGGCTCTTACTACAATCAAAAACTGTGCAGTGTATTGTGAAAATAATTTGCAGAACTTTGTCTCTGTGGCATGTATGAGTAATTTATACGTTTATTCATAAAAGCTGTACTGGTACAACTGTTGACGGCCAAGTCACTCGTTAGTGGCATTAGGCACTGTGACTGACATAGGTCAAAAGTTTAGACTACTAATGGAAAATCCTCTTAGAATCTTACTGCTAATAATAATAAAATAAATACATTCTCTTCAGTCCTTAAACCTAATACTTCCTTTAAATCACTGCTCTCAAGATTTCCTATCACACTTATATTTGCTGTACTACACCTGTGAGGAGTGATGGCTTTGATAAGTTTCAGATCTAGAAAAGACATGTTTAATGCTGTGTGGAATATTATGGAGATTGAGGAAGTTATCTCAGTCAGCTTTATAGCTGACTAGCAGTAGTGCTCGGCTTCGCCCGGTGGATTTATTTCTGTTATGGATGGTAATGAATACTACTACAGAACTGGCATATGATACTTAAACTAACAGAAAAAAAAAGAATTAAAAATATAACGTTTTGTGGTGGTGGTGGTGGTGGTGGTGGTGGTGGTGGTGGTGGTGATGGTAGTGGGGGTGATAAGTAGTACAGTATATGTGGTGGTGGTGCTGGTGGCGATGGTAGTGGGGGTGATAAATAGTACAGTATAATGCACGTAACATTCAGGTTATTTTCCCGCAATGATAATGACAATAATGAATAGGGAAACGGCTATTCTCTAACTACAGTACTGAAACATGTAATTTACAAACGAATTGCAAAATATGATTAGAAAGAGGAGTACCTATGAGAAATATAAGACACTGCCTAGGGCCTATATCTCATTGGCTGTTAGAAAAGTAGAGACCAATAGCGTCGTCTTTTGTCGCATAGCATCGTTGGAAAATAATCAGAGCACATTGGAAAACTTCGGTAGCAATAGTGTTATTTATCGCCACATAGCACTGAAGGATAAGGATCGGAATAAATGAAAGTAAATTTGAAAGCCCCAACGCTTATTGCAGCTGATAACCTCAATGTACTGCACCAACACCATCGCACGTATACAGAGGTATAATATTTTCATGATGATAACTGTTTTCAGGGGCCTAAGAAATCCTTAAGCACTAATTAATCCCCGTGACTGCAATTTATAAGCAGTGCATGAAGTAAGCCTTTTCGCAATTCTGCACCAGAGCAGTAGTAGGGACGACGTGATGCAGACCGCATTGCCAGCCAACAATATACTTATTAAAATATTCTTACAGTTACACTACTACAGACCTGAATGGTTCTAGGGCCTTAAAACGTTGTTTTCAAGGTCATTTTGTCTGTTATTCAAATGTTCGGAATGGAGAGGTTTGTACAAAATTTCTAGTGGACAGTGTTACCAGCATGGTTTCAAAGGGTAATTCGGTGCGATTAGGTGAAACGGTGTTGATTTGTGCTAAATGGCCTAAATGCAGGGAATGGTGTAGTCTGCCCGAAATTTCATGTATACAGTGTTACTCGTCGTGTTCCAAAGGGTAAGTATGTAAAATTCGGTGCAAGTAGGTGAAACGGTGTAGATATGTTCTAAATGGCCTAAATGCAGGGAATGGGTTGGTCTGTCCGAAATGTAAAGTGGACAGTGTTACCTGCAGGGTTCCATAGGGTAAGTATGCAAATTTTGTTCCAGATTGGTAAAATTGTAGATTTGGGCCAAAGGGCCTAAATGCAGGGAATGGAGTGTTTGTCCGAAATTTAAAGTGCACAGTGTTACCCGCAGTTTTCCGAAGGAAAAATATACAAATTTTGGTTCAGATCGGTGAAACGGTGTAGATTTTTGCCAAAGGGCCTAAATGCAGGGTATGGAATGGTCTGTTCAAAATTTAAAATGTACAGTGTTACTCGCAGGGTTCCAAAGGGTAAGTAAACACATTGTGATTCAGATCGGTGTAACAGTATAGATTTGTGCCAAAGGCCCTAAATGCAGGGAATGGAGTGGTCTGTCCGAAATTTATAGTGGACGGGGTTACCTGCAGAGTTCCAAAGGATAAGTATACAAATTTTGGTTCAGATCGGTGAAACGGTGTAGATTTTTATTAACAGACAGACACACATTGAGCTTTATATATGTAGATATATCCTTAGTTTAATTTGTGCTGTCCTGTTAATTTATATTATATGTTATTTATTGTGGAAAAGCGTAAGTTGATGGCCAAGAAGTTAACAATTCATTCTTGTCACTAGGATATAAAAGAAGAAACCAATAATGAAGAGAGTGATGCAAGTAGAAATCATCCAAATGAGTAAGTGGACAATATAATAAGATAATGTACTGTTTTATATTAAGTGTGCACACTAAAAATGTTGGGTATTAATAAGTTCTGTTGGCAAAATTATTTATTCGCTTTAAATATTTGTTATTTAATGGTTTTGTTTATTTCTGTATTAACGGGGTATTCATCATCATCATCATCTTGTACAATTTCCAGCCCCAGACTGGGTCTGTTCGGAACATAAGCCTCGCCACTTAGACCTTTCTTCCCACCACCTCTCCGCTGTCACTCTGGTCCAGTTCTCGCCTCTCTTCTTGACACATTCCTCCACACCTTTCAGCCATCTATCTCTTGGTCTTCCTCTTGGTCGTTCATTCTGCATCTGCATCTCATGTATCCTCTTGAGAATCTTCTTCTCTTCCATTCTATTTAAGTGACCATACCACCTCAGTCTTTATGTCTCAATCCTACCTTGCAAGGGTTCCTCTTTCACTATTTCCCTGTCCTTTTCATTCCTCCCCCTGTCTCTTCTTGTTACTCCGATCCTACTTCGCAGGAACTTCATTTCACTTGCTTGTATTCTGTTTATGTCTCTTTTATTCATTATCTACGTTTCTGATGCATAGGTCAGTATCGGGATATAGTAGCTTCTGTATAATACTTCTTTTCTTTTTGTGGGACATCTTTATTCCACACTAAGCTCCTAATGCTTCTCAGGAATGCTTCTGTGTGTCTGCCACGTTCCGTAATCTCTTTGTCATTTCTCCCATTTTCCTCCACTATACTTCCCAATTACTTGAGACTTTCCACCTTCTTCAGCTGTCCACCTTCAAGTGTTATCCCACTCATTGGTCTGTCCTTTTTCCTGGTCGTTAACAGGATCTCACATTTATTGATGTTGAACTTCCATCCGTACTCTCCCACTGTTTCTTCCGAAGCCTTCAGTTGTTCCTGAATTTTTCCTTCCTATTTCCCCAGACCATGAGATCATCCGCAAACACCATTGCTTTCATCTTATCTTCTCCAATCCTTTCAGCTACCCGTGTCGTTACCTCGTCCTTACCCACAATAAAGCGAAGGGGTGACAGTGCACTACCCTGTTTCAGGCCACTCATTTGTCTGAACCAGTCTGCTCTTTCCCCTCCAACTTTACGCAACTCACACTTCCACAATACATCTCCTTCACTCTGCCTACAGCCCCTTTTTCCACTCCCATGTTTTCCATTGCTTCCCAAACCTTCTCCCTACACACACTATCATAGGCCTTTTCGATGACCAGGAATGCCATCAACAGATCCTCTCCAAATTCGTAGTGGTGTTCCTGAAGCTGTCTCACTGAAAATATGAGATCCACTGTTGATCTCCCAAGTCTGAATCCATACTGCTCCTATCTCAATTCTCTCTCCACTTTGGCTCGTATTCTACTTTCTAATATCTTTTCATATATCTTGGCACAGTGTGGTATGAGTGTGACTCCCCTGTAATTTCTGCACTCCTTTCTGCTTCCTTTCTTAAATATTGGAACGATTAATCCTTTCTTCCAATCTTCTGGGGTCTTTTTCTCCTTCCATATCACCCTCATCACACGGTACAGCCACTGTTTCCCAACCGCCCCTGCTGCCTTCACCATTTCAACACTCACTTCGTCCACATCTGGTGCCCTTCCTCCTTTCATCTTCTCTATAGCCATTTCCAGTTCTCTCCAAGTCAGGTCCTTTTCCATTCCAGTGTTTTCTTCTCCATCTTTCAATACGTTGTCTTCCTTCCTATGACCATTTGGATTCAGCAAATCCTCAGAGTACTCTCTGTACACTGTATTGAGTGTCTCTTTGTTATTTACCTCATTTCCGTTTTTGTCCACCATTACCACATCCTCTCGCAGACCTCTTCTCTTACTTTTGACAATCCCATAAAGTACTTTCTAATTTCCTCTACTGTCTTACCCCATCATCTCTGTCCACTTTACCATCCACTTCTTCCTCTCCTCTGTGACAATCTTGTTTGCTTCTTTCTTCCTTATCTTATAATCTTCCATTAAGGGGGTATTGATATTCAATTTTTATTTAGGAACCCAAGATGTAACTATATATTCTCATTCAGAGTTTAGGAAGTATTTTTCTACAGTATTTACGTATATGTGATATCCAGTATGAATATTGATACGGGGATGACATTGACCAATTTGTGATGGAAGCTGTTACTGATGTGTGGAAAACACTCTTACTTGTAGCGTAGATCAGAAACAGTCTGTGATTTGACTGTGTAAAGGAAGATATGCTACGTAAAACCTCCCTTATTGTGTTCCTGTCTCCAGTGTATTTGTTCTCAGTCCCAAAGCTGTCTCTTGTTGTTGAAAATGTAGACAGTTCCCCCTCACCCGATGGTGCTACATGTAGCAACCAAATCAATGATCAATTTCAACTAATCATCGATTCTGGTAGAATTTTACTAATTTCCGAGGTTTAGTTATATCTTACTTAATGCTTTGCAAACTTTAAAAATGTGTAACCCATTTATTTTTTTATTTTAGGAACAAAGATTTCCTAAATGCGTTTCCATTCCTCAATTTTCTTTGTGTTATTATTTTTATTATACTTGAATTGCATCCAATGGCCATAGCAAAACATTTCAATTGAACGCCCCATTATATTCATTCTATATCTGAACGACATCTCGTCGAAACTGGAAAACCGCAACTACCATCTATATGCAGATGACCTTCAGATATATTGCCACACAAAAGTAAACGACATAGAAGCGGCAATTGAAAATATGAATCTAAATCTAAAGTGGATCAGCCGCTATGCAACTGAAAATTATCTTAACATCAACCCAATTAAAACACAAGCTATCGTAATAGGGCAGACTAAATTGCTTTTCCATTTACATAGTAGACCGCTTTCTTTCATTCAACTTCATGGTGTTGCTATCTCGTTCTCTAAATCGGTAAAAAGTCTTGGAGTCACACTAAATGAAACTTAGAATTGGGATGGGCACGTTACTAATACATGCAGAAAAGTTTACTCGTCACTTCATCCACTTAAGATTCACCAGTCCGTTCTATCCCGTAACTTGAAAATAAAACTCGTCCAAACCTTTATACTCCCTATATTTAACTACTGTGATGTTGTATTAGTAGATGCTACCGGTGAATAAAACAAGAAACTTCAGAGAGCTTTAAATTCCTGCATTAGGTTTATTTTCTCCGTGAAATTTTCCTCACACGTGTCTCCTTTTTATGATCTACTTTCCTGGCTAAAAGTAGAACAACAAAGAAACCTGCACATATGTACCCTCATCTATCGACTTCTCAATGAATGTACTCCTCACTATCTCTCTTGTAATTTTCGTTTTATTTCTTCCTTTCATGATCGTCACACGCGATCTGGATCTATAATTGAAATTCCTCTACATCATTCATCTGCCTTCAGTTACTCTTTCCTCGTGTCGGGAACTAGAATTTGGAATAATTGTCCTCGTGACGTCAGAAATTGTACATCCCTAACAACTTTCAAACGTGCCTGTAAAGATTTCCTCTTGAATTCGTAGGCCAACTAGAACAATTTGTGTGTGAATGTGTGAGTGAATGACCATAGTATAATTTTGTTAAAAATGTATGTCATTTAAATTGTATAGCTTAGTTAATATCACGCAGTCGCCAATTTAATTTAATTTAATTTTTATTTTATGTTATTTTATTTTATTTTATTTTATTCTAGTATTTAAGTTTTTCCTAGTATTTAAGTTTGGTAGGTTAAGAATAACATATGTGAGTATTCATGTAAGTTGCACTGTGTGTGGTTAAGTATAAGAGAGGGCCAAGAGCCCTAACTGTGTGTGGTTAAGTGTAAGAGAGGGCCTAGAGCCCTCACTGTGTGTGGTTAAGTGTAAGAGAGGGCCTAGAGCCCTCACTGTGTGTGGTTAAGTGTAAGAGAGGGCCTAGAGCCCTCACTGTGTGTGGTTAAGTGTAAGAGAGGGCCTAGAGCCCTCACTGTGTGTGGTTAAGTGTAAGAGAGGGCCTAGAGCCCTCACTGTGTGTGGTTAAGTGTAAGAGAGGGCCTAGAGCCCTCACTGTGTGTGGTTAAGTATAAGAGAGGGCCTAGAGCCCTCACTGTGTGTGGTTAAGTGTAAGAGAGGGCCTAGAGCCCTCACTGTGTGTGGTTAAGTATAAGAGAGGGCCAAGAGCCCTAACTGTGTGTGGTTAAGTGTAAGAGAGGGCCTAGAGCCCTCACTGTGTGTGGTTAAGTGTAAGAGAGGGCCTAGAGCCCTCACTGTGTGTGGTTAAGTGTAAGAGAGGGCCTAGAGCCCTCACTGTGTGTGGTTAAGTGTAAGAGAGGGCCTAGAGCCCTAACTGTGTGTGGTTAAGTGTAAGAGAGGGCCTAGAGCCCTCACTGTGTGTGGTTAAGTGTAAGAGAGGGCCTAGAGCCCTCACTGTGTGTGGTTAAGTGTAAGAGAGGGCCTAGAGCCCTCACTGTGTGTGGTTAAGTGTAAGAGAGGGCCTAGAGCCCTCACTGTGTGTGGTTAAGTGTAAGAGAGGGCCTAGAGCCCTCACTGTGTGTGGTTAAGTGTAAGAGAGGGCCTAGAGCCCTCACTGTGTGTGGTTAAGTGTAAGAGAGGGCCTAGAGCCCTCACTGTGTGTGGTTAAGTGTAAGAGAGGGCCTAGAGCCCTCACTGTGTGTGGTTAAGTATAAGAGAGGGCCTAGAGCCCTCACTGTGTGTGGTTAAGTGTAAGAGAGGGCCTAGAGCCCGAACTTCGCCACAATAAAGGCACCAATAAATAAATAAATAGACTCCGAACAAGTTCAGTAAGAGTACATATTGTAAATATCTTCACCCGTATTTTCAAACGTAGATATTATAGGCTAAGTGATGATGATAGCTTGTGTATTTATTAATCTCATGTAATTTTTTTCAGGATTAGGGTATAACCCAAATCTTTGGAGTAAATTCGTGTTGACCGACTGAAAAGCACCAAACTTTTGTTTACTAAGGCAACACTGAAAAAATGGCTTCAAACCCCATAATGACGAATAGAAACTGTAAAAACTTGTATGCAGCAAGCCAAGTGCCGTGACGTGCTTATAATGTCAAAATCCTAACGTTCGGACCCTATCGCTATACCTAACCACGGGTTAGACCAGGGGTTGTCAAACGTATTTCATTCGCCGCACACTGTTCGGCTGTGCTGAATACAGTGGCACACCGAGTAACTGAGCCCGATTTAGAGGAATTTTGAACGCTATTGAGCAGTCCCGTAAGATTGAGAACCTTAGCGAAGGATACGCGAGCCACAATAACGTTAATGGAGAAACATGCACAGTAGATCACTCCCGACCCTAGTGGAGCATTTATAAACTAATCAATGGTCACCTGCAGTCATTCCAGTACTTCATTGTTCATGGCTTCGGTGGCGTAGTTGGTAGCATGCTGAACTTCTATGCCCAAGATCGCGGGTTCAAACCCGGCCGAAGTCGTCGTATTTTTAAGAGCGTTTAAAATCCCTGAGTATGCCTTCCTTGGGAGGGAAAGTAAAGCCGGCGGTCCCATGTAATAGATTCATTGCATGATAAAGAACCTTCCACTAATTATCCTTGGGTGAAGCTAAATTATAGGTTATATTTGACTAACGCTCTAAGGTTCCTACGTTCGTCGCCAGGAGCCGCATGCGGTGGCACGTAGTCACAAAGTTCACAACTAGTTGGTCGTTGACGGTGGCGTTTGGTAGTATAAGTTGGAACTATTTAAAATTACCGTCTGCTGTCCTAACTTGAATTAAAACAGATAACACACACTAATACAGTCATCACAATAAACACCGGTTATCAGACAGATTCTACACACACCCAACGTACACGGGGCTACATGACCGCATTGTCGCAGTCCCTAAACAGAGCAACCAACCAACCAACATGCTGTAAGCGTCTCCGGATGTCTTTTTCACATGACAAATGAAAGCAAGCTCTCGGTCAAACAGGATTCATAGTTCTTACTTCTCGCATGCTGCCTGCAATGACTGAGGTCCAATTCCATAAACAAATATGATTGGGTTCTTCATATTTGCGATCACACTTTGATACGTTGAAGTATAATTTGTTTTCTATACTCCATTTGTGAAAATTATTTAGGTAATTTTGAAAGCCTCCGTGGCTTAGGCGGCAGCATGCCGGCCTCTCACCGCTGAGTCCGTGGTTCAAATCCCGGTCACTCCATGTGGGATCTGTGCTGGACAGAACGGAGGCAGGCAGGTTTTTCTCCGGGTACTCCGGTTTTCCCTGTCAACATTTCATTCCAGCAACACTCTCCACTATCATTTCATTTCATCTGTCATTCATTTAATCATTGCCTCAGAGGAGTGCGTCAGGCCTCGGCAGCCGGCACAGTTCATATCCTCGCCGCTAGATAGGGGCTTCATTCATTCCATTCCTGACCCGGTCGGAGACTGGAAGCAGGCTGTGGATTTTTTTTCATTTAGGTAATTTTGTAGTAGAGCACAGTCATTAGAGGAAGAAATTGCTCTAAAAATTTTGAAGTCATCTGCATATAAGGAACTATTTGAGTGTACTATACAAAGTGGCAAATAATTTATCACTGCTATAAAAACAGGGGTCCATGGTTGGAGCCTTGGGGTATTCCGGAATGAACTATGCATTCCTTTCTGATAATTTCATGGAAAAAGACAAATTGTTTACTGTCTCTGATAAAGGAGCTGAATAATATATTGGAGCAATGAGTGGGAGAATCCCAAAATACACAATTTTTTAAGTAGGATATCATGAGTTATTGTGTCGATAGCTTTCTCGATATCTGTAAAAATGGCGTCCGTTTGCCCTTCTTTATCTACCTCTTTCGATATAGTTTCAATAAATTAGTTGCATTAGTCACGGTAGATTTCCTAGGTAGGAAACTATGTTGGCTATCTGTTACGAGCGGTCTGAGAAATACCGATATCCTTTTGTGCAATATGAATTAGAATACCTTGCCCACTGCAGATGAAGCAGATATAGGACGGTAGGTATTATTTAGTGTTGGATCTCCTGTGTCTGCCATATGGTTGCCCATCGCTGAAAATGTGTTATGTTTGATGGCGTTGACATGCTCCAAAAATCTAGTGTTGAACTCTTTCCCCGTTTGGCCCACATAATCGGTATACATTGACAACCATAGACAATGATTTAGAAATTTTACATCAGGAAAATAAAAGTATGCTCTTGAATATTCTGGGACAGATAGAAATCGATAAAGCACAGAGATTTATACCTTCATATAATCTCAATGAAATAACTTCCGAAAACAACATTTTATACGGCACGCATTATATAGAAATAGATAAAAACTTTCCGGCTAGATTTCAGTAATGAATTCTGAATACCCGCAATAGCGTTCCACGACAGGCCATTACCTCGTCCATTCCCATTCCCTTAGTCTCTACCTCCCCCACCCCTCCTCCCACCTTATTCTCCATGCACGTCACTAACACACAGCGGAAAGCTCTCTGCCAGGCGTATTAAGTCTACATTTGTTCATGCCTGAGCACACTACAATCTACAACACGTGACATAACTACCAATGTTTATCAGTTTCTCCGCCTAGATATTACCAAGAATAACATAAGGACTAGACTATTCCTTCCGATGTTGACTGGGAAGGTCCCATGTTGACGCAATCATGCAACGGCCCCACTTCACCGGCCCAATTCTAAGTAATTTGCACACAGACCTAAAATCCACCAAGAAGAACATCTTTGAACATTAAGCTAAAACTGAAAACAATGTAAATAGACAGTCTTATTGTTCTATGTAAAATATCTTAAATGAATTATGCACCTTAATTTTCATCCAATCTTACGTCAACATGTGAATAGTAGCCAAAATATCTTGGTCTCCATAACAATAAGCATAGACTTCCAGATCTCTATTGGATTTTATGTTGCTAAGATGGAAGCTGGTCACTTCTGTCTTAGCAACATTAGGTGTAACCCTCCATTTTCAGAAATATTCTGCCAGTACAGACAAGTCAGATGACAGGATTTTTGCCATAGTTTCAAAAGAGGTGTGCCTTATTGCTATGGACCATTCATCAGCAAACCCAAATTACTTACAAACTGTTTCTGGTATATCGGCAATGTACATGCTGAAGAGCTGTGGGGCTAATACCGAGCCTTGAGGTAAGCCATTTTGGAGGAGATTTTGGCTACTGATTTTGTTTCCCATGATGACCTGGAAACCTCTCTTACCAATCATGTTGTCAATATGATTTGTAATTTTATGGCGTGGAATTATCTTCATCAGTTTATAGATTAGACCTTGTCTCCAAACTGTATCATAGGCTGCTGATAAATCAATGAAGGCCACAGTGGATTTCAACTTCTTCTGAAAGCCCGCCTCAATATGTGATGTGAGATCCTGGACTATGAATGTTCTTTGTAGAAGGGAATAATTATTATAATAATAATTATGATAATAATAACAATAATAATAACAATATGGCCGTTCGTCAAGCGACCGTGGTCAAAAACTTATGCTCGGTTGGTTGAGGGCAGGAACTTGGTACCAAGGAGGTTGTTGGGAACTAAGCTTTCTTTTAGGTCGAAGACTTTGGTTAACTTGATCCAATTGTGTAAATTTCATAAGCCGTGTGACTTATCTGGGTAGTCGTAGTTCTTGGACAATAAATGGAAGTTAAAGATAGTGTTATAACATGGCGAGCAGTGTTATTTAACGAATCCTCCACAATTGGTGCCAAAACGCCGGTATATGAACGAACTTCAATGAAACAATTACATTCACGTGCAGTAAACGAGGAGCTTCACTAATATTGTTCCAGAAAAAGACGGGAACAAAGGATTTAAACCCACACCACACTGCATCATTGGCCAACGCACATTCTTCGGATAAGTATTTCCGTTTATTTAATTTTGCCGTAGACATTTGCTCTACGCATAGTTTTCATTGTTTCATGGCATTATGAACCTTAAATGTGCATGCTATAAAGCAAATAAATTAAGGCATTTATTTCTTTGTATATTGGCATGATCGAAGGGCATTGTGTGTTACGAAGAGAGGCCATCTACCTTTTGACCCAATCAAAGAATACCGTACTCCACGTCTGAGTATGTAAATAGTGCTGCCATCTAGTGCCCGTAGTTATAGAACAGCAATTACCGTAGTGCCATCTACTTGCCATCCCATTAATTTTTCAGCTGCCCGCAATTTGTCAAAACTTTCTAATGACGGACAAGGGAGAACTCAGTATGCTCAATAGAAAACGCACCACTCTACGGAATACAGCCACTCATTTCACAAACACAATAAAGGAAGCAAATAATACAACTGCCTTAAACGATATTGCACACGCTCGCGATCGCCTCCACGAAACCTTTAAGTCCCTGATAGTAGGATAAATAAGCCGGTTCTGGCACAGGGGCTAATGGGCAAGATGGCCGCCGCGCGCAATCACTCTATGTTATTCTTATGGAGGGGTCATTCAGAGCTGGCACAGTGGCTAATGGGCAAGATGGCCGCCACTCCCCGAGACCGTGGGTGACGTCACAGGGGGAGGTCGGCCGTGTAGTTGCTAAATGGAATATTTATTATTATTATTATTATTATTATTATTATTATTATTATTATTATTATTATTATTATTATTAGGTAATTATTGATTGATCATGTACAATCTAGACCAACCTTATATTGTACACCTCGTGGTGTAGCGGCTAGTAATCTTGAATGACACTGCGGAGACCCGTGTTCGATTCCTGGCTCTGTCAAGAAATTTAATTCTGGGCTGAGGGCTGGAAGGGGGTACACTCATTCTTGTGAGGCAAAAAACTGAGAGGAGCAGGTTTTGATTCCTACCTCAATCATTCTGGACGTAGTTTTTTGTGGTTTCCCAATTTAACTCCAGGCAAATGGCAAGAGGTACCGTAACTGAAGGCCATGACAGCCTCCTTTCCAATCCTCATTTAAATTACAAGTGCACACACTAATACAGCCATACAATAGCACAGGTTATTAGACAAAACACACCCCAAGTACAGTATACAGGGCTACATGACCATGATATCACAAAACCCCTAAAGAATCAACAACAACAACTGATATTCATGAAACACCTCTTGGTGTAGTGCCTAGCATTCTTGACTGTCACTGCTTAGGCATGGGTTCGATTCCAGTCTCTGCTAATGATTTTAATTTTGGTCTGAGGACTGGAATGGGGTACACTCAGCCTCGTGAGGCAAAACTGGGAAGAGATGGGCTTGATTCCTACCTCAGCCATTCTAAGAGTTTTTTCTGTGGTTTCCCATTCACACACTAGAGGCAAATGCTAGGATATATCTTAAGTTAAGGCCACGACCACCTCCTTTCCAATCCTTATCTGAATTACTAATACAGCCATTGCAACAACACAGTTTATCAGACAACACACACCCCAAGTACAGTATACAGGGCTACATGACCATGATATCACAAAACCCCTAAAGAATCAACAACAACAACTGATATTCATGAAACACCTCTTGGTGTAGTGCCTAGCATTCTTGACTGTCACTGCTTAGGCATGGGTTCGATTCCAGTCTCTGCTAATGATTTTAATTTTGGTCTGAGGACTGGAATGGGGTACACTCAGCCTCGTGAGGCAAAACTGGGAAGAGATGGGCTTGATTCCTACCTCAGCCATTCTAAGAGTTTTTTCTGTGGTTTCCCATTCACACACTAGAGGCAAATGCTAGGATATATCTTAAGTTAAGGCCACGACCACCTCCTTTCCAATCCTTATCTGAATTACTAATACAGCCATTGCAACAACACAGTTTATCAGACAACACACACCCCAAGTACAGTATACAGGGCTACATGACCATGATATCACAAAACCCCTAAAGAATCAACAACAACAACTGATATTCATGAAACACCTCTTGGTGTAGTGCCTAGCATTCTTGACTGTCACTGCTTATGCACGGGTTTGATTCCTGGCTCTGCTAAGAAATTTAATTTTGGTCTGAGGACTGGAATGGGGTACACTCAGCCTCGTGAGGCAAAACTGGGAAGGGATGGGCTTGATCCCTACCTCAGCCATTCTAAGAGTTTTTTCTGTGGTTTCCTACTCACACACTCTAGGCAAATGCTAGGATATATCTTAAGTTAAGGCCACGACCATCTCCTTTCCAATCCTTATCTGAATTACTAATACAGCCATTACAAGAACACAGGTTATCAGACAACACACACCCCAAATACAGTATACTGTGCTACATGACCATGATATCACAAAACCCCTAAAGAATCAACAACAACAAACAACAACAGCAACAACAACAACAACAACAACAACAACAACAACTGATATTCATGAAACACCTCTTGGTGTCGTGGCTAGCATTCTTGACTGTCACTGCTTAGGCATGGGTTCGATTCCAGGCTCGGCTAAGAAATTTAATTTTGGTCTGAGGACTGGAATGGGGTGCACTCAGCCTCGTGAGGCAAAACTGGGAAGAGGTGGGCTTGATTCATACCTCAGCCATTCTAAGAGTGTTTTCTGTGGTTTCCCACTCTTACATTCTTAAGCAAATGCCGGGATGGTACCTAACTTAAGGCTACAGCTGCTTGCTACCCAATACCTACCTCTATTACAAATACATACAGTAGTACAGACACAGGTTATCAGACAGCTTTTACATACACTCAAGTTCATAGGGTTACAAACGAAGAGGTATTAAGACTAGTGGGAGAGAAGAAATGTTTCTGGCGACTGTTAATGAAGAGAAGAGATAGTTTGGTAGGACACATACTAAGACACCCAGGATTAGCAGGCTTAGTTATGAAATAAAGGGTTGAAGACAAGAACTGTAGGGGTAGACCAAGGTAAGAATATTTTAAATAGATTTCCTTGAATGTACTGTAGGTTGTTGTGGTAGCTATATAGAAATGGAACGATTAGCTCAAGACAGTGATGGATAAACAATTGTTTCAAACCAGACAAAAAAGAAAAAACTAAAAGCACAACAAAAAATAGCAAAGTCTGTAAAAAATACATCATTAGCTTACCTCTTATTACACACTGGTCAATCCGCTTGGGAATATCACTGTTTTACACACACAGTCATTGTAACTTAGCCAAAATATAATTATTATATGAAAATACTCTTAAGGCGTATAAAATTTACAACTCACACACTCAAGCACACGGGGCTGGTGACTGAAAATGCACTAAAAATACACACTGTTTAATAATATCGTAATGTTCGCTAGCAACTCAGTACCTCCAGTGACCAGCTAGTCTGGGAGAGCTAACAGAGATTGCTGTGACAGTTGAAATGTTATCCTGTATGATAACGCGAAGCACGTACACATTTGAAAGACTCTTTTTTATAGAGATCTAGCTACAGAGTATGGATATTTAGATTACTTTAAATGTTGTAACATTTTCATTTTATTATCGTTTGATGTATTTTTGCAAAAGTGTGGGCTTGATTCCCAACTCTGGGGACTGAATCGGAGCACTGTATAGAAATATAGAGCTTGATGGCGTAGTGGTTAAGCAGTTTAACTTTCACTGCGAAGACCAGGGTTCGATCCCCAACTCTGCCAAGAAATGTAATTCTGGTTTGAGAGCTGGAACGGGGTACATTTAGTCATGTGAGGCAAAACTGAAAAGAAGTGGGTTCGAGTCCTACCTCAGACATTCTGGAAGTGGTTTTCTATGGTTTTCCACTTATACTTTAAGTGAATACCGGGATGATTCCTAATTTAAGTGTGCGCCTGCATCCTTCCCAATCTTTAACTAATTACAGATACACACACTACTGCAGCCATCACAATAACACAGGTTATCAGACAAATTCAACACACACCTAAATACGCAGGACTAAATGATTACGATGTCTAAGCCCTTCAAAGCAACAACGACAACAACGTAACATGAGACTGTACAAGGTAGACTATCATAAGAGTCCACTTCGTTGTGAAGTGGCTAGCATTCTAGGTCGTCACCTTGGAGGCCTAAGTTTGATTTCCGGCTCTGCCAAGAAATTTAACTTTGGTCTATACTAGGCTTTGTAAGGAAAAACCGAAAAGAGGTGGGGGTTCAACTTCCAGCTCACCTATCCTGGAGAGGTTTTCCGTGGTTTCCCACTTGTACTTCAGGTGAATACCGGGATGATGCGTAATTTAAATGTACGCCTGCATCCTTCCCAATCCTCATCTAATTACAAATACACACACTACTTCAGTCATTACAATAACACAGGCTATCACAAAATCCTATACACCAAGACGTCTAAACCCTCAAACGAAATGCATATGTACTTTGAATTGGCAGGTGAAAAGCTAAAGAAAGTAGGAGACTTTTTGCTACTTAGAAAGCAAAATAATAGTAATGGACGAAGCAAAGAGGATATACTATGAATTGCAGCCAATGGCCATAGCTGTGCATTTTTTATTTGACGCCTGAGGTCTCCCAACAAGTTCAATTTCATGTACGTCTAACTTTGGTTATCAAATGCTACTGTCACTAACTCTAAGTGGCGAACGTTGGAACTTATTAGAGCGTTACTAATTAACCAAATATAGCCTATAAAGTTTACCACACACTACCAATTGCAGTGCTAGGTTCTTTTACGTGGAACAAATGTATGACATGGGAGCTCAGGCTTTACCCCCCCCCCCCCCCCCCCCCCTCCGAAGGAATGCATACTGAAGGAATTAGTGCTTTCAAAAATCCGACGACTTTGGCCGGGTTTGAACTCGTTATATTGAGCCCAGCTATTAACTACACCACAGAAGCCGTTACATTGACATAGGCAATCACGCATATTCCAGAAACATTATGTACATGGGTTTTAAATAGCCACAATATCGGATAAGCCCTAAAGTGTGACCCTGAGGCTAATTGGTTAGCATGGTAGACTTTGACCTTATGGGATTTAGCTTTCACTCCTAGGATTTTAATGTGTTATGGAAATAGGAAACATAATTATGGAAAGAAAGGTTGAGGCTAAGAACTGCAGTGTAGTTCAAGGTTCGAATATGCTAAACAGATTGTCTTGGATGTAGCTTTATTTAGCATGAGCAGGGAGTAACTACCAACCTTGTAAAGAAAACTGAGACGTGATAAACTCATTTCTACCTCAGTCATATTGTTTCATGGTTTTACCACTTTTATTTATGGCAAATGCATGGATGATTCTTAACTTAAGGTTATGACTGCCTCCTTCCCAATCCTCACTTAAGTTTAAAAATCTGTACACCAATAACTATGCGGGAATCATTTATCTATTGGTTCTTTGTTATTGGAGTCGTTGCTCACAATTTGACGCACACGACTAGTTCATGTTATAACTACATAGGGTTACAAACGAAGAGGTATTACGACTAGTGAAAGAGGAGAGATGTTTCTGGCGACTGCTAATCAAGAGAAGAGATAGGTTGGTAGGACACAAACTAAGACACACAGGAATAGCAAGCTTAGTTATGGAAGGGAGGGTCGAGGGCAAGAACTGTAGGGGTAGACCAAGGTTGGAATATGTCAAACAGATTGCCTCAGATGTAGGGTGTGGTGGCTATGTAGAGATGAAACGATTAGCTCAGGACAGGGAAGCATGGAGAGCTGCATTAAACCAGTCAAAAGACTGAAGACTCAAACAACAACGTGTTTTTGATTTAGTCAATGTCAAAAGTTCATGATTGCGAAACACGATTTTATCATTACATATACCTTATCCCAAAGCATATGTATTTACATTCAATTGTATACAACCTCATAAACTACACTAATTTACACTTAACCTAATCAGGAAATAGGTTTTTTTATTTTCATTTTTATATTTCACACAATTGCAATTTTACAATTTTCCATTTTCAGTTTTTAAAAATGTCAGTCTTACGTTTTTGAACTCTGTCAATATGGAAACATGGATTTTCCAATTTGTTATTTACACATTTGTCAATTTTACAATTTTCCATTTACAGTTTTTAAAAAAGTCAGTTTAATTTTTTTTTTGAATTTCATAATATGGAAACATGGATTTTCCAATTTGTTATTTGTCAATTACAAAATTTTCCATTAACATTTTTTTAAATTCAGTTTATAGTTTTTCAATTTTTGTCAATATGGAAACATGGATTTTCCAATTTGTTATTTACACATTTGTCAATTTTACAATTTTCCATTTACAGTTTTTAAAAAAGTCAGTTTAATTTTTTTTTGAATTTCATAATATGGAAACATGGATTTTCCAATTTGTTATTTGTCAATTACACAATTTTCCATTTACATTTTTTTAAATTCAGTTTATAGTTTTTCAATTTTTGTCAATATGGAAACATGGATTTTCCAATTTTGTGTTTTACATGTTTTTCATTTCTGGTCCTTGTACAAAAGTTCATATTTGCATTAGGAGTGGGAGGTGGGTAGTAATTAAAATGTATAAGCAGTGACCATACAATATTTCTTTATTAATTCAAATACATTTACAATATGTACACATATTACATTTGTTATTTTTGTTTTTTCTATGTTCTATTTATTTTTAAGTATGAATACCATTTTCCCCCATTGCATGTTATAGTAAAAAAAAACTTGTAGATCTTTTTTCCATGGTGAACAATAGGCATGAAAACGTCATTATCAACATCATCATTATCAGCATGATCATAAGCAGCATCATTATCATAATCTTTATCACTAACATTATAATCACCATGATCATTCTCAACATCACTAGATCTGTCCAATTACTCTTGTTCCTCTTTCACAGGGTCCTCGTGTAGAGTTGGTGCTGCTTTTGATAGTGATAAGGGGTTTTTGAACGTTGAACTATCTTGAGCAGCAATATTGTTTTCTTGAACTTGCTTTTTAGTATTTTCATGATTGTTTGTAAACAGTAACCGTGGTTTGCTTGGAGCACTACATTGATGATCACTGACACTTAAAACCTTTCCATTTTTACTTTTTAGGTCACCGCGACACCTCAAAAGAGAGGTCGAAAGGGTGTCGCGGTGACCTAAAAAGTAAAAATGGAAAGGTTTTAAGTGTCAGTGATCATCAATGTAGTGCTCCAAGCAAACCACGGTTACTGTTTACAAACAATCATGAAAATACTAAAAAGCAAGTTCAAGAAAACAATATTGCTGCTCAAGATAGTTCAACGTTCAAAAACCCCTTATCACTATCAAAAGCAGCACCAACTCTACACGAGGACCCTGTGAAAGAGGAACAAGAGTAATTGGACAGATCTAGTGATGTTGAGAATGATCATGGTGATTATAATGTTAGTGATAAAGATTATGATAATGATGCTGCTTATGATCATGCTGATAATGATGATGTTGATAATGACGTTTTCATGCCTATTGTTCACCATGGAAAAAAGATCTACAAGTTTTTTTTTACTATAACATGCAATGGGGGAAAATGGTATTCATACTTAAAAATAAATAGAACATAGAAAAAACAAAAATAACAAATGTAATATGTGTACATATTGTAAATGTATTTGAATTAATAAAGAAATATTGTATGGTCACTGCTTATACATTTTAATTACTACCCACCTCCCACTCCTAATGCAAATATGAACTTTTGTACAAGGACCAGAAATGAAAAACATGTAAAACACAAAATTGGAAAATCCATGTTTCCATATTGACAAAAATTGAAAAACTATAAACTGAATTTAAAAAAATGTAAATGGAAAATTGTGTAATTGACAAATAACAAATTGGAAAATCCATGTTTCCATATTATGAAATTCAAAAAAAAATTAAACTGACTTTTTTAAAAACTGTAAATGGAAAATTGTAAAATTGACAAATGTGTAAATAACAAATTGGAAAATCCATGTTTCCATATTGACAAAAATTGAAAAACTATAAACTGAATTTAAAAAAATGTTAATGGAAAATTTTGTAATTGACAAATAACAAATTGGAAAATCCATGTTTCCATATTATGAAATTCAAAAAAAAATTAAACTGACTTTTTTAAAAACTGTAAATGGAAAATTGTAAAATTGACAAATGTGTAAATAACAAATTGGAAAATCCATGTTTCCATATTGACAGAGTTCAAAAACGTAAGACTGACATTTTTAAAAACTGAAAATGGAAAATTGTAAAATTGCAATTGTGTGAAATATAAAAATGAAAATAAAAAAACCTATTTCCTGATTAGGTTAAGTGTAAATTAGTGTAGTTTATGAGGTTGTATACAATTGAATGTAAATACATATGCTTTGGGATAAGGTATATGTAATGATAAAATCGTGTTTCGCAATCATGAACTTTTGACATTGACTAAATCAAAAACACGTTGTTGTTTGAGTCTTCAGTCTTTTGACTGGTTTAATGCAGCTCTCCATGCTTCCCTGTCCTGAGCTAATCGTTTCATCTCTACATAGCCACCACACCCTACATCTGAGGCAATCTGTTTGACATATTCCAACCTTGGTCTACCCCTACAGTTCTTGCCCTCGACCCTCCCTTCCATAACTAAGCTTGCTATTCCTGTGTGTCTTAGTTTGTGTCCTACCAACCTATCTCTTCTCTTGATTAGCAGTCGCCAGAAACATCTCTCCTCTTTCACTAGTCGTAATACCTCTTCGTTTGTAACCCTATGTAGTTATAACATGAACTAGTCGTGTGCGTCAAATTGTGAGCAACGACTCCAATAACAAAGAACCAATAGATAAATGATTCCCGCATAGTTATTGGTGTACAGATTTTTAAACTTAAGTGAGGATTGGGAAGGAGGCAGTCATAACCTTAAGTTAAGAATCATCCATGCATTTGCCATAAATAAAAGTGGTAAAACCATGAAACAATATGACTGAGGTAGAAATGAGTTTATCACGTCTCAGTTTTCTTTACAAGGTTGGTAGTTACTCCCTGCTCATGCTAAATAAAGCTACATCCAAGACAATCTGTTTAGCATATTCGAACCTTGAACTACACTGCAGTTCTTAGCCTCAACCTTTCTTTCCATAATTATGTTTCCTATTTCCATAACACATTAAAATCCTAGGAGTGAAAGCTAAATCCCATAAGGTCAAAGTCTACCATGCTAACCAATTAGCCTCAGGGTCACACTTTAGGGCTTATCCGATATTGTGGCTATTTAAAACCCATGTACATAATGTTTCTGGAATATGCGTGATTGCCTATGTCAATGTAACGGCTTCTGTGGTGTAGTTAATAGCTGGGCTCAATATAACGAGTTCAAACCCGGCCAAAGTCGTCGGATTTTTGAAAGCACTAATTCCTTCAGTATGCATTCCTTCGGAGGGGGGGGGGTAAAGCCTGAGCTCCCATGTCATACATTTGTTCCACGTAAAAGAACCTAGCACTGCAATTGGTAGTGTGTGGTAAACTTTATAGGCTATATTTGGTTAATTAGTAACGCTCTAATAAGTTCCAACGTTCGCCACTTAGAGTTAGTGACAGTAGCATTTGATAACCAAAGTTAGACGTACATGAAATTGAACTTGTTGGGAGACCTCAGGCGTCAAATAAAAAATGCACAGCTATGGCCATTGGCTGCAATTCATAGTATATCCTCTTTGCTTCGTCCATTACTATTATTTTGCTTTCTAAGTAGCAAAAAGTCTCCTACTTTCTTTAGCTTTTCACCTGCCAATTCAAAGTACATATGCATTTCGTTTGAGGGTTTAGACGTCTTGGTGTATAGGATTTTGTGATAGCCTGTGTTATTGTAATGACTGAAGTAGTGTGTGTATTTGTAATTAGATGAGGATTGGGAAGGATGCAGGCGTACATTTAAATTACGCATCATCCCGGTATTCACCTGAAGTACAAGTGGGAAACCACGGAAAACCTCTCCAGGATAGGTGAGCTGGAAGTTGAACCCCCACCTCTTTTCGGTTTTTCCTTACAAAGCCTAGTATAGACCAAAGTTAAATTTCTTGGCAGAGCCGGAAATCAAACTTAGGCCTCCAAGGTGACGACCTAGAATGCTAGCCACTTCACAACGAAGTGGACTCTTATGATAGTCTACCTTGTACAGTCTCATGTTACGTTGTTGTCGTTGTTGCTTTGAAGGGCTTAGACATCGTAATCATTTAGTCCTGCGTATTTAGGTGTGTGTTGAATTTGTCTGATAACCTGTGTTATTGTGATGGCTGCAGTAGTGTGTGTATCTGTAATTAGTTAAAGATTGGGAAGGATGCAGGCGCACACTTAAATTAGGAATCATCCCGGTATTCACTTAAAGTATAAGTGGAAAACCATAGAAAACCACTTCCAGAATGTCTGAGGTAGGACTCGAACCCACTTCTTTTCAGTTTTGCCTCACATGACTAAATGTACCCCGTTCCAGCTCTCAAACCAGAATTACATTTCTTGGCAGAGTTGGGGATCGAACCCTGGTCTTCGCAGTGAAAGTTAAACTGCTTAACCACTACGCCATCAAGCTCTATATTTCTATACAGTGCTCCGATTCAGTCCCCAGAGTTGGGAATCAAGCCCACACTTTTGCAAAAATACATCAAACGATAATAAAATGAAAATGTTACAACATTTAAAGTAATCTAAATATCCATACTCTGTAGCTAGATCTCTATAAAAAAGAGTCTTTCAAATGTGTACGTGCTTCGCGTTATCATACAGGATAACATTTCAACTGTCACAGCAATCTCTGTTAGCTCTCCCAGACTAGCTGGTCACTGGAGGTACTGAGTTGCTAGCGAACATTACGATATTATTAAACAGTGTGTATTTTTAGTGCATTTTCAGTCACCAGCCCCGTGTGCTTGAGTGTGTGAGTTGTAAATTTTATACGCCTTAAGAGTATTTTCATATAATAATTATATTTTGGCTAAGTTACAATGACTGTGTGTGTAAAACAGTGATATTCCCAAGCGGATTGACCAGTGTGTAATAAGAGGTAAGCTAATGATGTATTTTTTACAGACTTTGCTATTTTTTGTTGTGCTTTTAGTTTTTTCTTTTTTGTCTGGTTTGAAACAATTGTTTATCCATCACTGTCTTGAGCTAATCGTTCCATTTCTATATAGCTACCACAACAACCTACAGTACATTCAAGGAAATCTATTTAAAATATTCTTACCTTGGTCTACCCCTACAGTTCTTGTCTTCAACCCTTTATTTCATAACTAAGCCTGCTAATCCTGGGTGTCTTAGTATGTGTCCTACCAAACTATCTCTTCTCTTCATTAACAGTCGCCAGAAACATTTCTTCTCTCCCACTAGTCTTAATACCTCTTCGTTTGTAACCCTATGAACTTGAGTGTATGTAAAAGCTGTCTGATAACCTGTGTCTGTACTACTGTATGTATTTGTAATAGAGGTAGGTATTGGGTAGCAAGCAGCTGTAGCCTTAAGTTAGGTACCATCCCGGCATTTGCTTAAGAATGTAAGAGTGGGAAACCACAGAAAACACTCTTAGAATGGCTGAGGTATGAATCAAGCCCACCTCTTCCCAGTTTTGCCTCACGAGGCTGAGTGCACCCCATTCCAGTCCTCAGACCAAAATTAAATTTCTTAGCCGAGCCTGGAATCGAACCCATGCCTAAGCAGTGACAGTCAAGAATGCTAGCCACGACACCAAGAGGTGTTTCATGAATATCAGTTGTTGTTGTTGTTGTTGTTGTTGTTGTTGTTGCTGTTGTTGTTTGTTGTTGTTGATTCTTTAGGGGTTTTGTGATATCATGGTCATGTAGCACAGTATACTGTATTTGGGGTGTGTGTTGTCTGATAACCTGTGTTCTTGTAATGGCTGTATTAGTAATTCAGATAAGGATTGGAAAGGAGATGGTCGTGGCCTTAACTTAAGATATATCCTAGCATTTGCCTAGAGTGTGTGAGTAGGAAACCACAGAAAAAACTCTTAGAATGGCTGAGGTAGGGATCAAGCCCATCCCTTCCCAGTTTTGCCTCACGAGGCTGAGTGTACCCCATTCCAGTCCTCAGACCAAAATTAAATTTCTTAGCAGAGCCAGGAATCAAACCCGTGCATAAGCAGTGACAGTCAAGAATGCTAGGCACTACACCAAGAGGTGTTTCATGAATATCAGTTGTTGTTGTTGATTCTTTAGGGGTTTTGTGATATCATGGTCATGTAGCCCTGTATACTGTACTTGGGGTGTGTGTTGTCTGATAAACTGTGTTGTTGCAATGGCTGTATTAGTAATTCAGATAAGGATTGGAAAGGAGGTGGTCGTGGCCTTAACTTAAGATATATCCTAGCATTTGCCTCTAGTGTGTGAATGGGAAACCACAGAAAAAACTCTTAGAATGGCTGAGGTAGGAATCAAGCCCATCTCTTCCCAGTTTTGCCTCACGAGGCTGAGTGTACCCCATTCCAGTCCTCAGACCAAAATTAAAATCATTAGCAGAGACTGGAATCGAACCCATGCCTAAGCAGTGACAGTCAAGAATGCTAGGCACTACACCAAGAGGTGTTTCATGAATATCAGTTGTTGTTGTTGATTCTTTAGGGGTTTTGTGATATCATGGTCATGTAGCCCTGTATACTGTACTTGGGGTGTGTGTTGTCTGATAAACTGTGTTGTTGCAATGGCTGTATTAGTAATTCAGATAAGGATTGGAAAGGAGGTGGTCGTGGCCTTAACTTAAGATATATCCTAGCATTTGCCTCTAGTGTGTGAATGGGAAACCACAGAAAAAACTCTTAGAATGGCTGAGGTAGGAATCAAGCCCATCTCTTCCCAGTTTTGCCTCACGAGGCTGAGTGTACCCCATTCCAGTCCTCAGACCAAAATTAAAATCATTAGCAGAGACTGGAATCGAACCCATGCCTAAGCAGTGACAGTCAAGAATGCTAGGCACTACACCAAGAGGTGTTTCATGAATATCAGTTGTTGTTGTTGATTCTTTAGGGGTTTTGTGATATCATGGTCATGTAGCCCTGTATACTGTACTTGGGGTGTGTTTTGTCTAATAACCTGTGCTATTGTATGGCTGTATTAGTGTGTGCACTTGTAATTTAAATGAGGATTGGAAAGGAGGCTGTCATGGCCTTCAGTTACGGTACCTCTTGCCATTTGCCTGGAGTTAAATTGGGAAACCACAAAAAACTACGTCCAGAATGATTGAGGTAGGAATCAAAACCTGCTCCTCTCAGTTTTTTGCCTCACAAGAATGAGTGTACCCCCTTCCAGCCCTCAGCCCAGAATTAAATTTCTTGACAGAGCCAGGAATCGAACACGGGTCTCCGCAGTGTCATTCAAGATTACTAGCCGCTACACCACGAGGTGTACAATATAAGGTTGGTCTAGATTGTACATGATCAATCAATAATTACCTAATAATAATAATAATAATAATAATAATAATAATAATAATAATAATAATAATAATAATAATAATAAATATTCCATTTAGCAACTACACGGCCGACCTCCCCCTGTGACGTCACCCACGGTCTCGGGGAGTGGCGGCCATCTTGCCCATTAGCCACTGTGCCAGCTCTGAATGACCCCTCCATAAGAATAACATAGAGTGATTGCGCGCGGCGGCCATCTTGCCCATTAGCCCCTGTGCCAGAACCGGCTTATTTATCCTACTCCTGATAACACTAGACAACTACAGAACTTCTTAAATGACGATGAATACGGAGCAGATGTAGTAGTTTGCGAGGAATATACCTATTGACTCTTGAAATCGTGCCATTCAGGCAGCTAACAATCTAATCGAACAGCGACATGAACACACTGTTGAAATATTAGGCGCCACTCCCAGTATACCAGTGCAACTAGCTGTCTTTCAGCAAATTAAATTACCTACCATTCGACTCGAATCCTTCCCCAGCGACGTAGAGACATGGTAACGATTTTGGGATAAATTTCAGTCATCAGTAGACAAAAATTTAACTATTTCCGACATTAATAATGCTACTTAGGAGGCGAACCGAAACATCTCGTAGATGGAATTACAGTCAGCGCAGATACGTACGAACAAACCAAGAAAATATATTTAGGCCATTATGGCGATAATAATCGCATTATTCAGTCGCACCTTGACTTCCTGGAAAATTTTAAACCACGATCTCGGCTATCCCAGATGACCTGAACGTTATTTTGGTGGATCTCCTGTCAAAAGAGTTACGCTTCCTACGTTGGAACTTCTATCTACACTCCTAGGAGCGAGATTGCTGTTACTTTTGTAATGCAACAGTCTCAAACACCACCAGGGCATCGTTATGAACCGACGCAACCCTTACATTGGGCTGGATCAGAAGTAATCCTAATAGATGGAAGACATTTGTTTCAAATCGAGTGAAATACAATCTTATACGTGTCCTGTGCAATGGAGACACTGTCCTGAAAAATATAACCCTGTGGATATCTTGTCACGGGGTCTCATGGGAGATCAAATTCAAACCTTGGAACTTTGGTGGAGAGGACCCAAATGGCTCTCATAACCTGAAGAATTTTGGCCATCGAGCAAGCTTTCATCGGACGTGCAACTACCCGAGGATAGAGACCAGCCCAGGACGTCTTAACCATCCCTATCCCCGAACGCGTCAATGATATTTCTAAATGTAGTACCTACTGGAGGCTCATTCCTGTCACTGTTTGGGTTGTGCACAATCTACATTCTCAGGACAAAATTAAAGGAGAATGGACGGTACCTTAACTGACCAAAGCACGTCTTTACTGGATTAAATCTGTTCAAGAAGGACGTTTCTCGAGTGAACTCCATGCTCTCCGCACGAACCAGCAGCTATACAAAGGATCGATAATCGCACGTTTCAGCCCATTTTTGATGATCGAATTCGACTAGGCGGACAACATACATTTGGAGAACTTTCGGCGGAACAGAAACATCCTATACTTTTACACGGTAGCCTTAGATTTACAACTTGTCGGGCTATGAAAAAGACCTTGCACAATTGCCTTCCGTGCAAGATCGTGAGAAACCCAAGAGGACATGAAAAAAAAAGATGCACCTAAGCCAAGAGGGTTCAGCCATCAAAACCTTTTGCTACCTCAGGAATAGACTTTGCTGCGCCTCCATACATTAAAGGTGCTTTCACGGCGCAGAAGGACTACATCGCACTTTTACAGGTGCGGTTGGTTACCCGTGCAATGCACAATAGAACTCTGCTCGGACATGACGACAGACCAATTCCTTACGGCACTTCCGAGATATATCGGACGAAGTTGTTTTGGCACATGTGATTTATTCCGATAACGGCAAGACTTTTCATGCAGCGAACTGGGAACTGTCGGAACTATTGCCTACATTGACTGCGTCGAAAACTCAACGTTTCCTCTCCCAGACCAGTATCACATAGAAATTCATCGCACCAAGTGTGTCTTGGAGGAGAGGATGGTGGGAAAGCATGATCGGTACTGTAAAGGAATGTCTTCAGAAGGTGTTGGGGAACGCAAAGCTTACGGAGGAGCAGCTTACGACGACGCTCATTATCCTTTGATGCCGCAGTCAATTCTAAACCAATGCCACAAGGGGAAGATTCCACACTAGTGACGTCATTGCACTTCCTCAGAGGAGAAAGTCTTCTGACTTTACCATCTGGTCCAGAACCCATTACACGACACGACTTGGTAAAGGGTTTTAAAATGCGCCAGAAGCTCGTGGATGACTTCTGGAAGAAATGGGAGCTGGAGAACCTCCGGGAACTAAGAACCTTCCTCGAAGTGAGACAGTCAGTCGGGAATATTGCCAAATTCGAAACGGGTGATATCGTTATCCTCCTCGACGACTCATGACCGAGACATGCCTAGAGCAGAGCCTGGAAAAGATGGCAAGACAAAGACATTGATCCTCCGCACACCAGAGGGACTCTAGATCAGCCGTCCATTCTAGCAGATTTTTCACTTGTAGGTGGACCACGGTGGGGAGGATATCAGGAACTAAGCTTTCATCTAGGTCAAAGACTTTGCTTAACTTGATGCATTTCTATACATTTCATAAGCTGTGTGACATATCTCGGTAGCCGTAGTTCTTGGGTAACAAAGGTGTAGTTAGTGTTATAGCATGGCGAGTGTTGTTATTTAACGAATATCCCAAACAGGTGACGTATCTGGCAAGTGTGGCGGAGGACTGTGGTAGTGGTGCTTGATCAGGTTGTGGATCAAAACCCGGGTTGCGGCAGCGGTGACTGGGAACAAGGTCACGGCGAGAGGCAAACCACAGAATAGAGCTGGTTTATGCCAGCGTGAAGTCGACTGTTATCTGGAAGCGCGCAGGTTTGCCTTGTTAGGAGTCCGGGAGACTGCTGCCCCCGACTCTGAACCAAACGGTTGCTTGTCACCCGCAGACTCCGCGCTAAACCAGCACAGCTGGTAGAATGCAACTACAGACGCCATCAATGTTAGGGGAGCGCAGATGCGTGTTTTTCCTCAAAACCTGGGTTCACACCACTCAGGGACACACATTCCCTGCCTCAAAACAAGACATGTCTCAGAAAAAAGAAACACTCCTACCAATACACTTAAGTTTATTTTACAGCATCTATGCACACCTATTATCACAATACACAAACTGTGCACTAGATCTCTCAGCAATGTATACGAAGTACATAAATCACGGCTTATCACAAAATACTTTACCACCTGATACACGGTGCAGCTGTGGTTGACTCACGTATCCTCTTGCCGTACCCACGCTGAAACTAGGGTCTCGGCTTCTGCATTTAACGGATTACAAAACTATCTTTCTGACCGTCTATCACTAGTCATCTCGCATACAAATATGCATACTGAACTGCTATGTCACACTCGACTGACTCACTGATTCATTGCAGCCCACTTTGTTGACTGTACTTCCCTACAGTTGTCTCTGAACTGCAGAGATAGTCTCGGTCTTTTTAAATGAGACTGGAAATTCAAGACGTTTCGTGACTTATGCATTATCTTGAGGGACTTTCTCGATAATCTCACGCCATCTCCTGAGAACCTCTCCGAAGTTTTCCACGTGAATACCTCCTCTCATTAACACCACCTGTAAATGCCATACACCCGAAGGCAAGTGGCCCACCGCGCTCTGTCAGGCGATTTGACAAACATACGATATTGAAGAGTTTAGTGGAAGAAAGTTAGAAAATATTATGTCTTAAAGATCATAGTCAGAGGTTTTTCAGATTGTTTATTTGACTAGTGATGCGGCAGCGTACAAGTAAAACTGTTCGTAATAAATGTTTATAGACATTGGCGGTGAAGTATGTACGCTAATAGTAGAACTTTGATATCAACGTAATTGGTTAGATATTTTATATTTTATTCTGAAGGGGAGTAACAGTACAGAATTAGCCATGCTTCACTTGTACCGTATATGGTGAAGACATATATGGCAATAATTAAATAAAATCTACTCTGCGCACTGCTGCCTGGCTTAAAGCAACGGGAACCTGCAGACGAAAGTCCTTCCCGTCAAAATACACTTCTCTGTGCATAATTACGTGTGGTAATACCGTCCTCTCCTATAAAGTTTCATGTGGCGGTAAACTGGTCCCACTTTCGGATCTCCGGCCAAGGACTACTTGAATGGTTAACATCACAAAGATAATATCTAACATTCTACAGTCCAGGACGTGGAGGTTAGTGTTGTGATTGCCAGAGGCAGGTTTATGAACATTGAAAGGTAAATGGATAGGGTGAGGTTGGATTTGCTTGGGATTATTGAAGTATCCTGACGGAAAGAATGTGATATCTGGGCAGGAGACTACCGGATCATTTGCACTAAATCAGATAACGTTTAGGGGTAGTATGCCTCACAAAGAATAGGGTAATTTGACAGTGTGTGGAATATAAAGAGCAATACCGTGAAAGGTATATTGCAGCTAAAAGTGGAACGCAAACAACGAGTACCACAGTAGTATAAATGTATAAGGCAACCAGTCAAGCAGGCGATGAAGACATGGAGACATGAACAGCTTGTTCTATATGGAACCCGGGATGTGAAAATCGACTAACTTTGGCTCAGGATATTGTTGTGACTGCGATACGATCCAATACATTCACCTGCCAACCCTTCCGATTTATTCGGAAACTTTCCGAATTTTCACCTCGTCTTCCGATCTTCTTAATTACTATTATTTCTTCAGAATTTTGAGCCCAGGTGATATATTGTAAAAGAAAAAGGATCTGCAAATAATTTCCATTCTCAAGGAGATTCTCCCGTAAGTCGTAATTGATTTTGTGATTTGCGTAACCTTGGTTTTTTGTGTAAGTTTGCGTAAGTTCCTCGCTTGGCAGTGGGCTCCATAGCTGCGATCTTGGAATGGTGAGTCAGCTGATTGGTCTACCGCATACTGATTGGTGGTATTTTACGGACAAACAGGTGTCAATCCTACGCTGATTAGTCGAGGCTGGCCACGGGACTGTGCAGAATGGGATTGAAACCTTGTATGCTACGCGCGGCGATTGTGACTTGCTCCGTTTGACGCCACGTGCTTATACTCTGCTAACGTCACGTTTAATGAATTTAATTGAGGTATTAATGTGTGCGTCGGTAGATAATTATTTCAACGAGTTGTGTCGATGATTGTTTCGTGTCGTGTGTTTTAAGTTTCTCTCGTCACGTTATGGCGACAAAACCTCAGAAACGTTATATCCAAGTGTTCAAAGAAGGCTATAAAACTGAATTTCCATTCATTTTACAATCTAGTAGAGGAAACCATTTTGCTCTTTCTTCTGTGTGTCGTTGCGATATAAATATTTCTCATTGTGGAAAAACTGACATTGTAACTCACAGCAACACTCTAAAACACAAGGACAGTGTTAGTTGTTTACAGAAGAACAAATAATTAGGTACGTTTTTTGTTCACAGGAATAATGACAATGCTGCCATTCGAGCAGAATTTTGTTCACGGCGTTCATCGTAGAACATAACCTCTCGTTATCAAGTTCCGATCACGTGGGACAGTTGTTTAGAAAAATGTTCCCGGATTCGGAAAATGCGAAGAAATATGCCTGTGGCCGGACAAAAACATCCGCCATTGTTCATGAAATGGCACGTGACGCCGATTCGAAAATTATTAATATTTTAAAATATGGGCCTTTCGCGATCTCCGCTGATGGTAGCAATGATAGAGACAGTAATCTGTATCCTGTCGTGTCAATTTTCAACAAAGAATTGAAGATTATTGAAAATCGTATGCTATCTATGGAAAATTTGGAAGGTGACTCGATTGGTGCTAACATTGGTAATTTGCTTCTGCGTTTCTGGAAAGACATGCCATTCCAATGGCAAACTGTATAGCTTTTAGTGCAGACAATGCCCCTGTTATGATAGGGAGGAAAATGGTGTTGCTGCGAAATTTAAAGAGCAGTGTCAAAACATCATTGTTGTCGGATGCCCATGCCATTTAATTCATCTGGCTGATGAGAAAGGTGTTGATTCCCTTCCTGTGAAAATTGATGAGATAATGATTGATATTTATTGTTATTTGAACAAAAGCTGCAAGAGGAAAGATCATCTGAAGTTATATCAATCTCTTCAACAAACTGATGTTAGGAAAATACTGAAGTATGTGTGCACGCTTTGGTTGTCCTTGGGTAATTGCTTAGAAAGACTGATTTCACAGTGGAAGCCACTGCTGAGTGTTTTTAAGGATGAGGTGAACCAGTCCACTGTAAAGACACATGAAGATAAGCCTGCAGAAGTGGAATTTGGTGTTTGTGTGAATAACAGAGTACAAGATCAAGCACATGTTATCATTGGCAAAAGGAAGTTGGACAGCAGTTCTTCTTCTCCGACTATAAGGAAAAAAAAGTGACGGAACCAAGTCAAACTGTTGGTATATCGAGATAGGAGAGACTATTTGTTTTCCTGTCATCAAAGTTAAATGAGGCATTTTGCTTGTTTCTGGCGTTTACCATCCCTACATTTGAAAATTAATCAAAGTTTTTCAATCGCAAGCACCTTACATCCATGTCCTAAGATCCATACTGATTGATTTGCTGACGGAAATTATCTGTAGGTTTGTTAAGCCAGTGGCCATAAAGAAATATTGCACAATTTTAGAAGTGGTCTCTCACACAAGAGAGAATCAGAAAGCTGATGATGATGATTTGGTAATTGGTTCAACACCATCTAGTTGTGTATAAAATCTGGCTCTTCAGAAGAAGTAGGTCTTTTATTTGCAGGTCAGGAACTACTTCACTGCGGCCTCTGATTATATTATTCATAAATTTAATTTGGACAGTGAGTTTTCTGTTAATGCTCAATTGGCACAGACGAGGTCTTTGTCTACTGCTTCCTTTAGTGCCGTCAAGTATTATATCTCTTAAGTTTCCAATTATGTTGCCAAATAACCTGAAGATGAGCACCAAGCAATGAATGCATTACAATGCCAGTCTTTTGCTCTCCGAATGGAGGATTTTCCATCTTCTATTGTGGAAGGAATAAGAGAAGATTGTTCTTCGTCTGCAATAAGGGATAAACGAGGTGGAGATGGGTGACTGAAATATGGCGGACTAGCTGGAGTAATGCTGGCAATATTAACAACCTCACACAGCAACGTTGAATGTGAGAGATTATTTAGCCAGGTGAAGAAGACAAGGACACAATTCCGATCATCTCTGAATGACGAAAACCTCAACAAACTGTTGGTGGTTAAATCAAGCCTAAGTGGAAATTGCTACGAGCAGCAGTATGACAGGGAATTTTTGAAGAGAGCAAAGTCGACCACAAGGTCTGCATTAATTCAGTAAGAATGCTTAAGATTACCATCCACATGTATATACATCACCTAATCATAATTAGGTAAGTTGTCCATGGTAATTAATTTTGTCTGACAAAACGTGAATATGTGGTAGCGAATGCAAAGTGTAGTCCATCTGAGTGATTGTATGCATTTTCTTTAAACACACAATTATGTCCTCTTCCGTTTAAATATTGGCCAGACATACTACTCGATGATTGATGATTGTTTACATTTTTGTTAATTTTATGCTCAATTCATACTTTGCCAATCAAGACACGCAGGTCTTTTGTGTACCCTCCTTCGCCCACGCCACGGTATACAGCGCATTATGAAATCTATAATTTTAGAAAATCTTCCCAGTTTTGACTTCCGAAGGTTGGCAGGTATGAATGATTCATGCTCTTAGAGCTATCTCTAGCAACAAAAAAAGAACAATATTCCGATTGTATGCAAAACATATTATTGAAGAGTGGAAACGAGATAAGTTCTCGCTACTGCTTGCAGACAACATCTCATGGTAGTGATATTCACCAAAATTGCCCTAGTGGTAATCTAACTAATTAGTTCAATGGTTTTCATCAGATTTATTGCACTTCCCATGATATCATAACCCTATTTAAACTGTTCGTACTAAATATTTCAGGCTGATATGTCAAGTTCCGCCGGATCCTGCTCTTGGAAAGTTTTGCGCAATACCTAATAGTGGAAGAAAACATACTAACCCTGTATCTGGAGGAAAATTTAATATCGAAGAAAATTCGAAATCAAGCTTTCCCAGCAATAGCAGTGGGAAGGCATACTCATGTGGCGTATGCGAGACCACGTTTACACAAAGAGGATCGTTGAATAGACACATTTTAATCCATAGCGGGAAAAAGCCTTATTCATGTACCATATGTGAAGCCAAATTTACAGAGAATGGACATTTAAAGCAACACATGTTTGTCCATAGTGGTATTAAGTCACATTCATGTAGCATATGCAATGCTAAATTTTCTACGCGAGGAAGTTTGATGAGACACTCACTACTCCATAGCGGTGCAAAAGCATTCACATGTAACGTATGCGAAGCCAAATTTACCCAAAGAGGATCGTTGAGTAGACACATTTCAATCCATAATAGAAGTTGTAGTAGAAGTAAATATACTAATACAGTACTTAGAGGAAAATTGAATATCGAACCAAATTCGGAATCAAGATTTCGAAGCCGCAGCAGTGAGAATGCATACACATGCAGCGTATGCGAGGCCAAATTTACACAAAAAGGATCGCTGAATAGACATGTTTCAATCCATAGTGGTATGAAGCCGTATTCATGTAGCGTATGTGAAATGAAATTTGCGGAAAATAAACATTTAAAGGAACACATGCATATTCATAAGAGTAAAAAGTCATATTTATGTAGTGTATGCAAAGCCACATTTACCAGAAGAGGAAGTTTGATGATACACATGGCAATCCATAGCGGTGAAAAAGCATTCATATGTGACGTATGCGATGCCAGATTTACCCAAAGAGGATCCCTGGATCGACATATTTCTAGCCATAGCGGTATGAAGCCATATTCATGTAGCGTATGTGAAACCAAATTTACACAGAAGGGGCACTTGAAAGTACACATGCTTATCCATAGTTATAATAAACCATATTCATGTTCCGTATGCAATGCCACATTTTCCGATGGAAGAAAATTGAAGAGACACAGGCTAATCCATAGCAGTGAAAGGCCCCATTCATGTTGCATATGCAAAGCAAAGTTTACCTTAAAGGGTTCGTTGAAGACACACATGCTTATCCATAGTGGGGAAAAGCATTCATGTAGCATATGCGATGCCAAGTTTACTCTAAAAGGAACCTTGAGAACACATATGGTCTTTCATAGCGGAGAAAAGCCATATACATGTGTCTTATGTGATGCAAAATTTAGCATTAAAGGAAATTTGAAGGCACACATGGTAATCCATAGCGATATAAAGCCTTATTCATGTAGCGCATGCAAAGCCAGATTTAGGTACAGAAAAACTTTGGATAAACACATGCTTACTAATTGCGGGAAAAATCCCTTTGCATGAAGCGTATTCGATTCCGTAATGAGCGAAGAAGGAAGTTTGAAGGGACACATCCCAATCCATAGCGGCGAAAAGCCAGATTCACTAAGAGCATTCCAAGCAATCTTTAAAAGGAAAGAATGCTAGTAGGAACACATTCTAAACCGTAGCGGCAAGAGCCAAGTTCATGTAGCGAATGCGAAGCGAAGTAGATTTTGAAAGGAATTCTGAAGGGACACATGCTAATCCATAGTGGCGAGAATCCCTGTACACGTAGTGTACGCAAAGCCAAATTTTGCCACAAAGGGAGTTTTAAGGGACACATGGTAGTCCTTAGCAACAAGGAGTCTCATTCATGTGGCGTATGCGAAGACTAATTTTCCTTGAAGTTATCCTCGATAAAACAAGTGCTGATCCATGGCGGAGAGAAGTGACAATCTTGTAGCGTATGCGAACCCAAGTTTCGACGGGGAAGACACATTAATCCTTAGCGGTGTGAAGGCAAATTAAAGTACCATCTGCAAAGCAAATATTGCTCTCTAGCAAGGTATTATGATCTGCTATAATAAAGGTGAGAGACCATTCGTTTGCGGTGTCAAATTTCCGTAAATGAGAACAGTTGGTCAATTTTTAATGAATGGTGGTAAGAAGCAATATTCATGTATTATATGGAAAAATGAATAATGTTATTGGTATTATGTCCCTTTTAACTACACTGGCGTTTAGAGTGTAAAAATGAAATAAGGGCTCAACATTTTTATCGAGAGTCCAAGAAACCATGTTCATGTAGATAAGGCAAATATCAATCTTCTTACAATATCTATCTGAAGAATCGTATTTAAATTTATAGTCGCGTGTTGTTGCAGTTCTTGTTGTCTTCAATCTTGTGACTAGATTGACGTAGCTCTCCTTATCTTTATGTCCCTAGTTTATCATTTCATCTCTATATCTTACATCGTAAGATCTCTTTATTACATATTCTGACCTTTGTCAATTACTTAAGCTTTTATCGTAGACACAGGGGCAGATGACCTCTTAGTTCTGCCCCTTAAGACAACAATAACAAACTGTCGTAGACACGTTCCATAATTAAGTTTGCTATCGCAGGGTGCTTAGTATATGTCCTATCAATGAATCTGTTCTCTTCATGAGAATGTTTCTAGAAACATTTCCCCTGAACCCATATTTTGCTTGTGTCAAAATCATATAGAGAAAGTTATATGAAATTGCATATTTATGAGAAGTTTTACGTAAAGAGTTGTAATTCAATAGAACGCAACTTGCAGTTCAAAAATAATAGGCAATTTGTGCTAAACACAAGACAAAGAAAGTTGTATTTTAGAACGGGATAAAATAAATTTCAAAATGATATCGAAGATATTATAGTTATTGTTGATTTAAGATGCGGAACTACGAGGTCATCTCCCCCAATATCGAAGGGGAGGGAGACTTGATTTTTTAAGCGAGTGGTGGCGAGGTCCAATAGAGAGGACACAAATAAATAAAAAAAACTGGTTAGCGAGCAAGTAACTGAAGTCAAATGACTGGTCCCTTATAAAAATGACATAGCAACTCAAGCGTGTGCGAGACCCGAGTACGACACGCGCCAAGGCGTAAACGAAGTCGATCACATGACACTATATAGAAACATTTGATTGGCTTAATAAAGTTATTAGCAGATTGTTAATAATATAGAAGATGCAAAAGGGATATTATGACATCGTCAGAAGTAGAAGAATTTATGAAAATATCCGCGTTTCGAGTTTGGGAAGAAAAAGTTTTGGAAAGTCAGCACAATTATTTTCTTAATGTAAGACACAGTGATATTACCGCCAATTTGAGAAGAGACGCCTTCAAAATTCAGGAGGAGGGGAGATCATCACCTGATCTCTGGGTTTATTCGTTTACGACGTGGTGTAAGGACGTGGATCCTTTAGCGTGGAACAGTGTGGACATCGCAATCTTATTTGACCACGAGGGAAGTGGCCCTTGATAGTGAATATCAAGTATTAAGGCGATGAAGTCTTCGCAACGGTCTTCAGGACCGTAGAATATTTCATCAGTTTGAAAGTTCGCAAAGGTGATAAAAATATTGAGTATTGCAAATAATTGTATTCAACGAAAATATTCTACGGAGTTGTGCCATAGTAATTTGAAAATTATATTGTGAATTTCTACGAACATTATATAATCGATATTTGTGAATATTCGAATCCCGACGGAAGCAATATTGAGCAGTTTTGTGAAACGCTTGGCAAACTTTTTATAAGCATCGCAACAGTGCAGTAAACGAACATTGACCTATTGAAGCTACGATATACCACGAAAATTATTCTACGAGAGTGATTGAAGAACATTACCAAATACATTCTTCGATACTTTTATCTACAAATATTATATTAAATTTCTTCAAACCGTTTAAGATGTTCATCATGAAGTATAAATTTGAGTTAGCGAGGAAGGCTACTACACATACTACGACGGAGATCCTGATGAACTGCTAAATCAATGGAAGTGAAACGAAGTGGATGTATGAAAAATCCTGGAGTGACACAACTCAATAAATGGAACCTAGAGTCGACAATAAATTTCCAGCACATCTTGGGAAATTTAATCACCACAAAATCATACAAAATAGAAACATAAGTTCCATCTGCCAGAACATCGAGATACCAGGTACTTATCGACAGTTCCATCTGGAACAGAAGAGAGAAGATATAACGTCGCATTCAATCTGGAATTGGAGAGATGCAGGTTTGAGGATCGTAGGATCGTCCTACAACTTGACATCAATCCAGGGGAAGGCGAGGATGGAAACATCTATAGCAGAGGGGAGATACCAGTCCAGGCTGAACGATATTGTATACTATCCAGAGGCAGAAGGTAGACGAACGGCATCAATTCTTTTGTAGCTTTGATGATGTGTGAGACATTTTGACCTGACCATATTCTAGGAGAGATTTATTCCAATTTAGGATGTTTCATTTTATTAGTTTAAATTTTTGGATCTTTGGTAGCAGTTTGATGTTTTTCGAGTTAGTCAGTTTTAGATTTCAACGATATGTTACTTAAATAGAATTTTGAGTTTTATTCGTCGTGTGGAAAACTTTATCGACAGGATAAGGCCTAGCATAATTTAGGATCGAATATAGTGTTAATCGATTTGATATATATTTAAGTACGAATTTTTTGTATTATTGTGAGTATGAGGATTTGCTTTAGAGCACATTGTAAAATATATTTGAGTTGGAATTGAACCAACGTCAATGAGGATTATATTTGAATGTCAATGAAATGGCATTATTCGTTGCAAGTTACATTATTTTGATAATTGACGAAGCTTGACAACACTAGAATAATGGAATACTTAACAGCGATTCAGATGTAGATCATTTGTTGTATCGTAGAGAGTAATTGAATCAATTATATAAGGTGGCCAGAGAGGAGAGTCAATTGCAATATCTTTATTACTTGTAATGTGAATTAAGACAGATTTCTAAGATCAACAACTGTGTTGAAAGGATCATTATGTGAGCTATTTTAGACAAGATTATGCATTGCATTGTTATGAAGAGAACAGCTGACAGTTTGAAGTCGCATTATTATGAGATGAGCATGATTTGGTTAAGCAGATGATGGTTAAATAGACCCTGATCTATACCATGTTACAAATAGCCTACTAATAGAAAGGTTTCTATGGTATAAATACTAGGGGTATTCTACTATAACCCTTAGCTGACCAAGGATGTGCTAACTATTTTTACCATAGTTGGCAAATGAAAATTGGCAAGAAAGGAGGTACCTAAAGGTAATATCATACTTTTTTAAATTAAGTTTTCAAAATCAGTGTTTTTGATACATGGTTCTTCAGAGTACCGTTGGTCCCTACGTAGGCCGATTCAACGTGTGGCCTTAACTCTATTACAAAATGAGAAACTTCCTCCCAGAAAATTATCAAATTACATTTTGCATTTTGTAGAACACTTTTTCCAGTAAAAATAGCCAGACTGCATCTGACTTACCTGAGAAATAATACTGATGAATAGTTACTCAAATATAATTAGGATTGTAATTTATTTACTATAACAAACTGTAATATACGGTGAAGCATGTCATAAAATATTGCTCTGTTCAGGAACTGATTTCCCTCTTCAAAAACATATTATAATAGAAAGCATGTAAAACATAATGCATTAATACGTTCATAAATAGAACAGGATATAGCCTACTGCATTCCATACTGTCGGCACAGACACTCCAAAACTCACAGAACGATGCTGCTTTGAAAACTACTGGGACTAACACAGTTTTATGCCACTAAGCATTTACATCATGATAGGCAGTAAATGTACATTACAGTGACTACATTTACTGTAGGGACGAGACTGTATCTGTTGAAGGCTGCAAAATTCACATCTACCCCCGTACATCTATGAAAACAGGCCAGTGGATGCCCTTGTTCCTCAGCCTGACATCTTTAGGGACAGATAAGTTCTTCCCCCTTCTCTTGTTACTTGTAAGTTTGCATTCAGCACTAGACTTTCTTTTAGGAGTTGTCTCCTTTGGTTCAGTGAAAGCCAATAATACAAGAGCAACATCCCTTCGAAACTGTTTCAGTGAATTTTTTCCATTAATTTCACAGAAAACGACTTATGAATTGATGAATGATATTTCCAATAGCCCCCAGAAGGGCCTATGCCACCACTTCTTACACCTTCGATCAAGTCTATATACTGTCCTAAGTCGGTCTGCCATATCAGCACCTCCCACGTGTGAGTTGTAGTCAACAGCAATAACTGGACAAGTCACATCTTTCTTCGTGCCATCCTTTAGTTTCCTAGAAAGGAAGGCTTGTTCCGTGCCATGGTAGATGGATGCAAAAGCAACAGTCTTTGTGTCTTTCCATTTGAAGAATCCTAGGCCAGTGTTTGAAATCATAAAATCACTCTCGCCACGAGACAATTTTTTGTCATCTGTCATATTCTGTGGAATACCTTTTCTGTTTACTCTTATTGTACCACATGATAAAGTGTTTTCAGCCTTCAGCTTCTCTAACAGGTCATGAGAAGTAAAATAATTGTCAAAACATATTATTCTTCCCTTACCCCATTCATCTTTGGTGAGATGAAGAATGCTCTCGCTCTCCAAGTGTATAAGTAGCAAATTCTTGTTAAGTTCTTCATCCCTTATCTGGTAAATTTTGAACTTCTTTACATATCCCTTCATGTCTGCAATTGTCCATATTTTGAACCCTCTCTTGATCGGCTTCTTACGGTTGTACTGTTTCATACTCGAACGCCCCTTAAAGAGAACCATGCTTTCGTCCACACTAAGTTGTCTGGTACCTTCATTTACATCTCTGAACTTTATATTGAGGCTATCTATCATTCGATTGAGTTTGTACAATTTGTCTCTATTGTTCTCAGGCAATTTCCCATTGTCATTGACATGTAAATTGCAAAGAATCATATCAAATCTATTTCTAGGCATAGCATTTGAAATCGCAACTTTATTGAGATCTTGAGCCCCACACCAATAATCTTTCCACAAAGGAAGAATATTGTACCCCATAACCATGTTAAACCCAACAAAGACATTTAAATCTTTGGAAGTCATACAGAGAGTTTTACCTTCCTGGCAGTGATCTTACTGAGATGCTTGTCTTGCAGTGCTAAACTCTCTGTGCCATATACGGTGGTCGGGGCTATAACCGTGTTGTAAATCTGCATTTTGGTCTTAATGCTTATCTCACTCTTCCCAACTATTGTATTATTCATCTGATAGTAGGCTGAGATGGCTTTTTTAGTTCTATTGAGTACCACTTGCTCTATTTTCCGATCACTACTTACTATGGTGCCAAGATATTCAAAAGTTGTTGTTCCTGTCTGTCCAGTTTTGAGACCCACATTACTTTGCTTTTATCTATATTCACTACCATACCTTTCCTTTCCAATTCTTCATACCATTCCACCACTGCCTGCTGAAGTCTTTCTGGTGTATCAGCGATCACTATTATTTCATCTGCGTAGAGGAGTGCTTGCAAGTATACAGGTCTTAGTCTCCACATACCTAGCTTGGTCCTATGGGTTCGCCGCTTATATATTTTTGTTATTTCACCCAGATCGATATTATACAGTAGAGGGCTGAGGCTATCACCTTGTTTTACTCCTCTCTCCATTTGGAATTCTCCAGATATTTCACCATCTATACGAACTATTCCCACAGGTTGCTGCTATACACTCTTCACAGCATTTAACAGTCTCATTGGTACCTTCTTCGCTGCCAGTGCCTCCCATATGCTCTGCCTCGGCACAGAGTCAAAAGCTGCCTTCAGATCCAGAAACGCAAGGTACAGGTCACGGTTTTTGGTAATGCTATTCTCTATTACTGTTCTAATTGTGTAGATATGACCTTGTGTCTGACGTCCTGGCTTAAAAGCTGCCTGCCCCTCTTCAATATCATTTTCAACCACCTTCCTAAGTCTCCTTTCCAGCACCCGAGTGTATATCTTGTACGCTACAGATGATAGACAGATATCCCTGTAATTATTATAGTCGTAGCTGTTCCCTTTATTGTGCAACGGGATAATTAGATTCTTCTTCCATTCCTCTGGTATTCTGTTATCTTCCCACATTCTCCTAAACAGCTTAGTAAGTTGCTTCACTATCTCAACACCTCCATATTTAATTAACTCTGGAGCAATTCCATCAGGACCCGCTGCTTTCCCAGTCTTAATTTGTTTAATTGCCATTATGACCTCCATTTCTTCTATTTTTCCTTATATTTCTGGATTTTGCATATCTTCATGTGGTCCATAAACAATCCCATCCTCTTGTTCTGCCGCATTTTTCTGGAACTACTCCTCATAATGTCTTCTCCACATTTGAAGCACTTCTGCCTTCTCGGATACTAGGTTATTCCCATTCTTGATTGTCCTAGTCTTCTTTCCATACTTCCCTCTTATAGACTTTATGGTTTTCCAAAAGCTTCTTGTATTCTTCTCTCTAGCTTTGCTTTCAACCATATTCCCAAACTCTTCCCAAGATTTTCTCTTAGCTTCCTTCACTACTTTATTCGCTTCATCCCTTCTTTTGATGTATTCTTGCCTGTTTTCTTCCGTAGGACATCCTATGTATCTTTTCCATGCTTCTTTCTTGCTCTTTACCTTCTCCTTCACTTCTTCATTCCACCAACTTTTTCTTTTCTTTCTGGTATCTACCACTGCCTTTCCACACACTTCTTCTGCTGACTTTAGCAATACTGATTTTATGTCATTCCACATGTCATTGATTTCTTCACTTCCATTAGTTCTTATTTGCATCTTCTCCTTCACTAATTCTGCATACTGGGACCTTTTCTCTTCTTTTTGAAGTTCCTTCAATCGGATCGCCTCAAACCTTTTGATTCTTGGTTGGATTGGCCTCTTGAATCTGGTGTCCATTACCAGTAATCTGTGATCTGTATCAAGTTCTGCTCCCCGTATGATCTTCACGTCCATGATGTTATTCCGTATGCCATGAGGGTACATATAGTAGTCTATAACACTCCTAGCATTTCTACCTTCAGCCACAAAAGTTATCTTGTGTACTTTTTTATGGGAGAAAAATGAGTTCCCAATAACAGTTGATTTTCAATGCAGAATTCTATTAGTCGCCTGCCATTTTCATTCAGCATCCTCTCTCCACCATGATTGTCCATGCTTCCATGTACTATTCTTTTGTCCTGGCCTATTTTTGCATTGAGGTCCCCTCCTATCTATACATGGCGTCCATTCGCAACCTCTTTGTCCACGGTCCTTTGGAGTTGAGCATAAAACTCCTCTTTATCGAGTAAGTTGGTGTCTTCTCTGTATGCGTATACTTTTATGAAGGACATATTCATCTCAATGTCAAGGTTAATAACCATTATTCTTGAGTTTATTGGTTCCCATCCACTCACTTTGGTTTCAGTCTGCTCGCTGGTGACTTTGCGCACACCTTCCTTTGCCCTACTGTCATCCCAACCCCAGAATATCTCAAAACACGCCCTTCTTGTAATCTCTTCATTCTACTTCCTTTCTTCTTCACCTCACTAAGTCCCAATACTTGCAGTTTATGACTTTTCATTTCCTGTATTAACTCTACATCTTTTCCAGCGATTGTCTTGATGTTCCATGTACCAAATCTCATATTCCGTTTCCATTGCGGTCGTTGTCGTCGTGTAGATCCGTCCAATTTGAGGCTACTGTTGTTTCTTTGAAGCATTTTTACCCCCAAATGGGTGATTAGCCCAATGTGGAGTGGTTTGTTAGGTTACCTTCCCAGCTTCCTTATTTATGTCCCCAGGAGACAGGGTGGCCCAGTTATACCCCCAGGCACCGGGTACCCATTTTCGTCGCCTTTTACGACACGCATGGGCTACGGTGGGACAATTCTAAACCCCGGTCACCACACGGGGGGCTGTTTAATCATTAAAGAAATATAGCTGTTGTTTTAAGTTCATGTTAGCTGTTTGGGACATCTTGGTCGTCAGCTCATTTTCTTGGGCATATGTACACATTTTCTAATAATCTGTGTTTATGTGGTGAATAGTAATGTGTAAATGTAATTTATTAAGGTCAATAGGATTTCTATATCGGCATTTGCCTGTAGTGAAAAGCAATAACATTTACCGTGTCAGGAAATGTTTGATATTTGCCATGTGGATTAATAAATTGCGCAAACGTTAACATTTTGAAAATGGTAATAGTTTTTATCCATACTGACCAGATGTTGATATGAAATTGTTCAATCCACCTTGTCAATACTCTGAAAATGATGTTTAATAAATATTTAAACTTACACGCTTTGTCTCACGAGGCTGAATGTTGCCCGTCCCAGCACAGAATTAAATTGGAAATCAAACCCGGGCCTCCGCAGAAACAGCCATGATTGGTAGCCAATGCAACGAGATGGATGAAAAAATGTCATGTTGTACAAATGTAATATACTCGTAGAAAGAGGCAATGTTACCGGCTTATAGCAACTTATTTGTACTTCAAATAATTATTTCACCATTATTATCTTTAAAACTACAAATGATATGATGACTTTCATGAATTGATGGTATTTCATAAAAAAATAGTCTGGTATTTCGTGCATACGAGTGTAAAAGCGACTGGAATTAAGGACGCCTCATTATAGCGCTGCTTTGAGGTTTTGTGTTATCTACCAACCTAACCTGTGCGTTACCTTTTGAGAACACAACCAGCCTCTGAGCTAACTACTTAACAAGCAGACAGACATTAAAGTATTAATCCTAATTGCCAACTACGGTTCACATTCAGTAGGAGGATAAATAATAATGTATTTATTTAGAGAGTATATGTAAGTTACCGGACACTTCAAGTTTTCAGTAATAAACTTTCAGCATTTGTACATTTTAAATGGTAGTACACTACTTCATGTAAGTTGATTTTGAGGTATAGAGACTCGCCATTGCAAATCCAAAAGACAAACAAAAGGGATGTGCAACGTTCTGATACCCTCCATATTGGAAGACTTCTTACCACCGACCTGCTTTCCGGCCATTGACCAAGAAGCACTTCCACCGTTCCTCAATCGTTTCTTTGTAACACATGTCCTGTTTTTGTAGTTAATGCGATTTTTCTTGCCTTTGTTTGCATTATTAAACACGGAACCCACTTATGACACGTGTGTTGGCGTCTCCATTTTTTGCTCACCTGGAACGTTCTAGTACTGACCGCCAATTTCGATTCCTCATGGCTCCCTGGAAAGTTAACATTTTCCCTGGCAGAAGCCACTAAATGACGGGAGAAGGGGATAAAAACCGTTCAAGGGCTGAAACTCATTTTCAATGAATTTGGCACTTGCAATGCTCTGGTGGGGGTGCATTCATTTAAAACAAATCTCATAATCCAATCAATTGGTGCGTTTGCATTGACATACCCTATAATAATTACTTATTTAGTAAGAACTTACATGGCAATTACTTTTAATTATGTTTAAGTAGTGCAAGGGTCCTTTTTATAATTTGGCCTGGAATTTTGACATCATTCGGAAGAATGTTCCGCAGCTGTTTTCTAACTATTATCTTCACTTGATTTGTGATAAGATGCTAAATCTGAATAGTACAGATGCTTAAAATGAACTACTAGATTCACATTTCAGCATCCTAACATTTCGACTTGAACTGCTCCAAATACACACTACACATAAGCCGCATTAATATATCGTGTGTCAGTTCTTACTTACGTTGGCAAACCTAACTTGAAAGCCTCGAATAACCGGACTCGCTTAACATTTCAAGTCAGTCAGAGTGTAGTATTTTAAAACAGCTGAAGTTATGCTGCAAGCAGAAAATGCGGTGTGCCAGTCATGGTTAACCCATTAGATCACGCACGTGGGTTTTTATCTTTACCCAGGGCAAACTAAATTGTTAATAATTCCTGGTGTATCAGGCATTCTGGCTTCCACCCCTCGCAACTTCAACTCTCCCATGCTGTCCTTATTGCTTGCCATTGTTGCAATGTTGGTGTTGTTTGATTTTTAGACATGTTTGTAATGTAATGTCAGGCTTGGGTAATTTTTACCCAGCGTATGCGCTTGCGTAAGTTTGCAGTGAGATCTAATTATGTCATTGACTGGTGGATGCGACTTTGTTCCTGAGGAAAAGGATAGTTCCGTGTGGTACAAAAGTATCATTCCCCAAATGGGCTGCACCACAGGACACAATATCTTTATTCATTTACCAGGTCACAATGGAGATGCTCGAAATGCAAAGACCGATATTCATTGTTGGAGCCAAAACGTAGGTGAAATGTGTAGAACAATTTAATTGATCTCATTGTAAGATATACAAACATTTACAGAGTGTGAAGTCCAAATTTTCTAGGGAGAGGGATCCCGCAGAAACTAACAAATTAGAATCAAAAGCTTTGTTTGTCTTCTATACAATGTCTGTATGCTGCGGTCAGTGCATCTCAACATAAGGGATTATTAGGCCCTCAAGGGCAGGTGTTGACATTTTCATTGCGACGATGTCCAGTGAAAGATTGTTTTCCCTTACGATGCATTTGATTAGAAAGTATTATTTCTATAGATTAGAGACGTTCAACCAATAAACTTGCGCCCTTACGAGAAGTTGCTGAAATTTTCAAGGAGAACATACAGAATGCTTACTCAAACAGTGAATATGCCACCAACGAGAAACCAGAGCCTTTTCGTGATCGCTGTGCTTTTAGACATTAGGCTACTTTATATGCCAAACAAGCCAGCCAAATACGGCACCAAGGTATGTTTATTAGCTGATGCTTGAACACTCAATATGAGTAATTTAGAGGTTTATGTTAGCCAACAACCGAAAGGTCCATTTCGTCAGGATAATAGTGCAACTGCTATAGTGAAGAGACAATTATTTCCAATTGATCGCACTGGGAGGAACATAACCATGGTTAACGAGTTCACAGGACCATATGTGCAAGTACTCTAAGGAGAAATAAACGTGAAATACCTCCTGAACGTGTTTCCAAAGGTTGAGAACAGTCTCTATTTGTGATTTGTTTCACAAATTTGGTCGCGCACTGTGATAACGATATGGAACCTGACACCGGAGATCAGAAGAAAACTGTGATAATGACTTTTTACAATAAGTGTGGACACTGTTGATAAGCAAGTGGGTCATACACAGTTTCCATAAAGTCCCTCGCTGGCCATTGACAGTATTTTTTGGATATCTCAACATTGCTGGAATAAATGTATTTGTCATCCATAACTGTGGAACTTTGGTGCTCTATCGTAGGCAATTTTTGAAACACCTTTCTTTAGAGCAGACCAAGGAACATATTGAGCAACGAGCTTCACTAACGTTCCTAACATCAGATCTTCAAGTCCGAATAAAGCGTTTGAACACAGTTTTAAATGGAGTAGTTGAGGAAGAAAAGAGCCAGCCGAGAGAAAATTGCCGAGCTGCTGGACGGTGTGAGAAGAAAGATCACAAAACGCAAATGGCGTGTGTTAAGTACGACAAACTGATTTGTAAACAACATGTTTATCCCATTGTCAGTGTTGTTACAAATCACTGATATAAGACATGCAAAATTATGAATGTAAGGAATGAATTTCATTATTCTGTTCTTATGTGTAATTTGTGTAATATATACAATAGTATCTGAACAATTGTTCGCCTCTATCATTGTCGCATCAATTATAGCTTTTTATTAGATCTATTGGAAATAATGAACTATAAACATATAACTGAATATCATGTTTGATGTTGACTTTTATGTAGAATAAATAAATTTAGTGCTCATAATAAAAATGGAGCTGCAATAAACCTATATTTCTGTAGTTTCAAACATAGAATGGAGGAATGGATTGGGCAACAATTTTAATTTTCTACCTACAATATATTATTCGAATCTGATATAAATAAAACATGGCATTTTGCTTCTTGAAAAGAAAGGAGATTGATTATATATAATGATTAACTATTTGGGTAAAATTTTGCCAGCGCGCACCAATACCTTATAAAAAAGAGCGTGCGTCCTCACAGGTTAAGTATATACCGTGCGTGTGAAGAAGTTATATCTAGGAGAATTTTTAGTGTAATCGGTGACATACGGACGTTGAAGTTTGTTTGATGTGCCTTGAATTGCCGCTATTGCTGTTTTAATTTTCTTGGTGCAAGGTTTAAAACAGTGCATGGGTACAAGTCCCATGTTAGGATTATTTCCATATGTAAAGCCTTTTTATCATAAACCATTTTAAATGTATGCATCGTTAAACCTTCAGTGTCATCCATGACGTCAGAGATGCCACCATTTTGTTTTGGAATTGTGACCTTCACCACTCTTCTGGTCATTGCTACCACACAAGGCTAACAGATGCCATTTGATTATAGCATTGTATTTGTACGAGCTGAGTAATCCCCTTGTAAAATGTACCATCATTATATATAGATGTCTGCCTAACCAGAAAAACATCCTTACCTCTCAAAAGGCTTAATAATCTCCACATCTCTGAATCTTGCAGTCTACATCATGAGAGTATTATGTTCATCTCAACTTTCAGTCTTGCAAGAATGTGAACTCTTAAATTTCAGTTGTTTCATTGTTTAGATAACTCGTTTCCTACTATGCTCTTAATACAATGCTCCAACAACAGAAGTAAGATACAGCAGCATACTTAATTTTTCATGGAAACGTAAGGATTGCGATTTCATAGAATTATTTCGAGAGGAGGAGGCCAACAGGCAGCAGAGGCATCATGAGAAAATGGCCAAAAGGCAGCAGAGGCATCTTGAGAAAATGGCCAACAGGGAGCAGAGGCAACGTGAGCGACTGGAGGCCAAGGAGAAGGCGCGCAGGGAGAAAGCTGAACATCGATCGGTCCTACTGCAGAAAATTGACGAGTTATTGAAGAAATACTAGGTATTATTAATTAAGTGTATTATACTACACACATCAAAAAAAGTTTTGCATCACCTCGGTTCCAAGAGTTCCGGAACCGTTAAATACAAAGGGAATAGAGATCAACACAAACAACATTTCAGCTCATTTTATTGCTCATGAGACCCACACATTGCATGTTGTACCATCATACAGCTAGACTTTCAGCATTTGTGGTCCAGATTGCAGTACACACCACTACCTCTAATACCCAGTAGCACGTCCTCTTGCATTGATGCATGCCTGTATTCGCCGTGGCATACTATCCACAAGTTCATCAAGACACTGTTGGTCCAAATTGTCCCACTCCTCAACGACAATTCGGCGTAAATCTCTCAGAGTGGTTGGTGGGTCAAGACGTCCATAAACAGCCCTTTTCAACATATCCCAGGCATGTTCGATAGGGTTCATGTCTGGCGAACATGCTGGCCACTGTAGTCGAGCGATGTCGTTATCTTGAAGGAACGCATTCACAAGATGTGCACGATGAGGTCGAGAATTGTCGTCCATGAAGACAAATGCCTCTCCAATATTCTGCCGATATGGTTGCACTATGGGTCGGAGGATGTCATTCAGGTATCGTAAAGCCGTTTCGGAGCCTTCCATGACCACCAGTGGCGTACGTCGGCCCCACATAATGCCACCCCAAAACATCAGGGAACCACCACCTTGCTGCACTCGCTGGACAGTGTGTCTAAGACGTTCAGCCTGACCAGGGTGCCTCCAAACACGTCTCCGACGATTGTCTGGTTGAAGGCATATGCGACACTCATCGGTGAAGAGAACGTGATGCCAATTCCGTGGGGTCCATTCAGCATGTTGTTGGGCCCATCTGTACCGCGCTGCATGGTGTCGGGGTTGCAAAGCTGGACCTCGCCATGGACGTCGGGAGTGAAGTTGCGCATCATGCAGCCTATTGCGCACAGTTTGAGTTGAAACACGACGTCCTGTGGCTGAACGAAACGCATTATTCAACATGGTGGCATTGCTGTCAGGGTTCCTCCGAGCGGCAATCCGTAAGTAGCGGTCATCCACTACAGTAGTAGCCCTTGGGCGGCCTGAGCGAGGCCTGTCATCGACAGTTCCTGTATCTCTGTACCTCCTCCATGTCCGAACAACATCGCTTTGGTTCACTCTGAGACGCCTGGAAACTTCCCTTGTTGAGAGCCCTTCTTGACACAAAGTAACAATGCGGACGCGATCGAACTGCGGTATTGACCTTCTAGGCATGGTAGAACTACAGACAACATGAGCAGCGTACCTTCGTCCTGGTGGAATGACTGGAACTGATCGGCTGTCGTACCCCCTCCGTCTAATAGGCCCTGCTCATGCATGGTTGTTTACATCTTTGAGCAGTTTTAGTGACATCTATGAACAGTCAAAGGGACTGTATCTTGGATACAATATACACAGTCAACGTCTATATGCCGGAGATCTGGGAACCGAGGTGATGCAAAACTTTTTTTGATGTGTGTATTAGGGATTGCATTTTGAAATATATTATTCATAAAAATTATTCTTATGTTCAAGTATAGATGTGTATATACTAGTGAACCTGGCAGACGCTTTCCTGCCTGAATATATAGAGCGGATTCACCAAACATATTTGAATTTTTGATGAACTACATACTAAGTAACATTTGACATTGATTTTTCAAGAAAAAACTCAAATCATTTCTATGGCAGCCTTTGTCAAATACCAATATTTCGACATACATAACGGTACGAAAACATAACTATGATTTATTCTCAGAAAGTCAATTGTTCATGCACTCGGAAGAAATCACTGCCAAGGGAATGGGACTGGTAGAATTAGTGGGGAAAGAAGACCCTGACAAAAATAATCAAAACATTTCTAGAACCTGATCGCAACGCCACATACCGGGTCCAATAGGGAATCAACCATACAGGGACCCACTCAGACTAACCCACATGTTGTTTATTTTTGATGAGCTGTAATTGAAATGTTAAAGCAACGCCAAGCTACAATGCACGGAATTTGTGCATGTTTTGAAGCCTACGTCAAATAATACCAACAACTCTACAATCATCGCTCACCTATGATACAAAAACATAACTATGAATTATTCTCAGAAAGTCAATTATTCATGAACTTTTCAGAGGAAACCACTGCCAAGGGAACGGTTTTGGGGGAATCAGTGGGGAAAGAAGACCCTGCTGAGCTGTGCCGTAAGTTTTCACTAATGCTAGCGGTTTCCATGACGACAGTGTTTGTTTAGTTGATTGTATCTTGTGGTTATAAAAGTGTGTTCATCCTACATTTTCGTCGCTACGCCACCTACCGGGTCCAATTGTGAATCTAAACCATACAGGGATCCACTCAAACATACATAAAAATTTTAATCAAAATTGGTCCAGCCGTTTAGGAGAAGTTTATTAACATACACACGTACACAAGAATATATACAGGTCATCAATAAATAATGCCTAGATTTAAAAAGGTTATAACATCGAAACCTTTCATGTTAAATAAGTGAATCTTTCACTGTGTGGTAACTGGTTGGCACAAGTTTTGTTGAATGCATTAGCGTGACCTTGGTATGCGTGGACTAGTTGCCTAACGAAATCCACGAGTACGTGATTCTCCCAAAGTCAATGTGTGGTGCGGGTACTTCATGACCAAGTTATTAGACGTCCCTTTTTCGCTGGAAAAACTATTACAGGCCTAATTTACCTCGACATGTTTCACAGTTTGTCTTCCCTCAAATAGTAGACTGGACAGCGTGGGGCTCCGCCTGACTACGTTGGCGCGGTACGCGATACACTTGATGCACGCTTTCCAAACGGTTGGATTGGCAGAGAGGCCTCCCAGAAGTCCAGACCTCACCCCTTTGGATTTTTCTTCTGGGAGTTCATAAAAATCGTTGTGTACGCAAAAAAAATTCATGATTTGGTACATCGTCGCGAGTGAGTCGCTGCCTCCTTCTGTACTGTTACTCCAGATATGATTCATCGCATGTGACACGAAGTGGACAACATATTAGATGTATGCAGAGCAACAAAGGGAACTCACATTGAAAGGTATGAAAAAAAAACCTTTTCCATGCATTTTAAGGCTAAAACCATTACATTACCTTCAATAATTTTTTTAAAGTGATTATTTAAAATCTAGGCATTATTTTTCAATGACCCTTTACAAAGATATATATTATATATATCTTGCGGCAGACATCGGAAAACGAAGATGACTTCTACCAACTAGTTCTAGGCTTTACACACCAGATCATGAGGTACGCAGGAAAACTGAAGAATATACCGTGGATTCAGCTAGTCAAACAAAACATCGAGAAGAACAGCAGAAGTCTTTGACAGGAACCAATTGCGATGTAGGGTAAATGGATGGATAGTAACGCCAGAGAATGACATACCAAAGAGACTAGGAACCAAGTGGACTGAGGAATGGAAGATGGCCCACGGATAGAGAATGAGAGCCGTATGGAAGATCAGAAAGGCTAATCATGAAAGTACTGCGTGATCCATCTGGGTCCATTCGCACATAATAATAATAATAATATACCAGTATATAAAAATGGACCTGTGTAATCTGTATGTATGTCCGAGATTAATAGACTCTGACACCGTTTAATCAATTGCATTGACATTTTTTAGGGTTGTAGTTCTCACCCCCAGGAAGGTTTTTGGCAAGCATAATATTAGATAGCCCTCTCTATTCATGATCATGACATATTACTCTGTTGTCTGTTTAAAATTCATCTCTCTATGAACAGTATCCAATGGATGGACTTTTATCTACGTGGACGTCAAGAATGTGTTAAGTTAACTCAAATCAAATGTCTTCATGGTGTTCAGTTGAGAACGGAGTCCGTCAGGGTTCAGTCCTTGGACCGCTCCTGCTTTCGATCTATATAAACGACATTACTTCATCAATCACTAAATGCTAACATCTCCTACTGTATATGCTGATGATGTACAACTCTACCTGCATTCAGCACCAGAAAAACTATCGGAATCAATCGGTACCTTTAATGAAGACTTAACTGCATTCACTTCTTTGGACTAAGATTCAATGAGGCTAAAACTGAAGCAATCATGATCTCCCACCCGAAAATCTTCCTAAAATTTAAAAATGAACCCACTTTACCAAAATTATGCTTGTGCGATTCCCCAATCGAATTCCCAGAATCAGTTAAAAATCTATGCATTGTAATAGATGAACATCTTTCCTGGACGAAGCACGTCTGCATTGTTTCCAGAAAAGTATTTTCCGCATTGAATTCACTTAGAAGACTCAAGAATATTTTCTCTCGTGTATTAAAAGAACGACTTGTTTCCTCTCTAATATTGCCTCAATTTAATTACTGTGATGTGGTATACAAAGATCTGACTGTTACTCTTAAAAACAAACTCCAACATGCACAAAATGCCAGCGTACGCTACGTATGAAATTTACGGTATTACAGTATGACCATGTCACCCCCGTTTATGAGTAACTTAACTGGTTACGTCTAAATCAACGCCGCGACCTCCGTTCCTTATACCTTCTTCAACAAATACTCTCAACTTCCACTCCAGCTTACCTGCATTCTCAGTTTCATCACCTCTCATACGAGCATAGTTTTGGAATACTGTCAAAAAAGACACACTCATGCTGATACCCATGCTCTGCACAGTACGCTATACCAACTCCATCGTTGTTGCTACTGTGGAACAATCTGCCTCGCTCTGTCAGAGGAGCAACCCCGTCCAGCTTCAAGCGGCGTGGCCAGCAGTACATAATCACTAAGTAAATGGAAGTTGAACTCTGCAAACACTGAAGAAATGAGTTCGTATGTTTTATTACAGATATTCTCACAATTTCTTATTTACTCTCTATTTAGACATCTAAATAACCTTCATCCATTCAAAATGCACTACATAATTAATCTTGCTCATAAGTTGGTGATGACTAAGGGCTGGGATGTTTTAAGACCTAAATATGCAAGCAAAATAACGTAAAAAATGACGAAATATGACTCAAAAATGTCAAAATATAACCTGGAAATGACTGATTTAAATATGGCCGTTTTTTTAGCCTACTTTCGATTTTTGCAAAAAATGTATGAAGAATCTTTTGACTGAACTACAAGGTCATCAGCCCAATAATTTGCGGATAGCGGCCATGTATGAAAGAAAAATGTATGTTACGTTAAGAAAGTGTGCGACTATGGCTGATAAAATAGTGTTGGGTATTGTTTAACCCTTCCCCTCTAACATTATATATGAGGCTATGCCACAACGGTGTGCTATTTGGTAAGGGCTAGTTTTCCAGTTTAGGCCACTACTGCACTCAAATATTATCATTGTGGTTAAAATCGTAATCATTTATATTCCCTATGATTCAAACTCTATCAATATTGTGACACACAGATTATATACTGTGCACCAACGTAGGATAGTCGTGAATAATTACTCCTTAGATCAAACTTTCTTGGCTGAGAATGGAATCCAGATGAAAACTGATCCACTGAGGAAGACAGCATACATTGAATGTTTCACCCCTGTGATTAACAGTGGGATAGGATACTTTTGCGAAAACAAATACCAATGTCTATGAGGCACATTTTATTCTCTCCATTTATATTGATTAGTAATTATAAAATATATAATGCAGGAACATTATACAGGAAGATTCTTTTGCTGGAGAGGGGCCGGCGACCAGCTGCCGGGAGCGCGATCCTTCCGCCAGCCAACCGAGCTCGGTCCGCGGATAGCGCAGATGGAAACTGTAACAAAGTACTTTAATTAATGGTAAAGCAAATCATGATTAAGGAACTTACCTTTTTACACAAGATGCTGAAAATGTTCACCTACAGCTGAGAGGCGATGTACTGTGTAAATAAATGAGCGATTACACGTTGTAATTCCCTTCTGTTGTGAGGGCTATCTGCTGCTGTATATTAGTCTCCAGCTCCACTAGAGTGCGGGTAATTGATCTGTACACTTTATATCTTAAATTATCCCTCAAGTATACATCAAATGGTCTTAGTTCCGTGCTCCAATTAATTACAGTTAACACGCAGGGGGAGCAGGAGTAGCTAATGTAATGATGTAACTTCCAAAGTTACTGTATGTCGGCTGAAGGGGAATATTTTCAGCATCTTCTGGGAAAAGGTAAGTTCTAACCATTAACTAGTGACGTGAGGCCATCCAGATTCCCAAGAATTAAAAAAAAACGTGTGCTTCAATTAAATCTTGCAAGAAGCTGTTGTTTATGTTACCTTCTTACCTGTGCGCTGACACTTCACAGCTTAATGACTTTAATGACCCTGGTTATCTCACCTGCGCGGTATCCGAGTCCCGAGCTCGGTTGGCTGGCGGAAGACACACGCAGCTGGCCCCTCTCCATCAAAAGAATCTCCGTGTATAAGAAGTATGAAGTATGAGAACAGGATATTAGCACCTTTGAAACACTGCGAAGTTTAACTTTGTGGATCCCGATGCTGATAAAGTTTATTTTTAAAAGTGATGACTTATTTTATTACAAAGTATCCTGCAAGTCAGTGATCATGTTAAAACTACCTTGGGGTATGTTTTATTAAAATTAAAACATAATTGAACAGCCTTTGCCATTCCATTGTACACCCTCTTGAAGTTGACGTTTGTCTGAAGGGAATGACAAATTGACCAGGCAACTCTTCATTCAGTCAACACAAAGCTCTTCTGAATAAGTTGAAGAAATGAGGACCTCATATTCTATAGAGTTCTAAACTTTGGTATCCATAGTGTTGAATCTGATTGTAAATGTTTTGTCACCATGCCTACCACACTGGTGCAATGCACATCTCTACAATCAATGCAACCTTTGTGTCTGAACATTATCAATGTTAAGGTATTTATCTTGGATGAGCTGTAAAATGACCAAACATACCTTCAAATTAATTCTTTTATGATTCAGGTTGACGTCAAAAGTACTGGAACGAACCGCATGAAAACTTGTATTTCAATAGAATGTGGGCTACCCCTCAAATAAAATTAGGCTACAGATCATTTAACTATAAGAGTTGAGAGGGTTTGACAGGAATTCAACCTTTTTCGTGGTTGATTTGTTTTCCTGCACCATGATCAGCTTCCAGATGTCTCTCTTCATGATCTATGCCCATTGATGCCTACCTTTTGTTTCTTCCTGCCTGCTGGTGACTAAGAAGCCTTACATTATCGATTTTCTGACGTGTTCTCACACAACAAATCCCAACTTGTTTTACACTATTTCTTCTTACATTGCTATTATTGAAGCATTTACAGCTTTCTCTAATGTAGACCAAGATCGTGGGTTCAAACCGAGGCAAATACGTCAGATTTTTTAAAGAGTATTAAGGATCCCACAGTATGCCTTCCTTCGGAGGGGAAGTAAAGCCAGCGGCCCCATGTCATAGATTTATGGCATGTTAAAGAACCTTCCACTAACTTCAATTATGTGAAGCTAAATTTGTAGGTTTGAATTGATTAATGCTTTATTTAGTTCAAATGTTCTTCGCCAGGTGCGGTGGCATCTAGTATCCAAGTTCAATGGCAATTTTTCTGGTTTTATTTTATTATAAATGATATAGTTATTTTGGCTAGGTGTCGCTGACGGTAGCATTTGGTAGCAAAAAAGGAACTACTTGAAATTAATTGTCTGCAGTCCTTACCTGATTTAGAGATCACACACACTAATACAGCCATCACAATTAACAACGGTTATCAGAAAGATTCTACACACACCCAAAGTAGTACACGGGGCTACAGGACCGCGTTGTCGCAGCCCCTAAACTGGGGAACCAACCAATCTACTGTAGACTTGTTCCCTTAACATGGTATTTAGTGACCAATTTATTTTTATTTTGTGTGTTACTATGCAGGCAATTTTGAGAAGCTCTGGTTTAGTAAGGTCGACTTTGTAGTATCAATATAGAAACAATTACGTCAGCTGAAGAACGATCCAATTATGCATTGTAATTTATTCTGAAGTTTTCTTGTAGTTTAATTGTAGCCAAATGTTACTGGTGTTCATAACTTTACAAAGACTATTACTGATATTTATAATAAGAATCTTATTGGTTATATGTCCCTTATAACTACTGCGGCCTTCAGAGACGCCGGGGGGCCGGAATTTTGCCCCGAAAGGGATCTTTACCGTGCCAGTATGTCTACTGACTCGGCTCCCTAAAATGTTCGCAGAAAAAGGAAGCTTGTAGTTAAACGAGTGAGTTAACCTCGTGATCATGATCCATGGGACCTCCATTGTGACGTGGAATCCGAACACCAGGACGTGATATTTCACTACGAAAATCTCACATGCATTGAGGAGCAAGCAGCTTGACCACTGCATCACCACGCCCAAATCATGTTGCGGAATACAACTCATTTAATTACTGTACAAGTCAGCTGTTTTAATGTAACAAAACAATGTAGGTAATATTTTAAACATAAGAGAGGCTAATAAGAAGTCAACAAATCCCACAACATTAGAAAATCTAGTAATGATGCAACCAGTATCGAGTATTAAAATGTTTGAACGACTCAAAAAAGCCGATTGTTTGTTAAGTATGTATATACATATCTTTGAAAAATTAGTAACTACCTCATCATGAAATATGTATTTATATATTTTTAACATTTCCATGTCGATGTCCCCTTATAGAGAAATCTTTAACGGGAAGCCACAGTGCATTGGAGAAGGGTGCGGCGGTAAAGCGAAAAGATCAAACGTTACTAAAAGGAAGATACAGTGTTCGTAGTCCCAGAATAAGCGGAATTAGCTAACATAATGCGGGGAGGTGTCAAGTGGGCTGACGGTGAAGTGAATCAAGAATCTGCTTAAGATATAAAGAAATGAAGCAGGAAGATTGTGAGGGCCGCCTGTTGACGTTGGTTACGCACCAAGGGATGTTAAATGCGCAGGAAGCTTTGGATAGAGGTAGTGAGGAATCGAATGAGAGGAGAGTATTGGGTGTTTGACATTTCAGCAGGGGGCCTCAAGTTCAGTATGATTCAAGATCGGCACCGGCTTTTTCCGTGAACTTACATGATTGTGGTATGCTGACCGGAGCACTGATGGCACTTGGGTAGCTGTGCAAGGTTAGTACACTGACGAAAGTGATGGTCGGGCCAGGAATTATAGGGGCAAATGAGGGGCTGGTGGCATTGATATGTCGAGTGGGTGTTATATTAAAAAACAAGCTGCAGCTCAAGGCCATGGAGGGAGGCGGCGGATGTGGGGTTTTGGAAGCTACATGCGATGATGAAAGCGGAGAAAATATACATCCAAGTGAAAGAGTCGATCCACCTCCACCTGTGTGACCAACAGGTTCGGGACCATCCAGGCGGGTCAAGTCAAGTTCAAAATGCGGAAGGGATTATTATACAGAACCCAATCCCGGAGAAGTTTGTTAATAACAACCTCCTCAAAAAGGTCAGGATCCCTTTCCCGCACATCTCAAGAGGAGAGGGATTGCCGGGGTGAAGGAGGGGGAGAGGCGGGAGTTTGGTGGGGCATGATGTGGTGTTTCTTAACTGAGGGTGTGGAGAAATAATAGACACAACTTCGTTGTCTGTCTTGAAGATGACCCCTTTCGAAATGAAGACCAAGAGAAAACGGGGATGTATGGGAATAATGGATTCCAAGGCACCAGAAATCTTCTGGTGGCTAAGATGCTGAATGCCAGAGATAAGGAAATTATGCTTTAGAGGGGAGTGTGCAGCATTAGTGGGATGCGGGTTTGGGGAATGCGGAGGTAGGCGAAGCTTGTCCACAGTCCAGGAAGGAACGGGAGAGGTAATAGTGGGATTTATCCTTCTCCATACCATCCTGGATCCGGAGGCTAGAAGACAGGCACTCCTTGGGGTCGACGTGTTTAACGACGGAACACTGGCCTGAAGAACTAAGGTAGCCGGGCGAAGCATCGAGGCGAAGTTGGCCATAAGATACAGTGGGATATGTTGAGGTACAAAACAAAGGGAAGGGTTGAATGGACCAGTTCAAAAGGGACCGCACTATTCAGGATACAAGCAAAGTGAAGAAGTGTTCGCAAGGGAACATAATGACTTTAGGATCCAGATCGCACGCGGGAAATACATACCCAGACAACAGGGTGTTAAAATACACCACGGTGAGGTGAGGATAAATACCAAAGAAAAGTGGAAGAGTTCAAAAAGGATCGCTCAATGGACAATAAAACATGACACTAAAGTTCGGTAGCCAAAACAACGAAGCGACAGAATTCCAAAGAACGAGAGTACAACACATGAGAACCAAAGCGAGGCCATTCAGCCTTGGCAAACCGCTGAGAAGCAATTAACCGAGTAGGCGATGGTAAAAGAAAACAAGTAGTTCCGTGAAAAACTATACATCCTATATCCTACTTATGTTAATTGCCACTATCAACATACAACATTTCAGTTTGATTGCTGTAATAGATTCCCAGATATTGAGAACCAACTAAATATTTCGGATGGTCGCCATGTTGGATTTTATATATGTAGGTCCTAGAGTTATGTACTGTTACATGAAGATTATTGTGTACGTGTAGCATTCAAACTTCAATCGCATGATTAGGACACAAGAAGTAACAACGAGATTTTAAAATTTCGCACAGATGCCATCTTGTGGTTATGCAAACAATTGAAATAAATTAGATGCCAGTGGATTAACATTCGTATAAGGATTTACTGCACCAAGTTTCACTGCATTCGGATGGTTCAATTGCGAGAAACGTCCATGTGAAAATGTATACTTCGCGTCGCCGCCATGTTGGATTTGTGTTCACCAGGTAATTGAAAGTCCTATAGGTAAACTTATGTTCATATCCCCCATGAACAAAAAAAAATCAGTTTGAATGCTATAATAGATTTGTAGATATTCAGAGCCGTCTAAATATTTCGGATGGTCGCCATGTTGGATTGTTAAATGTATAGGCCATAGCGTCTTGTACCGTTAAAGGAAAATTATTGCGTAGGCTCATTATTCAAATTTTCACTTCGATTGCATGATTACGACACAAGTAATAAAAACTTAATTCTAAAATTCGCACAGCCGCCATCTTGAGGTTATGTAAACAATTGAACTAAATTAGATACCAGTGCATTACAATGTGTATAAACATTTCCTGTACCAAGTTTCATTGCGTTTGGAACATTAAATCACGAGAAAGGTCTATTTAAAATTTTCTAATTCGCTTGGCCGCCATGTTTGTTTTGTAGTTATCGGTTTTTGAAAGTCTTATAGATGAACTTCCAGTAGTGCCCTTTATCTCCGTACAAAATTTCAAGGTGATACCGCTAATAGTTTCAGAGATATAGAATGCCGGTGAAGTATTTCGCACAGCCGCCATCTTGTGGTTATGTAAACAATTGAACTAAGTTAGATGTCGGTGCATAACAATGTGTTTAAACATATACTGTACCAAGTTATATTGCGTTTGGTTGGTTAAATCGCGAGAAACGTCTATTTAAAAGTCGCAATTTCGCTTGGCCGCCATGTTGGTTTGGTAGTTACCAGTATTTCAAAGGTCACATAGGTGATCTTCTAGTAGTTCCCTTTATCACCGTAAAAATTCCAGGGTGATATCGGTAATAGTTTCGGAGATATTGAATGCTGGTGAAATATTTCGCATAGCCGCCATGTTGGATTGGTGAGACGTAACAAAATTTGAAGGGCACGGTCGGGGTCGCCCGGAATAGTGCTATGAACTTACCGAGTTTCATTCAAATCGCTTCAGCTGTTTAGAAGTTATTAGGGACACACACACACGAATCACACAGACACACAGACAAAAGGTGATCTCATAAGCCTATTTTTTCAAAATTGAAAATAGGCTTAAAATAGCCTACATCTCACACACATTGAATGAAGGAAACAAAGTCGTTAGATTTGGAAGTTGTAAGGCGAAGACAAATAGGAGCACCTTGGCCCCAAGGGGAGTTCAAACTCAAACCGTGTAGTAGATGGTAAACATTACTCAAAGGCGAGGGCTGGCAGACACGTACTTCTCACGATGACGTAAATTATAACGTAGAACTTAGAAGGCGGACCCGCTGAAGTCTCGTGATTGGGCAGAATTGTCCCATCAGTAATGACATCACAGATGGGGAGAGAACGATTACTGACACTTTAAATTCAATTCCTATTACAACCGAAAGGATTACATATTCCACAGCCTGGTGAGTGTACAGCATACTAAATTTTAAGCACGGGCGATTTGAAATTTGTACCATGGCAGCCCCGCAGTATCCTTTCAACCCTTCCACCGATTGTCCTGCTCATATCCCATCCCTTTACTTTTCTTATATTATATACCTTAAGCTGTATTAATGCTAATTTTTCTACAAATGTCATTTTTTTGGATCGTTCTTTCTTTTTTTATCATATTGAATTTTGGACCATAGCTTTTTCGGTGGATGTTACGCGAGTTAGATTGGTTTCCTTCATGCGATTCTCTTTCATAAGTATCAGCTGAGGACGAACTTAGATTCCATGGTTTTGGAACTCTAGATGCAAGTAAGTCAATCTTCTTCTACTCCTCAATATACGTTATATCATATCAGACAGGTAGAAGAGAGGTCTAGCTGCCACCAGTTTAAGCAGTTGTGGTTTTGCTTCCAGACCTTGAACCGTTTTTATCAGGTTCATTATTTTTTGTCATATTATTATTATTATTATTATTATTATTATTATTATCATCATCATTTCCTTCATGTCGCATTATGGTGACATACTTTTCTCTGTCTCACCTACTGCGTTCAAACTTTGTAATTCTGCGTAAATGTTTCACCAGATGGTGAAACTTTTTCACCCCTACTGACACAGTTTTACCATTGGTTGAAGCATAACTTGTTGCTAAGCTTTGCTTCTCCCATTGGCCCCCTTTATGTTCTGGAGAGGGGATGTACTACGACTTATTTTTCTTGAGCGCGTTACTGCGTTCCTTTTAGAGAAGGTGGCTTCCTTCCATTTCTGACCGTCATGTGAAACGGTCACAGCCTGGGTGTGTCGGGCTTTTCGCCCGTGCCCAACGCAACTAAACGTAAGTACGATTCGATCACTTGGTTTTATCTGGCATGCTATCATTTTTGAATTTCAGTTTATCAATTTCCCTTTCTTATGATGATGTGAATTCGATCCATGAACCCAAGTCCCTTCGCCTTTGTTTAAGTTAGTTTAGCGAAGCCTCTGTGTTTATTTGTCATCCCTACCTTTCATGTAATCGGTTTTATTTTTACTCAAATCTCTCAGGTCTGAAATATATGCTACTTTTCTGCGAGGCTTACCAACGCTCTGTATTACGTCACAAATTGATGTGCACTCTTTTGAGGTATCTTTCATTTGATTGTCGTATCAGAGTTTTTTTTTTTTTTTGGGTTAAGGCATCACTGAAGTAACGGAGCATGCCTCTTACGCCTTCGGGTTGATCCTTCCCTCTGTTTTAGGAAAAGTGTGTGTGAGCGATGGTCTTTGTGTTAGTCTCTATCCATTCGCCATGCCTTAATTCCTTTGTTTCTTCGTATGTCGTTGTATTTCGACATTTCTACCTCTACGTAAGCCAATTATTTTCCTACAAAGCATATTTCTTAGCTGATTGATTTTTCCTTTCATTTCCAGTCCCGGTAATGTCAATTAATTTAATGTAATACTCATTTTCCTTTATTTTTATGTGTTAATTTTGTGTTGCTTCCTCTGGCTTCGTTATATTACGTAACTCCGTGTCATCCCCCCTCTCCCCACCCCCGTTTCCTACATACGCACCCTTCTCATCCCTACCACTTTCACCCCCCCCCCCCCTTCCCCATGATTTCACAACATCATGAGCTTTTGAGCTCTGTTCTTGACGAGGGGCATTCTAGTCCAGGTCATCCTCGTAAGTAGAGGTGTTCTCTTATTCGAATCATCCATACTCTCTATCTTTTTTTGTATTTTAAATTTTGGTTATCGAGTCGCGCTTACGGTTTAGTTGCACGTTGATTGTAAGTACATTTTAATTAATCTTGTTTCATCTTTGTTAGTGCTTAAGTTCATTTATACACTTTCCTCTTGATATTGTTTTTGTGTACCCCTTTCTTAGGTACCATCTTTAATAATTAATTTTATTTTATTTGTTATTAAGCGATTTTAATACCTCTTCAAGTTTTCCTTTTATTTTGTGTTTAGATATATCCTTATTCTTATGCGCACCTGTTTTAGTTTACTTTAAATACATTAGTAAGTAGTTCAATTTGTTTTCGTCCTCTTTCATTTGTAATTTTAAGTTCCCTCATCTCTCGTTCGATTTCGTCGGTCTTGGCTTCGTACTGTAACGCAGTCACGACCTACGCGCTTCTGGGTTCTTCGATCAATTAGATAAATTTAATTCCCCTTTTGATTTGTTTTAAATAATTCATTCGATTCCCTTTTTGGAAAGTATCTTTCTTTCGATCCGGAATCTTGGGCCCAGCACGCATCGAAAGAGACATCCTTTCCCCGCTCCTTAGCGATCCTGTTTAAGGTGTTGTTTTCGCTTCTACTGTATTTCCTCACGCCTCTGCTATTTTGTTTAACGTAAAAACCCAAAGCGGTGCAACCTTTTGCAGGGATGTATATGCAATCCCCTAATCCAGTAGTAATAGAACACAAATGACTTCAAATAAACAGCTGTATCCATCACCTTAGATATGGAACAAACTTACAAACAAATACACCATGTTGTAAACCGATCAAGAAAGGAGCACAGCAGACAAGAATGTAATAAAGCCATCGCTAATACCAACTTCAAAAATGTAAAACAATTAACTGCTGTTGAATGGAATATGACACTCAATGCAATGGGGATGGACTTAACGCTCCGTTTGTCGCACTGGGTCTGATGGCCGCATGCTACTACCTCTCAATGATCGTTCATTATTTCAACTATATATTCATATTCAACAATTAATACCTGTGTTTCGTCACTAACAGGAAGATCCCAACATTCAAATTCAACATTAATAGACCTTACAACTGCAGGTTGTTTTGTCAGAATATTTTGGGGCCGTGTCAGAGGAATCATTCATGGTTCCTTGTTCCACTTCGTGGCATCCTTGCCTAAAACGAAAACATATGTAATCCGTTCTTGTTGTTGTTGATTCTATAGGGACTTTGCAACATCGTGGTCATGTAGCCCTGCATACTTGGGTGTGTGTAGAATTTGTATGTTAACCTGTATCATTGTGATGTCTTTAGTTGAGTGTGTATTTGTAATTAAGGTAGGATTTGGGTAGGAAGCGGCAGTGGCCTTTAGTTAGGTACCATCTTTGCATTTGCCTGGAGTAGAAGTGGAGAAACCACGGAAATCAACTTATAGGATGGCTGAGGTAGGAATCGAACCAACCTCTTCTTAATCTTGCTTCACGAGGTAAGTGTGCCCGTTCCAGCCCTCAGACCAGAATTAAATTTCTTGGCATAGTAGAGAATCGAACCCGGGCCTCCAAGTCACAGCCAAGAATGCTAGCCACTATGCAAAGGGGCAGACATAATAATAATAATGGCCTACTTACCAATAAAATATGAACGGCCAACCAAATCTTCGCTTCCAATAGCGCCTCCTGGTCAATGTCATGGTCAATATCCGAGTCTTCAGATCTTGTTTCAACTTTGTCTTCAGTATCAAGGTCACCATTTTCTTTGAAATCATTATCAACTAGCGATTCGTTATCTTCCAGCTGAAAGCGACATACTTCATCTACATTCTTAGGTTTTCGTAAGTCGTAATCCCTTTAGTAATATTTGCTATGGTAACGTACCAAACCAATAATCACTCTAACAACACACCTACAGCTCACTGACAAAATGTTACATTATTGGGCGCGCTGAGGATACCAGTCCCATATGATACAGCAGCTGATAAATGTTACTCGTATGGAGTTATTTTCAGTCTCATCATTTCACAACTCCAAAAAAATGCTTACTAAGGTGTAGTATAAGGTGTCCCAAGATAATAAGATCATAACTTGAACAGTTGGCTTGATATTAAAACTCAAACGACCCATGGGGCTGTCAGACCCATGCGCGACTAACGGAGGGTTAAAGAATTCTGAAGGAATAAAAGAGGTTGCGCTTATTCTTCTTTACGATTTTTTATAGATATAAAAACCACAAAATATTTTCATATAAATTGTGACATTTAAGGTGGAATATATATATGGCGGAAAATATCGAATTCCTCTTTTTTTGATGCTTTGGGTTCTCAGCATACTGAAATGTCATAGGAAGTTTGTTTGGAGCAAGAAATGCTAATTTATTTCCGAAATAAAATTTAGTGAAGTTGTGTCAACTATGGCAAATATAATTTTCTTTTTTCATTAATCTATTTGCGGTATCCTTGACAACCATTTCTTACAACTTTTACTTTTATGAAAATGCGGTAAGTTCCATTATCTCAGGAAATACTGCATCGAACTACTTGAATATTTAAATGTATCTCTATCCGCAAATATGCAATAATATGACGCAGAACAATGACTGCAGTATTTATGCATAGTGTAAAGAACAAAGCTCTTTTCAAACTTATCAAATAAAAATTTAAAATAATAGGCTCGAAGAACTCCAACCATTTATCCTAGGTTGGATTGCAAACCATAAAATTATTGTCAGGTGTATTTAGTTTCAAATCATTGACTTCAATAGTTAGGTCATAAATGTATCTTTTTATTAATATGTCATGTATAGAATTCATTAATTTTAATGTTGGTAACAGTGAATGATATTTTATTTTCGGTATCTTAACTATTTTATCTTATAAAGGTAAATTTTGATAATAATTGATTCCGAAGTTTGTGAGGTAGGATCATAATAAGAAAATGAAATGTTCAGTTAACGCCATCAACTCAGAAGAGCAGTAGAGCCACACACATCTAAACCTGTAAGAAAGTATATTGTTGAAGTAAGCATGACACTTCTAATAATTGTGTTGTTGCTGATTAAATCAGTGGATTTGTGAAATCCTGTAAATAGGGATGCCTGATATCTTGTGTAATTGTGACGGATAGGATTTGGAAGAGGGCGGCCGTGGCGTTCATTTGGGAACCATTCCGGCATATCCTTAGAGAGGTTGTGGGAAATAACAAAAACTTATCTAGCATGGCGAGATGGGAATCGAACCCATCTCTACTTAGTTTTGTGCCACAAAATCTAGTATATCCTGTTTCAATTCTCAGACCAAAATTAAAAGTCTTGGCAGAGCTAAGAATAGAGTAAAATCTGTATTGATGGAACTCATGTGTATAACATCCAATTACTGTGTATACATAACTAGTTCTCAACGAGTATGATAACGATTGCTCTATGGGATTCTATATTCCACACAGAAATATTTAATTTGTTTTGTAATTGTGTTATGGAGCTCGTTGCTGTGATTATTACCCACATATTTATGTTGCAAAATGCCCCAACTTGGACCCTGTTCAACACCATTTGCTGCGCATTTGGCTTATGGACAGGAAGTGGGTAAAATACAGAGTTTGAAGAAGAAGGCTTTTATAAATAACAAAATCGGCAGAGTTGAACAAGTACCTATCACAGTTTATAAGCGAGACATTGTAATAGGTGATTATTTCATCACGCATCGTGCTGGTTGGCTGGAACTGTCGACTTATTTGTTCTTGGAGCCAATGCAGTATGTGTAATGAAACTGGCAAGAGACATTTTGTTTAGAAACAAGAAGTTCCGTGACGAACTAAAGAGCCTACTTTTCATGCCAATGATTATTCTACAGTATATGAACCTATCTAGAATAATGACGAAATTAAGTTGGTAATATCGAAATGTATAATTAGTTCGAAATATACCAGGTATAACGAAGCCTAATAGAGCACTACAGTTGGCAGCCCTGGTCACTGAATATATTCTTAGTCCCATCTCTTAAGGTACAGAAAACAAAATTTGGTTGAAGTCCAAAGGACGTTACATGCAGTTGGACATTGGATCTATCAGCACGCGTAAAAGCATATTGGCAATAATGGCATGCGTGTGCTTGTCAGAAATAATCTGAAATATTATGATATCTTGTTGTGCCAATTTTGGATGAACTCCATTTGTTAGTATAGAAGTTACTTGTAGTTAAAAATTGGACCTATCAGCAGGCATAGAATCATGTTGGCAGCACTGACATATATTAAATACTCCACATTAATATAGAATGTCAGGTGCTATACGTGAGTAAAGTATTGTGCTGTTGGCTTGCATACTTTTTGATATATTGATATTAGGGTTAAAAAATATAGATAGCATTTATTAACAGTTGACTGCCCTGATTGCTCATAAGAATACGTATAGTCATATCTGTTATGTTGCACATAGCACATACGAAATTTGGTTGAAATCCAACTGATAGAATAGAAGTTGCATGTATTTAAAAATTAGTCCTATCAGCAGGCTTAGAATCATGTTGGTAGAACTGACGTATATAATTTACTCCAAATTTATCTAAAATGTCAGGTACTATACGTGTGAAGAGTTTAAAGCTGTCGGCTCGCATACTTTCTGATATATTGGTATTTGGATAAAACAAAATAGAGAGCAATTATTAACAGTTGGCAGCTCTGGTGGCTCTTAGGAATACGCTCTGTCATATCTGTTTATGTACACATATTACATAAAAAATTTGGTTGAAATCCAATTGATAGTGTAGAAGTTATATGCATTTAAAAATTGGACCAATCAGAAGGCTTAAGATATTTTGGCAACACTGACATGTATGGCCTCCAGGAAATTAAACTGAAATAGTATTATCTACATGTGTGACAATTTTGGAATAGATCCCATGCATACCTTCCAAGATATCCAACATGGAGCTCAAATTTCTAGTGCGTTTTTTCTGCAGTTGGTAGCACTGACATCATTTTCAAATATGGGCTTGAGATCTTCCAGTATACATCTTTACTCATTCTAAATTTGGTTTCGATTGCTGCAGCCGTTTAGGAGTCGATAGGGGGGGACACACACACGGACAGACAGACAGACAGACACACATTTTCCCGGATCGATCCCATAAGACTAATTTTTACAAAATGTGAAAAGTAGGCTAAAAATACTAATGCTGTAAGAGGCTTTCCCAAATAGGGCAAGAGATTTAGCGCTGTGTAGTAACTATATCTGAATGTTGGCAGTAGTCTCCCCCCCCCCCCCCCCCGGCAAATATCAGAAAGGAAGTATTCTGTCTTGAAGTTATTTGATTAATGTTCCTTCGAAACGTGCGGAGAAACAACTTAACAAACAATCAAAACTTGCCTAGTTGGTCTTGTCCGGAGCCACTCAAAGATTCAACAATTTGACTCAAATTAACAGAATGAAGTATAAAATAGCCCTGCTGGAAAATGATGAGCAGGAGAAAGAACATAAGTTTGCAGGTATCCACAAAATAGAAAAACCAACCTGGCAATTTGGAGAGATATCGGAGTGTTTAGGTAAACTAAACTACGTTATTCTTTGTCACGATGCGTCAATACATTTGTTGAGAATTCACCTCCCATTACAATAGAAAACCCCGTTGTAGGAAACGAGACATAGCATGACCGTGCAGCCAGGCTAGGTAAGGGGGCAACGAGGAAAAGCATGTTACTGGATTAGGATGTACTATGTACCATATCTTTAAAACACCAAGGCTGGGATTAACGAGTTCAAGGTATTCTCAATAGCTCGAGTGCGCCTAAAAGGATTTTTTTTAGCTTACGCGTGGCGAGAATGAAGATCGGTCCTTAAGTGTTGAAGATATACAGGACACACCATGCCAGTAACTACAATATTTATGTCACATTGCGAGGCGAATATAGACAGGTAGAAATACGGCGAAAAGGCAAGAACGGGAAGGAGATAGTAAAGCAGCCTGCACAAGGAAATTCCTTCCAGTTAAGTTAAGACAATGTTAGTGGTTGCAGCTGCACGAGAACAAGCAGCTAAGTTCTTAATCTGTTCCAATACAAACCTGACCATTTACTAATAATCACTAAACAAGCAGACTTGAAGGTCAATAACCACTAACACTGTCTTAACAAAAAATCGCCAACAAATCTTGACATGGTGCGCAAGTTTATAATAACTGTTTTTTCTAAATACGTGCAATTATTGTAAATTCCATCACCCACATACAGCACTTGGTCAGATATAATTATAATCAAGTAGGCTACAGGTACATGTTTGTGGTGATGCTTTTCGTGTTCTGCAATTTTCTAACCTCTGAAATCCAAAACGTTTCTTTATCTATGCCACAGACATTTGATACTGTACTTGCCTATTTGTTGACCTAATGCTGTTTGTAATCGCAAGTTGCACGAAAAAAAGAGGCTGTTTTCCAGGGTGAATTATTTCTTAATTTTTCCCATCACAATTAAGATTATGTCGAATGCACAAATAACTATGAGCAGTATAAATGAATGGATTGTTAGCAAAGAGCTACAACAAATCACTTGTTTCTACAATACAGCTGTAATGAAAAATCTACTAAAGCAAAAATCACTGCAACACTTAGGCCCCTCTATAATCACTCACCAAAACCAGCTGAGTAACCCAAGCGCTCTACAAAAATGCCAACAAACGTGGAAGAGGCTTAATCATCTTTCTTTATCCAAATTCTCGTACATAGAGGAAACAAAGCTAATGACAAATAAATACAAGAAATCTAAGAATGATCATAATAATCTGACCAGATACTGTAAAGATTTAACAGTCTAAGTGTAAAGGAACTGATCATTATCACTTGACGATGAAAATTGGATATCCTTGTTTTTATGAATCTCACGTAAACATTCCTTTCAGGTTTAGGGATACCCCATTTACAATTGGGTACAATCGTTCTGACCGACCTTAAAGTATTAATCTCAGTATTTGACATAACGTGAAATATTTTCGGAACACCGAATGCCTCAAGTCACGGATTTATAAAAAGAGAGGAGACCACAACTCCAGAAAAATTCAGTATGTCGTGATTGAAAACAAAGCATTTTCTTGAATTGGAACCTTTTATCCCATCCTTCAGCAGTTTTTTTTACTAGAACTCGGCAATTTTTCACGGCACAATCTGAGAAAAATTGCTGAGTTTTAATTCACTGGCCGTGAAAGGCAATATACCATCTTTTTAGAAGCCTTCAGAGGGAGGTTATAGCTGCTTGGGCTTTTAGTTGTCGCAGTGAAGAGGCGCAGGTGCGCATCATAAACGGGAGGTAGTGCGCAGTTCGCTACTCCTGTGGGGGTCTGGGCGGGGCCACCTTGAGCCCGCTAATGAGCCAGCTTGGTGTCCTAGGCGATATCCCGCACAAGACACGGCACAAACTTGAAAGAAAATTGTCGAGTTTTAATTCACTGGCCGTGAAAGCCAATATACCATCTTTTTAGAAGCCTTCAGAGGGAGGTTATAGCTGCTTGAGCTTTTAGTTCTCGCAGTGAAGAGGCGCAGGTGTGCATCATAAAAGGAAGGTAGCGCGCAGTTTACTACTCCTGTGGGGATCCGGGCTTGGTGTCCTAGGCGATACCCGGCACAAGACACGGCACAAACCTAGAAGAAAATTGTCGAGTTTTAATTCACTGGTCGTGAAAGCGAATATACCAGATTTTTTACTAGTTTGAATAAACATGAGATTGAAAATTATTATCTATATGATTTACAATTTCTGGTTTCGATAATATTGGTTTAAATTCTCGGTGTGATTGCGAGGTCTTTGACTTGTCGTGTATGTACTCTGTCTATATTCGACGTCTCAAGATTAGTTCGTTCTTCCTGCGTCTTCACACAACTGGACTTACCTCCTACCCTATGCGCCCGGCGATGCACTCGCGTTCCTTGCCGTAGAGACCAAAAGCACCCGTGTGCTTCCCAGCTAACTCCTACCATCTCCCGGACGGGATTGTAATATCTATTGACGCACTAATATGTCAGACAAGCCTGAGCCAGGGTTAGAAGGCCTAGGGTGTCAGCAAAGAAGACATTATAAATATGTATTCCATGAATTAAAGAAAGCTTTCCAGCGTTCCATGAATGCCACATTTCACTGATGTAAATCTCCGTCCTACAAATGCTGGCATCGCTGGTAGAATGCCTCCGCCAGGAAATATCCATCCCTTACTGTCGTTTACTCCGCCAAGCTCTTTTCCCAGAGATAACGAAACTTTTCGCAATCTAGCTCCTAGTTGTATAGAACTAACATATTTTGGATTTGTTGTAAACGGCGGTGAACTACATAAGCATCGCAAATTACACTAACCTCTATGCTGATTTCAAGCAGCCGCAAGTGGTGAAGGCTGACAGCGAGTGGATGACACCACACCTGATGAATTTGAAGTTATTTGTGGATTCTGGTTTTCTGTTAACGGGATATATCTACTTCCACAAACAGCAAACTAATGGAAAAAACAACATTGATGAATGTAAATGATGGTACAGTGCTTGTGGAATGGAATAAATGAAATATAAATATCAAAAGAAGTTTTCCATAACACTTGTTTTCCATTATGCAGAGCATATGTGGGATTGGGATTGAGGGTGAGGTTTATACAAAAGAGACAGCATTCTGACAAATTCTACACACTTTATTCATGTGTGAAGAGAAAATTACAAACAGGGAGTCAATTGGCCTGCTTAACAGGTGTTGTAATCTTGCCTTCCTGTGACGTTTCAATAAGGAACAGGGCCACCACGGGCGTCCAGCAGTGCTTTTACTCGACGTGGCATACCACAGATCATGTTGTCCAAGTTCTCCTGAAGCAGGCGATCCCACTCTTCGACGACGGACAACAAGATCTCTTGGTGGGTTATGGGAGGGTGTGGGCCCTGAGCAACAGCACGCTTCAGCATATCTCAGACATGTTCGAAACAGTTCATCGCAGGCCATTCCATTCGTGCAATGGTGGACTCCTGGAGGTAGTTTTGTACCACCACCGCTCAATGTAGTAAGTGCATGCAAAACATTCATTAATGTGTAAATTACGTCATTATAGGGAATTCAACGACAAATGGTGCGATAATAGTGATAAGAAGTATTGGGAATTTAATACGCACGCAACGTGATTTTATTGTGAAATGATGATGTGTTGTTCATTTTAGGGCTTGTGACTTCTTAGTCGATTGCTCCAATAGCGGCAGGGGCCTATATGTAGGGGGGGGGGGGGACTGTGGGAAATCCAGCCCTCCCCCTGAAAGTGTAAACAATAAAATAGTGTTGTTTTGATAAAGGCATAAAATGATAATTGTAAATTTGGTTGTACCCTAATAATAATTTATTGGATAAGTTATAAACAATATCAAGATTGAAATTTGACTACCTCGTGGTATAGTGGCTAACATTCCTACCTGCTGCCCCGGAGGTCCGATTTCGATTCCCGGCTCTGCAAAGAAATTGCAATTCCGGTCTCAGGACTGGAACGGGATACACTCAGCCTTGTGAGGCAAAACTGACATTTCCACCTATGAGAAATAAATTATTATCAATTAGTGAAAAAAAAATTGTTTACCTTTCTGCTTAATACATTGACAAATATTTAGATATTTCCCATTCATAATTCCAAGGCCATAAAGTATACAATATTATTTTGTGTTGTATTTTACAACATTTTTGGTATTGTCACTAATTGTAGACTATATAAACTTAGAATTCAACAATTAACTCGCATCTAAAATAATTACACAAAATTATATGCTCTAAGATATTGGTTGATACTTCTGGGTATTTTGCGGTGACAATCCACTGAGAATATTCACAATTTTCCAGGATAGTCAGCCCTCCCCAGAAAAAAATTGTATATACGCTTCTGAATGGCGGTAATGTAAAAATATCGCACATCAGACAATGGCATTAAGTGCGTTATAATTATCACAAGATTGAAGCACACGATGAAGGAGTAGTTGTCCCATTAAATCGACAACTAACACAAAGAGAATGTGATGGGATTTGAGGCATATAAATTGAAACCTAATGTATCTAAGATTTAAATAATTGCTCCGAATTATTAAAAAAGAGCATGTGTTAATCTGGTGGAAATAATATCAAATTAACATCTTGCTAACACTATTTACTTTCAGTCATACGATAATTGATGACTACGAGTTGGAATTATGATGAGAATGCCATTATGCAATATAGACTAATAAACCATTGTTGAAGAGTATAGAAGCTGTTGAAACATAATGTGTTGTTACTTTCTTATGAGAGCAAAATTTTGAAAATGGGAGCTGCATTAACATTTAATTTAGGTAAGGAGGGTTAGCTGGTTTTTCCATGTAAATATGGGAATGGCGAAAGGTGAAATTTAGTAAGGTTAGTTTCATTATTTTTCTTTATAGAGTCCGGTTGATAATAGCATTCAGGATCGGGTCTTAACGACCAACGGATAGGCAATGTCACTATGAATTGTATTTAATATAGGGATTTTATACGTCATTTAGTTACGGTAGTTATGCTTCATATTTGTATGGATAGGACTTTCATAAGGGAGACTGGTAGATTTACTGGCAGGTTATAGATTCCCTTCGGAGCAAAATTCCGGCACCCCAGCGTCTCTAAAAGCCACAGTAGGGATATAAAACCAATAACATTATTTTTAAGGGAAATCATACGATGTTGACATAGAATGTTTATTTTTTAGGCAGTACTTCTTAGCTAGGGACCAGCGAGATTAGCACTATTTTCTCAATGTAAAAGTAGGGCAAATCATCTGGTCCATAATACATCCAAAAGAAGTTTTGTTTTATCTCTAACTGGTTTCTTCTTTTCCTCTTCTTTCCTTGAAGCATGAAATTTGTGGTAGATCTGTAGCAACGTTCCAACCCAAACACAACACGCCCTGTGATTAACAGTCTCAGCCCACCGGACTAAAAATACATGTTAGTGTCTGTGTTCGGGACATGTTAACCTTGGCAATCACCAAGTCATCCCGTGACAAATGCAAGGATTATTCAAATAACCAACGGGCATAGGTCTGTCCACATTTTCACAGATGAGACCTTCAAGCGACTATGAGACAAAATGCATATCACGTGTATCAGTATCCAATATATTAGGCCACTTGAAAAACATGTTTTCTTAAAATTATTTCTTCTGAGCAAAGTACTTTGTGCAGTTTCCACACGCGTGTGTAATTAATTATGTCTCTTCAAAACACATTTCTATGATAATTTCCTTCCACATATTTTAACACTGGACACCATTTAAGCACATGGTCCTTTAAAGTGCGTTTTACTGTCAAGGCCCTCTTGCACTTATCACACACATATTCCATCTTACCACTATGAGTTGATATATGTCTCTTCAAATTACCTTTCTGTCCTAAGGACCTACAACATACTTCACAAGCGTGCGGATTGTCGCCAGTATGAACTAACATAAGCTGCTTCAAGTGATAGACTTGCCTATTGCATATTTTATAAGTATGTGCCCTTTTGTCAGGTTCAATTTATTTTAACACTGGACACGTCTTAAGAACGTGATGCTTTAAAGGGCCTTTTTGCGGAAAGGCCCTCTTGCACTTATCACACACATATTCATTCGTACCACTATGAACTTTAATATGTTTCATCAAATTAGATTTAAGTCCGAAGGACTTACCACATACTTCACAAGCGTGCGGCTTGTAGCCAGTATGAACTAACATATGTCTCTTCAATAAACTAAGAAACCTAAAAACTTTATTGCATGTTTTACAAGTATGTGCCCTTTTGTCAGAATGGTATAACTTATCATGTCTATGCATATTATGTTTCTTCAAATCATGTCTATTCATAAATACAATTCCACAAGTTTCACAAGCATATGCCTTGAGACCCGTATGAGCCAACATATTATGTTGCTTCAGTCTACCTTCGTGTTCAAAGGCCTCTTCACATGTTTCACATGCATATGCCTTCTCTACACTATGAAGCAATATTTGGGGCGGCAAATTGATCCGGCACATTTTTTGGATAGAATGATCCGATATGAAGAAATAAGGTCTTCTGAAAATAATAAAATCCTTAAATTAACGACAAGATGACATGGTGATTCGTACTGGAGTAATTTTTGCCCACGAACTATGATAAATGTTGCAAATTCCAGCAGAAATTTAAATTAGCTTTAATGCTTATACTTATGCAGGTCTGAGCAATTATTTTATTTAAAAAAAATTACAAGAGACCTGCTAAGATTCCAACTGCAAAACTGGTCGAATCAACTGTTTCGATGAAACAAGTCTTTTCAGGTAATTTCTAAACGTAAGTTGGCATTTGATTGTTTTTGTGTAGTAGTACTGTGTCCCCCTCACAAATGTTATTTTGAAGAAATCTATACAACAATGTCAAGAGAATAAATAATAACTGAGGGGCATGTCCCTCTTAGCTATTACCTAAAGTACAAAGATAATTTTATAAAGGAGGAGAATATTAACAAAATAAATCATGTTGAACACAGGAAATTACCGTACTGCGGATAGTGTATATCAAAATTCTATGAAATACAAAAATACTAAAGAGCTGTAATAAATCTTACTTCGTACATAGACAAATTAAATCGTGGTTTAGGCTGATATTCAGAATTTAACGTAACTATACGAACACCTGACAGAACAATCCCATCCAAATGCGGAATCACGTACAATTGACAGAAAGAGCCTAACACGTTCATTTTCGCCTGGTCTGAGTGACGCAAAGGTAGAAATTACGAACGAATTTAGACACCCACTTGAGTACCCTCAGCAATTCTTTACGTTATACAGGACCTATAGCCCCGACAAAGTTTCGTATAACAGAGAGCGTAACAGTCCATGCGCCTCTCTTATTTGACGTAAAAAATGAAACACTCCAAGTTCATCGCCTGATGATGTTTCATACAGGGAACTTGAATTCAGTGCTCGTACTTGAAGATCTACAATTTGGGTAACCAAGTGACCTGGAGAACAATGTGTCACCAATCCAAAGGGGTGGTATGTGATCCAAATTTGATTATTGTTCGTTCTTTAACACCTTGGTTACCGTCTACATACACATGAATGTGCCATTCCTGCAATTTGCGGACCATCCATTTGATATTACGAACACACCTCAGATTATTAAAATAAAAAATACACAATCACACAGAAGGTAATGGTTCAGTCCTCCACAGTTGGCAATCCGCATCCTAAGTTGCTCAGTTTAAGGCGGATTACAGAGAGCCCAAGTCAGCAAATAAGGTAAACAACGTTCACGACTTGCAACTGTTTCATCCTACATAGGAGTGACATCATCTGTTCTGTAGCTTCAAGAATTGTCAAATAAAATGTCACGACATTTCAAGCAAGAAAATCACTGGAATTAGTGGCGTGCGGTGTCCTACACATTTTGGAAGATCTCAAATTAGTACTATATTAGCCTACTTTCGATTTTTGCAAAAAATGAAAGTAGACTTATGAGATCAACACAGGGCGAAAAAAGTGTGTCTGTCTGTGTGTGTATGTGTGTGTGAGTGAGTGTACTCTGAATGTCTGTCCCCCCCTATCAATTCGAACACGGTGAACGCGAATTGTACGAAATTTGTTACAAAGGTAGCACTAGCAAAGGACACCTCAGTGTCATGTTTTATATCGCCGCCATCTTGACGGAAACGTAATGGCGGCCACACAAATGTTCAAAGCTTAAATCAAATTACGACTAACCTAATCATCCGATCTCTACCAAATATTGCAACAACATACCTTTATGGGGGGAGCATCCTTTGACCAGACTAATAGGTCATCAGACTAATAGTTTGCGGATGGCGGCCATCTTTGTGTGAAAATCGATTCCCCCTATTAATTCCAACACGGTGAAACCGAATGGAACGAAATTTGGTACAGAGGTAGTACTAGCAAAGGGCACCTCAGTGTCATGTTTTATATCACCGCCATCTTGACGGAAACGTAATCGTGGCCACACAAATGTTCAAAGCATAAATCAAATTACGATTAACCTAATCATCCGATCTCTACCAATTTTTGCATCAACATACCTTTATGGAGGGAGCATCCTTTGACCAAACTAATAGGTCATTGGCCTAATATGCGGATGGCGGCCATCTTTGTGTCAAAATCGATTCCCCCTATTAATTCGAACATGGTGAAACCGAATGGAACGAAATTTCGTACAGAGGTAGCACTAGCAAAGGGCACCTCATTGTCATGTTTTATATCGCCGCCATCTTGACGGAAACGTAATGGCGGCCACACAAATGTTCAAAGCATAAATAAAATTACGATTAACCTAATCATCCGATCTCTACCAAATTTTGCATCAACATACCTTTATGGAGCGAGCATCCTTTGACCAAACTAATAGGTCATTAGCCTAATATTTTGCGGATGGCGGCTATCTTTGTGTGAAAATAGATTTCCCCTATTAATTCGAACACGGTGAAACCGAATGGAACGAAATTTGGTACAGAGGTAGCACTAGCAAAGGGCACCTCAGTGCCATGTTTTATATCACCGCCATCTTGACGGAAACGTAATCACGGCCACCCAAATGTTAAAAGCTAAAATGTAATTACGACCAACCTAATAATCTAGTCTCTACCAAATTTTGCAACAACATATCTTTATGTGGGAAGCATATTCTGACCAAACTGCAAGATCATCAGCCCAATAGTTTGCAGATGGTGGCCAAGTATGTGTGCAAATCGATTCCCCCTATCAATTCAAACACGGTGAAACCGAATTGAACGAAATTTGGTACGGAGGTAGCACTAGCAAAGGGCACCTCAGTGTCATGTTTTATATCGCCGCCATCTTGACGGAAACGGAATGACGACCACTCAAATGTTAAAAGCTTAAATCAAATTACGACCATCCTAATAATTTGATCTCTACCAGATTTTGCAACAACATGCCTTTTTGTGGAAAGCATCTTATGACTGACTACAAGGTCATCAGCCCAATAGTTTGCAAATAGCGGCCATGTATGTGTGCAAATCCATTCCCCATATCAATTCAAACACGGTGAAACCGAATTGAATGAAATTTTTTACAGAGGTAGCACTAGCAAAGGGCACCTCATATTCATGTTTAATAACCCTATAGCACGTTGTATTTCAACAAGCTACTACAACCAACATTCAATTATACTCCTTGAAAAGGACAAAGAGTTATAACAATACCCATGCATTTAGGAGAAAGTAGGCTATATGTTCTTTACTGAACATCTTGTTTTTAAATCTAGCTTCTTTTGACTGATTTTTTTTTATCAAGGGTCTGCATTATATCTCTTGTACTCTCAGAGCTGAGCAATATAATTTTATACTTGTTATGATCCAACATTGCCTATTACAATATAATTTTTTAGTTTTACCTGACACTTAATGCAGTCATCACCGGTAAAATTAGCTTGTTAGATGCACAATTTAGGTTTCCATTTTGGGTTTCATACGATGCTGTATCTCCATTAACATGGCTGAACGTTTGTATATAAAATTGGTATGTCATAGACTTAAAAATAATTACGTTCGAGTTTGCGGCCTTACAAAAACGACAGCAGAACGTATACCATAATCCTTCAAGATGTTCAGTATCTTATCCTATGGTACTTTATCGTAAGACTTCTTTTATTATTATAATTATTATCCTTGATTTGCTTTAGGGCTGGATGTCTATGTGGGATCAGAGTGAAGTAAGGAAACCGCAAGCCATGGTTACCATGGCTTCAAATGTGTTCGCTATCTAAACCTATGAATTTTAGTTCAGTAGAGACATCTATTTGCTAAAGGAATAACATAATCACTATTATTGAAAGTTATTACACCTATCACTCTCGAAGTAAGACGAACCCGCAGTGTTATTCCATTTTCTTCCTCTTCTTCTTCTTCTTCTTCTAGCTTCCTCGAGTCATTTTACACATTAAAAATCAGTGTTACCAACATTTTAGTGTCCCAAACGAAATAAAACTTAATTTGCTTAATTCGACCATCTTTAAAAGTGATACTTTACATGAGCGAGTGTGGCCTAAGCGGTTACAAAGGCAACAAGGCCTTCAAAATGGCCCATTTCTATGAATTACATCAAACGTTGTATAATCGTAAAACTATTAATAATATGTTTGCAACAACTAATTCTATACCAGAACAGAAGTCCAGTTAGCATTTCTCAATGGTGTTTTTTTCTACATCCTCGCTCTCAATAACCTTCTCATAACCCCCAGTCTTTTTTCCCATCCAAGCTTTGAAATCCCCAATCAGCACCACATTGCTTCTGTATCTTCACCTCTATTTACAGTTTATCTTCTCATACCCCTCAGTCCTATCTTCTATCCAAGCATTGAAATTGCCCAACACTATCATTATAGTTAATTCTCTCTACTACATCACTCATTTGCCTCATAAAATGTGTCTCTGTCGCCCTATCCGCCCTTCCAGTTCGAGCGTACATCGAAACAAATCAGACCAGAGTTCCTGAGATTTACAAATCACACATGTGTACCTAACAGAAACAATGTTACATTCTCTGGATTTCTTGCCATAGAGCCCTACCTCCTTTCCCTACCTGACAGGTACGCACTGTAATCTCGTACTTCTTTCTCTATATCTCCCTTTATCAGAAATTCAGTAATATCCAGAATAGGCCATCCTACATTACATGCTGGTTCTAATAGTTGATCTTATTCCTTATGAAAATAAAAATAAAATGAAAAGAAATATAATATAAATAATTACTAACTTAATCAGAAATAACGTTTCAGAACTAAGCTGAAAAACTCTGCAATTCAAAAATCTCATTCCATGATAAGGTAAAAATTGTACACCATCTCAAATTTGCAACAACATACCTCCAGGAATGGTTTCGGTTGCGCAAAACACATCGAAAGGAGATCACCATGTGGTAAGTAATGACACTTATTTCCTGAGGAACACAATGAATGTACATCGTGGAAGTAGCAGCCTTGCTATCAGGAACGAAGATGTGCACCAAAGATCAGATTTGCTGAGGAAACTCATTGTTTCATAAAGACACTTGAATATCCCTACTAACGGTGGCCAACTGATCTTATAGGGTAGAAGATTATTGAAGATATTTTATTTATATTTCAATTTCTTTTTAATTATTTTAGCATAATTGTCTTTAATGTTATTTTTTGATCTCTTTAACAATTTAATGCTTCTATTTATATTGATAATTTTAATTTTATATTATTTCTACAGTCTCATTATTAACAAGTCATCACACGCCCCCTCATTTTTCTACGAGAGCACGCCCCACGGAAATTTGCTCACATACGTGGTAAATTGCAGCTATAATTTTAGAGTGAAAAATTCAATCCGAAACTTTAGAATCATCTTTAGAAACACAATTTACTAATCATAAAATACAATTTAGAACTTTGAATCATTATAAGTACTATAGAGAATTTTACAAACGCGAGAATACGCTATGTTTGCAAACTGCCGCAAAGTATGTAATTGGTAATTTTCAAATGAAAATGAAAATCCACAGCCTGCTTCCAGTCTCCGACCGGGTCAGGAATGGAATGAATGAAGCCCCCATCTAGCGACGAGGATATGGACTGTGCCGGCTGCCGAGGCCTGACGCACTCCTCTGGGGCATGATTAAATGAATGACAGATGAAATGAAATGAAAGTGGAGAGTGTTGCTGGAATGAAATTTTGACAGGGAAAACCGGAGTACCCGGAGAAAAACCTGTCTGCCTCCGTTTTGTCCAGCACAGATCTCACATGGAGTGGCCGGGATTTGAACCACGGACCCAGCGGTGAGAGGCCGGCGTGCTGCCGCCTAAGCCACGGAGGGTTGTTAATTTTCAAATAAATTCCATTAATTTAACAAAAGACCATTGTCATTACATGATAAGTATTACAAGTAACAAATGAATTACTGCAGTAAAAAAAAAATGTTAATATTTAGGATATTGAGCAATGGAATGCAAATTCAAGCAAACGACACTGCTGGTGAGGTTCTTGCTGAGGGCCTACTGAAAGATTCAGTGCCTCTTCATTGGATTGTTGGGGGGGGGGGGGGGGGGGTGATCGACACCATCATTGCACGGTTGCAATATTTCTTCTGAATCACTCTCCTCTGAGTCGCTATCAACGTGCTCTAAGACGTCTCTTTCATTAACGTCACTGTAATCGAATTGTCTTCACATAATTCACTTGAATGTCATTCTGGAACACTGTCCAATAAATCTCTCAGTGTAGCTTGTTGCACTTCGTACGGATCCATTTCCAGGCAATACCACAAACATGAAAACGTAAATATTACAACTCTTTCATATTAAATATACGCGAGAACATGCCCGTTAGCAATATGCTCTCTTTGGTTCGAAAATTTATGCACGTGATAGCACGCGCGTCAGCAAACTGCTCAAACAATGTGACACCACCAACACAAGTGTGAACTGACGTTGACAGCACTCGGTGACAAACTGGTTTAAACCACGGTCGTTATACATAGATGTGGGGTGAGGAATACCTGACTGCCCTCTACTTCCTGGTAACAAATAAAGAAAAAAATTGCATCATTGTGCAAACGCGGCAAACTGCCGTGGGGGCGTGTGATGACGTGTTGAGATTGTAAAATTATTATAATTTTAATTGTTATGGCCGTATTTATTTTTAATTTTTACAAGCATGTTCATTTCTAATTCTTATTATCATATTTTCTTTCTTTCACTCTTTAATTCTAATTACTGTATTATTATTTAATCTTTGACAATATAAATTGCCCTTTTAGTAGGTGGTAAATATACAGACCACAAACCTATAAAGGGTGGTTCAAGAGCAAACTGCTACGTGAAATAGATAAACCAATATGAAATTGTAAGAGTTACAATAATCAGCGAAACCATTGTGTTCCCTCCCTTTAAAGCTGATTAGTATTCTTTCGCTTGGTCATCATCTCCCATTTTAACAACTGCCACTCTCATTGACGCTGGGGTGCCAGAATTTCAAGACGAAGGTGGTGTTGAATGTGTCCCCTTGCAATTAAGCGCCCTCAAATGCCAGGTGACAACGCCGCATTCAATCTGGCAGACTTAAGGACAGCGAGCGAGAGCATTACTTCTTTGCCCAGCTAGAAAAATATTGTTACAGAATAAAGAAGGGAAAGGAAAATACACGCTAAGAAAACAGCATTAAGGCCATAGCAAGCAAACAAGACTGAAGAATTTAACCACAAGTGAATATGGTAGCATTTGTTTCCAAATTGCTGATGACATTGCAGTCAAATATCATTAGCTTTTCGTTATTTAATTACATTTTGGGGTCCAAGATACAGTGAGTTCCCTTATCCATCAATACCAGAAGTTAAAATTACAATTCAATACTTCACTGACAAAGCTGTATTTCGTCTCATGAAAACTGTGAAAGCAACTGCGCCAGATGAGCTGCCTGCAAAAGAACATCACTTAAGAGCGGCCACCTAGCTAAAATAATTTTTCTAAACCACAATTGACTGTGGCCATATACTCACTAATTGGTCGTACAGTACCTCGATTCCCATTTGCAAGGTTAAGTGTGACCCAGCTGAATATGAAAGCCACCGGCGCACCAGCTTCTATCACAAACAATCAATAGTTTCAAGCGTATGCTTGACAACACATTGGACAATACAATCCAGCTCTCAATCAATCGACTTGCAAAGAGTGAGGAACGTTAGAGTCCATCATTGCTGTACGCTAACAAACCAAAAAGCATCATAAACATAGTATGTTCCTGCATCTGGCTTTATTCGAGTTTAAGAAAGGTTTTGATCGCAATCATCTAGATCCGGAAGCACTCATCCTCGGGGTGAAATTCTTGTACAAGAACAATAGCAATAAAGTGCGATGTACGTCAGGACTGATTTACAGCTTCTCTGTGACAATTGCTATTCATGAAGGATTGACTTTGTCTCCACTGCACTTCGTTGTTGTGATGGACAACATAGAAAGTGATTTATATAAGAGTACCCTTTGGATCTTTTTCCATAGTGATGATATGATAAGGGCAGCGAACACCTCAGACGATCTTGAAAATACAATCATAGTTGATTGCTTATACAAGTCAGGCCTGACTCTAAATGTCCTTCTTCAAAATCTCTCGGTTCTATAGACATCAATGGAGTTTCTCTTAATACAATACATAAGGCACATTTCACTCCCTAAGCTCCCGAATGCAGATGGCTGATTAAGCATCAAAGCAATTATGATGTGGTTCTAGAAACTCACACGTGTTCTTTGAGATGAAAAAAAAAGAAAAAAAACTACGTCTAAATTCTTAGATTTACCGAACAGTTGACGCTACTGAATGGTACCGAGTGTCAAGTCACGTAGAGATGTGCAGAGCACTCACAGTATCCCACTGAGGTGTAAATGTTGCAAAGGACATGGAGATTTTCTCCTATCAAGCATATCAATACAATCATCAGAGAATTAACGGTTTGCAAACGTTAAAAAAAAGGGAGAACGGAGACTTCGTTGGTATGGACACACCAAAGAAAAACACATGATTCCGATATCAAATTATTCTATCATCTTGGTGTTCAAGGCTACAGCAACATGGAAGTCCTAATAGATGATTCGACACCATTAACGCTGACGTCAGAAGCATAATAATATAAATGTTATTGGTCTTACATCGATTTTAAATATTATAGCATTTAGAGACGCCCGGGTGTCGGAATGTTTCCCCAAAGGAGATATTTAACATGCCACTAAATCTACTGACACGACACCCTCGCATTTGCGCACCCTGGAAAATACCAACTGGCTGAATTATAAGTTAAAAGACATTTCTATCTGAGGAAATGAAACTAAACATCGTGTAACAAAGAAGATACTTAATTGACAATTACACGTAGGAATAGTGAATTCGAAGTAATCCGTATTAAGTTCAAAATTGTATTTCTTAGGAATCAACATGCATGACATCCAGAGTTTAAAAAAAACACACTTAGAAAGTAGGTACATGATATTTATCTCGAGGTGAAGGTTCAGCAAACAGGACTGTATTGAAACACACTGGATATGATACTCATATAATAGATACCACTGCTACAAGTGTAGTCTCCGCCAGCAATTGAGAGAGTTTGTCGCAAGTCAGGAGTGTGAAAAATTTATGGCGTTATCTTTAATCCTGGGGACCAGCAAGAATAATAGGATGATAATGAATAATTTGTGGGCATCAAAATAGAAATGATGACACACCCAGTAACAACTTCGAAAATTTTATAGATACAATAAGAGAGATAGCTAATAGAATAACCAAGACTTGTTCCTATTCAAAATTTTCTGTTAGTAACATATAGTACATACAAAACAAGGTTAACAACTTACTCTTTTGAATGAGTTCCACTTGATTGACCATTCTCATCAAGGGGCACTTTTCTCACAACCTAAAAAATAGAAATGATTAATTTCTTGAAAATAATCTCAATAATAATAATTTTAATAACTCTTTACAACAATCACAATAATAAATAAAATATTTTCGGAGCAATTCCCTTCATGAAATTACCCGGTAATTTTTGGGCATAGATGAGTACTAAACATGGAAAAAATGATAAGATCACCCAAAGCATGATTTCCCTAGTTCTCAAACTTTTAATGCCTCTTTAGCCATCATCTCCTTAATATAAAAAACAAAAAACACTAAATTGGTGTAGAAATCCAATGTTAGTCGATTAGTTCATTCTCGAACTAGTTTCAGGCAAACGGATGCCCTTCTTCAGGGAAATTTAATATTAAATTTCGAAAAACATGAATACGAGTATTAGAGCCATTTACTAACCTTGATTATGTACCTTAAAAAATGAAATAATATTGCATATTGGAAAGATTAAGTTAATAACTAAGTTTGCAACCAAAATATTGATGAACATGTAGCGTGGGAAGAACATTCAATCCCGTTCCTTTCATACCCCCTTCTTTTCTTGAAGATTGATTAAAATATGTGTATTGGAGTTATAAAAAGTTTCTTTCAAAATATGCTCCTTCTCTTCCACATTTTTGATGGGCATTGTTACAGTATATGCTGGGTTGTGAGGACACCCTAAATTGACCACAGTATGTTGGGAGGTTCCCTATAATATAAGTCGATCATCTCTTGGTGATGATGATGATGATGTTTGTGTGGCCTCCGGAGCTCGAGTGCAGGTGTTTCTAGTCGACGCCTGTGGGCGACCTGCGCGTCGTAATGAGGATGAAGTGATGATGAAGACGACACATACACTCAGTCCCCGAGCCACGGGAATTAACCCCAGAAGATTAAAATCACTGATGGCTCGGCCGGGAATCGAACCCGGGGCACTTTGGGCCAAAGCCTAGCGCGCTAACCATTTAGCCACAGAGCCGGACCACTTGGTAGGACTATCACTTCTCAACTACCACTCAACCTATCAACTTAGAATTTTATAAACTATATATCATTTTTACGACTTTCTTTCATTAAATTCCTAAATCAGAACCAGTTTATTAATTCATTCTATACTGCCCAGGTGATGATGAACATCAGGTGGCAATAAATCAACGAAAAACATTCTATAAATGGTGATACATACGGTGGTCATCTCTATTAATTCCCATGGGCCTATACAATACCCAACAATATAGATTTTCCTTTTCTGTCTATTTTATTTAATTCCCAGTCGAGAAGACTAAGAGAGACTGCTGTAGATGTAGTGAGGAATGTCCAGTGTGACTTAAGTTAATAAATCATTCCCTTTCTCCACGTTGGAAGACCTTTTATAATAATTAAAGAATGGTTGGGTTAAAAATTAAATTATATTTCATCAGTATTTTTAAAATAGTGAAGGAGCCAAATATTTTTGGAAACCCAGCACCTATCCTGACAACATTTTGTCCAATAAACCTTTAACCAATTCTCAAGATATTTACATAATAAGATAATTATATGCCCGGGGAGCTAAATGGAATAAAACATTTCGTCTTCTTGATGGCATAAAATATGAGATACTGTCTGCAAGTTTCTAACAGTTATTTCACTGTAATAAGATCATGTAAATTCTAGAGATAAGTTCATAACTATATAATTCACACACTTCTAGGGGCAAGGGTATAGCCTAATAATATATTTTACACACAAAACTTATTTATGCCAATAGTTCCAACATTTGTTTGGTTTACTTTATTCAGCGTCATGTGATTTCGAACAATACAACACTTTATATAGACTTCTAATTAATGAAAGAGGCATTCTACGTAAATGGAGCAGATGAACTCTACATTCTACCCCTTAAAGCAATCATCACCATCATAATCATAATACTATGTGAATGTTGCAACGTGATTGCATAATTGTCCCATTAATATTTTTCCGAGACAAAATCAGGAATATTGTGCTAGGCCAGTGCTGCGAAAAAAAGTTGATATTTCCTTCTGTGCTCAACCACTGCATCTCATGTTACATATCTTACTGTTCAATTAAGCTTTGAAGAACAGAGATGAGCTATGATATCGAGTCATTTTAGTTAACACATAATAAAATGATGTTAGGTACATACGTGTCTTTCACTTACATAATAAAAAACTAGCCGAGCATCGCCACCAGGCCTGCTGACTCGTCTTTCACTTATCAAGGCCTGCTGTTAATTTTACCCACTCATTCCTTTTAGGCAGAGAAATGGAGGAGAGGGAATGTTTACACTCGAATGTAGGTTTATGTGCCAAAAAATTCTCTCTCACAGCTTGAAATATTTTTCAAGGCGAGTGACTGTCTTAGCTGTGATGCTCAGGTTATGTCCATTCTTTTTCAGCCTCGTAGAATTGATGCCCATGACCAGTTATTGATAATTTCAAATATTAGCTCGTACTCTTAAGGAACAGTGATCAGAATATTCTCAACCAATATGCTGGAAGATCTTATCTAATCATCCCTCTTCTCTATAAATGAACTTCCTGCAGTCATACTGGTGCCCATGATTGCCTTGTGTTGAATAATTGATATGTGTGGATATACTAACTCAATACATGCATGTACAATAACAAAAAACAAGTCTGAATTAAAATCTTGCTCCTATCTCCCACTGCTGAGGAGGAGAGAAGCTAAGTTTCAGCTCGTAAAATAATCACCTACCCGATATTGTCCATACATATTGTACAGGCCCCCGGGGGGGCTACACCCCCTGAAAGCCACCCCCATCTTCTATTAAAACCACTCCTAACTGGCAAACATCATAAGTCCAGAACAACACCTTTTACACAGCAAGGGCGGTCGCCCAGCTCGGGAGGCTTGCCAACCACTTGCATCACACTCATAAACATCTACACAATAGCTAACTAGGGCAACTACGGCAATGGAATGCCGACGAAGCAACGCCAGAACCTATAAGAAGGAGGGCCTTAATGAGGGCATTATCTGTCATACAGTGTGTGCTGCCGAAGGCCCTACATCCAGCTACTATCACCAGGTGAGCATCAGCAAAGTGTTCAGACATCCTTTACTTTGTAAAGACCTATCCCCAAACTTGTACACTTAACTTGTATTACTATTTACATTCCCCTAAAAGGGACTTACAATTTCATACTCACTGACCAATAAACACTTGGTCAGTAATCTACACGTTGCATTCATAATTACACGCCTCTTTACATCCTACTACCCTTCCTGACTCTCGTCACGAGTGACCGTGACTACGGTAGCCAAGTAATTGCTGGCTCAAGTTTCATTGTGCTTCCCGCAGCGACCCGACTGCATAAGCAGCGAGCCGCCAACACAGCTGACATAAGCACGTCTGTTATATAACTTATTACAACCAGCTGGGAGGCAGGTACGTTAACCTGCGCCCAGAGACTCATCCCCTAAGCGACACTTACGTCTTTATAAGAGCACCCCCTAGCATTTTAACACTAAACAACACTCTACACTGGTCAGCTTACCCAGCTACGGGAAGCTGCCCTCTCTAGGAATCACCCTCCAAATCAGTACAATAACACATGTTTTAGACCTAACTACCCCCAACTAAGGGATATAAAACAATAGGTGGAGGCCGGGTACCACGCACAGTAAAGAAAGGGCTCATACAACGAGTTCTCGTGGTAGAAATGGTCCGAACCGCATACAGCCAAGCGAAATAGTGAAAAAAAAATGTTCAGACAAAAAGCATCATTTTTGCTTCACACTAGCTACACAAGGGATTTTTTTTCCCCAAAACAACCCCCACCCCCCGAAAGAATCAGAGAGATATAAGATACATTGCCAAACACGCACAGTTTTTTTTAAAGACACATACACTTCATTCGGCATGGCCCCTCTATACCGCCTAGCTGTGCTAAGGAGCATTGGGGAGTACCAGGAGTTAATTGCCTGGCACAAGGTCTTTGAAACAAGGCAGGACTACCTCAGAAGGTTTCAGCAGCTCCTGCACGCCCAGTATATGCGGATCATAAGGGCACTTGTCCGGCCACTCCGAAGCGCCAAGAATCGCAAGATGCGGGCGAAAATCCCCACCCTCCGTACACAAATCATTAAGGCACACTGGCAACTACACTGCCGACACGAGTTCATGTTCCAGCAATGGGAAACACTCATCAGGGAACACCAACGGATAGGGACTAGTGGCACAAAAGTCGCTGAACAGGCCATATGCCTCAATAGGCAGTACACCCAAATTTGGGACGAGTACCGCGAGCTCCAGGCTAACAAGGCCATTTTTGAGTTCATGGCAGGGCCGCCAGCCCAGCCGAGAGAGGACATAAGCGTAGATACGCTAACTCGGCAATTCGCGAGGATGTCCCTCTCGCCACGTACTGCCACACAAGGGAAGGAGTTCACCGTGGCCACAGTCCAGAAGACGGCCAGATTAGACTCCAACACACTGCGGGACCACAGTTACATCAATACACGTCCCTCAGCTCCGGATCGGAAGGCAATTTAGCCAAACCGAGGAGCAGAACCTAGGACAACCCCCTCAAAACGGACGAACGAGAGGGAGTTAACGCCAGGACTCTCGGGCACACATGACATAACAGGGAGAAAACGGGAGGTAACCATGTCATGGGCTGAGAACGTACAGCCCGCCCTACAGCACATTAAGCCCACACACACCTACACCAATAGGCAAACACAAGGGCAGGAGTCTACCGTGGCCATAGGCCAGAAATCGGTTAGACTATACTCCACTACATCGCCAGGGCAAACACAGGTAATCACACGGCCTTTACCGCAAGTTCAAAGGGCAATTTTGCCAGAACGGAAGCGGGCGCTAGCATGTGCATCCCCAGTGCAAACGCATAAGAGGGTGTGGCCTTCAGGCCCTCAGGGTGCACAACACACACCCGCACACTCTGACCAGGCGCAGACATACAGTACACGGGGTATAAGAAAGGTCTTATTACCTACCCCACGAGACCGGGCAGTCAAGAATACACACACCCCCATAAACTCTACTAGGGTAGCGCTGAGCGCAATTAATCCCTGAGACAGAACCACATCCAGGCACTACGGTGAAAGCAGGCCCAGGCTTACTTTGCTACAAATTCCCCCGGAAAATAGCAAAGAATCACCTCAGTGGGTTTCAGGGGCCTACACCTTAGTGACAGGGCGAAAGTATTCACCTTGCCGAGCAAGGACGCTCGGACGGGTATAACAACTTTCACCAGGAACACAACATACACCAACGTCACTTGCACCACGATTATAGATACAGTGGAACATGGCTAAGTCAAAAGGTATAATTCAAAATTCTGCTTAGTTTTTTCCTGGCCCCTAGCATTTTTTTAGGCCATCAATGGTTTACAATCGTTATTAATTCAGGATGCATTTTGGGACAATGCAAAGTTTTAATATGCAAAGCCGAGCGGAAGCCACTTGGTCGAGCCATGCGGCTCAGGGTCGGAAAGAGCTATTTCGAACACAGCCTAGGCAACAAACCACAGCATAAAGCTAGGCGGGTCTCTCTAAGTAGAAATCACTAAGTGTTCTATGTTCCGGTCCCACAGTTTGATAGATTCTCTTGTGATGGCCAAGAGCCCTAATCGTAAGCAAGAGTAAGAATCTCAAACTATTTTTCAAAAATGGTAGATTTCCCTGAGACGTAACTAGATTACTGTCGTACTAACGTCGCCAAACAGGTGAATAGTACACTCAGGTCCTGCCTTTCATTTTTAAACATTTTGACATTATTTACGATACAATCTTTACAGATTACCGCCGCATGTCAACCCGCTTTAATAAGCATAAAGCATTGCGCAGGCGGGATACAATATATTTCCTCTACTCTTTTCAAAGAGCTCTCTTAATTCGGATCGTTGCATAACTCAATTTCTTTTTCTTTCGCATCTTTCACTAAACCCGTGAAAGGAAAATTATCCAAGTTGAACTGTATGTATTTAATCCATAGGTGTACGTGATACATTACACTGCCTATAACATGGATTTTTCGCGTCCCCCATAACAGCGCGCAAACCAAACATAAACACCATGGGGTAACACTCACAGCTCAAGGGGGAAACACCATTACATATTTTCGGACCCACACAGTCAACTCACATTGCCAAATAACAGTAATACGCTGCAAAACTGTCCCGAAGACACAAGCCTGAATGGCACCAGGAATAATTACCCTGGTTAAAGACGGTCTCGAACCCACAACCTCCTGGATACCAGGAGTGCAAGGTCGGGTAATTATCCAATGGGAGGATATAATAATAAAGGACAGTTACACTAACAGACATTTATATGCATAAAGCGATAAAATCACCTCCGACACCAAGTCACCAAACACGCGACTAGCGGCCCAGAGACACTCGTGCATAGACACAGCCAAGTACCACTAACAGGGACATATTCGACCCAAGCTTGCATTACCACAAAACCCGGGAACACGAATGTATTTAGTGGAAGGTTCTTTTCCATTACGGAAAGCCATGCTCACAACAACGGAACGAGCAATCAAGCTTCCACACACACACGTGCGAGACACAGGAACATTGTCAGACAAGTACTAGATAGTGCACATGTCAATGAAATTAGAGACTATCGCTGTCAGCGATAGCACACGCGTGACTGGGCGACCTCCACAGGCTACGGACAAGCTAAGCGTACTCCAAGCCTGGCTGGAAGACACCATCATTTACGGGAGTCTCAAAACCCTGTAACTCTCAAATTACAATACGAGGAGCATTCCAAAAGACCCAAACTTTTCACGCCAAAGCGTATTTTCATCTGCGTGCCTCAAACTCACGATACACATGCCATGGGCCATACAGTACGAAAAATCGTAACACCAGGACCTTAAACCAAGGCGGGTCCGAACTCATGACCACACAACACATTCGTGCCAAAAACAAACTAACCAATGGTATTTTTGGCGCGAAAAACACAATCAGGAACTACACTAGGGACGGAAAAATACCAACAGACAACGCAGACATAGAACAAGGAGAATTACACGATCACGGGTCCGAATGCCCAGCAAAAATCGGACACCATGGAAAACAACTATCCAGACTCCCAATTAGACCGAAATTGGCCCCATACAAGTACATAAACAGGTAATACCACATTTCCTCCGGCCAAACACCATGCAAAAATTTCGATTACACCAAACATAGGAAATAGATTTCCCAAACACAAGTATAGCAATTTCACAAGGCAATGGTCTTATGGAATAAGTGTCCACACAACAGTGCTAGCCAAAAAAAAACAGGACGGATTGACACATTGGCCCGCCCGGAATCCCAAACAGTGACAACACTGACACACTGGAAGAAGTCACGTTCCGACAGCCGACATACGCAACGTCAGAGACTTCATGTACACAAACACATGAAAACATAACATGACAAAATACTGACTTGCAGATTCCACCACATTGCAACGCTGCTGTCGACAGACACCATTGTTATATCGGAAGTGACCATGAAATCACGAACACAAACCAATAATAATGCCATACATTTTTCAGCACTGTTACAACAGTTGTGACATTTAGCAATGTACAGACATAATAGGCCGGACTTATCTTAGGGCCACAGGGACATGCTCACAAGTGCAATAACAGGTTACACGCGCCATCTGACACTCAGACACGCGACACACGATAGGACTTAGGCGATAACAGCCCACCCGCCCACATGATGTAGCGGAACATAGTCCCACACACGCGCTCACTAATCAGGGGCGAATACAGACAGGGGCTCTGAGGGAACAGACCTCCCCCATAACTACTCCTCTTTTTATTTTTAACCCCAAAACCATTATAGGCGATCAGGACATGACCAGGCACACTACAACCACGTATTACATTAACATTACAAATGAGAGACCAGATTAGGCCGTGACGTCATAGCGTCACCATACTTTACTATCCCCAAGAGCGGATAGAAAACAGACATTGACCAAGTGAGGATGACAGGAGCAGAGACGGATGGTACCAGCGAGATAGCCTATATACCACCCTCAGGCTACTATTATACCACCTTTTTCCTTCCATAACCTTGTCATTCACAACATTAGCCAACACAGACATACAGACACAATAAAAACAGCTACACTACATGACAAAATATACATCGGGGTTGATAGACTTCATGCGTTTAAAGAGAGGGCTCACCACGCCCTGGCCCTCAATGCTAACGCCCGAGTATTAGGGGGGTGTCGGAAAGAATGGCAAGCGTAATGCACATCTCTAAGCAAGAGATGAGGCCAAAATTATATTAACAATTCCTTTTTAATAAATAATCCCGCATGAAAGGGACATAGTATTAGTATACCTTGCCCTACGCCTACCCTTAAATGAGAGCGGATACGCCTCATGTCCGTCATCGCGCATGGAATGATCCCACCCACATACCAGGGATTTTTAGTATTACTCCTGCATGGAATTTTTATATTTTTGCAAACCCGGGAAATACCTACCCCCCCCCCCCCCGTCCACTCACTGTAAGAGCATCCTAATAGCATCACCGGCTCCAGGCCACCATTTACATGAAGCCCAAAGATGCGCAACCCCCTCCTACCTTGCTTTAAGCCTAGTCAACAAATAACACCCCCCGGATCCTATTAACAGGGAACCTAACGCCATAAACCCTACTAACGCCTCCAAGAAAATTAAAAAGGCATTACCGCTGGAAGTCCGACATAGCTACAGGAGGCCTGAAGTAGGCCATGCATTTAGAAGATTCTACAACCCCAAAACACTCAATTTTTTTTTTTACATTAGTGACACAGTAAATTATTCACAGATCACACTATTTTTTTTATGTAACACAAAAGGAATCTGATAACACGCTGAATGGTGATGACAGCGTAAGCGGAAGGGCAGAGGCGCCACACTGGAGCAGAGCTGGGGAAGGCAATGATGAGCCCTACCCCAGTTAACTTAATGACTAGACCAAAGAGACGAACTACGTAAGGTCGAAGCGCCGATGACCTAGCACGGGCAAACGTCGGAGTCTCGGAAGGCCTAGCATGCCCACGGGACAAAGAAAAGTTACACCCACCATGTGCTACGGGCATCGAAGCCAGACCTGCAGGGAAGACTTTCTGAGGATGGTGGGAGAAATAGCCAGCTCCACACCGGACTCAGGAGATGACCCTAGGGACGACCAAATTAGGACTAGACTCTTAGTTAGCATATAAGTAAGTAGAACTTCTAGAGCGAGAAGTTAGTCTCCTACGCGCAGGAGTGAAGCATCTTAGGGTTCACCGGAATCAACCCTAGAACCAACCCAATGCCAATATGGGCGAAGAGGACCCCGGACGCCACCATTCCCGGAGGATATTATTACTGCCAATATGCCCGAAGAGGACCCCGGACGCCACCATTCCAGGAGGATATTATTACTGCCAATATGGGCGAAGAGGACCCGGACGCCACCATTCTCGGAGGGTATTATTTTATCGGACGATGTCCAATGCCCACATAAATGGTGACGCATCGGGCAGCCAGCGTTATTAAATAGGTACGCGACGAGCTGCCAACAGGGGTTACGTGGGCAGACCCAACAATAATGAATAAATTGATGACAACATGCAAAGGCAACGGCAATGAACAGGCAAGTACAACGGGCGCAGCGGTTTGCTCTTTGGCACCGCAGTCGTCCGGAACTCTATTAATTACTAGTTAGTAAGCACTAGCATAAATGTCGACAACTAGTATTAAGGGGGCGGAATCCGGCGGTTCTAGAGACAACCGGTGTTTCTAGAATACGTGCGGGTGGTGCCCTGAGGAAGTAAATTGCCTCAGGCGATCGCCCTGGTCAAAATTTTAGCATGTAAGACAGTTGCATTTGACACGCAACTTAGGATTAAGCAAATTTAATAAGCGCTGTTGCCAAATAATAGCACAGCATATTTCGGCAATAGAATAAGTTCAACCATTCGGCTCATAAATGTCAAACATTTTTTTTTTTACTTATCATAATTAAGGTAAAATACTTCGGCACCTGATGACCAACAAACTCGCCATCAGGGTAAGCCCGATAATACATTGAGTTAGATTATACTAGGATAACTTACATTAAGGTAGAATATTTCGGCACCTGGCAACCAAAAACCGGTACCAGGGTAAGCCCGATAATATAACACAATAGGATACAATTTGTTAGATTAACTAGGTTAACTAAGATTAAGATAAGCACTTTAAGGGCAAGGAAAAACATTACGGCACCGTCTAGGGTAAGCCCGAGCATACATTAGGTAAAACAAGCATATGCAAGGAGAACATGACATTAATAGTGGCCAAAGGTTAACACTAATCATGCTATTTATTCCAGAGGAAAAAGCGCTTTAGCCAGTGAACACACTGACACAGGAACCGACATAAAGAATATGCAATATTCACATGATTTTTTAACCTCTCCATTTTTCAGGCGGCGTCACCAGACATATGTCACTGGTGACAATGATTTCACTGCCATACAGCAGCAACATGTTATTTGTGCCATGATATTATTGTGTACCTCCTTTTCTCACTAATTTGAATTTGTAATTTGTATTCATTCTCACACAATCCAACACATTCACCACCATTCTTTTACAGCTACACTCCAGAAATCTGAACAGCAGGGTTGATACCTGTGGGGTATCAGGCTTGCTGACAGATCAATATAAACAAAGAAAATAAAGCGTCAAGGATGCGACGCAATTTACGACAATGAGGGCGCAACCGATCTGTGGCGGCGACTCTCACTGTCAAGTGTGAAGGCATTCGCCCACAGAGAATGATTCACAAGATAGGGGTATATATCAGCGGCACGACCACTAAACTGCACCGGGAAACGGCCGAACAGGAGTAGCAGTGAGACGGCACATAAATACAAAGGGTAGAGTGCACGCAAGGTACAATAGACACGGCCGTCTAGGTATAACATAATTAATAATTAAGATAGATAGATATAAGTAAATAATGTAATAGAAAATACTGTAATATTGTTAAAAGGCACCGCATACAAAATTATTACCAATGAAGCCACACATTGTGAATACACATATTTTTATCACACACATGTACACAATGATTATGCTTTTGTTCCTTTCATTTTTCTTCCTTCTAACGTCCAAATTTGTGAAGGTGTCCCGTTTCATCCCAAAAACAATAAACCATTACAATATTTCCTTTAACTTATACCCTAGGACACCTATTTTTTTCTATTTCTTCCATCTTTTACACTAAAGCATTGCAGGGAGCAATTTTTTCCCCAATACAGCGCCGGACGGCACAACCCCCCGTCCAGCACTGGGTTTTTTCCTTCCTGCACAATACCAATATACATATAATGTCTAAGCCAAGTATTTTTTTGTTGTTGTTGTACTTTTCAATATTTCAATGTCAGCTTTTTTATGAACTGTTTTAAATTATCACATGTATATGCATATATCCCAAAACCTACCCCTCTGAACACAAGCTGATCTCACATCTACACGACATCGCTACATCAACACGACATCACTACCTCTACACGACATCAACCCAGAAGAAAAGAAGAGGAAGTACAAGGAGGATTCAACAACGATCCAGCACATCAACACCCCCACTCCACGTTCCGTTCCCGTTCGCGGGGACGCGAACTAATCAAAGGAGGAGACTTGTACAGGCCCCCGGGGGGCTACACCCCCTGAAAGCCACCCCCATCATCTATTAAAACCACCCCTAACTGGCAAACATCATAAGTCCAGAACAGCACCTTTTACACAGCAAGGGCGGTCGCCCAGCTCGGGAGGCTTGCCAACCACTTGCATCACACTCATAAACATCTTCACAATAGCTAACTAGGGCAACTACGACAATGGAATGCCGACGAAGCAACGCCAGAACCTATAAGAAGGAGGGCCTTAATGAGGGCATTATCTGTCATACAGTGTGTGCTGCCGAAGGCCCTACATCCAGCTACTATCACCAGGTGAGCATCAGCAAAGTGTTCAGACATCCTTTACTTTGTAAAGACCAATCCACAAACTTGTACACTTAACTTGTATTACTATTTACATTCCCCTAAAAGGGACTTACAATTTCAAACTCACTGACCAATAAACACTTGGTCAGTAATCTACACGTTGCATTCATAATTACACGCCTCTTTACATCCTACTACCCTTCCTGACTCTCGTCACGAGTGACCGTGACTACGGTAGCCAAGTAATTGCTGGCTCAAGTTTCATTGTGCTTCCCGCAGCGACCCGACTGCATAAGCAGCGAGCCGCCAACACAGCTGACATAAGCACGTCTGTTATATACCTAATTACAACCAGCTGGGAGGCAGGTACGTTAACCTGCGCCCAGAGACTCATCCCCTAAGCGACACTTACGTCTTTATAACAGCACCCCCTAGCATTTTAACACTAAACAACACTCTACACTGGTCAGCTTACCCAGCTACGGGAAGCTGCCCTCTCTAGGAATCACCCTCCAAATCAGTACAATAACACATATGTTTTAGACCTAACTACCCCCAACTAAGGGATCTAAAACAACATCCTTCCTCCACATTCATGACTGGCTGGCTGAGTCACCTATCTCCTTACTTCTCTATTACAATTTTTGGTGCAATGAAAAAAATTCAGATTTAAGAGGCCTGTAAATCAAGTTGACAGGAGATACCCAGTTTAAAGAGGGTACAAGCCAGAAAGTCACACCCTTCGAGGCTGGCTCATGCCAGCATAATTGAAAGCAAAAAAATATACATTTCTACAAATACTCTGGTAATTGGGATATGGACACCGAAAGAGCAGCTGCAGCCATATGTTAAGAACCATCCATGTAGTTGCATACAGATGTAGTGAAAAAAAAAAGAAACAGGGGTGAGATTTGAATCCTTGCCTCCTTACTTCTTCTCTTCAATACACCCTATTCTCACCTTGAAATAAGGATTTTTACCCCTGGAAGAGCCAAAACTCAATCCAGGGCCTTGATCATTAGGAAAGCACAATTCATATCATGAATTACTGCAAAAGAGAATAGAACTAAAATACAGGTTTATAACAAAAGGTACCTACATCTCTCAAATCCTCGTGCTTTGATGCACATGGTGATTCGCTTTTGACGTTTGGAACAATGGAAGTAGTCACATTCTCGTCAATGGTAATATCCACATTCTCCTCAATTTCTTGCTTAATATATGCATCCTACACAAAAGGAACCATGGATACAGCTTGTTAAAATGCACCACAGAGGCCACAGGAAAAGTTAACAGTAAAAATGTATGTATTTGAACATTTACCTTGTTTCACATACTAAAGATTATTTCAAACTTACTGCATAATTTTAAAAATCAGAAATAACCCAGAGAATTGCGGTTCTGAAGCACAAATTTCACAGCATGAAGATGTGCTCATTGTAAAACTTATATATTTCAGACTTATGTTTTCAGGCTTGGAATACTAAACACGGCAATAGCAAGGAAGATCAAAAGGTATACTACTTATGATGTTCAAGTTCAAATCCAAATCCAATACTGCCATGTACCTACCCTATTATAAAGTCACCCATGCAATACCAGCTATTCACTTTCACTATATGAAACAAATGGAGGTCGATTTTGGGACTTCAAAGCAAAATTACCAGGTGTAATTTATAAATTAAGTGATAATTTAGCATAGCTCTTAACAACATTTTCTAAAACATTCACTGAGAATAGACATTTCTTCATCTATTCTAGAGAATTGGGAGAGAAGTTAATTGGTCGTGACTCAGAGAAAATTAGTAACCTTGTCCTCCGTATCCTGGGTTTGCTTACAGTACTTTAGAAATATACCAAAAATACATAGAATCTACATCACTAAAATAACTTTATTACATACCTAAAAAGTGTAGGTTTTGAAAAAATATTATAAGTGTTTGATAAAGTATGCTATGATAAAATTACTGTCATTAAGAATTTTTAACACAACAGATTTGCATAATGATTTGCTTGCATTATCCATGTTTGAACCTGTGTTGCCTAGCCATCCAAATATGGATTTATTATAAGATTTAATTACAAACTACTACAATTTCTAACATTGATTACCATAGAAAAACATTACATTGAATGAAATAACTGCCTATATTTATTGAATATAGATTTAGGTATTACGGAGTTATTTTTAAAGCCTCTCTCTGGAGCGTGGCGCTCTATGGAAGTGAAACTTGGACTATTGGTGCAGCAGAAAAGAGGAGAATTGAAGTGTTTGAAATGTGGTGTTACAGGAGAATGATGAAGATAAAAAGGGTGGATAGGGTTACAAACGAAGAGATATTAAGACAAGTGAGAGAGGAGAGATGTTTCTGGCAACTGCTAATGAAGAGAAGAGATAGATTGGTAGGACACATTCTAAGACACCCAGGAATAGCAAGCTTAGTTATGAAAGGAAGGGCCGAGGACAAGAACTGTAGGACTAGGCCAGGGTTAGAATATGTTAAACAGATTGCCTTGGATGTAGGGTGTGGTAGCTATGTAGAGATGAAACGATTAGCTCAGGACAGGGAGGCATGGAGTGCTGCAAACCAGTCAAAAGACTGGGGGCTCAAAAAACAGCAACATTTATTAGTGAAATCCTAGAAAATTATGCCACGAATAGGATATTGTGTCAAGATTCACCTGCTCGTCTAGTTCTTCTTTAATAGTGAAACTTTCATCCTTGTCCATTGCGTCTTTTAACACATCATCAGGTTGTTCAGCCTTCACCTCCACCAAACTATCAGTCTGGGGCTGCTCAAAAAACTCCTGTAAAGTTATAAGCAAATACTGCATATTACCAAATGTAGAATGTAGCTGAAAATGATACAGGAGTAAACTTATCATCTAAAATAAGAGGGCATTATCTATAAACAAATAAGGATATTAGTAATTATGAAGTACCATATTAAGAAGGGAGAGTTCAGTTTGATTGATATTGTAAGTATTTAGGGATTACTATTGCACAGAGAAATAAGGGAAAGAGTTAACAAGGCAGACAAATCTCTGTACATGATTCTGTGGGTGTGTAAATGGGAGAGGGCTTATCCGTCTCAAGCAAGACCTCAGCTGGAGTTGCAGGTGTATGGGATCAATATCCATGAGATTTGATAAACATGTTGGAAAGGGTACAAATGAAGGTCACCCGGTAAGTACAGGGGGACAAATAGTGAGCATGAAATTACTCAGGATTTGGTTTGGAAAAGATTGGGGATGGGAGATTCTGAAAGAAGCTTGGAGGTACGTTCTTAGGTTATAAGGGTGAGAATCCATGGGAAGATGTGTGTGACAAATTTGGAATGGTGGTGTTATAAATAGGAGCTGACTTGATCACTCTTGTTAAGCAAATCTAAGTCAAAAAATAATAACTGAGCAAGTGTTCCTTTGTGGTGAGAGGTGAAATAGAAAGAAACCGTTTGCCAGAGAACATTTTCAGGCCTGTGCCTTAAAGTATTGAGAGGCTCAAGAAGGATTAGTATTTCGTTATTTCAAAATTGTTATTTTTATTTGTTTTTGCAGCAAAATTAAATTTTTTAAATTATTTTTGAGTACACGTTTTATTGTAGTTTTGCCACCAGGGACTTTGTCCTCATTAGCAAATTGCTCTAGCTATCTTTTCAGCTATCTACAAAATTAGCTCCAAATTATTATTATTATTATTATTATTATTAACAACATAAAAAGCAAGACAATCTAGGTTACTATTACAGTAGGTCCTATAAAGTGTTTTCAACTTTTGAAAGATCTGTCAGGTTCATAAGTAAGATTACAATGTTACACAATATATGGAGCTAAAATTTAACTTACCATCGTAGAGAATTCATCAGATCCGCAGTTTATGAATGAAAGTTCCTCCATATTTCGGAGGAATCTAGAAAATATAATAAGTTTAAATTATTGGTTGTCTGAGCATAACCCTCGAGATACACTGTAATTAGAACTGTAGAGGTTGTATTTGTTACTGAGGGTGACATTAACTGGACTTAGATTGTGAATCTCAAAAATATTGACCTGATAAACACAAGTACATCATCACTAGAATTAAGGAAACAGGGTAATGGAACATATTGTCATTTTATACTATTCAGTTGGTCAATGCACTTTTGTTCAATTAAATAACGCAAGATAGCTATATATAGAACACACTTTTCTGGAAAAAAAAAACATTTAATAATGTTATTCACTGACAAATGGGGAATTCACAAATCCTGCATAATACACTCAAATGGTGCCACCTTAATATAAATGTAAAGTTTTGAAGCCATTATTTCAGTGTTGCCAACACAATCTGTCAGTTGTAACTCTTCAGTCGGTCAACACGAATTTGCCCAATGACTGGGCGGGGTATAATGTACAGTATCTCCACATACTATGAAACAAGGTCCCTGATTCTTGGATGTAATGAAAACCACTGGATGGATTTTGATGCGGTTTTCACCATTCTACAAGAGATTACTCGATAAAGGTTTCTGTAGAAAAACATTCGTTTCGACCAAAGGAAGTCGAGCAGTAACGATTTCAGGGAATCGAGTTGAATAAAAACCTGTCGTCCGGGTGCCTATTAAGCTTACGCTGGGTAAACAGTTAAAAATACCTATGTACTGCGATTTAAGAATTGTTCAACATGAAGAGTTATATAAAAACGTACGCGACAGCATATCTCTATCGTGAATACATCGCCCATCGTGTGTTTACGATGTAATTTCCTCCAACAATCTCCATTCAGTGGAAATTTAAATTACTAGGCTTGGAGCGAGTAACTGCATGCTACCAACTACGCCACCGGTACTCAAACGTAATTAACAAACACTTAAAACAAAACTAACTAACCTTATAACGAGATTCAAACAGAAAATCGAATTATATACTACAATTTGTTGTAATAAAATAATACGAGTATATATGTGTATAAATTTAAACATGAACACAGTGATCTGATGGTCACTGCTTGAAGTTGAGATGTGTAATCCTATGATTGACAGATTATAACAGTGGTCATAACGAATACATGTATATTTTCCAGGACTGTTATTTACTTATTACATACATTGTACCGTGCCAGGGTGTTGGGATAGCGCACCTGTCTCTCACCCGGTGGCCCCGGGTTCGATTACCGGCTCCGTCAGGGATTTTAGAAATTGACGTGAGGGCAGTAACGGGTTGCACTCCACCTCGCGAGGAGAAAGATTAACGGCCGTAGGGACCACGCGTCAACCCAATATCAGCAGCCCAAATGGCTGGGCAACGGGCACCTAGTAGGCATAGGCCCTTCATGGGCTGTAGTGCCAAGGGGTTTGGTTTTGGTACTGGGCCCAATATCTGCAGTCCAAGTGGCTGGGCAGCGGTCGCTTGGTAGGCATAAGCCCATCATAGGCTGTAGTGCCAAGGGGTTTGGTTTTGGTACCGTGCCCAATATCTGCAGTCCAAGTGGCTGGGCAGTGGTCGCTTGGTAGGCATAAGCCCTTCATAGGCTGTAGTGCCAAGGGGTTTGGTTTTCGTACCGTGCCCAATATCTGCAGTCTAAATGGCTGGGCAACGGGCACCTAGTAGGCATAGGCCCTTCATGGGCTGTAGTGCCAAGGGGTTTGGTTTTGGTACCGTGCCCAATATCTGCAGTCCAAGTGGCTGGGCAGCGGTCGCTTGGTAGACATAGGCCCTTCATGGGCTGTAGTGCCGAGGGGTTCGATTTTGGTACCATGCCCAATCATTGTCCGACTGAAGAGTTACAACTGACAGACCTAAGCATAAACCAATTAAACACACTGTAGCTCAGTAGGCTTAATTTTCAATACACACACTACAGTCTACTTTCACTTCATCGGACTTTGTGGCCAAATCAAACCCAAATGTGGCAACACCGACGATGATCATCTTTACTATGGCTAACACTCCAAAATCGAAGTAAATTTACTTAAATTCATACAGTTGTTTCCCCAATTACATCAAAGTTTATATTGTGGTAATTCAAAATAGTCTTCCACGAATATTCTAGAATTTCGATTTATATTTTACTATGCATTTCAAGTGAAATGCTTCAGTTTTTATTTGAAGGCTGCTTCAGAGGGAAAAGTACAACTGTTCCCATCAATACGTCCTCCTCTTCAGAATTGTTCAAACTTATATCTTCCTAGTACCAACGAATGTAAATGAGGCGCCTAGAATCAAAACCCGCCAAATCCATATTTTATGAAAATTGGGATATAGCTTTTGCTGCGCTGAATTCATTAAAACTATTATTTTGTTACAAAACCCGCTACATCCTACTGTAAAACGAAGTCAAAGTTGAGGCTTAGTTGCAATATCCGCCAAGTCCAACGACAGTTTCGCCATTTTTGGTCACAAAACCCGCCACATCCACATCAGCCAATAGGAGCACCCAGTTCCGCCATCTTACCTTCCATGATGCTTTGCGAAGAGTGTACTCTTTACATACTTGCATTAGTCAGAGAATGTACCTCTGCCTGACGTGATTAGAATGGCTTATGTTGTTGTACTTTCTGATAATAATTTGTTTTGGATAATTTTGACAAAGAACAAGAAGAACAATAACATTTTGGTCCGGGTGATGTTTTCCACAGAACTGACATTTGCGAACACAAACGCGTCACGAAACCTGATTTTGATATGACTCACGTAAAGCCAGAAGCCATACACAGAGGGATTGTCCTTCAGACACAAGAAGTGAAAGATGTATCGAGACTGCTTTCGAAGCATTTTGGAGAATGATGGAGGGAAAATGTAGAGCTGCAGTTTTATTGCAATCTGCAAAGTCGTGGCGAACACGAAGAGAATGATGATGATTGAGAATCTACTAATGAGGATGAGGTAGAAACAGAAATTGTGTAGCTATAACTTCCAGTAAAGAATGTGATTTAATAGTTGAATGACGATAGTTTTGTCTCTAAAGGCCTGGACCATAGTAATTGAATATTAATTTAATTTGACGCTTTTCCTTATTATTATTATTATTGTTCAGTACTGTAGGCTACAGTATTGCCGGCCCCGTGGTGTTGGGGTAGCGCGCCTGCCTCTCACCCGGAGGCCCCGGGTTCGATTCCCGGCTCCGTCAGGGATTTTGGAAACTGACGTGAGGGCTGGAACGGGGTGCACTCAGCCTCGTGAGGACAATTGAGGAACTGACAGTGAGGCAGCGCCCCGATCACGAAAACCAAGATTAACGGCCGAGGGGACCCGATGCGCTGGTCATGCGGCACCCCAATATCTGCAGGCCAAATGGCTGGGGATTAGGCCCTTCACGGGCTGTAGTGCCAGGGGTTATTTACTGTACAGTATTGTTACCCTTTCAGGAATTGATTGCCGGCGGTGGAGATGGGAACTACTCTTTATGTAATTGTGTCACACGTCAGCTTGCTTCGTTGACAGGTACGGTTGCGGGTGTAGGATATGACTCAGCTCCAGTACACCCAGTCATCATTTAACTGTCCATGGTGACATGAGCTCCTGTGACGCTTATCTGACGCAATGCAGGGTGACCTATGTGCAGATTGCACTCTGTCATCGCTCTGTTCTCCGCTTCGCCCCGCAGAGCTCATGCTACAATAAACATAAACGCTGGCACAGACACGCTCATCGGCAATAAAATCTTGAATGGGTAATTTTATTTTTATTTTTTATCTGTTTATTCTAATAAAACACAAAAATTGCCCCTTAAAACAACAATAACAACAACAAAACACAAAAATTATACAATTTTTTATTTTATAACCTACATTTAGTTAACTTTCATTCAAAATATTAATTTCTGAATAAAGCTTACGCAGTTTCTACAATCTCTTCGCAACTTCAAATGTATTAGGGCTCTTTGGTATCAAAACCTGCCAAATCCAAATCTTAGTAACAAACCCAGACAAATCCGAATTATTGCTCTATATTTTTCTACATACATTTTTAACTATATCGGGGATCAGCTTCGTACTTCGTCATTGTTTTAAAAAAAAAATAACTCATGTTTTAGTGAAAAAAGTATTTCTTTTTGGGTATTGGTTCGTTTGTGACAGTTTTTGCCACTTTGCCGAAAAAGTGAAGGAATGGATTTGGCGGGTTTTGATTCTAGGCACCTCAAATATCCTAAATTGCTAAGTGCTGATTATTCAAGCTCATATGGATTGTTACAATATGTTACAATCCTATTAAAGCTACTTTGATCCAGGCAAATGCGTTGGTTCCAATCTTACGACAGTCCCAAGAAACGTTATACACGGACCACTAACCTTAAAAATATAAACCTCGGTACGTATGTGTTTAGTTGAATGTTTTAATGTATATTTTAACATCACGGACGTTGATGTTTGTTTGCTTGATGCTGTGGCTTAAATTGCCACCTTATTGCTCAGCTGCATTGGGTTTCTAACAGTGCGTCTTTACATGCGGATGTAGAGTCATGTGTTAAGAGCGAGGTTGGTCGTGAGTTACGAATGTTCATAAATATCTTTAAGTTGTTCTATTTCATTGAAGAGTTGCACTGCACTCATCTAAAGCCCTGGTATTTATTTTCCGTGTCCAAATCAAATTAGATTTTGCCAGTAAGTAGCAACAGTTATAGCATTAGCATTTGCAGCCAAAAGATCGTCTTTTGAACATATGTCCTCCATCAAGGGGCAGATCAGCAGGTGTTCTGGGTCTTGTAAAATGAAAGCAATCGACGGTCTGAAATCGAACAAGGCAGCTGGGTTGGATGATCTCAGAGCGGAGCAAATAAAACAATTTGGACCAGCAACACTGCATTGGTTGCTTTCATTGATGAACAACTGTGCATCCAGGCTGAAGATTCCTAAGGTATGGAGAAAAGCTCGCATAGTTGCGAACCTAAAACCTGGGAAGACTCCTGATAGCCCAAAGAACTTTCGGCCAGTTTCACTTCTGTGTCACACCTATAAGTTGCTGGAGAGAATGATTCTTAACAGAATATCTGATTCTATAGATAGCAAACTGATTTCTGAACAGGCAGGCTTTAGACCAGGCAGGTCATGCTGTGGACAAATTCTGAACCTTACTCAGCACATAGAGAATGGATTTGAGGAAAAGTGCATTACTGGTGTAGCCTTCATAGATTTAACTGCTGCTTACGACACTGTTAATCATAACACACTACTTCGTAAGATTTATGAACTGACAAAGGACTACAGACTGACCTCACTGCTAAGAACTTTCCTTGAGAACAGAAGATTTTACGTGTCTCTCCTTGGGAAAAATAGTCGTTGGCGCCTCCAGAAGAATTGACTACCTCAAGGTAGCGTCTTAGCACCACTGCTTTACAATGTATACACCAATGACCAGCCCAGAACAGAAGGCACCAGGCGATTTATCTACGCAGATGACACTGCAGTAGCCGTGCAAGGTCGTAGCTTTGAAGAAGTAGAACATTCTTTGTCCTGTGCCTTGGAAGAACTTGGTCGATACTATCACAGAAATAATTTGAAGCCAAATCCAGCCAAAACGCAAGTTTGTGCTTTCCACTTGCGAAATAAAGAAGCAAAGAGGACACTGAACATTAAGTGGCAAGGTGAAACAATCCTTCATTGTTTTACACCAAAATATCCTGGTGTCACCCTCGATCGAACTCTGTCTTTCAAGCAACATTGCTTGAACACCAAAAGTAAAGTATCTGCACGAAATAACATACTAAGATGCCTAACAGGAAGGACATGGGGTGCTCACCCCACCACTCTCAGAACTTCAGCGCTTGGACTGAGCTTCTCAGCTGCTGAATATGCAGCACCAGTTTGGCTTTCTTCTCCACATTCCAAAGAGGTGGATATAGCTCTGAATGAGACTTCCAGGATTGTATCTGGGTGTCTTAGACCAACTCCACTTCAGAAGATCTACCCTCTTATAGGAATTTCTCCACCTCATGTCCGAAGAATGGTAGCAGCAGCATCTGAGAAGAAACGGCAAGAAACCGATTCAAGGCATCCACTTTTTGGCCAACAACCAGCCCGACAGAGACTTAAATCCAGAAACAGCTCGAAGGCTCACAAGAAGCTGCCCGTGTGAAGATATGGAAGACAGAGATCACAGACCCAATTATTCCTCTATCAGAAAAATGGCACCTGGTCACAACTTGCCATATGGAATTTGGAAATCATTGAACAGGCTGAGGACGGGGGTTTCACACTGCAAGAACAATCTCAAGAAATGGAACATGCTCGTCAACAATGATGAGTTCTGTGACTGCAGTATTTTACAATTAAAGCCCTGGTGAGACATAACCAATGGACACTGCCAGGTTAGACGACGATCTGGGCGAAACCATTGACCGCTACTAGGTTGGGCCACTGTCTCAACATAAATTACTGCTTGTACTACACGCAAGGGGCAGGTTAGGATTGTGTTTGTATGTAAAACATAATTAATGCATAGAATTTAACCTGTATGCATCGTTTAAATCTTTCGTGTCGTCTATGGCGTCATGCACGTCGCCATTTTGTGTCTAGAAGAATTTTGTGGTTGAAGATATCGTGATATTCTCCCAAAAACGTTCTGATGAATACTCAACTGGCCGTGTGCAAATCATCTAGATGTGCTTCACTCTCTCCTGTAATACACAGACAAAATCTAACATTACTGAATAAAATGTGATGCACAGAAGTCAGAGATATGTCTGAAATGACTGCTATTTCTCGTTGTGTCCAAATACTGCCTAACTGACACCCCATTACAAATGCTCTTTTATGAGGGTAAAGGCCGTGGGACATTCCAATAACGTAGACCTACGTCTTTTATCAATAAAATGAACTTTGTCCCATTTAGAAATAGTGGATCTTGGACATTAGTTGAAAAAGGCGAGATGTTAGATGATATGATATTTTTGCCAAGCGGTTCAGTGGTTACGTTCTCACCTGCTACGCCAAAAGTTGCATGATCGAATCCTGGCACACTCTGTTGGCATAGTAGGTAGCATGCTGATCTTCTATGCCCTAGATCGTGGGTTTAAACCCAACCGAAGTCGTCGGACTTCTTAAGAGCGTTAAAAATTCCTTCCTTCAGAGGGGAAGTAAAGCCGGCGGGCCCACGTCATAGATTTATGGCTAGCAAAAGAACCTACCACTAACTACAATAGTGTGAAGCTAAAATTTATAGGTTAGATTTGATTAACGCTTTATTAGTTCCAACGTTCGCCGCCAGGTGACGGTCTAGTAGCCAAGTTCGCGGCTATGTGTCGTTGACGGTATCATTTAGCAGAAGTAGGAACTACTTGAAATTGATCGCCTGCAGTCTTTACCTGAATTACTGATAACGCACAGTAATACAGCCATGACTTTTAACACCGGTTATCAGATGCCACACACACCCAAAATAGGCCTACACGGGGCTACATGACCGCGTTGTTGCAGCACCTAAACTGAGGAACCAACCATCACTTGTCATTTGAGGGTGCGCAAATGTGAGGGAGCCGAGTCAGTAGATAAACTGGCACATTAAAGATACCCTTCGGGTCAAACTTCTGGCACCCTGGCGTCTTTAAAAGCTGTAGTCGTTAAAAGAGACGTATAACCTATAACATTATTACCAAGAATACTCAGTCATAATAATGAAAGCTTCACAGTGCATTTCCTATATGAGCAATAATTGAAACTACTGTTGAATGTTGTAAGAACAGTTCTTTAGTCATTTAATATGGCCAGGTACTGTGGAGATATAAATTACCTGACCCCGGCGTTATTCGAATCTGTGGCTCCTGGCTTTGTAAGCCAGTGCGCTGACCACTGAGGTAGTTGTTCATTACACGTCGTTAGATACGACAACTGCTCTTAGTCTGCTTGTACGAGATATTCAGCAACTGCTATTTGTTGCACCGCGCCTACTTCAAAAACAAACTTATTTCCCATTTACAGTAAAACGGTATCGACATGAGAAGAGTTTTTTTTATCTACAACCAGTAATATGAGACAAAGGGCAAACACGCACAAACATTATCATAAAACCCACACCACACCTGTGTACCCCGGACAGAGTAATATTGTGAAATGGTACAGATAATCTGCACTCGACACAATCGAAATGTTAGCCTGTGTCCCTTTTCTCTAAACGCTTATGTTTATATTACTAAGCGCACTTATCAATGGTGGCTGACGCCGTAATTTTATGTTATTATTACTATCAAACAGCACACTCAAGCCTTCGCAAGATGGAATTCCTCCCTTATGTAAGGAACAGTCCATATGAGGGGTCTAGATGCAAAACTCACATTCTCCACTTTTGTTATAAATTGAGTTAGCAAGGCATTCTTATTCCTCGTTTCAAACTACCCACGACTATCTTAGTGCTGAAATGCCAAACTCACAATATCCAGCGGTTTTCAAATGCCAAGAACTCCCGGCGGCACCAAATTCCCCTAAAACAAAATGGCGGCTTCCGTGACGTCATCAATGACGTCACGAAATACTCCTCTAGCAAGCTTACGGGAAAAGCCTGGGGAATAGGGGGTTTTGGGTGGGGAACAACAAAAAACGTGAAAAACGGGATGGGTATCGCGATCTTTACTTGAGCCCCCCCGCTCAAGTAAAGATCGCGATACCCATCAAAAATTTGCCATTTCACCTCATTTTCAAACAATCGCGATACACAGAAAAAGATCCACATTTCACCGCATTTTTAAAAAAAGCCGGTATCGCGATCTTTACTTGAGCTCCCCTGCTCAAGTACAGATCGCGATACCCATCAAAAATTTGCCATTTCAGCTCATTTTCAAGCAATCGCACTACGCAGTGAAAAATAAAGATCGCGATACCCATAAAAAATTTGCCATTTCAGCTCATTTTCAAGCAATCTCACTACGCAGTGAAAAATAAAGATCGCGATACCCATCACAAATTCGCCATTTCAGCTCTTTTTCAAGCAATCGCGCTACGCAGTGAAAAATTAAGATCGCAATACCCATCACAAATTTGCCATTTCTACTCAATTTCAAGCAATCGCGCTACGCAATGAAAAATAAAGATCGCGATACCCATCACAAATTCGCCATTTCAGCTCTTTTTCAAGCAATCGCGCTACGCAGTGGAAAATTAAGATCGCGATACCCAACACAAATTTGCCATTTCTACTCACTTTCAAGCAATCGCGCTACGCAATGAAAAATAAAGATCGCGATACCCATCACAAATTCGCCATTTCAGCTCTTTTTCAAGCAATCGCGCTACGCTGTGAAAAATTAAGATCGCGATACCCATCACAAATTTGCCATTTCTACTCATTTTCAAGCAATCGCGCTACGCAATGAAAAATAAAGATCACGATACCCATCACAAATTCGCCATTTCAACTCATTTTCAAGCAATCGCACTACGCAGTGAAAAATAAAGATCGCGATACCCATCAAAAATTTGCCATTTCAGCTCATTTTCAAGCAATCTCACTACGCAGTGAAAAATAAAGATCGCGATACCCATCACAAATTCGCCATTTCAGCTCTTTTTCAAGCAATCGCGCTACGCAGTGAAAAATTAAGATCGCAATACCCATCACAAATTTGCCATTTCTACTCAATTTCAAGCAATCGCGCTACGCAATGAAAAATAAAGATCGCGATACCCATCACAAATTCGCCATTTCAGCTCTTTTTCAAGCAATCGCGCTACGCAGTGGTAAATTAAGATCGCGATACCCAACACAAATTTGCCATTTCTACTCACTTTCAAGCAATCGCGCTACGCAATGAAAAATAAAGATCGCGATACCCATCACAAATTCGCCATTTCAGCTCTTTTTCAAGCAATCGCGCTACGCTGTGAAAAATTAAGATCGCGATACCCATCACAAATTTGCCATTTCTACTCATTTTCAAGCAATCGCGCTACGCAATGAAAAATAAAGATCACGATACCCATCACAAATTCGCCATTTCAACTCTTTTTCAAGCAATCGCGCTACGCAGTGAAAAATAAAGATCGCGATACCCATCACAAATTCGCCATTTCAGCTCTTTTTCAAGCAATCGCGCTACGCAGTGGAAAATAAAGATCGCGATACCCATCAAAAATTTGCCATTTCAGCTCATTTTCAAGCAATCGCACTACGCAGTGAAAAATAAAGATCGCGATACCCATCACAAATTCGCCATTTCAGCTCTTTTTCAAGCAATCGCGCTACGCAGTGATAAATTAAGATCGCGATACCCATCACAAATTTGCCATTTCTACTCAATTTCAAGCAATCGCGCTACGCAATGAAAAATAAATATCGCGATACCCATCACAAATTCGCCATTTCAGCTCTTTTTCAAGCAATCGCGCTACGCAGTGGAAAATTAAGATCGCGATATCCAACACAAATTTGCCATTTCTACTCATTTTCAAGCAATCGCGCTACGCAATGAAAAATAAAGATCGCGATACCCATCACAAATTCGCCATTTCAGCTCTATTTCAAGCAATCGCGCTACGCAGTGAAAAATTAAGATCGCGATAACCATCACAAATTTGCCATTTCTACTCATTTTCAAGCAATCGCGCTACGCAATGAAAAATAAAGATCGCGATACCCATCACAAATTCGCCATTTCAACTCTTTTTCAAGCAATCGCGCTACGCAGTGAAAAATAAAGATCGCGATACCCATCACAAATTCGCCATTTCAGCTCTTTTTCAAGCAATCGCGCTACGCAGTGGAAAATAAAGATCGCGATACCCATCGCAAATTCGCCATTTCAGCTCTTTTTCAAGCAATCGCGCTACGCAATGAAAAATAAAGATCGCGATACCCATCACAAATTTGCCATTTCTACTCATGTTCAAGCAATCGCGCTACGCAAATAAAGATCGCGATACCCATTACAAATTTGCCATTTCCGTCCAATTTTAATATTTCACACACACACACACACACACGGTTTTTGTCAATAGTTACAGCCTCACCTGCCTAGAGGAATTGATTTTTGGTGCCCCTCTGTGGCCACAGCCAAAGGCTGCACCTACCCTCAAACTTCTAACCTTCGTTGCGTCCTATCCAATGGTTTTGACAATGGTTACAGCCTAACCATCCAGACCAATGGTTTAGTGTCAACAGTGCCCCACTAGCTGCCGCACACCTACCCACAGACTTCTAACCTTCGTTGCGTCCAATCCAATGGTTTTGACAATGGTTACAGCCTAACCGCCCAGACCAATAGTTTAGTGTGAACAGTGCCCCATTAGCTGCCGCACACCAACCCACAGACTTCTAACCTTCGTTGCGTCCAATCCAATGCTTTTGACAATGGTTACAGCCTAACCATCCAGACCAATGGTTTAGTGTCAACAGTGCCCCACTAGCTGCCGCACACCTACCCACAGACTTCTAACCTTCGTTGCGTCCAATCCAATGGTTTTGACAATGGTTACAGCCTAACCGCCCAGACCAATAGTTTAGTGTGAACAGTGCCCCATTAGCTGCCGCACACCAACCCACAGACTTCTAACCTTCGTTGCGTCCAATCCAATGCTTTTGACAATGGTTACAGCCTAACCGCCCAGACCAATGGTTTAGAGTGAACAGTGCCCCACTAGCTGCCGCACACCTACCCACAGACTTCTAACCTTCGTTGCGTCCAATCCAATGGTTTTGACAATGGTTACTGCCTAACCGCCCAGACCAATGGTTTAGTGTGAACGGTGCCCCACTAGCTGCCGCAACCACGTCCTCCTCCAGCAATACTATGCGACTTGTGTGGTCGCTTGTTCCATGCCAGGATTGGACTCTTTAGTCACCGTAAACACATCCACAAACTGGACTGAAGGAAGAAGATTTATACTCGGATTCGAGTTAAAGCTGATGATGATGATGAGCTGCCGCACACCTACCCACAGACTTCTAACCTTTGTTGCGTCCAATCCAATGGTTTTGACAATGGTCACAGCCTAACCGCCCAGACCAATGGTTTAGTGTCAACAGTGCCCCACTAGCTGCCGCACACCTACCCACAGACTTCTAACCTTCGTTGCGTCCAATCCAATGGTTTTGACAATGGTTACAGCCTAACCGCCCAGACCAATGGTTTAGTGTGAACAGTGCCCCACTAGCTGCCGCACACCTACCCACAGACTTCTAACCTTCGTTGCGTCCAATCCAATGGTTTTGACAATGGTTACAGCCTAACCGCCCAGACCAATGGTTTAGTGTCAACAGTGCCCCACTAGCTGCCGCACACCTACCCGCAGACTTCTAACCTTTGTTGCGTCCAATCCAATGGTTTTGACAATGGTCACAGCCTAACCGCCCAGACCAATGGTTTAGTGTCAACAGTGCCCCACTAGCTGCCGCACACCTACCCACAGACTTCTAACCTTCGTTGCGTCCAATCCAATGGTTTTGACAATGGTTACAGCCTAACCGCCCAGACCAATGGTTTAGTGTGAACAGTGCCCCACTAGCTGCCGCACACCTACCCACAGACTTCTAACCCTTGTTGCGTTCAATCCAATGGTTTTGACAATGGTTACAGCCTAACCGCCCAGACCAATGGTTTAGAGTGAACAATGCCCCACTAGCTGCCGCACACCTACCCTCAGACTTCTAATCTTCGTTGCGTCCAATCCAATGGTTTTGACAATGGTTACAGCCTAACCGCCCAGACCAATGGTTTAATGTGAACAGTGCCCCACTAGCTGCCGCACACCTACCCACAGACTTCTAACCTTCGTTGCGTCCAATCCAATGGTTTTGACAATGGTTACAGCCTAACCGCCCAGACCAATGGTTAAGTGTCAACAGTGCCCCACTAGCTGCCGCACACCTACCCACAGACTTCTAACCTTCGTTGCGTCCAATCCAATGGTTTTGACAATGGTTACAGCCTAACCGCCCAGACCAATGGTTTAGAGTGAACAGTGCCCCACTAGCTGCCGCACACCTACCCACAGACTTCTAACCTTCGTTGCGTCCAATCCAATGGGTTTGACAATGGTCACAGCCTAACCGCCCAGACCAATGGTTTAGTGTGAACAGTGCCCCACTAGCTGCCGTACACCTACCCACAGACTTCTAACCTTCGTTGCGTCCAATCCAATGGTTTTGACAATGGTTACAGCCTAACCGCCCAGACCAATGGTTTAGAGTGAACCGTGCCCCACTAGCTGCCGCACACCTACCCACAGACTTCTAACCTTCGTTGCGTCCAATCCAATGGTTTTGACAATGGTTACAGCCTAACCGCCCAGACCAATGGTTTAGTGTGAACAGTGCCCCACTAGCTGCCGCACACCTACCCACAGACTTCTAACCTTCGTTGCGTCCAATCCAATGGTTTTGACAATGGTCACAGCCCAACCGCCCAGACCAATGGTTTAGTGTGAACAGTGCCCCACTAGCTGCCGCACACCTACCCACAGACTTCTAACCTTTGTTGCGTCCAATCCAATGGTTTTGACAATGGTTACAGCCTAACCGCCCAGACCAATGGTTTAGAGTGAACAGTGCCCCACTAGCTGCCGCACACCTACCCACAGACTTCTAACCTTCGTTGCGTCCAATCCAATGGTTTTGACAATGGTTACAGCCTAACCGCCCAGACCAATGGTTTAGTGTGAACAGTGCCCCACTAGCTGCCGCACACCTACCCACAGACTTCTAACCTTCGTTGCGTCCAATCCAATGGTTTTGACAATGGTCACAGCCTAACCGCCCAGACCAATGGTTTAGTGATAACAGTGCCCCACTAGCTGCCGCACACCTACCCACAGACTTCTAACCTTCGTTGCGTCCAATCCAATGGTTTTGACAATGGTTACAGCCTAACCGCCCAGACCAATGGTTTAGAGTGAACCGTGCCCCACTAGCTGCCGCACACCTACCCACAGACTTCTAACCTTCGTTGCGTCCAATCCAATGGTTTTGACAATGGTTACAGCCTAACCGCCCAGACCAATGGTTTAGTGTGAACAGTGCCCCACTAGCTGCCGCACACCTACCCACAGACTTCTAACCTTCGTTGCGTCCAATCCAATGGTTTTGACAATGGTCACAGCCCAACCGCCCAGACCAATGGTTTAGTGTGAACAGTGCCCCACTAGCTGCCGCACACCTACCCACAGACTTCTAACCTTTGTTGCGTCCAATCCAATGGTTTTGACAATGGTTACAGCCTAACCGCCCAGACCAATGGTTTAGAGTGAACAGTGCCCCACTAGCTGCCGCACACCTACCCACAGACTTCTAACCTTCGTTGCGTCCAATCCAATGGTTTTGACAATGGTTACAGCCTAACCGCCCAGACCAATGGTTTAGTGTTAACAGTGCCCCACTAGCTGCCGCACACCTACCCACAGACTTCTAACCTTCGTTGCGTCCAATCCAATGGTTTTGACAATGGTCACAGCCTAACCGCCCAGACCAATGGTTTAGTGTGAACAGTGCCCCACTAGCTGCCGCACACCTACCCACAGACTTCTAACCTTTGTTGCGTCCATTCCAATGGTTTTGACAATGGTTACAGCCTAACCGCCCAGACCAATGGTTTGGTGTGAACAGTGCCCCACTAGCTTCTTTACTTTTTTTCTACGTAGCGCTATTGCTTGAAAATTAACAGAAATGGCAAATTTGTCCGATCATTACTTTTTCTGCGCGGGCGAAAATTTTCCATTTCACCTAATTTTCAAACAATCGCGATACACAGCAAAACATCCATGGGATGTTGATCCTTCAACTACCAGAAGCACTGTAATAAGCATATGAAGAAATACAACACTTACCCCATTTGACACCGGAGTCCAACAGCAACTTCATTAGGTGTAATTCACATGCACAGACACTGCCTTCTTACATACACACTACCAACCATCAAAAATACCACAATCACTATAAATATACCATCCACATTACGGTATACCATACCTAAATCTTATTTTAATTTATTTTCGCAACGCATAAGTATCGCAACCGAGCATTTCAAAATCTCCCCGGCAACTAAATTTCAAAATGGCGCCTGTCAAGCACGGCGCATATCAGCTGGCGCACATGAGCTGGCCAATCACAATCGAGAAAATGAATTTCAACTCACCAATCAGGTAAGTATTTTTAACACGTCATAGGTGACGTCATTGAGATCACCAAAAGCTCACTAAACCCCGGGACTCGGGATATATACTACAACCACATTCGCCACACTGTTTAGTTGCCAAGAACACGTTCTCCCACAATTGGCCAATCACAACACAGCTTCTGGTCATGTGACCATCTACCCGTACTCGTTAAATATCCTACATCGTAAAAATATTGATCATAACAATATCGTTGTTAACTAATGTTCATCAACATTCCTTTTAACACATACAACATTCCCTTAAGAAATGATCATCATCTGAATTCCCGACATATCAGCTTTTATATACGAATTCCTGAGTTCGATATAGGCTATAACAGAGATCATCTTCCTAGCATTATAAATAAATTCGAAAATACGAATAAACATCGAAAACTACAAATGAAAATCTCCAGAATCGAATTTAAAAAAAATACGAAAAATGACAAAATTACGGTCGGAGACCTCGAATCTACTTACTCCTACCACCTCATCGCAAATAACATACACGAGCTTGATGATTAAAGGGGCCCAAGCTCTATTGGAACCAGCAACATCAAAGAAAAGCAAAATAGTAATTTTTCATAATTAACTTATGGTACCGGTACGGTACCCGACTCATGTGGACAACAATGATCACAGAACACAATAGTGGCTAGCATTCTCAGTTTGTATATCACTATAAACATATTATATGATAGATATAACAAATGCTTTTATGGTAATATAATAAACCGGTATTGTTTTTAATCACCATTTCCTTGTTGTGTCCATGACTTACCATATACCGTATCTGCAATTACACAACATCGATTTTATTCCCACAGCATCACTGAACTTTCTTCTTCTCGTTTTAAAAGGCGTAGGCCTACACACAATATTCCCCATTGATAATGGAGAAATAAGCACAATAAACAAAGCATTCCAACTTGCCCATGTTAATCAAATGGGCGTATTCCCCTAGCAACGGATAGGCTATTTGAAATACTGGGGGCTTTCTAGCAACGGGCCTGCCGTCACCACTTAATGCCTTTATACCAATGAAATAGTAAGTTAATATCATTATGAAATTTTAGCCAATATCACAAAATGATCGATGAATTTCAACATTTCTCTAATTATTGTTGACTGCCTGTGAAAATAATATTGATGTGCACTGATCCACTGCGGAATATTCATAAGAATAAGGTGACATTTTAGAGATTGCTTTATAATATGTTTTCTCTGCCGGAGAGAAATGATTTGGTTTATGAAGCTGGTTTTGGGCGGATTTTGAAACAGGCTAAGACTCTGGAATTATATCCTCTTTGGTAGTAAGTAAGTGGTTATTTAGCAGATTCTGATACTATGTTCATTCATAAGTTATGAAAACCTTCATTACGGTACTAAAAGTGAGTCATCGTTTGTATTCTCTCTTACGTTACCGTTACGCCCTTGTTCTTTCAGATTTGGGAAAGTCCGTTTTGTGACATGTAGGCTAGTGTTACTTGTTTGTTATTAATGTAAAATCGAAGTAGGCTACTCTATGACCAATTAAGGACAAGATAAGTCTGGTAATATACACATAACAACATTTTAGAGGAATGGGAATTAATATTCTGTTGGTGACTAGTGGAGCTTATCGGTGCCAATTCGCAATATTCCACTGTCCAGGATACACAGGTGTTGTGTGAGTTTTATGATAACGGTTGTGCAAATTCGTCCACTGTCTCACATTACTGGTTGTTGATGAAAAACCTCTCTTTAGATCGATTCCGTCCTATGCGGGAAATAAGATTGGTTTTGAAGTGAGCGCAGTGCAACACATGAAGGTTGATAATGGCAATTACTAAATATCTGTATGAAGCAGAGTAATGCTGAATTACTTCCGTGATCAGAGCACCGGAGGACACTCTTTCGAACACCACTTGTGTCTGATATTGGATTTCTTTTAGATAATTGGCCATATCATTTAATTGTAGAACTGTCGTTAAAACAAGCATAGGCAGTTTAAATTATGCCTCACATTCTTCGACATATAATAGCAAATGCATGCATTAGATGACGGAGTATTTTTGGCAACAATATCATCTACTAGCAGTAGTGCCCGGCTTCGCCCAGTGGATTTATTTCTTTTTTGGATAATAATGAATACTACTACAGAACTGGAGCGCTCAAGGATAAGGATTGGAATGCACAAACGCTTATTGCAGCTGATAACCTCGGTATTCTGCACCAACACCATCGCCCTTATACAGAGGCATACTATCGTCAAGATGATAACTGTTATAGGGCCTAAGAAGCCTTTTTGCACTAATTACACCCCGTGACTGCAATTTGTAAGTAGCTCGCAATTCTGCACCAGAACACTGGTAGGGGCGACGTAATGCAGCCCGCATTGCCAGGCAACAATACACTTGGGTCTTATTTAGGCTGTTCGGGAGCGCTTATTATTCCGACTAACCGAACAAAAATCAATCTTTAATGTTACCTGAGAGCTGTAGCCTAATGCTACATAGCCAAAACTATTCCTCTTGAATCTGGCTATCATATACAAAAATATTTTTTGTAATCCGACTGGTAGTTCCAGAGATTATGGCGTTTAAACAAACAAACTCTTCAGCTTTATTTTATTAGTATAGATTGAACATACTCTGCCCTCAAGATCTTGCCTTATTCAATTAATGTTTGTCATCCAATATTGCTTAATGGGACAATGATCATTTAATTAATAAAACAATAACCGTATGGGAATGTACCACGATTATTCTCCTCGTAATAGACATCAGTTACACAGTAATTTGATACAACGAGAAACAGCAGTCAGTCTCAGATTTCTGTGCGTCACATTACAGTATAATTCAGTAATGTTTGATTTTGTTTCTGCATTATTCTAATTCTCTACCTTCCTTCTACATCATTCGCACACGGCCCGATGAGTATTATTTAGAACGACTTTTAGGATTATTTAGCCGTCTATAATGTTTCTTGGTATCACCTTAAAACATGGATGACAGGATGCCTGGACATATCATATCCTCTGTGGACCGGGAATTTTTCTGCTGAAAATATTCCAGTGCACTAGATTATAAAAGCGTACAAAACTGTTGAAATAACCCAGACACTATCTCTGTAGTTGGTATGAGTATACACTAATATCCCTAGTACCGTAGTGCTCTTGAGAATGATATACACTATATAACAAAATGAAAACGACTCACCGGGAAGGCGTTGTCCGATTGTAAGCAAATTACCTATGCGAAGACATTCGGACCGAACATGCAACTGATTAAAGCTTCGTGTCCAATGATGAATAGCGGGAGCTCCCGCGCATCCGAACTGCACGTGCATCAGGTGTATATAAGGCACGATTCTGAAGCGTGTGCTCAAAGTAGCTGTTGTATTTGACTGCGATAGCTGAACGTCGGCTGTAGGAATGCCACGCCGAAGGATTCGTGCTCATTATGACCAGATGTCAGATTTTGACAGAGGTCGTGCGACCGGATTGAAAGATGCTGGTTGGTCGATTCGAGCTGTCGCCGGACATTAGGGTCAAAGTGATTCTGCGATCAGACAATGCTGGCAAGCGTGGGTCAGCAACGGCAGGCATCAGCGTCAGGACGGCAGTGGTCGATCAAGGGCCACAACAGCACGGGCAGACAGAGCGATTGTAAGAACAGCTGTCACAGCACCGGAGTCGTCGTTATCAGCGATCCAGCGTGAGAACCGCACACGTGTGTCCACCATGACCGTCAACAGACAACTGAGTGACAGGAATATGCGCTCGTGACGCCCATTACGCCGCTTACCACTCACGCCTGTTCACCGTCAAGTCAGATTACAGTGGTGCCGCGCTCGAGCAACGTGGAACTGCGCTGACCTGGGACGTATAGTCTTAAGTGACGAGTCCCGTTTCCAACGGTGCCCTGTCGACAACCACAGACGTGTTTGGAGACGGCTAGGCCAGCGTGGGGTCCTGCCTTGACTATCGTACACCACACAGCCCCACAACAGGGGGTGATGGTCTGGGGTGCCATCTCCTTTGATAGCCGGACCCCTCTGACAGTCATTCCCGACACACTGACAGCGCAGCGGTATGTTGATGACATTCTACGGCCGGTTGTGTTACCGTTTCTTCAGCGACATCCAGGCCTTACTTACCAACAGGATACTGTCCGGCCTCTCACGGTACGGATTGCTATGGACTGTCTTCAAGCTTGCCCTATCCTTCCTCGCCCAGCTCGGTCGCCTGTTCTCTCTCCCATAGATCTTATTTTGGACGTCATAGGAAGGCGATTGTGAACATCCCAGAATATCGCCGATTTAGCCCAACAGTTGGACACCATTTGGCATGATATTCCGCAGGAAAAACTCCGGGAACTTTATCAGTCCATGCCCCGTCGATTGGCAGCTTGCATCCAGGCTAGGGGTGGACCAACACCTTATTGACGTCCTAAATTTGTAACGCTCTAACTCTGCAATAAATCATTCGATTGTTCTGCACTTTCGATAGTTTGTTTTTCTATGGCTGATCGTCACATCTACCGATTTTAATCGCCATCAGACAATTCCTTCCTGGTGCGTCGTTTTTTCCGTTATACAGTATACTCGGTAACAAGATACAATGTGTAGTGGCGGCTTGCATAATGAGACGATGCAATGTATTTGAGGTTAGATTGGTCAACAAAGTACGGTAAGTACCGGTACGTTAGTTATATTACGGTGCCTAGAATAAATAAAACCGAGATTTCTTGGGGCTCATCACCCATGTGGCAAACACCTGGCATTGGCCTGGATCTTTGTATGGTAGCCGTAATACTATTGTAACATGTTAGCCTTCTCTGCAGAACGGAACTTCACATGCGCCACGAGACGGTCGGGGCACTGTGAATAGCCCATTGTCGAGCAAGGGACTTATGCTAGCGCGCAACTAGTGTAACACAGGTACACTTTTTAACGTATTTAATAATCATCAATACTTACATGACTTTCAAAGTAGCCAAGTTGGTGGAAATGCTGTTCTTCAGTTTCTAAACACACATTGCACCAACGTAGGAAGTTTAGTACACTCACTGTAATTTATCCTCACTGATATTTCGTATCTGTGCAGTTATTTCGCTCCCGACAGCCTCCAGAGTACGAGGATAGTTTCTGTATATCTTTTGTTTGAGGTTCCCCCACAAGTGAAAATCGCAACTGCTGAAACTTACGAACACATTAACTGAATGACTGCTTGCGTAGATAAGTTCTCACTAGGAAAATTCGATGTTTTGTTCCATACCTAACCATGTTCACGGGATACGAGATAGCCTACAGTACTTTACCACAAATCGTAATCATCTCAACTAAGGGTATCTTGCCAGCTCCGTATGTATGAAATGCAACGACAACCATCAGGACTTCCTGCCCCGCCCTTGTGTAATCGGAAAATACTTGTCAATTGGCAGTGACTAATCAGTCTCCGCTCGTCACATGACCCAGCGTGGCTCCTAGGGAAGGCAATCCATATAAACTTCTAATCAGTACTTAGTCATGATGGATATTAACATTATTTGTTACTAAGAAGACAGAACGTAAAACTATTCTGAAGAGTAAGATACGATGATGGGAATTGTCCCTCACTTTCCTCTGAGGTCGCCTTAAAATAGAAACTGAAGCATTTCACTTAAAGGACCGTACGCATAGGCCTAGTAAGAAATTAAAATCGAAATTCTAGAAAATTCGCTGAAGACTTATAATACCAAATAATGAACTGTGATTATTTGGGAAGCTGATTCAAAGATTTGAAGTAAACTTTGACGTTTGGGTGTTATTGATGGAAGTCTAAAGATGATCATAGTCAGCAAATCTGCAACTCGCTTGTCGGGAGATGGTTTCTGAGTTTTGGGTCTTCATCTTTGTCAGTGTTGCCACAATTGAGTTTGTTTTGGTTTGGCTACAATGTTCGACCAAGTTAAAGAAGATCATAGTATGTATACTAAATTAAGCCTTTTGTTTAAGGTGTTGTCTTTCTGAAGTACCAAATAATAATTATAATTGGTGTATATATTTTGGGTGTACCTATAATGCTGGATTTGTGAATTCCTCTTGATCAGTGAATACTATTAATAAATGTATTTTTTTCTTTTCCTGGAAAGTTTGTCATATGTATAGCTACCCCACGTAATCCAATTGGACAAAAGCGTCTTGACTGATTGAAAAATATGAATTGGTAATATGCGGAAATAGCCTGTTCGATTAATGCCAGTGTTGTTGTACTTGTGTTTGTCAGGTGAATAATATTGAGAATCACAATCTAAGTCCAGTGAATATCACCCTCAGTAACAAATACAACCTTTACAGTTTACTAATTATAGTGTGTCTCGAGGGTTATGCTCAGACAACCAATGATTTAAACTTACTATATTTTCTAGATTCCTCAGAAATATGGAGGGTTTTTCATTCATAAACTGTGGACCAGAAAAAATATCTACGATTGTAAGTAGTATTTTCACTCCATGTATTGTGTAACATTGCAAATTTACTTATAAACATGATGGATCTTTCTGGTATTGATACAACTTGTTAATACCATATAGTAACGAAGAACTGTCTTATGGTGGCAACACTGTCACGTATGGGTTGCTCGAAATGAATCTGCAAACATATCGTTTATACACATGTGCCAAATTTTGAACTGTCTGTCTGCATACAGTGAGACTAGGGTTAAACATTTCGTAAAGCTTTTATCAACAGTTGGTAGCCCTAATGACTCCAAACGTATGCCGAGTTATATATCTTCAGGTGTACTTCGCATACACGAAATTAGGTAGAAATCCATATGTTAGTACGGAAGTTATATGCAGTTAAACGTTGATCCTATACGCTAGCAGGTAAGTATGTTGGTAGCATTAACTCTGACGATATACTCTAAATACTGTATGTATAAAGCATCTTGGCTTGACAGTTTGCTAATTTTGAAATGCGTTCCGTACATATATTCCGAGATATTGAATCTAGAGGTCAAAAGAGATTATTTTACATAGTTGCCAGCCCAGAGACAGATATACTTACTTACTTACTTCGTTGGCCACAGGAACCGAAGTCGGCTCATTGCCTCACTCTTTAGCCTCTTCCATTGGTCTCTGTTGCTAGCCATGTCCTCGTTGGCTCCCAGTGTCTCCAGATCTTTCTTGACTCCATCCATCCACCTCAGTTTTGGTCTACCCAGGGGTCTCGTACCTTGTGGCTTCCCTTCTAGCACTGTCTTCACCATTTTCTCTTCTCTTCTCAGGACATGTCCCAGCCATTCAATTCTTCTGCTCTTTATTACAGCTGTCAAATCAGTTTCATTACACAGCGAGTGGATTTCAATATTTTTTCTTCTTCTAAAGATTCCATTTTCAGACACTGGCCCAAAAACTTTTCTTAACACTTGTTTTCAAAAGTTATAATTTTTCTCTCCATTTTCTTGCTCAGTGTCCATGTTTTCGCCCCATACATTAATACTGGTCGCACGATTGTCTTGTAAATGCGGAGTTTTGTTGTTTTCGTTAATAGCCTGCTGGTAAATAGTTTATTCATTGAAAAGAGACACCTCTCTGCAGATTTTAGCCGGTTCATTACTTCCTCCTCCATGTTGTTGTTGGCATTGACTGTACTCCCTAGGTATTTGAAAGACCTAGTCTTCCTAAATTCCATATCTTCTATTGCCAGTACTCCCTCTGTTTCCTCTTCATTGTTTCTGGTTACAATCATATACTCTGTCTTATCTTGATTGATCCTCAGACCCACACTTTGTGCTTCTTCTACTAGAACTTTAGCTGTTATTTTTAGTTCCTCTTCCTCCTCAGCTAAAACCACAATGTCATCGGCAAACGCTAAGAGTTTCACTTCACTACCTACAATCGTACCTCTTCCAATCGATGATGCTCTTTTTAGTGCTTTTTCCAAAACCAAGTTAAAACGGCTGGGCGATATGCAATCTCCCTGTTTCACACCCGTCTCCACAGTAAAACATTCAGATTCCCTGCCTTCAACTCTCACTTTACATTCCGTTTTCCCAATGCACATTCTTGTCAGCCCTATCAGTTTCGAAGGTATTCCCGATTCTTCCATTATCCTCCAGATGCTTTCTCTGTTGACACTATCATAGGCCTTCTTGAAGTCTATAAATAGGCAGTATACCTTCTTATCAAATTCCCACGTCTTTTCAATTATCTGTCTGAGTATGAATATTTGGTCTCTTGTTGACATGCCTTTCCCGAAACCGGCCGTGTTCGTCAAGGTTTTCCTCTAAGTATGGTAGTAGCCTATGTAAGAGAATGCGCGCAAGAATCTAGTATGTACTACATAATAATGATATACCCCTGTAATTCTCACATTTGGTTCTTTTTCCTTTCTTATATATTGGGCATATTATTGCTTGTTGCCATTCATTGGGCATTTTTTCATTTCTCCATACTTGCACTATCAATCGATACAGTGCTTTTCTGCATGCTTCTCCACCTTGTTTTAGCAGTTCTATTGCCATGCCGTCGGTTCCTGGAGCTTTGTTGTTCTTCATTTTCTTTAGAGCTTCATCCATTTCCTTCATTGTAGGCTCCTCCACATTTGGTTGGGGTCCTTCACATGCCTTTGTTTCCTCAGTCACTTCTTTTCCCTCAGGGACATTCAACAATTCTTCAAAATAGTCCTTCCATAACTTCATGCCCTCTTCTTGACCAGCCACCAAATCACCTTCATTGTTTTCCATCGCTACGATTCTTGGTCTGTACACCGTCTTGAAATACCTTGCATACCTATAGAATTCTCTTACTTTGTTCTTGTTTCTGTCTTCTTCAGCTTTTTCCATTTGCTTGTTGATGAACTGCCTCTTTTCTTTAGGTATTACTTTCCTTGATTCTCTCGCTGCCTCCACGTATTCTTCTCTGGATTGTGGGGTGTCGTTACCTAGCATCCTCTGTTTGTACTTCTTTCTCTTTTTAATCGCCTCTTTGCACTCCTCACTGAACCATATCTTGTCCTGTCCTTTATTTTCTTTTTTCTTTAGGTGTTCCTTTGCAGTCTCAGTCACAATGGATTTGAATGATTCCCAGCGGTTATCTTCCCCTTCCTCTTTCCTTTCTCCTTCTTCTAGCTCTTGCATAACTTGATAACGATTTTGTAGCATTAGCTGGTACTCACTTCGTATTTCCTCGTTTTCCAGTAGGCTTACATCTATTTTGCCTTTTAGTGTGCCTGCCTTTTCATCTTCTCTCGTGATATTCTTTGTTTCACTTTAATTAATACCAGATTGTGATCACTTCCCACTTCTGCTCCTTGTACTGCTCTGACATCCTCGATTCCACTTGCATGTCTTGAATCCACCAAAACGTGGTCAATCTGGTTGGTATATCGCCCTCCTGGAGCGTTCCACGTTCCCAGGTGAATCTTCTTGTGTGGGAACATTGTGCTGGCGATCTTCATGTCCTTTGCAGTTGCAAATGTTACTCGCCTTAACCCATTATCATTAGACACTTTGTGTAGGGTGTGCGGCCCACTCACACCTCTATTTGCAGTTTCAACACCAATTTTTGCGTTTGCGTCCCCTATCACCATTTTCATGTCGTATTGCGGCATCCCGTCGTATACTTGTTCAACCATTTCATAAAAGCAGTCCTTTACCTCGACGTCATTTTCTTCTGTGGGGGTATGTACTGCAAGGATGGACATGCTATGAAACCTTCCCTTCATTCTCACGTAGCAGAGCCTTTCGCTGACTGCTTCATATTTAACCTCAGCGTGCACTATTTTATTGTTGACTGCTATTCCTGTTCCAAGTTGCCCTTTTGTTCCTCCAGTCCCTCTGTGAAATATAGTGTAGTTCTCTCCCTTCTGTATGCCTTCCTCTTTCCAACTGATCTCCTGTAAGGCAACCACATCCATATTGTAATTGCACAACTCCTCAGCCAATCCCTTCACTGCTCCTGGTGCATTCAGCATTCTGATATTCCACGTCCCCATACGTAAATGTTTGTATCGTAGTCCTTGTCCTTTGCCATGTCCGTCAACATATGAATCCATCTCTGAGGCTTGTTTTGCGTGTTTCGTAAGTCGTTTTTTAACAGGGTGGGTTGTCGGTCCGACGCCCAACCGCCAACCTGGAGGGCCAGGATTTGTGTAGGGTTTACCCCATAGAGAGACTGGCTTCACTTCGCTTTACAGAACTCCCTCTACCCATGGTTTTCTGTTAGGGTTTGCCTTCCCTTAACCTTTGGGGTGTGAACCCTACCTGAAAGGCAGCGGGGGCAGCACTTATTTACTGGCGGTGCTTACTCGCCATGTCACAGGATCAGCATTGAGCTCGTATGGTATTTGTTGAGTATATTCCTGCCTTAGAATATCCTCCCACGCTCCCTTATCCTGCCGCCTCGGTCCGGGACTGCTTATTAGGATTTCTCCGTATTCGCAGCTAACCCCCATATCTGAGGGTCGTCACTATCCGCCACCTGTGACCCGCCTGGTAGCTGAGGCTCGCCCCATAGGAGAGACAGATATGCCCTGTCTTAATATAATTTCCACCCCATTTTAACACCCACAAAATCATATGCAGTGATTTTTCTGTCAACTGTCTCCCTTATGTTCATTGCCCCATGAAATTTATCTGTACCATAGATATCCCTGGATACCTAAAATCTCAATCAAATTAAACACTAGTTCTCCCTAATCATAACCAGGTTGATTCCTTTTATTTACAAACCATACTACATGACTTTTTATTCATTCATGTCCGTACCAAATCCCATTGTATTACTTCCCAATTATTAATATCCTTATTAGCCTATTTTCAATTTTGAAAAAAATAGGCTTATGAGATCACCTTTTGTCCGTGTGTGTGTGTGTGTGCGTGTGTGTGTGTGTGTGAGGTATGTGTGTGTCCCCCCCTAATAACTTTTGAACGGCTGGAGCGATTTCAATGAAACTCGGTAAGTTCATAGCAATATTCCGGGCGACCCCGACCGTGCCCTTCAAATTTTGTTACGTCTCACCAATCCAACATGGTGGCTGTGCGAAATATTTCACCAGCATTCAATATCTCCGAAACAATTACCGATATCACCCTGGAATTTAGTACAGTGATAAAGGGAACTACTAGAAGTTCACCTATGTGACATTTGAAAATCTGGTAACTACAAAACCAACATGGCGGCCAAGCGAAGTTGCGACTTTTAAATAGACGTTTCTCGCGATTTAACCAACCAAACGCAATGAAACTTGGCACAGTGTATGTTCATACACATTGTAATGCACGGACATCTAACTTCGTTCAATTGTTAACATAACCTCAAGATGGCGCCTGTGCCAATTATTTCACCAGCATTCTATATCTCTGAAACTATTACCGTTATCACCATGAAATTTGGAACGGAGATAAAAGGCACCACTGGAAGTTCATCTATGAGACTTTCAAACACCGGTTAACTACAAAACGAACATGGCTGCCAAGCGAAGTTGAAAGTTTTAAATAGACTTTTCTCGCGATTTAATGATCCAAACGCAACTAAATATCGTACAGCAAATGTTTATACACATTGTAATGCACTGGTATCTAATTTAGTTCAATTGTTTACGTAACTTGGCGGCTGTGCGAATATCGAAAATTAAATTATTATTTCTTGTGTTCTAATCATGCGATCGAAATCAACATTTGCATAATGAACGTACACAATAATCATCATCTAAGTGTACATAACTCTATGGCCTACATTTATTAAAATCCAGCATGGCGACCATCCGAAATATTTGGACGGTTCTCAATATCTACTAATCTACTACAGCAATCAAACTGAAATTTTGGAAGTGTATAGAGGCTATAAGCATAAGTTCACCTACGGGACGTTCAATAACCTAGCGAGCACAAATCCAACATGGCGGCGACGCGAAATTTAAAGATTCAAATGGACGTTTCTTGCGTTTTAACCATCCGAGCGCAGTGAAACTTGATACGGTATATGCTTATACAAATTTTAATCGACTAGCATCTAATTCATTTAAATTATTTTCATAACCACAAGATGGCGGCTGAGCGAAATTTTAAAATCCCGCTTTTATTTCTTGTGTCCTAATCATGCGATTGAAGTTTGAATAAAACACCTACACAATAATCCTCATGTAATAGTACATAAATCTAAGGCCTACAATGTAGAAATCCAACATAGTGGCCATCCAAAATATTTAGACGGTTCTCAATATCTACGAATCTATTACAGCAATCAACCTGACAATTTGTATGTTGATAGAGACAATTAACATAATTAGGATATATGAAAATAGGCTGTATAGTTCTTCACGGAACTACTTGTTTTTCTTTATAGGTAACAACGTCCTCAGGAAATAAATTTATTTCAGATGATAAGTTTTATACTGTATCATTTAGATGCATCTACATTGAGTGATATGTAGTGTCTGCTTATTACTTTTCAGGAGTTTTTGAGGAGCCCCTGTCTGATAGTTTGCTGGAGGTGAAGGCTGAAAACCTGATGATGAGTTTAAAGACACAATGGACGAGGTTGAAGGTATCACAATTAAAGAAGAACTACAAGAGCAGGTGATTCTCGACATTAAAATATAACTCAAGGCATAATTTTCAAGGGTTTCACTATGAATTGATACACAGTTCTCCCAATTAATCGTGTTTTTGCGTTTTATTACTCGGAGTAAGAAAAAGTAGCATTTTGTCAATAAATCTTATTCTTAATCTATATTCGGATGGGAAAGCAACCCATGTCCAATCGTGGATAATGCAAGCAATATGATGTGCATATCTGTTCTGTTAGAAATTGATAATGAGTGTACTTTTATTGTAGCCTACTTTATCAAACACACAATAAATTTTAGCAAAACATACTAAGGATTCGTGGCTTATTTATGAGGGAGTGTAAGCAAACCCGGAGAAGATGGTTACCAATTTGTATCTTTCCCCCAATTCTGTACAGTAGAAACATTTATTCTCAGTTAATGAATTAGAACAAAACTTGAGGGATATTCAAAATTACACCAGGTAATTTTGTTTGAAGTCCCAAAATCAAACTCCATTTGTTTCATGAAATGTAAGTAAATAGTAACCATTGTGTTGTGTTGGTGTGGGTAGGTACATGGCCGTATTGGATTGCAGTTTCAACATGAACATCATAAGTAGGAGACCTTCTGATTTTTTTGCTTCTGCCATGCCTAGTATTCCAAGCCTTAAAAAAGATGTCTCAATATTGAAGTTATGTAATGAACACATCTTTATGCTGTGAAGTTTGAACTTCAGAACTGCAGTTCTTTGGGAAATTTTTGTTTGTGAAATTACTCAATAAGTTTTGAAATAATCCAAAGTATGTGAAACAAGATAATTATTTCAAATGCATACTTTTGTACTGTTTATGTTTACTTTGGCCGCCTGTGGTGCATTTAAACAAGTTGTATCCATGGTTCCTTCTGTGTAGGGAGCTTATCTATGGCAAGACATTTGGGAGAGCGATCATATTACAATTGACGAGAATGTGACTACATGCATTGTTCCAAACACCACAAGTGAAACACCATCTACATCAAAGCACGAAGATTCAAGAGAAGGTACCTTTTTTATCAATCTGTATTTCAGTTTGATTCTCTTTTGCAATGATGGTTGGTTCCTCAGTTTAGGGGCTGCGACAATCAGGTCATCTAGCCCCGAGTACTTTCGGTGTGTGTAGAATCTGTCTGATGACCGGTGTTAATTGTGATGGCTGTATTAGTGTGTGTTATCTGTGTTTCATGTTATGACTGCAGACGATCAATTTCAGGTCAACTATACCTAGCCGCGAACTTGGCCTCTATATGCCACCGCAACTGCACGTCGGGCCGACCGTTGGAACTTAGAGCTAAGCTACAAATTTTAGCTTCTCACAATTGTAGGTGGAAGCTTCTCTAACATGCCATAAATCTATAACATGGGCCGGTTTAACTTCCCCTCCGAAGTAAGGCGTACTGAGGGATTTTGAATGTTCTTAAACAATCCGGCGTCTTTGGTTGGGTTTGAACCCGCGATCTTGGGCATAGAAGCTTTGGGTGTGTGTAGAATCTGTCTGATGACAGCTACCAACTATGTCACCGAAGCTGCCTTTTGCAATGAGATATGATATGAGCTGTTTAACTTTCTCAGTGCTCGAGGAATAAATAACTTAATACATGAATTAGAATGGCCCCGTAATGCCATTTGAATCCATGGTTCATAGGGTCCTGGTTTGATTCTTGGCCATTCCAGGAGTTAAATGTTTAATTTTAGGGTGAGGAGAGGGTGCATTCATAAGAAGAAGTAAGGATGCATGGATTCAAAATCCACCCCTGCAGTTCACTTTATCTGTAGGCAACTACATGGCTGGTTCTTAACATGTGGCCACAGATGCTCTTTCGTTGCTCTTATCCTAATGCCCAGAGTATTTGTAGAACTGATACTTTTTATTTTAAATTATTCTGGCATGTGTGAAGCCTCCCTGAATTTCCAGGTTGAACTAATTACACATCCAGGTACCCCTAGGGAGCATACATGGACCTTCTTGAAATTGTTTATATCCTCACACCCTAGGCATTCAAAATGTAATGCATTCTAATGTACGGTTCTCTTCTGTAAATATTGATGACATGTTCTTATGTTACCAAAACGTATTTCACAATCTAAATTAAGAAACAGATTGTGTGTTCGAAGAAGCACTTAGAAATATGCAGACTACATACCTGTATGTAAATAGTTTCTTAAAATTTACATGCACAATACGGAAGTGCCAATTATATTAATCCAGTTTAAGAAGTCTCAGAATCCACCATTCAGGTGCAGATATTGCTGTAATTTCCACCTTTGGAGCTAAGTGACAGCATAGCCATCTTGAATTATAAGCCTGTAAATATCTGAATTTTTGTGCATTGCTTCAAAAAATTTATAAGAGTGGGAGATAGGTGATTTGACCAGGCAGTCATGTATTTGGATGGAGGCTATGCATGGACAAAAACGGGTAGGCAATTCTTTTATGGGCTGAAGAAATCTCCTCTTCAGCTGTGGAAGATGGAAGCAATCCAGACTTCGTTTTATAAGTGGAAGTGACCTTCATACATACTAAACAGTCAGCACAAGGCTATCATGAGTTTTATTTTCCCATCAGTAAAATCACAATCAGTTCCTTTATAGGGAAGATTCAGCTTTAAAAGGGGTGAGTAGATGAGATTCTCCAGCATACTGGATGAGAAAATTCTTGAAGAGTATGAGCAATTATTTGGCATTGTCAAGGCCATCAATCCAAAGAAGCTGCCAAGCAATGTACATAATCAGGAACAGCTACTCTGTTTGAACAATTTATAAAGAGTTTGAAGGAAACCATTTCCTCACGGAAACATATATTCAGTTGTACAAATATCCTGGCCTCTATTCCTCTACCTAAACGAAATAAGTGGGTAAAATTAACGACATCCTTTGATAAGAGAAAGACGAGCCAGAGGACCTGGTGGCCTTTATATCACCCCAATACTGACGCCAACCAGCAACAAATAAATTATTTATGAAGACACCAAATTGCTCATCAGCTCCGAGGTTAGGGCAAGCCGACCTATATTAGAACAGAAGCCAATGAAATATCACCAAGACCAAGTGAGCAATATTTCTTTCTTTGGCCTTTGCTCTTGCTGAATTAGGTTTGTGCTTCTGTAAGTTTAAATAAGGAAAACTGCTGGATTAGATGACATGTGGATTGAGGAGATTAGGAACTTCTAACTTGCCGAAGTAAACCAAAGAGCGTTTATTCGACAACCTATCCCCAGATCTTGTTTTCATTTTTATGAACCTGCATCTTTGTATATCATGGGTGAACATTTTTGGAATTCATGTCTTATACTGAGGTTTACCTTACTAAAAGAACATTGAGCCGTTCTCGGAATCCCCATTTGTTCACTGTAAAAGTGCACGCCTTATACTATGAGAATATGCTTGGGTTGTATCCACTCATGTTAAGGAACGTGAGCCCTTTTTTATATTTGAGTTCTTGATCATTTGGGCTTTATGGGATGAATATTATTGCAATGTATTCTCCAGTTCCTAACACAGCAGGAAGTAAATTCCAACCAAGACACGTATTGCGTCACAAAGTTATAACAAGCGTTTGGTCATTTTTCACATTCATCACATACCGTAGTGTTTCCTTCACTTTGTACTCATCAACTATACAAAAACCTCTTTAGGGTACTTTGAATTGAGCTTTCACCTCAATTCCTCCTTTTTGAACTGTGTCTGGTCTCTTCTTGGTGATTGGTAGGAGCACTTTGTTGTATATTTCGAACAATGCCTTCGAGGCGTACTCAGACTACGTTTCTTAGACGATTTACTTTTAGCCTCTTGGCTTTTAGTCCCTTGAGAAGATGTAGATGGCAATGGATCAGATATTTCAAAACTTTCATTGGATCTCTCGAAGACATATACTGAATTTCAAGTGGCCCAGGTACGTCCTGAACTTCAACAGTACTGAACCCGTTTACTCAAGGATGGCGGTGTGGTTGCCCATTCCCATTTGCACCTTGTCCATGAGCAGCCTTCTAGAGAGTAGCATACCTGCCGTAAATAGGCTCTAAGGGTCGAGAATCCTGTTTCGCTGGGTAGGGAGTATTGGGTAAAAATATCTGGAAAGCTCTAATTCAGGGAATAAATTACAGTTAACCAAGCGATTAGAAATGAGATATACAGTCGAGTTCAAAATGAAATTCCATCAGTGTATATTTGCAAATGTCGTGGTAAAAATTCAAAGAAAAATGTTCAATTTTAATTAAAGATAAATACAGGTTTGGAAAAAACTGTTCCAAAGGTCCCTTACCTACTCTTGTGTTGGGTACCAAAAATGAAATACAAACATCTAGCTAATAATACATCCCCTATAGAGAAACATTCTCCTTTTGAGTCCTATAAAACCCTCTGAGAAGTTATATCATAACAAAACAAAAGTATGCAAGCTAGGTTAGAGCCGAATGAAAAGGAAACACTATCTAACCCTAGCTAGAAAATAGTAAATAGACTGTCTCAACAGTTGGCATCATAGTGTCACAGCAAGGCCAATAAATGCTATTCATAACAAAATAACCCTATTACTGGAATTCGATAATAAATAATGATCTCGAATCTCACTTCAGTAGAAGTATGAGTCATTAAGTTGACTGAGAAACAACTAGATTCAATATAAATAATGAAAAAGAACACCCCTATTTAATTTATGAAGTTTGCCACCACTACATACGTTAAATCGAACTAAATGCTATAAATCTGTTCTACATATTTCGTAAAAGGATCCTTAATTACACCTTTCTTCAAAACCGTCTATTATTTACAGCAAGTAATCTCATAATGCGACTACGAATTCAGACCTGTCAAAAAGTCATAATAATCACGTGTTATTGAGATAATGTGCCCTCGTCAACTGCTAAAATCTATCTTCAGATTCAGTTTTATTCCAAAGTATGTATTATGTATTGGTCCATCGTTAATGTAATCAACGCCGCTTGTACTGGATTATTATTAATATTTACTCTAATTAATTGTTATTTAGGTCCAGTATTATTCATATCTAATCCTAATTCACCAATCGGGGTTATTATAATAAATTTATCTTTTGGTTTATCCCTGAGATGGTGAATTTAATACATATTCATTAAACACCCCAGTATGCAAATTGAATCTCATTTCCCAAACACCCTTTATTGGTTGTTATATTAACCTTACATAACGTTCAATGTAACTCCTTAAATATTACACATTTCATTTGCGCATCAAACCTTTGCTATATTTACACTGACGGTAATAAGCCAGGAATTCACCATAATATATTCATGAATGAGGCATGTGTCTTTCACAACTTAATAATACGCATAAGCAATCAATCTCACATCAAGTTTACTCAATTCATAACATTTCTTCATAGTGGACAAGATCAGCTATTCACTATGCCGTAATCTTGTTCTACTTCTTCTACGTGATCAGGTCCAGCAGACCGCGCGCTGCTACAAGTTTCCAGTATGTGTCCCTTTTCTATAGAAATGCTTTCCTTGCCTGAGCCAACATACTTTTTATATCCTGTTTGCTGGTTATTTTCCTTCCTGAGTAACAGAAGTTTCCTACTTCCGTTAGCTTTTCACATGCCAATTTGACGTCCATATGGGTTTCTGATTTCTTTCGGCTGCATCATATTGTCTTACATTTATTAATTTTCATCATGTATTCTCATTATTGATTAATATTGTGATTATTGTAAAGATATTAATAATTTAAATTCCTTTAGGTTGTGAAAAAGGAGACCCAGGATGAGAACGGTGAATCAAGTGGAACTCATTCACAAGAGTAAGTTATTAACCCTTTATAATGTTGGGTAGGAACAAGTCTTGGGTATTATATTAGATATCTCTGTTATTGTATGTCTAAGAAATTTTTGAAAGTGTTAAGCACTTTGTCATCATTCCTATTTAGTTGTTTTTTTTTCTATTTATTTATTATCATCCAATTTCAAGGACGGAGGTATTATTCTTGCTGGTCCTCGGGTTTAAGGATAACGCCCCCAAAGGAGTCACACTCCTGACCTCTCAATTGCTTGCAGACTACACTTGTAGCAGAGGCAGTGGTGGCTCGTGAATTTTACCGAGGGGGGACTCAACCGTTTAAGATGTAAACCGTTTTTGTGATGTTTATCCAGTAAATGACAGAGATGATTTCATTATTGTGTTTTTTCTTCTCACATATTTTTGTAGCTTGAGTTCCGTATTTCGTTTGGAATAGGCACTACTATTTTTAAAGAAATAACAAAGGTATTAAAACTATTTGCTCCCAGTCACTGGAAAAAGAAGAAAACCGGACCCAGCTCAGGAATCCATCAGGGTCGTCAATTCCTAAGCTCACTAGCCATGAGCCCTGGAGGTTGTATCCCCACTACAAGGGTTCACAACTAGGCCTTGTGGGACTTGGGTTGGAGACCATTGGGCCCCAGCCTAGGCGGTTCTTATTTCCACTTGTGCCGGGCTCTCCTCTGTCATCTACCTGTCGACCTCCATTAGTCAACTCTTGTTCTCTTCCAACCCGGATAGCATTAGAGCATCCAAAGTCTACATTTTCCGGCCGTAACTAACCCTTATATCATCCATTCTGATACCCTCATTCTTCGAGTGGTCAGCCCTATTATTTTAGTTTCATAACATCTAATACCTTCTACACAAGGCCCTAAAGGAGACAGGGTGTGTGAAGCTCCACCACACGTAATGCACCCTGGATAGGGTTACACCTTCAAGAGCTCAGCTTTTGAGCTCAGGAGTTGGCGACCGTGATGTGTTCCAGAGCGAGATCCATTTTCCCCTTCTTGCATTGACTTTGGGGTGGACGCTCTCCTCTTTCCCTTTTCTATCTGCCTTTAATGGCTCTAGTAGTTTCCAAGTACCTCAATACCCATTCTTCGAAGATTGACTCTTGTTTTAATGGGATGATGGTGGGCCGATAACCTAGATGTTAGGCCCCTTAAAACAACAATTATCATCATCATTTAATGGGATGAACAGCAAGGTCATCTGCCTTCGAAGATAGAGGGCATTCCTTTTCCGTCATTTATTTCCCTTATTCGTTTCTTTCTTTTATTATTGCCGTTCTCTTCTTCTGGTACATAAGTTAGTTGTAAGTCAGTAATTAGTTAAGCCTAGCTGTAGATTTCATTTCATCATAATTTCTCACCATCAATTAAACCACTAAGATATTTCACCCCTTTAAACAACAATTATATCCATCATTGAGGGTGTATCGATATCTAAGGTGCACCGTGCATGGTGGGACAACACACACCCTACCTCCTTTAGGGCCTCGTAGAGAAGGCAGAAAAAAAGGACAAAATGAGGTCTGATTAGTGATGTGGGCCGGGCAAATGCCCAGTGGGCAGGACATCTTTAAATGGGCATTTGCCTCGGCATTTGCCCAAAGCAGTTTTAAGCGCCCAAAATCTGGGCATTTAAAAAATGTGCTATTTTTTACTTTATACTACTTGTGATTGTTGCTACAGCTTCTTAAACATAATAAAGACCATTAATCAAAGGTACATTTCATGGATAAACTAGTAATGCCTGAATATTGCTAATAATAATTTAATTATCCTGTGTGTCAATGTTGTCAATAACATCTAAATGGGAATTATGTATATCTGGTTTGAATAAAACATTGTATTACTGAGTTAGGCCTGCAGGCCTACTCATTTATATTTAGGAAAATTGCGTAGGAGTTTGATTATGGTGTGAATAGTGGCTTAGGGAGGGGGGGGGTAGATGGGCTAGGCCCTGGTGAGCCATTGTGCTATGATATTGGAGTGCTGGTAGGGTGGTTGTGGCCTTGAGATTGGCGAGGCGTTCTAACACCAGCAGCCCCAGCGAGTTGTGAAGTCGAGCTGTCTGTTGAGTGGTTGAATCTAAGATAACCTCACTTCTTAGGCTATTTATATTTTTAAGTGTTAGATTAAATCTTTACAAAATGCTTAGGAAAAAAGAACCTACTTGGAACTGTCTTAATTTGAAAGGGAAAGTAGTATCTTGTAAATATTGTAATAAGGACTATTATCAGTCACATTGTAACACAATGGAAAGGCACATAAAAATGTGCTTTAGGTTCCCTCAGCATCTAAAAAAAAAAGTGCTTCAGTTAGGTACAGTTACAGTGGTTGAAAAAAACTTTTCGAAAGAAAACCCCTTATGAACCTTTACTTATTTATTTATCGTATGGCATTTAGTGCCGGGAGTGTCCGAGGACATGTTCGGCTCGCCTGAGTCTGTAGCTGCTTCCAGCGGACACCCTTAGGGTGAGCTACAAGTTCCGTTCAATTTCAAGTAGTTCCAACTCTCGCCACCGGATATCAATGTTACCTAGTGATGAATGTTGGAACTTTGATAGAGCGTTTCGACGAAATTTAACCTAACAATTTAGCTTCACACAAGTTCAGCCTGTGGAAGGATCTTTTACATGCCATAAATCTATGATATGGGACCGCTGGCTTTATTTCCCCTCTTGATAAAGACAGGTCGAAATAGGATATCAAATTCATACAGAGCAGGAAGAGATATCCAGTAAGGGTAGGGATGAAGCAATTATACCCTTGGGAAATATTTTGGTAAGAGCACCAATAGTTGCATTTTATTTTATTATTATTATTATTATTGTTGTTATTATTATTATTTATTAAATCGTTACAAATACACACATTTTACAAAATTCATAATATCTGTACACAAGGAGCGGTATGTACCGGTGCGTTATTTATATTACGGCTCCTAGAATATATAAACCGAGGCCCATCACCCATGTGTCAAACTCCTGGCATTTGCCCCACATAATAGTACGGTAGCCCTAATAATATTGCAACATATTGTACAGTTGGACAGCTGACCATGTGAGCATTTGTTGAAACTACCCGTGCGCCATCTAATCTAAAACGGATTTACTTATTTAGAAACAATGATTGGAGTGTGCACAACAAATCGCCAAAGTTTCATCACAATTGGCGGAATTGTATATGAACGCTTACGGGACTCTCCTGAAACAATTCGCTAGCCAGCACTCATTTGTTGAAACTCTTCGTATACTACCCACTATCATATGTTTTTCTAATTCAGAAACCTTTGCGGCAGTGTGCACAATAACTTACCTAAATTTCATCGCAATCGGATGAATGCATATGAACGTTGAAACGATTCGTGCACCGTCACTCATTTGTTGAATCTACTCGTGTGCTGCCTATTGTGAAATGGATTTGCTAAGCCAGAAACTTTCCTCAGAGCGTACACAACAACTCGCCCAAGATTCATCTCAATTGGATGAATGGTATATGAACGCATACGGGACATTGTTGAAACGATTTGCTTGATTTTTGAATCTACTAGTTGTATAAACCTTTTCTGGAATCTGCACAACAATTCACTGAAGTTTAATCGCAATCAGATGAATGATATATGAACGCATAAGGGACTTGAAACGATTCGCGTGCCGTCACTCATTTGTTGAATCTACTCGTGCGCTACCTATTGTAACATGGTTTTACTAAGCCAGAAAACTTCCCTGTAGTACAAACAACAATTCTCCCAAGTTTCATCGCAATTGGTGATGGTATATGAACGAATAAGGGACTTGAAACGATTCGCGCGTTATGACCGCATTCGAACCGGCAGCCAAGCCCGAGTTCAGTTTCAAGAACTGCACTTTACCAATGCCCCACGCCAGCTGGTAAAAGTAAAAATGAAAGATATTCGGTGTGAAGTGATTGATAGACAATGTTACAGGCTTCATTGAGACACATGCATTATTAGACTTGTGCTGAGAAAGAATGTCACCTCGCGATGACAGCATTGCGGTGTCATGTTGTTGTTTGAATCTTCATGCCTTGAACTGGTTTGATGGAGCGCTCCGTGCCTCCCTGTCCTGAGCTAATCGTTTCATTTCTACATAGCTACCACACCCTACATCCGAGGCAATCTCATTAACATATTCTAACCTTGGTCTACCCCTACAGTTTTTGTCCTCGACCCTTCCATAACTAAGCTTGCTATTCTGGGGTGTCTTAGTATGTGTCCTACCAACCTATCTCTTCTCTTCATTTGCAGCCGCCAGAAGCATCTCACCTCTCCCACTCGGCTTGATTCCTCTGCATTTGTAACCCTATCTACCCATCTGTTCTTCATCAGCCTCCTATAAAACCACATTTCAAACGCTTCAATTCTTCTCTTTTCTGCTGTACCATTAGTCCAAGTTTCACTTCCATACAGTGCCACGCTCCAGACAAAGGCTATCAAAAAGTATACAGATTGTGCAATAGAGTTATTGTGGGATTTAAAGTTTAAAGTTTCCTGTTAAGTCTCTTTTGTGTTATATAAATAATTTTGTAGCTTGGAACCTTCTCTAGAGTGCATTCAATAAATCACCCAAGTTTCATCGCAAGCGGATGAATGGTATATGAACGCATAGGGTACACACAGACAGACAGAAAGACTATCACATAACATTGATTTATGTAGTTTTTGCAAAATGTATTTAACAAATATCTTTGATAGTGTGATACCGGCCTAAGACCGCATTGATCAGGAGGGATATTAACCCGAAAGTTATTATTTAGTCGATGACTATCAATTTTATATACAAACGTTAGCTATTTCAGAGGAGGTACAGCATGCTGTTAATCCCATTGCGAAAACCTTCATTTTCCATGTAACAAGCTAATCTTACCGGTGATGACTTCTCTCAGGTAAAACGATAACATTGTAATGTTACATACTGGGAAGTAATCACAATTCATATCAAATCATAATGTTCAAGTCAAAGAGCAGATATGATATATTGAGCCCGTATGTGCTCATGCTGGTGACTATTTCTTAAGAGACATATTTGTTGTACATCACTTTTGCATAGATCGCACTCCGGAAGCTTTGAGCTAACTCCAAGTACTCTTTTGACTTTGGTACTGCATTCCAATGATATTCCTGGATGCACACATTTATTCCTTAATTTTCGGACATTTAATAATTCACGTATAGCAATTCTACATAATTTACCACGTTATTGTGGCTTTAAAATACATTAAAACCCTGGTAAGGTATGTTATCCGCGCAGATATGCGAATTAGGGTTAAATAGTCGCTGCACGACTTGTGATGTTCTTCTAGAACCCGGAACATCGTCCAACGTGACGACACACACCTTTTTAGACTGTCGTGACTATTTGACACATTTTTGGGGGAGAGTCACTGTCGTCAAAACTGTGAGTGTAAAGCAGTGATTTTAAGTGCGCTCAACACGCTATAAATTGTGTGAGTATTATTGTAAGACGCCGTGTAGGCGCGTGAATTGAGAACAAGTGTCATAATTGTGAGAACTTGATTTTGCTATCAGCACGTTGTCAGTTTTTGCGATAACACATTGTGCTACTTTGTTCCACCAGGAGTGGAGAATTCAAGTATAAAGTAATAAGTACAGTGCAATCACGCTCATACCTACAATATTTCAAGTATTGAACCGTGATAATTTTCGTCTCATTATTAAATTAACGATTACGACGATTCATGAAGATTGTGTTTGCAAGTCGTAGATTCTGTGAGCTGAACACCATCTGCTGTGTTCTTAACGCATGTGGCAGACACGAGGGTCATTATCGAACAAGTCTGCAATATATGTGTAAAATCAGTGTTACAAGTACCACGCTTCAGGGTAAAAATTTAACCTACTACGAATTGCCATGAATTTATATAATCACCACGTTAGATGTCTCTGATGGAGTGATGTGTGAGGGGGATGTTGAGAGGAACAGCTCTACCATGAGGAGGAAACGGAAAGGACGCAAGATCCAATAGAGAACCTTCTTACCAATGGAGATAAATCCCTAATCCAGGATAACATGAGGTCCAACACGTCGTAATGTGAGTCCTGTACTTCTTTTCATTGTTAAGGTTTACTGCTTCAGTAGAGTAGTAATTTAACCGTACTCCGATGGCAACCAATTCGGTTTCCCTTACTTAGCTTTGGACAGCCTGGTCGGAACAAAACTTGTTCGACACCCTATGGCACTGCTATGGCGGCACACAAAAAAAACAAAAAACACCCAACCCACTAATGCAAATCTACCCACTAATTTGTCTTAGCTCTGTAAGCCCTTTTCTTCAGCAGTAGCAGCTGAATGTAATTCTTGGAGGATGACTGTCCCATCCTATTGTCAATTTTAGACACCCTTTCTATTCTTTCCTTTTGTCTACCTAATTTATGGGCGTATCGTTTGGTGGAATGTAGGCACAACCAAAATATTTATGTAGACTTTATTTTGACATTTAAATGTGCAGCTCAGACGCCACATTATTCCAAGTTGGAATTCCATGAGTAAAAATACAAGTGTTTAGGTAACTCTGTAGTAAGCTTTATTACACCCTTGCATCATTTTGTACCACATGAGAATTGTGAGTGTTGTCAAGTTTATTCTTCAGTTGTGTCGAGGATTGACACTAACATTTTTCAACGCTAAAGAAAGCTTGTATATAATTGTGAGAAGTGTATGCATATCTTTGCTAAGCAAAGCACTCAGAGAGAAGTATTATCTCTGTCATTTAGTATACTATGATTTAATTATTCATTTATATCCCTGTGGATTGAATTTAAATGTACAGATCAGTGTAATGGACAGGTTAACCTACACACAAGTATTAGAGGCCACAGATAGAACTGTAATTGTGTGAGCCCAGTGTAATCCATACTAATCCCTCCCTCTATTATTCTGCTAAGTTCCCATTCCCATTTTGTACCGAAAATAAGGTCCGATTATCACCAACCTACACATATGGGGTACCTACAGATTCCGCATAACCCAATGTGTGCGCGAAACACACTCACTTACTCCTTAAATGCCTCACAACTAAATAAATACTTTAAAAACTTTAAAAAGTGTGTTTAAACAAATAAAGTTGAATCTAAAAACTTTACGGACTGATTGTCGCTAGGCGACAACGACTAACACTGCATCATGATAGAGAAAGCCGCACCAATATTGAACCTGACTTGATGATCTTATAAAAGATTGTCGCTAGGTTACAACGACTTACTCTGCATCATGATAGACCGGTAAAAATTGCTAAAGGACATTGCCCATCTTACATATGGTTGACCTAGGCAACGCTGTGAATAGAAAGTAGAGTGCACTTCTTTATCGTAGATTCAGAGACCCCTTCTAATCCATTTTAAATACGTACGCTGTAGACAACTATTTTATCTACGTGTTCCCCTTCACAACCAGCACAGTTGTGGGAGAAATACAAAGACTACATGGCCGAAGATATTCTGCGCAGAAGGCGTCAAGAAACACAAAATCATGGCCTCCTTTTCATTTGAAGTATATAGTGGTAGACAGTGTTTGCATTCCTTCGGTAATTCTGGAAATCCTGTTAACCAACTACGCTTTATAGGTGATTACAATAGTGGGCATTTGGATGTTAATGAGGAAATGAATCCTAGCATTAGAATTACACAATCTCGATCCCTTCCTACCAAAGTTGATATTCCCTCATCTAATAATCACCAAGCGAAACACAGAAGACCCTTGAAGGTCAAATGTGGTGGTAGGCCTCCTGTTCATTTAACGGGCGAAGATTTAGGAGAAAAACGAGCAATGAGACTGGAAGATGTAAAAAACAGTGCTGCACTACGGAAGGAACATGAAGCTCCTCTAGACAGAGAGATGAGATTACTTGGTATGAGGAAGAGGAATGAACATGTTAGGAAAAGGAAATCACCTGACAAGCGGGAAACGGTTAATCTCATTAGACGAGACTTTGAAAAATCCGTCAGTTCAAATGACCAGGTACAGGAAACAAATAATTCAAAGCTTGCGATTACTATTGAAGAACATACTTGTGGAAATATGACGCAGAGTTGCAACTACTGTGGCGCGTTTTACTGGCCAAATGAGATCCCTCTTTCAAGATATATCTATATCATAATTTAAAAATAACTTTCTATGTTTTGGAACTACAATAACGAACATTAGTGTGAGATAGCGCCTTCCAATACCACCTTTAATTTTGTAACACTACAGTAGCGACTACTAAATAAAGGTAGCGATCAAGCTACGTTCTATTTCATAAACACAGGGCTTACAAACATATCAGTCTGGTCGTTATGTCAGTAGCAACGAAGCTATGTGGCGGCTATTGCCATTTCAATAACACTAAAGGCATCCCGCCGTCACGTACCTCGATATGCACTTACAGAATTGTGAACCGGTCTGTTTTACTGAAAATAATTTCTAAGAGCGAGTATCCATTCTGCCAAAAACAACGTTCATTACCTTTTCCAACGTTTACACTAGACGTGATTTTGAAAGCACTTTTCTCTATGTTGAGGTACAGAGATATTACACATGGAAAGTTACTATAAAATGTTGGCAAATATGAATTCAAGGAACTGCTGTTCAGAATAGGCATGGTGTTAAATCTGCAGAAGCTTTCGATACAGGTTATACGGCCCATGTTCGTAATATGGAATGTTACCCGCGGACAGGAAAACACATAATTTACGTCCATATCTTACATTTCTGACGAAAGTCGATGAACATCTAACGCTTGGTTCGGTGGAATTCAAAAGAAAATGGGAAATAACAAAATATATAATGGGACATAACTCAAATAAGACGCGAGACAAGCCGCGGGTAGCTGCTAGTATATAAAAATGAAATGGTGTGTGTCTATCTGTGTGTTACTCAATCACGCAAGAACCACTAGTCCGATTTAAATGAAATTTTGCATGGATGTAGCTGATTTACCAGGTTAACATACAGGCTACTTTTGATTTCGATATTTTGCACTATTTAAAAATAGTGGCCATTTTAGTGACGTCACTACACCTTTTTTTTTCAAACTTTCATATTTCCATTTCAAATAAAAAGAGAACGCAAAGAAATATCAAACTTTTGATGTCATGTGCGAGGTTTAAAATTTAATTTTCTATCCGAAAGGTCCTGATCACTTTTCGTGTATCTCCAACGGTTAGCGAAAAAAACGACATTTGTGCTATAAAACACGGTCAACGCCGAGCGATGTTAGTCTATAGCACTCAAACCACTAGACCAAGAGAGCTGAAATTTTGCATGTTGGTCGATCCTAGGTTATAGGGGCTCACTAAGAAACTTTTCTTTTTAAATTCAATTTGTAAGTGAGTTTTTGGGCCCTTTGGCACTGAGCATAGACAAAAGTACAAAGACCGGATTTAGCTCATTTTTAGCCACCAGATACGAGAAACAATACTCGGAGGTCCCCTAGGGACCCCGAAACACCCCTTTTAAGGTCCTTAAATGAACGGTTCCGGAGATATTCCCAATAAACTGTGTTCCCGCTGAAAAACTGATCAACGTTATCCATACTAATTTATAATAATGAGATGGTGTGTGTCTGTCTGTGTGTTACTCAATCATGAAATAACCACTGGTCCGATTTAAATGAAATTTTGCATGGATGTAGCCGATGTACCGGGTTAACATACAGGCTACTTTTGATTTCGATATTTTGCACTATATAAATATGGTGACCATTTTAGTGACGTCTCTACACCCTTATGTTTCAAAATTTCATATTTCCATTTCATATAAAAAAGAGAACGCTAGGAAATAGCAAACTTTTATGACATATGCGAGGTTTAAAATGTAATTTTCTATCCGAAAGGTCCGTATCACTTTTCGTGTATCTCCAACGGTTAGCGAAAAAAACCGACATTTGTGCTATAAAACACGGTCAACGCCGAGCGATGTTAGTCTATAGCACTCAAACCACTAGACCAAGAGAGCTGAAATTTTGCATGTTGGTCGATCCTAGGTTGTAGGGGCTCACTAAGAATCTTTTATTTTTATATTCAATTTGTAAGTGAGTTTTTGGGCCCTTTGGCACTGAGCATAGACAAAAGTACAAAGACCGGATTTAGCTCATTTTTAGCCACCAGATACGAGAAACAATACTCGGAGGTCCCCTAGGGACCCCAAAACACCCCTTTTAAGGTCCTTAAATGAACGGTTCCGGAGATATTCCCTATAAACTGTGTTCCCGCTGAAAAACTGATCAACGTTATCCATACTAATTTATAATAATGAGATGGTGTGTGTCTGTCTGTGTGTTACTCAATCATGAAATAACCACTGGTCCGATTTAAATGAAATTTTGCATGGATGTAGCTGATGTACCGGGTTAACATCCAGGCTACTTTTGATTTCGATATTTTGCACTATATAAAAATAGTGACCATTTTAGTGACGTCACTACACCCTTATGTTTCAAAATTTCATATTTCCATTTCATATAAAAAGAGAACGCTAGGAAATAGTAAACTTTTATGACATATGCGAGGTTTAAAATGTAATTTTCTATCCGAAAGGTCCGTATCACTTTTCGTGTATCTCCAACGGTTAGCGAAAAAAACCGACATTTGTGCTATAAAACACGGTCATCGCCGAGCGATGTTAGTCTATAGCACTCAAACCACTAAGAATGTTTTTTGCAAATTCAATTTGTAAGTGAGTTTTTTCGTCCCTTTGGCACTGAGCATGGACAAAAGTACAAAGACCAGATATAGCTCATTTTAAGCCACCTGATACGAGAAACAATACTCGGAGGTCCCCTAGGAACCAGAAACACCCGTTTTAAGGTCCTAAAATGAACGGTTTTGGAGATATTCCCAAAAAACTGTGTTCCCTCTGAGAAACAGATCAACGTTTTCCCTACTAATATAATTATAACAAGATGTTCAGTAAAGAACATATAGCCTACTTTCTCCTAAATGCATGGTTATTGTTATAACTCTTTGTCCTTTTCTAGGAGTATACTTAAATGTTGGTTGTAGTAGCTTGTAGAAATACAACGTGTTATACGGATAATAAAAATGAATATGACTAGTACTACCTCTGTACAAAATTGCTTTCAATTCGGTTTAACCGTGTTTAAATTGATATGATGAGTCGATTTGCACACATACATGGCCGCTAACTGCAAACTATTGGGCTGATGACCTTGTAGTTTAGTCAATAGATGCTTCTCACAAAAAGGTATGAGGTTGCAAAATTTGGTAGAGATCAAATAATTAGGTTGGTCAAAATTTGATTTAAGCTTTTACCATTTGGGTGGGTACCATTCCGTTTCCGTCAAGATGGCGGCAATATAAAACATGACCCTGAGGTGCCCTTCGCTAGTGTTACCTCCGTACCTAATTTCGTTCAATTCGGTTTTACTGTGTTTGAATTGATAGGGGGAATCGATTTGTACACATATATGGCCGCCATAAGAAAACTATTGGACTGACGACCTTGTAGTTTGATCAAAGAACGCTCTTTACACAAAGGTATGCTGTTGCAAAATTTGGTAGAGATCAGATGAATAGGTTGGTCGAAATTCGATTTAAGCTTTAAATATTTGGGTGGCCGCCATTACGTTTCCGTCAAGATGGCGGCGATATAAAACATGACACTGAGGTGCCCTTTCAAAGTGTTACCTCTGTACCGAATTTCTTTGAATTCGGATTCGCCGTGTTTGAATAGATAGAGGGAATCGATTTGCACACATACATGGCCACCATCCGCGAATTATTGGGCTGATTACCTTGTAGTTCGGTCATAAGATACCTCGTACATAAAGATATCATTTTGCAAAATTTGGTAGAGATCAGATGATTAGGTTGGTCGTAATTTAATTTAAGCTTGTAACATTTGGGTGATCGCCATTACATTTTCGTCAAGATGGCGGCGATACAAAATATGACATTGAGGTGCCCTTTGCTATTGCTACCTCTGTATCAAATTTCGCTTAATTTGTATTCACCGTGTTTGAATAGATAGGGGGAATCCGTTTGCACACATACATGGCCGCCATCCACAAATTATTGGGCTGATGACCTTGTAGTTTGGTCAAAATATTCCACAAATATAAAGTTATAATGTTGCAAAAACCGGTGGAGATCAGATGATTAGGTTGGTCGTATTTTTATTTAAGCTTTTAACATTTGGGTGGCCGCCATTACGTTTCCGTCGAGATGGCGGCGATATAAAACATGACACTGAGGTGCCCTTTGCTAGTGCTACCTCTGTACCAAATTTCGTTCAATTCGGTTTCACCATGTTTGAATTAATAGGGGGAATAGGTTTGCACACAAACATGGCCGCCATCCGCAAACTATTAAGCTGATGACCTTGTAGTTTGGTTAAAAATGCTCCTCATAAAAGGGTATGTGGTTGCAAAATGTGGTAGAGATCGGATGATTAGGTTAGTCGTAATTTGATTTAAGCTTTGAACATTTTGGTGGCCGCCATTACGTTTCCGTCAAGAAGACGGCGATATAATACATAACACTGAGATGCCCTCTGCTAGTGCTACTTCTGTACCAAATTTCGTTCCATTCGGTTTCACCGTGTCTGAATTAATATGGGGAATAGATTTGCACCCCAACATGGCCGCCATCCGCAAATTATTGAGTTGATAACCTTGTAATTTGGTCAAGGGAGGCTCCCCACATAAAGGTGTGTTGTTGCATAATTTGGCATAGATCGGATGATTAGGTAAGTCGTAATTTGATTTAAGCTTTGAACATTTGGGTAGCCGCCATTACATTTCCGTCAAGATGGCGGCGATATAAAACATGACACTAGGGCTACCTCTGTACCAAATTTCGTTCAATTCGGTTTCACCGTGTTCGAATTGATAGGGGGGGGACAGACATTCAGAGTACACACACTCACACACAGACAGACACACATTTTTTTCGCCCTGTGTTGATATCATAAGTCTACTTTCATTTTTTGCAAAAATCGAAAGTAGGCTAAAAATGAGATGGTGTGTATCTGTCTGTGTGTTACTCAATCACGCAAGAACCACTGGTCCTATTTAAAGGAAATTTTGCATGAATGTAGCTGATTTACCAGGTTAACATACTTGCTACTTTTGATTTCGATATTTTGCACTATTTAAAAATGGTGATTATTTTAGTGACGTCACTTACCCTTCTGTATGAAAATTTCATATTTCCATTTCAAATAAAAAGAGAACGGTAAGAAGTAGAAAACTTTTGAGGGCAAATGTAATTGTCTATCCGAATGGTCCTTGTCACATTTCGTGTATCTCGAACGGTTAGCGTGTATCTCCAACGGTTAGCGAGTAAAACCCAAATTTGTGCTATAAAACTCGGTCAACGCCGAGCGATGTAGGTCTATGTTCGTCCCAACATGAACTTTTTTATTTATAGAGGTGGTTTGTGGGGTCTGAAACGGTGCGTGATTTTTAGTCTTATTTTATACTCTTTGTGCTGGTTATTGTAAGTGAGTATTTGATCTTTACGCTGTTTTTCAATGTTATTGTGCTTTCTACTTTGCACGGTACGCTTTCTTACCTTTTATAGATTTGTTTTTTGTTAACTGAATATTTCTGTTGGACAATATTTATCTGCTTTTTGTCGTTTTTTTTACCATGATCAAAAATCCAAATTCAGAGTCGAATGTGTCGAAGTCAACCGACTGTCGCATTAGTTTATTTAGTTTTCATAATTAATCTTACTGCAGAAATTGACAAACTTATTTCAATAAAGTTGGTATTTTGCCTTTCACGGCCAATAAAACCCCGCACAAAACACGACATAAACCTAGAAAAGTTGCTAAGTTTTAATTGCTTGGCCCTGAAATTCAATATCAATCATTTTGGAAGCCTTTATAGTGAGGTGAAACTCTGTTTTAGCGTTTAGCCCTCGCAGTAAAGTACCGTAGGTGTTCTAGATAAGAATTGAGGTATCGTGCAGTTTGCTACTCCTTTTGTGGTCCATCTCGGAGTTACTAGGCGATATCTCGCACAAGACGCGGCATGATCTTAGAAAACTTGCTGTGATTAAAACTGATTTTGTTATTATTACTTGGGATGATTAAAGTTTGTTTTGTTACTGTTACTCTTTATCATATTACTTACTGCGGATTTGACAATTGCTACGAAGTTTGATGTATTTTAGCACACTGTTTGTATGTTTAAATATATTTTGAAGACGTTAAATTATAGGTGTTCAGTGTTTAAGAAAGGTTATTTAACTTTTACTACATAGAAGCTGATATTTATTTCCAATATACGAGACACGTCCAGAAAGTAAGTTCCGTTTGGTAATCAAATTAAATTGTGTACAGATACAGAAAAATTATTTATTGCACAACATTCTACACCTCTTAAACTACTATTCCACATAACTGCCGAACTTTTTCAGGTATTTGTCATAGAGTGGCACAAGTTTTTGGATTCCTTCTTCATAGAAGTTTGCCGCCTGTGCCTTCAACCAGATGGAAACATCTTCTTTCAGTTCGTCGTCATTGTTGAAGTGTTGACCGCCAAGGAAAGACTTGAGACGTGTGAATAGATGAAAGTCGCTAGGAGCGAGGTCAGGGCTGTACGGAGGGTGGTCAAACACGTCCCAGCCAGATTCATGTAGGAGGTTTTTCGTCACATTTGCAGTGTGTGGTCGTGCGTTGTCGTGAAGAAAAACAGCACCTTTTGACTGCATCCCTCGGCGCTTATTCTGTATTGCGTGGAGCAATTTCCTAAGTGTCTCGCAGTAAGCTTCTGCGTTGATTGTTTGACCACGCGGTAAGAAATCAATGAGTAAGATGCCTTTCCATTCCCAGAACACTGTGCACATCATTTTCCGAGGTGTCAAGATTTGTTTCGGCTTAACCTTTGCTGGGGATGAAGTGTGCCTCCATTCCATTGATTGCCGCTTACTTTCAGGGGTGTCGTAAGAAACCCAAGTTTCATCTCCTGTGACTATCTGTGTCAGAAATTCTCCGCCGCCTTCATTGTAACGGGTCAAAAACTGAAGTGCTCTACCCATCCGTTTTGTTTTGTGTTGCTTCGTAAGAATCTTCGGTACCCAACGTCGGCAAAGTTTACGAACGTTCAGTTTTTCGGTAACAATTTCATGAATTAGTGATCGTGAGATTTGTGGAAATTCCATAGCGAGAGCACTAATTGTAAACCTGAGGTTTTCCCGGATCTTGTCATCAATCGCGTGAACCAGTTCTTCTGTAACCAAAGATGGACGCCCACTTCGTTCTTCATCGTGCACTTCACTACGTCCTTCATTGAACTGTTGGACCCATCTTCTCACCATTGAATCACTCATCTCATTTTGCTCATACACTTCGCAAATTTGCCGATAAATTTCAATTGGTTTCACTTTCCTAGCATTCAGAAAACGAATCACAGATCTGATTTCACAAGCGGCGGGATTTTCAATCAACACCGACATTGTACGAGTAAACATGCACAACAACGCGTACGTGGCTGACAGCGCTCTCCAAATGGCGCACGTTTCTTCTCCTTGATCCAGAGCGTCTACCGCCCATATGCGGAACTGCGCTGCAGCGGAACGTACAACTATTTGAAGACACAGTGTAATGTGTTGAACTTGCTTATTATTATTATCATCAATGAGTCTCGTTGAATTATTATTAGTAGTAGAAGTGCTTTCATATATTGGCTCACATGTCAGGTGACATACCTTGATTCACTTATTATTATTATTATTATTACCTACATTATTATCATTTTGATTATTAGCTTTTTTTTTAAGACATTAAGCCGTCATTTCAATACATAGGAATTCATTTCATTTAGCTGGAGGAACATAGCGATGGGAAGTGTGGTAGTATTTAAAGATTTTAGGTTTGAAAGGCTGACACCAAGAGAATTACTGGGACGACAATTCACAGCATGAGTTGTCCCAACCATAGCTCCGATCAGGGGAGTGCTCGTTGCTGGAAACTCGCCGGGGAGTCAGGCCTTTTGTCCCAGGTCTATCGCTGCTCGTTGGGACATGGATACAAAGCACTGACGTGAGTGCTTTTGTCTGGAGATTGGGTGTGACGAAGACACGATTGGAAGAGGGTGAACACGCTGGTGGAAGGTGTGGCGCAGTTTGAAATACCGAGGACAAGGGGGAAGGCAGGCTGCTGGACATTACAAGAGCGACTTCTCTGACTAGAGGACACAACAGAGAGGGTTCTCTATGAGCTCGGAAGTAAGACAGTATATCGGTCGAGTGTAGTAGGCAAATTCATGCCAATATGCACCAATGGGGATAGTCGTGTCTGGGCTATCACCATAAGAGTGATTTTAGGGATTATATCCCATCACTAACCATACATCAGAGCAGATATCAAATCACTGTTAAATGCAATAAACATAATTCAGCGCATCATGACGAGCAGAGGAGGGACGACAACGAACCAGCCCAACATCACATCACTGCCGTGAACCACGAGGACGAGAGATGATCTACATTGGTAAGCCAAATGACGCGAATTACGCAAAGTCTCTATTTGCAGTAAATTCATCGGCACGTAAATTCCAGCTTTCGTTTTTTAAACTTTAACTTATAGACCACCTCCAGTTGCTATTTTCGCCGAGCCTTAGTAAATTCAGTAGAGTCATTTAATTTTTATCATTTATCATTTATCTTTTATCGTCATTTTCTTGTATTTAACTTTATTAAATCTTCTATATTATTTGATGCAGGTCTTTTCTTCCTTAGTAGTTAGAAATAGCTTTAAGTCATCCCTTATTCCCAAAACAAATACTATCTCGGTTAAAGACGGAGTCTTACCACGTCCATGAGAAGAAGAGAACTCAGCTGCTCTACAAATTGTGTAGGTGACTGTATGTTTGGTCATATGTTACATGACCATGGCGCCCACCGAGTAATTAATTTATCCATTTTCAATATCTTACAATCAATTATTATTTCAAAATTATCAATTCAAATGTCATTCATGAGTCTAGAGGGAGAGTTGCCGTGTAATTTCCTCAGACCAACAAGTAAGACTGTTACATTTGTGCGCTCAACGTGGAGCAAAACGGTTACAACTGGTGGCACACGTCTATGAAGAAGGTATACAAAAACGCATGCCAATCTACGACAAATGCCTGCAACATTTCGGCAGTTATGTGGAAAAGTACTTTAAGGGTTGTAGAATTTTGTGCAATAAATAATTTTTCTGTATCTGTACACAATTTAATGTTATTACCAAACAGAACTTACTTTCTGGGCGTACTTCGTATAAACGCAATTTCGTACTTACAAAGCGGAGGCAGACAGGTTTTTCTCCTGGTATTCCGGTTTTCCCTGTCACAATTTCATTCCAGCAACAATTTCCACAATCATTTCATTTCATCTGTCATTCATTTAATCATTGCCCCAGGTGAGTGCGACAGGCTTCGGCAGCTGGCACAGTTAATATCCTCGCTTTTAGTTGGGGTTTCATTCATTCCATTCCCTGATCTGGTCGGTGGACTAAAAGCAGGCTGTGGAGTTTCTTTTTCCTACCTCTGATTAATAATTGGGTGAGTGAAAATGCATGCAGTCTGCACATGTAGTTGGTGACATGGAAATAACATAACTACGTTACGAATGTGTGATTGTATTAAAGATTTAGGCCAGCAAGTACTAAAAGCCATTCGAAGAACGGGTACTCCAGCTAGTTGAAGATATATTTTTGATTCTGAGAGAGCATAGCTTTGTGTAGGCTATGTCATGCGCGTACTTCAGTAAGCAGGCTCGACAAATTCAAGGTCGCGCCTCCCTTACGAACTAACGTTACCCACAATGGCCAGTGTTTTATGTGAGACTAGACTGTGACTCAACAATCAAAGACGACACATTCGAAATGGAATTTTAAAATGATGTTAATGAATATAGGTCACAGCTGATTGCTGTAATTTTGTTAGGATGACATTGAGGTCATGATTATGAAGTCAGGTATGAGAGCGACTGTTTGGAAATGTTATTTCATGATTTACTTAATTTACTAGATGATTATCCCAGTTATTTTATTGACCAGTTAAATTGTATAAGGCTAGCAAATAATGTTATACTTGTGTCCGTGGGAAGACACGTTGAGAGGTAGGAATGAATACCCTCAACCATTGTACGTATTTTCCGGCAGTGGTGGTTCGCTTTCGGTCGCACTGAACCGAGTTATTTTGCGCACCTGGAGAGCGGCTCATTATCGTTGTTGTTGGAGCTGATTGATAGCCCATGGTGTTATGCTGACTGTTAAGGGTCATATGTTTTTTAAGCATCTCTTTAGCAGACTTACAGTTGTCAGTCAGCCTGTGTCATCGAGGTCATTTACGAATTAAAATAATAATAATAATAATAATAATAATACAGCAAGAGAACTAACCATGAAGTAAACTTAAAACCAAATCATGAAAGCCAATTATTATAAAGCGACGTAATAAATATGAATATTTAATTTATTAATAAACTAAATTTGAACCTAACTTTTGATTGCTCACCGACGCATTGAGCTGAGCATTTCCTGATAGGAATTGTATTAGGACAGCTGACACTTTTGAGACGTCGAAAATCACTGGCACCCTTTAGTTCGTAACTTTGGGCCGCTGTGATTTTAAGCGATGTTAGCCGCAGTTATTACTGCGCTCTTGCCAATCTAAATACATACTTGAGATGACGATTAAGGGCAAACAGCATCTTAATCAGAGTACGTAGGCCTTGTAAATAATAACATTGTTTGTTCCATTTCTTTTTTTGAGCGTATAACCTGAATATCCTGTTCTATTGTGTGTTATAGCTTTGTTTTTTTATCAGTTACGATAATGGTTGCTATTCTAGCATTGTGTTAATTATTCGTTACGGACGCTTCTCGCCATAATTTGATGTAATTCAGAATTTAGCTGGACTATTTAAATTTAAATAATTAAATGCGGAAGTGGTACCAACGTAACTTAGAATATACTTATTGTTGCTATTAAATGTCAATTCTGTTTTTGTGACGCGGCGACGATTAAATATCTGTGCTGTAAATTCTACTGATGTCACTATTTGTATTATTAATTATTTTACCTGTATTTGATTAGGGATTTATTTATGTGCCACGTTCCAAGCTTTGTTGCTTTTGTTTCGATCTCTATAATAAGGACATTTGAGTTGGTTAACTTAGCTTCAGATAGGACATGATTATTTATTTATTTTTATTAGCTTTGCGGATTAGCCGATTTCAAACCCTCCGACGTAGGATAGGGGTTTGTTTCTATTGAATAAATGTTTCACGAATTTCACTTAAGCCTGGATCTTTTATTTGCTAGCTTTGTGTTTAGGGTGTACTTCTTTGGGCATGTCTATGAATCTTTCCCCCGTTACAGCCCGATACCCCCGGGTCATTAGTATTGTGCCGGAGCTAGCCCAAAGAAGTGCATCCGATCCTCTCAGATTGTGTTTGGAAGATGGGACTGTCTGGAATGCCATTTGCGGTTGAAGGTACCCCGGCAACCTCCTCTGACGGGCACAATATACAGTAGACATTTGATTCTAATATTTCAAAAGAAGCTAGATTTATAACAATAGACATCATTTGATGTCTTCAGAAGTGCGTGTTGACAACGCAAGTCACTAACTCCAGCGTATATCACATGAGAAATGTTGTGACATATACCTTGGCAATTCTTGAAGCCACAGAAGAGAATATTTTCCGTCATGATGGAAGATTTTCAAGTCGTGGGCGTGTAGAAAGTGTAACCTTGTTTATCTTATTTGGTGAAGCGGGCTCTCAGGCATTTGCCTGAAAATGAGCATTTTAATATATGAAGTGATAACTGTGGAGCACTGAACTGTGCTATTTGAATGGTTGCGTTTTTAAAATTATCTGAGGTGTGTTCCTAATCTCAACGGATGGTCCGCAAATGCTTGTAGAAATGACACACTTATATCTAGGTAAACCTTGGCCATGGTGTTAATAAACGAGCCAAAACCAAATTGGGCACAAATACCATCAACTTTGGTTTGGTAACTCTTTGTTCGCCCAGTCGCTTGGTTATCCAAATCAGAAATCTTCAAGTAGGAGCAAAAAATCAAGTTCCATGCTTTACGAAACATCCCTAGGCGATCAATTTGAAGAGATTAATATGCGACGTCAAATATGAGAGACACATGGCCTGCTATGATTTAGGCTAATCGGAACTTCGTCAGGGTTATAAGTCCAGAATAACTTAAAGAATGTTGCTAAGGGCACTCGAGTAGGTGCCACAATTCGTTCGTATTTTTTACATAGCTCAGACCGAGAAAACAGACCTGGTCGTTGGTATTATCAAAGCAGTGAAATCCACATTGAACATGGTATGGTAATTGTGTTACCAATACTTATGTGTGACTGCATTTGGATGGAGATGTTTTGTTTCGTGTACGTATAGTTACGTTAGTTCCTGAAGATGAGCCTAAATCATGATTAATTTTTTCTATGTTTTAATGTATTCACTGTTCACACTTTTACATCTGTTTGACATATATCTCATTCATTGAATTTCTATATTCAGCATCTGCAGTTACTTATTTTCCCTATGTTCATCATCATTTCTGATGTTAATTTTCACATTTGCCTAGAATTACGCTTGTACTTAAGGTAATAGTTAGATATGGAAAAGATCCGCCGTTATTAATAACTCCTTTGACATTGTTGTATTTGGTCAACAAAAATACATGTATGAGAGGTACCCGGTACTACTGCAGAAAAACAATCAAATTGACAACTTACTGTACGTACTCTGTAATTATGAAATAACAACCAATGTAATTTTCTCAAAAACTATTGTTTCGACCTTTTTCTTAGGAGTTGATTTCACCGAGACCTTCATGTCTCTTGTAAATTCAATGTTGTTTTCATTTACCTCTGACTTGTCGTGATGCCCTGTTGTTGATCTATTCCTATTGATTATTTTCAGGAATCTTGCTACCCGAGAATTATACGGGTTCACTTTGATACCCCAAATGTTGGTTTATAGTTTACAAGGGATATATCCTTGTAGTTCATGTGAAAAGGTCTTTGCAAACGAGAGTAAACTGAAGGAACATCTGGTGGCACATCGTATTCACAAGATATATGCTGGTGATCCATGTAAAAAGCTCCTTCCACAAGAATGTAAACTGAAGGAGCATAAGAAAGGGAAGAAAAAGTGTTAGTGGTAAATGTAGGAACAAACAATTTAAGGAGCTCAAGATTCGCGGATCACATAATGGGGGAAATATGGGACTTAGGTATGGCTGCAAGAAAAGTGTTTAAAAAAGCAAAAGTTGTGATAGCTGGAATTGTAAGGAGAAAGGACACGCAAATCGAGTACACGGACTCGGTAAATGAAAACATTGACTGGGTCTGCAATCGGTTGGGCCTCGGATATTTCGACCCAAATTGCTGGATAGATTGGAATGTTTTGGGACGTGATGGTGTCCATTTGAATAGACGTGGTTCACGGAAGATGGGAACTCTCCTGTGTAATGTGGTGCGCCATTTCGGGCAACAAGAAAACTAACGGGGCAGATTAGAGGTGAACAAACTCAACAGCACGCCACGGGGGTTACTGCAGCTTTCGAAGGGTGTACGGGGAGAGGTCATCTACCCCCAACTAACGGGACGGGTGAGTGGCGAAGTACCCCAACACCGCAGCCTGGAGGCGGCAGCAGATCTCCAAGGACATTCTCAGACAGGTAAGGTTCTAAGATTTCTTCAGGTCAATTGTCAAAATATTGTGAACAAAAGTATAAAATTTTCGACTTTGATTGAATTACACAAGCCCGATGTAGTCATCGGAACGGAATCTTGGCTATCAGATGAACTAGGAAATAATGAATTCTTCCCGGCTGGCTTCACTGTGTACAGGAGAAATATATTAAGGAGAGGGGGAGGTATTTTTATTTGCGTTAAAAATGACTTGACATCACAATTAGATTGGATAGATGAGGAATACGGAGCGCTCGGTATAAAACTTCTTAGAACCACTGACGGTAAGATAACTAAGAATAATTGGTGTTTACAGAGCACCAAACGAAAACACCGACATCCTTTGCAAGCTAATTAGCATTTGTTCAGAGCTTGGGCCAGACAAAGATCTTATCTTAGCAGGGGATTTAAATCTCCCAAGTGTCGATTGGTCAGGTGATAAAATGCTAGGGGGGAGGGAACAACAAATAGCGAACTCATTCATACAGGAGTCCGGACTTTCACAAGTAGTATAAAGACCCACCAGGGGTAGAAATATACTAGATGTTTTCCTCATTAAGCCTGTGGACAATCTGATCAGTGTTAAAAATATTCCTGGAATTAGTGACCACCAGGCTGTCGAAATATTATTCCATTGGGAACTGGAACGCAGCCAAGATATTAAAGAAATGTTTGTTTGGAAATACAATAAGGCGGACACTTTAGTAAAAATGTAGACTTTCACGACCGGCGTTGAAATAGGAATCTCCGTTTCGCGGGCTTATAGGTCGTGTTCCAAGGACATTTTGTCGTCCTGACGTTTCGCTGAATACTGCGTTCAGCATGTTCACAGGTTACTTGTTTTACCTCGCTTTATGTAACCTGTGAACATGCTGAACGCAGTATTCAGCGAAACGTCAGGACGACAAAATGTCCTTGGAACACGACCTATAAGCCCGCGAAACGGAGATTCCTATTTCGGACACTTTAGGTTTTCAAAATTACTTAAAAGTAAATTTTCCTCGATGGGCATCGACTGGCGCTAGCGTTGAAGATGTGTGGTTAAATTTCAAAAATATTATTCATACGGGCCAATCGCTATACGTTCCAAAATATAGAGTGAAGGGAAACCAGGATCCAGAATACTACAATTCACGTATTAGAATTCTTAAGAGAAAAGCTAGAAAAATACAACACAGACTAAAATCAAATAGGAACTATTACAGACAATACCGACTAATTATCAAGGAATTGAACACAGAAAAACGTAAAGTACACGATTCTTATATGAAGACTATACTAAAACCGGGAAATACAAATACTTTTTATAATTATCTTCGGAGACGGAAAAAGAACAGAGATGACATTAAGTCTCTGAGGAACTCAGAAGGAAATCTTGTCACAGGAAACCCACAAAAAGCTGAAGTGCTTAATGAGTGGTATTGTAGCGTTTTTACTGCGAAAGCTAGCATGTCCGTTCCTTCAAAATTAAAGGAAAATACATTTAAACCATTCACTATTCATAACAGGGAGGTTAGAAAAAAACCTGAAGAAATCAAAAAATTCAAGTCAGTAGGACTCGATGAGGTGTCTGGCGACATTCTCAAGATAGGCGTAGAACAAATAATTCCCTTCCTTAGGGTATTGTTCACAGTCTCTCTGAACAATAGGTCTGTCCCGTCCGACTGGAAGAAAGCTATTGTAGTTCCAATTTATAAAGGAGGGGACAGAACCATGCCGGGTAAATATAGACCAGTGAGTCTGACAGCAGTAGTTTGTAAACAAATGGAACAAATAATTGCAGAATATATAAGGGAATTTTGGGAGAAAAATAACTGGTTGTATGATAGACAACACAGATTCAGGAAAGGATATTCATGTGAATCACAGGTGGTGGGTTTTTGTCAAGATATAGCAGAAGTCATGGACACAGGAGGCCAGGTGGACAGTGTAATCATTGACTTAGCTAAGGCTATTGACATGGTTCCACATAATCTCCTGTTACATAAGCTTGCAAATTTGGGTCTTGATGAAAGAGTGGTATTCTGGATCCGGGACTTTCTCCAAAACAGAACCCAAACAGTCAAAGTTGAGGGAGTATTTTCGAAAGAGACAAATGTCACCTCTGGAATTCCACAAGTAAGTGTAGTTGGGCCATTGTTGTTTCTTCTATATATAAACGACCTGGCAGAATATGTTAAATCGGACGTCAGACTATTCGCTGACGACTGTGTAATATATAGAAAAATCGAAAATCAAGTTGACACTGCGCTCCTCCAACAAGACTTGAAACGTATAGAATGCTGGGTTATCCGAAATAACATGAGGATAAGTGCAGAAAAAGTAAATGCCTGTCTTTTACTAACAGCAGAAAAGGGACAATAGCTGATTATAAATTAGGAAACAAAATTATTCCTCGAGTGGAGTCATGCAGCTATCTCGGGATTGCCATAAATAAAAGGTTACACTGGGGTCAACACGTTGAGAGCGTTGCTAATAAGGCACAAAAGTCATTATACTTTGTGGTGTTTGAAGCCATATTTTCAGTGTTGCCTTAGTAAACAAGAGTTTAGTGCTTTTCAGTCGGTCAACACGAATGTACCCATCTCTTTTGGGTACATTCGTGTTGACCGACTGAAAAGCACTAAACTCTTGTCATTATACTTTGTTATGAGAAACATGAAGGCTAGCAGTATTCAGGCCAAAGAATTGGCTTACAAATGTCTAGTGAGACCAATTTTGGAATACGCCACGAGTGTGTGGGAGCCCTACCAATCAACTCTAATGAACAAATTGGAGATGGTGCAAAGGAAAGCTGCAAGATTCGTACTTGGCAAATTCTTCCAAACTGATAGTGTCTCTGACATGTTAAAGTCATTGGGTTGGGAATCCCTACACAGCAGAAGACATAAAAGAAGACTCCAGGAGATGTATAAAGCATACACAGGGGAGCCGACCTGGAATGAGTTGCGAAACAGAATGCATGATCCAGATTATATGGGTAGGAGAGATCGCGAATACAAAATTAGGCCCATCATTCAAAAAACAAACTTAGCTAAGTATTCTTTTATAAACAGGGGTATTCAAACATGGAATGAGTTACCTGAAGAAGTCTTAGAACCTTTGCCTAACAGTTTAAAAGCTTTCAAGAAGAAATTAAATGTTGCATTCAGGGAACCCAGAGACATTATGGAGGGGAATTGAGTTACAAGCAACATGTAAATATCTTGTTACCACCAGGTTTTGCCTAACTGTAACAGTACCTATTAATAAATAAATAAATAAATAAATAAATATGGTAGCGATTCCTGTCATTTATTGTGTCTTGCTGAATATTACGTTCAGTATGATCGTTCTCAATTTGTATGATTCACAAGGACCCAGTTTCTTTACCCTTCTTGGCTACCTTAAAGATTTTATAAGACAGTCTGTGGTGGTCCATTCTGTACAAGTGGCCGTAGAAAGCCAGACGTGTCCTGATAACAGCGGTGAGGTTTGCCTGGTGTTTGTGGAGGTCGCAATTTGGTTTGTACCATCATCTCTCATCTGGAAAGATCCTTGGTCCCACTATTTACCACAAGAATTTCCTTTCCTGTACCTCGAGGGCCCTTAGAGGGGTCTCCTTAGTTAGAACCAGGCACTCAGCTGCGTAGAGGATTGGTTGACTACAGCATTATAATGTCTTAATTTGACATTCATCGGCAGATGTTTCGAGGCGTACCGTTTTTTGCAACAATAGTATGCTCTGTGCAGTTTGATCCTCCTTAGTTCGAGAGCCATTATCTCACTTAGATCTTCTGAGATCTATTCTCCAAGGTATTTTACTTCTTTCTTTCTCTTGATATAGTTAATATCACTGACTCTCATGGTTTTAGGGGCTTCTTGAATATTGGTAATGCACTTTGTATTTCCTATGTTGATTAACAGACCCGTTTTCGCCGCTATTGAGTACAGTGCTTGGTGTTGTGTGGTAGCCTCTTGCATGTCGTTTGCCAGCAAGTTCAGGTCGTCAGCGAAGGCTAGGCAAGGGAACCTTAGGTTATTTTCTTTGGTACCCATTCGTAATCCGGTGCCGACTGGTAGGTCTCTGGTCCATTCCCTGACATTTTTTTTCAGATCACAGGTAAATGATGTACCAAGATATACCACCTCCTTGTCTCATCCCTATTTTGATTGGGAAAATCACTGAGAGCTGTCCTCGAAATTTTACTCAGGAAGTTGTATTACAAAAGGTGGCTTTCACCAACCTCATGATTTTGTCGTTGAGTACCAGTTCTCCTAGGATTCCGAAGAGTGTGGTTCTATCTACAGTGTCGTATTCCTTCTGGACGTCAACGAAGGTGACTAACAACTTTCTGGCTCGTTTCTTGCTGGTTTAGAGGATGTTCTTAAGCTTTTGTATTTGAACCGTACACGACCTTGATGATATGAAACCTACTTCGTATTCTCCTATCTTTGTCTAATTGTCTCGTTACATGCCATTCTAAGATCTAGGAAATTATCTTATGAGAGACTGCTAAGACTGATATACTTTTGTAATTTGCAGGATCTGTTTTGTTCCCTTGCTTGTGGTTTGGGTGAATAACGGCTGACGTCCAGTCATCTGGGAGCCTCTCACAAGTCCATATGTCCAGGATCATAGCGTAGAAACGTCTGATGGATTGTTCTCCGGCTAGTTTCAGCATTTCTGCTTCTTCCCCAGACGCTTTGTTGTTCTTGAGGAGTTTTATGATCTCTTCGACCTCTTCATATGTTGAAGGAAGGGTGTAATCGGTGTGAGGCTTAGTGGGTTCCCGAACAGGGAGTCGTTCGGCCGGTTCTTCGGAATTTAGGAGTGTCTGGAAGTAGTCGGCTAGTGTTTTAGTAGTTCAATATTGTTGAGGCACAGTGATCATTCTGCTCTCTGGATATGTAAGGTAGGGAGCGCAAACGAGGTCGTTTGCTGTTTGAGGCCCTTATATAGGTATCTAGAGTTGTTCCTCTGAAAATTGTCTTCTACTTGATTGATCAGTTCATTGTTTTGCTTCCTCTTTGCCCCTCTGATGATGCTGGACTGGTCTTCCCTTGCGTAATAAAATCGTGCAAATTGGCTTCATTCTTATTTTGGGTCAATTTGACCCACGCCAGTCGTTTGGCCTCTATTGCCTCATCGCATTTGCTGGACCACCATGGGTGCTTATTTCCCTTAGGTCTTCTTGGGATTGTCTCCTGAGATGTTTGTATTATGGCGTTTCTAACGGGGCGGGGCACCTTGTAGTGGTATTATTCGTTTTGGTATAACAGTTCAGTCTTTCTTGGTAGATTGTGCTGTCATTTTTAAGTTCAGTAGTATCAAATCTTGGGATCTTCTTGCTCTTCACTGGCATACCATTGGCCTTTTTAGCGGCTTCTGGTTTGTCGTAACCAGGGATAGGTAGTTATAAGAGTCGATGTTGTCTCCCCTTAGCACCTTGATATTCATGATGTCACAGTTGTGTTGTCTGTCTATTGCAATGTGGTTAATCTGGAACTCACCGAGCATGCTGTTTGGGCTGTGCCACGTCATGGCCTTCCTGGGTAGATGTTTGAAGGCCGTTGTCATCAAGAGTTGTCCATACATTGTGCACAGGCTGATTAAGCGTTCCCCATTCCTATTGGTACTTTTATGAGAAGCGTATCGTCCAACAATTTTCCGGTATTTATGTTCTTTGCCAAATTGGGTGTTGAATTCTCCTAGCAGTATAATTGCGTGGTAATGTGGCTTCTTATCTAGGGCATCTTCAAGGGTATCCCAGTACTGGCCTGTGTTCTCTGTTTTTTTGTGTTAGAGTCGTTAGTAGGACCATGGAAGTTAACCAGGGAGTATCCCCCATTGTTGCATTTGATGGCTAGTACTGATGTCCTGTCGTTAGGTGAAAAGAAGCCAGGAACACTTTTGATCCAACTGTGGTGAACTGCGAAGCCAATCCCCAGGAAGGGTATGTTGTCCATAACTCTCTTACCTGGTTTGCCGTTATATATCCTATATTTTCCATAGCATCTTTATCAGGGAACTTAGTCTCTTGTAGGGCTGCTATACGAATGTCCTTGTCATTCAGGACTTCAAGTGTGTGTTTAAGTTTTCCGATCTTTATCAAGGAGTTTATATTGTTCTTAGCTAAATATGATGATGTTCCTTTTATGATCAAAGTGAGTCACACGAAGGTATAGGTGTAGGCTCCCCAGAATCCAATGGCCCACATGCCCCGTCATGAGCGGAGTTGGATTGGTTACCCCTGGGGTACAATCTATGTTAGTTTTGTACTTCACGTTTAACAGTTTATCACACAAGTGTGTAGGATTGGTTTCCCGATGGTAACGGGTTGTTGACTATCAAGGTTTTAAGCCTTGAAGCTCCGACCACGAATCGGCTCACTGACCCAGCTTCCCACTGGGATTGGTTACCTAACATTCCACTGGGTTGCTCAGATTAACAGGAGCTCCGCTTGTAGGTTATACGCTGGAGTTGGAGTGAAAGAGGTTATCATGTTTAAGAATAAAATTTTGCATATTACTTCCGGCTTGGGGGGAGGTACACCTATCGCATGACAATTTCTACTGAGTTAACAAAATTTATATCTTATAAACTATACCTTACAAATACATAAAACTTTGCATGATTATCAAACACAGTTCACTCATTATTATGCACAAAACACATTTTATAATATGATTGTAGTCATGCATTATTATACCTTTAAATTTTCAGTTCTTTTTGTACAGTTGGATTTCGTTTACATGATAAGTACCCCACGATTTAAAATATTTACATGAAAGTTCTTTTGAACTGTTGGTAACATTTACGGCCACAAGATACACCAAAATATTTGATAAACATATTCAGGATTATTTTTACATATTTTTAATCGAAAAGTATATTTTCTTTTTTAACTTTTAGGGTAACATATAAACTCTTATACGGGAAGTATGTTTGATACACAACATATTTTGACGTATGCTGTTTATATTCGTACAATATACAATCATGACAAATTTCATTGAGGTATCTTCAATAGTAATCGAGTTATCATGTAAATGCTGTGTGAAAATAAAATTTTCGGTCAACAAACTTCAAACATTCCTAAGGCTAGAATTTAATGAGACAACTTAAGCGACAGCACTAACATTTAAGGACATATCTCTGGAGGTATTGAAGATATTTGGATTTTGTTTTCACATAATGAAAGATAAGAAAGTTGCCTTCAAACAATTTATTAATAAAAATTAATATTTTTTGAACCTGAATGGTGTGCCTCGCCCCTTTGATTATATTTTGAAATAAATGCTAAAAACGCTTGTATTAAAATTGAAACTTAAATGAAATTAAATTTTGATTCATTTATTTCTTCATTCATTAGCTTAATTTATTGGTTAGCAGATATTTGATCTCCTAAAAAACTAGAAGATATTTGGATTTGACCCTGTATGGATCGAAAGGAGCGGTCGTTTTAATATATTTGTACCTCAATGGATGTGGTCTTACTGGTGGTGTGCATGACTTGCCAGTCAAAATGGAAGTAGGTATTTCGATTTTTATTTGGCCATGTATGGGTCAACACTGGCACTCGAAGTGATAGATTTAGTGAAATACATACGACAAAAAATTTCGTCTAACTCTTGATTTCCATGACTTGTCAGTTTAGTGTGTGTTACCATGCCGCCTTTGTCGTTTGTAGTTCACTAAATTAAGCATTTTTAGCCTATCTTAATAAATGAAAAAATAGGCTTATGAGATCACTTTTCGTCCGTGTGTCTGTGTGCATTTTTAGCCAATTTTCATTTATGAAAAAGTAGCCTTATGAGATCACCTTTTGTCCGTGTGTCTGTGTATGTGTGTGTGTCCCTAATGAAATCTAAACGGCTGAAGCTATTTCAATGAAACTCGGTAAGTTCATAGCACTATTCCGGTTGACCCCGACCATGCCCTTCAAACTATGTTACGTCTCAACAATCCAACATGGCGGCTGTGCGAAATATTTCACCAGCATTCAATATCTCTGAAACTATTACCGATATCACCCCGGAATATTGTACTGTGATAAAGGGAACTACTAGAAGTTCACCTATGCGACTTTTGAAAACCTGGTAACTACAGAACTAACACGGTGGTCAAGCGAAGTTGCGGCTTTTAAATAGACATTTCTCGTGATTAACCAACAAAACGCAATGCAACTTGGTACAGTATAAGTTTATACACATTGTAATGCGTCGACATATAACTTCGTTCAATTGTTTACATAACCTCAAGATAGCGGCTGTGCGAATATTTCACTGGCATTCTATATCCCTTAAACTATTACAGGTATCACCCTGAAATTTTGTACGGTGATAAAGGGCACTACTGGAATTTTATCTATGTGACTGTCAAATACCAGTTAACTACAAAACGAACATGTCGGCTAAGCGAATTTGAAAGTTTTAAATAGCCTTTTCTCGCGATTTAATGATCCAAACGCAATGAAACTTGGTACAGCCAATGTTTATGCACATTGTAATGCAATGGTGTCTAATTTAGTTCAATTGTTTACATAACCTCCGTTGGTGGCTGTGCGAATTTTAAAATTAAGTTTTTATTTCTTGTGTCGTAATCATGCGATTGAAGTGAAAGTGTGAATAATGAACCTTCGCAATAATTGTCCTTTAAAGGTACGTGACTCTATGGCCTATACATATAACAATCCAACATGGCGAACATCCGAAATATTTAGACGGATCTCAATATCTACGAATCTATTACAGCAAACTGTTTTTTTATGATCATAGGGGCAATGCACATAAGTTCACCTATAGGACATTCAAAAAGTTGGTGATTGCAAACCCAACATGGCAGCGATGCGCAGTATAGATATTCACATGGACGTTTCTCGCAATTTAACCATCATAGTGCAGTGAATCTTGGTACAGTAAATCCATATACAAATGAACACGTCATCACACGCCCCCACGGCAGTTTGCCGCGTTTGAACAATAATGCAAATATTTTCCCTATTTGTTTCCAGGAAGTAGAGGGCAGTCAGGTATTCCTCACCCCACATCTATGTATAACGACCGTGGCCTAAACCGGGTTGTCACTGAGTGCTGACGATATCAGTTCACACCTATGTTTGTGGTGTCACATTGTGTGAGCAATTTGCTAACGCGCGAGCGATCACGTACAATAATTTTCGAACCTATGTGAGCATATTGCTAACGGGCGTGTTGACGCGTATATTTAATATGAAAGAGTTGTAATATTTGTGTTTTCTTGTTTGTGCTATAACTGGAAATGGATCTGTACGAAGTATAACAAGCTACAGTGAGAGATTTATTGGACAGTGTTCCAGAATGTCATTCAAGTGAATTAGGTGAAGACAATTATTCTGATTACAGTGACGTTGATGAAAGAGACATTTAAGAGCATGTTGATAGTGATTCAGAGGAGAATGTTTCAGAAGTAATACTGCAGCCGTGTGAAGATGGTGTCGATCAACACTCCCCAACATCCAATGAAGAGGCACTGAACCCCTCAGTAGGCCCTCAGTAAGAACCTCACCATCAGTGTCGTTCGCTTGAATTTGCATTCCATTAATCTATATCCTGCAGTAAGTAATTTTTACTTGTAATAACGGTACTTATCGCGTAATGACAATGGTCTTGTCTTAAAATAATGGAATTTATTTGAAAATGACCAATTATATACTTTGCGACAATTTGCTAACGGGGCGTGCTTTGATGTCACATCACAACCTTGGAATTGCGGCAGTTTGCTAACATAGCGTGCTCTCGCGTTTTTTAAATACTTCATAGTACTTATAATGATATAAAGTTCTAAATATCATGTTATGGTTAGTACTTTTTGTTTCTAAAGATGATTTTGAAGTTTTAGGATTGTATTTTTTCACTTTAAAATGATTGCTACAATTTATTACGCATGTGAGCAATTAGCCGTAGGGCGTGCTCTCGTGTAAAAGAGATGGGGCGTGTGATGACGTGTTAATCCAATGGTATCTAATTCATTTCAATTGTTTCCATAACCACAAGATGGCAGCTGTGCGAAATTTTAGAATCTCGTTTTTACTTTTTGTGTCCTAATCATGCGATTGAAATTTAAATACTTCAAGTACACAATAATCTTCATAAAACAGTGCATTACTCAAAGACTTATATACAAATTCAACATGGCGACCATCCGAAATATTTAGTCGCTTCTCAATATCTACCAATCTATATTTTTGTTATCCTAAAATCATAATTCCCAAGTCGTGTTTTCAACAGTAATTTTCCAGCCTGAGGTAGGAAGCCACATACATGTAGATCATGGAACATTATTGACATATGGAAATTTGATGACATTTTAGTATATCATATTTTCAAGAGTCGCCTCCGTTTTGTAGTGGTCAGCGTGCTTAGCTGCCACCCCGGAGGTCTGAGGTTCGGTTCCCGGCTCTGCTACGAAATTTGAAAAGAGGTATGATGACTGTAGCCGTGTCTCTTCAGCCTCGGGTAGTCCAAATGAGAGGATAGGTTTCGATATCTACCTCAGGTATCCTCGAAGTGGTTTTCCGTGGTTTCCCACTTCGCCTTCGGGCAAACAATGGAAATCGCTCTGACAAGCTCTTTAGGGATTATCATACAGCAGTTACAAGAATATTGCGGAACACAACAAAATACACGGGGGACTTCACTTACCTTTACTTACATATCTCAGGGTGATGGGTTGATCAGCATCGCTTAACGTTGTGAGCCGTTTCTCGTCTCACTCTGCGACTTTCCCCTCAGAAAACGTAAAGGTAAGATTGTACAAGAGGTAATATAAGGTATATAGTTGCTCCGGTGATCACTAGATGGATCCACTTCCTGATTTGGCAAGTTGCATGGAAGTTAGTTGCATGATTTGCTGGTAGAGCGCAGTCTGAGTCTACTGGCTAGTAAGTTATGGACATGACTTATATTTGTTCTGTTTTTAAAATGGCATGACAACAATTATTGAGAGGTAATTATTAAGAAGATGGTGATATGTTCATGACCTGAAAAAATGTAACTGCACGCACGGGAAGTTGGTTCGGGAAGAAAGGGTGCTTGCCCTCCTAATTTAAAGTCCCGATATGCTATTCTGAACATCGAGAGTATCTGATCAGCTGGTGTCATTACTGGAAGTTGGAAATTTGGAAGCTTTTTGATACACTACATCTGGGTGGAAATTAGGCCTAGCATTTGAAGAGTGAAGTATTGATACGAAGGCAATGATATTATGAGTCAGCTCGAACTACGCATGGAGATGTTTAATGAAGATTTGGTCCTACTTGTTAATATTTTAATATGTTAACTGGGTTTACTTATGGAACTAGATCGTATGATGTCGCCGTGTATATTGGGATCTGTATGTATTGCAGTAAGTAGGAAATGACCAGAGGTAATGCTTTAATATTTAATTCTTTGAAAGTGTGATGGCCTAGCAGTGAAGAAGTGTTTTTAATTTATGGGTCGGGCTCGTGATTTCTCACTGTAGCAGCCAATATTCATCTTGTACGACGTACTTAATGTTTTAATAACCTCCAGTTAATTTGTAATGTTTGCCCCCCCCCCCCCCCTTAACTACGCGTGTAGAGTGGCCCTTATGATCCCTTATATTTTATTATTGATTCAGCCTTTGATCAATGTGGTATCAGCAGCGCAGTAGGGGTTTCGTATGTTTTTTGTCAACTGTCATGGCAGCTCTGGGATTATTAAGTATTTAGGCCGACAATAAGTGGAAAGATACGAGAAGATCGACGTGTAGCCATTAGTATGATTACGGAATTGGATCGCTGTTCATGTTATTTAAGATTGCTGGTAAGAATTGTTTCATATTTACTTGGACGATAAGAAGAATATGATGAATAGATGTATTGAAGAAAGAAGTTGTATGATGAAATATTTGATTTGAAGATATGTTTTATGATCCTACGAGAAACCGTGTTTCCACTGATAGGCAAATCTTGTCTTCGACCTTAAGAAGCTGCTGGCTAGAATGATCTTATGTGAATGTTTAGTAATGACAAAGGGAATGCGATTAGGATACCCCTCCAAAGTGAGTATCTGTATTAGGTCTGAAACACACACCTTATTGTAATATTTTGTATGTGTATGTATTTATGTTTGTTTAAATGTCTTTGGACTTGTAATGTTTTGTGGAATAGAGAACGTAAATGGAAATGACTCTCTGTATTATTTCCAAATGTAAATCTAAGGGATGTTCTCAAACAGATCATCTGGGTATCATGGCTGAAATATGGGTCCAGTCTTTCCAAGTAATTTCAGTCTCGTGTACGTGTCAATGATTATTCATGGTGTTTCTGTGTTTGCACTATACTCCTTCTTATATCTTAGTGTGGTTTGCGTTGTTTGATAGATAATAATAGTATGTGTTGGTTTTATGTTGTTTCGATTCTTAAATATTAATGATTAACTTATTATCTAAATTCTTCTTCATATTATTCCTCAGAATATTGCTTCATATACTTAACTTCGCTGCTATGCGTTTATCCTTCCCCTCTATAGTGTATAATTTTGTGCAAATAGTAACATTATCATTTGCATCCTAATAATATCAATAATGATCATAATAACGACTATCCTAATAATAATGATAATAACAATGTAGCAATAATAGCAAGAATCATAATAATAATGATGATGATGATTATAGCGTGCTATAAAAATATTAGTCCTGCCTCGTGTGAATGCCCTGTCGGCTCTGTAGTTTTTAAGTGCTGCTTCCCACTTATTGCTAGTTTGGTGGGAGTTTAATTGTTTCGCCTGGGTTCGCGTGTACTTTGGTGTGCCCTTTTGTAGTGGATGGATCACCTGCGTGCGTGTATAATTAATGCTAATTTGAGTTATGTTGTATCTGATAGGGTTCCCCGTATGCTTGTAACGTGTCCTGCTTTTTTAGTTTATAGTGTACTGTGTAGTTCCGCGTTTCTCTCTGTGTACTCCAGTAAAATGTGTGCCATTGTTTCTGACTGCGGTACAGCCTGGAAATTTCGAAAATTGCTGTGTTGCGCGTGAGTGTTTTCACTGTGTTTGATGGCGTTGTGCTGGCGGCATGTTCCGTGTATTTTGGGTGTGTATATTCATCACCTATCCTGATTTCGTACCCATTGTACTGTGATCGCATCTGCGTGATATTTCATGTTGTTTATATGTTCGTGAGTAGTGCGCGTTTATTTTTATAGCTTTTTGGAATGTGAGTTTTCGTGTTGTATAGTGTTGGGCCTATTGTTGCCTTTTATTGTTGCATTTTTTTAGGGGCGTCAATAATGGAAGGTTGGCTCGCGATGCTCCCTTACACTATTGACCATGTCCCTTTGATGTGTGAAATCGTGTTTCTGCTGACTTCCCTGTGTATTTGGTTTAGTGCCCTTAAAACTACTTACGCATTGGGTGTCCTTCTTGAAATGTACTGTGTTGTAATATCACTGGTATGCCCAATCTGCACTACACAGTTCAATTGACAATCTTGAAATCTTAGTTGGAAATATTTCACCGGCATTCTATATCTCCGAAACTATTACAAATATCACCTTGAAATTCTGTACCTCAGAACCAGACGAACGTAAGTCCAAAAATTTTGATTTTCAGGTTATTACATCATTGTATGTAGAATTTGATTCTCTATTAAGCTATATCAACTTAAGTCCGGTGAAACATCGCGTTTTGTATTTACTAAGGGTTGTAAGAACGTAAGTCCCAACCTATGATTGAGCCAGACAAACTTAAATCCACTTACGTTATTGTGGTTCCGAAGCTTTATGAATACATTACCACGCAAGTCCACAGCTGGACTTACGTTGGACTGGCTGCAATGTTCATTAGTAAGGCATACTCTCAAGTCCCGCGCGCCTTTTTTCATCTGTGTATAACAAAGTCAGCTGTATGGCAGTGCTGTTTACTGCAACCTTATTCTGATGTTATATCATGAGAGAAACATGTTGTAAGTGTATTTAAGTTGAAGGGAAATTCAAAATGAGTAAATATAGCAGAGGCAGGTTCATTGTATCGTTACTGCAAAATAGTAATACTATGGTGTTTGAAGCCATTTTTCAGTGTTGCCTTAGTAAACAAAAGTTTGGTGCTTTTCAGTCGGTCAACACGAATGATTAGGGTATAACCCAACGCATTGGTGTTGACCGACTGAAAAGCATTAATATTGTGTTTACAAAATAATAACTTAACTTAAATACCGGTAATAATGACAAAGAAGAAGATCCAGTTTTAGTGTTTCCAAAGATTCAAGTCCAGCTCCATCACTTACGGAACTAAAGGTGAGTATCCAATTATCATGTTTCACTAGATTTATACAATTTATTAAACGGTGTTAACCTTTAACTGGTGACGTGCGAAATTCAGAAGTGAGGTCTACGAGACTCCTGCCAAATATATCTCAATAAGGACCATTTTACACTTCATACAACTACTATCATTATGTTATCTGATTCAGCATGCAATAATCTCTCGTAATGAGAATGGGTTTAGGATCTAATAATACGAGGAATAAATATTTTATCATTTCATACTTAGAATATGCAGACATACTGATAAATTACATGGTGCTGGCTGTTGCAGGGGCTTCTGACTTGCTTCTGAAGGAGCTGTGTTGAATCCAATTCCTTTAGTCCCTTAGAGGACTCCGATTCAGAAGATAATGAACATATTGGGGTGAAAAATAACACAGAATGCAAGAAAAGGTTAAAAAATGAAACAAAAAATGGAAAGAAGTATATAAGGAGGAAGAAGGGACTAAGCGGAAAAGAGTTTATTAACACAAAAGATGTTGTCACTCATGAGAAATTTATAAAGTCTCCCTGCCATGCTAATTGTCGTCTAAAATGCAATTAGAAGTTTACAGAGGAGCAGCGTTTGAAAATACACTCTGAGAGAAGCTGGGACTCAAAGAGACAATTTGTAGTGTCTTCTATAAAAACAAAACCTGTTTTCAGGCAACGGATTCGAGATGGCACAAGAAAAACCAAAACTGAGAGCCATACATTTTTTAAATTTTTAAATCACATCATAAAGGAGTAGTCTGCAAAACATTTTTCCTTGATACCCTTTCAATTTCTGAAACGTTTATGAGAGTTGCCTTAAAAAAGTCAGTGAGTCTGGTTTGGTGACTCAAGATCTTATGGGGAAGCATATTCCAGCAAATAAATTACCAGGTGATAGCTTGGAGAGGATTAAAAATCACATTTCTAAGTTCCCTATGTACCAAAGCCACTACAGCAGAGAAAGATCAAAACGAAAATATTTAGGCAATTATTTGAATATTTCTATAATATACTCAATGTATGTAGATGAGTGCGGGAAAGAAAATATTAAACCAGAGAAGAAATGGATCTATTCCAAAGTTTTTAATGAAGACTTTAACTCGTCTTTCCACTTGCCAGACAATGACACGTGTGATGTTTGTGACCAACTAGACTGCCAAATTAAAAGTGAGAAAATTAATGCAAAACTTAATGAACTCAAACTACAAAAGGAAAATCACCTGTAAGAAGCTTCACTTAGGTATGAACTAAAGAGGGAAGACAAGGTAAAAGGTCGTGCTACTCAAGAGTTGTTATGTCTGATCCCCAAAAGTGTCTTCCAACACAAGATTTGAAGAATTCCCAAAGCTTTTACTCAAGAAAACTCTGGGCATTAAACAGTACAATTTATGATGCCACCATAGAGAAAACTTGGTGTATGATCTGGGATGAAAGTACAGTCAGTCAAGGGGGAAATGAAATTGCATCATGTTTATTTACTTGGGCATATGAAGAGCTTCGAAATCCTGAGAAACCGACTGAAAACTTAATAGTCTGGACTGATAACTGCAGTGGCCAGAACAGGAATATTAACATGATTGTTATGTACTTATGGATGCTGGAAAAGATTCCCACACTCAAAGAAGTCAACCATAAGTTCTTGCTTGCTGGACATACTCACATGGAAGTTGACGGCAAGCATAGTGTGATTGAAAGAGCAAAAAAGCAAATACAAAACACACCTTTTTACCACAAATGACTGGGACAATTTTATTGCTTCACTCACTAAAAAGAACCCCTTTGTTGTGAGAAGGATGCGTCTTGTAGACTTTCTAGATTTTCTTTGCTTGAGGAAAAAGAAAGCCCTGTTTGTTACCAGGAAGAAAAACACAAATTATGAACCATTTTAATATCGCATGCAGTGTGGTTACAGGTTCGTAAAGGAGATACCAAGTTGTACTACAAGACCGGTTTCACTGATGATACTTTTAAAACTGTCCAACTCAAAAAAAGCGGAGTGAAGAGGGGATTGTTTTGCCGGCGGCAATCCCACCAATGAGATTAACCAAAAGAAAGATAAGTAATTACAAATACAGAGACCTCATAAATTTATTGGAATGGGTTCCTGAAGAGTACAGATCCTTCTTCGAAAACATTCCACATGGGAAAAAGGAAAGGAGCTTTCTTGAGGATGACTTGGTTATAATCTGTAGATTTTTTCAGCCTTTAAAACCATAACATCATTTGATGTACGGTATACACTTTGTGTACAGATTGCTTTCAATATTAAAAATATTGTTACAATGATTGTTGTGTAGTGTTTATAAACACACCTTGTCATAATGCTAAGTCTTAAACCGGGTTTTATAAGTACAGCCAATATAACGCAAGTCCAGTCTCAAGTCCTAAAATGATTTTATAAGTACAGCCAATAAAACGTAAGTCCAGTCCTGACTGAATATTGCGTTAATTCTATAGGAAATTCCTATAAAGGGGTTAAGTATATACAACTTTAATAATGTCAATCGTTTTTTGCTGGCTAATTCAAGTGTTAGCTCTGCAGTCAGAAATAGAGTTCATTTTCTGCAGTTTTTATACTCTCCTGAAAAGTTCATGCCACAGTTTATGGCCTGTCCTAGTTTCACAGTGGAACAAGGGACAGTCGGCAAGCCTCAGGCAGGTGCAATTAATACGCGAGTTTTCAGTTGAGCGGAAAGCAACTCATATATCAATTCCACATGCCTGAGGTTCGCCACCCGTCCTCTGTAAGACTGTAAAACCGGGGCTCACCGGCCAAAATTCGTGGCGTGAATTGTAGCTGGCTGCTGGCCCCGCTCCAGCAAAATAATCACCCTGAACAATCGGTACTGTTCGATGATGAAACTATTCACAAACCTTTAAATAACACCAAATGTTGGGAATATTCTCAGGCTTTGAATTCATAAAAAACAGCAGAAAAATTGTTCAAAACTTGGCCAGAGATGCAAATATTCTTCTATGATATTACATTGGTTACGTAGTACTGGTGAGCAAGTTTTAAATAACCATTACACTGCCTGCCTAGTGGAGGAACACACTTCTGTCTCCCAATATAGCAAAGCCCCCACCAATTGAAGGTAAGATATTTTCAGGAGGGGGGTCAAAGGAGTTGTAAAGGATACCATTCTCCGAGACAGGAAATATAAAACGGTCTTAATCTAATATTAAATTTTACGCCATTAACAATTGATTGAGCACCATTTCATTGGACTAAATGGCAGTAAAATATTAAGACATAAATGTAGCATTTATTCTTAAACAATACACTGCAGTAGTAGTTTTGTTATTGTTTAAGGGTCAGAATAGAAATAGAAGTAGGTATCAAGGTAGAAATGCTACACATCATATTATCCTTCATCAAACATGGAAGCCTTACTTTTTATACATACTTAAATTGCCAGAGACAAATTCGCGATAATCAGATCGCTACGAAGGAAAATTATTATGAGACGGTCATTGGTGTATTCTTTGGAATACACGACTAGTCAGAGTTATCTCTTGCTGCTCTTTGCCTTCCTTTTCATTAGTTTCATTTATTTAATTTCCTTTCCTGCATATACAAACAGCGACCTCTGTATTCTATTCTTCTATAAACATGTGCTTAAGTTATTTTTAAGTTTGTTCTAGATGTGTTCTTTGGACCTCCCGAGCTCAAGAGTACTTACACACCGATCCAGCAGGCGTCGCCTCCGTCGCCATCTATCATCTCCATGAAGACCCTACTCCATGAAGAAAATTGTTCTATGTAAAGAGGTTTTTTGTTTATATGTTTCCCACTCTGCTATATGTTCCTTTGTTCTCTTCCCCCTCCTCCTCGCCTACCTCGTGTGCTGCTTTGCTCGCCCTCACTTATAGTTCGAACTTCGAGTGTACAGTTCGGTTCTCTTTCTTAGGCAATTATAAAAGTTGGCGCCATGTCTGATTTCTTGGTATAACGGTCAAAGGGACTTCTTCCAGCATCATGCAAGTTAAGTAACTACCTACATTGAACTTTTAAAATGTTTTAAAAAGAGTTTTTAATCAACATTTGGAATGCTTTTACTAAAAGCCATAGGCAGTGTTGGAATTTCATGAAATTGTGAAACATCTGGCCATCGTGGGAACCGCTTTTCTTAGCAAACAAGGCTCTCTACTAGTCATAAAAGCTACCATTTTCGATACCAAGTCATGGAATACTTTCCCGAAACGAGGGATTTATGCTAATTTATAACCTTTTGAAACTTTACTTGCCTTCGAGGGATTATTACTGCATCATTTAACTGTCAATAGAGTTCTGGAATTTTCCTTTCAAAGTAAACTCCAAACCGCAAAGAACTGTGCTCAATACCTTCAAATTGCTGAAAACCGCAAGTTAACTGGAACTATTAATTTCAACTTAAAATTTGAATAACGCAAAAACATGTTCAAATTCTATCAATTATCTCCGTAAACTGCAATAACTTATCTCTTGTTCTACGAACTTTCAGTGCTGCAATAGTAAAATCTTACCACCTATCAACGAACTTAAGTGCAAAACAGTGCCCGTTCAACAATCTACCGCGTCGCGATTCGTTCGTATTAATAAAACTGGCCAGGACTCTATCCTTCAATCCTTATTCTCCTAATCTCCTCTACTAACAACATTTTGTATAATTTATACTAGCCAATTTCAATGCGGCCTCGCTTAACATTAAGCGCCCTCCCAACTTTGCTTTTATGTCAAACTTATTCATTCTGTTTACATAACAGAGGTTATAGAAACCTCTTATTAATCTCTTTCTTCTTATCCTGCTTGCTCGGGAATTTATATAATCGTGACTAAAATCTACGTTTTAATAAGCACTTTTGTCCTGCCGCAATCAGGAAGTTCTAATTTTCCAAGAGTTAAATGTGTAATCCAGGCTTCACCAAAGGTGACCTGCCCTATTTGATAGTATCACTTCTTCATTATGTGTAAATAGCAGTAGTTATAGAAACTATTTATTAATCCTCTTTATCCTGCTGGTTCAGGAATTGGTACCGTAATCTTCTAATTATTAAACTTTACTGCCTGATTTTTTTTTAAATCCAGGCTTCGTAAATACGACCTAACCCTTTGAATGTATCATTTGTTAACTTCTGTTTAAATAATAGTGGTCACCTCCGCTTGTAAATTTCTTCCTTTCTCCTGCTACTATCAGGAATTTGATCTATTTGTCTATAGCCTTTTCGCTTGCCATAAGGGCATTCTACTCGTATTGGTGTTCTACCTAACTAATTTAACAAAATGTTATCTTAAACCGTAAATCTTTCATATTTAGCCTAACAGGTCCAAGAACTTTTAATTACGCTTGTTAAATAACTCTTGTAAAGGTTTCTTGTACAAATAGGGGTCTTAGACTTCCAAGTTGTTAATCCAAAATTTCTTTCTTTAGCTTAAAATAGCTAAATTGTTATTCTTAACTCAAATAAGATCAAAAATTTTGTTAATTGTTCTAAATTCTATTACATGTTAAGAAAAGTATTTATTATTTTTGGCTCTATCTATGTTGCTAGAATCACGGTTAGGCAGGACCTTCTCTTCCCTGATACTTCTCCTAAGATTACTTTCTATTTATTGAAAAAAGCAGTCTCCACATTAATAAAAAATCTATAATTTGTTGTGTTTAAAACAAAGCTTCCAATAACAACATTTATAAAGTTTCTCTTGGCTACCTTAGCTAATTCTAGTAGATAATTAAGGCAAGTATAGCTTGCTCCGCCAGCTTCCTACTTGTAGAGATTTTCTCTCTGACTTGTGTTTTACTTTTGAAAAATTTGGTTTTATTTAAGTTAGGTCTGAGGTTTTCCTCAGATCTAAACTTTTACGGCACCCTGCTGGGTAAGAGTTTAGCCTGCTTTGGATGCAACAATTGGTACTTTCTTAAAATTTCCATTAATAATAATAAAACTATTGCTAAAAGCGCTAGAGTTGCTTTATCGCTGCCCACTCTGGGGGCATTCGGCCGTTCTGTCGGAGATCCAACGGTGTCCAGTAATAAAAATATCACGACAAATTCAAATCCTTCTAACATTTCATAGGCTTTCTAAAATCTTACTCTTTTGAAGGCAAAGTTCTTTGATCCTTTCCTTTTGGCATACCTTGCTTTGCTAGAGTATCACCCTTCCCCATAGTACCGGAATACCGGCTCGGGAGGGAAAGAGCACTTAGCTGTTGCTTGCAGGTGACCTCAGCTAATGCTGAATTCCCCGTTGGCATTGCTCAGGTCCCCGCACACTTTAGGTGCTTCACAGGCTTTGTGAAGTAGAACTTCTTGCAAATTTTTTTTGTTGTTGGATTCTCTTCCTCTCTACCTAAAATTGTTTCCACTCCTATACCCACCTCTTTTTCTCTCTCATCATCTTCCCTTAGGTAGTGTTAGAACTCAGTAATAACCTACCAGTCATTTGTTCGCTCTGCCAGCAATCATACTTCCCGCGCCGCGCCCAGAGAGAGCGAGTGCAGATGCTGTATGTTCCAAAACAGCGAGTGTAGGTATACATGAGAGTGTGGAGCGCGAGCAAAGTTTCTCAATATACTAAAGGTTGGGCCCAACGCGTTACGAGCTACCATTGGCTGACAGAGTGACGTCACCGTAGGAGCAAGCTAGCTTCGCTCCGTCATACAAGCAATACAGAAAGATGGTATATTGGCTTTCACGGCCGGTGAATTAAAACTCAGCAATTCTTCTAGGTTTGTGCCGTGTAATGTGTGGGGTTTCGCCTAGGACACCAAGCTGGCTCATCGGCGGGCTCTTGGTGTCCCCACCCGGACCCCCACAGGAGTAACGAACTGCGCGCTACCTCCCTTTATATTGAGTGCAACTGCACTACTTGGCTGTGAGAACTAAAAGCTCAAGCAGCCTCAACCTCCCTATGAAGGCTTCCAAAAAGATGGTATATTGGCTTTCACGGCTGGTGAATTAAAACTCACCAATTCTTCTAGGTTTGTGCTGTGTCATGTGTGGGGTTTCGCCTAGGACACCAAGCTGGGTCATCGGCGGGCTCTTGGTGTCCCCGCCCGGACCCCCTCAGGAATAACGAACTGCGCGCTACCTCCCTTTATATTGAGTGCAACTGCACTACTCGACTGCGAGAACTAAGAGCTCAAGCAGCCTGAACCTCCCTATGAAGGCTTCCAAAACGATGGTATATTGGTTTTCACGGCCGGTGAATTAAAGATGTCCGGGCGGTGACACCAAGAACCCGCCGATGAGCCAGCTTGGTGTCCTAGGCGAAACCCCACACATGACATGGCATATCCTAGAAGAATTGCAGAGTTTTAATACAGAAAGACTTGACAGAAATAAAAAAACAGTTTTGTCTAGCTTAGCATTGCTCATAGTAAATCACACACGGCCAATAAGCATAGGTCAAGACGTAGTAACGGCTTTTGTAAAAAGAAAAAACCGGCGGTAACATAACACTTGCCCCACGGCTGAGCCGTGCTCGTTAAATCATGCACCACGGCCTCGAGGGTTCCTGCATTTTGTCCGGAGATTGCAGGCTCGAATTATGGCGCTAACAGCAGCTATCCTGAGTGATGTTTTTCCCCGCGTTTCCCCACACTCCCTCCAGCCAATTGCCGGGATAGTACCTTACTTCAAGTCCCGGGAACCTACCTCATCCCTGTTCCTAATACAGTTACACACACTACTAGTCATCACAGCAATACTGGTTATCAGACCAGTTCAACACACACCCAACTACATTTGGCTGATGGCCAAGATGTCCTGTGTGGTTTTTTCCCCACGTTTTCCCACACTCCCTCCAGCGAATTGCTGGGATAGTACCTTACTTCAAGTTCCGAGGAACCTACCTCATCTCTGTTCCTAATACAGTTACACACACTACTAGTCATCACAGCAATAACTTGCAGGTTATCAGACAAGATCGACACACACAGAAAACTACACGGGGCCGATGGCCAAGATGTCCCAAGCGCCTGAAATGAATTAACGCAAACAACAAACATAACATTGAAATGATCGAAATATTATGATTTTTATTATCGTGTTGGAAGCGATTTTTCAGTGTTGCCTAAGTATTCGAAATGTAATGTTTTTCAGTCGGTCAACACGATTGTACCCAATTGTAGTGGGTGGTTCCCTAATCGTCAACAAATATTGAAATTTACATTAAACAGGATTAGGGAACAATTGGGTACAATCGTGTTGAACGACTGAAAAACATATTTCCATTATGATTCTTGATGAGTGATGCTGAAACACCCGCCAGTGTTTCATAACAGTGCATGGATACAAACTATTCAGAACTCAGGCTCTGAACTATACCACGCATATTTTATAAACACAGAAATTATCAAAAGCCTTGTTGATAAACAATTCAAATTGCAACTCTCATTTTAGAATTATCGTTCATTCTACAGCAGATGTACAACAAATTACTCACAAAATAATAGTCATTTAAGACATACGCTTATCTTTATTTTCGAGACAGGGGGTCTTGAGCGGTGTTAACCTTTGACGACGCAAGCCATTTGCGTGCCTTTCGTAGCTCCGCAACCGCGACGTTTGCTACTTTCGACCTAGCGTTCAAATGCCGCATACGCAGAAATATTCTAGTACTGGCGTATATCCTAACAATCTCTGTTGGCACATCTGGAAAATTGTTGCTTATTAATTTACATAATTTTCCCACAATATTAGGGTCCCGTGAGAGAGCACTATTTCCATGAATGTCCGTAAAAGTTAACTCAAACCGTTTAATTTTATTTAGCCATTCACTTGATGGAACGAGTAGACCACCACGTGACAAAACTTCGATCCATCCTTCAGGTGCTGTATCAGAAGACAGGAAGTATTTGCCCTGTCGGGCATCCCATTGAGCGATCATGCTCACGTCCTCGGTAGGCGATATAGCCAGTGATGTAGCGGAATCCTTCAACAGAGCAATCAGGTCCCATCGTTACCGGCTGCGAGTCATTTTGCCGTGCTGTTTTCCAGAGTAATGTCTCGGATCTCTGTTTCACCGTCAATCATACTTAGAGCTTCAGACGTTTCTGGCAGAAACTCTAAGAGTTTCGATGATAGTAACTCGCCATCAACCTCCAGTGACACTATAGCTTTGTTGGACAAGGGAATATCAGCCAAATTAGCGCATAGTAGAATCAAGTGCAACCGGAATTTTACGTCTCTTGGCAATGGATGGTCGTAGAAATGTCCAAGTCCTCTTATCTGAGAGAATATATTTTCCAGACAATCTTGGTTGAGTCGTGCTGACAAAATGTACTTCACATTCATTGATTGACGATCTCTATAAAGTCAAAATAATGACCGAATTGTGGTCATGAATCCTTTCTGGAACGGAAGCAAATGTTTTGCTTTCCCTTCTTCCATACCTTCGCAACATGCATTTACCTTCTCAAAAGCTGTTCTTGGGCTTCAAGGTCCTTTCCATAACCACACGCGAGTTATTTGTCATCACTGGGTATTCTTGCATTAAGAATATCATAACAGTCATTTAACATCTGTATGAATGCGGCAATATGCTCCTCGTTTGGCATAAGGTAGCGGATAGCTGCGGCAGTGTGGTTTGAAAACAAAGGAAGCTTGTAGTTTAACGTGACCGTTAATCTCGCGATCATAAGCCACGGGACCTCCGTTTTACGTGGAATCCGAACCACAGGACATGGCATTTCACATCGAAAATCTCACATGCATTGACCGGGAATCGAACCCGGTCCGCCTTGGTGAGAGGCATACAGCTAGACCGTTGAGCCACCACGCCCCCCATGGTTTGAAAACAATTGCGTTGCCAAATATACTCGCTGGCACTCCCTTCCTTTAACATTTAGATGATGAAGTGAGAGCTTAGGGCAAATCTTCATTTCACCACTATCTAAAGTCAGCAACTTTTCAATGGTTCCCTTCGTTACCTTAATGTTACCCGGAAGAGTCAGTCCATCATCAATGAAATGGTTTCTGTTTAATTTATAAAGGTGTGGGACATTTGCAAATACCCATATTCTTTTCTCTGAGACTCGTGGATTGGGGAAACATGGTGCTGGTGTGTGTAACATTAAGTTCATTCCACACAGTACGGTTTTTAGCTCCAAAATCAGAAATAACGGCAACAACACTGTACCCAACATCTTCTAGAGAGACAATGATTTCTTTCAGCAAAACTGCTGACATTTGCACATTAAAACCATAAAATATTGACTGTTTCCACTTAGCAAATAGTCCTCGAACCATGACTAACTTACTTGTATATTACTGTGCGGTCCAATAATGCGATCTTCATCTTGATCGTAACATATCCTATATTCTTCGTTCATTTCATCAAATGATAAAACACACACACGCTCCAAGCTGAGTAACCGCTCTGCTTGCGCTTTCGTCAGTTGAAGCACATCGTTCAGAATTCCTGCTCGACAATCGAAGGAACGATTCACCCATCTCTTTAGAGTTGATATTCCGGGCAATGGAAATCCTTTATTTCTTAAATAAATGTAACACTTTCTGTAAACTGCACGTAGTGCTACTGCTTTGCAGACGTCTTCCCTGTTCCATTTAGCCTGCTTATTATTCTTTATCAAACACTTAATCTGGTTGTTTGAAAATAGTTTTCCAAGGAGTTTTCGTTAAGGAGCTTGTTTCCTATTTGAAGTTTGGAACACATCTGTACCAATATTTTGTTCTTCTCTTCCAGAACTTCTATTTGCTTCAATAGCTGCTGTACTTCGCCAGAGGTAGTATCCTCAGTGGAGGTAGACTGACCAAACTTCCTTTTCTTCGGCGACAGATTAGCAAGAGACTCCATTGCTCTCTTCCGAACTTCCCTGGAATACAACCTCTCAGTTATATTTATTTATGCATGTCCTCCCGAAGACTGTGAATCTTACGCATGGCCTGTAAATAGAGGTAGGCCTACACTTTTAGAACTTGTCCCCGGTATTCTATTACCATTGCCATTGCTCCCAGGTAGGTTCACTGTTGGTACTGAATCTTCTTTTAGCGTTTTTTTTTTTTTTTTTGGAGGTGAATTCAATAATTCAGCTTTCAAGTGCCGAATGTAATTTCCCCCCGTAAAATGCCGCGAACACCCGGTAGAAGTCTTAACATTAAATGGATCTTTCCTTCTGCACTTCAGTACCCAGACCTTTTGTAGCTGTGGATCTTCAGGAAATGAATGATATAGCCTACTATATCTGTACCTTTTGTCTTTCTACTGTATGACAAACACCCTGTCACCGCATACCCTGGCATTTCTAACACTTATTAAACACTTATAAAAACTTGAACACACATGCGGTGATCACCTGAATACAAGCATAAACAAACTGTGTGTTGCGCTGCGTGCTCCTACAGTGACGTCATGCGCAAGACGGAGAATAACGAACGTCTATGGGGCATGCGATTCGGGCTCCCCGTGAGTGCGAGTGTTCATTATTTGGGATATACAGCCCTAGGTCCATGTACAACCCTGTATACTATAATTGTTTTATCATCTGCCAAGTTAGTAATACTCTTCGATTATAGATTTACAGTGAGTAAATATTGCACTTCTGTAATATCAGACGCAAGTAGAACTAGGCATCGTTTGGCACGTATGTTTTAAAAGACCCCTCTTGGGGAACGACAGGTACAATAGTATTTACGTACGGTATTTTCAAAAGGCTACTAATGATAACAGTGGATATTACGACGCTTGTCCTCTTGAGTGTGTATGTGAACTGTTTCTAGTCTTATATTTTTCTCCTTACGTTTAGCCTATGTATTATCGTTACCAGTAATTGGCGTGTACCGTATAGCGATTCCATCAGTGAAATTAGTACCTTTGTTATACATTTAGGCAAGATATTAGTCTGAAATTAAACAAAAAATAGTAATTTGTCCATGTTGTAAGACTTGAATAAAATGTTCGGTAAGGACATGACAAATCTTGGAGTATAATTACGTGTTTTATAGCGGAAATAAATGTCGACATCCGACTAGGAACAGCCTTATGACGTCAGTAAGTATTATTTATTTAACGTATGGCAACTGAAGAGCAACTAATTTACAAATATAAATACTTTACGGGTGCTAAAAATATAAGTTAATGTCTAAGTCTTTAATCCATTTTAGTATATATCACTCCCATACTAGTTTCAGAAAGCGATAATATTCTAGTTTGAGGTGGGCGTCTTGTAGCTCAAGGTAGAAGTAATCTGTGGCATATGAATGCATGTTTGCTACTCTCGCAGCAAACTATGTTCACTTTCGCGTAGGCTAATTAAACGTGTTGATAGGTTTGTTATGTACTTCATTGTCTGATAATATTATTAAGTACTCCACCTGCCCCCCAAATCAGGTGTGTGCACATAGAATTAGAGTAACGGAATGCAAGATATTATACGAGTATTTCACTGCTCTACAAGCATTCTCCATTAATTCCTCATTTTATCTAATCAATCGCAACGATAAAGATTAATACGATCATGACGATCATCTTCAATAATACTACTTAGAGTAACTGGTTGTAATTTAAGCGTTATATTCATAAGATTTACTGTTGTTGACAAATACAGCATAACCTCTCCTTATTACTGTGCATCTCGAGGGTTATATTAATATAGATTAAGATGTTCGAAGTTACCTTTTTTAATTAATTAATAATGATTCTTATTTGGCGTACTGGCTTATGTATGGTCTTTATCTAATTGTTGAGTGCCCTTTCTCTTTTTTAGTGTCGTGATCATGATGGAGGAACAGTCTATCATCAAGATTGAGCCAGAATGCTTGTCCTATTCAGATGAATTCCCGAACATTGTAAGTTGCAATTCCATTCCTATGTGGTATGTGAATAACAGTGAATTTTACTATTAATATTCCCGGGAAACAAATGAGCAGTTGGCCTATGATAATCTTCAGGACAAGGCTGGTGATATATTTGATGATAGAAAAAGCCTATAGCTGTTAAAGACGAACACCAAATACAGATGATTGTAGGTTCTGCATTACCTCTCTGATAATATTGCAAATGAGTTGTAGGTAAAATATTATTTGGAAGTGTGGATAACTCAGTCTTGTTTTCAAGAAGAACATTTAGCAGTAGCTTATGATGATGTATTGATACTGCAGCCTCAGTCTTCTGGCGCCCTTGGTAATGTAGGAGGTTTAGTATACATCCGGTGCCATGTTAAAACAAAATTATATGAAGCATTTGAAATATGATTGCCCTTAAGTGAATGTGCTGCTGTTTGTGTACCATATCCTATTTCTTATTGGCTAGAGGTGCAAAGGGAAGACTGCCATGGGAAAGCAAGCTTCTTACCAGCTAAAAACAAGGTTTAGATTTTAACTTTGCCATCAGCAATCATATTTCAAATGAATAATTATCTTCACATCTTTCATCTTCTTGTTCTTGTCCTTCCTCTTCTTCTTGACAAAATGATAACCAACGGAACTCGATATGGAGTACCTAGCTTTCCAGGTAGAAGCAATTACGCCTCCCTGTGGAGGTTGGTTTGTCAACGGTGTAATGGACAAGTTTGTGGAGTGACGTGATCTCTAGATTAATTTGTGAATATTCTTATTGTAGATGGCTCATGTGAATACACAGATTCTGAATATTAACATGCCACAACTACAGTAGAAGGAACGTTTTTCAAACCAACAGGTCTGAGTAGAGCCCGCCAATGCTACTGCTTACTTATGCCTTGCTCCTCTTCTCCATCTGTTTTCTGGACCTCCCTTAGGCAACTCTTCCCACAATTCAGATCAGGATAGTATTAGATGTTTATTCAGTTTCTCACCTTACTTGACTATTTTATTTAGGAGATGGTAACTTATCCTAATTTACTTTAGGGGTCAGACCTCCTCCTTCACTTGATGATATCCTCTACCCTTCATAAGATGTGTGTAGCCCACATTCAATGGTGCTCACTGGGTGACACCAGCAAGAGGACATCACAAATGTAAATTTCCCCATCCCGTTGAAGCATTGCACTAATATTCATGACATTCTAAATACATCTGTGATGTTAGTTTCTAAATACACTTGTGTGATCTCTACGAAGGACAACATGTGGCATGCTTAAATGGGTTGGAGAGGAAATGAGAACGTGGTATGCCCTTTCCCGTGGGCTGCTCCATGTCTGTTAAAACAGAACATGCAAGGCAAAAAATTGCACTAAATAAATCCCCATACAAGTTATTTGCTCATATTATATAATCATATCGCCCTTTCATGCCCAGAAACAAACAAACTAAATATATATATATATATATAAGTTAAGGTGGTATTATTTCCAACATTTAAATAATTTATGAACTAATCTACCTACGATTCTGTAGGTCTTGTATTACGTGTTGTATTTGGAAGGTATTCAAAGTAATAGGAACCCGTGTAAGATTTAATTCCACCTAAGCAAAGGGATGTGTTTGTAAAACAATTAATTATCTGCAGGATGATACTCGTCTCACTTCTTCATACCAGAGTTTGTACCGTGCATCAAAACAGAAACTCCATCTTTAGTGAGTGGTGGAGATTTGAATGTGGTAAGTATCTTATTGGGTTTATATTTGTTGCGTCTTATCGGGTTTTCTCACAAATGCTATTTAGGGATTACGAAATTGTGTATTCAGACCGTGCTGATGATAAATACAAGCTGTCTGCTGTATGGTTGTGTATGGAGTGGAGAGCAGAAGACGTCTAGGTGGATGGTAAAACATTATATTGTCCGAGAAGTGCTGGACTCAAACACAGGACCTCCCTCTATATTTGACGTTGCTCTATTCACTGAGTTAAGGTATGATGGATGTTATTTAACTGCTTAGGCTTTCACGGCCGGTGTTCATCACTAGATCTTAATTCTCGTGACTGAGGATTACATTATGTAAAGCCGGCATACCCTTAGCACAATCAGTTTGTATTAGTTGCCTGATGTGGACTTTGTATTTTTGTATGAAGAAGTTACAGTATTGTAATGGTCTAGGTATACCTACAATTTCGGGGTCGACTAAATTACTGTATTCTAAAAATGCGAGTGGTCCGGAGTCCCGTCATGAGGGAATTGGAGGGCAGATGGTTTTGACTGTCTCCACAATTGTCTTGAATGGTCTTCCTTGGCTTGTCACTTAAACTCCAGTAAATTTCCAGAATGCAGTGACCACCCTCTTTCCTAATCTAGAATATTCTAAGTTTATGCACTTGGCGGTAAGCATTAAGGTACTGTACCCTTATATCTGGATGATCCACCAATTTCCTCCGGCTGGAAATAATCTGGGATTGTAGCATCTTAACGCCCCGGCTAAAAACGACATGGTGCCACTTGGCGAAAACACTCAGAATAAGGGACAGGTATTTTCTCAAATGGAATGTGCTGCAGTATCCAACTACGGAACAGTAGAGTCATCTTACTACTTAGGATTTAAAAAAAAACTCTATAAAAATCTCGGGCGTAAGGATACGGATTAGGTCCCTCGGGAACTTCCACCCTACAGCACATTCCTCTACCATCCAACTACAAGTATAATGCCAGTTTCCTATAAAACAATCAGGAAATCGTCAACACGAATCCGTCTATTTATTTAAAAAAAACCAATACACATCTCGTGTCACCGAGCTTTTATTAAATGCTCTCGAAAATAAACCATGAAATAAAATATATGACTAAGCGTCATTAATCCATATACAAGTACAAATTGTTTCGCTAAGAAACCGTAAAAATTGTTACGTGTAAGCTTAAATAAGCTTCAATACAGCGAACAACTGCTGTACCCTAGGTGACGGGAGTTTATAACAAGAAAAATGTTATAAGTTAAAAATTTAAATAATCCCAAAAATAAATGACGTTACCCATGACGTAGATCTCCGTCATTACAAATACTAATCATTACTCTATACAATTCATCTCCCGCACCCTAATATTAATATTTCTTCCTCTACGAGGCGCAAAATCTCTACACAAAGTTTTTAGGTTTAAATTTAAAATATAAAACACTCCTAAATCTATTGACGAATTTATCTGAAATACATTTAATATAACATTCTATACAATGAAAACAATCACGTCGTAGTTCGTCAATTACTTACTTAGAAATAAAATATTTACAACACGTTCGTTCCTTTCTCCCGACAATACAACATGTAATTGTCCTTCCACATTACTTCTAAATCTCAACGGGCTTCAGAAAAATATTACTTCACTCTACTAAGTCTTATTCGTTTTTTACGTCTGGGATTCCATAATCCATACTATTAAGTAGAGACTAGTTCAAAAACCTCCTACAACTTATCTGTTCATGTAATAAAAATACTTAATAAAAATACACATTTCCACTCGTTGAATAATTCCCATAAATGACAAAACATTAGGATAAGTACCATTTAATAGATCTCAGTTTACTCTCAGCTTCAACAAAGATCCATTAAACCCTATAATTTCTATCAGATTTAACTTCATCCAGGATCCGCTGTCCTGTGAATTTCAAGGAGTTTCAACTCTATTGAGACTATTTCAATAACATCCACAATTACTAAACTTCCGTAACAATTCTCTTATAACTTCTTACTTTCATGAAATACATGCGTCTGTCCCTACAGACATTTCCTCAAAAATAGATCAATGGCTATACACTAGCTCATTGTCTCAAAACAAATACCTCCGTCTACAACGGGAATAATAAATCTCTTCCATCGAGATACTTCGCAAACTTCCATAACATTTCTTTTTCTACACTTTCCAATAATAAACTCTTCTTTCAGTCATCACAATCTTAATGAACATATAATAATAATTCTGGTTCTCTCCCTGCCTCAATTTAATAGGTAATGCGATAAAATGATAATATTTAAATAAAATCTTATTTCTTTACTTCACTCACTTTTCTCAAAATTCTTTCAACAAGCTGTAACATTTCTTCCATTTCATCATTACGTTATTTCTTACTTCAAAATATGCTCTCGTTCGCATATGTTAATTCCACATTATAATACTTCACAAATTCTTTCTTTACTGTCTGTTCAACAAATTCTAATACTTTCAAAAAAAAACATTAATTACAAACTTTCTTCACTAAATTCTTTTCATTATTTCTCAGTTCGTGACTTTCTCTAGATCTCTACAATAGATCTTTCGTAATTACATTCTTTGACATATACTTCCTTTCACATACTTGGAAACCATTTCCATTATTACATTTATTGATAAAACATAGATATCGTTCGTTTTAATACACGTTTGAACTTTACAATAACAATTCTGAACCAACTATAAAATCCTGAGCTAAAGTATAAAATCTGAATTAAACTATAAAATCTCCCTTCAAATTTCGAATATCGCAAATTTCGAAAATCGAAATGAAAAATCCCTAAAATTCCGAAGTCGTCGAAAAATACTATCAAACATCCGCATGATGTTTTTACAAATATAACATTGAAAACTGCAATAAAATAATAAACAATATAGAAAAATGGCATTCAACAATAGTTGTCGGATATTCAAGATCTACAATTCTACATAGTGGGATATTTAACGTTGGTCCTTGGACTACCTTGTGCTGGGTTATAGTTGACATGAAGTGGACTCCCTTTGGTTACCCATTAGAAACGGAATGTTTCTAGCGGCTTAAGACTGCGTGGTGGTCAGCATTCTTGTCAAAATCTCCCTCCGAATATCTCGTGCGGTCAGGTACTGGGATTCGAACTCGATCATCATCGTGCTGTCTCCTCCTTCCGCCGATGACTCTTCTGATTGAGATGGGATAGCCCTTTCTCTCTTCGGCACCGGGTAATTCCCTGGTCACCCTCGTACATGAATAACTTGCAGTCTTCTTCCCCCATAGTTCCCTGTAGATCGTCATTTGAGATGGTAAAATGACTGATGATTGTAGACTTTCTATTACGGGAGAGATGAGATGTTAATCTCCCCCGAGATGTTGATATTAAGTCATTTCGGATGTTCTTGATGCCATCATAGCGTTGTTCCCATAATTGTTTAAGCGTTCATCACGACGCCTGTAGAATCTTCATGAAATTCCTCCCTCAACTTTTGAATTTTTATCATCTTGAAGCTGTAGCTTTGTCGTATAAATTTAATATTGGTTCCTCCCTGAATATCTATGTTAATATTACATGCACATTACTGAGTGCCTTCGATGAATAATTCTATCTCTTTCGTTCAACTTGGAGACTAGTTCGTTGTAACGTCCTTCTACTTCGAAGTCGTGGTTGATAAGAGCCTCGCTTCCTCTCGTCTTTTCTCCGCGTCTCTTTTCCAAATACCGCGTCCTTTTCAATCCATGGCTCTGATTGGTTGCTTATATTAATTGATCAAACTCTTCATTAATAACTTGGGGATCACGAAAGAAGCCTCCCAGAAGAATGCAATAATTACATGCATTCGGGCGTCCCCTGGGCAACGGTAAAAAACACTGTAAAATTTACCGGCTGATTCTTTCAATACTAAGGTGCTGCTACACAGCAACAAGTATGCAAGAGAACTTACCAATGATAAGTCCTTTTCAGGACCAACCATGCACAGAACACTCATCAATTCCTATTGGTAACAGCTTACGAATATGTCACTTGAACATTGAATCGATTTCATCTGCTAAGAGTCAATACCTCTCACGTCTGATGCTGCAGAATGAAGTAGATGTTATTGCAATACAGGAGACTCACACCAAGGATGATGCTGATCTTTACAGAAGAGGTAGAATTTACGGATACGTTCTGGTTGGGGCCGTAAATGATGAACAGTATGGCATTGCAACATATGTCAGATCCCATCTCACTGACTACAAACTAACTTACCAAGACAGAACGACAGATATTTTTGTTTTGGCTGTAGAAGTTGCCGGCACCACGGTTGCATATATTTACAAACCACCGCAAGTTAGCTGGCCAAATCCACCTGTAAGATCCTTCAGTCATCCAGTTGTGTATGTTGGTGATTTCAACAGCCACAGTCATGTCTGGGGATATCAGAATGAAGACCAAAATGGAGCTATTCTAAATGAATGGATGGATATGCACGATCTCCAGCTTGTGTACAATGCTAAAGATCCAGGAACGTTCCGATCTGGCAGATGGTTAAAAGATTATTCTCCTGATTTGTGCATCTCATCTAGATCTGGAAATAACGAAATGACACAACGAAAAGTCATCAAGTCTTTCCCACCCAGCCAGCATAGGCCAGTCATAATTCATTTTGGTACTGAAATTCCGTTAGTCACCTCCATACCTCAACCTCGATGGAATTTTCAACTTGCAAACTGGGAACTATTTCAGAAAGGTCTAGATAATACCGTTCCATGGATTCCTCCAGTCCCATCCAATTATGAACGATTTTTGGGCGTGATTAAAACAAATGTCAGAAAATATATCCCACGTGGTTTTCGGAAGGAGTACATTCCTGGATGGTCCCAAGAATGCGATGAGTTATACGCCAAATATCAAGAATCTCATGACAAGGTAACAACTGATGACCTATTGAGAGCTCTGAACAAGAACAGAAGAGAAAAATGGCATAAAACAACGGCAGGACTCAACTTCACAAATTCTAGTCGGAAAGCCTGGAATCTTATTAGAAAACTTGGTACAGATCCCAGGTTGTCAAGTACAGTTACTCATATGAATGCTAATGCTGTTGCATCCAGACTGATGAATATTTCAAAAACTAAAATAGACAAAGGACACGAACTGTGAATAATGAACTGTATATAAAGAAGTCCCAACTAAAACCACACCCAGACTACTCACGTGATTTCTGCATTGAGGAACTTGATAAAGCCTTGAGTATGCTAAAGGTAAACAAAGCTGCTGGCTTTGATGGCATATATCCAGAGTTTCTTAAAACCATCGGACCAAAAACAAAGTTGTGGCTTATTGAATTTTTCAATGAGATTCTGAAAACTGGAAAATTACCAAAGCTGTTCAAACAGGCTAAGATAATTGCTATCCTGAAACCGGGAAAAGACGGATCTGATGCTTCTCACTATCGACCGATATCACTACTCAGCATGACCTATAAGCTACTAGAAAGGCTAATTTTAAATCGCATTCAAGAGGCCGTTGATCAAATCATCCCCATCGAACAAGGTGGCTTTAGGAAACAACGGAGTTGCTGCGACCAGGTCCTAACATTGACAACTATAGTAGAAGCTGGATTTCAACGAGGTCTACAATCAGCTGCGGTTTTTGTGGATCTCACAGCAGCTTACGACACTGTGTGGAGGGAGGGCTTGATGTCCAAGTTTATTGAAATCATCCCATGTCAAAAGTTGGCACTTTTTATGAACAACATGCTCTCTGATAGGCGTTTTAGGGTGTTCCTGATGTGCAACTCCACAAGCATTAAACAATGGCCTACCTCAGGGATCAGTTTTGATCCCTATTTTGTTTATTCTATATATTCATGACATGCCTCACACAGATTCCTTGAAAATCCAGTATGCAGACGACCTAGCATTAATTATCCAAAATAAAGACCTTATTAACTGTGAGCATACCCTAACTAGTGATCTGACGAAACTGAGTGATTACTTCCATAAATGGAGACTTCAACCCAACCCGAACAAGGCTGAGGTTACTGCATTCCATCTAAATAATAAAGAAGCCCAAAGGAAGCTGCATGTTACTTTTGACGGAATCGAAGTACCCCATAACTACAATCCAATATATCTTGGAGTCACTCTGGATCGGTCCTTGGCATTCAAACAACAGTGCATCAAGTTATCGAAGAAACTTGGCTCGAGAGTGAATCTACTTCGCAAGATTGCCGGAAGCAGCTGGGGTGCAGACGCTAATACTCTACGTTCTGCTGCACTCGCTCTCGTGTATTCTGCTGGTGAATACTGTGCCCCTGTATGGGAAAACAGTGCTCATACCACCAAGATTGATGTGCAACTCAATGAGGCCATGAGAGTCATCACTGGTACTGTTAGATCTACTCCCACACAATGGCTACCACTCCTAGCTAATATCGCTCCGCAAGATCTAAGGAGGAAAGCAACTAAGGTAAGCTTGCTCAAGAAGACCACTTCTGATAAGAACTCTCTGTTGTATGTTGCCCTGCAAGATCCACCAACCACACGTCTGAAATCACGCAAGCCACACTGGGTTGATTTAGAAGGTGTCAATTCTTTCAACATGACCTCCAAGTGGAACGAGCATCCACCCAACAATGCTCACCTGGTTAAAGATCCTACAAAGAAGGTTGAGGGATTCCAACTTCCACGCCAAACCTGGTCGAAGCTGAACCGCATTAGAACAGGTCAAGGAAGGTGTGGTCACACTTTGATGAAATGGGGTTTCCGTACATCTGCTGCCTGTGACTGTGGAGTGGAGGACCAAACTATAAAACACATTGTTCAGGAGTGCCCACTCCGTGCATTTGATGGTGGTCTGTAGACTCTACACCAAGTGACACCAAGTGCTCTGGAATGGTTGTCAAATTTGGACATTTCAATTTAAATAATTGTAAACTTTTGTGTACTTGTACAACCATACGATATATATATATATATATATATATATTAATAACTTAAGAACTCGGCTATAATTATATTCAATCGTTCTTAATTATCATTTAACACTCTTCATGATGGTTTAATGTAGTAACTTTGTCCTAGTAATTATATATGTTAATTACTCTGTTGGTGTTAATTTTAATAGGCGGCTTCCCATTGGTCATGGTCGCGTGTCGGTCTCGCGTCGGCTCCCTCTTTTTTCTCTTGCCACACGCTTAGTTCCTCTCCCCATTCTTTTTCACTCGGGCGTCCTCGTGACTGCTCGGGTTCTTAGTCATCCAAGCGAAGCTTGTTCCGAGCCACCTTTCGACTACTAATTTGCTATTGGCCGGCCGAATTAACTCAGTTAATTCACTCTCTAACCAAACCAGTTTTGTGTTCGCTTCCAGCATCGATAAATTTTAACATGGGCTAAATTAGAAATCTTTCCACTACTTGTATAATTTTCTGTCTCGTCTCCCCAAACGCGTACAGTACCGTAACAAAATACCTGCGGATATGAAATAAAATTAGGAGATTATTCTATAACCACTTTAAGAAACTAATAGTAAGTACATGAATCCATAACGACGGCGTAAATGCAATACCTCGTAAGCTATTCTCTTCCTTATAGCAAGTCGTGAACGCCAGATGTCCACGGAAATGTGTTTTTGCCAAATGTATTTGAAGTTAAAATACACTGAAAACACTTAAACTGAAATATCGCTGTTTGTATTCAATGTTTGTTAAGCTTGCGCACTTGTTGATCGACTCGCCCTCCACTATTGTAGAGCTAACCAGGGTGTCTACTGGAAGTATGAAGTAAAACTTAGTTACATTTGAGTTACCTTTAGCTATTTTTAGGTACCTCTTATTTCACGAAGTTTCTGCGATTTACACGCTGATTTAATTCCTATTTCTGCCATGGAGAAGTTCAGCCCTGGTATGAGGAGATGCAGCTGATAAAGTGTAAGCAAAGCAATGCTGTGGCAAGTAACATCTCCTTTATTCACAACGAGTATGCAGCAGTACATTAGCAAGGAGTTGGCAAGCAGTGACGTAAACCAACAAATACTGAACAGACTGAATATTGATCATAGACCTGCATATTTTATTCAATAACAGATTGCCAAAGAAAATGTTATTACTCTTCTTCCAACATATGCAGTGTGTAAATCTGGATCAATGTTTCTCTCACAACAGACTTAGTTTACATTCTATGAACCAATAACTAGTAAGGAAAGCCCTTGTTGATCAAATTATGTTTTCATTGAGGCAGATAAAAATGAAACCACACTGCAAGAAAACATTAACACACTCAATATGATTTCACTGGATTATTTTAGTTCAGGTATTGTGTCCAACATCATTTTTATAGTGGTTGAACCAGTGAACTTACAGTACGTGCTAAAATTTCTCAGTTAACTACTGTCCACAACACATGGTAGTAACAATAAAATTATATTTACATGTATAATTAAACATCTTAATTTACCTATCTGTTAAATCTAGACTGCCCAATGGTGTATCCGATGGGAAGGTTAAGCTATATTTCAGTACATCACAATCGGAGATATTACAGTAAAAGGAGGGAAAATTGTATTTATCCAGAGTAAACAATAACATCCTAATAAATATGCTATAGAATTCCGCTCTTTAAAAACTACCATAATTTAACATTCCTTTCAATACTCATTTTCTCAAAAACATAAAGATAGTACTGAAGCCTTAGGACAAAATAATGCTTTAAAAATATATCACACTTAACTAGAAATTAAACAAAGAGTCACTGATTTATAACAACAATCATATACAGTAAGTGTCTGCAATGAATCCGGACCCCGGAGTATTAGGAACAGAATACCAATACTGACTAACTAGCCTTAGTAGGCACCCATCACTCATACACTTGTTTAATTACCAGTAGCAAAAAGGGATAAAAACCTTCATGCAAAAATCTGCTGCAACGTTTCTTTCACTGTTGCTACAGAGAAAATGAAAGATCTATACCCCTCTTGTGTGTTCTTACACCGCATTTGTCTGGAGAATAATGGGTGTCATTTCCAAAGAAGTTAACAGTATAAAGATAGATCACAGTAACCGGTTGTCAAGTAGAGGGGGCTTGTAGCCACTAAGTACCAATGTAAAGTTTTGAAGTCTTATTTTCAGTGTTGCCTAAACAAACTGTTAGTTGTAGCTCTTCAGAGGGAGACAGCGATACGCTCGTCCGTTTAATTTTGATGTAACAGTAGTAATTCTTATAATTAAAAACACTATCCGATGGAGGCAGTAATAATCAGTAAAAATACTGTAATAAAGTAACAAGCGGCCACCACATTGACAAAAGACGAGAAGATGGGAATCCCCACCACACGCAGACTCATGTTAATAGCATGACTATGATGTGTTTGAGTCAAGCTGACCCACAGTGAAAGTAAGATAAAACCAGGGCGAATAATGTAATAAGTGGTGGAACTTCCATATGACTCAATGGTTAAGATGAAGTAGTTCCAAATTTCAACACCACCCGCCGCGCCGAGCGCGTCGTCTCAGCAGATGACGGCAGTCAATCAGTGATACATCACCGCGCGCAAATTGTACTTACAATACCAATACGTTTTAACTGCGGAATTAAATCATGACCCTGCTGAGATACATTTTGGACTTAAACGAGGTTTAAGCAGTGACGATCATTGTTCGTCTACCGTCTTCTTTCACCTCCATTTGCTTCAGTATGAATACACAGGATCGGAACATTAACGTGCAACGACTGCATTAGTAGGAACGTTTTTCAAACGGACAGGTCGAGGTAGAGCTCGCCATTGCTTCTGCGTACTGGCCCAAGCTCTTCTTCTCCATTTTTAACTGGATCTCCCTTGGGCAACTCTTCCCATAATTGAGAACCTGATAGTATTAGATGATTGATCAGTTTCTCACCTTACTGTCTGTTTTATTTACTAGCTCTTAGTATTCCATAATTTACCTCCCCCTTCACTTGATGATATCCTCTACTTTTCTTAAGGTGAGTGTAGCCCACATTCAATGGTGCTCACTGGGTGGTACCACCAAGAGGCTATCACAAATGTATATTTCCCCATCCCGTTGAAGCATTGCACTAATATTGATTAGATCCTGAATACATATGTGAAGTTAGTTTTAAAATACGCGTGGGTGATCTCTACGGAGAACAGTATGTGGCATACGTAAATGGGCACGTATGAAAGAGAAGGGTCGGTGGGTTCTCATATCCTCTCATACCAAGTGCACTGCTACAATCACATTCCCCAGTATGTTTTGTAGCCCTCTAAGTATGTACATAGGCTGCCGAGGGAATGGTTAAAGTAGTGAAATGGGTTGGAGAGGACATGAGAACGTGTAAGCCCTTTCACATGGGTAGCTCCATGTCTGTTTTGTGTTTCTTCATCCTCTCTATGGATGTTTTTTGTGACTTGGGGGATAAAATACCGTCACTTCTTTGAGGCATGACCAACATGAGTGAATACTTTCATCAAATCCAGATGATTCACATTGATGATGTTCCCTGTACACCTTCTTGAGCTTATGGCTGGTGACTGTAAGGTGGGCCCACTCCTCTTTCCCTTTTTGATCTACATTTCATGATATTAATGTGCCCAATTTAATCATTGTAAAATCAGCGTGATTAATATTCTGTTCCCTCCCTAAATCTGTCACAGTGTTATATTGGATCTTATATTTCAGGACCAGTGCACATACATTGGGTATTAATTTCTCCATTATTGTCTGCGTGTATCTTCAACCTTGAGTTAGGAAACTCATGCTAGTGATCATCTAGATCAGATGAACAAACCGGCGGCCATGATTAAATAGTTTCCTAACTGATAGCAAGAATATTTCATTCTATTAGGTAATATTGGAGCAGGGAGGAAAGAAGTCAATTATTGATAAGATCTTTAGTACCCTGTGAGAGATAAAGGTTGACTTTATTAAATTCTTTTCTTAATCTCGAGAAGAACACCCCTGCTATTCCATCACCTTCACAAGGACCGTTGTAGACTGAATATGAATTACAGCATTTCGATCTGCCTGGCAGAAAGAATGTATATCAAGATCCCGGAAAACATACCTGCTTTCTAACGGATGTGAAATGGAGTAATTCTGTTCCAAATGAAGGAGTGTAAGAGATATAGCTGAGTATGATAGCAAGAAACCATCTCTAGTCCAAAGGAATGATACAGCATAAAAGGGGATAGAGGTAGTGTTTTGTGCTTTTGACAAAGTTAAAGCCTATATGGCAGAGAAATTGTTATTGACGGACTATGGCTCCCATCAGTGCCCACAAAATGTGTCTGGAAGCTAATCAAATCCTTTAAGGTGATCCCTACTTTCAACTTACTTTATGGCTCTTCATTTCCAGTGTCTAACCATCGTGGTATTTTTTCTCTTCAATCGCTTTGCTATCCCTAAGTCCTCTGATAACAATGAATGGTCCTGTTACCTCGCCTGGGATTCTACATTCCCTGTTTATTAATTTTATTGAAGGGTGATGCTCAATTGACATTCTCAGTGGGGCAACTTGGTTGTACCTAATGGCAGAGGGTGTTTCACCAATCCTGATAGATATTTATTTGAAATTACGAAGTACAATGACTTAAATACTGTTATATAACGAATTGATACCATTGTTACATTTCGAGAACAGTTTTCGGTACCCTACAAGCATGTTTTATTTTCGTTTAATAGAAGAGTTATGACCCTGATCATATTATTTTAAAGAGCCTTTCAATTTTAAATCTAAAAATTTAAAAATTACATTTCACAAATAAATTTTACCCTACACTATTCTCGTAACGTCCACTAAAATCATACAAATTCGCAGAGAATGCAAGCCAATGAATTGCAGGAAATTAATCCCTATGCACGTTATTTGCTCAGAATATTTAATCACATTGCTCCTATCACGCACTTAAACAAACAAAAAGTTATGGTGGTACAAATTCCAACTTTTAAATAATTTAAAAACCAAGCTAGCTACCATTCGCTACAAACTATCTTGCCTAGTTCTTGTATTTGTATTTAGAAATTATTCAAAGTAATTGGAAACCTGTGTTAGATTTAATTCCACCTATGTAAAGGAACGTGTTCGTGACAAAAGTAATTGTCTGCAGGATGATACTGATCTCACTGAGGATATTAAGATAGAAGAATACTCCATACCAGAGATTGTTCCGTGCAAAACAGAAGTACCATCTATAGTAAGAGGTGGAGATTTGAAAGAGGTAAGCATCTTTTTGGGTTACTATTATCTGCATCTTATAAAGGACATGACCTGATCGCCATCGTTTTGTGGCAAATGCTATTTAGGGATTACAAATTTGTGTATTCAGACCATACTTATGCCAAATACAAGCTGTCTGCTGTAAGGCTGTGTATGGACTAGAAAGCAGAAGACGTGTAGTTGGATGGTAAAGCATTATATTGTCCGAGTTGTGCTAGACTAAACACAGGACCTCCCTCTATATTTGCTGTTGCCTTATTCACTGAGTTATTGTACGATAGACCTTATATAACAGCTTAGGCTTTCACGGCTGGCGTTCATCACTAGATCTTATTTCTCATAATTATGTGAAAAGTTCATCATGTAATTAAGTTAGTGTACCATACCAACTGTCGAGCTCAATGGAAGACTGGGGCGAAACTCGGGCAAATTGTTTTTGAGCTGGCTGGACTATTTTGTTATATTTTGTTAAAATATATTAGCTCAAATGGACAAAACTAACATCATGTTTTCTTTCGATGTGTAATTTTGAGGTTATATTGTTTTGCGAAAGGGAGTTTGATTATCGTGGTACATTGGCATTGCTCGTGGCGTCAATACTACAAGTATTTTGAGTCGTGCAGTGGCCTTCTCAGTATGTACTAGGCACGCGTCTTGGTGAGGTGTACCATACCATCTAAGGAGCCCAATGGTACACTGGGGCGAAACACTGGCAATTTGTTTTTGTGTTAACCGGACCATTTTATCATATTTTGATAAAACATCTTGTAATGTTGGCATATCCTTAGCACAATCAAGTTGTATTAGTTACCTGATGATTACTTTGTATTTTGTATGAAGAAATTAACGTATTGTAACGGTATAGGTATACACCTTATTCCGGGGTCGACTAAATGACTGTATTCTAAAAAGGGGAGTGGTCTGGAGTCCCGTCATGAGGGAATTCGAGGGGAGATGGTTTTGACTGTCTCCACAATTGTCTCGAATGGTCTTACTTGGTTTGTCACTTTAACTCCCCTTAGGGGCAGATGACATCGTAGTTCCGCCCCTTATAACAACAATAACTAACAAAATACCTGAAGATATGAAATAGGAGTAAGATATTATCCTATAACCAGATTAAGAAACTAATAGTAAGTACATGAATCTAATCGACAAAGGACATGCAATACCTCGTAAGCTATTCTCTTCCTGATAGCAAGTCGCGAACGCCTAGAGGTCCACAGAAATATATTTTTGCCAAATGATGTATTTGAAGTTGAAGTAGCTATGCCCAAGCCGAGGATTTTGATCTTTAGTTATAAGGTTCAGCGGGAGTTTATGTCTACTTCAAATTGGGAGTTTTGTGCCAGACATAAGGAAAAAAAGGGATACGAGCACAGTGAATTCGTTAATGGTTGCCGGTGATATGTATCAGCTTTACATTCATTTGTATGTAATCATTGGGAAATCCTTATTCTGATTTTTCTCATGTTTTACAGTTAAATGAGCTGTGTGTGTGAATGAGTCCTTACGGGCCAATAGTTTTTACAGCTGGATGCCAGCCCGCCAGCTGTATAGAGAAATGTGTGAGAGAATATTAAATATGTATAGATATGTAGTTAACCATATCTGAAACAAATGGTCCTTACTAGCAACATTTAATGAAATCTAAATTGTATTAAATAAAACCACCAATGGTCAATACATTTATTATTATTAGTTATTCAATGTACTAGGACTAGTTTCAACCACAGTGAGGTCATCATCAGCAAACTAACAAGTTGTCGGAAGATGACTATTGAATAATAAACTTGCGAGTAATTGAAACTATCTTTCAATCTAGAGATGCTCTTAAAATGTTGCAGTTTTGTAATTAGGACTCGCACCACCATAAAATCATGCCCTTCAATGTTATCAAAACAATAATTTTAACGACGTGCATGAATGAGTCGGTGGTATGTCATGTACGGCAGTTCCAGGTGCCTGGACATGATTGCCGACAATAAACAATAAATTCTAACCAACAGGTTCGAACACCGCCCAGGCCAGCCTTAAGAAGGGAACATATTCATTCAGATTGCCTTGTAGAATTAAATTTCACCTTCGTTGACAACTCGGATAAATGGGAAGGTGCTGATTTTCAGAAAAGGATCCAGTTGATGCAGTTAGTAGCAATATGAAGTGGCAATATTTTTGTTATATCGTCTACATCACACTCTCTAATATTTTTTGAAAATGTAATAGTCTTTCTTCTACTTCTTCCTACCAAGTGTTAAGCCAGGTGGCCTGTTACAGTCTCGTTCCATCTCTTCGTTGGTTGACCTTCGTTTCTTCTGCCTCTAGGTTGGTATTTGAGGATTCGTCTGGTGATCCGGCCGGTCTTCTTACGTAGTATATGGTCCTTCCATGCTGATGTTTACTACTGTACGTGTCGATAATTGGTTTTAGTTATAGTTCTTTAAGGTTAATATCAGATCTTTTCCTATCCCATTGTGTGGATCCAGCTATTTTCCTCATGAACCGCATCTGAATTGTCTTCTACAAATATGCGCAGTGATTTATGAAAAAGTTCTTGTAGAATATTGGCATATAATGTATGAGTAATGTATACGTTCATTGAGCTTGGAGAGCCAAGTCATTTGTTTATTATATGTGATTGAAATGAAACAGTTAGGTAAAAATCCCTTACAGTTTAACTGCTGGAAAATGTTGAATTAAATGTTCTTTCTTCGATCTTTAAGTCTATTACTTCCTTTAGAGCACTGTTCCTCACATATTCTATCACAATTAGGTTTAATTATACTATGAAGACTGATGGCTTTCATAAATTTCAGAAGAAGGGATGACTCTTATAATCCAGTAAAATATAATGGAGAATACGAATGTATCCTCAGTCAGTTTTACAAATGATATTACCTTACTTTCCGTGAGCTGTTCTGTTAAGTTACATTATTTGTTATTTATAGAGTAGAAGACAGCAAAGTAATTAATGATTCATTCTTGTCGTTAGGATGTAAAGGAAGAAACCCAAGATGAAGAGAGTGATGCAAGTAGACATCATCTAAATGAGTAAGTGGACAACATAATAAGGAAAAGCTTTCTTTTGTTTTATGGATTCAAACTTCAAAAAATGTATGTGGATAAGGTTAGTTGGCAAAATTGTATATCCTCTTTATATATCTGTCATTGAACATATTTATTTTGTAATTGCGGGTCCAAAGTTTACAACTGTAGGGTATGAGAAGGTAATGGGTAAGTGGAATGTGGATAGGGTAACAAAACGTGTTTTGGACTTCTGGGCTTACATGGGGTTACCTGTAGGAAATTCATTCTCGTATCATAAGGAGTGCTGTTTGCCGATGGATTAAGGTAGAAAGTCTCCAGGATAAGTAACATAGGCAGAAATACAGCGAGTCATGGGAGGAATTTGGCTATAAATTGAAAAAGTTAGGTCAAGCGGCAGGGAAACCTTTCTGAAGTGTTGCAAAGAATCATAGAAATGGAGGAAAGAGAGAAATCAGCAGTATTCTGAATAATTTAGGGAAACTCATTGTAGATATCAAGGAAGCACTGGGAAGATGGCAGGAATACTTTGAAAACATGCTACAAGGACATTCTCGCTCACGCGCTCAGCCAGGGACTGCTCAGTTTCCGGTTACCGCGCGCATATGTACGGCAAAATGCGGTGCTTAAAATCAGTATCATGAACATTTATTCACCATGTTTACAGTATATGTTGAAACATTTTCCCACACGCAGCCAAACATAATCGGCATCTCATTATATAGCTTCCGGTTACTCCGGTTAATTTAGCATTAGTAAGGAAATGACGATGTTTACTTCTTTATTTCATGTTTACTGAACCTGTACGTTTAAATCTCTTAGCCAGTTGTTTTATTGTCCGATTTATAGGAATTGGTCTCCAGGGAAATTTCACTCAAATCATTTGCCTTGTTCCTGCGCACGACTTCCTGCACTTTATGTGCAAATCGTGCAGATATTCACGTAACGAATATTTCACATTGGTCATTACAGCACTATACACAATCACAATAAACCACTATACAATATGATATACAGTACACAGTAGGTGTATATGTCTCCTAATTAGCTCGGAGCTCACACGTGAACTGCAGCAAGAGCGTGGGAATACGGCCGGGGACGGCACGCGCCAACCTGTAACAGCCGGCTATTGGCCGGGGACCGGCGGTCAAGGTCGAGCGGAATCGTCTTTCGAAGCAAAAATAAAGACCCTGTATATGTTAATGGAGATTTATCTGGCAATGTGACAGATTTTTAGATTATGCTGGAGGAGAATGAGGATGGGAACAGGATCATGGTTGGAGAAGTAGAGAGGGTGGCAAATTAACTACAATGTTGCAAAGCGGCAGGGGTTACATTTCAGCCTGAATTGGTAAAGTATAGTGGAAAAGCAGGGCTGAAATGGTTGCATAGGGTAATCGAATTGGCATGTGGTTTAGGAAATATACCCTCTGACTTGACAAAGCTACTATTCGCACCAATTTATAAGCAAGATAACAGGAAAGATTGCTATAATTATAGAGGGTGAAAAATGCTATGAGAGGAATAGACAGTTGTGTTTGTGTATCTAGAGAAGGCGTACAATAGAGCACCCAGTGAGTAGAAGCTCACCATCTTGAGGGAATATGGTATCGAGGGAGGGCTGCCACAGGCAATCAAAAATATTTATGTTGATAATCAGGCTGCAGCGAGAGTTGATGGTAGGATGAATTCTTGGTTCAAAGTTGTTACTGCTACTGTTTGTTATACATGGACCATTTGTTGAAGGGCATAAACTGGCTGGGTGGATTTTAAGGTAAGTAGTCTGAACTATTCGGTTGACCTGGTTTTAATGACGGACTCCGTCGAAAGTTTGCAAGCCAATATGTTTGAACTTGAACAGAAATGTAGGGAGTATGGTATGAAGATCAGAGTTTCAAAGACGAAGGTTTTTTCGATTGGGATGAAATGCAAGAAAATAGAATGCCAGGTGGAAGGAACAAAATGGAGCAGGTGGAATATGTATTAATTTTGAATGAGACCGGAAAGTGGCTTTTACACTTGCATCAGACGTGATCGTTGCTTTTACATACTCTGTTTCATCCTTTGGTTGACATAACCTATTCAAATTAGTAACCATGGTCACTACTCCACCTGAAATATGTGCTAAATTCCGTAAATATGTGTTTTCATTTATTGCGCCTTTAACAACGGCTGCCATGATGCAACCACGCTTGAATCTCGTTCGAGTGTCAACAAGGTGCACTCAACGGAACACACATTGTTGCCAACATGTGGGATAGAAAATAAACTACAGATTATTGGTGCGTGAAAAAAAACATGGATGTATATTTAGCTAACGCGGCCCACAGGCTAAAACCATTGTCAAAATCCATTCGATTGGACAAAATGAAGGTTTGTATTGGATTGTACATAACAATTATTGGTCCAAGCAAAAACCATTGGTCTTGGTAAAAATATTGGGCTAGGAAAAAACTATTGGTTATGATGAAAATTATTGATGCGTGTCTACCCCCACTGTGCCTGACAAAAACAGAGGTGTTTATATTGACTGCGGCCGCGCCACCTAACAATTATTGGTCCAGGCAGAAACCATAGGTCTTTATTAAAGTACTGGACTAGGCAAGAACCATTGGTTCGGATGAAAATTGTTGATGCGTTGATATTCTTGTTTGAAATTGGAAATTGTTAACTCGCAACACGCACAATCCATGTCTAACTTAAGACTGAAACTTGGTGCATTTTCACATTAACTTGACGGAGCTCTTCTTTTTGTGTTACTGGATATGAAATAGTACCGAATGTGGGGGGTTGGCAATACTGTTTTTTACGATAACTCACGCGCATAATGGTGGACACAGCTGGACTCTTATCTACATATGTCGTGATCTAAAAAGGGGACTGGGGATGTCTTATGGTCAGCGGAGGAGTAATCAGTCTTACTACATCATTTCCTGATTTATTTTTCATCATTTGATCAGGTATTTTGGCTAATTTATATACTATAGAAAATGTTATCGTTCGTATCTCATTGAGTGCTACCGAACATTTTAAGTACTTGCGCTATTTATTCTCTCAGGTTGGTAGTATGGTGAAGAGAATAGGGTCAAGCTGTAGAAAAGCCAATGTAGTGACCTCTCAGTTGCGATGTACAACATTCTGTGAGACAGAATTTAGTGTAGAGACGAAACTCTCCCTACATCACTCGGGATTTAGACCGACCTTGCTGTATGGAAGTGAGAGCTAACTGATATGAGAGTAGCAAGAATGATTTCTGGGACAAATAGATGGGAGCAATGGCAGGAAGGAACTCGTAATGAAAAGATAAAGGCAAAGTTAGTAATTAACATTCTAGATGGATCTGTTCGTATGAGCCGACTCAGATGGTGGTGTCATGTGAAGAGATTACCTAAGAGGTTAATGAGTTTTGTTGTAGAGGGTAAGAGAAGCAGAGGTAGACCTAGGAGGTGAAGGTTAGATTCAGTGTTTAATGATTTCAATGTGAGAGGAGTAGTAGCAGAGGAGGCCGCTTTGCTAACTGCTAATGGGGGATCATGGAGGCGACTTGCTTGCAATTAGAGTCTTGCAAACTAGACGTCAAAAGGTAAAACTGCCACAAATTAATATGTTTTTATGAAGGAAAATTCGGTATGAAACATGATAATTGAATTCGTGCATCACTAGTCTCAACTAAAAGCCCCTTGGCCATCAACCATGACTCACTGGTTGCGAGTGGCAATGGTCTAATAATACATTGCATCATTTGGACGGGTGGTGGTGGGGATCAATGTTTAAAGTAGTGGAAAATTGAGGTCACCTTCACCTGTTGACATTCAGTTATGCTACTGAAGGAAGAATTTCGACTCCTCAAAAAAATAGGACAGTGAGTAAAAAAAGGCGATGATAGACTCCATAGGCTCCGAAGGTCTAAACAGAACAAGAGTTCACCAAGCGAGTTAAAGTTATTGTTAAAATGGGTGGAACGGTTAGGTCATCTCTCCCATTGACCAAGGCTGATCGACAGGAAAAATGTAAGAGGAGCCTGGCATAAGTATGTAGACGTTCTGCACAATTCAGGTGAGGCTCCATACTGTGCCTCACAAGTTGATTGTATGTGTGTTACCCTTCTCTTTAGTGAAATTACAATCGAGCAGTAAATATGTCCCACTTTCTGATCTTAAGCCAAGGGTTACTTAAAAGGGGGGGGGGGGGGGGTCATCACAAACATCAGAAACGGGATGTCTAGCATTTTACTGGTCAAAACATAGATTTTAGAAGTGTGATTATCCAGAGGCAGGTTTAGGAACATGAAATGGGGAATACAGCTGATAGCTTGACTCGGGAACTTGACAGTGGGTACAATATAATGAACATTATAGTTAAAGGCTTGTTGTAGTTGAAAATAGAACGAAACCTACGTGCATAAGAGTAGTATAAGTCCAGAAGTCTACCAATCAAACAGATAATAAAGATGTTAAAAACTACTACTAACAAATACAGTAGGTGTAATTCTGCGGCTTGTCAATGTTGTAAAGTAAGATTTAAAAGTTGTGTTAAGAAGCGGAAGAGAATGAAACGTAGCGTCGAAATGTAGAATGGATGAAAGATACGAACAATTGAGCAGGCTGGTAGAATTCTGCACCGATCACAAATAGGGCATAGCTAACACGTGTCTAACAAACACAACAGAACTATAAACACTTGAATGAGACTAGGACGTTTATAAATTGACTTAATTAAGGTCAAGAAGGCAATCCGAAATCTGAATTAGGATATCAAAACGTACTCCTGGGTCAAGATAAATTCTGACTACAATCTTATTGTTATAAACTCGATGGGAAGGACTAATAAATAACTCCAATGCAAAGAATGCGAATTTTTGAAGAAAAAAAATGTTTAGAGGAAATCGTTGTTACAGAAGAAATTAAGTTCAAGTAAGCTTAAGAAAATTGTTCATAGAAAAATGTGCAATGGCTACCTCAAGGTGTATTGGATAGCATAATTGTCATTCCGGAGATGAGGATTTGATTGTTAGCCCTGCCAAGTATTTTAATTCCAGTCCGAGGACTGGACAGGGTGCATTCAGCCTTATGAGGCCAAATTGAGAAGTGGTTGGGTCGTCTTCCTCACCAGCCATCCTCGAACTGATATTTCAGGGTTTACTACTACTACAGGCAGACACGAGAATGGTTTCTAACTTACGGCCACGGCCACCTTCTTCCCAATCCTAGACTAGATTCCAAATGCACTATTTAATACAGACATCACAATACAAAGGTTATCAAAAGAATTCTTAAACATACAAAATATCACCCATGTGCACGGGGCTTAATATCCACGATGAACAAGCTCCTAAAATTGAACTACTGAGATTTCCAAATGTACAAAATTGTTTTTAAGTAGGAATCGTATATGCAGCTTACCGAGAGATTAAGAATTCTTGCGGGTAAAGATGTCTTAAGTGCCCTAATATTAGTGACTGAGGTGAAAACCTCTAATAGACATAGAATAAAAGGAACACTGATTGAAAGAACACATACAGCGTTTGTATAGGGCTAAGTATATCAAGGATAATGAAGTGAAGGAGAGGAAATTGCTGGGCATGAAAGAGTAGATTTATTCTTGGAATCAGAATTGTTGGCCACTAGAAGGCCTACGTTGATATGAACCACCAGACATGGGCTATGTACCGACTGAGTTGCTACGATGCATAGGGGCTGAAGATCTGGTCAGTTAATTACGCTTATTAATACTTTGGATCACTGCATGGTAGCCTACGTCAATGGTTATAAAAGCTTGTCATGAAACAGTATGTCATTCTCTCTGTACTTACGAATGCTAGAGCTGACAGATGGAAAGGTTCTCCTACGATAAGTGTGATGAATCACGCTTCAAAAATTTTATTAGAATGATAAACAAGTGGATGGGATCACAGCCAAGTTATGTAGAGACAAGTTTGTTTATCCAAAATCTTAGGGACAAAGGTATATGTATTACGTATTAGACTGATATTAGAAGGTAGAATATAGATCGAGAATAAAACGTTCGTGACATATTTAGTATAAATAAAGCGGGTAATAATGTTGATTGGAGTTATTGTTTAACAGTTTGAAAAGTATTGGAATAAAATCCATGAATGGGAGTGTGTCTACAACCAGCTGGTATTTATTAGATTCGATAGACATGAGCGAGAGACTGGTATTTAATAAGATATAGTGTGAGACTGCATTTTATCATTGGTACTTTTCAATCTATCCATATGGAAAGGAACGAAGGAAGCGACAAAGAAATATAAACTGGAATTAAAGAATGAAGATAAATTAATTTCGACTCGTCGATTTACTAACGACATTGCCATCTTATCCTCATTTGAACATGTTTCTAAATGGTGTGTACTTGGTGTTGAGGAAATAATTCATAATAAAATCATTGCATTTGAAACAGAATCATTGGAATGCAGCAGGAAAATATTAAGAAAATATTGACATCGATTGGCTGTTGAAACGGTAAGAGATAACTGGTTATTGACTTAAGGTTTCAATTTACTGAATATTTTATACTTCGTCAATAAGGACAAGGGCTGCCATGGTCATATTCTTGGCTTTTCACGCTGAGGGACGTTGGTGACTCCAACTTGAGCACAAAATGGACAAAGCAAATAAAATATAATGATTGGGATGACGTCTATTCAAATGAAATACAGATCTAGGAATTAAAAGTTATTGTCAGGAATGTGGCGCAATACGGATGTGAAACTTGGACTGTTTGTGCTGCTTAAAATAGGGAAATAGAAATATTAGATTGTGGTGTTGTAAGAAAATAGTGAAGATTGAAAAATTAGATACAGTACCTAATACAGAGTATTACGACCAGTGGGGGAGGAAGATGAATATGGCGAGTGGTAATGATTAGATGAGATTGCTTGGTATGGCACATACTTTTTTTTGTCGTGTAGCCTCCTGTGAGGCCGAGTGCAGGTCTTTCTATTCGACGCCCGTGGGCGACCTGCGCGTCGGGATGAGAGATGCAATGGATGAAGATGAATGAAACTGGGCACGTATGTGGAAGGAAGCGGCCGTGGCCTGTCAGAAGTTACTGTCCCAGCATTTGCCTGGTGTTGAAAATGGGAAACCACGGAAAACCATTTCAAGGACAGCCGACGGTGGGGCTCGAACCCACGCGTCTACCGATTCAGCAGAGAGCTTTGCCCCATGACCTAACGCTGCGCTTTAGCCCGCGTAGCCACTACTGTCGGTATGGCACATACTAAGACAACAGGAATAGCAAACTTTTGAGTTCTTTTGGAAGGACGGGTCAGGGACAAGATCTCTAGGGGTCACCAAGATTAGAATATTCTGAACGGATAGCTTCGGATGTAGCATGTGGTAGTTATGCGGAGAGTTATTGATTACCTCAAGAATGAGTGATGTAAAGGACAGCACTAAACCAGTCATATGACTGATGATTCAAACAATAGCAACGATGAATTCCTGTTACTCAACATCACTGTGCGAAAGCTCACCTCAATGTTGCACGAGCGTATACGCATTTACTTAAACAAGTGCATCGATTTGTGCATTAAATGAAGTCCTGTACTTTATTTCATCACTTTAAGAATATTGTGTAGGTTTTGACAAACCTCTGAGATACTTCGTTAACATATCGATTATTAATTTAGAATAACAGTTTACAAACGTTGAATTTGTTGACCTCTAAGTACAGGCCGAGATATTAAGTCGTTGGGTGGATGATTGTTTATTAAATGATCCCAGCTACAGTGCGAGGTTAGACGGGAGCAACGAGGTGGATAAATGTGCGCTATGTGGTGTGGTTAGTCATAAACAGTTAACACTTCCTGTACATTATAAGAATCCACAAATTTCCCGTGACCATTCAATAATTTCAGTATTTCATCTAATCAAGGACCATGTTGACTTTTGGCAAACATCATGAGTCTGTGGAAATGATTAATCTTTTCCATGTGCCCCCAATTTTACGGTATGAAATTATAAAGGAGTTGAATATTTTAATGGCATTGGAACATTCGAGATTTATTGAGCTGGAAATGAGACATAGTGTTAAGAAAGGTGCCAACTCAATGATACAGTCATAGAAAAATACGAGGGAGCTAGACATTCGGGCGAACAGAACAGGATTTTTTTTGTAAAATACACGCGCGCGGTCAGGTACAAAAAAGTGTATGACTTTTGAAACGAGCCGAGGGCGCGCCTGAATTTATAAAGACGTTCTAGAAGTCCACGTGACCCGAATCTGCAATTAATATTTCGGAAATTTAACGAAACTGTAAATCCTTAATTACAATTGTTACAGAAGGAACAGAAGTTATTTAAGTAGAAAATGGCGGAATATTATAAGGATAATTGTCATTGTTTTTGAAATTAATTTAAGTGATCCAGTAGATCGAGAGGAATTAATTAACGAAGTATGAGCGCCATTATATCCCCGCTTTTTGAAAACGACGCTACCGAAATCTCGATGTGGGGGAACGCATGATTATTAACATGTTATTATTTTCTTGACACTTGAAGCGGTCGGCTCTGTCACAGTTTGAATCCCGAGCATAGTGCGGGTGTCAGTATTTTTGACGGCATATGCAGCCGCATCTTCGGCTAAGCACAATATAGGGACGTACTAGCATCACGCAGAGTGCGGTCTTATGTATTTTATAACTACGAGGAAATCTGCTCCATTTAAGAAGTGGTCTTAAAAAAACATTTTTACGATAGTGAAGCATTATCAAGTGAACGAAGTTTATGAACATTTACGAGCTGTATTACTTGTGGTATTCTATTAGAACATAATTTAATTTGCTCTTGAAACATATTCATTGAACTTCGGCAATATTATCAACGAGGGATTATGATTAAAATCCCTAATTTTTGAGCGACGATAGTTCCAACATTTACGAACTATTATTATTCTACGATTTTGCATACTCTTTTGCAAAGCAAGTATTCTACGACGTAAATATTTCAGCGTAGTAATGACAAAATTTCACCAAGATTCTCCATATTCATTTTTGAAAATGAAGTTCTTCACCGTAGCACGAGGAGCAGCATTCGTTATTAATATGGAAATTGAGATGGGTGAGTAAACCTGCAGAAGGAAACGCTACCATGAGGAACATGGAGAACCTGAGAATAACCAGCCGACATTAAGCCAAAATAGTGCCAAATTCACGAGTAACATTAATATCACACTACAAAATTGTGCCGAGAGAGGGGAGTTTCTAGAACATCAGATTAAGTCAGTGCCAAGAAGGAAGGAAGAAGATGTGAGAACTAGGGCAAACCCAGTTCGATTCTAGAACGTGTACCCAGTTCGAGTCCCGAACGAGAATGGAACTGGAGGTCCGAAGACGCAGTTCGAGCTCAGGAGAAGAAGCAGTTCCTATCACTGTTAACCCCAGAGCAACGAACAGTATAGCATCTGATATTTTCTTCAACAGCAGCAGAGATCAACATAAGGTAGAAGTGAACTCCAATTTTGTAGTTTTGCTATAGAAATTAAGAATTTCCTTGAGAAACCATTTATTCGAAATTTTATCGTTCGACTGTTTGTCAATTTTGAATTTTTGGTTTCCACTTTTTCGAATTTGGTTTGGGAGTTATTTAGATTAAAGATTCATGTTAGGATCTTTGGATTAGGATTTTGTCGTATTTTTCGGGCTACAAATATGTTAATGCTGGGGATTTTTACAGCTCGATAGGTTTAATTTTAGAATTTAGTTTAGGAAGTGTTTAAGCTCTTTTAGATGGAGATTTAACCAGGATTGAACCATTTTTATGCTGTGAAATGATTTGGTCTTTCAATCTTACAGGGTTTTTCTTCAGAATCAGGCGATACCAGCTGATTACTGGATATTACGCAGGATTATTTTTTAGATGTGTCAGAGACTCGAGAAAGGTTTTGTTACTTCCATTATAAAATGAATTTTAAAGATGCATTGGTTTTTAAATAAACAATTTAAGCATTGTTGATTGCAATTATGAGATTGCATTGGTTTCTAAAGAGAGAATTTAAGCATCGATTAGCAGGGAGGACAGAAAATGTATTATTATTAATTTATGACGATGAATGTTGTGTATTTTAATTCATTGAAGTACTGCAAGTATGTGAAACATATATTACATGGGGAAGAGATAGTCTGCATATTTTAAATGTTGGAGGAACACATTGTTGTAACTAAGAAGCACGAAAGATGGTATTTTGTTGAGAGAATCGTATTCCAATTGGTCATGTCGACGTTGGGAATATTAATAACTGCAGTAAATAGTTGGAAGATGTTGATTAGAGGATATTCGTGCAAGGTTTAAATGAGAGGTCCTTTTTGGAACCGAGTCTTGTAAGGATCAGTTATTTTACGTATGAGAAAGTTGTATAAGATGAAAGATGCGTTAAGTTATGTTGGGAAGTGACTATAAAAGGTCACGTATCGACGGAAAATGCCCGAATGAAGTAATTCAATTGAAACCAAAATTTATCATTATCTTTATTGCCCTATTTAACCTGAAATTCACAACCGAAGCATGAGCTAGGCTTTATTGAACGTCCTTGATAATCACGAATGAGATATAAGCAAGAGCAGGAGCCAATGGTTGGTAGTTTCTTTTGATAAATTGACAATAGGAGTTATGGTCATGAAAACTCGCATATATATATTGTTATGATGAGGATGTCGTAAGAGTGTTGTAAATAGATGTCAATAATTTAGGTAGATCGACAATAGCATCGGCTGACTATTGTACAATCAGGATATGTGCAAATATATTTTTATTAGAGAGATAACTGAGTTTCTACACTGTATAGATTAAAAGTGAAATATTTTTAGTGTTGATAAACCAAATCTGATTTACGAATTTAATATAGGGTTTTTAAATTATTGTTATGAAATCCGGACAGGAAGTGTAAGTCGAGACGGCTTTGGAAATGCTGATGGCATCTTAGATGTATTTATTGAAATTTTTAGAACAAAGTTCCTTTTTATTTTGAGTTTAAGAATTGTATTGTGTCTTCTTGTACGGTTAGGAGAGCTCTGTTTAAATTGTTGTATCGTCACTAGCTAATGCACTTTGGACACGAGGGGTTCGTTTGTCCGCAGCATATTTTTATAAATTAAGGATTTTGATGTATATTAATTAGTTAGAAGTTGTACTATGTAGGTAATTTTAAGTGCCCAGCACCGTTTTCCACCCTATATATCCCGAGACGCGGAAGTTTCTCACTTTCCTATTAGGATTTGATATTTGACCTAGTAGTGTAGTCCATAGTACAATTGTAGAACTATTCTCCTTTTGTCCTATTTGTCAGGCATTTCTTTCAGTGATTTTTGTAGACGGGGACCATGAAGATTCCGCGATCCTGCTCATCTTGGACACTGGCAAATATTTTCAAATGGGCACACATGTGTACTTTGTTTTGTTTTTAAATATTACGGATTACATATTTATTAAGAAAAGCTACGATTCCGAATACAGTACTCCGACATGGCACACCATTGTATTTGCATGATAGATAAGTAATTTTAAAGTATTCAGACTGAATGAAAAACATTGAATTGAAAATTGCAAACGAGATCAGTAGATTTGCTGGCACGTTTATGATCCTCTTCGGGGCACAATTCTGGCCACCCAGTGTCTCTAAAAGCCACAGTTGTCAAAAGTGAAGTAAAACCAATAACATTATGATGAGTTCCATGTACTTGATAGGGACAGTTTTCCTGGTAGATATATAAATGAAAGTTGTACCGGTTATCATTTTGTTAGTTCTACCTCTAGATCTGAAAACTTTTATTCACCATTCTCAGATAATTGAACTTCATTAAGAGTGCACTGTAATATATTATTACCTATGATTTCAGGCTGATATACCGTGATACTTCGAATACTGCTGTAAGGACGATATCCGCTTTATGCAATACTGGAGGACATAATTCTAGTTCTGGCACTGTGTCTTTAAGAAAATGTACAATCGAAAAGAATTTGAAGATGTATCTGCTAACCCAAAGAGGCGAGAAGCCTTATACATGTAGGATATGTAACTCCGAGTTTGTTTCGTCGAGTTCTTTCAAGAGACATGTGTTGGTCCATAGTAGTGAGAGCCCATACTCATGTAGCACTTGCGAAGCCAAATTTAATCGTAGGGATAGTTTGACGACACACATGTTATTCCGTAAAGGTGAGAAACCATTCATGTGTAGCACTTGTGAGGCCAAATTTAATCGTAAGGATAGTTTGCTGACTCACATGTTAACCCATAGTAGTGAGATGACATTCTCGTGTAACACATGCGAAGCCAATTTTAAGCATAGATGTGCTTTAAAGTCTCTTATGTATATCCGTAGTGGTGAGAAGCCATACTCTTGTAGCACATGCGAAGCCAAATTTAATCAGAAAAGTACTTTGAAGTCTCACATGTATATCCATAGTGGTGAGAAGCCATTCTCGTGTACCATATGCGAAGCCAAATTTAATCAAAAAGGTAAATTGAAGTCTCACATGTATATCCACAGTGGTGAGAGACCATACTCGGTCGATATATCAGCCCCGTGCCACCATACGGCTAATCCATAGCGGCGAGATTCTATAATCTATTAAGATAGTTAGGATTTGGGAATAAATACCATTTTCGTTGTTGGGATAGTCGAATCTATGTTTTGCAACATTAAAATAAATAGTCCTTATTTCTGCTAATGCCTTAATATTATTCAGAAATAATTACCACACATACTAAGGTTTTTACGGTTTTTATGAATTTTGTTTTTAGATGGTGGTGACTGTGAGAGTGTCACTGTAGGTTCGGTGGCGTTTTGTAGAGCTGTTTGTCTTGCACACCATTTGGATCTGACGATGCTCGATTAACGAGTAAAACACACCATCCCTTAGGTTTCTTCTTCTATAGTCTCCAATAATAGGCTATATATAATTCTTAATCCCTTGTAATATATTTCAGTTTTCTTTACTAATTCCGGTATGTGGATGAGGTTTGTGTTGACCAACTGAAAGATACAATATTGGTTTTTAATATGGCAACACTGGTAAATAGTTTCCAAACTATCTTTAATTGTGTGCTCATAAAGGAATTCAGGACAAACACATAAGCATATTCTCCGACATCTCGTAGCATGAAAAACAGAGTTTAATGATTGAAATACGGAAAGCAGATTCCAGATCAATCAGTGTAGGATGTCTTTCTATTGATGGACGTCACTTTATATGTAGATTGTGATTAACAAATACGTTTTTGACTCCAAAAGTACAGGAATTTTATACATTTGTATGAAGGAAATTAAAATTTGAATGTTTATTGGTTTACAGTAGTTGTTGGTGATTTTATGTATACTTTAACTCTTCATCACATTGCCACATGACACGACTTTAATGTACTCAGGACCGCTCACAGTATGCGTTTATATATTAAGATGTGTTAGTCGTGTCAAAAAGGAAGGTGAGCTAGCCTGGATATTTTCGACCAATATCCACCAACTGATGGGCAGTGTATTTAACCCTCATTCATATTTCTATAGGTTCGAAGAAAAGGCAAAAAGAAGGCCGGTTACCTTTACCAACGCTTGCTCAGCAGATAAGAAAAAAATAATTTGGACAAACTATTGCTCATGCTGATATCCCGTCAGAGGTTAGGATAGACACGCATCTTAAATTTATTATTAACAGAAAAGCGCACGAATGTGCATAATATAGATTTACACTAGTAAAACAAACATGTTACAAAAGAGTTAATTGATGTGAAAAACATCACGATCCAGTAATCAATCAGGAAAGTGTGCATTAAAGCATTCATTCATGACCAGTCATTATATTGTGAATTGAATGTTATTTGTGAAATAGAGCAACACTATATGATACTTTGTTCAGTTTAAATGTTAGTCCTTGCCATAATCACAGAGTGATTTCTGGTTATTTTTAGCCTATTTTCAATTTTGAAAAAATAGGCTTATGAGATCACCTTTTGCCCGTGTGTGTGTGCGTGTGTGTGTGTGTGATTCGTGTGTGTGTCCCCCCCCTAATAAAATCTAAACGGCTGGAGCGATTTCAATGAAACTCGGAAAGTTCATAGCACTATTCACGGCGACCTCGACCGTGCCCTTCAAATTTTGTTACGTCTCACCAATGCAAAATGGCGGCTGTGCGAAATATTTCACTAGCATTCAATATCTCCGAAACTATTACCGATATCGCCCTGAAATTGTGTACGGTGATAAAGGGTACTACTAGAAGTTCACCTATGAGACTTTCAAAAACCTGGTGACTACAAAACCAACATGGCGGTCAAGCGAAGTTGAGACTTTTAAATAGACTTTTCTCGCGATTTAACTATCCACACGTAATGATACTTGGTACAGCAAATGTTTATATACATTGTAATGCACTGGAGTCTAATTTAGTTCAATTGTTTACATAACTTCAAAATGGCGGCTGTGCGAAATATTTCACTGACATTCTATATCTCCGAAACTATTACAGATATCACCCTGAAATTTAGTACGGTGATAAAGGGTACTGATACAAGTTTACCTATGTATATTTCATAAACTTGTAAAGTAGAAAATGAACATGGCGACCAAGCGAAGTTGAGACTTTTAAATAGACTTTTCTCACGATTTAACCATCCAAACGTAATAAAACTAGGTACAGCAAGTGTTTATACACATAGTAATGCACTGGAGTCTTATTTAGTTCAATTGTTTACATAACCTCAAAATGGCGGCTGTGCGAAATATTTCACTGACATTCTATATCTCCGAAACTATTACAGATATTACCCTGCAATTTTGTGCGGTGATAAAGGGTACTGGTACAAGTTTATCTATGTATATTTCATAAACTTGTAAAGTAAAAAACGAACATGGCGACCAAGCGAATTTGAAATATTTTAATAGACTTTTCTCGTGATTTAACTCTCTGAGCGCAGTGAAATGTGGTACAGTAAATGATTTTGCAGATTGTAATGCACTGCCATCTAATTTAAATCAATTGTTTACATAACCTCAATATGGCGGCTGTGCAAAATTTTAAAATTAAGTTTTTATTTCTTGTGTCGTAATCATGCGATCGAAGTCAAAGTTTGAATAATGAACCTAGGCAATAATTGTCCTTGAATGGTACATAATTCTATGGCCTATACATATAACAATCCTAAATGGCGAGCTTCCGAAATATTTAGACGGTTCTCAATATCTATGAATCTTTTACAGCAACCAAACTGAATTTTTTTATGTTCACAGAGACTATGAACATATGTTCACCTATAGGACTTTCATTACCCTGGTGAGCACAAATCCAACATGGCGGCGATGCGAAGTATAAATATTTAAATGGACGATTCTCGCGAATTAACTATCCGAGTGCTGTGAAACGTTGCACGTTAAATGCTTAAACAAATGTTGATCCACTGGCATCTAATTTATTTCAATTTTTTGCATAATCACAAGATGGCTGCTGTGCATAATTTTAAAATCTCCTTTTTACTTCTTGTGTTCTAATCATGCGATTGAAGTTTGAATACCACACGTACACAATAATCTTAATGTAATAGTACAAAAATAAAAATCCAACCTGGCGACAATCTGAAATATTTAGACGGTTCTCAATATCTACGAATCTGTTACAGCAATTAAACTGAAATTTTGTATGTTGTTAGAAGAAATTAACATGAGCAGGATATATGAAAATAGGCTGTATAGTTCTTTACGGAACTACTTGTTACATCGTGTGATGTGATACGTGTCACAGAACTGGTCACATAACGAGCACACGCTGAGTTCATTTGGGGCGTGGTAGGACATGTTTTTACATATTTTATGGTGGTACCCATACACTGCTAACTTTATCACCACATGTCTTAGTTTCTGATTGGCGCTGGTCCAGTTCCGGTTGATCATGGCATCCGTGCTGTAAAATTCTAGCGGAATGCCTTCTCTCTTCCCTCTGCTATGTGCGCTTCAGCATTCTTTGTTGATGGAAGCTGTAATTTTGTCCTTATTTCTTCGACGAGGAAGGGTTCCCGTGCTAATTCATATGTTAGGCGGGAGCTCGTGTATTTTGAGATGCCCATTAAGGTTTTCAGGAATTGGGCTTTAACTCTTTCGATGGTGGCCAGATCTCTCTTCGTTAGTCGGTCCCATATCAAGTGGATCCCGTACGTGAGAATTGGTAGGATATTTGTGTCAAACAGATGCACAGCTGTTTTTAAGGATAGCTGCTGTAGATTGATAATGTCGTACATGGCTTTCAAGCAAGCCACTGCTCTGTCTTGGATGTGTAGTCTGAATGTTCCGGTAGTCTGTAAAGTGATCCCAAGGTATTTAACTGCATTTACTATTTCCACTATGTCCTCTTCATATTGCAAGTTGTCGTTTGCTGCTACACGCCCACCTTTCCGAAAAACCATCTGTTGGGTTTTTGTCCAGTTTATTTTCAGACTGTTATTTCCTGCCCATTCTACCAGTGCTGAGAAGGCGTGTTGGAGTTCTTCCTTATTTGGTGATCCTAGGACCACGTCGTCCGCATATATGTAGATCACTGCGTCCTTTGATTTCTCTCGGATTGCTGTTGTTACATCGGCTGTGGCAATATTGAGCAGTATGGGACTGAGGGGGTCACCTTGCAACATTCCATTAGTTTGGGTGATTTCCTTTGTTTTGTATACTGCGTCATCTATGGTGATCTGGTTGTATGCCAGGATAGTTTTTACTAAGATTGTTAAAGGGTTGTGATTTCCGATTATATTTTGAAGTTTCGATGTGAGCTTCCTTCTGTCAATTAGGTCGAAGGCCTTGGTATAGTCTATAAAGACTGCAGAAAACTTTCCCTTTTGGAGTCGTTTTGTTTCCATTATGTCATTTAACAAATTTTGAATTGCGTGCAAGGTCCCTCTTCCTCGTCTAAAGCCGAATTGTTCCTCCGGTATCTTGGAGTCGACTTCGTATACTATCCTGTTGGTTAGAATTCTTGTCAGTAACTTGAAGGTGTTGCTTTCCAGTGCAATTCCTCTGTACGAGTTGGGGTCGTTGGTTTCACCTTTTCCTTTATAGAGAGTGTTAATGGTCGATTTTCTCCATTCTTCGGGTATATTTCCTGTTTCTAGGCATTTGGTAAACAGCTTGGACCATAGTTCTGATAGGTATTGTGCCGATTCCTTTAGATGTTCGTTGAAAAACCCGTCTGGTCCTGCGGCCTTGTTACATTTCGTAACCTTGATTATGTCCAATACCTCTGTTTTACTGATGGGGAGTATTTCTTCATGTTGATCTCTACATTCAATTTCATATGCCGGTTGTTGACCTGTACCGTTAAGGATGAGAGTGAAGTGCGATTCCCATACTCCTATTTCTACGTTGCTAGATCTTGACGATCTTCTTGGTCTGATGGCTATGTATGCATCATTCATTGCTTCTTTGGCGATCCTCTCACCTTCTCTTTCTACGTATTGAAAGCGTTTACGTTTTAGGAGATTCTTGTAATATCTCCGTGTTTCCCCATATACTCTTAGGTCCTCTGGTGTTGACGTGATCCTAGCTATATGAAGCGCCTTTAGTGTAGTTTGCCTTTCTGCATAACATTCCTTATCAAACAACGGTTGAGCTTTCCTTGTAATCTGTTTGTGGGTTATACTTGCTCCTAGTATCTTGTTAATTGTTGTTAGGGCTGAATTTAGGTCGTTTTCCTTGATTGTCTTTTCTGCTTCAGGTACTTTTCCTAGTTGTCGCTGCAGTGCTGCCATGTTAAGGTGTTTGGATATGATGGTCTTGAAGCAATTTGGAACAACTTTCTTTGGAGTTTTGAGTAAGAATTTGGTCTGTATTGGAATGTATTTTCTTAGTGGGGTTACTGGTGAAGTCCATAGACTCTTTTGTTCTAAAATTTCAACATCATTTCCTTTGTGGAACACGAGGTTAATGGTGCTATTGCCATTATGGGCAAAGTAAGTTTTGCGTCTTGGATCATTTACAATTTTGAAATTTTGTTCTGTAAGGATTGTAAGGACAGTTTTACATTTCGCATCGGGTTTGTCTAGTCTACAGTTCATATCTCCTGCTAGTATTATGGTTTCTTCTGGGTTTGCAACTTTCCATAGGGAGAGCGTGAGGAGTTCCATTATTTCCTCTGTATCAGTGTTGGGGCGTACATAAGTGCCTATTATTTGAAAGCCATTCTTTTAGTGTTGGCTATGCAAAATATCTGTACAAATATCTGGTACTTGGTGGGTAGGCTTTCTGGAATAATTGAGCAAGATGTCACGTATAGACAAATGTTTGCAATTATAAACCACGTTGAATCAGTGACCTGTTAGAACGTACCGTCCGTGGATTTGTCTGGAAACCACAGAATCATATTCATACGACTTCCAACGTAGCATTGAAACAAAATCTTCATCTGTGTCTCTAAGTTGATAGTTCCTGGATCAAAATACACCTTTCTTGTTTGGATGAGAAAATATGCCCATTTTAGTTAGTTGATTTGCCTTTAAGTGTTACTTTTGACGTTGAGAAATTCCGTCAACCGAGTCTCTGTATGTTAGTTTTTATCAATAAATTATGATCCCTGCATGTTTCTTGATCACGACACAACTTAAACATTACTACTGTGTGTATATTGAAGCATATACTTAGACTCGGTATGTTTCTTGTTCTAAACATTCCTGAATTTAATAAAACATTACCCAAAACCGGCATCATTCCCGTTCACATCTCAGGTTCACCATTACTATAATGTGCATAACGAATCAATAACCCAGAGACTGTCATACAACTTGGGACCAAGCGTAATGTGTAGTGAATAAAGGGAAGACCTGTTTCGAATCAATGATATTCAATTATAATTACCAAAATAGCAATTCTGAGATCAGATGCGTACCCAGAGGGGGCGTATGAAGCTGCCCCCTGAAATTATATTGTTACAAATATTTGTAAAACCACCAAAAATTGATCGTTAACGATTCGGCGAAAGTGATTTACAATGGCCGCTGATCGATTGCTATTGGCTAGTGTGTGTGAACTAATCACCACGTTGCCAGTTCATTCTGCTACTATGTTGAGTATCAAACTAGAACACGAGATCTTGATTTATCTGATTGCGTTCACATCACTGCCACGTTCATACATTAGAATTAATATAGGCTTGCTGAAACAAAATGGTACCTTAAAAGACATACTCTCATTTCGACTCAGGCTGGTAATTTACCTACAGAGGGTTTCAGAAAGGTTAAACCTAATATTGGACCTGTAGTATGTTGCCCTTTGAGTGCAGGAGTTTCGGATTTGAATTGAAACTACTACTTCCGATTCATGACTTAGACAATTATTAATTTAGCATGACTCCTCGCACAATAATTAGTCTGGCTTAGCACGTTAACCCTTGTAACAGACCTCCTCGTGTCTTAGCGGCTAGCATTCTTGTCTGTTTCCCCACACGACCGGGTTCTATTGCCGGCCCTGAAAATTCTACCTCGTGAGTCAAAACCGAGAAGGGGTTCAATTCCCACCTAAGTTATTCTGGAAGTGGTTTACCGAGTATTTTTCACTTCTACTCCAGAAATGGTTTTAACGTAAGGACATACAAATACACACACTAATACAACTATCACAATACTACAGATTAACACACCCAAATACACGAGGCTATATGACCACGATGTCGCAGTCCATAAATACGCAGCAAACTCTGATAAGTTTGGCAACCCAAACCCTGACTCCACATCTTTAGTAGAAATGTTTCTAGTAATGAAGGCATCAGTTGAATAAAGACAGTTTGGGGATCAAATCATATGTGCAGTGGCGGTGCCAGGGGTGTGCAAAGTGTGCGTCTGCACAGGGCCCCGCAGGGAGGCACGGTAAGATGTAGGCCAGAGAGGCGCGAGACGGTCCCTAGGCTGCACAGGGCCCCACAGGGAGGTACGGTAAGATGTAGGCCATAGAGCCGCGAGACGGTCCCTAGGCTGCACAGGGAGGCACGGTAAGATATAGGCCAGAGAGCCGCGAGACGGTCCCTAGGCTGCACAGGGAGGCACGGTAAGATGTAGGCCAGAGAGGCGCGAGACGGTCCCTAGTATGCACAGGGCCCTGCAGGGAGGCACGGTAAGATGTAGGCCAGAGAGCCGCGAGACGGTCCCTAGGCTGCACAGGGCCCCGCATGGAGGCACGGTAACATGTAGGCCAGAGAGCCGCGAGACGGTCCCTAGGCTGCACTGGGCCCCGCAGGGAGGCACGGTAAGATGTATGCCAGAGAGCCGCGAGACGGTCCCTAGGCTGCACAGGGCCCCGCATGGAGGCACGGTAAGATGTAGGCCAGAGAGCCGCGAGACGGTGCCTAGGCTGCACAGGGCCCCGCAGGGAGGCACGGTAACATGTAGGCCAGAGAGCCGCGAGACGGTCCCTAGGCTACTCAGGGGCCCGCAGGGAGGCACGGTAAGATGTAGGCCAGAGAGCTGCGAGACGGTCCCTAGGCTGCACAGGGCCCTGCAGGGAGGCACGGTAAGATGTAGGCCAGAGAGCCGCGAGACGGTCCCTAGGCTGCACAGGGCCCCGCAGGGAGGCACGGTAAGAGGTAGTCCAGAGAGCCACGAGACGGTCCCTAGGCTGCACAGGGCCCCACAGGGAGTCACGGTAAGATGTAGTCCAGAGAGCCACGAGACGGTCCCTAGGCTGCACAGGGCCCCGCAGGGAGGCACGGTAAGATGTAGTCCAGAGAGCCACGAGACGGTCCCTAGGCTGCACAGGGCCCTGCAGGGAGGCATGGTAAGATGTAGGCCAGAGAGCCGCGAGACGGTCCCTAGGCTGCACAGGGAGGCACGGTAAGATGTAGGCCAGAGAGCCATGAGACGGTCCCTAGGCTGCACAGGGCCCCACAGGGAGGCACGGTAAGATGTAGGCCAGAGAGCCGCGAGACGGTCCCTAGGCTGCACAGGGCTTTGCAGGGAGGCACGGTAAGATGTAGGCCAGAGAGTCGCGAGACGGTCCCTAGGATGCACAGGGCCCTGCAGGAAGGCACGGTAAGATGTGGGCCAGAGAGCCGCGAGACGGTCCCTAGGCTGCACAGGGCCCTGCAGGGAGGCACGGTAAAATGTAGGCCAGAGAGTCGTGAGACGGTCCCTACGTCGCACAGGGCCCTGCAGGGAGGCACGTAAGATGTAGGCCAGAGAGCCGTGAGACGGTCCCTAGGCTGCACAGGGCCCTGCATGGAGGCACGGTAAGATGTAGGCAAGAGAGCTGCGAGACGGTCCCTAGGCTGCACAGGGCCCCGCAGGGAGGCACGGTAAGATGTAGGCCAGAGAGCTGCGAGACGGTCCCTAGGCTGCACAGGGCCCAGCAGGGAGGCACGGTAAGATGTAGGCCAGAGAGCTGCAAGTCGGTCCCTAGGCTGCACAGGGTCCTGCAGGGAGGCATGGTAAGATGTGTGCCAGAGAGCCGCGAGACGGTCCCTAGGCTGCACAGGGCCCTGCAGGGAGGCACGGTAAGATGTAGGCCAGAGAGCCGCCAGATCTTCCCTAGACTGCAATGAACTTGGAGTTGCTCCTTCCGTAGGAGACCAACATGACACTGCATGAATGGATCTGTTTAAAGGATTAATAATATTCCAACTTGTTATGAAGGAGGTGGAATTCTCAAGACTTTGAAGTACAATGAGGAGAAAAATATGAGTGAAATTAATCCATTGCCCTTAAAGTATTTGCCACTATTTCCGGCCACAATTGTGGCTGCCCAGAGAAGTTTCTCAAAAATAAAATTAATTAAATCCTATCTCAGAAGACCATAAACCTAGACAGATTCTCAGCACTCGCAGTCCTGTCCTTAAGAAATTGGCGTCTATATTGAACAATAGAGATTTACTAAAAGACTCGAGTCTGAAAAAGAGAAGAAGAGTTCATTTTTAGCATTCTTTGTTACTGCACGTTCCCCCGGAAGTAAGGCCCTAGTGCTACTGCATATATGATCAATGTGAAATTTGATTCCTAAATATTTCTCCTATCCTTCCTATTATTCTTTGGTACATCATGGAACATACATGCTGAAATTATTAACTTGTAAAATGAGGTCAAAATATTACCTAAAATTTAAATTGTGATAGTAACATAAATGTGTGGAGGTATCTCAAATATTTATAATCAGTTCATGCCTGCATACGAGTACTTTGCTATTATGGAATTAACTGCATTCGTTAGTAGGGGGGTAGTAGGAGTTCCAACGAGTGTCATGGCCGCCGCGTGAGTCTAAGCCGATAACTCCCGAACCAGTGGTCGGATATTCACGAATAAAGTGTTGTTGGACTCGGGCTGACGGGGGCTTTGCTGTGGACCACTCGTTATATTTTTTGAATTTTTTTTTGAAAATTTTCGTTTTCGGAAATAGGTAATAGTTTGAAAACCAAAGATGATAGAACGTTGTGCCATGGCTCAAACGAATGGTCTTTATGCCTTTTATTTTCTATAATGAAACTTTTTTAATTTTTATGTTTTTTTGAAAACACTCGAATTTTGAAAATCCTATATTTTGGAAACTAGGAACTCTACAAAAAAAATTGTTTAACGTAAATCAATGGTCCCTACCCCCTCTACCCCCCAAAATAAATTTTAAGTCTCTAGAATGAAAACCTGTAGTAGTGGGATGGTGGGGGAGCTGCTTCCAAAAGCAAGTGGTGAGCCCCTGCGACCTTGGAATGGAAGGAGCCATGCTAGGAGGGCATGCTTGGATTCGTTTTTTTCGTCTCGTCGTGCTCTTTACGGGAATGTACGTGTTGAAAAGGTGAAATGCTGGAAACACAGTCTTTTTGGGGTAAAAACGTGATTTTAGACTTTTTGCTATATCTCACGAACCAATCATGCTAGAGGCGTGTTCGACAGGTCCAAGGACTCGGGGTGACGTCCTCTTTGCTATGGACCACTCGTTATAATTTTTAATAAAATTGGAAACTCGATTTTGGGGTAAACACGTGTTTTTTTGTGATTTTGCCAATATCTCACGAAGCAATAACGCTAGAGGCATGTACGACAGGTCCAAGGACTCTGGGTGATGTCCTCTTTGCTATGGACCACTCGTTATAATTTTTAATAAAATTGGAAACTCGATTTTGGGGTAAACACGTGTTTTTTATGATTTTTGCCGATATGTCATGAATTAATAACGCTAGAGACGTGTACGAGGTGTCCTAGGACTCGGGCTAACGCCCCCTTTCAAATGTGGTAGATATTTTTTTCCAAAAAATAATTCACAAAGGGCCTAACGCCGTATATGTTGAAAAAAAATTCTTTACCGTTACCTGTTTATAATGTTTATGAAGCGTGGTGGTTGAGAGAGACGATACGGCTGGGTGTGTGTGTTTCAATGAACCTGTCGCTGACCACGGTGGCCGTGTTCAATAGATCAATTGATATTTCGACGGGTCGATGTATGACAGAGCGAGAGTGTGTTTTCCTGATATTTTACCTTTAACGTGTAAACGGTGATGAGAACTTGGTTCTATGGTGGTCGAAGCGAGTACAGAAAACAAACTTACAGGAGGTGAAGATCATTTGAGCTTATTGGAAGGCTCCGGTCTGACTTGACAACAGGTGCAATGGAAAAAATGACCAAGACGCTTGAAGGTGAAATAATCTGACCATCGTGGTGGCAGGGGAGTGTGAAAGGCATGCACACACATTTGTGAAACCACATGTATGCTAAACCAGTGACATCCTGTTTTGCTTCGTACGTGACAAAATGCAAGTTCATGTGAAATTTGATCTTTCACAGGTGTTCGCTTGGGTGTTATCTGTCCACGTGCGCGATAACTGTTAACAAGTCACATCCTGTTTTGCTTTGTACGTGACAAAATGCAAGTTCAGGTGAAATTTGATCCGGTACAGGTGTTCGCCTGGGACGTTAGCTGTGCACGTGCCTGATAAGAGAATGTTCAAAGCATGGGAAAAAAAGATTATACATGCAACGTAGCATATATAAAGACATGTCGTTATCATTTCCACGCTCACTTAGGTGACTACCTTTGAACACACTGCGTTGCATGAAACCCCTGGTCTTGTTTATCAGTTTTGGTGTTGGTGGAAAATACTTAACCTTGTTGTGGGGTAGGTATATATTTATATATTTATTGATTTTTATATAAATACATGCAATTATTTATTGATTAGGTAATTAATGATTTTATTTATTTATTTATTTGTTTGCAGATAACGTGTATAGCCTACCTGTTGTATGAGTGTGTGTGGGAAATATATTAAAGAAAGAGAAAGACAGACCGATAGAAGAGGAAACCATTTCCACACTAGCCCACGAGACGGGAATAGAGCAAAGCATTACACGTCAAGGTGAGATTTGTTTTATATATATATAACCTGTTTGATTTTGTTTTTGTTTATGAAATGCATAAACTATATGGAATGGATATACTTATGGTGGTTTATTTTATTTCTTTTTAGATATTTGGAAAACAAAAGGGTTCACTGCTATTGCAAATTCAGTTGAAAACCAAGTGGCTTTAGAGTGGAATCATTGTCAAGCAGTCTACAGCTGAAAACTCAGGTGAGAGTGTTCTTTCAAAATAATGTATTTTGCCACTGCTACCGATACGTTAATTTGGGAACCCTTAAACAGTTGTTTCAAATCGCGTGTGTGCTCTGGTCGTGTGGTCAATGTTAGAACAAGTTTGATTCCCAAAGAATTTTTACAATCTTGTTTTGAAATTTTTAAAATTGAAATTTGTACAGCGCAAAGGTTGCATACGGCTTTAAAGGTGAATACAGAACTGGTGTGCGATTTCATATATAAAAAGAAGGACGTAGAGCATAAAGAGACATTCTATATTTGCAGTAAAATGCAAGAGCTATTCATAGCCCATAATTTGGAACAGTGGTATGAAACCCACGTGGTGAATGTCTTGCTATCAAAATTTGATAAACTGCAACAAGGATCGAGTGGCCTTGCCTTAGACAAAATTCATCATTTACAAATCAACATTTGTCAATTCAACCCGTTGAATGCTGGGTCTAGCTATATTAAAACACCGCCAGCAATAGCTTCGAAAAATGCTGTGGTCAATATTAAGAATCGTGACAATGATTGCTTTCTGTGGTCTGTGGCTGCCTTTTTGCAGCCGGTACAACATGATGGTTGTTGGCCTGGAAAGTACAAGGCCAAGTTTGATGAATTGAAACATACTTTAAATTTAACTCGAGTGTCGTTCCCTATGGACTTAACCGAGATCCATAGGTTTGAACAAGACAACCAGGACTTTTCGTTCATGGTGTATGGCCTTAATGGTAATGTGATTGTGGGTCCTCTTTATGCCACAAAAGAACCGAAACGACATCACATTCATCTTTTATATTTATCTGTAGGAGAGGTGAATCACTATTGCCTGATTAAAAGCCTGAGTAGATTGCTAAGCAGTCAAGCGTCCAAAGCACATGGTAAAAAACATATTTGTGATCGTTGCTTGCAATATTTTACAACCCCCATGCTCTTAGAACGTCATAGGGTAGATTGTGTTTCTCAGGAAGCGGTGAGACTGATATTGCCACAAGGGGACAAGGCTGTGTTAAAGTTTAAGGACATTCACAAGCGTGACACTGTTCCCTATGTGGTGTATGCAGATTTTGAAGCTCTCACCACACCCATGGCGGGATGTGACCCAGATCCCTCCATGAGCTCAACCACACCCATTCAAAAACATGAACCCTTTGCCATAGGATTTAATGTGGTGTGTGCCCATGACCCCACACAATCCGTTTACAAATACCGCGAGGGGCCAGATTGTGCCAAATGGTTCTTGGATGAACTTGTCAAGTTGGCTGACCATGTACAGGAATTACTGGACCACCCAGTACCCATGAGCCTATCTCCAGAACAACAGCAGCAGTATGAGCATGCCATGACATGCCATATTTGCGAAAAGCCTATTTTAAGTGGAGAGGAAAAAGTCAGAGACCACTCGCATTTTACAGGGGAGTTTCGTGGAGCTGCGCATAGTAAATGCAACTTGAACTTTCCAGCTCCTCGTTTCATCAGTGTCTTTTTCCACAATCTGGCGAATTATGACATTCAGTTTTTGATTCGTGAATTGGGTCATGTCAACAAGGGCTCGTTTACCATTATCCCCCAAAACCATGAGCGTTTTACAGCCCTGACATGGAGGTTGAGCAACTTTAGCATTCGATTTTTGGATTCCTTTAAGTTTATGGCATCCTCGCTAGACAGCCTTGTGAATGGCTTGAATGAGGAGGAATTAAAAAATACTAGAATGCATTTTAATGATCCTAAGCAATTTCAATTGTGCATTCGGAAAGGTATATTCCCGTATGATTTCTGCAACAGCTGGGACGTGTTAAAGCAAAGAAAACTCCCACCACAAGAGAAATTTTACTCGAAACTAACACGCAGTACCGTTTCCGATGAAGACTATGCACATGCATGTCAAGTTTGGCGAGTGTTTGGCATGAAGACGCTAAGTGAATATGCTTTGCATTACCTAAAACTGGATGTATTGCTGCTCACTGATGTGTTTGAAAAATTCCGTAACTTGTGTCAACACATTTACGGTCTTGACCCGGCTCACTATTACACGAGTCCTGGACTCTCGTTTGATGCCGCTTTGAAATACACTCAAGTGGAATTGGATTTACTCACTGACGTAGACATGGTTCTATTTTTTGAAAAGGGCATTCGTGGCGGCTTTGTGTCACTTAACCAACGCCATGCCGAAGCGAACAATGTCTACATGCCTGATTATTCACTAGACAAACCAGAATCATACTTAATGTACTATGACGTGAATAATTTGTACGGTTACGCCATGAGTCAGCCTTTGCCCTATGGGAAGTTTGCTTGGCTGACAGACAAACAAGTGTCAGAATTTGATGTGAACATGGCTAGCCAAGAAACAGGCCGTGGATATGTGCTAGAAGTGGATATTGAATACCCCTCATCCTTGTATGATGAACATGCCGATTTCCCATTCTGCCTTGAGCAAATGGTTCCCCCTGACAGTAAAGTGAAAATTGAAAAACTCATGGGCACACTTTACAACAAAAATCGGTATGTGGTACATATCCAAATGTTGGTGCAATGCCTCGCCCAAGGCTTGGTGTTAAAGAAAATCCACAGGGGTATTTCTTTTGCTCAAGAAGCATGGCTTGAGCCATACATGCGACTCAACACAGAGCACCGACAAATGGCAACACAGCAGTTTGAAATTATTTTTTTAAAATTAATGAACAACTGCATCTATGGCAAGTCTATGGAGAATGTCCGCAAATACCGTGACATTAAATTAGTGAATGTCTGGGAGGGGCGGTGGGGTGCCCGGCGGTACATTGCCAAGCCAAATTTCAAATCGATCAAAATTATCGATGAGGATTTGGCTACTATTGAAATGAGTAAGACCAGCGTGACCATGGATAAGCCCATTTACTTGGGTCAAGTCATTTTAGACTTTTCTAAATCGGTCATGTATCGATTCCACTATGAGTTTGCGAAACGCCATTTTGAGGACGTCTCTCTTTTGTATATGGATACGGACTCATTCATTTACCACATTCGCCACTGCAACCCCTATGACGTCATGAGGCAACATAGTGACTGGTTCGACACCTCTTGCTATAGCGCTGACAACGTGTTTCAGCTGCCCATAAAAAACAAGAAGGAAATGGGCGTTTTAAAAGATGAATGCGGTGATTCCATTATGACGGAATTCGTAGGTTTGGCTTCGAAAATGTATGCTTATCGCACACTCGACTCTAAGGAAGCCAAAAGAGCAAAAGGTGTAGGTAGGGCAGTGGTAAAATCGTTACGTGTAGACGATTACCTAGCGGTTTTACTTACTGGCAAAGCTATGTCTCATACACAGTGCAGGATACAATCCAGCAACCATTATTTGTATCTTGTGGAACAGAGAAAACGCACCCTCGCCTCCATGGATAACAAGCGTGTGTGGGCTGATGACCTGCTCACCAGCCTGCCCTGGGGTTATAATCGCAACGAGGAGGAGGTGTGATTTCATTGTTTAATCGTTTATGGGACATGGCTTTTTGTAACTTGTAGATTTAGAATTTTGTAAATATTGGTTTCTGCAATTGTAAATAGTAGATTTTGTAAAATAGTGACAACCCACTTGGACCTTTTGCTCTTTAAAAGTTCTATGCAACCTTTTTTTTTTTTAATTTTTTGATTGGTAAATAGTGTGATTTTTTTAACGCTGTACAAAGTTGAGTTTTTTTTTGTAAATATGAAATAAGTAAGATTTTTAGTAACTTTAATAACTAGTATTTAATTATTTTTCATAATGTAAATGATAAACTAAAAAGTTCTTTTGGGATGAGTGTGCATGTCGAGAATGTGCTTTTGGGAATAAATAAAGTGGTTGTGTTTGTTCCCAAAGACAGGTGTGAATGTATGAGTGGAGAGAGAAAACTGGTGTGTATGATTGACCAGAGCAAACACGGTGAGGTAGGGTGGGTGGGTGGGGAGGGAGGTAAATGGTCACTTATATACTCATTTTGTTTTAAATAGTTTAGTTTTTTCATTGAAATGTGGCAGTCAATAGACATTTTTTTTGTAAAAACAGTCTTACCTGCAGTAGTCGTAGACCTCGACGTTTCTCCAAACACCCATAAACTCACTGCAGCATCGTCGTGGTCATGCACTTGCATCAACATCATTGTCAAATCTCAACTTTCGACATACACCAAAGGGAAAAATGTGAAAACAGCAAAATGGAAAATCCATGTTTCCATATCACCAAAAACGCAAAACTTAAAACGGACATTTTTAAAAACTGGAAATGGGCATGTGTGAAATTTGAAAATTCAAAAACTTCAAACAGACATTGTTTAAAATGTGTCATCAACAAACTGGAAAAATCCATCTCATCAAAATCGCAAAACTTGAAACGAACATTTTTAAAATCTGTAAATTGCAAAATGACAAATGGCAGTGTGTGGAATTCATCATGTGTGAAATGTGTAAAATGAAAAAATCAGCCATCAACATCACGATTTTTAAAAATAATAAAAACACAAATCATCGTGCTCTGGTATACCTTTGTTTTTTATTTCATAGTGAATTGACAAAAGAAAAATAGAATACAAACAAATCCCAATTCCTCACTCCTCAATGTTTATGTCCATGCATCATCAACTTTCCTTTCATAGCACTCATGACAATTAGGGCTGCCATCCTTTCACCCACTGAGGCATCACTGGATGTGAAACGTTGTTTAGCTTTCTTTAATAACAATTTATCTGCCACATGTCTTAAACCAGGATGACTATGGCGATAAGAAAGGTCATGTTCCTTGCATGCTTGATCCAAAAGATTAATGGGTACATCACCACGTTGTAAACGTTTTTCGAGACGAGTTCCAGGGCCGCAAAAACGATAACCTGGAAGATGGATTTCGAAAGGTAGGTATTGAATCACGTTGTCAATGACGCCATTGCCAGTACAGGTCTGGCATATCCTTTTCCATCGATGGTAAAAAGGTTTGGTCTTCCTCCTCCTCTGTGGACGATGTTTGTGTTTGTTGTTGTTGCTTTTTCTCGCCATGACACTCGTGGAATGATTCAACAAAGTCTTTACATGGACTTTTATGACCGTGATACAGTTTCACTAGCTGACAAGTCGCACACTGACGCATAGACGGTATTTTTGCCATGGCCACTTGCTTATGGTGATCGTAATCCGTACAGGGTTGCAATTCACTCACTCAACACAGGATCTTGAGTCCATGATTTTGGTACATGTTGCCAGATTTCTTTGACTGCGTTGGCGGCCACATAATAAATGAACGACTTGGGCAGCGCCAAGAGTTCCTCTTTGGTAAAACTGTCTAGTTTCTTTTTGCACACAAAGAACTTGCCGATGGCTTTGTCCGTAGCATTGCCTTTCTCCATGGTATCACGTACTGTAGATGTTTACACGTCGCTTGTAGAAATCTCACTGACGTCATTCACAGGTAAATCTTGAGTTATAATTTTGTTCAACAACTCCCAGCAGGCATGAGTGGTTAACCAATGAAAGAGATGCCACGCATGCGATAGGGCTGTATGGGTAATGTTGCCACAGGAACAAGTATTCATGAGCGTTTGCAGGGAGGGGCAGCCCAACTCCATGAGGTCGATACATTGGCAGTAAGACGCCAAAAATGGTTGCAACCATTGACGTTTTTCATTACCTTTCACAAATACCACATTGGCCGAGGACAAGTGTGCTTTCATAACCACATCCAAATATTTATAGGAAATGGTTCCCTGATTCCAGTCTAGTTGCCTATGATTTTCAATCCACTGGGTTTGTTTACGGTCTTTTTCACACAACAAATCAAAAGCATGGGGTGGTTTAAATAGCAAATGCGTAGCTTGTGATATCCAAAACGTGGTACAATCGATCACGGCCACTTGTTTAAATATAAATTTGTTGTCACCAATTTTAAACCCTTGGCAATCCACAATGAGTGTGCGCAACATGTTGACGCTTGTCTGGACCAAGTTCAACTGACGACTGACTGACGATCAAGTGTGATCATGGCATGGACTTACCTGCCATGCTAGTTCCAAAAAAAAAAAAAGGTTTGGGTAGGACAGAGGCAAAAGCAAAAAAATAAGAATTTAAGAATTACATCATTTTATTATCATTACACGTCTTACAGGCCTTTGTCATTTTGGGATAAGGACGATAGCAACTGATACAACAATATAGTCTCTTGTGTTTGTAACGTCCATAACACCGATGATGTCCCAATGTCTCTAAACTAGGTGTTTTTGATGGTGAGCTGCTCACCGAAGCACCATGGATACCATACGGTCCACACGTATCGTAACTTGTATTTTTTTCATCACCCAGTGACACAAGTGAGGGATAGCTTGAATGACAGGGTATATTTCCCACTTTCATTCTGCACAGGTAGGGGCAGGTGGGTGACCAGCGCTGATGTTCCTGCATGGGTTCATCGCCCTCCTGCCATTGGTCTATGATGATGGGACAAAAGGCACATTTCACTTCATCTCTTGTTTTTAAATAGTAGAATCCAGCGGCCGCCAAGGCTTGAGGGTTTATGAAAGGCACTGGCCACGTGGCAAAAGTCTTGAAACGTTGTTCCTCAGAGTTTAAATTCATGGATGTAACGTCTCTTGAGGCTTTAAAGCAAGACATGACTGAGCGACTTGACGTGGGTTGAGCTGTTATTTATACACTCGTCACTTGGTTGGACAGTGGATAATAGTTGACTTGTTTGTGATGAATAATTAAACAGTAGGCCGTCGTATTGGCTGGTACATTGTCATGCGTTTCAAAATCTAGTCGAATGTCGATATTGGATGGCTTGACAGACTCTTCCAGGTAAGAACAGTCAAAGACAATCAGTGGCGCTCTTGCCTTAAACGCTTGGGGTAGTAGCATGGGGCCGTTCTCTTTTTGATAATACGACCATCGAAATTTAGAAAACAAGTCGTACAGGGGGCCAAATTTATTTTTTGAAAAATCCAAATCCAGTCCTTCATAGGGAAGCACAGCTCCGTTGAGGAAAAGACGTGCATTTCTCAATTGCAGGTGATCAAATTGCGTGGCATCTTTGGTTTGTTGATACTTGCGATTCGTTTGAAAACCCACGATCAGGTAGAGAGGTCTCTCTGTATAGCGAGTTGTTTTTACAGACCAACTGTGTGTGTTGGTGGTGGGCAATAGCGGATACTCATGGAGTGCCCAGCTTCTAAATTCCATGGGTAGAGGCATATCTCTCTTTACCATTTTGAGTATGTCCAGTTTTTTGCTATCGTTAAGGGTCACATGAGGCACTTTCCATAGCAAGCGTTGTAGTTGAATTTTTGAATCGATGGGGGCATTGTCGGCCCCCTTGAGTGCATTGTTATCACTCCTGTCTCTCACTAGATAAAGCACTTGCCTTGCGTTGACCACAATGCGTTGGTGATCTTCGGCAAAGCCTAAAATCAGTTTAAGAGGTAAATATCCAGTAAAGGTCCCATCGGTGTGTACCATCCAGTCATTGGTCGAGTCAGGGCACCAACCTGCCATGCAAAGTGTTTTACCTTCTTCCTCACTATAAGAGGGGTATAGTTTCATGACACTGGAAATACCCACATTTCGAGTGCTATCCACCACGATATCGTTAATGACATACCGCACTTCAGAAAACAGAAAGGCTAAACCATGGTTGGCCAACTTGGATGTGGTAGGTGTAGAGCCATCGGCTTTCGTGAGCCGACCTTCAATCTGAATGACACTTTCATGAGGTAGGGTGTAAATATCTTGGTTGTTGATAACAAATTGAATTTCATCATTGTTATTGAGTCCAGGTGTTTGAGCTTGATAGGAATGGAGATCAATTCTTACCACTCCTGGTTGCTCCTCGATGCGGTTCGCTATCTCTAGGATAGAATTCATCATGAGGGTTGACGTGGTAACCCAAATGCTGTAAAATCTGCTTGTTCTGAGATGTTAACGTGCATTCACGTGGCAAACAACTAACACCATTCCTAGACGGTGTTGTTGCTTTATACACAAACGTCATAGTGGCTTTAGCACCAACTTGTAAGTCACTGGTGTGGTAGAATCTAGATCAATGAGTTGTTGATCTCTATTGATCAGTCTTAATGTTATATTACTAATACTATCGACAGCCACAGAATGAAAAAGCACCACTGGAGGGTTTTCACGAATAATATACCCATTGGGCGATGTCACAATAAAGTCATTAAGTGAATGCGATGGTTCTTGATTGGTGTACACTTGGCTAATAATATTACACGTCACCGACACATGATGGTCCTCAATGAATTTCACTTCATGGTCCGATTCATGTTTTTTGTTGGGCTCCAACACATGTGGTTTAAATCCTAGTAATGGGCCAATGGAATCGGGGTGTGTTTTAAAGTCAATGTTGAAGGTAGAGATAATACTGCAGCGATGAGTGTTAGTATTGCCTACAAGTTCAAACTTGTGCGTTCCGTCGAGAAATGACTTTAAACCATACTGATTGATCAACACCACATAAATGTGTTCATAAATATCATCGATCGTGTATCCACCAGAGTTCAGGGTGAGCACAGAATCATCATAGTAAAACTTGTTGTTCACATTTTCACGTATGTTGTATATTCGATTGTACGTTTCAAGAGAAACAAGTCCTAAACCATAGGGTTTTTCACTCAATTCGATAGGCGGGTAGAAGTCTAGGCTGACTTCAGGTCCACGTCCATGCAGTGTAAACGTTTTACTTTCTGCCGACATACTGGTGGCGTTTTAGCTTATGCTGCGTCTTATATAAAAAAAATAAACACAAACGTCCACACTGTTGGCTGTTAAACGTTTGCTCACGTTTCACATTATAATATATCTTGATCCTGTTTCCAAAATAGGTCACTAGTTCCATGGGCGGGGGCAAATTCCCAAAACTGTCAAAGTACCATACCGTGGATCCCTCTTTGACATAAGCTACATAATGCGTCCCTGGTCCTCGGTGATCATCCAAATTGACAACAGCACATTCCTGTTTCCAGGGTCGTGGGGGTAATTGGTTTCGCATAAACACACCTCGAAAATGAGAAAGCTTTAGTTGTTTAGCATAGCTTTCCACTTGTTGATGCGTCAGGGCATGTCTTGCTATGGTTGAGGTTTTTTTTTTTTTTTTTTAAATATTTCGAAATGGTGAAATCCCAAATCCTTGTTGATAAAAGGCTGGCTTTAAATTGGCATTTCTAGCCCCCATGGCAATCGCTTCCATCGTTTCATTGTGTCGCTGACTTTCTTTGAGTTGTTGCTTGCCCTGCTGCGCGGCTTTAATGGTTTTCGCCACTGCACTGGCACCGCCCAAAAGTGAGCCCAGAGCAGCCAAACCAGCAAATAATGCAGGTAAAAATCCCGCTCGTTTGGGGACGGGAATCACTCGCCCTTGGTTTGAAATCTGTCGCCGACGTTTTGGAATAACATGTCTCTGTGCTGCTCGAAGGGCTTTCCTTATGGTCAATACATTATTTTTTCTTTTTTTCTTTCGCAAGGGCTTGTCCTCGAATGTTGTAAGCCCAGGCTTTGCCAAGGACAAAGTCCTTTTTTTAGTCTTTCTCACCGCATACCTTTGTTTCACCATGATGATAATGACCAACAACCTTTCACAAGAAAGTTTAAATCACAACTAACGTCAGATGGTTATTTCATGGCTGTATATTCCAATTCCACATAAAGTGGGAAATCGTTTATGGTTTTTCCCGCTTGCTTTTCATCCCATGTCAACATGAGGTGAAAGGATAATTCTTCACCAGCATTGACCATTTCATGGTCATGGACCAACATCCTATGACCATTTATCTTTATTTGTAAATGGTTCTCATCAGGTATGGCATATTTGATGTGAATGGTTCCATCATAGTGTAATCGATAGTGGCTTAAACCCGAAGCAAGCACATAGGTCAAGTGCTGATCATGGACTAGCGGTAAATGGTTTCTGTCATTCACAGGTTTTTCATTTGTCAGATACACTAAAAACACAGATGGGATAAATTTATAAAGCCTTTTCATTTCATGGGTCACGTAACGCTTGGTACAAACATCGTCTTCGTCTTGTGGGTCTTCCACGTGAATAATCCGATGGTGATTAGCGCTATAGCCATTCACCATAAGCTGGGGCACTTTGTCATAAAACTAATACACTTTGTTATCCACATACTTTTTCGTAGTAACGTCTGTAGACACTTGAGGATGTTTTACATGGGTTAACCGCTTTCCCTTAAAGTCATAATCTCCCTGTTTTGTGCGTGGCACTACTGACCTATCCACATAGTGTTTATTAGCAGGATCTGTTTCCTGTTTAGGATCATGTATGAGGACAGGCCTAGCTTTGGCCATCAACGCACGTCCAAAGACATCCATCGTCAACCTGTAGTACCAGTCTACTGTTTCTATGACAAGGCTCGGTGTCCTGTATATAGACAGCCTGCTAGCCTTTCTAAGCCTTAGTTGAAATGAAGATTATTAAGCAGCAAGAGTCATTCCCCGTGGGGGACATGGTTTCCCATCTCTGTCCCACATCACGTGAACAACGCCATGGTTCACTGTTTCCATCTTCCATTCGCTGCATCATTGTGGGGCCTTCCGGCTGTGGAAAGACAAATCTTTTGCTAACGCTCATCACAGCGCCCAATGGTCTGCGTTTTCAAAATATTTATATTTTTGCAAAATCTCTCTACCAACCCCTCTACGTGTTTCTGGATCAAGTCATGTCTGGATTACAAAAAGAGAATATGGGTTATTTTACATTTTCCATGCAAGAAAATGTGATTTCACCGGATGAGGTAAAGCCTGATTCACTCGTGATTTTCGATGATGTATCCACTGAACGTCAAGGCATCATTCAAAGCTATTTCAGCATGGGTCGACACAAACATATCGATTGCTTCTATCTTGGGCAAACGTATTCTAAAATGTCCAAACAGTTGATTCGTGACAATGCCAATGTCATTGTTTTATTTCGTCAGGACGAGAGGAACAGTCGTCACATTTATAATGAACATGTGAATCCGGATATGACCTTTCAAATGTTTACAGAATTGTGTGCCAAGTGCTGGAACACTCAACGTCATGCCTGTTTAGTGATTGACAAACAAAGTGAACTCAACCAAGGACGGTATCGCTTAGGGTTTGATCATTTTATTGCTATTTAAGGCCCTGTCTCATTCCCCATCAAGTCATTTGTCAAGACACCATGGCGTTAGCAAAGAGTCAATTAAAAAAGCATATTATTAGAGCAAAAAATACTATTCGCCAAAAGTTTCGTCAATTGAAACAATCACGTGCCAATCATGCTTTGTTTATTCAGCAACATTTAGCACCTCCACTAAAAGCCATGTTGAAACCCTCTTTCAAGCCATCTGAAACGCTACCCACCGTTTCACAAGCCACGCAGACGCTGCACGAGGACCCTGAAGAAGAGGAAGTGGAAGATTTGACTAGTGTTAGTGAAGTTGAGGATGAGGAGGAACAAGTGTTTACGCCTCAAAAAAAGGCCGCACCCCTTGCAGAGTTTTTGAGAAAAAAGAAATCCTTGGCCATGGTCGAAACACCTTGCCCTTCCAGAGCGTCTCCGTTTTCACAACTCTTGGCCACCCCTCAACATAAAGCTCAACTGAAAACCATTTTAATAAAATATTATGGATCAACATTGGAACCCTATTTCACCGATCTATTTATTGGAAACACAGATACCACGTATGGTGTTCGCTATGAGGATGATAGTTTTAAAATTGGCGATTCATCCATTAAATTTGCTCGTACTAAAGCTGTCATTAAAAACATCAACTATAAATTAACGCCAGGACTGTTAAAGCTGCTCTTTTCTCGGACCCCCTCTTCCCATGATTATACGTCAGAGGATCTTGACAAATATAAATCCATTTTATTGGATACTCATGCCCACAAAAGACAGTATGATCCCACGCAACAAGTGAATGCCAATATATCTCAAAAATATAAAACCATCATTGCAAAAATGTTTCCCACCAGTCAAAGTACTCGTCGTAAAGCGTCCGCTTCGGGAGTGACATTTAAACCATTAAAACCCCTTGTGGATGTTACCTACTGGCACAATCCCAATAAGCTCGTCCAGCGGCTACAGTTGTTGCATGCCTCACGTCAAGCTGGCCACACCGGTCACGATTGGGAAATTCAAGAAATTGAACAAGAACTTCGAAATGCCAAAATTATTGTTTAAGCCCTCACCCATTAAAATGGGTATTGCTCACGAGTTGCATCGCCCAGCTAGGCGTCACTATCCACGACTCAAGGTGATTTCACGAGGTGTGGATGAACTTTGGCAGGCTGACTTGGTTGAAATGATACCCTATGCTGGCGTTAACGACGGTGTACGCTATATGTTGACCGTCATTGATGTCTATTCCAAAATGGCCTTTGTTGAACCTGTGCGTCGCAAGTCTGGTCCACTAGTTACCAAGGCCTTTCAACATATTATTCAACACTCCAAACGTCAACCTCAGCTGCTACAAACCGACCAGGGGAAAGAATTTTTCAACAAGGACTTCTCCAGTTTTCTCAAATCTAAGGATATTCACCATTACACCACGTATAGCAACCTCAAAGCCAGTGTGGTCGAGCGGTTCAACCGAACATTGAAAACCCATATGTGGAAAGCGTTTACCGCTCAGGGCAGTTATCGCTGGTTGGACATGTTACCTGAGCTAGTGTCACGTTACAATGACACCAACCATAGAACGATTGGGACCAAGCCACGTCTCGTAACTAAAAATATTCAGCGATTGGATAAACTGTTTAAGCCCATAAAAACAGCCGATCCTAAACGTCACCGACTGAACATTGGGGATTTTGTTCGTGTGAGCAAATTTAAGTCTGCCTTCAATAAGGGCTACACGCCTCAGTGGGGGACTGAACTATTTCGAATTCGTCGAGTCAACTTGGACAGTCCAGTCACCTATTTACTCGAGGACCTCAACCATCAACCCATAAAAGGTAGATTTTATCTCCATGAACTTCAGAAAACAGCATTTCCTCAGCATTATCTTGTGGAAAAAGTGTTGAAACAAAAAGGAAATAAACTCTACGTCAAATGGTTAGGGTTTAACTCTACGTTTAATTCTTGGATCAATAAACTACATGTTGTGTGAACCTGTGTACTTTTTATTTATTCACACATGTTGTACACCACCTATAGCTCTATGTATACAGCTCTTCGCGCTTCATGCATGTTCATACATGTTTGTCTTTCCCTTTCCTCCTGTGTTCTCTCATACATCACCCCCTCCCCTCTCCCTCCCTTCACCTCCCACCACTGCTGTTTGCAGCTCTTGCCTCTCTATTGGTTGTGACATCATTCCGACAAGTTGCATCATACTTTTTACTGATTCAGCGATTCCCACGCTTTGAACATTCTCTTATCGTGCACGTGGACAGCTAACGTCCCAGGCGAACACCTGTGCCGGATCAAATTTCACATGAACTTGCATTTTGTCACGTACGAAGCAAAACAGGATGTGACTTGTTAACAGTTATCATGCACGTGGACAGATAACGTCCAAGGTGAACACCTGCGGTAGATCAAATTTCACATGGACTTGCATTTTGTCACGTACGAAGCAAGACAGGATGTCACTGGTTTAGCGTGCCTGTGGTTTCAATAATGTGTGTGCACGCCTTTCGCACTTCCCTGCCAGCACAACGGTCAGATTATTTCACCTTCAAGCGTCTTGGTCATTTTTTCCATTGCACCTGTTGTCAAGTCAGATCGGAGCCTTCCAATAAGCTCAAATGACCTTCACCTCCTGTAAGTTTGTTTTCTGTACTCGCTTCGACCAACATAGAACCAAGTTTTCATCACCGTTTACATGTCAAAGGTAAAAAGTGTGAAAACGCACGCTCGTTCTGTCATACATCGACCCGTCGAAATAGCGATTGATCTATTGAACACGGCCACCGTGGTCAGCGACAGTTTCAATGAAACACACACCCAGCAGTATCGTCTCTCTCAACCACCACGCTTTATAAACATTATAAACAGGTAAAGAAAAAGAAAACGCTATTTCAACATGTACGGCGTTAGGCCCTTTGTGAATTATTTTTTTTGGACAAATAGCTACCACATTTGAAAGGGGGCGTTAGCCCGAGTCCTAGGACACCTCGTACACGTCTCTAGCGTTATTGGTTCGTGAGATATCGGCAAAAATCAAAAAAACACGTGTTTACCCCAAAATCGAGTTTCCAATTTTATTAAAAATTATAACGAGTGGTCCATAGCAAAGAGGACATCACCCCGAGTCCTTGGACCTGTCGAACACGCCTCTAGCATGGTTGGTTCGTGAGATATAGCAAAAAGTCTAAAATCACGTTTTTACCCCAAAAAGACTGTGTTTCCAGCATTTCACCTTTTCAACACGTACATTCCCGTAAAGAGCACGACGAGACGAAAAAAACGAATCCAAGCATGCCCTCCTAGCATGGCTCCTTCCATTCCAAGGTCGCAGGGGCTCACCACTTGCTTTTGGAAGCAGCTCCCCCACCATCCCACTACTACAGGTTTTCATTCTAGAGACTTAAAATTTATTTTGGGGGGTAGAGGGGGTAGGGACCATTGATTTACGTTAAACAATTTTTTTTGTAGAGTTCCTAGTTTCCAAAATATAGGATTTTCAAAATTCGAGTGTTTTCAAAAAAACATAAAAATTAAAAAAGTTTCATTATAGAAAATAAAAGGCATAAAGACCATTCGTTTGAGCCATGGCACAACGTTCTATCATCTTTGGTTTTCAAACTATTACCTATTTCCGAAAACGAAAATTTTCAAAAAAAAATTCAAAAAATATAACGAGTGGTCCACAGCAAAGCCCCCGTCAGCCCGAGTCCAACAACACTTTATTCGTGAATATCCGACCACTGGTTCGGGAGTTATCGGCTTAGACTCACGCGGCGGCCATGACACTCGTTGGAACTCCTACTACCCCCCTACTTTCGTTATTGTTTCTGGAACAGTCACGGTGTGCCTTCCAGGTTTCTTTCTTTTTCTTTTTCTTTTGATTACATGGAAGCGGATTTTCTATGAACTCGGAGAGTACCTTTCCATCACATTAACAATCGAATTGCAACACCCAGTTCCGTTCTGGTCGTTGTTGTGTCGAGTTGAATTTACTGCGCGCCTGTGAGGTAGCTGAGGTAGGTTTCATTATTGTTTGTTTTGTTTCATAAATATCTTTGCCTCAGTTAACAATATAGTATCTTCAGTAAGGTTCTTCAATAATGTGCCATACATTTATTCAATCTCAATGACTTATTTTCAGTTATAGCATATAAGAAGCCGAAATACGTATTTTCAGTTTTCCTATAAATACATTAATTCCTTCGATAATCATTGTCTCATGAAAAGGAGAGTGTTTAATAAACAATGTTTGCTGATCGTAATGAGATGTGAATAAAACCATTATCGTGTTGGAAGCCATTTTGAGTGTTGCCATATTAAGCAAAATGTATGCGTTTCAGTCGGTCAACACGATTGTACCTAATTATATTGGGAGTTATGCCGTAACTATGTAACATACTACATGCATCAAAATAATATTGATACGTACATATTTGGCGCTAAATTAAGAAGATTTGTACAAAATCAAGAAGTAAGCCTCTCAGACTCTGCGCGACTGGAAATGTTCCTTCAGGGTGCGCGACCAGGGTTAAGATTTTGCATATGAAGAACTTCAAGTCAAATTATAAATTTCGTGACAATCGACAACTGCAAGAAGGCGTTATAATGGAAAATAACAACGCATTCTGTTGACGAGCTTAGCACCTCAGGCCAGGACTAATATATAAGCTGTTTCCATCACCGTCTATAATAATCAAGCCGTGCTGTGTGTAGAATTGGCAACACGGGATGTGGGCTCTAAGGTGTATAAACACGTAAGCTCACATGCTAAGTTTTTTTTCATAATTCTTCTATGATCTTGCATTGGTTACGTAGAACTGGTGGGCAAGTTTTAAATAACCATTGAACAGCCTGTCTAGTGGAGGAACACACTTCTGTCTACCAATGTAGCAAAGCCCCACCAATTAAAGTTTATATATTTTTAGGTGTGGAGTCAAAGGCTTTGCAAAGGAGACCATTCTCCGAGACAGGAAAAGTAAAATGGTCTTAATCCAAAATAAAATTTTACGCCATTACCAATTGATTGATAACTCATCTCATTGTGCTAAATGGCAGCAAAATGCATAAGGATATATGTAGGATTTATTCTTCATCAGTACATTGCAGTAGTATATTATCATCCATCAGGCATGGAAGCCTTTACATCCCACGGCTACTCAATAGCTTACTTTTCTTAGACTTAAATTTCCAGAGCAACATGGAACGGTTTGCTGCCAGTAATCATACTTCGCGTGCCAGGCCTAGGTAGAGCGATTGAAGGTACTGTATGTTCCAAAACAGCGAGTGTATGAGTCCGAGTGCGGACAGAGTGAGTGAGCTCGAGAGTAAGTGTACATGAGAGTGTGAAGTGCGAGTGTTCATCATATAATTGTTTCCCTGCGATGTTAGTGCTCTCTACAATGTTTTTCTATTAGATTTACAGTAAGTAAATACTGCACTTGAGTAATATCAGAAGCAAGGAGAACTAGGCATCGTTAGGCACGAATGTTTTAAAAGACACCAGTCGGGCAACGCGAGGTACAATAGCTAGTATTTTCGTTTACTAATGATAGCAGTGGATATTACAAGGCTTGTCCTCGTGAGCGCTTAGTGTGGACTATTTCTAGTCTTTTAATTCTAACAGTCATGTATCATCGGTACCAGTAATTGGCGTGTACCAGATAGCGATTCCGTCAGAGAAATTAGTACCTTTGTGATACATTTTGGCGACCTATTAGTCTAGGAAATTAAAGAGAAAGTAATTTGTCCATATTATAAGACTTGAAAAAGATGTTCTGTGGGGACATGATAAAACTTGTTGTTATGATGACATGTTTACCCTCAAATTACAATATCTTAATTGTTGAAGATACAGAGGAAAAGTCAAGACCGACTACAATATACCTGACTGAAATACCACAATCGATCGAGAAAAAAATGGTATTAACCGTGGGGAAACATTCGAGTAACAGCATTTTGTTTACTTTTGTTGATCGGACATAGAAGAGTGGCTTCTACTGCCAAGAATTCGTACAAATAGCATATATTTCGAGTGATCTAGTACTGTTTATCATGCCAATGGAGTACCGTAGGTAGGTTAGTACGTTGTGAATGATAAGAAATACCGGTGCCCGTACCATATAATGTGAGAAGTCTTGTGATGTGCCATGAAACGGGTCGCACATCATGTGTAACGAGTTAATTCAATATTTACATTTTATAAAGGCCAAACAGATACACACAGGGATCATTTCGAAGTAAAGGCGCCAATAGTCATGTGTGATTTGACAGTTTGATCATATAGTACATTTATGGATAGGGAAGTTCTTTCCCCAACTGAAAGTGGTGAACCCATTCGCATTCCCAGGAAAATTCTCAAATTAACATCAAGTGCCATTCTCACAATTTTCCCTTATCAACCGTCTTACCGGACAATTACACTTCCCAATGACCGAAAAATCCAGGATCCAATTATGAGGAAAATTTCACAGTGCGGTGTAGACAGGATGGAGTTTCTACTTTCGATCTCTTTGGAAATAAGCGTGATAATAGCTGGGTGGATCTTATCGCAGTTATGATACATTGTGACAGTGGGCATGCCGTCAGTGTGAGGTTTAAAGTGTCTAATAATTTGGACGTAAATGCATTCTATAAGAACATCTATTTGCATGTGGAGAAATGTAAATGGATACTGCAGTCACAGGTGGACCAGGCAGGACAATTTGGTGAGTCATCTTTCGAATTACAACAACCTATATCTACATTTCATATGATGCAAATGTTGGTAAGGCAAGCCTTATGTTTTGATTCTGACACTGGTACCGTGCAAATTTAGTTTCATGCAACTCAAAACCAGTATTGGGTAGAGCTTTTAGTATGGGTTATATTCAAGAGGCCTATCAGTCAAACAAAGAAATAAGATAATCATTTGATACTAAGAGGATATGGTATAGGGTTTTCACAAATATAATTCCTAATGGCAAAATGTAAACTCTACCATTATGCTAAGTTTGTAGCAGTATGTTCCGCATTATATGGTCTCGGGGATCGCATTGAGGCTGTGGATCCATAGGTCCTAGATTTGATTCCTGACTCTGCAAAGAAATTTAATTCTGGTCTGAGGGTTGTAACGGGGTACGGCCAGCCTCGTGAGGCAAAGCTGAGAAGAGACGGTTTGATTCCTACCTCAACTGTCCTTATAGTGGCTTTCCGTGTTTTCTAACTTCTGCTCCAGGCAAATGCCGAGAAAGGCAGATGACCTCGCTGTTTCGCCCCTTGGAACAATGACTAACTAACAAATACCGAGATTGTTCCTAGCATACAATTACGGCCACCTTCTTCGAAATCCAAGCTTCAATTACAAATATACACACTACTACAGCCATTACAATGACACAGGTTATATCAGACAGAGTCCACACACACCTAAGTACAAGGGACAACTTGGCCATAACTGAATCAACATCCATTCAACAGTCTATGACGTTTGACAGAAACTCCTTATGATCTCCAGAAATAGCAGATTGGTGTCATTCGGGCTGTAGATTGGACTGACATACACATTGTGAATGTATTTTCCTTCATGGGATGCTAAAAACTGATAATTGTCCACCATTTGGAACTTAATTTCAATTCTCAGACAGAGTAATTCCCTGTCAAAACAATGTATTTAAAGCCACTATGTCCTTACAATCAAAAATACTTATAGGTGGACGAACATCGTGTTTTTCAATGCTTGTGGGATACCTTTCGAGCTGGTTTCAACATGATTTCAGATTGAAACAACTCTCGCATCTCATAATATAACCCCTACAATAGTGTATTAGCATGTCATTTGAACATCAGAATTGTTTAACATGATCTCAATGCCAGTGAATGTCTGTTTAGTATCAGGTATGACAAGCACTTCATCAGACCTGTTTAATCAATTACGAGTATTTCTACCACACTTAAACAAATGCTCATTATCGAAGAGAAGAAAAGGGGCTTAGAATGATCAGCTGGGTTAGGGAGAGGACATAACACTTAACAGAGAATGAGTGTCAATAAAACTGCAAGAAGGGAGTATGAAAGAAACCTAGGAGGGAGGATACCAGTTGGCAGAACTAGAAAACAATGAACAGATCTGGTGAAGAAGGATGTACAGGAGAGAGGCCAGGATTGGGAGAGGATTGTGAATGAAGAATGATTCATGGATCGACGGAGATGGAGGGGCTCATATACCGCACCCGGGAAACTGTAGTTGGTCAACTATGATGATTATGATGATGATGATGATGAACACTTTACAGCTCAAATATTTCTTCTATTCGTTCGGTAGGTATCTGACGGCAAACAGACTACGTAAAAGTGGAGTCCACTCATACGTTTAAGGACATTTGGTTCAGTAGTTTTCAGCATTCATATTTTCCACTGACGACTTGGAGAGAGCCCTATAACCTTACGGTTTGCGTATAAATATGAAAGGGTTAAACCATACATACTAGTTGCCGTCAACTGTGATTCATTTTCATCCATGCCTCCGATTCATCCCGCTGTGTACGATAGTTTGGCATTACTCAGCAGCTAGTAAATCAGGTAAAGAAAGGATTATTTATACTTAAGTAATCCTATTTTGCATTCTTGTAACTCCGTTTAAAGTATTCTATATTTTATGTAAGTTAGATATATTTGCCTTATCCTTATGTTATGTCTGTATTTTTAGCTACTTATCTATTCTCGTTGTCCCCCTCGTGATGTAAGGACTAGCATTCTCAGCAGTCGCTCCGGAGTTCCGGGTTTGAGTCCCGGCTCTGCCAAGATATCTAATTCTGGTCTGGGGGCTGGAACGGGGTACACTCAGCCTCGTGAGGGAAACCTGAGACGTGGCGGGATCGATTCCCACCTCAGCCATCTTGGAAGTGGTTTTCACTTTCCCCCACTTCTGCTCCAGGCGAATGTTGGGATGGTTCCTAACTAAAGGCCACGGCCGCCTTCTTCTGAATCCTCTCCTAATTACAAATACACACACTAACACAGGATATCATACACTCAACCAAGTACATGGGGCAAAACGACTACCATGTCCATCCCATCAAACGGAACAACTCTATTATGGTTGTTCTTTACGGAATTTGTTGGTATTACATACGAAAGTGTTGCTTTATTACGTAAAACCAATCAAATACGGTGAAATTTAATCAATTATTCGATAGTCTGCCTTTGGATTTACCTCTAACACGATTGTGCTATGTTTGCCGGCGACAAGAATTGCTCCCCTACGATTACCGCCATCTTTGTTTTTATGTTACGGTCTGAGATATTGTAGTCGGTCTTGGTATGGCCTTGCGACTACTACTAATCTTGGGCTGAAGGTCATCCATAGGATGGACCTGTGTGTGTAGGGTCTGGTTCTCTTTTTACCCTCTTTGTAGAGGTGTTTGTTTTTATTGCTGGTGGTGTGTAGGGCAGTTCCGGTCCTTTGTATTCGGGCCCACACTGCCTGTGTTCTTGTGTTAGTTTGGTGGTTGATGTGTCGTTTTTGTGAGGTGTGTACTCGGTTGTGTGTGAGATTAGTAGCTCTGTCGCTCGTCGCTTGCCATGGCTTTATGCTGTTTGGTGTACGTGGTACATAGTGTAGCTGATGTACCTTGAAGTCTCCCCTATGATGATCGAGGTGATATTGTTAGGGCACTTCCATAAGGGGTTGCCGCATCAGTAAAAACGGCCCTGATGTTGTGATGGTTGATGTGGTGTGGTCAGTGACAAGCCATGTAAGGACCAGCCTCTGCTTTCGCCACTGAACCGTGTTTGTCGATGTGCGTTTTGGTATGGGGGGAGGGAGGGGGAGTAAAGGGGGAGGGTTATACAGTATGTGAGTTTGAGCGGGGATGATGAGAGTTGTGTGGCTCCTTGGTGTTTGGATGATATGTTGTTATCATCCTAGGGGATGACCTTTACTGATGTTGCTTAGTTTTGTGGTTTACTTTTACTGTTTGGTGTGGAGTGTTCGCGTGTCATGTTCTGGTTTTAGTGTTTGTTTGTGCGGTGAGTGCTTGACGTGTTTGGTGTGGTCATTGGGCCAGGTTTTGACCTTGACGGATGTTTCTTGGCTATTGCCGGGAATATATGGTGGGTGTTCAAGCTTTTCTCTGATGACGAGAATATGCTTGGATTGGCGTATTCGTGTAAGGTGTGGGTCAGTGTTGTATCTGTCTAGTGGGTTTTCGTGTAGGTATACTTCGTTGTAAATGTTTTTCATTGTTTGCGGGAGGTAGTCTAGGAGAAATGGGATTGTAAGTTTTTTGTATCTTTCTGGAATGGTGTGTCGTTTGTGGATTGTTTGAGTGCTGGTCTTAGAAGCCAGTTTTGTGTGTATTGAAGCCTTTGTATGTGGCTGGCTCGTTGGAAGCCTATAGCAGAGTAGGCGTATGTGAGGACTGGACGAATGAGTGCTGTGTATGTGAGCTTTATGTTTTTGGTGTTTAGTAGGCCTTTAGGGTGTATGAGGGTGTATAGTGATATTGCAATTGGTATTCTGCCCGAAGGCAGGTCGAGCCTCCGAAGAAGCTATCCACAGCCGGAGTTTACGTGCGGTAGGGTGGCCAGGGCCCAGTACCTAGGACCGGTATACCAGCCAAGTTCCGACCACGCCCAATGTTGCTTAACTGCGGAGTTCTCATGGCATCCGGTTTTTCAACTTGGCCAGGCCGTGATATTATTGCTGATTTTGCTTTCTGTATTATGTCATTCAGGAGTTTGTTGAGAATGAGCTTGTCGAGTGTAATGCCTAGGTATTTGTGTAGTTAATGGAGTTTTCGAAGTTTGTGTTGAATAGTTGTATTGGTGTGGCTTGTTGGGCTTGTCGCCATATAAAGTGTAGTGTTTGAGTTTTGGTAAGGTTTACTTGTATTGGGTTTCATGTGAGCCAGGGTTCGAGTTGTGTGACGTGTGCTTGTAGGTGTCGTTTAGCTATATCTGGGTCCCTGGATTTGGTAATGATTGCTGTGTCATCTGCGAATATTGCTGTTTTGGTGTTATGTGTTCTTGATATGTCATTAATGTATGCTAGGAACAGGATTGGCCCTAATATACTGCCCTGCGCGACGCCGGCTGATATATTTCGGTGTGTGGAGTTGGTGTTCAATATGTTAACGTAGAATGTGCGGTAGTGTTTTATGAGTTTGTTGTGTGTGGGAGGGATGTTAGAGTAATTAGTTCGTGTATAAGTGTGTTGTATATGTCTCTGTCGAATGCTTGTTTATAATCTAGGAATATGGCTAGTGTTCCTTGATTGTGTTGAAACCCGTGTATTTTGTATTTTGTGACCCTTAATTGTTGGTGTACTGTCTTCTTGCTCCTCATCTACTACAAGCAGCCCCCTCACAGGGTAATTTACTCCACCACGGACGTCATGTTAAAGCTGATAGAAATCTCGTCCACGCGGTGATTAAAATATTTCATATTGGCGCCTCGTAGAATTATCGCGGCACAGAATTTTCCATAAATTGTATTGAAATTAACCAAGCACTCGCTCTACACTATTGCAGACTGCTATTAAATTGGCTCTTTGTTGCCACTGGCTGTGGTGGTTGTGATCAACTCACTGACGCCATTACTGCGATCAATTTCCTTACAAATCGTTGCATTCGCGCACAAATACAATTTCATAAAAATTGTTTCTGCACAGTGTTCACTTCAACATTTTAACAAATTGTTTTAGGATACTCACACAGTTCCCCTAATGTATTACTGGCAACTCGTGGCTTAACCACGCTAAAGAAATCGTTCCATGCGGTCCCCCAAATAGCAATGTGCTTGACAAATCACTTCTTCACAGTTCCGACGTGCTTCTTTCGTACACCAAACGGACGTTACGTCGTTGCGCTATAATATTAGCGATATTATTAAATGTAACGCACACTTATTTGTTTTAAATCCAAATTCACAAGGAAACTCTCCCGACACTGCGTCTGCACAATAGTCAAGCAGACTCGGTTGTGACGTCAGTTTATACGAGGTGCGGGGTTCACGAAAGCACCGAATAAGTCGTGCAGCGACTTATCACCCCTCGTTCGCACATCTTGAGGAAATTAAGATCCGACGTCTCTTTAAATCCATGAACCCAACATTATATGTTAAAATATCCTGAATGACGTTGCAGAAAGTGCAGAATATCAAACTTGAAAATACGGATTACTTCCTCCCAGTGAGAAGATTGGAATGCAATACCAGAGTCAATACAAGGGTAAGTGCTAGCTCAAAGGTTCCATGGTGCGTTCTATCCATCGGTGGATATACTACCAACTCATGTTCCTTGAAGTTATCACCAACATGAGCCTCACGGGCTCAGTCGGTTTGTAAATTATTTTCACTAGAAATTGCTATGAAACGACTGTATGTTGACGCGATGTAGCGGGGAGATGTTGCGCACAGCGAGCGGGTGTCAGTGCGAGAGCTCGCCGCGCCTTGATTGGAATCGGAGGGGAGACTAAGATTGATGACCCGGTATAACAATTACTCATTATGTTGTAACTGCCTGATTTTGATTTTTTTATGATCTAATTTGGCTAATCGCTGTCTTTACATTGGCAGGTGTGGAGTGCAATGTAGAATTTGTCAAGGAAGCTTATAAATAAGCCCCATTATATTCTCCACTCCTTGACGACATTCATTCTCTCCCTTCCAACCAGCAACCCTGACGGTGTCATCTGCCTCCAGGACAGGATCTACACCAAGACTGAAGAAATGGGAGACCTCCCTTTCAGAATTTCTGCAATATATCATCATCCTCATGTTTTTCAGTCAAGCGACTGGTCTGTCCCTACAATGAGTCGTTTCCACGTTGTTCAGTCTTGTGCTGTCCTTTTGACCACATCATAGCTTCGTAGGCCAGAGCTATCTAGGAAAGATCTCATTAAAGTTTTCCGTGGCCTCCCGCCAGGGCGTTTGCCAGGTATTTTGCCTTCTAGTATGTCGATCATCAGGCCACCATGTCGTAACCTGTGGCCAAGCCAGGTGGATCTCCTTCTATATATCTGGTGGATCATTTGCCGTTTTTCCTTTATTCGATCCAGCACCGTTATGTTGGTCATTTTCTCTACCCAGCTGATATTTTCCATTCGGCGCCAACACCACATCTCAAACGCTTCTAGTCGTTTAATGTCACCTCTATTCATTGTCCAGGTCTCACTGCAGTACATTGCAACTGGCCATATGTAGGTCTTAACCAGTTGTTTTCTAAGGCTGAGGGACATCGACCGTTGACAAATTAGAGAATGCTTTTCACGGAATGACTGCTTGGCCATGGCTATACGGCTCCTGATTTCAACTTCACATCGTAGGTCTTCTGTGAAGATCTGACCAAGGTATTTAAATCGACTGACCTGTTGTACTGGTTCTTTATTTATGGTTATATTTGGTTGGTGTTGATGCTTACTTATCACCAGAATCTTGGTCTTCTTAAAATTGATTTTCATTCCGTATTCTGTAGCTGTATCATTTAAACGTTGCAACATGTTTGTTAATGTATGCGGATTTACTGCAAGTAATGCCAGATCATCAGCAAATTTAATATTCTGGATAAGTCTTCCACCAACTTTCACTCCCATATTAGAACCTTTAAAAATACCACTTTGTTATAGCTTCAGCGAAGGCATTGAACAGTCCAGGGGACAGCAAACAACCTTGTCGCACACCTTTGCGGATCTTAGCGGGTTCTGATAAGTCATTTCCAAGCCTAACAACAGCAGTTTGATTTATATACAGATCAAATATTAATCTGATTAATCGAAGGGGACATCCTATTTGATTCAGAAGAGGAAACAGCTTGTGCCAGCTGACTTTATCAAATGTTTTTTCGAAGTCCACAAAGCACACGTAAATGTTTCTGTTTACGCTCAACATCTTTTCTCCAAGACATGGCAAAGACCCGATAGCATCACGTGTAGGCATATTCTTTCGAAAACCAAATTGAGAGTTGTCTAGATACTGTTCGAGGTATATTTCCATCCTTATCCTCAAAATCTGCAGAATTATCTTTGATGCATGAGGGATGAGACTAATGGTCCGATAGTCACTACATTCAACTGGTACAGTCTTCTTTGGAATTGGAATGATGACGCTGGTATAAAACTCCTGAGACCATTTACCTTCTTCGAAGATTCTTACTACCAATTTGAATATCCATTCAAGTGTACTATCCCCACTATTCTTAATTAGTTCAGCAGGAACATTGTCATGCCTGGCGTTTTACCCATGGATATTGATTTTAGAGCTTCGTCGAACTCTGATCTAATAATTCTATCTTCTGCGATTGACCTGTCTTCTTCGCCAAGTGTTGGCAAAACGAATGGAATTGGTTCTGCGTATAGATCTTCAACATACATCCTCCAGTGTTCCTTCATGTAATTCAGGTCTGATATAGGATTCCCATGTGTATCACGGAACTGTCTAGTGCGGAATCTTTTTTGTTTCTTAGTTGTTTACCTGATCTTTTGGTACGCTAAATCTGTTCTTCCTTGTTTTTGCAGAAATTCAATTTCTTCGCATATTGACTGCCACCACTCCATTTTCTTCTCACGACAGAGTCGAACAGTCTGGTTCTTTAGCATTCGGTAGTTATTTCTGCCTATTTCTCAAGAGTCGTTTTTAAATTTTCTTCTTTCGTCCATCTTTAAGAGAATGTCCTGTGTGAATCATGGTTTGCGATCCACTCTTTCCACAAATCCCACATAGTCTTCAGCAGCCTTTTCGATGGAGAATTTGGCTATTGACCATAAATGATCAACAGTTTGTGAGTTGCAATATATATAAATATATATAAATAGAAAACAAGAAATGTGTAATATGAAGTTAAACGGTGTATCTAAGAGAAATAGCATTCAATTTCAAAATCATATGTGTAGAGTTAATTTAATGTGTTTCAATCTTTTATTCCTGATAGTATTTATAAACTATAAAAATTGCAACAGTACATACTTAACTGCATGTGGTACATCATAATTTTGCATAATAGGCCTGCTTGTTGTTACACAGCAGGATGTGCAACATATTGTTTGAGTGCTGCTCCCTGATTTAGGATTACCTCGCCGGCCTCTCACCGCTGGGTCCGTGGTTCAAATCCCGGTCACTCCATGTGATATCTGTGCTGGACAAAACGGAGGCAGACAGGTTTTTCTCCGGGAACTCCGGGTTTCCCTGTCAAAATTTCATTCCAGCAACACTCTACACTATAATTTCATTTCATCTGTTATTCATTTAATCATTGCCCCAGAGGAGTGCGGCAGGCCTCGGCAGCCAGCACAGTTCATACCCCGCCGCTAGATTGGGGCTTCATTCATTCAATTCCTGACCCGGTCGGAGACTGGAAGCAGGCTATGGATTTTTAATTTTCTGGCTGCGTGGCGCTGTAGTAACGTTTTCGCCTGCTGTTCCTAAGGTTACAGGATTGAATCCTGGCTCAGTCAGTTGGTATTTCAGAATGCAGAAACGAGAGGGAGTGTTGTCACAGATAGACTGGGATGTTAAAGATCCCCTTCTGGTAATCTGGCGTCTCTAATAACTGCTGTAGTTATAAGGGACGTTAAAATAATATCATTATTATTTGATTAAGGATGTTCCAAAATTGAAGCATGAGTGTCCCACTACGGTTTACTACTGTAGAGCGATTTCTTTTAAACAAAACACTAGAGTAGTTTTCAGTGTTGATGGGTGGAGATATCTATTGTTAGAAGCTGTCTAATGATGGATGTAAGTTACCCCCATTCCTTTTGAAAAAATACTTTTACTAAACCTGTTTTGATTACATTGTTCTAGGACAATGGCGTTAATAGTAAAGCACTCCTGTGTGTATGCGAGTCAGTCAGTGTCTCAATGCATCTCTCACCCTAAGTGCTGTATTTCATTTGCACATATTCGCCATCCTTGGTGCTAGGAACTTGTCAGAATACAGTTAATCGGAAGTTGGGAGAAAGAAACAACATACAAGGCTAGAATATGAAAGCATGCTGCTCGATTTCAAATTGGCTCCTAAACCTCTTTTTTCTATGGCGAATTGAAAGCTAGCATTGCACTTGGACAACACACCAGAGTTGTGACTTAGCTGCCTTTGTCATGCATATAATTGAATCGGTCGGAGCTGAAAAAATTAAGTCAACAAGTAGTTCCGTGAAGAACTATAGAACCTATTTTCCTACTCATGTTAAATGTTAACATTTCAGTTTTATTGCTGTAATAGACATTGAGAACCTTCTAAATATTTTGGATGGTCACTATGTCGGATTTTTAGCCTATTTTCATTTTATGAAAAAAAAATAGGCTTATGTCCGTGTGTCTGTGTGTGCGTGTGCGTGCGTGTGGGTGTGTGTGCTAGGGTGTGTCCCTAATAACTCCTGAACGGCTGAAGCGATTTCAATGAAACTTGGTAAGATCATAGCCCCATTCTGGACGACCCCGACCGTGCCCTTAAAATTGTATTGATTCTCACCAATGCAACATGGCGGCTGTGCAAAATATTTCACTAGCATTCGGTATCTCCGAAACTATTACCGATATCACCCTGAAATTGTGTAGGGTGATAAAGGACACTATAAAGGTACAACAAACAAAAGAACCCTCGACTAGTTCGGTTCGCACCGCTCACTTCGGCTCGTCCAATCTTCCCCGACAACACGGGATCAAGGACAAGACCTATGTGCGCGCAGGCTGTCAGGCTGCCGTTACCACATAGGCCTACCGTACTGTAAGTACCTGCAGCCAGCTGTTCGATTGAGGTTATTCCTTCATTTATGCTCCAAATGCAATGCAATTAAAAGTACGAAAGTAAATATAAAGTGACCGAAAGTATTAAGCACGGAGTTAAATGAAAATACAGTATTTTCGATTCCCAAGTTGTAAACTATGTTTTAAAGAAATATACTGTTCCAATAAGCGTACACACAGAGAGGCTATAATATCAACAACACGAAATAATGCATGCAATACACTCCTTATTAAGGCAAATGATTAAGTCATAAGAGGCAGTAAAACATACCTGTCATTCTCGTATCTCATCTGCCATCTTACTATCGTCTTCCTGATTACTGCTGTCATTCTCGGATTCAGATTCAGATGAGCTGCAATCACACACAGAAATTATGAAGCTAACAATGGCGTCATCGATGAGAGCATCCTTGGACCAATATTCATCTTCTATCGTGCGTACGTGCTCGCAACATTTCTTTTTCCATTTGGACTGTGAATATTCCAAATATTCTTGCTCGCAAAGTCTACGCTTCACTTTTAGAGAGTCTAACACAGATTCACCCACCCTACCCTTGATGTATGCCCACACTAATTCAAGAGGATTGAGGTCTGCGTGATAGGGTGGCTGACGCAAAACACTGTGCCCGGCATTGGTAAACATTTTATCAATTTTGTAAGTCTTCTCACTAGGGACATTTTTCACTATCATCAACAAATCCGCTTTGGTCATCCTTTCTTCAAATTGTATGTTGTTGTGCGTAAGCCAATCAACTATGTCCTTTTTGAGCGACGATAGTGTAGGCTTCTTATTCTCTTTTACGCTGTGATAACTGGCATTGTCTAATACAATCACACTGTTTGGACTTAAGTTCGGAAGCAGTTGCCTTTCCACCCATGTAGAAAAATTTGTAAAGTTCATGTCTTCATGGTAGTCTCCTGCATTTTGCTTCGATTTGAATGTCAATAAGGCGTTGTTTACAAAGCGTTCCTCTCCCCCGGCATGCACAACAATAGTGCGAGGGCCTTTCCCTATAGCCCGTAATTTTCCCAGCTCTGTATCAGATAGCCAGCACGATGGGACAGAATGAGTAGAATGAACGAATGTCTCATCTAAATACACTATTTTCTGACCATTCTCTCTGTACTGACGAATTTGTCTGAGGTACCTTCCTCTCCATGCCACGATATCGGGCTTTACTATCAACAACTTTCGAGAACTACGGTATCTAGTCCAATGGAACCCCGTCTCTTTTAACAGCCTTCGAAGATACTCTCTACTACAGTCAAGTATTTCTTCTGATTTTAACTCCTTGTTTAGTTTCTTCAGTGTAGGTACAGGTTTTTTTTCATCACGTAAAATTCACTTATTTTCCGACGTATCTTACCTTTATCAAAGTCATCTAATTCGATCCTATTCTTATGGACTGTTCTTTTGCCATCAGGTGTAGAAAACTGCAGCCGACCCTTGGCCATAAACGTCTTCCCTTCCGCTATTATACGCTTCACGAGTGACTTTGAAACACCGGTTGCTTCACTTGTTGAAGCCACAACATTATAATTCAGTTTATGAACGGGTTTCTGTTCCCGTAGGTGAGCAGTTACGTTATAGACTATTTCTCTAGCTTGTCCCCTTAATGGTCGTCCAGATTTGCTACCAGACTTTGAAGTAGAAGCCATAACGAAAATCAAATTATACTATTACTCGAATAGCATGGTACAAAACACTGTATACATAAACACAGTTACCAATAAAATACACGCTACACAACAAGGGATTATAGGACTACAATAAAGAAAGAAAACTTATATGAAACTGACAAAGCAATAAGAGCGCGAAAATGGATACGGTACACAATTGGCAACGAATTGGCGCGTCTATGCAGTGTGCTCAGTACGGCAGCCAGATAGCATGTGACCCCCTCCACCCCTCCTCTGTGACGTCGCAGATCCACTCGGAGTGAATGCGCGGGGAAGTGTGCTTTGCGCAGGCTCTTTTGATCGTTGCACGTTTATACTAGAAGTTTACCTTATGTGGACTTTCAAAAACCTGGTAACTACAAAACAAACATGGCGGTCAAGCGAATTTGAGACTTTTCAGTAGACGTTTCTCGCGATTTAAACATCCAAACGTATTGAAACTTGGTAGAGCAAATGTTTATACTCATTTTAATGCACTGGCGTCTAAGTTAGTTCAATTGTTTACATAACCTCAAAATGGCGGTTGTGCGAAATATTTCACTGGCATTCCATATCTCTGAAACTTTTACAGATATCACCCTGAAATTTTGTACGGTGATAAAGGGCACTGATACAAGTTCAACTATGTAACATTCATAAACCTGTAAAAGTACAAAATGGACATGGCAGCCAAGCGAATTTGAAACATTTTAATAGACTTTTCTCGAGATTTAGCTTTCTGAGCGCAGTGAAATGTGGTACAGTAAATGATTATACATATTATAATGCACTGGCATCTAAATCAGTTCAATTGTTTACATAACCTCATGGCGGCTGTGCGAAATTTTAAAATTATGTTTTTATTTCTTGTGTCGTAATCATGCGATCGAAGTGAAAGTTTGAATAATGAAGCTACGCAATAATTTTCCTATAATGATACATAACTCTATGGCCTATACATATATCGATCCAAAATGGCGAGCATCCAAAATATTTAGACAGTTCCCAATATCTACGAATCTTTTACAGCAATCGAACTGAACTTTTTATGTTCATAGAAGCTGTGAACATAAGTTCACCTATAGGAATTTCAGTAACCTGGTGATCACAAATCCAACATGGCGGCGACGCGAATTATAAATATTTAAATGGACGTTTCTCGCAATTTAACCATCCGAGTGCAGTGAAACTTTGCACGTTAAATGCTTATACAGGGTCTCTCACTCAAAGTGAGGCCGGCCCAGCACTCCAGGTAGAACGTGCAGCTATAAAGGTCAGACGAGCATATCGCAGCGCGTTGCTATCACAGCATATGTCATAATTAAGATAAGGATGGAAGTGCTGTTGATTGATGCTTCGGACTCTCGACCCTAAGGTCAGTGATCTGCCTCTACGCGCCACGCGGCCGGCCGCACTTTGAGTGAAAGACCGTGTACAAATGTTAATCCACTGGCATTTAATATATTTAAATTGTTTTCATAACCACAAGATGGCAGCTGTGCGAAATTTTAAATTCTCGCTTTTACTTCTTGTGTTCTAATCATGCGATTGATGTTTGACTACCTCACGTACACAATAACCTTCATGTGTTAGTACGTAAATCAAAATCGAACCTGGCGACCATCTAAAATATTTAGATGGTACTCAATATCTACGAATCTATCACAACCTTCAAACTGAAATTTAGTATATACAGTAGATAGAGGCAATTAACATGAGTAGGATATATGAAAATAGGCTGTATAGTTCTTCACGGAACTACTTGTTTTATATAGGCCTTAGTATTATGTACTATTCTATCACTTGAATATTATTGTGTAGTTGTATTATTCTAAATTCAATCGTATGATTAGGGCACACTGTCTACGAATCAAATACAGCAATCAAACTGACAATATGTATGTTAATGGAGGCAATTAATATAAGTAGGATATTTAGTTCTACACTACTTGTTTCATAAATGAAAATAGGCAAAAAATGGTAATTTCTTAAACAATTACTATTGTGAAATATTGGCCCAAGGGCCTTGAAACGGCATATGAAAGAATTAAGTCAGACTTCTGTCTAAGCCTGAAACCACTGCTACATGTAGTGCGATCGGAGAAGAAAAACATCAATTCAATGACTGCATCGCATACCTGACCCATCATAAGGCCCTTGTCTACTACACGCTAGTTGCGGGATTGGATCCTGGCATGCAGGAGGCCTGTGTCTGTATATTTACTGACATTTTGCAGAACCCCTCCAGGGGATAACTCTGGAACCCCGGGAACTCTCAAACCGTTGCAATAATAGAGGACGTTAAACCATTGCTATTAAATTTGAAATTTTTCAGCCACAGGATTTCCTTTTTATGTCGACCATTTATTAATCAGGAATTGAACCTGGTTTGCCTCGGTGAGGAACAAGCATCTAGAACACTAACCTATCATACAGCAACATCACAATAATATTATGAATTACCTAAATTATATAACAGATTCTAAGCAGGTGGCTAAACGATTTTATGACAGCCCTTTTTCAGTGAGCATTATTGCACTTCAAGAGTTTGTTATTTTAAAACCAGAGGTAATGTTATTATTTTGGTGTTTTTTGGTGAACTGTTGTCGTTGGTGGCATTTCTGAAGATTTAAAATTTCTCTAACAGTACCCTTTACATTCAAGAGCAAAAGCAGGAATTCTCTCGAATGATTAGTTGAATCATTTTATCGTAAAGAGCAAAGAGCGTCAGTTTGCAGAATTGTGATATTAAGATCAAGTTGATCTATGACTAGTTATTCATGTACTGGTCGGTGTCGTGGTGAGGTGTGCCAGAACACTTGATGAGATGGGAAACTAAGGTGAAACACTGGCAGCTTAATGAGAAGTCACAGTATTTCTTGGGGGTTATATTAAATATTATTGATCACTTATCCAGTTCCAGGGAAGGCTACTCTAGACCTTCTGTTCTATAGTCGTAGGCTATTACAACATGCCATAAATCAAACGGGAAATATGTTTTCTACTAAGATGCTATTTCGTAGCGATAGCTAAAAAAAATACCAACTCCATACATTTTGGGCGCAAATCCTATGTTGAATTACAGGAGTACATCCCAGTAATACTTTTTACATACTATTTTTAGTTTACAAAGTCTGTGTTAGTGAACTTAAAATATGTAGAAACTGGATGTTGGTCACTAAGCAATACAAGCTGATACAGTAGCAGCTGTCGAGAATAGGAATGTCTTCGTCCTGATCCTTAATAAATCGAATGCATACAGGGTGATGTTTTGCTGGAGTGAGGCCGCCGCCAGCCAACCGAACTCGGGTTGCATATTGCGCGGAGGTAGAAACCGTAACCTCGCAGCCATACTTGTGTGTGGCTAGATAATAACTGACCATTCCCAGCTGTTCGCAGCTGTTGCAGCAAGCACACCTACTGGTCTGTATCTGTCGTCGCTTCCCACTCCAGGTGGCCGGACTAATTGGCTGCGCTCAAACGAAATGCACAATATAAAAATGAAGCCTAGGTTCTCAGCCGACGAATGACAATAGCCAAAATTCCTCAACACTTGAATTTAAAATCTTTGGATGTTACATCGTTTCATTATGTAGCTACTCCTAATAGCACCCCGCGTGGGTACTGAAAAAAAATAGATGCACGGACCTAAGCCCGTTTGATGTTTAATTGGGGGTGAACAGATCAATTACCCGTATTCCAGTGGAGCTGGAGAGCAATATACAGCAGCAGATATCCCTCACGATCGAAGGGAATTACAACGAGTAAACGCTAATTTATTTACACGGTACAACGGCTGTCTGTCAGCTGGAGAAGAACACTTTGAGCTTCTTCTGTGAAAACGTAAGTTCTTTAATCATGATTTGCTGGTGAATTTATTCTATTCTCTTACGGTTTCTACCTCCGCGCAATCTGCGGCACGAGCTCGGTAGACTGGCGGAAGGCGTGCACGAGCCTGGTACACTTCACGCCAAGATTTTTGGCCGGTCAGTCCCGGTTTCACAGTGGAACAAAGGACAGTCGGTGAACCTCAGACATGTGCAATTGATACGTGAGTTTTCAGTTGCGGGGAAAGCAACTCACATATCAATTGCACTTGCCTGAGGTTCGCCAGCTGTCCTCTGTAAGACTGTAAAACCGGGGATCACCAGCCAAAATTCGTGGCGTGAACTCAGTAGCCTAGCCAGGATCGGCCAATGGGGGGGGGGGGGGGGTAGGTACTCAAGCACGTGCACCATGGCCGCGAGGGCAGCTGTAGTAAGTACGGATATCGTAGGTTCGAATCCCGGTGCTGACAGCGATTATCCTGAGTGTGTTTTTGCCCAGGTTTTGACAACCTCCCTACAGGAAATTGCCGGGATAGTACCTTGCTCAAATCCCGGAGCGTCTACTCCATCCCTGTCCCAGATACATTTACACACGCAACTGCAATCATCACAGCAATACAGGTTGCCAGACAGCTTCAACACACTCCCAACTACATGGGGCTGATGACCAAGGTGTCTCAAACCCCTCAATTGAATTAACAACAACTCTACAAGTATTTCCATTTCTCTATGAAAAGTTTCATGTAGTTTGATCCAAAATTTTTCGTGTAATATGTTCAAAAGACAAAAACAAATCAGTTCTTAAAAAATATGTTAATTTTTGACTAAAATGTCTCACCTCAATGGTAATTCTAGAACATTCCTGTTCCCCTGACAGGAACAAAATAAACTCAAATATATCTGTGCTACCAACATGAAGACTGCGTATCTCTCAACAAGAGAAATTATTTACAGAGGTCTCAGCGAAAGTGGGCATGTCCTCTCACGATGTATCATGTTGATTTATGAGTAATTCAATACCGGTACTCATTTTCATGTTTATTCAGATTTTCCAACAAGATCCTCTGCTTTATATTGCAATAAGCCCTGAAAGCCTAAACTATCATTTTCGAAGATTTTTGTCACCTACCTAGGTCCTTTCAAATGCTACATGCAGCCGGAAAGAGGTTTAATTGCTTTCACTACTCAGGCGACAAATTTCACTCATTCGAAACTGGGAGATAACCGTTATTCGGGGAATTGCTGGACATATATTTACTTAATATGAATCAAATCGGCTGACGCTTATCTCATGCTCAAGATGTTAATAATTATCCCAAAATTAGTGTTAATGTACCCATAGAATTTTCTAAGTCTTTATTAAATCGCATTATTGTTAATAAAAACTAGATTAATTTACATATAACTTCTCTCCCGCCAAGAAAAGAAAAAAAGGCTAATATTGTCCCGCTGTGTGGGATTCAAAATTATTTGGCGCTAGCCTCAGTTTGAAATAAGCTATAAGTTATCTAGCGAGGGAAAAGTTAGATTGGCAACCCTGGAACGACGGAGTTGTATTACCACAGTCTAAAATACACAGTCGCGAAACTCGCTGCTCTACGAAATTGCATCCTCTTTGTGAGTGAAGCGACACTAGCGCTCGTGGCGGCCAGCAAGCTGGCAACTGCCTTGAGCAGGTTATTCTCGGACAGATGATTTTACTATTGCAAGTGTTTTATGAATTTTAACTCACCTGAGTGATTATGTCCATTGTAAACTTAAGTCACATTAAATCACCAACTACTACAGAAAAAAAGCCACAATGTTGATATACTCTACACTTTTAATTCATAGAAACATAAAAAGAATGCTTTGTTTTTATTAGTTCAGTCCTCTATGAGTATCCCTAGGTACAGTTGTATTACGTATTTAATGAGTATTACGTAGAATTCATAGTCCATACTAGTTATAAATTCATGTATTTGTTTTAATGATAGTCGCTGGCATCTCTACATAAAACCAAGTCCATGATTCCAGGATGTAACGGGTAATCTCTAAATCCACTGAATGGATTTAGATGCGGCTTTCACCATTCAGTAAAGAATTTATCGAGGAAGGTTTCTGTAGTACAACATTCATTTATGACCAAAGGAAGCCGAGCAGTAACGATTTCAGTGAATCGTGTCGAAGGAAAACCTGCCGCCCATGCGCCTTTCAAGCGTACGCTGGCTAAATCATTAAAAATATCCATATACTATGAGTGTAAGAATTGGTCAGCATGAAAAGTTCTACAAGGAAGTCCGCGACAGCATATCCTTTTTTTTAATACATCGCCAAGTGATTTTACGTTTTCATTTCTTCAAACAATCTCCATTCAGTGGAAATAAATTTCTAGTTTCGGAGCAAGTTAACGAGCTAGCGAGCGAGCCCATCACCCCAGCTTCGGCCAGCATTAACTGTCGATTCGTGTCGAGTTAAGACTTCAAAGAAGAGTAGACTATAACTGTTTGGAGTTTCGCTGTTCACCTCGGCTTTTCTGAATTGCGTCTGAGACATACCGTCCGTGCACCTTTTAAGCTTACGCTGAGTGTCCCCTTGAAGATACCAAGCGAAGCCACGGCGGTTTGATAGTATGGGTATAATAAAATATCAAATTCTTAACCATATCAAAAGCTAGTTATTCCTTTAACATTATAGTTAATTAGTAAAAATACCAGTCTGATTTGTGAAACGAAAAGTATAAAAAGATCTTAAGGTCTTAAATGGCTCAATTGTAGGTACTTCGTATTTTTACTGTGGGTTTGAAACCTTTCATTCCTGAATTTGAAAAAATAATACAATGCCAATTTTACAAAATATCGGCAATAACAATTGTGTACCGTACCTTCACAGCAGCCATGTGGGAGACCAGCTATTACATAAGTTACATCTAAGTTTGTGAGCATTATCCTGGCGACATAAATTGGCTTGCTTCCAAAGGATTCGAGAATAAGTTTATATTATTGTACAAAATATTTATTCATTGAATCAGCTCTCTGACTATTAAAAAGCCATTTTCTACATCTGAAAATTGAAACGCCGGCACGCATTTAAGATGACATCTTTTACGTTTACTTAGCCTACCGTATGCTTAATTTTCAAAATGCATAGATATTATATTTGATTTTCAGCCAATGGCCATAGCAGGGCATTTCACATGAACGCCCGTAGGTTCCCCAATTTCAATGTCAAGTAGTTCCAATTTTAGCTACCAGACGCCACTGTCACTGAGACCCAACGGCGTACGTTTGAACTTGATAGAGCGTGTCTAACCCAATAGCCTACACACTACCAATTGTAGTTGTAAGTTCCTTTACGTGCCATAAATCTATGACAAGGGCCCGACGACTTCGACTGGGTTTGAACCCGCGAACTTGGGCATAGCAGTTCAGCATGCTACCGACTACGCCACCAAAGCCATGCATAGATATCCTACCGAGACATGCTTCTGATTTATAACCGACTGGCTCCATGGCTCAGCGGTAACGTTCTCCCTGCTGTGCCCAAGGTTGCAGGATCTAATCCTGAGGCAGTCAGCTGGCATCTAAGTGTGCATAAATGCGAGGGAACCGTGTTTGTAGATTTACTGGCACGTTAAAGATCCCCTTCAGGGCAAAATTCCGGCACCCCAGTGTCGCTTAAATCCACAGTAGTTAAAAGGGACCTAAAACCAATAACATTATTATTGATTTATAACCAGTTAAAGACCTAGTTCCGTTGTTTGATTGAAAAGCTTTATAATACTTTCTACTGCATATCCCAATTATTCGTGGTCGCCGGTGCCAATCTGGCCCATTTTGGTTTTGGCCGGGGATTTAAGGCCAGATGCCCTTCCTGACGCCACGTAATTTTTCAGGTGAAAATTCCACCCCACTGTCATCGGGATTGGAACTCCGGCCGTCCGGGTGATTGACGAGCAGCTAAGCCACTGCACCATCACGCTCCCTTTGAAAAGCTTTATAATACTAGCCCAAAATCCATAGATAAATCTTACATTCTAGGGTCCTCTGGAAACTCGGGTGTCGTCTTGCTATTTGAACAGTCGGTCAACACGAATACACCCAATTAGATTGGATGAGGAGTAACAATTGATTTCCCTGTGTAATTCATAATACAATAATAATTTATAATTTAATAAAACGCTTCTCATACACCCCCCCCCCCCTTTTATATGAGAAATGTTTTATTAAGTGTATACACGACTCATGTATTTTTCATTTCAGGCATTAGGAGATCAATTGTCACTGTCCACCTAATCTAATTGGGTACCGTACACTCGTGTTGACCGACTGAAAAGCGATCATATAGGTTACTTAGTAACACTGAAATATTTCTTCTAATATTAGATCTGTTTATTGAACTGCACATCTCCTCTTGTAAAGCACATGTTAAATTAAAGATATAACCTTTTCACAATGCTCACATACAGTAAATCCAGCAACAATAACATACACCAACATAGCGCAGTCGGCACATTCTTGCTGGCTGCATGAGAGCATTATTGTCTAGCTGTAGAAACATATGAGCCAAGCTTCGCGATCTGTAGGTAGACTGTGGTTATAAGTTGTCATGAAAACGTGTGTAGCCACAAATGAGGACCCGGGCCAAGAGGCGACAACAGTACATCCCCACAGACACAAATCACAACCTGCCGATTTACCAATGAGGGGGATCTAACCCCCTCTCTAACCCGCTCATGGTTACGCCACTGCGTGAACTGTAGCTGACCGCTGGCCCCGCTCCAGCAAAATAATCACTCTGTATAATCGGCACCGTTAGATAATGAAATTATTCTCAAAACTTTAAATAACACCAAATGTTGGGAATATTTTCAGCCTTTGAATGAATATAAAACAGCAGAAAAATGTATCAAAACTTGGCCTGAGATGGAAATATTCTTCTCTAATCTTGCATTGGTTACGTAGAACTGGTGGGCAAGTTTAAAATAACCATTACACTCCCTGCCTAGAGGAGGAACACACTTCTGTCCACCAATATAGCAAAGCCCCCACCAATAGAAGGTAAGATATTTTCAGGAGGGGAGTCAAAGGAGTTGCAAAGGAGACCATTCTCCGATACAAGAAAAATAAACCGGTCTTAATATTATAATAATATTTACGCCATTAGTAATATTGATTGAACCGTATTTTATTGGACTAAATAGCAGTAAAATGTTAAGACATAAATATAGGATTTATTCTTAAACTATACACTGCAATAGTAGGTATTGTTAATTGTTTTAAGGGGCGTGGTGGCGCAGCGGTCAAGCTGTTGGCCTCTCACCACGGTGGACCGGGTTCGATTCCCGGTCAATGCATGTGAAATTTTCAAAGTGAAATGCCATGACCTGTGGTTCAGATTCCACGTAAAAGGAGGTCCCGTGGATTATGATCTCGAGATTAACGGTCATGTTAAACTACAATCTTTCCTTAATTATTTTAAAGGGTGGACCAGAAATATAAGTTCGGTAGGCCTAGGTATCACGGTAGAAATATTAAAAATTATATTATCCTTCATCGGACATCCTTCGTCTTCACATTAGCTTACTTTTCGTACATACATAAGTTGCCAGAGCCAAATTCGCGATAATCAAATCCAGTGGCGGCTGACGGATATTTTTCCTGGGTGTTACCTATTTTCATTAACGTGGTTCATGGGCACCCGCAGGATTTTTTCTAGGTGAGGTGGGCATGTATTTTTTTTATTTTATTACCTACATGTCACTAGGTGATATTGAGACTTACAGCCCCCCCCGCAATTTTCGTTTCATTTCTTACTTGCTTTGGAACATTATTTGGCTGCTCTTAAACCCTTTTAGTTCAGAGTTATTGTCCATAGGAGTTCGCTTTTCTTTGTGAATCATCGTCAAAATGTTCATTCTTTAAAAACGGGCAAAAAGTAGTTGTATCACCATGTATGGACAAAATTAAAAATCAAGCAGTTCATTAAAATAGTAATGTTAATCCAGTTCGCCGATTTTTTAAATAACTTAAGATATTCTCAAATAATCCCAAATTACTAAGTTAAATAAAACTGTGGAATTATACCTACATCTAAATAAGTTAACCATCAGTAACAATACTTTATGAAGTAAACTGGTGTGACAATGAACAGTCGAAATATTCTCGGGATTTCAGAGGGTCGGGACACGTCCCCTCCTTGCCCCCCCCCCCCTCTCCTCCCCCTCCTCCTGCGGGCACCCATGAGGTGATATGGTAAAAGACTGCTTGATATCAGAGAAAACTGTATTCAATTGCGCGGTAAAACGGATGCACCTCATTCATAACGAATGCCGCAGTTCAGAGACATCACAATTTCATCGGATTAAAATTGGAATATAAGTTAGTCTTCATGAAAACCTTCAAGAGAACAAAACAACGTAAGTAATATATGAGGGCGAGAACTGCGAGTGTCACAAGTTCACGCGCAACATTGCAAGACATGGTTTCGGCAGTTGACGAAGCATCTCGGATGTCTCCGTCCACGCCTGCGCCTCGGCTCCTTGTTGCAATCTGCGGGCAACGTCCAGCCGTGTTAACTGTTGGGATAGGGCTTACCCGGTCTAGCATATCTGCCATACCCTTTACTATTGAGATCTGGTCGGTGCATGGGCTTGGCTACGACCAAACGGACAAGCGCTCCTAGACCGCTGGCGCGCCTCGCTTTTTCAGTCAGTTGACAGTAACTTGCTATATGATTTCCTGAATTATTAAAGAACAGAATTATGAATTCCTATCTATATATATATATATATATATATAACCACATGTACACATCATAATGAGAATCAAAATTCTAATGGTATTCCCGAACACAGAGAAAGCTGAAATTTGCCATGATGGTGGAAGGTAGGTAGCAACCGAAGGGAAAATTCCGAAATGTCAACATTTTGCATTTGGGAATATATTAAGGGAGCTCAATATAGCTAAACAAGTTTCAAAATTTACATTTTAAGACCGACGATCTTGGTATTCATTATATACATGCATTGTAAGGCTCTGGTTAATAATCAGTTGACAGAATGGAGCTCTTGAAATTCATATCAGAGATATTTACGATTTTAGATTTCTGGCCGATTTTTTTCGAAGTTCTCGAGCGGTTTGAACCGAATAAATTTTCAAAATTTGTGAATTAAGAATACTTTCATTCGATTTATTAGGTCTTTTTAGGTCGAGAACCGTAATTTTATTTTGCATCTTTACTGACTGTTTTATTTTGGTTTCGGTGATAGAATTTTTCAAGTATGATCTCAAGCCTCCTTCTATATAAATAAAACCACATGTACTCATCATAATGAGAATCAAAATTCTAATGGTATTCCTGAACACGTATAGAGCTGAAATTTGCCATGATGGTGGAAGGTAGGTAGCAACCGAAGGGAAAATTCCGAAATGTCAAAATTTTGCATTTGGGAATATATTAAGGGGGCTCAATATAGCAAAACAAATTTCAAAATTTACATTTTAAGACCCAGGATCTTGATATTCAATATATACATGCATTGTAAGGCTCTGGTTGATAATCAGTTGACTGAATGGAGCTCTTGAAATTCATATTAGAGATATTTACGATTTTAGATTGTATTATCCGACCTGGAATAATGGAGATAATTACGATTTTATATTTTTGGCCGTAATATTTTAGAGTTTATCGAACTGTTATGGAAAGTGAGCCGAATGAATTTTCAGATTTGTGTATTTTAGGAATAATTATATAGGATTTATTAGGTCTATTTGGGTCGAGAAACGTAACGTTATTTTGCCCTTTGTTTGTTGTTTATTGGTTTATTTCCAGCATGATCTGATTATGTATTGTAATAATAAGTACAGAGGGGTTTGTTTGGGTCGAAACAATACGTGATTTTGAGTCTTATTTAAACTCTTCGTGCCATTTGTATAATGTGAGTTGCTGTCTCTGAATGCGTTTTTAAGAAGGTATAATACCTAATATTTTTAAAGGTGTGCTTTAGTTCTGATAAAGGGTTTTATTTTTCGTCAATTGAATTACTCCGTTTGCCAGTACTTGACTGCTCTTAGCCGTTTTTTGAAAGGAACAGCAAATTAAATTCACAGATTATTGTGACGAATCCTACCGACATTCAGTGTATTTCTTTTATTTTTCTGCATTAACTTTACGGTTGTATTGCACAAACTTATTTAATATAAGTGGTTTGGTATTATAACTTAGAATGATTAAAGTTGGGTTTGTTTCTGTAGGCCTAACTCTAAGCCATGAAATGATACATTTTACGTACTTAATACTTAATAATATTCACAGCGGATATGAAATTGCTACTTCTTTTCATATATTCTAAGCATTCTGCTGTATGCTTTTAAATTATCATATTAGGATGTTAATCGAGGGGCATATTTAGGGGGGGGGGGCTCAATATTGTAGATAGTTTATTTACATTTTACCATATAGAAACTGATATTCAATATATAGACTTATTTTTCTTCCTGTGATTAATAATCTGGTGACTAAAGAACCATATAGTCTACACATCATATTAGTGAAAATGGAAGGAAGTTTGTAATTTGATATGACCGTTAATCTCTTGAACATGAGACACGGGACCTCCTCCTTTTGTGTGGATTCCCAACCACTCTACTTGATAATTCAGTTGGTAAGTCTCGCATGCATTCGACGAGAATTGAACCCAGTCAGCCTTGGTAAGCGGCAAGAGGCGTGAATTCAGAACCACTACGTCCCCTTAATAATAATAACAATAATCGTAATAGAAAGTCAAATGTTATTGCCAACCACTTATAGAACTGAATGGGGAAAAGAATGTATCTTTACAAATATGCGTAATGTTGTAAACTAATTACTGAGGTTATTCGTTCGTGTACGTTTCTTAGTTCCAAGAAATTTACAGTTTCTGGGATTTGTTACTGGGTTGTTATATTACATGTTCTGAACAGCAGCGCATCGGCATTTTGGGAACCCGTTAGCCACACCACACACTCTAAAACAGACTGTTTTCATAGGGGACCTGCTTTATCAAATCTTCCCGCCATGATAGCCTATAGAGTAACCGGCAGTAGGCTAAAAGACCTTTCATAATAAAGTTCCTGAAAACGGTATTACTGGTAGGCTATGGGATCTGCGTTAACGAAATTTCTGTCATGATATAACTGGCAGTAGGCTATGGGGCATGCCTCGGCAAAACTCCACACCATTTTATCATACGTAACTAGAAGTATACTAGAGGACCAGCAATGTCCTAACAGACTTAAAACATAGCAGTGCGCACATTCCTTCTTCAATTGGGAATAAATTTAAAAAGAGGGAAAGAGATGTCAAAAAGAGGCAATAACACTATTGAGAATTAAAATCTGGACTCTTAACCAAACATTATCAGATAATAAGTAATGTATTGAGGGCAAGTGCCAAAAAATCCGAAAATATGACACGCAACAATTGTGTACACTTCGTACACTGAAGACACTATAAACCTATGGAAAAATTATAACAAAGCAAAACTAAAATTTTACTCAGACCATCAGCATAATTTATTTTGGTAGGTGACATCTACGAATCAACTAAAAGATTTACATCAAAGGAAAATCTCCATGCAACATATTCGTCTTTATTATTATTACAAAGTCACAGCTAACTTAAAAACCCTAAATTCAGAATGATATGTTTTAAACACTTCAACCCATTAATTTCCATATAAATACACGATTCGTCAAACGCTCCGGGGGCTTGGGGGCGGAGCCCCCAACGAGCAAAGCGAGTCTATACATATAGAAGGAAACATTCAACTTCTAGTACGTACTAAAAATATGATTACGGAATTAATTGTTTTTCATGAATTAATCTGGTCGTTGTGCAACACTGCAAACTTATTACCGGCGGCCACTGGCCTATATTGTTTTTAAGAATAAACCTGCAACAAGTCCATGTCGGAATACAAGAAATCCTCTGTAGGGACAATAAAAACTTTAGGTACCGGTACCGGTATTTATAACATGTTTTACCGCAGTAATAAATGCTCGGCACCCTGTGCAGATTATCAATTTACAACAGCTGATTGTCGAGAAAACAGCCTTATGACGACAATATACATCTTACCCCCATGTTTCAAAAGTCTATTTGGAGACGTGAAGGTTCAATTTTGATCTGTGCGGCTTGTAACACACAGAGGAAGTATTATATTTTATTGTGGCGTCTGAAAGCAAGTAAAGTCAATTTCTAATACTAGTGCAGTAATTCAAGTTCACTTTCACATAGTCCAGTTAAACGTGTTGATAAGTTTGTAATGAACTTTATCGTTTGACAATATTACATTTCCTTGGCCTGCCCCCAAATCAGGTTAGTGTGTACGTAAGCATAGAAAACCCGAATATAGGATGCTTTGTCTCACTGCTCAAGCGGGCACCATTAATTTCTCTTTATGCCTTGTCAACCGCAAGGATAAATAATAAAAAAAATGCGTGACCATGAGCATATAGACTAATTGCAAACATGCGTCTTGGAATGGTCGCAAGTTGTGCGTCATGGTCGTATAAGTTTCACCGTTGTTGACGAACATAATATGCTCTTCTTATCGCTGTGCATATGGAGGAATCTATTCGGATTACGAGTTGGCTACTAACAAACATTCGCCTATTAATTAAGAGACTGATTTGGCTTCCAGGGGTAATTATGGTCTTTGACTATTAAGTTACCGTAAGTTTTCTTTCTGTGTTCTAGTTTCCTGACTATAATGGAAGATAATCCATTCATCAAGACTGAGGCAGATTGTTTGCCTTATTCAGATGAATTCCACAACATTGTAAGTTGCATTTTAATTCGTATATGGTGTAACATTGCAATCTAAGTGATGTGCTTGACAAGCAATACTCTACACTAAACAGGCTGACCAGGTTCTGCTGAGTTTTACTTTTCTTGTTTCACATAACTCATATTGTGTCTGTATATCTTATATTGCATCATACTTGTATAATAATACTTCCCAGGAGACAAATGAACAGTTGCCCTCTAACAAACTGCAGGACGAGGCTGGTGATGTGTTTGAAGATGAATGGACAGCTATTAAACAAGAACATGAAATACAGGTGATTATCGGGGTTGCATTACCTCTCTTATTATAATACGAATTACTTATAGATTATATGTTATTTGTAGGTTTCAATCACTCAGCCTTGTTTTCTATATGAAGACCTAACAGTAGCTGATGTTATAGCATTGATACTGCAGTTTCACTCTGCTGGCACCCTGGGTTCTATTGTAAGTGAAGTCTACACCACATGCCGTATTAAAACTCACTTATGTACGGCGAGTCAGACGTGATTGCCGTGCTGTTTGTGTGTCATATGGCTTATAGACTAGCGGGGAAGTAGAAAGGCCGCCAGGGCAAACAAGCTTCTTACCGTCAAAAGACCTAACTTGGTCTTCAGCAATTATATATTAAATGAATAATCATCATCACCGCATCTTTCTTCATGTTTTAAATGAATAATCTTTATTGCCACTTCTTTCTTCATCTTTTTGAAACAGAACCGCCATCGGAACTTGAAACAGAATACATAACATTCCAGGCAAATACACCGCACATGGTCTCTTCCTTTACGTAGAGGATACATTTTTAAACGACTATTTCATTAGTCTAAATTTAAACATTTTGTCATATTTTTCTTATTCTAGAAAATTAAACAGATTTTTTATTTTAAGTATTTTTTGTATGTGTACTGGTTTTCAAATGTTAAAAAAACAATTTATTATGCATAATTTTTACATAAAAATGATTTCAGTGCAATAAATTATGAGAATTATTGAAAAATACAACGGTTGCGTTTTTTTTGCCGGTGAGTGTATATTGAGTGTCATGCGCTCTAGAATAATTTGTACAAATCCTTTTTTATAAACTCATTAAAATACAGTACAATCTAAGTATTAACTTCTCAAAAACTACCGTATTAGGGAGTACATTAACAATAGCCTGATATGGAAGAATGAAGGCCATCACTAAAGTACCGGCAAAAAAAGAATGTTCAGCAGCAATCATACAAAAAAGAGCCTGATATTGCTCTTTGCTAGTGCCGGGCCCTTTTCTTTTGACCTCGATTGGTCAACTAACCTCCAATTTTGACCCCAATATTACTAGAATTCATCCATTTTCTTACCGTAATAGACTCCTTTTCTTACTACTGGTTCCTTATTACCTACATAACCTTTTTTATAACTCATTTATGCGTTGTAATACATCTGTGCTGTTATTTAGTTTAATATTACATCTGGGTGATTTTTACGCAGGGCGATATGTGTCATGCTTAAATGAGGACTTGAGGAAAGTTTTTGTTTTTGGTTTTCTTATGGTCTTGTACCAAGAGCACTGCTGTAGGCACATTCCCCAGTATGTTTTGTAGTTGTGTAGATAGACTGCTGTGGAAATGGTTGAAGTAGTGCAATAGGTTGGGAAGGACGTGAGACGCGGTAAGCTCTTTCACAAGAGCTGCTCTATGTCTAGCGTATGTTGCTAATGAGTACATTTACACTCTCCAGGGATTGTTCATATGAATTTGAGAATGAAATACGATCACAGATTTACTTGAGGTCTGATCAACATAATTTCGGCCAAACCGGAAGATTCGCATTGATGATATTCTCTAACAAGTTCTTGTAGGTTCTATGTTCTGTATTCTTCAGGGATTGATGACGTTCCCTTGCAAGGTTTCTACACCTTCATGGGCTTTTGGCTTGTGGCTTTCAGGTGCCCACCTGCTTCCTTCTAAGTTTGGTATTCTTCAGGCAATGAGGCTTTCTTTGAAATTCTCTTATTTTGTAGACAATTATAAGTGTTTTCTTCTCTTCTTTCTTCTCGTCAGTTTTAGGGTACAGCAGTGGCTCTTGACCCAATAACAAATACGGGTCGACGAATATATGTGTTGGGAGTTTGCAGCCTCTGGGAGACTTCGTTTGAAGTTATTGTAAATATATATATATATATATATATATATATATGAGGAACGGATGTTAATGATGATGCATTATAAGAAAATTGGGCTTAAAACTGGGGCACAAATAAGGGATTCGATAATTTAGACACTAAGATGAGATGTATCAAGATATGTGGAAACTAAAAGATTATGTAAAATAACCGATTTAACGTAAATCCTGGAAGAATATTGAACACTACCTCTCAAAATGTGTGCACTGAATTGTGATAAATGAGATGTTATTAATATATGTCTACCTTCTTCTGTTTTCTTCATCCCCAGTCTTCGTTATGTGCGTGAAGTTCTCCCCCAATTGTATGTGATCCAAAGGTTTTGCAGTGTGAGAAAGAGAGGATCATTGGCGCCGATTATTATGCACTCTTACAGGGCAGTTTATGTTGGTAACATTGAGGTGAGCAAGGCAAATTGAGAGAGTTTAGGTACGTGGAATTGGGAAGGGAAAAGGGAGAACAGTATATTGGAGCCCAAAGCAGATTAAAATCAGGATACCACAACATGAACTCCATTGATATGTTCAACGTAGGCCATGATTCCTGAAAAAGAATGGATTTCATTGATCAGTTGGAAATGTAGGCCTACCAATTTTCATTGAGTATACTTTTTCAATTCCATTGAGGAATTACCTAAGTTCATTCGGAGGCTGTGGAGGGGGTTATTTCTGGAATTGCCTAAGATCAGAAGAACAATGTTCCAACATTTATATATATATATATATATATATATCGTAGTCAGATAGTGAAATCCGTCAGTTCATGAAGATCCTAGGCACTTCATGAAAAGCCGGCATATGATGTAAAAAGAGATAGTTTCACCATCTGACGCGTTTCTTCATGAAGTGACGGACTGATTTAGGCAGATGGTGTAAGAAATGATATTACATTATCAGCCGAGGCACTTCATGAAGATCCGATGTTTGTTGATTCGGCACTTCATGAAATGACTGACGCAATGAGGCCGTACATGAATTAATTTAATTGTTCTATTCCAAGAAATAAATTAATGCTTGTTTATTATGGTTTTCGAAATTAATTTTCACATAACAACCTAAATCTAATGTGACGCGTTGAGAGACAATAGACCAAGTATGACGCTGTTGTTTCATTTGAGGTACTTCGACATTGTGGTCATTCAGCCCTGTGTACTTGGGAGTGTGTAGAATCTGTCTGATAATCAGTATTATCATGGCATTTGTAGTAGTGTGTGTATTTTTAGTTTAGGTTAAGATTGGGAAGGAGGCGGCCGTGGATTAAGTTAGGAACCAACCCGGCATTTGCCTAGAGGAGGAGGGGGGAACCCACGGAAAACCAATTCCAGGATGACTAAGGTAGGAATGGAACTCTTCTCAGTTTTGCCTCCCGAGGTTGAGTGTACCCCTATTCAACCCTCAGACCATAATTATGTTCCTATCCGTGGTAACCATAGTTGATTTCATAAGTCTACTTAACGAGTAGGCCTATATGCTGGTTTGAATCCCGTCGCTGACTGTGGCGTTTTCCCCCAGGTCTTTCCACACACACTCTCGGCAAATGCCGGGATGGTAATTCATTTCAAGTCTCGAGACATCTTCCCTAATTCTTTACCCACACACTACTTCAGTCATCACTCAAACACAGTTTATCAGAAAACAACCACACAAATGCATTGGGCTGATGACCAAGATGTCCCTAGCCCTTAAAATAAATATACAAGAAAACAACTATAAAACAAGGCAACAACTGAACTATATTAAACTGTGCAGATTGAACAAAAAATACTGAAATACTTGATAAAAATATCAACCTTCCGTGGGGTTCGAACTCACCACGTCGTGTTCCGAAAGCAAACACCATACCCCGAGACCACAACTACAGTAGGAAATTGGCTGCTAAGAGCAGTACAAGATCTCATTGCGCGTCCGTAACTGAGTTCATGTTGTTTTAAAGGGTGGAAGAGCGAAACCAAGTCATATTATACTATCGGTTATCATTCTATCTCTCATGTTTTAAACACAAAATGGATCTTAACGACGTTCTTCTTCCGTTCACAGTACGGCAGCATAATATTCCTTCCAGGCATAAGGCCAAGCAAGATGCCGGGTTGGGAATTAGGGGATAAATGAGGTCCAGACAATTAGACATTTGTAACATATGCCACAGTGTTCACTTTCTGAGGAAACAACAGCCCTTTAGTGTGCACATTTTTGTCAGATTAGTTCTTGGAAATCTCACTTCCCTCACACGTGATCACCGCTGCCGCTACGGTACTTCATGAAGTGACGGGCTGGATTTCCCGTCAGATGATGTACAAAATGAATTACACTATGTGACGGCGAAATTTAGTCATTTCATGAAACCACGCGTCAGATAGTGCAACTGTACCTTTCTACACCATATGCCGGCTCTTCATGAAGTGCCTAGGCTTTTCATGAAATGACGGATTTCACTATCTGACTACGACATATATATATACTTTCTAATTTAAAAGATATTGACACTGGGCATTGTGGCCTAGTAGATTTATGATTTGTAATGTCACGTGGCGTACCCGTGGTTAGTAGCACAATATGAAGTTTAAACACCCAAGTCTGGGATGTGAACTCTGAAAACAGAACGTCCTATTTGAAAACAGTTTCTGATCCATATCTTGTCTATTGCAAATCAAGGTAATGAAAGGCAGACGAAAGGTAACTTATTCTTTGATTACGTGAGTGCTCCTTTACAATTTGTAATGTATTGTAATGTACCTATGTAATGTATTTGTGAAACAAGTAATTTCTGTGCAGGATGATGCTGATCTCACTGATGATATTAAAATTGAAGAATTGTCTATACCTGAGATTGTTCCGAGTCTCAAAATAGAAACACCATGTTCAGTGAGTGGTGGAGATTTGGAAGAGGTAAGTATCTTATTTTGTTACTACTTGTTCCATCACATAGAATACCTCATTGTCATTTTCTCCTCAATAGAAGAATGGTGTATTCAGACGCTACCCTTGACAGATGGAAGCTGTCGGCTACTAGGTTGTGTATTGTACATAAAGCACAAGCCGTGTTGATGGATGGTGTGGCATTATGATGCCTGACAAATGTTGGACTCAAACCGATTACCTTCCTCTATACATGCTGTTGCCTAATACACTTAGCTAATTGAGAATAGGTCTTAATTCTCATAGGCGATGGGTATATTGTGTGAAGCCAGCAGTTCCTTAGCACAATCACGTTGTATTTGTTTCTCGGCGTGAAATTGGTATTTTCATGTATTTTAATGGTCTAGGTATCGCAAATGATGAAGGGTCAACCAACTTACCTTATTCTAAACAGGAGACTGGTACGAGATCCCTTCGTGATATTCCCCCATTAACGCAGTCTACAGAAATATTGAATGGCTACAGACAGACATACATTTTCATTTAAGACTGTTTTGCCTCCAGTCTAGTCTGTAAGCCTCTGTTTGCCAAGTAGTTGCTTCCATGATCCTCTATTAGTAGTTGGCATTGCAGCCTCTTTGCTTCACTTTGGAATCGTTCAACACTGAATCTAACCAGGTCTACTTGTACTTCTCTTACCCTCTACAGCCTCAGTCATTAACTTCTTAGGTAAACTCTCCACCCCCATTCTCTCCACATGACCCCACCATCTGAGTCTGCTCATAAGAACAGCTTCAACTAGCGTGATCATTTCGAACTTGGCCTTTATCTATTCATTACGAGTACCTTCCTGCCATTGCTCCCGTCTGTTTGTCCCAGCAGGCATTCGTGCTACCCTATAATTAGTTACCGCTAGCTTATGTATCACATATCCTGAATCAACCCAGCTCTCACTTCCATACAGCAAAGTCTACCTGTACTTCTCTTACCCTCTACAGCCTCAGTCATTAACATCTTAGGTAATCTCTCCACCCCCATTCTCTTACCATCTACAGCCTCAGTCATTAACTTCTTAGGTAATCTCTCCACCCTCATTCTCTCCACATGACCCCACCATCTGAGTGATGTAGGGAGAGTTTAATCGCTATAATTTCTTTCTTGCTTAATACTGTAGATAACTACTGAGATCTCACTCTATTGGCTTTTATACAGCTCGATTTTATTTACTTCCCCAACTACCATCCTGAGGGATTACACAGCCCAAGCACATTAAATGTTCCACCTGCTTCAATTTACTTCCTGCTGCCAAGAACGTATCCTACCATCAAGGCTCACTGCAGACTGATTATCAACATAAACATTTTTTATTGAGCCTACTTAGAATGCATTGTATTTTGTTTCTAGCTTAACGTATTCAGGTCTGGCAAAGACATTGATAATATAACACATGTAGTATATACTGTGCCCGAAATCCAAGTAGCGAATTGGCTACGCCACCGAGGGAGCTGTATGCGAACCAGTTGTGATGTCCGACCTCCACCATATCGGGGAGGATCGCTGGACAAGAAAACTTATGGAGCCTGGAGGCGAGTCCGCTATGTGACAAGGACACGAGGGAAGTAATGTTATGATGTGAAGATCACGAAGCCAATCACCAAACACTCGAGTTTTTAACTGAGCACACCTAAAGAAAACAAAATCTGTGAGAATTCACATTATAGATTAACTCATAAAATCTTACTTGAGATCTAGGTTAGAACCCCCTCATTTTCAGATATAGGCTCCTGAGTGGCTACCTTCATGCGGTGTTCATTGACTTTCTCTACTGCCTCACTAATAATGTATGTGATCCCATGAAATCTAGTAGGAGAACTAGGCAAATTCATTATAGCGCATAGCATATCACCCCCTGCCTTCCCCTTATCAATTGACCTGAGGCCATACACAAATCGATGGTTCACCTCATGTCCACCGTTCACGTATTTTGAGGTGGAAAACAAATTTCACATGAAAGAACTATGAGGCATGCGAGGCCCTTACGAAATGCTGCCTCTTTAGAGACAATATTTTTATAATATTTTCACTGAACAAACGATTTCACCACTAGAGCTGAACATCTATAACCTGGTTTCCTACTGAAATGTTTTCACTATTTGCACAGTAAAGCCGCTACCTGAATCATACTCCTTATATACCTATACATTTTCAGAAACTGCCAGCGTTTTATGACACGAACTTATGGGAGAACTAGTTGAACCTTCTTCGCTGTTGTTTGAGGTTTTGGGATTGGTGAGCAAATAGTCACTGCTCGTAATAGGAACAGCGTCAAACTTCTGTGTCTGCAAGCATGTCTTCTTATTTCTAAATTGGTTCCCACGTAACTTACTTCTGCCGAACTTCTTCATCCTGGGCATGTTGAAAACAAACACTTGGAATAGGCCTAACCGTAACAATATCTCACGACATGCACCTAACTAATCAAACCTAAACAATCACAGCGGCATCACACGTTGTTGACAGCAGCACCAATCGCTTAGCAACGAGGGTATGTTCATTAATACACCTAAATATCCTCGAAAGTTATCAATGATTAAAGTATTGCCTGCGGAAGGGGATGTGGCACTTTAAATGACAGAGGCCATGAAAAATACAAATTATGGGTACTTGGAATGCGATTTTGCCGAAATATGTAATGTCAAAGCACACCAAAATACTTAAAAATGAATTTCGCAAGTTTTGCGATAATTGAGGTACCTACTCCCCTTAATCAAAGATTGTGCAGTATTTTGTGAATAACGTCTTGTAGAATATTGTTTTTCTGGCATATATGTGGTCGGTCTGGTGATGTAAAATCCCGTTACATACTTTCTGCTAGGAATTTCAATATAAATAGTATTTCTCTACTGCCTCACTAATAATGTCTGTGAACCCATGAAAACTAGCTCTGTTCTCCACATTTGCTATCACACATAGATTTAATTGACCTAGAGAGGAGTGATGGCTTTGATATGTTTCATTATTAGGGAAGACTTATATAATCCAGTAAGATATGATGAAGAATATGAAAGTAATCTTAGTAAGTTGTTCAACTGCTGTATCCTTACTTTAAGTGCAGATGTGCTGTAAAGTTACATTGTTTGTTAATTATTGTGTATAAGCTGAAGATGATAGCAAAGAACTGAATGATTCTTTCTTGTCACTAGGATATACAAGAAGAAATCCCGGGTGAAGTGATTGACGGAAGTAGAAATCATCTAAATGAGTAAGTTAAAAACAACATTAAACGGAAAAGCTTTCTTTCAGTTTTATGTATGCATACTAAAAATGTTGGATATGAACTGGTTTGTTGGCAAAATCAGATATCCTCTTTTCGTATCTGTCATTGTACATATTTGTTTATATTTTTGTCTGTCTTGAGTTGATATTGATATTCACTTTTGATAATTAGCAGCCCCAAAGCTATCCATTCTCATTCAGAGTTCTCACTGTCGGAGGTACAGGTATGTAAGGAAAGTGTGTTACTCTGTAAATTGTATCCTTTATGAATGTTAATCTGAAGATGACCGCTGTACCTAAAACCACATCCTATTTGTAGCACGGATCTGAACATAATTGTGGTGTAAGTTTTTAAAGGAATATCCTCAACTTAGGACGTCCCCTATTGTGTTCCTATCACCAGGTATTTGTTCTAAGTTCCAAAATTATTAACGTAAAAAGTTCCTGCAAACCGGATGGTGTCACATGTAGCAACCATATCAAAGTCCAATATTACGACAAATTTTTTAGTCAGTTAGAATTTGTTTTGTGAGGATTAAATTATATCTTATATGCGGTAATGCTGATTTTCGTGAATACAGTTTTTAGCCTATTTTCAATTTTGAAAAAATAGTTTTATGAAATCACCTTTTGTCTGTGTGTGCGTGTGTGTGTGTGTGAGATGTGTGTGTCCTAATAACTTCTAAACGACTGGAGCGATTTCAATGAAACTCGGTAAGTTCATATCACTATTCCGGGCGACCCTGACCGTGCCCTTCAAATTTTGTTACGTCTCACCAATCCAACTTGGCGGCTGTGCGAATTATTTCACCAGTATTCAATATCTCCGAAACTATTCCCGATATCACCCTGGATTTTTATGGTGATAAAGGGAACTATTTATAGCAACAATATTAGTCCGTCGATCAATACAATAGGTTACATATAGTTTAAAAGTGGTACATGTTTCGGGCCATTAAATAGCCCTTCCTCAGTCACAATTTATCGAATACAAAGAAACATTCACATAGCATCAAAGACATTGTAACAACATTAAGGGAACCAAGTACCCTTAAATGGGATGAATTTTTATTTTTTTATTTTTTTTTCACTTTCATGCTGAGGGATGTCTAATAAATGTAATTCTAGAGTTTCATATCCTAAATCCATCTGGAAATGTCTCATTTTTAACAATTAGTGCATGCTTGTAACCTTGGTGACGCCCCTTTTCATATGAAGTTCACTTTATCAACTTCTATTCCGTTACTTTTTGTGTCAGATTGATGTGCGTACCCTCGTTTTAAAGAGGAATTAACGTAGCTGAAGTTGGTCCTACTGTCTTTATGTCACCTTTTGTTTTTACACAGGGAGTTGGTATATTTTGATCCATAACACAGGGAGTTATTTGTTTTGATACAAACCATATTATCTTGTTTGCCGGAGAAAAATGGGTAATGTTAAGAAATTTGGCCGAAGAAAAACTCATGGAAATCAGTATAAGAACAAGAATACATCTTTAAGGAGCAATAAATGTAGTGGTGCAGGCAGTGGAAGTGTAAGAAACAGTGAAGGAAATAATATTCAAAGTGAGGTTAGGCCTACAAGCAACAGTGGGTCCACTCTGACTGTACAGATAGTCCAACAAGTGCATCAAGGAGGAAAATTTCTTCTTCAAGATCTATGTTTAATAAATTTGGCAACAGTAATACAGATGTAAATAAAGTGACCACAGGTTTTCAGTTTGTAGATATTGAACTGCTGTCTGAAGCTTTGAGACAATTTGTAGAGTGTAAGTATTGTAATCATGTGGATTGCATATCTGTGCATGAAAACACTGACAATCGAATGGGCCTTGCTAGTGTCATATGTATAAAATGTGATTATTGGGAAAGAGAGTATCAATAAGAGAAAATGTGCATGACTTGGAAAAGATGAGAAAAGCAGTGTGGTGCACATATTTTCATAAGCTCTCGACAGACAATCAACCTCAACATGGACTCTGCCCAACAGATTCATGGTGTAAGTATAATTCTTCTGAAAGGGCAAACTACAAGAACCAAGGCCTTCCTGAGCCTATTTTACATGCCATAAAACCCATATATCGGGATTTGGCTCACCCAGACCTGCTAAGAAAATGCTTACATGGCAAAATCCAGAACCCGAATGAGTCGTTTAACAACATTATATGGACTATAATACCCAAGAATGTGTTTGTTGGGTATGATACCCTTAAAATTGGGGTGCTGGAAAGTGTTCTGTGCTTCAACATGGGAAACATTGGAAAAGCACAAGTGCTTGCCCACCTAGGGATTGAACCAGGCCTTAACACCATACATCAGCTTCAGAAAATGGATGACGTGCGTGTGAAAAATGCTGATCGACAGGCACAACAGATGACCAAATTAGCAAGAAAGAAAAGGAGAGGAGCCAAACGGAGAAAGGAAGACATGGATGATCCAGAGTATGGAGTTGGAAAGTTCTAAACCACAAAAAGTGCATGTTCTTTTCTAACTTAACTTTGAAGTTAAATATCTGGAAACATTTTTTTTTTTTGGTGTGGGGTGCTCATCTTGGAAACTACGAAAGATACAAGGGTAAAACTAATACCACTTTTGAAACTAACACTGATCTCCATGTTAAACACAAATTCATTATAAAATAATTCATACTTTGCTCATAAAAAAATCATGTGCAAGAAAAAAATTAGTTTTTTTTACTTACATGAAAAAAGTAAAATATAAAATAAAATGGATGAACTAATTTTGTTTAAAATGCATTTAACACAGAGATAAAGGCGACTGTTACAACAATATCAAATTTCACTGCTCTATCTGCAATACTTTGGAAGATGAGCACCCCCAAGTTTTACTAAATTAACATTGTTCGTATAGGGAGTACTTGGTCCCCTTAAAAACATGCATAAAACTTGGTAAAAACAGGTCAACAAACAGGGAATAAAAAGTATGTGCACATCGTTAAAATATCATAAAGAAGGCTCTCCGGCCATGATTTCGTGGAAGTGAGTAAGTTCACATGAAATATTGCACTGTGTGAAGTCAGCCAGTCACTGTTCATTATTTTCTTGATATCAATGTGGCTAAAAGGAGTTTGGACATTTCTTGACATGGATGCCTGAAGTGTCAAGTTGTGATAATGTGCGGTCGAAACGGACGAAAAATGGATCCCAAAAAACGTGGTCAAGTTAGCTCAAGCGAAGAAGCTGATGGTCCACAAGTGAAACAAGGGGGACCAAAATCTTAAAGAGAAACAGAAAGAAAGGTCAAAAATTAAAGTGAGAATTCAAGAAACAGGGAAGGCTAACCGGATCGTGTAGAAAACCAGCGAAGAACATACCTGAGGAGGGACCCACGTGCGAACGTAGCCTGGGAGAGCACAGGAAACACTGGTACGGTGGAATGAGCTAAACTGGTCAAGAGAGGCGAAGCAAGGCAAGGGAGGGGGACGGGCGGAGGGCTGTGCGGAGAGTGAGTGCCAAGGAGAGCAAGGGTGTGGCTAACATGTGGGAAGCTCAGATGAGGGCAAACCGAAAGAAATAGAAAATTTATGGGGGTTCGTTTAAGGGGATGTTGATGGTGTTCCTGGTTAGTGTGTCATAAAGTATGCTGCTGTCAAAATTAATATCGTTGAGGTTGGCACACGGATTTAATTTTTGAGCCTTATCTATTTCAATCTGCTCCAGAATGTTTAGCATAGTGCCTTTACTTCCATGATGTAGAATTTTGAGATCGCGCTCAATACTTGTGAATTTATGCCCCATTTCAGACATATGATTGCCCATGGCTGAAAATTTTCTCTGTCTGACAGCGTTTAAGTGCTCATGGTATCTAATTTTGAAATTCCTGCCTGTTTGGCCCACATAATCTGCATTCCAATCGTTGCATTGCATTTTGTTGATGCCTGATCTGTAGTATTTGCTAACCTTATTGACCAAATTTGAACTGAATAAGTGTTCTTGAGTGGTATTGGTAGTCCTGTAGGCAATTCTCATATTCTGTTTTTTGAATATGTTGGTGATGTTATGGGTGAGCGAGTTCGTATAGGAGAATATGGCAAACTGGGATTTTCCTTTCTTAAGCGGTAGCAGAGTGGTTTTAGGTTTGTTTTTAATTTTGTTGATAATATTGTTGATATACGTCTTCTCGTAGTCATTAGCCCTGGCAATTTGGTGAATAGTGGCGATTTCTTCTTTGTATTTTAGTTCAGACATGGGTACGTTAAGGGCTCTATTGACCAAGCTTGTAAATGCCGTCTTTTATGGCTCTCCGGATGGTTAGACCATCTCTCTATGGTAGAAACAGTTTGAGTAGGTTTTCTATAAATGCTGTATTGGAGTTTACGGTTCATTTTAGAGACGTTGAGGTCCAGGTAATTGATAGTTCCATTCATTTCGGATTCGGCAGTGAATTTAATGTTGGTATCCAAAAGATTGAGTTCTGTTAAGATGCCATTAATGTTCTGGGAAGAGTTATCAACAATGAGGAAAACATCTTCGACATATCTACCCCAGAATGCTCTGCCTTGAATTTTTTTGGATTCTAAGTAGTCTAAATATATATTGGCCAGAATGCCAGAAATTGGAGAGCCCATAGCCAAACCTTCCGTCTGTTTATAAATTAGCTGATTAAAAGTGCGTCTCCAACTCACGCTCTGGCTAAATATTTGAACCAGGTACTGCAGCCTTTATTCCCTCCGCCAGCCTCCCACGTGAAAAACTCGCAGCACTTTACTGATATCATATCGAGTATAAGCCTGAGTGACGGTGATCTACTGGCAAGCTTTGATGTCGAGTCCCTATTTACCAGGGTGCCTGTACCGGACTCCATACAGTTAATCAGGGAAAAACTTACAGCCACAGGAGGTCCAACGGACTTAGTGGAGTTAGCTGCTTTAACTCCACTGTCTTCGTATTCAATGGGCAGATGTTTCAGCAAACGGAGGGAGCAGCCATGGGTTCCCCTCTCTCCCCACTACTGGCTAACGTGTTTATGGCTAACTTCGAAGAAACGATCAAGGAGAGCCCATTGAAGCCTAAGTATTGGTTCAGATACGTAGACGACGTCTTTTTGATATGGGAACATAAACGCACCACACTTCAGGACTTTCTAGACTTCATGTGCTCCAGACATCCGAACATCAACTTCACAATGGAAGTAGAAGTAAATAATCAGCTGGCCTTCTTAGAGGTTCTGCTCTAAAAACGAACAGATAACACACTCGGACACAGGGTCTATAGGAAAGATACTCACACAGATCGGTACCTACATGCTAACTCAAGTCATCCTCCATCGCAGAAAGAAATGGTAGCTAGAACACTCCTCACCAGAGCCAACCACATTTGCGATAAGGATAGCGTGAATGAAGAAAAGAAACATGTTTGGAACACGCTCCTAGCTAATGGCTACAACAAAGGACAAATAAATAGGGCCACGCGAAAGGTAGAACAGAGCCGAAGAACTGGCAAAAAGAACAAAGATAGGCCCCACCATAAAGCCTTTCTGCCGTACGTACAGGGGTTGACAGATAGAATCGCCAGGCTGCTCAAGAAACACGATGTTACTACTGTGATGCATCCTATAAACAAGCTGACGCGTGTGGTGCGTAAATCAAGCAAGATAAAGCTGCCAAACCAGGACGCAGGAGTTTACAAAGTGCCTTGCTCCTGTGGACAGGTTTGCATAGGGCAAACAAAAAGTCGCGTTTCCATTAGGATTTCAGAGCACATTTGGGACACGAAACAGATAAACTACAGATCAGCAATAGCTGAACATGCTGACGTCACGAGACACGCCATCGAATTTGATAAGGCCGAAACTGTTGCTAAAATTCCCAGATACCAAAACAGGTTAATTAGAGAGGCAATAGAGGTCGTGAAGCAACCCAATAATTACAATCGCGAAGATGGGTTCAAACTCAGCAACATCTGGAAAATTCTACTAGCGCGCGACTGCTAGGGGCGGGGACCAATCAGTGAGCAGCGTGACGTCAACGCAGGGCAAGCAAGCACATCTGACTGGCAACAACCGTTAGTTTGAGTACGGACACCAACTCGTACCTACCATGATAAAGGCTGCTGCAATGTCAGCCGAAACGTCGGGAAATAATAACCTATATGCGACTCAATCCTGTAAGCCAAGATGATAAAGAATAATGAAATTGAGCCTACACGGCGCAAGAATGATACAGGGCCTAGACGGCACGAGCCTGCAAGCTTTGTAAAATTACAATAGATTTAAAGCGTTTTAGCTCCAGGAAAGTTCCAGTAGATTTCAATTCCACTGGAAATACGCCGAATGACCTATAAGTGATAAATTCAAATAGGGGAGGACATCACTCGGATGTAACCTCAGTATTACACAAAAATACAAAGCAGATTACTTAAAGTATATAGTTGATTGTTAGTGGGGTTCTAAGGGAAAAAATGGGGTTTATTCACTGTCTGTTCATGCATGTATTTATGTATGTGCAACACTGTTACTTGCAAACCAGACTATTTTCAAGCACGATGCACTTAAGCAATTGTGGATAGAGCTTCTCCATAAAAATGTCACTGATTAACGTGGTGAATTATTTCCGGGTTGAAAATTTGCATAGTTTCAGAATAGATACAGTTTTCAACATTGAAGAAATTGCTTGAGGTTGAAAATCTAGGGCATGAGCAGAGTAAACCCATTAATCGGCGTTAAGTGAATTTCACAAAATGTCAATCACAGACATTGAATCTGACGATTACATTGGAAGAACTTTCGCGAAGGATTTTCCTAGATTAAATGTAGTACATACAGTAGTAAGTCCTGCGATTTGCCCAATTATTGGCATTTAACAGGAGTAAAATTGAAAATTCCCACGATGTACAGTTTTGAATTTGACAAGGTAGAGATGAAAAAAGTGGATCCCTCGTGACACCCGACCAATAGTTATAATTTCAGATTTAGCATGAGCCCCCACGATGGCGAATATTTTTGTCAAACATCACGAAACGATACGCTGTCATCACAAAATGAGATGTAACCGGCTAGTTAAAAATTCAATAGTTCAGAATACTTGCAAATATTAAAATAGCTCCATAGCTAAGTTAAAATAATGAGAGATCTATCTTTGTATTGCGGCAGGCGTTGTAGTCCGTGTCACTTACATGACCATCACTAATTGTCGGCGAGAGTGGTTTGCTGGTGGCAGTAAGACGACTGACAAGCTCGTATAGCTCTCGAGTTGTGAGCAAGCATGGAGGGGGTACGGAGGGGAAAGGAGGTGACGCAACACGTACCAACAGGTACACACTACAAATAATTAAAATTCACTAATCTCTTTCTTGACGCCAAGTCCAAGGATCGTACAAGCGTGTGGGCTGCAATCTGTTTGGAATGAGTTGAATTAACTCTCCGGCGGGCACGCCTCATTGTGTCACGCTAGCGGGGGTGCGTTGTATTGAGTGCAACAGTTTGTTCTTTAATATTTATGGTACGAAAAATGAAAATGTAATTTTTATCTTATCTCAAATATACGCTTAATATCTCACCAACAGTTTTACCAACAGATCACGAATGTTACAATATAATTAGAATACTTTTTTGAACGTGAATAGCTCACGAGTACTGCATTTGATCGTTGAGTTTGTATTAACTCACAGTTGACGCAAGTTACAACACATTTAGAATGGTTTCTGCATGTGATAGGCCCACATGTACCACACTTGATGGTTGTGGCCGTATTCTTGGCACGACCCCATGGAACACACTTTCCTCTCATCTTTTCCACTTCTCCCAATATGGTTGACTGGTTGTTCACTTCTATAACATTCAGGAAGGCATTTACGTCGCCTGGAAGTGACGGTATGTTAGCTCGTACTCTCAGGTGATTCTCGAGCAGACTCATAGCTAACGTATGGAGACATATTCTCCTCCTTGTAGCTGTTTCTGGTTTATTGGCTAACACCAACTCCTGGGCATTTATTCCTGCAATATCCAGAAATTGAAAAAAAAAAAAAAAAAAGCAAATGGCCAACTCTTAGTTATTCTTGCAACTGTATAGGAGCCGCACATTTGGTCCTCAGTGTCCATTCCACCTTTCGTGTCGTTGTAATCTAGAATTACGATAGGTTTATCGGCATTATTGTCAATATCAGGAGCATCATGCATTGTGGAAAGTTGAATGACTGCCTTGTTCTTCTTTGGCACTAAAGAACTAGTGTCATATCTTTCTGAAATCCGAACACTGATGATCTCTCTGATCGTTTCTTAGCAGGCAAGAATTCTTGAGGAATCTCTTTCTTATTTTTACTTAGAGTTCCAATTGTAGTCAGCTTTTTCTGCAGCAAGTATTGTGCTAGTAGAACACTGGTATAATAGTTGGCAGTTGTGATATTCCTGTTCGTGTGGTCTACATGAATGACAAGTCTCTTCACTATTTCACTAATTGGATCTAATGTACTGTCTTCTTTGCTGACCGCAATATACCTCAAAATTGCAAGTGTAAAATGTTTTGGAACAGCAAAGAGCTTACATCTTGAGTCCGTACATAGCAGGTTTGTTCGGCATGTACTGAACAAACCCACACTGGCCTCTAAATGACAGTAGCATCTCATCTATGACGGCAAACTCACTAACGGTATAATTCCGTTTACAGTTTTCAATGAAAGCTTCCATTGTTTCACGAATAGCTGCTAGTCTATCCATTGGTTCGCTGTTGTTTCTGGTGGCTTTGTCGTCAAATCTAAATGAACGTAAGAGAAACAAGAACCTTTTGTAGCTAAATGCTGTGCGCAATAATTGAATTCCACGTCTATATTGGGCCAACAGCTCCAGAGCATTTGTATGATGACATTTTTTGTACCTATTAGGTAAAGTACACCAAACAAACCTCACACTTCAGTTCGTATTTTATCCTGCCAGTCTCTTTCTATTGAGAATCCCACGTCCATTCTCTTAGTATCGATGTATTTATTTGTACAAAGCACAATGTTATCATTCATGTCAAAATCTATGATTGAACTTCTGTAAATCTAAGATTTCATACATCGCGTCCTTTGAACATAATTTCACATCTCGTAACACTTTTATAATGTTCTTACTGCTGGGGTTCAAACTATTTAAATGGGCGTCTTTTTCCACTTGCTCTGGCCTTCATTGCCGAGAAAATAATTATTCGAACTGACTGGGTCATCTGTTACTTCGCTATCACTATCACTATCACTTGAAGACACATACTGCTCAGATTCACTAGTATGTTGACTGACTCGTTAATCTCATCGCCACACGAATCGTCGTCATTATCTTCTATACACTGTGCCAATTGGTCATCTGTATCTGCATCTTCAAGGAGAAGTGACTCAATTAGACCCTGCGATATGCTACGTCTTGGATAGGACTTGTTTGAAACAACGCATCTCTTGTAACTGCACGCAATAGCAATGAATCGTCAATAAATAAGGACCACAACAATCAACTATAATAAACACATTCACTAGATTAACAGTTAATGATAATAACTAGAGTTTTGAAGGGAGAAAATACATTAAAATACATTAAAACAGCACAAAAATACTTTCATGACCGGGCGCGCGTGATCAGAGTGCAACGTTAAAAGCACCTATTCAGACGACTGCTCTGCTGGCACTGGTTGAAACAATCGAAGATAATGGAACTGTTGACTTTTGGAGCACAATCTCTCAAGCTGTACATATTATGATGCACGCGTCATGCCGCCGAAAATCAACAAAGAAACTACCAAACTAGTGTTGATGTTGCACTTTATTACAGCGTGCGCCCGCCGGAGGGTTAATAAGCATTCTTCGGTAGCTGTTGACAACGAGTTCCCACGCCAGCCGCACAGGACGAGAGAGTTCAGAAAGGCTCCGCAAAGTGACTCACCAAGAAGAAGCTTGAGGTTTCTGTTAAACAGGGGAAATGACGTCTAGTTCTCTGTAACATACTAAAACAAGGAATGAACAATGGCACAATGGGAGAGCAAAATCATACAGAAATATCTGTGGGTGGTTTTCTCGAAATAAGAGGAGAAGAAAGACGGAAAAGTTAAAGAAAACCCAGCATGGGTGCGAAATGCGTCCAAGCGTATATTCCATGAGTACACCACACCGTTCAAAGTTTCTAAACAGAAGTCAAGTCAAGTTAGATGTAGGCAACTTTGCTTAAACAAAATCTTAGGAATAAGGAGAGCTGTATTAAGAGTTATAATTATCTTAGTAGAAAGTATAAAGAATAAGAAGAAAGCTTTTGTGGCATAATTATTCTTAAAAAGCTGGTGATAATGCTGATTGGAGTAAATTGGTTGACAGTTTGAAAATTATTGGCATAAAGTCCAGGGATGGTAGATTGTCCTTAACCATAGTTATTAGATTCGATGGACATGAAAGTCACACTGGTATTTATAAACATGTAAAGGAAGGCTGAAATGTATCACTAGTAATCTTTAATCTATATGTTTAGAAAGTAACGAATGAAACGAGAATGAAAGTTAAAGTAGAATTAGAGGACCAAGGTAAAGTAATTTCGACTCAGTGATTTGCTGGCGACATTGCCATCATAGCCTATTCACCAGAGGATTTGAATGAGCTTCTAAACGTTTTATACTAGATGTTGAGGTAAGTATTCATCATAAAATAATTTTATATAGAACAGAATAAATGGAATTCAGCAGGAAGATATAAAACTATTGGTAAAGGTTGGCGGCTGAAACGCTAAAGGACGTTGGTGACTCGAAATTGGGCACAATATGCACAAAGCAAATGGGATATAATGTTTGAGTTGACATCTGTTGACATGAAATATAGGTCTAGGTAATAACAAGTGATTCCTGAGGCCTTTGTCTGGAGCGTCGCGCTAAACGGATAGTAAACTTGGATTGTTTGTGCTCTAGCAAAGAGGAAAATAGAAATATTTGAATATGGTGTAGGAGAGTAGTGAATAATGAAATGGAAGGTAAAGTACCCGATAAAGTGTATTAGGGCTAGTAAGGAAGGGAAGTTGAAGACACTATATAGCTTTGTATGGCGCATATCGAGGTAACAAGAATAGCAAACTTACATTTGTTATGGAAGGATAGGTCGAGGACAAGAACTCCAAGCGATAACCAATGTAGAATATTGTAAATGGGTTGCTTCGGATGCAGGTTGTGGTAGTTATGGAATGATTAGCTCAGGAATGGGCTACAAGAAGGGCGGCGTAAAACCTTTCTGAAGGCTGATGATTGAAATAAATAAATCAATGTATTTCTGTCACACAGCATATACACCGCCTATGTGAAAACTCACCACAACGTTGCGCGACCATGTACGAAATTACATAAACAAGCTGATCGGTTTGTACATGAAATGAAATCTCTTGCACAATTCCACCACTTTCAGAATGTAGTGCCAGGTTTGACAAACACTTGAGAAACATGGTCAGATATTTTAAACTTTGAACGTTACACATCGGTAATTAGTTTTAAATAACAGTGTACGTGAATTTGTTGAAGTCCAAGTACAGGTCGAGATATTATGAAATTAATTCGAAGGAGTGGGTTTAAGTATATTTAATGTTCCCTGGTACTGTACGAGGTTAGACGGAGTCATGTAGTGGTGAGCCAAGAGTTGGATAAATGTGCGATATGTTTTGTGGTTAATCTTTGTGGGTTTCCACTTTCCGTACATTATAACAAGCCACAGTTATTTAAAGTATCACATTTTTTCTTGGAACATAAAAGTAACCAATCATCTCCACACAGTTTCATTAACCATAAATAGTGGTAACCTTTCATTTGCGATGTATTCAACAGTGAAGCACACGGCCTGCATATCCAAAATATCCACCATAATCCATAAATCCAAAATTACTATTCGGTAGGGAATATAGCATGTACGAGCACGTAATTTTTGTTAGTCAGCTGGTGTTCAGTTGCTCGGATTCCATTAAATAACCATTATAGCCTCGCACAGCCATTCTGTTAAAGCGACATAATGTGGGAGAAAAATAAGTTATACACTTGCCGAGGAAGTGTGGATCAGGACACAATATCCGTATTCATTCAATAATTTATGTTATTGAACTGATTAAAGACTAGGCTGACTTTTGGGATACAAGATGAGTCTGTGGAAATAATTACCCTTTGCCCTTTATAAGCAATTCTTTTGAAATTGATATGGATTACACATACAGAGTGGTTCACCAGCCCCTTGATTTTTGTGGGTGGGGGTAGGCAACCGACCTAACGCGTATATCATAGTCATCCTAAAAACATTACTTCTTGCTGCTTTATGGCCTTAGTACAACTTTACCGTAGAGTTCATGCTCGCGAATGTAGTAGAAATCATTAGCGGTAGTGTTATGTCAATAACCTCAACTATAATGCATGTTTTAAACAATCACAGCTCCGAATAAGAACACCTTACATTTGGACAGGTGTCTATAGGGGCTACGGATAGATTCAATACGTGCCAGTAATTCACTATAAATATCAGTAGCTAAGGTGGCTAATTCATGCATTTGTGGTGTTGCGTCAGGTAAGCTGCCTGGTGGCTGGTACATATTTTTTCGTTTAATGCCGATTACAGTGGATGTACTATGGCCACATACGTACCTGTTCCAACCTGTGATTTTTTATTTGGTCCTGAAAAGGACCATTTTTATCCGATTGTACGTAGCCAGGTTGGACGACGACATAATGATCTGTAGAACGAAAGCAAGGTACTCTGTATATTCAGGGTATCAAGCGTTCGAAATGCCACCACCCCTGTTTAAAGGGATAATCAGGCTCTCTCAGGCCACCGCACGTATCCCGTCAAAGACATCTCTTACCTCATTCCTTTTTCTTACGTTCGACAAACTAAAAACAGTATTAATTGATCTACTAATGAGGAAACCCGTATCGAATTGAGTTCATGACATTGTTAACATGACTTTTCTTTCTAAAGAGAGAATTTGAAATTCTCAGAAACGAAATTTACTATCTGAATAAGTGCATGCCGAATGAGTTTTTAGGTAGGACTATTTTATACAAAATAAAGTGTGTTGGCATATTTGTGGATTTGATTTTCAAATCTTTATCATCTACTCGAGACCAACCTATAAGTCACCCTGGAAGTCGTTTTCTATGGCATTCCATTTCTACTCCAGATAAAATGTTGGGATGCTTCGAAATTTAAGATCACTGCCACCTCCTTAACACTCCTGCCTTCAGTTACAAATACACAAACTTATACGGACACCTTAATAACATAGGTCAACAGACTAATTTAAACACACACTAGAACACAAGAATGTGATGATCATGATTTCCAAGCTCCTAAAGTTTTAAATGAAACCTGAAATATTGACGCCGCTGAGAACAGCTAAGCTAAATGAAGTCTTATGCGCATTGGCTCATGGCTGATGAACTATTAGTCCTACTGACGTGGAATTTGAATTAAAGAAAACGTTGAACCTTCTTCTCCACCTTGTAACTGGTTGTTCTTTGAGGCAACTATTTTCCTAAAACTGGCTACTATGGTGAAAATACACTTGCGAAACATTTCACTGGGTAAATTCCAGCCAATGGTAGCTACATAAAACTCAGATGTTTAGCTTGAAAGCAATACCAATTTGTGGAAGAGGGTTTATTAATCATACCAGTGTAAACACCTCACTGATTAGTGCACAGATGCCAATGAAATGCCAGTTTGAGTGTTAACAGTTGAACAACTCTGCTCGTATGGGATTTTACACAACAGCTGAACTGCAACACTCATGTTTACAACATAACATCTACTCCGCAAACGATTCCCTCTTGTTTCTTCTTTTTTATGGTCCTCATTGCCTTCTTAAAACACTCCCATATTCGGCCATCCTACTGGTCGTGTGTCCTGCATGACACATAACCATCAGTCCATGGCTTCATGAATTCCGCACAACTTGAGGTTTGTTTGGGACCCTCATGTTCACCTTCCCGACACACGTCATAAGCGTCCTGAGGTTTCACATTACTTACACGATAAGGTCCAAGAGTGAGGGTCCTGTATGGGTACGCTTTATGGCCACCAGGTCTCCAGCATGAACTGTCTAGCCTATCGGTGATGTCTATTGAAAGACTTCTTATTTTCTTGCTGGACTTTGAGAATCTGCTGTTTTCATCTTTCCTCAGATTTTCTCATTTCCCTTCAAATTCTTCTAGTAGTAGTTCTTCATGAATGAGCTCAGCGATCATTAAGTCGGTCTTGTGTCTCATTCTGACTCCTGTCAATAGTTCAAATGGCGTCCTTCTAATACTTCGATTTTGTGTGGAGTTAATGGCCTGTTGCACAGCCTCAACATGCTTGTACCATCTTGTCGGATCAGATATTGCAAGCTTTGCTAGAACTGAAGTAATCCCAGAGTTAATTGTCTCTACTTGACCATTCGATCGTGGTAATCAAGTTGTAATGAGCACATGTTTAATGTTTTCAGTTTTGCAATAATCTTCAAACTCATGAGATGTGAAGGCTGATCCTCGGTCAGATATTATATCTACAGAGTTCTAAAAGATTTACATATGTGCTTTAAATCTGGCAGTGACTCCTTTCGCAGTGATAAACTTTGTAGGGTAAAGCCAGTCAAACTTTGTAACACTATCAACATCTGAAAATATGTGACGATATTCTTTATAACTTGATTCCAATGGTCCAATATGATCTACGTGATATGTATGTAATGGCACACTTTCCTTGCACAAAGGATGCAGACATCTTTGCCTGTTTTCAGTCTTTCTGTTAATTAAGAGATATTTTACACAATTTGATATGACACGATTTTCTTTTGTTCTCCTCACAGAGAAATGACCTCTCTCGTGGACACTTTTAATAATTTCATGTTGCATCGCTTTAGGTACAACTTAAACTTCATGACCTTTTCGGAATTTGAAACATATGCCATCTCGAATCATAAAAACCTTGTAAGATCGCTCCTGGCGTATCTCCTTGATGGCTTTAAGACCTTCATCTTCTTGGAGTGCTTTACTCACTCGGACAACCAAAGAATCAAGAACTGCTTATAAGACAGTATGGCGACTCAGAGCATCGAAATGTCGCATCCTTATTCCACTTCTTTCATCGATGGTAGTAGTGTATTTGTAACAGTTCTAATGCCACCTCCACCTCCCCACCTCACAAGATGGCGGCAGTGCGATATCTCTCGAACTTATGGTCGGATTTTGACAAATGAGGTGTTGTTGAAATCGGGCAGACACCCCCTTACAATGGACAACATATTTCAACCCCAAAAATAAAACCTACCCTACTAGAGGGTGAAATTAATTTTTTTAGAGAATCTCTCTTTCCAATTGCAACATGTGAGAGTTTGAATGCCGATATGGAATGTAACGTTGTTCTGCAAACCAATAATCAAAGAGGGGCTAGTTAGGCCTTGAGGTGAGAGCCCCTGTTATTGTTGACGAGCCCCTTGCTGTCGGGCCCCTGTGGATGGGTTATTGTTGACAGGTCCTTGTGGACGAATCCTTGTGGACAAGTCCTTGTGGACGAGTCCTTGTTGACAGGTCCTTGTGGATGAGTCCTTGTTGACAGCTCCTTGTGGACGAGTCCTTGTGGATGAGTCCTTGTTGATGAGTCCCTTTGGACTTATCCCTTTAGACCGGTCCCTTTGGATTGGTCCCTATGGACTGGCCTATGGTCCCTAATGCTATGATGAAATTAAACGTTGTTCCACATGAAACGCATGTGAAGAGCCGATTGCTACTATGAATTAACATTTGTTATTTGTTTTTACGCATGCGCACTTGGTTTTTTTTGTAAGCGGGCGGGCTTTTTGAATAATGATTTATAGATGAGTTATTTTTTTTAAAATTATCAAAAGATCCAAAACTAATATCTCATGAATCAGTAAGGCTAGGGACCTGTATGAGAGGTCGTTGGACTTGAGGTGACATTCTGTTTTTTGAATATATTATTTATTTATGTCAAAAGGACCTAACTGCACTTTTGTTAATATCTCGCTAACTAATAATCAGAGAGGGTCAAGTGAGGTGTCATAGGACTCAGGATGGTCAACCCTTTTCCATGATCAACGAATTTACCCAAAAGATTCAAAACAGCAAGGTCATTGACCTATGATTTTATAAACTAATAATCAGAGAGGCTCAAGTGAGGTGTCATGGGACTCAGGATGGTCAACCCATTTCCATGACCAACGAATTTACCCAAAAGATTCAAAAAACAGCAAGGTCATTGACCTAATATTTTGTAAACTAATAATCGAATATCTACATGTGAGGTGTTATAGGACTTAGAATGGTCAACCCTTTCCCATGGCCAATGAATTTACCCAAAATACCCAATACATCAAGGTCATCGACCTGAGATTTTATAAACTAATAATCGGATACGAACATGTGAGATGTTTACCATGTGTGTGATGAAACATAGCTAGGTAGAGAAAGAATTAGTGTAGGCTACATGTAAGGTGATTGACAAGTCTTTTACCATTGAAACTTGTTTTTCAGATCAAACTGCAGTATAGAGAGAGTATAGGTTGTAGGTATGGGTTAATAAATGACGAACGGTGTACACACAAACTCTGATTTATCGATTCAAGAATTAAGAGTAGACTATCTTTAATTGATTGGTTAAAGAGGATAGCTAAAACATAAAAATGCTCAGTGGTTACCGGGACAAGATGGTCGCTACACACACACACAACAAGCTTTAAATACTTGAGGCTAATAATCTATACACACACACTCGCTTGTTCTAAACTAAACTGTGTTGCTATCAGTGCTCAGACAGTAGGCTGATGACAAAAAATGCATTGCTAACAGAAATATAATCATTTCCGGTTGTGTAATGTTACCAGCTATCCATTTTGTGTTGCAGTGATAAGCACTTTTAGCTCTTGTACTGGTGGTCTTAACTCGATTTCCAGGTCTGATGTCTAGAACGAGTCAAACTAAGAAACAAGGGCAAGGTGGTGTAGTGGTTAAGCTGTTAGCCTTTTCACCAGGGTTCGATTTCAGGTTAATATGCATGTCATAAACATATTAAACAAAACAAAACAGAGATAACGTTCAAAACTGATTACATTTGTGTCTTTCCAAATTATTACTTGGATTACAAATACAAAGGTGAACTGGGTTTGATATGCACTAATGCTGTCTATCACACACTAGACTGTAAGAAAGCCAAAAGAGCAAAAGGCGTAGGTAGAGCAGTGGTAAAATTGCTATATGTAGAGAACTACCTAGCGGTTTTATGAACTGGCAAAGCTATATATCGCATAAACAGTGTAGGATACAATCCAGAAATCAAATTTGTATCTTGTGGAACAGAAAAAATGCACTTTTACCTTGATGGATAGCAAATGAGTGCAGATGAATGACCTATGCATTAGCCTACCATAGGGTTATAACCACGAGGTGGAGGTGTGACTTCTATATTTTATTGTTTAGAGACAAGGCTTTTTTGTAACCAGTAGATTTAGTATTTTGTAAATATTAATTTTTGTAATTGTAAAAATAGTGGAAACATTTTTTTGTAATAGTAAATGTTGATTGTATAACTAAAAGTTATTTGGGATAAGTGTGCATGTCAAGGATAAATAGCGTGGTTGTATTTTGTTTTTCAAAGACAGGTATGGTTGTGTGACTGTATGACTATAGATAGAATGATAGAGAGAGAGAGAAAGTGTGTGTGTGTGTGTGTGTGTGGGTAGCATTGATTGTTCAACCAAAGCAAATACGGCAAGGTAGGATGGTGGGGTAATTAATGTATATAGCAAATGGTAAATAGTATACTCTGGTTTTTTTAACACATGTGTTTCTTTTAAATGCAGCGGTAGATAGGTGTTATTTTGTAAAACAGTCTTACCTACATTAGTAGTATTAGTAGTAGTAGTAGTCCTATACGTTTTTGGAAACAAACAGAAAGAGAATGCACTATTGCCATGGCCAAGCACTTCCATTAAAATAATTTCAAGAAAATTTTAATCAGCAAATGTGTGTTTTACAAAACTAAACTTTCAGCATGGACTAAATCATAAACGTGTCGTCTGCGATATGGAAAAAATAGGAAATCCATGTTTCCATATCAACACAATTTAAAAACTTAAAACTGACCTTTAAAAATGTAAATGGGAAATTGACAAGTGTGTAAACAACAACAAAATGGAAAATTCTTGTTTTCGTATCATGAAATCCAAAAAACTTTAAACTGACATTTTCAAATCGTGTACATGGAGAATTGACAAATGGCAATGTGTGAAATGTGAAAATGAAAAACAAATGAACAAATGGCTATCATTATTTAAAAAAATAAAAAAACCGTCGTGTTCTATCGTTAAAGTGTGAATCAAACCACATCTACTTATTTGAATCACCCGAGACTGAGTAGACCTGTTTTAGTTCTAATATACTTTTAATATTTTATGTTAAAGCTCGAATTGAACTCAAGAGCTTTAGAGTGCCAGCTAACTATTATAACCGTTACGTCACAAAGACAACTTTACACTACTCTTAATGGACAATAATAATAAAAAGAATAATAAATATTGATTTTTTTAAAGAATGAACATGGTGACACTGTTTCTGTTGCACTGTCTGCTAGCTACTAGCCAGCAGCTGGGGTCTTAGAAAACGATACAGTTGACATTTTGCAATGAGATGTGACATGTTTCAAAGTATAGTATTATGGGTTGCTGTTGAGTAAAAACTAATCCTGTACAAGGAAGCAAGGGTTCGAACCCCTTACCTAACATTACTATTGCCTGAACATGGCTTGACGACACTGTATTATTATGATACTCGGTACACAAACCATAGATAGAGTGTATTGTTTAAGATGACTTTCTTTCTGAACATAGGTGGAGATTGTTGATGGTTAACAATGGCATTAATATAGTAGGACGTGGGTATAGCAATTAAGAAAAAACAGACAATACCCATACAATAATTTTATTTATTTAATATATAAGTACTTGTACAATAGTTACATTCAAAATACATTTCTTTTTTCTCTATTACTATTTAGTCCTTTTTGAATCTCTTGCATATGAAGGGTAGATAACCTTGTAGTTCAGCCCCTTAAAACAACAACAACAACAACAACAACACAACCTTTTTGCATAGTTTGTGATGTTGATAACTCTTGAGATGTGGAAGATGGATTAAACATAACTTTTACAGCAGGGGTTAAATGTTGCTCAATAAACACTGCACTATTTTGAGTAGCAACATGTTTTTCTTGTACTAGCTTTTTAGCATTGTCATGATTAATTGTTGACACCAACAGTGTTTCATTTGGTGCACCACATTGATGATCACTCACACTTAAAACCTTACCATTTCTACCTTTTAGATTGGCTCGACATTTTTTCGACCTCTCTTTTGAGCATCGCCAAAATATTATTCCTTTTACATTTTGACGATTATAGTTATAAGAGTAGCCTTTATAGAGTACACGTTGTTTACCTTTGTTAGTTGTAGTAAGTTCCATAGTAGTAACCAACCTGTTAGTATGATTTGCTCACTACAAAGGTTATAAATGTTCTGATAATAAAATCATTTAGCTTTGGCCTTTATATTTAATATGTACAGTTTGAAGTGATAGCAAAGGTGAGAGCAAAATGGTAGCATAGTGGTAGAAAATATAACATGTATTGTTAAGAAATAGTTTAAGCGGTTATGTTGATCCATTACATAATAATTTTAGCACGACGAAGCTCATTTTCTATATCCAATAGTTCTTCCTCATATTCAGTATAACCAGTCTGTTTATAGACATGCAGTTGCTGAAGCCGCCGGATTAGCTTACTTGGATTGTTCCAGTAGACAAATTTAACAAATGATTTTTTAGGTGTAAACAAAGCATTACCATTATCATTATTATCTTCATCATCAACATCATCATCATCATAACCATTATCATTATCATCATCATCATCATCATCATCATCATCATCATGATCATTATAATCCTCATCACTATTACTGTATAGTCCTTTTTGATCCTTTTGCAATACCACATTTTGCACAGTTTGTGTTGCCTTTGATAATGTTGGGAGTTTTTCAGACATTGACAACTGTCCTAACACGACTTTCTGAGGAGATGATACATGCTTCTTAACAAACAATGCACTATCTTGAGCTGCAATATCTTTTTGTGGGACAAGTGTTTTAGCATTTTGAAGAGTTTTTTTAAACAGCAACGATGTTTTATCTGGTACACTACATTGATGATCACTCACACTTAAGACATCACTATTTTTACTTTTCAGCTCACCTCGACACTGTTTTGAACGATGTTTTGAACAACGCCAAATAACAGTTCCATTTTTATTGGTTCGTTTTACAATATATGTATATCCTTTATAGAATGCGTATGGCATACCATTGCTATTTGTTGATACTTCCATGTCAATTGTCAAGCATGAACTGATCTCTAGCAAAGTTCACTCGATAATATAAATAATAGTTTAAAGTGGGTGCAAAAGTGGGTGCAAGAGTGGGTGCAAGAGTGGGTGCAAGAATGGGTGCAAGATTGGGTGCAAGAGTGGGTGCAAGAGTGGGTGTAAAAGGGAGTGCAAGAGTGGGTGCAAAAGTGGGTGCCGCTTATAGTAGGCATGAATTTTACTAGAATGTGATTTTAGTAAATGTAATTTCTAAACCCAAGTAGTGAATAGTCAGTTGGTTTTGATCTATGCAAGCGTAAACATGTCACATACACTGGTAATGGATACTCAAGGCTTTAAGGTCAACGAAAACAAGTACAGTATATATTTAAAGAGGTGGCAATCATTGATTGCACAACACGCGGGTTACCATATCTTTTTACGGACTAGTGTTTTAACATTTGAAGTATTTTTTTTAAACAGCAACGATGTCTTATCTGTCACACTACATTGATGATCACTCACACTTAATACCTCACTATTTTTACTTTTTTAGTTCACTTTGACACTGTTTTGAACGATGTTTTGAACAACGTCAAATAACAGTTCCATTTTATTGTTTCGTTTTGCAATATACGTATAGCCTTTATAGTATGCATATGGCTTACCATAACTATTCGTTGATACTTTCATATCAATTTTCAAGCATGAAATAATCTCCAATAAATTTCGCTCGATAATAGAAATAATAGTTTAAAGTGAGTGCAAATGTGGGTGCAAAAGTGGGTGGTAAAGTGAGTGTAAAAGTGAGTGCAAAAGTGGGTGCAAAATTGATTGCAAAAGTGAATGTAGAAGTGAGTGCAAAAGTGGGTGTAGTTTATAGTAGGCTTGATTTTTACTAGAATGTTATTTGAGTAAATGTAATTTCTAAACCCAAGTAGTGAGTAGTCAGTTGATTTTGATTTATGCAAGCGTAAACATGTCTCATACACTGATGATGGATATTCAAAGCTTCAAGGTCAACAAAAAAAAGTATATAGTTAAAGAGGTAGCTATTATTGATTGCACAACACTGAATCTATTTTTGAAATTTTGACAAAGGGCCTAAGTGCACTTTTGTTAATATCTCGCGAACCAATAAGACTAGGGCATTGTATGAGGTATTGTTGGACTTTTTGCCGAAGACTGCTGGTAAACACCTATGTTCCCACGACCTTTTTAAAGATGGCGGCTAACCCACGAGGGGTGATTAAAAAGTAATCCAAACGGCGCTTGTCGATAAGCAAACCAATAATCAAAGGGGGGGGGGGTATGACAGAGCATGAGGCGATAACCCCTTTTGATTGATCCCTGTTGATTTGCCCCTTTGGACTGGCCCCCGTTGACTAGTCCCTCTGGACGGGTCCTTTTTGAAGGGAGTCATTTTTGACGGGCCCCGGCTGACGGGTCACTGTGGACGGGTCCCTGTTGACAGGTCCTTTTTACTAATCCCTTTGGACCGGTCCCTTTGGACTGATCCCTATGGGTTGGCCCATGCATTTAGCCGAATTATGTCAACGGGACGGGTCCAAAGGGATTAGTCAAAAGGACCTGTCAACAGGGACCCGTCCACAGTGACCCGTCAGCCGGGGCCCGTCAAAAATGACTCCCTTCAAAAAGGACCCGTCCAGAGGGACTAGTCAACGGGGGCCAGTCCAAAGGGGAAAATCAACAGGGATCAATCAAAAGGGGTTATCGCCTCATGCTCTGTCATACCCCCCTTTGATTATTGTGTTGCTTATCGACAAGCGCCGCTTGGATTACTTTTTAATCACCCCTCGTGGGTTAGCCGCCATCTTTAAAAAGGTCGTGGGAACATAGGTGTTTACCAGCAGTCTTCGGCAAAAAGTCCAACAATACCTCATACCCTCATACCCTAGTCTTATTGGTTCGCGAGATATTAAAAAAAGTGCACTTAGGCCCTTTGTCAAAATTTCAAAAATAGATTCAGTGTTGTGCAATCAATAATAGCTACCTCTTTAACTATATACTTGTTTTTGTTGACCTTGAAGCCTTGAGTATCCATCATCGGTGTATGAGACATGTTTACGCTTGCATAAATCAAAATCAACTGACTACTCACTACTTGGGTTTAGAAATTACATTTACTCAAATCACATTCTAGTAAAAATCATGCCTACTATAAACTACACCCACGTTTGCACTCACTTTTACATTCACTTTTGCACTCACTTTTGCACCCACTTTTGCACTCACTTTTACACTCACTTTTGCACCCACATTTGCACTCACTTTAAACTATTATTTCTATTATCGAGCGAAATTTATTGGAGATTATTTCATGCTTGAAAATTGATATGAAATTATCAACGAATAGTTATGGTAAGCCATATGCATACTATAAAGGTTATACGTATATTGCAAAACGAACCAATAAAATGGAACTGTTATTTGACGTTGTTCAAAACATCGTTCAAAACAGTGTCAAAGTGAACTAAAAAGTAAAAATAGTGAGGTCTTAAGTGTGAGTGATCATCAATGTAGTGTGACAGATAAGACATCGTTGCTGTTTAAAAAAAATACTTCAAATGTTAAAACACTAGTCCGTAAAAAGATATGGTAACCCGCGTGTTGTGCAATCAATGATTGCCACCTCTTTAAATATATACTGTACTTGTTTTCGTTGACCTTAAAGCCTTGAGTATCCTTTACCAGTGTATGTGACATGTTTACGCTTGCATAGATCAAAACCAACTGACTATTCACTACTTGGGTTTAGAAATTACATTTATTAAATCACATTCTAGTAAAATTCATGCCTACTATAAGCGGCACCCACTTTTGCACCCACTCTTGCACTCCCTTTTACACCCACTCTTGCACCCACTCTTGCACCCATTCTTGCACCCACTCTTGCACCCACTCTTGCACCCACTCTTGCACCCACATTAAGCTATTATTTATATTATCGAGTGAACTTTGCTAGAGATCAGTTCATGCTTGACAATTGGCATGGAAGTATCAACAAATAGCAATGGTATGCCATACGCATTCTATAAAGGATATACATATATTGTAAAACGAACCAATAAAAATGGAACTGTTATTTGGCGTTGTTCAAAACATCGTTCAAAACAGTGTCGAGGTGAGCTGAAAAGTAAAAATAGTGATGTCTTAAGTGTGAGTGATCATCAATGTAGTGTACCAGATAAAACATCGTTGCTGTTTAAAAAAACTCTTCAAAATGCTAAAACACTTGTCCCACAAAAAGATATTGCAGCTCAAGATAGTGCATTGTTTGTTAAGAAGCATGTATCATCTCCTCAGAAAGTCGTGTTAGGACAGTTGTCAATGTCTGAAAAACTCCCAACATTATCAAAGGCAACACAAACTGTGCAAAATGTGGTATTGCAAAAGGATCAAAAAGGACTATACAGTAATAGTGTTGAGGATTATAATGATCATGATGATGATGATGATGATGATGATGATAATGATAATGGTTATGATGATGATGATGTTGATGATGAAGATTATAATGATAATGGTAATGCTTTGTTTACTCCTAAAAATCATTTGTTAAATTTGTCTACTGGAACAATCCAAGTAAGCTAATCCGGCGGCTTCAGCAACTGCATGTCTATAAACAGGCTGGTTATACTGAATATGAGGAAGAACTATTGGATATAGAAAATGAGCTTCGTCGTGCGAAAATTATTATGTAATGGATCAACATAACCGCTTAAACTATTTCTTAACAATACATGTTATATTTTCTACCACTATGCTACCATTTTGCTCTCACTTTTGCTATCACTTCAAACTGTACATATTAAATATAAAAGCCAAAGCTAAATGATTTTATTATCAGAACAGTTATAACCTTTGTAGTGAGCAAATCATACTAACAGGTTAGTTGCTACTATGGAACTTACTACAACTAACAAAGGTAAACAACGTGTACTCTATAAAGGCTACTCTTATAACTATAATCGTCAAAATGTAAAAGGAATAATATTTTGGCGATGCTCAAAAGAGAGGTCGAAAAAATGTCGAGGCAATCTAAAAAGTAGAAATGGTAAGGTTTAAAGTGTGAGTGATCATCAATGTGGTGCACCAAATGAAACACTGTTGGTGTCAACAATTAATCATGACAATGCTAAAAAGCTAGTACAAGAAAAACATGTTGCTACTCAAAATAGTGCAGTGTTTATTGAGCAACATTTAACCCCTGCTGTAAAAGTTATGTTTAATCCATCTTCCACATCTCAAGAGTTATCAACATCACAATTTATGCAAAAAGGTTGTGTTGTTGTTGTTGTTGTTGTTTTAAGGGGCTGAACTACAAGGTTATCTACCCTTCATATGCAAGAGAATCACAATGGACTAAATAGTAATAGAGAAAAAAGAAATGTATTTTGAATGTAACTATTGTACAAGTACTTGTATATTAAATAAATAAAATTATTGTATGGGTATTGTCTGTTTTTTCTTAATTGCTATACCCACGTCCTACTATATTAATGCCATTGTTAACCATCAACAATCTCCACCTATGATCAGAAAGAAAGTGATCTTAAACAATACACTCTATCTATGGTTTGTGTACCGAGTATCATAATAATACAGTGTCGTCAAGCCATGTTCAGGCAATAGTAATGTTAGGTAAGGGATTCGAACCCTTGCTTCCTTGTACAGGATTAGTTTTTACTCAACAGCAACCCATAATACTATACTTTGAAACATGTCACATCTCATTGCAAAATGTCAACTGTATCGTTTTCTATGACCCCAGCTACTGGCTAGTAGCTAGCAGACAGTGCAACAGAAACAGTGTCACCATGTTCATTCTTAAAAAAAAATCAATATTTATTATTCTTTTTATTATTATTGTTCATTAAGAGTAGTGTAAAGTTGTCTTTGTGACGTAACGGTTATAATAGTTAGCTGGCACTCTAAAGCTCTTGAGTTCAATTCGAGCTTTAACATAAAATGTTAAAAGTATATTAGAACTAAAACAGGTCTACTCAGTCTCGGGTGATTCAAATAAGTAGATGTGGTTTGATTCACACTTTAACGATAGAACACGACGTTTTTTATTTTTTTAAATAATGATAGCCATTTGTTCATTTGTTTTTCATTTTCACATTTCACACATTGCCATTTGTCAATTTTCCATGTACACGATTTGAAAATGACAGTTTAAAGTTTTTTGGATTTCATGATACGAAAACAAGAATTTTCCATTTTGTTGTTGTTTACACACTTGTCAATTTCCCATTTATATTTTTTAAAGGTCAGTTTTAAGTTTTTAAATTGTGTTGATATGGAAACATGGATTTCCTATTTTTTCCATATCACAGACGACACGTTTATGATTTAGTCCATGCTGAAAGTTTAGTTTTGTAAAACACACATTTGCTGATTAAAATTTTCTTGAAATTATTTTAATGGAAGTGCTTGGCCATGGCAATAGTGCATTCTCTTTCTGTTTGTTTCCAAAACGTATAGGACTACTACTACTACTAATACTACTAATGTAGGTAAGACTGTTTTACAAAATAACACCTATCTACCGCTGCATTTAAAAGAAACACATGTGTTAAAAAACTAGAGTATACTATTTACCATTTGCTATATACATTAATTACCCCACCATCCTACCTTGCCATGTTTGCTTTGGTTGAACAATCAATGCTACCCACACACACACACACACACACACACACACACTTTCTCTCTCTCTCTATCATTCTATCTATAGTCATACATTCACACAACCATACCTGTCTTTGAAAAACAAAATACAACCACGCTATTTATCCTTGACATGCACACTTATCCCAAATAACTTTTAGTTATACAATTAACATTTACTATTACAAAAAAATGTTTCCACTATTTTTACAATTACAAAAATTAATATTTACAAAATACTAAATCTACTGGTTACAAAAAAGCCTTGTCTCTAAACAATAAAATATAGAAGTCACACCTCCACCTCGTGGTTATAACCCTATGGTAGGCTATTGCATAGGTCATTCATCTGCACTCATTTGCTATCCATCAAGGTAAAAGTGCATTTTTTCTGTTCCACAAGATACAAATTTGATTGCTGGATTGTATCCTACACTGTTTATGCGATATATAGCTTTGCCAGTTCATAAAACCGCTAGGTAGTTCTCTACATATAGCAATTTTACCACTGCTCTACCTACGCCTTTTGCTCTTTTGGCTTTCTTACAGTCTAGTGTGTGATAGACAGCATTAGTGTATATCAAACCCAGTTCACCTTTGTATTTGTAATCCAAACAATAATTTGGAAAGACACAAATGTAATCAGTTTTGAACGTTATCTCTGTTTTGTTTTGTTTAATATGTTTATGACATGCATATTAACCTGAAATCGAACCCTGGTGAAAAGGCTAACAGCATAACCACTACACCACCTTGCCCTTGTTTCTTAGTTTGACTCGTTCTAGACATCAGACCTGGAAATCGAGTTAAGACCACCAGTACAAGAGCTAAAAGTGCTTAACACTGCAACACAAAATGGATAGCTGGTAACATTATACAACCGGAAATGATTATATTTCTGTTAGCAATGCATTTTTTGTCATCAGCCTACTGTCTGAGCACTGACAGCAACACAGTTTAGTTTAGAACAAGCGAGTGTGTGTGTATAGATTATTAGCCTCAAGTATTTAAAGCTTGTTGTGTGTGTGTGTAGCGACCATCTTGTCCCGGTAACCACTGAGCATTTTTATGTTTTAGCTATCCTCTTTAACCAATCAATTAAAGATAGTCTACTCTTAATTCTTGAATCGATAAATCAGAGTTTGTGTGTACACCGTTCGTCATTTATCAACCCATACCTACAACCTATACTCTCTCTATACTGCAGTTTGATCTGAAAAACAAGTTTCAATGGTAAAAGACTTGTCAATCACCATACATGTAGCCTACACTAATTCTTTCTCTACCTAGCTATGTTTCATCACACACATGGTAAACATCTCACATGTTCGTATACGATTATTAGTTTATAAAATCTCAGGTCGATAACCTTGATGTATTGGGTATTTTGGGTAAATTCAATGGCCATGGGAAAGGGTTGACCATTCTAAGTCCTATAACACCTCACATGTAGATATTCGATTATTAGTTTACAAAATATTAGGTCAATGACCTTGCTGTTTTTTGAATCTTTTGGGTAAATTCGTTGGTCATGGAAATGGGTTGACCATCCTGAGTCCCATGACACCTCACTTGAGCCTCTCTGATTATTAGTTTACAAAATCATAGGTCAATGACCTTGCTGTTTTGAATCTTTTGGGTAAATTCGTTGATCATGGAAAAGGGTTGACCATCCTGAGTCCTATGACACCTCACTTGACCCTCTCGGATTATTAGTTAGCGAGATATTAACAAAAGTGCAGTTAGGTCCTTTTGACATAAATAAATAATATATTCAAAAAACAGAATGTCACCTCAAGTCCAACGACCTCTCATACAGGTCTCTAGCCTTACTGATTCATGAGATATTAGTTTTGGATCTTTTGATAATTTTTTTAAAAATAACTCATCTATAAATCATTATTCAAAAAGCCCGTCCGCTTACAAAAAAAACAAGTGCGCATGCGTAAAAACAAAAAAACAAACATGTTAATTCATAGTAGCAATCGGCTCTTCACATGCGTTTCATGTGGAACAACGTTTAATTTCATCATAGCATTAGGGACCATAGGCCAGTCCATAGGGACCAATCCAAAGGGACCGGTCTAAAGGGATAAGTCCAAAGGGACTCATCAACAAGGACTCATCCACAAAGACTCGTCCACAAGGACCTGTCAACAAGGACTCATCCACAAGGACCTGTCAACAAGGACTCGTCCACAAGGACTTGTCCACCAGGATTCGTCCACAAGGACCTGTCAACAATAACCCATCCACAGGGGCCCGACAGCAGGGGGCTCGTCAACAATAACAGGGGCTCTCACCTCAAGGCCTAACTTGCCCCTCTTTAATTATTGGTTTGCAGAACAACGATACATTCCATATCGGCATTCAAACTCTCACATGTTGCAATTGGAAAGAGAGATTCTCTAAAAATTTAATTTCACCCTCTAGTAGGGTAGGTTTTATTTTTGGGGTTGAAATATGTTGTCCATTGGAAAGGGGGTGTCTGCCCGAGTTCAACAACACCTCATTTGTCAAAATCCGACCATAAGTTCGAGAGATATCGCACTTCCGCCATCTTGTGAGGTGGGGAGGTGGAGGTGGCATTAGAACTGTTACAAATACACTACTGATTGTATATCTGTACTCCTCCAACATCAAAGCCAATCTCGCAACCGTAGGTGTTAGATATTTCTAATGCATCGTCTTTTGGACAGAAACACAGTCTGTGATTATCTTGAAATCTTTTCCCAGAAGATACACTCGAAACTTCTTCAATGCAACAATGATGGCTAATACTTCTAGCTCATAACTGTGATAGTTTTAGTATTGTGGTGTTGTCTTTTTGCTCATGTAATGTACAGGATGTAGTTGATCTTCCTCAGGTGATCTCTGCATCAGCACGGCCCCATATCCAAGCTTACTTGCATCAGCATGAAGTTCGCATGCTTAAAACAGGATTCATTGATAAAGCTTCCTTCAATTTCTCAAAGGAAATTCTCGTTTTTTAGAAAATGGAAATGCTTCATCCTTCTTCAGCAAGTTGCTTAGTCTCGCAGTAATAGAGTGTTCTTGTATGAACTTCCTGAAATATCCATTTAAACCAAGCATAGATTGCACTTGTTTCACATTTCTTGGTTCCGGAAATCTCATTACAGCATTAGTTTTCTTTGCTGACGGATAGAGTCGTCCATCCTCTACCACGTGTCCCAAGAACTCAATCTTCCTCTTCAGTCGATGGCATTTTTCCCTGTTGAGTTCAACGCCATAATCTTTAGCTACCTCTAGCCGCGTATTCAAGCGGCGAAATGCCTCTGTTTCATCTTTAGCTGGAGTTATTACGTCGTCCATTATCATAAGTACTATACCTTCAATCACCAACATAAAACATAGTCAATGAAACGTTGGAACACTACTGGTGAGTTGCACAAACCAAATTGTGCTTTTCGGAACTAGAATTGACTGGCGTGAGTGACAAAATCAGTATATTTTCTACTTTGAGACCCCACTTTAGGATGATCTAGTTTATTTTACGATAGTCAATACACAAACGATAAGAGCCACCTTTCTTACGCACAACCTCTACAGGACTAGCGTATTCTGAATAATTCGGTTCAATGATGCCTATTAGCCATTTCTTCACGTGGTCGTCAACAGCATATTTTTCTGCAGGAGCGAGTCGTCGTGGTCTATTGAAAACTGGATGCTCATTCTTAAGCGTAATGATCAACTCGACTTCCGAACTTTTCGTTTTGGCAGGTTCATAGGAGGAAATCATTTCTTCTACTTGTTGCTTGTAGTCATCACTTGTTGACTCACCTACATCTTATGGCAGCTCTTCATCAACTTCGTTCTGCATGATACATATATCTGATTTTGGCTTGGAAATTCGATGCCATTTTGATTTATCACTACTTATCCTGGTTGTAGAACATCACTTCCAATTATTGCCAGCATCTTCATTGTATCAAGAGTCACAAGCTAAATGTCAACCTCAAATGCTTCATCATCAATAAATACATCGGAGTGGAAGTAGCCTTTAGGTACGACATAATTCTTTCCAAAACTTGTAAGGATAAGGTCAGTATTTCTTAGTGGAGGAGCTCCTAAATCTGCATAGATGTCTTCATGGATTAAAGTAACGCTTCTTCCTCATCTAGTAAGGCATTTATCGTGGTACTAGCAATCCTTTATTTAGTGGTGAGACGGGGAGGTGCAGGTTTCGTTAATGTGTTTACCTGCCTCACCATCTATTGTCTTGCACTCCACCGACTTATGACCAAATTTATTACATTTATAACATTTCAGACTGTCTTTGTAACGGCAACTCGACGATTTATGGCCAGCTTCACCGCAGTTGAATCATCTCTGTGTTTTATGTTTTTCTTCAACAGATCCAGTAGTCTTGTCTATCGAAGTAGGTATCTGTGTTCCATCTTTCTTCAAAACCCTTGTGTTCCGTCTTTCACCTATGAACTCATAGTCTCGCGGCTTTTCCTTAAAAGTCTTGAAATTCTTTGCCCCATACGAAATCAATTTACTTTCAGAGTCGTCTTCTATACCATACATCGATAATGTGCTGTACCAGGGAGTCATCATCAACTTCACCTCGATGTGCAATATCTTTCATTACAAGCAGGTACCCTTGAAATGTTCCTTCTTTCTTCTTCTTCTTATTCCGCCTAGTCATTAGTCTATGTACTTCTGAACTGCTCATCTTGACATCAAACTCTTTTATTAACGCGGCCTTTAATTTCTTCCATGTTGTTAAACAAGTTTCACTTTGAATGAATAGTTTTGCTAGACCAGACAATGTTTTCTTAGCAAATACCAACTTCTGATGTCGTCCCATCCCATCAGAACAGCTGTTTCATCAAATTTCATAATCCATTTTCTGACTGTACAATCTCCTTTACCATCAATGGTGGAAATAGAATCTTCCACATCTCGAAATGTTAGCGCAAATTTGCGGCCTGAATTTTCCCGTTTTAAATGAGGAATGGTCTTCTGCTGATGTTTCTGTCTTGTATATTACTTTCTTCTTATTGCTAGTGTGCTGACTTGAATTCCCTCTAGCTTCCAAGCGTGAACTGCATTGGACATCGTATTCATCATCTCAGTCGTCACTTTCTTCATCCTAATCATCGTCATCGTCTTTATCATCCCCGTTGTACTCGAGGTTTGATAGCAATTCTATTTTAATGACATGTCTTGAAATACGCTTCACTAGCTTCTCTTTATCTCCCTCAAACCCCAAACGTAAGCACATTGCATACTGTATTCAAATCACGTTCAGCAAAATTGTCAAGAGCATACCTAACCTTATCGTCATATTCAGTGGAACCTTCCAGAAAATGAAATCCTGTGAACCCTCGTTACCTTTTACGGTTCTGCCGATTGCCTTCGTTGCTATATATAAACGTATGCAGGTATGTAACTGCAGACACAGGTGCAGTGGAAATGGTTTATTCTTTGATCTCCTAACATTTTGATTCTTGATTGCAATTGGCGTATTTACTCAAAACTTGCCTCGTTAACTTACACGTAATTGTCAACATTCATCGTAGTTAAACATCGGCGTTATTTACTTTTACAATGCACGTCTTCTTTCTTCTATAACATCGTTTATTTAGACAACAATGGCAACGAATTTCAGTCTACTTACATTGGTCTGTGTCAGCTACAACAAGTAAGACATCTTGGTTACAACTTACGAATCATGCAAATTAATTTTGAAGGACTTAGTTGATCTAAATGGCAATGTCTCTCCCGAATATCCTTGAAAACTATGTGGATGTAGCTGTTATACAGGAAACACATATATATAATGAGGAAAATTTAAAATAAAGGGGACGTGTTGCGAGATATGAATTCATAGGAGCAACTTATCACCATACTTACGGATGTGCTACTTACATACGCAACAATATTGAAAATGCAAATTTCATTTCTGTGGACACCTCAGAAAATGTTCACATTATCGTGATAAAAATTGACAACATTACAATAACAAATGTTTACAAGCCACCTGCAGTAAACTGGTCTGCTGAAGTGATCCCAACTCCACCTCATCCTAGCATATACATCGAAGACTTAAATAGCCACCATACTATGTGGAATTACAATGAAGATGATGAGAATGGTGAAAGAATTGTTAATTGGGTTGAATCTAACAACCCTAGTCTAGTGAAAATGAAAATCCACAGCCTGCTTCCAGTCTTCGACCGGGTCAGGAATGGAATGAATGAAGCCCCATTCTAGCGGCGAGGATATGAAGTGTGCCGGCTGCCGTAGCCTGTCGCACTCCTCTGGGACAATGATTAAATGAATGACAGATGAAATGAAATTATAGTGGAGAGTGTTGCTGGAATGAAATTGTGACAGGGGAAACTGGAGTACCCGGAGAAAAACCTGTCTGCCTCCGTTCTGTCCAGCACAGATCTCACATGGAGTGACCGGGATTTGAACCACTGACCCAGCGGTGAGAGGCGGGCGTGCTGCCGCCTAAGCCACGGAGGCTCTAGTATTTAACTCAAAGGGCCTAGAAGAAAGACTAAAACCCTGACCTTTCTTTTTTGTTAGTCAAAACTCTAAATGTCAACCTCTTGCCACAGTAAAGACTGTTCTTGGGAATATTCCAAATAGCCAACATAGGCCAGTTTTAATTAAAGTAGGAATTCAAATACCTATAATCAGATCCATTCCAAAACCAAGAAAATTAGAAAATCTTACTGGAGCAAGTTATCCAGTGAACTTGATAAAGTTATTACGTGGATCCCCCCTGTGAGTGAAAAGTATGAAAGATTTGTAGAAGCTGTCTTATCTACGGCAAAAATGTGCATACCAAGAGGATTTCGCAAAGGGTACATTCCAGGATGGAACACGGATTGTGAAGAACTATACCAGTCTTAAATAACCACCAATGATCATAAAATTGCTACCGAATTGTTACAGAGCTTAGATAAAGCTCGCAGAGAGACCTGGCTACAAAAGACAGAGAACTTAGGCTTAACAAGATCAAGCAGAGGATCGTGGAGCCTGCTAAGGATATTGGGAGGATGTTCCCCACCTAACCGTGATGATCCACATGTAACACCAGATCAAATAGCCAGTAGAATAATTTATTTGTCCAGGGCACCATCGCATAAGCAACATACAAGAAACGTTAAGAAAGAACTAACCAACCTCCTCTAGCAAAATGCAATCTACCGGTCAGAATATTCCAATGACTTCACACTAGCTGTGATTAATACAGCACTTAAGGATGTTAAAACAGGCAAATCACCAGGGTTTGATGGCATTCATCCTGAATTCCTTCTCAATTGAGGGAACAAAACTCGTAAATGGCTTGCTGCTTTCTTTTCTAATATAATGATCACTGGCAAACTACCAAACGCTTTCAAGAAAACGAAAGTCATAGCTGCATTGAAACCTGGTAAGCCAAAGGATAAACCAGATAGCTATCGACCGATAGCTCTCCTAAGCTGTTGCTACAAACTTCTGGAAAGACTCATCCTTAACCGACTTGGTTCGAATATTCATTAAGTAACACCTGTGAACAAGCAGGCTTTAAACCAAGTAGAAGCTGCACAGATCAAGTACTAAGTCTCACCACTCATATAGAAGCAGGGTGTCAAAAACAACTTAATACAACTGTTGCTTTTGTTGACCTTACAGCAGCCTATGACATGGTATGGAAGGATGGATTACTCTATGAACTGATGCGTATCATACCATGTCAAACTATGAACAAGCTTATAAACATATGCTGTCTGAAAGATATTTCCAAGTGGTTGTTGGGACCAAAATAAGTAAGCAAATGAAACTGAACAATGTACTCTCACAAGGATCCCTTTTAGCTCCAGTGCTCTTTAACTTGTACACATCAAATCTCTCTATAACGCAATCGAGAAAATTCATTTTTGCGGATGACCTGCCATTGACAACTCAAGAAAGAACTCTTACGAAGAGCAAACAGATTCTTTTCTCAGATCTAAGCATTATGAATGAAAACTTGAGAAATGGAGACTATCACCGAATCCTAGTAAGACTGAAGCTCGTTGTTTCCACTTGAACAACAGGTTGGCAAATACAAAGCTGAATGTCATCTTTAATGAGAAAGTCCTCCATCATCAAAATGTTTCAAAATATTTAGGCGTTACTCTCGATAGAACTTTGTCCTTCAAGAAGCACTTGCAGAACACTGCAGCAAAACTAAGATCACGCAATGACATCTTGCAGAAGTTATCTGGAACCACATGGCGAGCTACTGCAACAACATTACGATCTTCTGCTTTACGACTTGTCTATTCAGCTGATGAATACTGTGCACCGGTGTGGCTTAATAGTCCACCTGTAAAGCAGATTAATGTCCAATTGAATTCGGAGATGAGGATAATATCAGGTTGCATCAGGACCACTCCTCTGTACTGGCTCTCACCTCTAAGTCACATTGCACCACCTGACTTGCTTAGACAAAACTCTCTCCTGAGGAATATTAAAAGATACTCTCCACTTCACAGCTTCCTATTCATTCTGGCAAACCAACAGTAAAGATGAGTCGCTTGAAATCCCGCCGACCACCAATCCTAACAGCGGTATCTCTACATTAAATAATTTTCAGATTGACAACAAATGGTCTGAGGTATGGAATAATTTATTCCATAAGAAATATAGAAACTTCATTGATCCTATCAAGAAACCAGCTTTCATGGAACTACCACTCCATACATGGAAATGGCTCAACAGGATTTGAACGAGACATGGGGTCTGCACAGGCAGCTTATACAAGTGGAATAAGGCTTCACACATCAGTGCGACCGTGGATTTGAAAAACAGACCATCCAACATATTGTGAAGGACTGCAGCCGTCGAGCCCATAATGGAAACCTGAAAGACTTGCATGATGCAACGCAGCCTGCTCTTGATTGGATTTCAATTTTAAATATTACTTCGTGAATCTTTAAAAGAATCTGAACATTGTATCTGTTTATATGTCTCCTCAACAAAATTGATATTAATATTTATTGTTCTTTTAAATGCTAATGCACATTATATGTTTAATGTGTTCCTTAGCTTGTAATTATTTAGATGTGCCATGCCAAACACTAAATAAATATACCACCGTATCACTATTTTGGCATGTACTTGGTCATCCATTAGTTCTCTATCCCGGACGAGCCCCCAAATTGTGGGATTTTAGGGAGATTTTTTTTTGTAAAATCAAATACTACACAACAGCTGAACTGCATTACTCATGAATAAAACACAACCTCTACTCCGCAAACGTTTCTCTATGGTTTCTTCTTTTTCATTGTCCTCACTGTCTTCTTGAAACACATGGATATATCCATAAAAGTTATGACTCCAAATACTCCAACATGACTCCGCGCAATATATGAGTAATTTTAAAATATCTTTCTGTTAGTGATTGTAATGAATGATGCTCTAATTACACTGGGCAACAAAAAATAAATTTTTGTAAGTTCCTTGCATATCATGAGTCAATTCTTACTAATTTTGGTTTGATAAAATCGAATATGACAATTAAAAATTTTTCTTAGCTCTAGTTTCTAGGATACCCAAGAGGTGGAAGAATTTCCGTGGATTAAGAGAAAACGATACATTTTAATTGCATATGCCACCGACATTGAATGTGCATTTAATTTAATTTTAAATGGCAGTTACATTCTAAGAGTTCTAAATTGATGGAGGAATATCTTGCAGTTGGTTGGGACTTAAGAGAATCACGTGGTGGTTTCATCAGATCATCGTCTGTTAGCTAGTCTCTTGTAAGTGATTTCCGGAGCATCCCTACACAAAGTCCAGCAGTAATCCGCAAGCATTGCTTCATTACAACGGCACTGATATCTTTGTTCCATAACAGAAATATCCTGATGGAATCGTTCTCCGTGTTCATCACTGACTGCTCCACAACTAGGAGGGAAAAATTCTAGGTGGGAGTGGAGAATATGGATTTTAAGGGACATGGTGCATCCAAGTCGATGGCAATTTTGCAGGAGCACTGTCACCGTTTGAGTGTAGTTATTATCTCGTTTGTTGCCTAAAATCCATGAATAATTCCCTTGAAGGATTCGCAAGCTTCCTCTTCTTTGCCCTCCAAAACTTGGTCAAATGCAGGATCCGTAACAAGTTCTCGAATTTGTGGCCCGACAAAAATACCTTCCTTAACTTTGGCATCACTTAATTGCGGAAATTTCTCTCTTACGTACTTAAAGGCTTGTCCTTCTTGGTTCATACCTGTGACGATTTTTCATTTTTCATTTTTCATCATACCCAGCTTGATATGCAGGGGCGGAAGAAGAACATCTTTTGTGTCCACGAGAGGCTCTGCTACGACATTTCTCTCGCTAGGGTTAAGATTTCTTGCAGGCCAGTCTGCTTGAATATAATGTGATCTCCTATCCCTGCTGTCCCACATACATAGAAAGCAGCAATATTTTGTGTACCCCAATTGCATTCCTAAGAGTATAGCATTGACTTTTAGATCACCACAGATATTCAACTTGTGTTCATGATATTTGATTGAGTCCAAGAGGGCTGTCATATTTGCATAAGTCTCCTTCATGTGAACTGCATGACCAGCAGGAATAGAAGGAAGACGGTTGACATTGTGGATTAATACAGCTTTCGAACTAAGCTTTGAGGAGTCTATGCATAGCATCTAAGAAGTGGTTATCCGGGCTGTTAGGCCGTGGTCCAGTAGGGCTGTTGTTTCCCGACGTTTCAGCGAAGACTGCGTTCGCCATTCTCAAGGGTCTTCTCTTTCCGATGGCCAGAGGTAGACTGAAGTTGCGCTTGTCCGCCACCGCTATATATAGTGTGTAACCGGGTCGGTTCACTGCGCGGTCCGGAACTTTCCGCGCCAGGAGTGGAGCGCGCTGATTGGCTGCCAGTGCCGCGAGGTGTGCAATGCTCAGCCAATGGTTTGATGTTAGTTGATCTGAGGACGGGATGCCAGATTTTGTTCACCCGTTCGCTCTCTTCTTTCCGGTTGAAATTGTTAGGGTGTTTGAAAATTTCAATAGCCTCTCGCTGCAGCCTCGCGTGGTAGTGTACGGTGCTGGACAGCACCTCTGTGCACCCGTAGTGAACATCATGGCCTTTAAGAAGGGAATGCTCTGCCACCGAGGACTTCTCCATCTGGCCCAGCCGGCTGTGTCGCTCGTGTTCCGTCAGCCTGGTGGCAATACTGCGCTTCGTGGTACCAATATAAACCTGGCCGCAGCTGCAAGGTACCCTGTAGACGCCCGCACTGGAATGGGGATGGCGCTTGTCCTTGGCAGATCTGATTAAATCGCGTATCTGTCTCGTAGGCCTGTATACGGTCCAGATGTTATGATGGCGGAGTATTTTGCCTATCCGGTCAGTCACCTTGTGAACGTACGGGAGGTACGTCACTGCTGACGGCCGAACCTGTTCCCTCTCCGTGGACCCTGGTCGTCTTGGATGACATGCCCGTTGAATCTCCTTACTGGTGTAACCATTGGCGCGGAGAGCTGTGTCGAGGTGACGTAGTTCCTCTTTCAGGTGGTGGGACTCACAGATACGCTTAGCACGGTTGAAAGAGTCTTGATGACGGCGTGTTTTTGTTTAGGGAGGTGGTTCGATGCCTTCTGTAGGTACCGGTCAGTGTGGGTAGGCTTCCTGTAGACAGTGTGCCCCAAGCGAAGGTCCGGAGTTCTCGTAACCATGACATCAAGAAAGGCGAGAGAGTGGTTTTTCTCCTTCTCCATGGTAAACTGGATGCTGGCATTTAGGCTGTTTAGGCGATCCAGGAACCGTTGTAGCTCTTCCTCTCCATGACTCCAGACCACAAATGTATCGTCCACATACCGTAACCAGACTTTCGGCTGGAGCGGCGAGGTCTCCAGGGCCATGCTTTCAAACTTCTCCATGAAAACGTTAGCCACAACCGGGCTCAGTGGACTACCCATGGCGACGCCATCGGTCTGCTGATAGAAGTTACCATTCCACAAGAAGTAGCTAGCAGTGAGGCAGTGACGGAACAGATCAGCGGTGTCAGAAGGGAAGATCTGGGAGATGTGGTCCAGAGTGTCTCTCAAAGGTACCTTGGTGAAGAGGGACACCACGTCGAAGCTCACGAGACGATCAGTGGTTTCCAGTTCAATCTCCTCGAGTTTCTGGATGAAATGGCCGGAATCAATGATGTGAGTCTGTGTGTTGTCAATGTGAGGTTGGAGCAAGGATGCCAGATGCTTCGCCAGGCTGTAGGTCGGTGAACCAATGGCACTTACGATGGGCCGTAATGGTACGTTCTCCTTGTGAATTTTAGGCAAGCCGTAAAGTATAGGAGGCAGGGCTTCACTCTAGAGGGTCATCTTCTTGGCATCATCTGGTAGTGAAGAGGCTTTGATCAGAACGTTAGTTTCCCTTAATACATGGTTTGTGGGGTCTTTAGGCAGCTGTTGATAAGTCTGAGGATCCAGCAGTTCTGAGATCTTGGCGGTATAAGAATCGGTGTTCATGACGACAGTGGCGTTTCCTTTGTCAGCCGGTAGAATAACCATGGTGTTATCTTGGTTCAGCGTTTTTATGGCCTTCCTCTCAATCGCCGTGAGGTTACTCTTGGTAGCAGGTGCTTTCCGAAGAATTCGCGAAGTTTCGCCTCGGATTTCCTCTGCCTGCGCTGTAGGGAGATAGCGGATAGCTGCTTCAACGTTCGCGATGATGTCTTCAACAGGAACCATACGGGGAGTGACCGCAAATTTCCCACATTTAGCCAGGAGGGTCGTTTCCGCTTCAGATAAGTTACGGTCCGTCAGATTGACGACCGTGCTGGAGGTCTCGAGTGCCGTACTAGATGAAGATGGAGCCGTCTGGCAGCGCTCGAATTTGTTCTTCTGGCGTTTACTTGCCTGGTCGAAGGTGGACTGCATAGAGTAGTTAGTTATGCTGTCTCCTTTATCCATATCCTGCGGTGAGAGTTCTGTGCCGAGTCGGAAGTGGAGTTCCAGAAGTGTCTTGTCAGTGCCAGCAAGTTCCTTGCGAGTGTGGTGAATCCGTTCCCGTAATAGCGAGAGCTCGGCCCGGTCGTAGATGCGGTGCGACTGCGCTGAACCGAAATGTCTTTTCATCCTAAGAAACTTAGGAACTGTCCGAGAATCTCTGCATCTGAGAAGAAATGTAAGCGTCGAAAGCTGGGTAGCTTTCTTCTTCCGAAGCTTCTCGAAGCGTCGAATTGAAACTGAAGTTTCCTCCCCGTAGAGTCGACGTATATACAAACTTAGGGTTTCACGGCCGGCGTTAGAATCTAAGAAGTGATTATCCGGGCTGTTAGGCCGTGGTCCAGTAGGGCTGTTGTTTCCCAACGTTTCAGCGAAGACTGCGTTCGCCATTCTCAAGGGTCTTCTCATTCCGATGGCCAGAGGTAGACTGAAGTTGCGTTTGTCCGCCGCCGCTATATATAGTGTGCGACCGGGTCGGTTCAATGCGCGGTCCGGAACTTTCCGCGCCAGGAGTGGAGCGCGCTGATTGGCTGCCAGTGCCACGAGGTGTGCAATGCTCAGCCAATGGTTTGATGTTAGTTGATCTGAGGACGGGATGCCAGATTTTGTTCACCCGTTCGCTCTCTTCTTTCCGGTTGAAATTGTTAGGGTGTTTGAAAATTTCAATAGCCTCTCGCTGCATCCTCGCGTGGTAGTGTACGGTGCTGGACAGTACCTCTGTGCACCCGTAGTTAACATCATGGCCTTTAGGAAGGGAATGCTCTGCCACCGAGGACTTCTCCACCTGGCCCAGCCGGCTGTGTCGCTTGTGTTCCTTCAGCCTGGTGGCAATACTGCGCTTCGTGGTAATAATATAAACCTGGCCGCAGCTGCAAGGTACCCTGTAGACGCCCGCACTGGAATGGGGATGGCGCTTGTCCTTGGCAGATCTGATTAAATCGCGTATCTGTCTCGTAGGCCTGTATACGGTCCTGATGTTATGATGGCGGAGTATTTTGCCTATCCGGCCAGTCACCTTGTGAACGTACGGGAGGTACGTCACTGCTGTCGGCCGATCCTGTTCCCTCTCCGTGGACGCCGGTCGTCTGGGATGACATGCCCGTTGGATCTCCTCACTGGTGTAACCATTGGCGCGGAGAGCTGTGTCGAGGTGACGTAGTTCCTCTCAGGTGGTGGGACTCACATATACGCTTAGCACGGTTGACCAGAGTCTTGATGACGGCGTGTTTTTGTTTCGGGTGGTGGTTCGATGCCTTCTGTAGGTACCGGTCAGTGTGGGTAGGCTTCCTGTAGACAGTTAGCCCCAAGCGAAGGTCCGGAGTTCTCGTAACCATGACATCAAGAAAGGCGAGAGAGTGGTTTTTCTCCTTCTCCATGGTAAACTGGATGCTGGCATTTAGGCTGTTTAGGTGATCCAGGAACCATTCTTGCTCTTCCTCTCCATGACTCCAGACCACAAATGTATCGTCCACATACCGTAACCAGACTTTCGGCTGGAGCCGCGCAGTCTCCAGGGCCATGCTTTCAAACTTCTCCATGAAAAAGTTAGCCACAACCGGGCTCAGTGGACTACCCATGGCGACGCCATCGGTCTGCTGATAGAAGTTACCAATCCACAAGAAGTAGCTAGCAGTGTGGCAGTGACGGAACAGATCAGCGATGTCAGAAGGGAAGATCTGGGAGATGTGGTCCAGAGTGTCTCTCAAAGGTACCTTGGTGAAGAGGGACACCACGTCGAAGCTCACGAGACGATCAGTGGTTTCCAGTTCAATCTCCTCGAGTTTCTGGATGAAATGGCCGGAATCAATGATGTGAGTCTGTGTGTTGCCAATGTGAGGTTGGAGGAAGGATGCCAGATGCTTCGCCAGGCTGTAGGTCGGTGAACCAATGGCACTTACGATGGGCCGTAATGGTACGTTCTCCTTGTGAATTTTAGGCAAGCCGTAAAGTCTAGGAGAAAGGGCTTCACTCTTGATGGTCATCTTCTTGGCATCATCTGGTAGTGAAGAGGCTTTGATCAGAACGTTAGTTTCCCTTAATACACGGTTTGTGGGGTCTTTAGGCAGCTGTTGATAAGTCTGAGGATCCAGCAGTTCCGAGATCTTGGCGGTATAAGAATCGGTGTTCATGACGACAGTGGCGTTTCCTTTGTCAGCCGGTAGAATAACGATGGTGTCATCTTGGTTCAGCGTTTTTATGGCCTTCCTCTCCATCGTCGTGAGGTTACTCTTGGTAGCAGGTGCTTTCCGAAGAATTCGCGAAGTTTCGCCTCGGATTTCCTCTGCCTGCGCTGTAGGGAGATAGCGGATAGCTGCTTCAACGTTCGCGATGATGTCTTCAACAGGAACCATACGATGAGTGACCGCAAAATTCCCACCTTTAGCCAGGAGGGTCGTTTACGCTTCAGATAAGTTACGGTCCGTCAGATTGACGACCGTGCTGGAGGTCTCGAGTGCCGTACCAGATGAAGATGGAGCCGTCTGGCAGCGCTCGAATTTGTTCTTCTGGCGTTTGCTTGCCTGGTCGAAGGTGGACGGCATAGAGTAGTTAGTTATGCTGTCTACTTTATCCCAATCTTGCGGTGAGAGTTCTGTGCCGAGTCGGAAGTGGAGTTCCAGAAGTGTCTTGTCAGTGCCAGCAAGTTCCTTGCGAGTGTGGTGAATCCGTTCCCGTAATAGCGAGAGTTCGGCCCGGTCGTAGATGCGGTGCGACTGCGCTGAACCGAAGTGTCTTTTCATCCTAAGAAACTTAGGAACTGTCCGAGAATCTCTGCATCTGAGAAGAAATGTAAGCGTCGAAAGCTGGGTAGCTTTCTTCTTCCGAAGCTTCTCGAAGGGTCGAATTGAAACTAAAGTTTCCTCCCCGTAGAGTCGACGTATATACAATCTTAGGCTTTCACGGCCGGCGTTAGAATCTAAGAAGTTGGTATCCGGGCTGTTAGGCCGTGGTCCAGTAGGGCTGTTGTTTCCCGACGTTTCAGCGAAGGCTGCGTTCGCCATTCTCAAGGGTCTTCTCTTTCCGATGGCCAGAGGTAGACTGAAGTTGCGCTTGTCCGCCACCGCTATATATAGTGTGTGACCGGGTCGGTTCACTGCGCGGGCCGGAACTTTCCGCGCCAGGAGTGGAGCGCGCTGATTGGCTGCCAGTGCCGCGAGGTGTGCAATGCTCAGCCAATAGTTTGATGTTAGTTGATCTGAGGACGGGATGCCAGATTTTGTTCACCCGTTCGCTCTCTTCTTTCCGGTTGAAATTGTTAGGGTGTTTGAAAATTTCAATAGCCTCTCGCTGAACAAAATCTGGCATCCCGTCCTCAGATCAACTAACATCAAACCATTGGCTGAGCATTGCACACCTCGCGGCACTGGCAGCCAATCAGCGCGCTCCACTCCTGGCGCGGAAAGTTCCGGACCGCGCAGTGAACCGACCCGGTCGTACAATATATATAGCGGTGGCGGACAAGCGCAACTTCAGTCTACCTCTGGCCATCGGAAAGAGAAGACCCTTGAGAATGGCGAACGCAGTCTTCGCTGAAACGTCGGGAAACAACAGCCCTACTGGACCACGGCCTAACAGCCCGGATAACCACTTCTTAGATTCTAACGCCGGCCGTGGAAGCCTAAGTTTGTATATACGTCGACTCTACGGGGAGGAAACTTCAGTTTCAATTCGACGCTTCGAGAAGCTTCGGAAGAAGAAAGCTACCCTGCTTTCGACGCTAACATTTCTTCTCAGATGCAGAGATTCTCGGACAGTTACTAAGTTTCTTAGGATGAAAAGACACTTCGGTTCAGGGCAGTCACACCGCATCTACGACCGGGCCGAGCTCTCGCTATTACGGGAACGGATTCACCACACTCGCAAGGAACTTGCTGGCACTGACAAGACACTTCTGGAACTCCACTTCCGACTCGGCACAGAACTCTCACCGCAGGATTGGGATAAAGTAGACAGCATAACTAACTACTCTATGCAGTCCACCTTCGACCAGGCAAGCAAACGCCAGAAGAACAAATTCGAGCACTGCCAGACGGCTCCATCTTCATCTGGAACGGCACTCGAGACCTCCAGCACGGTCGTCAATCTGACGGACCGTAACTTATCTGAAGCGTAAACGACCCTCCTGGCTAAAGGTGGGAATTTTGCGGTCACTCCCCGTATGTTTCCTGTTGAAGACATCATCACGAACGTTGAAGCAACTATCTGCTATCTCCCTACAGCGCAGGCAGAGAAAATCCGAGGCGAAGCTTCGCGAATTCTTCGGAAAGCACCTGCTACCAACAGTAACCTTAAGGCGATGGAGAGGAAGTCCATAAAAACGCTGAACCAAGATGACAACATCGTTATTCTACCGGCTGACAAAGGAAACGCCACTGTCGTCATGAACACCGATTCTTATACCGCCAAGATCTCGGAACTGCTTGATCCTCAGACTTATCAACAGCTGCCTATAGCCCCCACAAACTGTGTATTAAGGGAAACTAACGTTCTGATCAAAGCCTCTTCACTACCAGATGATGCCAAGAAGATGACCATCAAGAGTGAAGCCCTGTCTCCTAGACTTTACGGCTTGCCTAAAATTCACAAGGAGAACGTACCATTACGGCCCATCGTAAGTGCCATTGGTTCACCGACCTGCAGCCTGGCGAAGCATCTGGCATCCTTGCTCCAACCTCACATTGGCAACACACTGACTCACATCATTGATTCCGGCCATTTCATCCAGAAACTCGAGGAGATTGAACTGGAAACCATTAATCGTCTCGTGAGCTTCGACGTGGTGTCCCTCTTCACCAAGGTAACTTTGAGAGACACTCTGGACCACATCTCCCAGATCTTCCCTTCTGACATCGCTGATCTGTTCCGTCACTGCCTCACTGCTAGCTACTTCTTGTGGAATTGTAACTTCTATCAGCTGACCGATGGCGTCGCCATGGGTAGTCCACTGAGCCCAGTTGTGGCTAACTTTTTCATGGAGAAGTTTGAAAGCATGGCCCGGTAGACTGCGCCGCTCCAGTCGAAATTCTGGTTACGGTATGTGGACGATACATTTGTGGTCTGGAGTCATGGAGAGGAAGAGCTACCACGGTTCCTGGATCAACTAAACAGCCTAAATGCCAGCATCCAGTTTACCATGAAGAAGGAGATAAACCACTCTCTCGCCTTTCTTGATGTCATGGTTACGAGAACTCCGGACCTTCGCTTGAGGCACACTGTCTACAGGAAGCCTACCCACACTGACCGGTACCTTCAGAAGGCATCGAACCACCACCCTAAACAAAAACACGCCGTCATCAAGACTCTGGTCAACCGTGCTAAGCGTATCTGTGAGTCCCACCACCTGAAAGAGGAACTACGTCACCTCGACACAGCTCTCCACGCCAATGGTTACACCAGTAAGGAGATCCAACGGGCATGTCATCCCAGACGACCAGGGTCCACGGAGAGGGAACAGGATCGGCCGACAGCAGTGACGTACCTCCCGTACGTTCAAAAGGTGACTGACCGGATAGGCAAAATACTCCGCCATCATAACATCTGGACCGTATACAGGCCTACGAGACAGATACGCGATTTAATCAGATCTGCCAAGGACAAGCGCCATCCCCATTCCAGTGCAGGCGTCTACAGGTTACCTTGCTGCTGCGGCTAGGTTTATATTGGTACCACGAAGCGCAGTATTGCCACCAGGCTGAAGGAACTCGAGCGACACAGCCGGCTGGGCCAGATGGAGAAGTCCTCGGTGGCAGAGCATTCCCTTCTTAAAGGCCATGATGTTCACTACGGGTGCACAGAGGTGCTGTCCAGCACCGTACACTACCACGCGAGGCTGCAGCGAGAGGCTATTAAAATTTTCAAACACCCTAACAATTTCAACCGGAAAGAAGAGAGCGAACGGGTGAACAAAATCTGGCATCCCGTCCTCAGATCAACTAACATCAAACCATTGGCTGAGCATTGCACACCTCGCGGCACTGGCAGCCAATCAGCGCACTCCACTCCTGGCGCGGACAGTTCCGGACCGCGCAGTGAACCGACCCGGTCGCACACTATATATAGCGGTGGCGGACAAGCGCAACTTCAGTCTACCTCTGGCCATCGGAAAGAGAAGACCCTTGAGAATGGCGAACGCAGTCTTCGCTGAAACGTCGGGAAACAACAGCCCTACTGGACCACGGCCTAACAGCCCGGATAACCACTTCTTAGATTCTAACGCCGGCCGTGAAAGCCTAAGTTTGTATCTATGAATAGCCTCCATTCAGTTGGATCATTATTCTTCAAAATCAGGGTCTTCATTGTCTACTTCAAATACACAATTTTCGGGTGGAGTAGGAACTGGTTAACTATCTGAATGTGGAATTGGTCGAATAGCAGATGGAATATTCGGGTATTGAACTGTTCTTCTTTTCTTCATAGACGATCCTGTCTTTATAGGTGGAGTCAAGCAGAAATAGCAGTCATCTGTATGGTTTCTAGGCTCCCGCCAAACCATAGGCATTGCAAAAGCCAGCGATCGTTTCTTATTTTTCAGCCATTCTCGCAGTGTAACTGAACAAGCGCTGCAACATATATGTGGAGCCCATGACTTCTCCTGGTCACCTACTTTCATACAGAAATAATAGTGACAGGCAGTCTTCACCAGAGCAGTCAGTTTGCGTTTCTGTGACGAAAATGTTATTTCACCACAAATGTAACAAAAATTATTCACTTTATTTAGACATTTTCGTGGCTTGTTGACAAAATTTACACTTTAAAAGCACTGCTAAACCTGAATTTCTGTATTAATTACAGCAGAAGCAATATGAAATGCACAGTCACAGCAACAATGTCTATGTTTATAACTTACAAACAGCTGAAGAAAGTTTGTTTGTTGTTATTTAACAGGTGTGCTAACTCCCAAAACAAAATTTTCCCAGAATTTCCCCCAAACTGAAAATGTTGACTCTAAAAAAAGGAAGTGTCATTTTATCTTCAAGCAAGAGCTAATCTGTCATTTTGATGGTGATATTTGAACTCAGCGAGTGGAAATACAGGGATGGCGCACGAAATGTCATACATCGAAAATGGTTTATAAAATGTCTAAATCTGGGCTCACAACCATATCCTTAGTGAACAGAAACCTTATTACATGCGTGAATCGACAGACAGCAGCACATGTCGCGCATGCGTACCGGCTTCCAGTTCTACAGCATGGCGGACTAAGGGAGGCTGACGCGCGAACAGAAGGTGAAAAGTGTTACTTTATGCGGACCCAAAGAGTGTGTAACTCGGAATTAGGAAAGGTTTCGTGTTCATTTCCGTACCCGGTGGGCTCCCTGTCGGCAGACTGTGTATAGACTGGCCAGCCAATTTGAAACAGAAGGTAATATACTGGAGAGAAAATGAACCCGTCTCATGCCAGACCGCTCACCGGATAATCTTGCTGTTCTGAGAGCGGCTGTGACTCGGAGCCCCTGCAAATCCACCAGAACTGCCTGTGTTCATCTGGACATCTCTCGCTGGTGAATTCAGAGAATACTGCAGTCTGAGCTTGACCAATTCCCATACAGGTCAGAAACTAACGGAGCTTGACAAGCAACGACGAGTACAGTTTGTTGGGTGGTCTATCGCAGAAGGTGATCCCGTACTGCACAACACAAGGTTCAGTGATGAGGCATAAGTTTATCTCAACGGTGCTGTGATCAAACATGTCCGGTTTTGGGCGAAAGAACGGCCTGCTATTGTGCACGAGGTTGAAAGTTATAGTGTGTGGGCTGCAATTTACAGTAATGGAATTATTGGGCCAATCTCTATCAATGACACATTCAACAGTGCGCGTTACATGACATGTTGCAAATCAGTTTCCTTCCACAACTCCTTGCATCACGACTACCAATAGAGACACAATGGTTCATGCAAGATGGAGCTAGTCTGCACACAACAAATGTTGTTCTATACTTCCTGCATGAACATTTCGGGCCCCCTGTGATGTCCCATCGATATCCCGAACGTTTTCAGAGCGTCTCAATCTGGCCACCACATAGCCCCGATTTTAATCCCTGCAACTTCTTCCTGTGGGGATATTTGAAGGAGACAATCTACCGCCAGAAATCATAAAATGTGCTGCAATTGCAAGCGGCCATTGTGACTTTCTTCCGAGGGTTGAGTGAGGACATGTGCCGTAGAGTGGTCACAGACATGCAGGTTCGTCTTGAAGCTGTTGTACGCCGAGAAGGTGGGCATATTGAACATGTCCTGCATACTGACTAATCATGCACATTTCAGTGAATGTTGTAATGCCAATTTTTATTAAATATGTTGTATATTAAATATTCTATAAACAATTTCCAATGTATGACATTTCGTGCGCCACCCTGTACAAAGGAATGAACTATTTTTGAGCCTGAAACATTTTCATAGTTGCCAGTGTCATCATTTCATTAGTTAGATCCGTGGAAATTGAAAGTTTTATTCGCTATTTTCAGATAATTCAATAGAATTAATAGCGCAGTGCAATACATTTATACCAATGATTTCAGGGTAATATGTCCAAATACTTCGAATACTGTTGTGGGGAACATATACGCATTGTGTAATACTGGAGGACATTCGACTCCAACTGTATCTGGAAAAGGGAATAAAATCACACAACACATGAAGACCCACCTGCAAATCGACAGCGGCGCGAAACCTTGCGCACATTGCATATGTGAAGCGAAGTTTGTTGGTTCCGGAAATTCGAACACACCCAACTCGACGCAAACCGTCAAGAAAGCATACTCACGTAGAACATGTGGCGCCAATGGTGCCTTGAAAGCAAATTCTATTGAGGTGGTGTTAACCCACAGCTACCAGAAGCTATTCTCATGTGGCATATGCAAATTCAAATTTGCGTCCATGTTGCTTTTGAAGAAACACATGCTAACTCATACTGACGAAGGTCGTAACTCATGTAGCATATGTGAAGCTAAGTTTGCTCGCAAAGGACAATTGAAGCGGCACATGTTAACGCATACTGGTGAAGAGCCTTATTCATGTAGCATATGTGAAGCCAAGTTTAATCAGGGAGGACTTTTGAAGAGTCACTTGTTTACGCATACTGGTGATAAGCCGGATTCATGTAGAATATGTGAAGCCAAGTTTGCTCAGAGAGGACATTTGAAGAGTCACATGGTTAGGCATACAGGTCATATGTTTTATTCATGTAGCATATGTGAAGCCAAATTTGCTCATGGAGGAAACTTTGAGTCACATGGTAACGCATACTGGTGAGAAGCCCTATTCATGTAGCAAATGTGAAGCCAACTTTGCCCACGGAAGAGACGTGAAGCGTCACATGCTTACGCATACTGGTGAGAAGCCTTATTCATGTGGCATGTCATCATCATCATCATCATCATTTCCCCTTATCCAGCTCCTGCCGGGTCGGGGTATTTATGGCACTTCTCCACTTTCCTCTTTCCTTCCACCATTCTTCTTCCACGATCTTGTCCCAGTCCAGATTTCTTTTTCTTACGCCGTTCTTCACTGAATCCATCCACCTTTTTCTAGGTCTTCCTCTTGGTCTCTTACCCTTGCACTTCGCCTCCAGCATCTGTCTTGGTATTCTATTTTCCTCCATCCTCTTTACATGTCCAAACCACCTTAGTTTATTCTTCTCAATTCTCTCATTTCGTTTTCCCATCCCAACTTCCTTCCTAACATCTTCATTCCTCACTCTGTCTTTCCTTGTCTTTCCTATCATACTTCTTAGGAATTTCATTTCACTGGCTTGGATTCTACTCTCTTGCCTGCTTGTCAGGGTCCAAGTCTCAGCTGCATAAGTTAATATGGGTACATAGTACATTTTATACATTACCTCCTTGCTTTTCCTTGGTACTTCCTTATCCCAAACAAGTTTTCTTACACTTTGATAGAATGCATTGCTCTGCTGTACCCTCCTGCCAATCTCCATGTCCAACCTACCAGTTTGCATCAATTCACTTCCTAGGTATTTGAACGTGTCCACAATTTCCAAACTCTGACTTCCAATTTTCACAGTGCCCTTTCTTTGTCTTTCCCCTCTTGTCATCACCATGGTCTTGCTTTTCTCTATACTGATTTTCAGGCATGTGTGAAACCAAATTTGCTCGCCGAGGACACTTGAAGAGTCACATGTTTACGCATACTGGTGAGAAACCCTATCCATGTAGCAAATGTGAAGCCAACTTTGCCCACGGAAGAGACTTGAAGCGTCACATGCTTACGCATACTGGTGAGAAGCCTTATTCATGCGGCATGTGTGAAGCCAAGTTTGCTCAGGGAGGACACTTTAAGACACACATGGTTACGCATACTGGTGAAAAGCTTTATTCCTGTAGCATATGTGAAGCCAAGTTTGCTCAGGGAGGAACATTGAAGAGTCACATGTTTACGCATACTGGTGAGAAGCCCTATTCATGTAGCAAATGTGAAGCCAACTTTGCTCACGGAAGTGACTTGAAGCGTCACATGCTTACGCATACTGGTGAGAAGCCTTATTCATGCGGCATGTGTGAAGCCAAGTTTGCTCGGCGAGAACACTTGAAGAGTCACATGCTCACGCATACTGGAGACAAGCCTTATTCATGCGGCATGTGTGATGCCAAGTTTGCTCAGGGAGGTTACTTGAAGAAGCATGTGCTTACGCATACTGGTCATAAGTCGTATTCATGCGGAATATGTGAAGCCAAATTTGCTCAGGGAGGACACTTGAAGAGTCATATGCTTACGCATACTGTTGATAAGCCTTAATCATGAAGCTAAGTTTACTCGGAAAGGATATTTGAAGACTCATATATTAAAGCAAACTGGTGATCAGCCTTTTTCATGCAGCATATGTGAAGCCAAATTTGGGTGGAAAGGACAATTGAAGCCGTACATGTTTACGCATACCGGCCAGAAGTCTTAAATATGCACTGTATGTGTAGCCACGTTTTCACGGAATGAATAATTGAAGCCATACGTGTTATTGCATACTGGTGAGAAGACTTTTTTCATGTAGCATATGTGAAGCCAAATTTAATCGGAAAGATGTATTAACATCGCACATGCTACTGCGTACTGATGAGAAGTGCTAATTATGTAGTATATGTTAAGCCAAGTTTGCTCAGGGAGCACAATTGAAGACTCACATGTTAACGCATACTGGTGAAATTTATTACTAATGCGGCATATGTGAAGCAGTGTTTGTCTGGAAACAACATTAATATCGCACCTGTTAACGCATACCGGCCAGGAGCCTTAGAGATGCAGTATTATATTTAGCTAAGTTTTCACGGACGAATCGTTTGTAGTCTCAAATATTCACGCATTCTTTTAGCACATGTATAGGCATCTTTACTCAAACAGGGCATTTGAAATCTCACCTTTTTACGAATACCGGCGAGAAGCCAAACTGATGTAGCACATGCGAGGCATGTTATCGCTTAACGGAAAGGACGCATACTTATAAAGCCATGCCAAGAAATATTTCCCAGGAAAGGAATTGGATAAAACAGATGTGAAGGAGAGTTTGCTCCGGTACGGCGAATGCCCTATAACTCATTTCATCACGTTTTAACATTTAAACGGGTCAAGTTAATGCATACTATACCAATAAAACAAACGGAGAGCAAATAATTATAATATGCTCACATATTACATATTTAATTGGCACCAGTTTAAAACAATTGTTGTCTAACGTATGTTAGACCACTGGCGTTTAAAATGTGCAAATCGCACACTTTTTAGGCAAACTGATTGCTAGAGTCGGTTCGAAATTTTAGAACTTAAAAGGTAAACTGATTAGTATAAACACGTTAAATGTCCCGCTTGACAAATACTTATATTAAATATGATCACTGTGTGGTTATTAGTGGGACATGTTTCGAGCCTAATTATTAGTTTTGGCCCTTTGTCTGCCGATATGAAAAACTCTTTAGATCTCTAAATTTGTATGGTTCTTTTTTAGCTTAGTTAGCCTGGCTCGCTTCATGATTTTAGAACTGTTCATACTAATTAGTTTATCAACAAGGAACCAGAATGAACCTTTTAAGTTCTAAAGTCAATGAAGCGTGTGAGGGTAACTTAGCTAAATAGCACAATACAAATTTAAATATCTGAAGATTCTTTCATATCGGCCTCGAAACATGTCCCAATAATGACCTCACAGTGATCATACTTAATAAAAGGATTGATCAGGCGGTACCTTTAATCTGTTTATACTAGTGGTCTTTTCTTTTGCGAAGTTATACTAATTACTCTTTAATGAGTCACTTGTCTCTGGAATATTCAAGAAAAGCCAACCCTCTACTTCTTATTTCGTAAGTTGAACGACTAAAAAAAATTCGAAATAATGAAAATAATCACGGACGATTCATTGCCAATGAAGATCAAATGGAGATTCGTGGACCGGAAGTGCGCTGTGCATTTGCTTCGGTGCTATTTTAACTCGTGGAGGCCCTATGTACGAAATCAATATTTATCAGAGAGTTGGTGAATTTAAAAAATATTAACTTTTAGGGCACAGAGGGGTAATTAAGAGTCACATTTGAATGATTAAATCATTTTTTAAATACAGTAAGGGCACTCAGACTCTAGAGGTTTAGTTTAGCAAAAACTTCAAATTAAGCTACGGTATTTTAACATTTGTTCCGAAAGTTGAAAACTTAGAAGACTCTTCGGCCGTTTGGGTTACCTATAGACAACGGTGCTTGTGCTTTAGCTGTTATATGCCACTTCTGATGTTTTGGTGGATTGTTTGACGACTGCTGTTTTGCCGAAACCATGAGCTTTCCTATTGACCAGTAATCTCTCATTTTCTTGCTGAACTGTATCTTACGTTGCTTGGACCATTTCCTGGACGCGTTGTGATGAACTTCTGTAATGGAAGTGAGGAAAGGCCTGGATTGAACTGTCAAGACGGTAGCGATTCCTGTCATTTATTGTGTCTTGCTGAATATTACGTTCAGTATGATCATTCTCAATTTGTATGATTCACAAGGACCCAGTTTCTTTACTCTTCTTGGCTACCTTAAAGATTTTATAAGACAGTCTGTGGTGGTCCATTCTGTGCAGGTGGCCGTAGAATCCCAGACGTGTCCTGATGGCATCGGTGAGGTTTGCCTGGTGTTTGTGGAGGTCGCAATTTGGTTTGTACCATCATCTATCATCTGAGAAGATTTTTGGTCCCACTATTTACCGCAACAATTTCCGTTTCTCTACTCCGAGGGCCCTTAGAGGGGTCTCCTTAGTTAGAAGCAGGCACTCAGCTGCGTCGAGGATTGATTGACTACTGCATTATAATGTCCTAGTTTGACATTCATCCACAGTTGTTTCGAGGCTTACAGTTTTCTGCAACAATAGTATGCCCTGTGTAGTTTCATCCTCCTTAGTTCGAGAGTTATTATCTCACTGAGATCGTCTGAGATCCATTTCCAAGGTATTTTACTGCTTTCACTCTCTTGAAATGGTTAGTATCACTGACTCTCATGGTTTTAGTGGCTTCTTAAATATTGGCAAAGAACTTTGCCCTTCCGATGTTGATCAACAGACCCGTTTTCACCGCTATTGAGTAAAGTGTTTGGTGTTGTGTCATGGCTTCTTGCATGTCGTTTGCCAGCAAGGTCTGGTCATCAGCGAAGGCAAGGCGGGGGAACCCTTGGTTATCTGCTTTGGTACCCATCCTTAATCCGGTGTCGACTGGTAGCTTTCTGGTCCATTCCCTGACATTTTTCTCCAGATCGCAGTTAAATGATGTGCAAGATGTACCACCTCTTTGCCTCGCCCCTGTTTTGATTGAGAAACTCCCCAAGAGCTGTCCTCGAAACTTTACTCAGGAAGTAGAATTGATTGGAAACATGGGACTAATACCATATTACTGGCACGAATAAGGGAAGAAGAATATTTCAAGAAAATCGTACCAGCGGAAGCCGAGATATGAGAAGTTTAAGGATTGGGGACATATCTCGCAGTGACGTCAGGAGTCCGCCTGGAGACTATAAAACGGGCGCCGACCAAGGCTCATTATGTTACTTCTCTGATGCGCTCAGTCCCTAGTACATCGCATGTTACTTCTACAAAGCGATCAGTCGCTGGTACATCGCTGTTGCTTCGTGAGACATATCTACGAGCACATTGTTATATATTCGACGTTATGTTTAGAAAAAGCACATGGTTGCTAGGACTTTGTGCGAATCGACGAAACAGTACATGGTTACTGGAACTTCAAGTGTTGGAAATTATTTCAGTGAACTTAGGATATTTTTCATCAGTTATTACTCAGGTGATAGACATTTCGTGGCAGAAACATGGGTAAATATAAAACTGCTAACGGACTTAGTCTATAAATTTTCCACAGTCCACAAATATTTCTTATTGGATTATTTTCATGTCCAATTGCCAGAAGCAAGCTTTTGTCTTGGTAACTAACTGACCATTATACATCTTACATCTGGTATTTTTCATCATGGATCAATTAGCTCTTACCCCTGTCAAGAATTTAACTAGAGCTGTTAAAGCAGCCAATATGAACAGTTTTCATCAAGATTATCAGGCAACGACTATAATCACTGCTATGTCTTGGTAGACAAATTGCAGGTTTACAATGGAGGCCGATACCAGAATTTAAGTGCGTGTCCAAATGGGGATTAAAGACTGTAATGGTCTGGTTTTAACCAGATTATCTTCGACATCAAGATCTACAAGGATTTAAGCTACAAATTGCACCATTTTTATGCTTAGTTAGCTGGAATTCTCATTTTTTCTACAGTCTTATCAACACAACATTTTTCTTCGTTAATTTGCTGTTGCAAATGTTTATGCGAGGCATGGGAAGCCTTGTTCTGACTATTTTCTACATTCAGACACGATGATTCAATGATTTGAATCAAAGGACAAGCATCACGAGCATTAGATTTGATTTTGTGATTTTTTTCTAATCACGGTCATCAGCCGTCGTAACTGTAAATTTAAAGATAAATTTAAGTTGAGGAATGGATATTTTTCCATGTTTAAGAAGTTGAGTATGATCTTTCTCGAATAGTTTATTGAAGTTAAATCCAGTTATGGAATTAATAATAATAATAATGATGATTTAATAATAATTATTATTATTTTCAATTTTTGTGAGATAATAATAATTATGATTTATATTTTCTAATAATCATATCATGTAGTGTGAATTTATAAATTGGATATTTAAAACAGTTTACTATATCGGATACTTGTTTTTCCGAAGGTTAGTGGTTAAACGCATGCCCACATTTTGCTAACAGAGTAATTCATTGGAGCATTTTACGCTTGCATTATGCAGTCGAATCATGTAGAAGACACGGAAAGTGATGATATGGGAAACAAATAGAATGTATAAAACAGGGTTATACTAGAGTTTATATAAATATAAATCATTTGGGTGACGTCATTTGATAGAACGTTTGACCATGAGTAGACACGATGTGAAATTATTAATGTTTAAGATGATGGTGAAATTACAGTAAACTCATTGAAGAAGCTTACTAGCTTCTAAATTTTCCAGTTTGGATAACAAGCAAAGTCTTGATTATTATGTATAATTTGGGAAGAATTTATTGTGTGCAGAAATAGTTAAATGTACCATTCTGATTGTGCAATTAAGTCGCAGGAATGATGCTGTTGTTAAATAAAGCATCAACCTTTGTGAGGGTTGGATAACTTTGATAAATATGTTGGGAATTGTAAATATTGTTACAAGCCACACTTTCGTCGAATTTATAACCAAGGGTTATCTTATGAAACCATCATAGTTAATTCTCAGTTGATTCTCGTGTTCTATAAATATTTCCTAGTACTTGTTGACCCGATTTTGTTATTAACATTAACTTTTCATTACGAGGAGACTTTACCGTTTGTCTAATGCTAATTATAATCTTGTGATTTTTTACACATTTAAATCGAATGGGCCGATGCTATAAGTAAATTAATACTGTTATTTCATGAACAAGCAGTACCATTTAAAGGATATTTTTGATCCTATTAAAAATATAAATATGATGTAAAATAATGAAAGGATTAACATTTTTATATTCTCTCAAAGAATTGCAACTTTAGATAATAGTGTTTGTTACTATTTTTGTAACAATTTTCTGAATAATATTTTCAAATGATATTTGAAAGATTGGATGGTTAAATTAATATTTAAAGAATTGATGTTTTGTTAATAATAATTTTTGAGCATGAATTGACAGTCGAGTCATGCACTCAGAATAATTATTTTGGATCGAGAACAGGTGATTCAATACATTTTCTGTTCAATATCGAAGTTCTTTAAATCCATGCTCAGATGTCCATATAAATTGATGTTGTGTTATACCCATTGTTGTGACTTAATAATTGAACGTATTTTTGGAATATTGATTCCTGGAAAGTGATAGTTTTTTTTGCAATAATTTGAAAGAAACCAAAAACAAAGTGATTCTTCTACATCGAGTGAAACCATTTAATTTCAACAAATGAATGCTTATGATTTAGGAATCAGACTGGACAATTTAATTTGCCCTGAAGAACCTACGACTGTAAATAATTTAATTTGAACAAAGTCAATAGGACTGACATTCCGGCTTTCGTTCAAATTTAAGTGTTCATGTGTTGGTAACCCTGTTTATTTTGTGTACATAAATGTACGATTCGTCATACATTCTTAATGCTATTCTGGTATTTCTTTCAAATCAATGTTAACATTTTAATCAAATAAGATTATTTTACAAATTGTGGTGTTTTCAGAGTCTCCTTCTATCCTTATTGTTATATCGAGCCGAAAATCAGTAAAACAATATTTTTTATGTGTTATTGTTGTCACTTTAACCCATATGGCGCCCTGGGATGTTTAGATTCTCATGCTGACTGATTTTTGGTGAAATGCATATGTGGCCGTTGGACTTCGGTCGAAATGGGCACAGTACCAACCTCATGACTATGTCGTTAAGTACCAGTTCTCCTAGGATTCCGAAGAGAGTGGTTCTATCCACAGAGTCATATGCCTTCTGGACGTCAACGAAGGTGACTATCCACTTTCTGGCTCGTTTCTTGCTGTTTTGGGGGATGGTCTTAAGCTTTTGTGTTTGTTCAGTTCAAGACCTTGATGATTTGAAATCAACTTCGTATATCCCTATCTTTGTCTAATTGTCTCGTTACATGCCGTTGTAAGTTCTTGGAAAATGTCTTATAAATAACTGCTAAGAGTGATATACGTGTAATTTGAAGGATCTGTTTTGTTGCCTTTCTTGTGAATTGGGTGAATCACGGCTGACGTCCAGTCATCTGGACGCCTCTCACACGTCCATATGTCCAGGATCACAGTGTAGATACGCCGGCTAGTTTTAGCATTTCTGCTCCTATCCCATCTTCCCCAGACGCTTTGTTGTTCTTGATGATTTTTATGATCTCTTCATATGTTGGAGGAAGGATGTAATCTGTGTGAGGCTTAGTGGGTTCCATAACGGGGAGTCGTTCGGCAGGTTCTTCGGCATTTAGCAGTGTCTGGAAGTAGTCAGCTAGGGTTTTAGTAGATTCAATATCGTTGAGGCACATTGATCCGTCTTTTCTCTGGCTATGTAAAGTAGAGAGCGCAAAGTAGGTCGTTTGCTATTTGAGGCCCTAATATAGGTCTCTGGAGTTGTTCCTCTGAAAATTCTCTTCTGCTTGCTTGATCAGTTCATTGTTGTGCTTCTTCTTTGCCCCTCTAATTATGCTGCACTGGTCTTCCCTTGCGTAATAAAGTCGTGCAAATTGGCTTCATTCTTATTCTGGGTCCATTTGACCCATGCCAGTCGTCTGGCCTCAATAGACTCATCGCATTTGCTAGACCTCAATGGGTACTTATTTGCCTTATGCCTTCTAGGGATTGCCTACTGCGCTGTTTCTATTATGGTGTCTCTAAGAGGGGCCCACCTTGTAGTGGTAATATTCGTATTGGTATGATAGTTCAGTATTTCTTGGTAGCTTGTGTTGTCATTTTTAAGTTCTGTGGTATTGCATCGCTTGTGCTTTCGCTCTAGATAAATAGCAGAGACACGAGGAACATAAATGAAAGCAAAAACAACAAAAACACTAAACAGGGTCACTAAGGGACGGGGGAAGGAATACCTCTTTCGATGCGTGCTGGGCCCAAGATTCCGAATCGAAAGAAAGATGACTTCCACAAAAGGTAAACAAAACAAATTGTTTAAGACAAATTCAAAAGAAAAATTAAATTTAAATAATTGATTAAAGGTCCCAAAGATCGTGTGATTCGTAACTTTGCCACAGTGCGAAGCCAAGACTGACTTTGAACGAAAGGTACACTAGGAACTCAAATATGAGAAATAATAAGACTAAAGCAAATAATGTACTTACTGAATAAAAATGTATTAATAACAAAATGAACACATGGGTACAGATTACAAATTAGGAGTAGAAGTTAAACACGAGTAACTTAAATAAAAGGAATCTAGAGATAAATTTAAATCATAATAGCAACTAATTGAAAACAAGATTCAATAATAAAATTCAAAAAGATGAAGCAAAATTAAAGAAATCAAAGAAATTCACGGAACTGCATAAAAGGAACGTGTACTTACTGAGATGCCATGATCTGGACTCCCGCATAAAAGCAGAACTACAGCGTTTATGATGTTGTGAAATCATGGGGGGGGGGGGCGGTAAAAGGGTGGGGAGTGGAAGTGTCAGTATTTAGGAAACGGGGTTTGGGGGATGACACTGAATTACGAAATATAGCGAAGTCAGAGGAAGCAACACAAAATTAACACGTCAAAACAAAGGATATGAAAATTACATTAATTTACTTGATATTACCGGGACACGAAATGAAAGAAAAAATTAATCAGCTAAGAAATATGCTTTGTAGGGAAACAATAGGCTTAAGTAGAGGTAGTAATGTCGAAAACACAATGACATACGAAGAAACAAAGGAAATAAGGCGTGGTGAATGGACGGTGACTAACACAAAGACCATTGCTCTCATACATTTCCTAAAACAGGGGGAAGGATCAACTTGGAGACGAATGAGACTGAGCTCCGTTACTACAATAATAGCTTATCCCAATAAACAAACTCGGATACGAAAATCAAATGACAGATGCCTTGAATGAGTGCACATCAATTTGTGATGTAAAGCAGAGCGTAATTAAGCCTCGAAGAAAAATAGCATATATTACAGACCTGAGAGATTTAGGTATAATAAGCAAGTAGTTCCATGAAGAAATATACAGCCTATTTTTATATATCCTACTCATGTTAATTGCCTCTATCAACATACAAAATTTAAGTTTGAAGGTTGTGATAGATTCGTAGATATTGTGAACCGTCTAAATATTTCAGATGGTCGCCAGGTTGGATTTTATGTACTGTTACATGAAGATTATTGTGTACATGTGGTATTCAAACTTCAATCGCATGATTAGAACACAAGAAGTAAAAACGAGATTTAAAAATTTCACACAGCTGCCATCTTGACGTTATGGAAACAATTGAAATAAAATAGATGCCAGTGGATTAACATTTGTATAAGCATATAACGTGCAAAGTTCCACTGCCCTCGGATGATTAAATCGCGAGAAACGTCCATTTGTGCTCACCAGGTTACTGAAAGTCCTATAGGTGAACTTATGTTCATAGCTTCTATGAACATAAAAAATTTCAGCTTCATTGCTGTAAAAGATTCGTAGATATTGAGAACCGTCTAAATATTTCCGATGCTCGCCATTTTGGATTGTTATATGTATAGGCCATAGAGTTATGTACCATTAAAGGAAAATTATTGCGTAGGTTCATTACTCAAACTTTCACTTCGATCGCATGATTACAACTCAAGAAATAAAAACTTGATTTTATAATTTCGCACAGCCGCCATCTTAAGGTTATGTAAAGAATTGGACTAAATTAGATGCCAGTGAATTACAATATGTATAATTATTTACTGTACCACATTTCACTGCGCTCAGAGAGTTAAATCAGAAGAAATGTCTATTAAAATGTTTCAAATTCGCTTGCCCGCCATGTTCATTTTTTACTTTGCAGGTTTATGAAAATTGCATAGTTAAAATTTTACCAGTTCCTTTTATTAGCGTACAAAATTTCAGGGTAATATCTGTAATAATTTCGGAGAAATGGAATGCCAGTGAAATATTTCGCACAGCCGCCATTTTGAGGTTATGTAAACACTTGAACTAAATTAGACGCCAGTGCATTACTATATGTATAATCATTTGTTGTGCCAAGTTTCATTACGTTTGGATGGTTAAATCACGAGAAAAGTCCATTTAAATGTCTCAACTTCGCTTGGCCGCCATGTTCGTTTTGTAGTTACCAGGTTTTTGAAAGTCTCATAGGCGAACTTCTAGTAGTGCCCTTTATCACCGTACACAACTTCAGGGTGATATCGGTAATAGTCTCGGAGATACTGAATGCTGGTGGGAAATTTCGCACAGCCACCATGTTGGATTGGTGAGACACAATAAAATTTTAAGGGCACGGTCGAGGTCACCCTGAATGGTGCTTTGAACTTACCGAGTTTCATTTAAATCGCTCCAGCCGTTTAGAATTTATCAGCTGTCACACACACGCACACACAGACACGCGGACAAAAGGTGATCTCATGAGCCTATTTTTTTTTTCAAAAATGAAAACGGGCTAAAAAAATAAGATCGTCTACATGTAAAGCAGGGAAGACAAATAAACACAGAGACTTCACTAAATTAACGTAAACGAAGGCGAAAAGACATGGGTTCACAGGAACGACATCACACCATCATCAGAAAGAAAAATAAGTAAATCAAAGGAGGCACCTAAAAAGGCAGAAGGCGAAACAGATATTTAAAAATGACTTCACATTATATACATTTGGTGATTGATTCGTACTTACTTAGTTGCTCTGGAGCGAGGGCGACAGCCCGCTGGATACAAGCATCCGTCTCACATGACGGTAAGAATTGGAAGAACGAAGCCTTCCTTGAAAGAGCGTAGAAACGTGCCCATAAACATGAGTCGTAATACGACCAACATCCCCTCTCTGTATACATGGAGAGTGGGGGTCCAGTGGCAAAAGCAAGGTTTGACAAAAGTTATGCTTTTGGCCATGAGTAAAATTTACGTACATAGAAGGGTGACATGTTTCACCATAAGTTGAAATGTTACAGGGAAAATACAATGTTTGAGCGCAATAAGAGTGACTGAGAAACGTATGTCACAATAATATGACATAAAGGAATGATAATAATAATAATAATAACAATAATAATAATAATAATATGAAAAAATAATGAACCAGATAAAAATGGTTCAGTATCAAATCTTGGGATCTTCTTGCTCTTCACTTCCATACCATTGGTCTTTTTTGGCGGCTTTTAGGTTCGTCGTAACCAGGGATAGGTAGTGTTAAGAGTCGATGTTGGCTCCCCTTAGCACCTTGACATTCATGATGTCACAGTTGTGTTGTCTGTCTATTGCAATGTGGTCAATCTGGAACTCACCGAAGATGCTGTTTGGTCTGCGCCACGTCATGTCCTTGCTGGATAGATGTTTGAAGGCCGTGGACATCAAGAGTTGTCCATACTTTGTGCACAAGCTGATTAACCGTTCCCCATTATTGTTGGTTCTTTTATGAGCAGGTTATCGTCCTATAATTTTCCGGTATTTATGTTCTTTCCCAATTTGGGCGTTGAAATCTCCTAGCAGTATATACGTGTGGTGATGCGGCATCTTATTTAGGGTTTCTTCAAGGGTATCCCATTACTGGTCTCTGTTCTCTGGGTTTTTCCTGTTAGAGTCGTTCGTAGGAGCATGGAAGTCAACCAGGGGGTATCTCCCATTATTGCATTTGATGGCTAGTACTGAGGTCCTGTCGTTAGGTGAAAAGAAGCCAGGAACACTTTTACTCAAACTGTGGTGAACTGCGAAACCAGTCCCCAGGAAGGGTACATTGACCAAAACTCTCTTACCTGGCTTGCCGTTATATATCCTCTATCCTCCATAGTATCTTCATCTGGGAACTTAGTCTCTTGTAGGGCTGCTATACGGATGTCCTTGTCATTCAGGACTTCAAGTGTGTGTTTAAGTTTCCCGGTCTTTACCAACGAGTTTATATTGATCCTTAAATATGTGAAGTTCCTTTTATGTTCCAACTTAGTCATTCGAAGGTATAGTTGTAGGCTTCCCAGAATCCGATGGCCTACATGCCCCGTCATGAGCGGGGATGGATTGGTTACCACCTGGGGTACAATCTTTATTAGTTTTGTACTTCATGTTTAACAGTTTATCACACAAGTGTGTAGTATTGGTTACCCGAAGGTAACGGATTGTTGACTATTAAGATTATAAGCAAAGCCCCCTGTACGAATCGGCTCACCGACCCTGCTGCCCACTGGGATTAGTTACCCAACCTTCCACTGGGTTTGCTCAGCCTAACAGGGGTACCTCTTGTAGATTATGCGCTGGAGTTGGATTGAAAGAGGCTATCATATTTAAGAATAAAATTTTGAATATTATTTCCGGCTTGGGGGAGGTTCACCTTTCGCATGACAATTTCTTCTGAGTTAACAAAATGTGTATTTCATAAACTATATGTTACAAATATATAACCCTTTGCAGGATTATCAAACAAAGTTCACTCATTATTATGCACAAAACACATATTATAATATGTATGTAGTCATGCATTATTATACCATCAACCTTTTAATTCTTTTTGTACAGTTGGACATCGTTTACATGATAAGTACCCCACAATTTAAAATATTTGCATGAAAGTTCTTTTGGGCTGTTGGTCACATTGACGTCTACTACATACACCAAAATAATTGATACAAATATTCAGGATCACTTTTTCATTTTCTGAATCTAAATGTTTTTTTTTTTTACATTTTAGGGTAAAAAATATTCTCTTAAATGGGAAGTACGCTTCATACACAAAATGTTTTGGCGTAGGATGTTCATGTTAGTACAATACACAATCATGAAAAATGTCATTGAGGTATCTTGCATAGTCTTTGAGTTATCATGTAAACGCTGTGTGAAAATAAAGTTTTCGGGAAACAAGCTTCAAACTTTCCAAAGGGTAGAATTTAAAGAGACAACTTAAGCGCAAGCATCTGACATTTAGGGGCATATCTCCGTAAGTTTTCAAGATATTTGAATTTTGTTTTCACCAAATGATGAATACAAGATTAGTCTTTCAAATAACGTATTAATAAAAGTTAACATTTTTTGAACCTGAATGGTGTGCCTCCCCCCTTTAATTGTATTTTGGAAGAAATGCTAAAAACGCTTGTTTTTTAAAGGGAACTTAATAAAATTAAATTTTGATTGATTTTTTTAAATTCATTATCTTAATTTTAGGGTAGCAGATTTTTGAACTCCTAAAATTGCAAGAAGATATTTTGATTTGACCCTGTATGGATCGACACTAGCGGTCTTTTTCATAGATTTAGGCCACAAAGGATGTGGTCTTACTGTTGGTGTGCATGACTTGCCAGTCAAAACGGAAGTAGATATTTCGATTTTTATTTGACCCTGTATGGGTCAACACTAGCACTCGAAGTGATAGATTTACTGAACTACATACGACACAAGATTTGGCCTTACTCTTGATCTCCATGACTTGTCAGTTCAGTGTGTGTTATCACGCCGCCAACACGTAAGAGGCGTTTGGTTAAAACACAAAATATTCAGAAGTGGAATAATAAAGTTAAAAAGCAGAATGTAATAAGAATCAGCGACGAACTTGGAACGGGTCGGCAACGAGATGAAGACGTTGTAATCAAAAAACGGTCAACAACTACAAATCAAATTACTTCAAAGAAACGCAAACATCGCCAACAGAAGACGAAGACAGACGAAACTCTTATCGTTTCACTCAAACAATGCATAATCATCAGGTGTTAGACCGCTTTCTTTGTAGTATGTAGTTCACTAAATCTATCACTACGAGCACTAGTGTTCACCCATACATGGTCAAATCAAAGTCAAAATATCTACTTCCGTTTTGACTGAGAAGTCATGTACACCAAGAGTTAGACCACTTCCTTTGTCGTATGTAGTTCACTAAATTGATCCAAAATTAAGCATTTTTACCCTTTTTAATGTCCTAAAATCTTAATTCCCAAGTCATGTTTCCAACAGTAAGTTCCCAGCCTGATGGTCTAGAGCAGAGGTAGGAACCCAGATTCAATTCCCGGCTCTGCCTCGAAATTTGAAAAGTGGTATGAGGACTGGAGCGGTGTCTTCTCAGCCTCGGGTGGTCCAAATGAGTAGAGGGGGTTCGATTCCCACCTAAGCCATCCTCGAAGTGGTTTTCCGTGGTTTCATACTTCGTCTACGGGCAAATGACGAGACCATATTTTGTATTTAGTTGGTTATAGGGTAAGTTGGCAATAACACTGGTGGCAGTACTGCGAAATTTCTTTCAAACGCAGGTGCGCCGAAGTACTGTGGCAAGGTTAGGAGATGTCAGCAACCCGCCGTACATACCGACGACCAAATGTTTGACATTTTAATACCTGTATTGAATACAAGATGGACACAGCACCACTGTCGTTATTTTGGATACCGTGGTAGAGCAATGTACACAATGCAGTGTGAAACAAAGAATGGGAAATGCATCCTGTGGATAAAGGAATATAACTGAGAACTTTTATATGAGTATAAATGCATGCAGTATTATATCATGTGATTATCCATCTCGGCAATGATACATATATCGATAGTTACTGTCGATCAGAGGACAAGGTGCATTGTGGATCACCTGGAGACAGTATGATTTGCGGGAGCAAACGAACAGTTGATTAGTGAATGCAATTTCAGCGAGGAGGGTCACAGAGCTCTCTGGTCTGAGTACATGTACGTGCGTTGCCGTGAAATCGTGTTTGTTCGGTAACGTGGAGTTGATCCGACATATACGTGTTACAGTATAACGTGATAGGATTTTCGTCTGATCTTATCATAGTTTCAGACAGTGTTAACTTTCAATTTGAGCACTTTGAACTTGAATTCACGTATGATAACTTCTTCTTAAGCCAATGGTACAACAACGTGTTCAACATTGCAGTACAGAATAAACAGCTTTAGCCATGATTGTCATAAATGATATGAGAAGAGAGAGAGATATTGCTACGTTATGAATATGCAGAATATGGACTAAACACAGACAAGAAATGTAACACATAGCAGCGTTGAATACTCAGGATGATTACTTGATTCCAATATGAGCAACTACAGTATAAGGCTTTATAAGAGAAGATTGAAGAGATTATGAAAGTCGGAATGACAATTTGTACTGCTACATAATGAAACCAGCTTGGCTTACTACATCAATGTTGTCGTGCTCTCTAGCAACTGAAAGAACTATGAACTTTGTCAAACGAACACCTGTTAGCTTCGTCTCGTTCGCGAACGGTAATCGGGCCTTCTTGATATCCAGTCATTTCGTGATCGGTGCAGCTGAGCAGATAGGGTTCGATCCCAGGCAGGGGTATGTGTTATAGCATTCACACTTCATTCAACTAGAACTTCAACAAGGTAGCTGGAAGTTTTCTTTTAGTAGACAGTATGAATTTGTCATGCTTTTGAATGTTCCTTTTCACCAACTTTGATTAGAGTAGTTAAGAATTACAGACGAGGGCTAGGGTGATTCTTTAATCAATTCTGTCCGAGTATGTAATTCACTTTGTAGTTCAATGTAGTAGTTATTGTAGTGTTACTTTGAACATTACCTTGCTTTCATTAAGATGTAATTTGGGAATAAAATATAAGAATATAGTTTGTTGGGAAGACAACGTGAGAAAACTTATAGGGAGAAGACGACGTTAAAATTATATAAGAATAATTCTAACTCAAGCAGATGTCCCATAATCCGTCGTATACGTGAATTCGACTTTGAACAAATTCTCTGGACTTTTTGAATTTGACTTTGAATATGTTTTTAAAGCTCATGCAAGTTATTGGATAGACATTCAGGTCTATATTTTTGGCAGATTGAGCATAGACATGGAACATAGTGATTTCTAGTATGATTCATTGCGATTGTGCGAATTCATTTCTGGTAATCCAGATTTTTGAAATTCTTTTGATTTCGACTCCCTTTGTGAGCTCGTTCAGTTTTTAAATTTTTGTGGATTCTTGTGGGAAACTTCAACTTGGTTTAGCGTTCAAATCTAATGGTTAATTTGTAGCTTCTCAAGATAGGCTCTTTCCCATGCTGTAGTTTTGACGTGTTTTCCTTTGAGGAGAATCTCCAGTGGAATTATTTTCAATTATGCGAAAACTGAATCGTTCGTTTCACAGTGGTCGGTTGAGATACACGAAAGAAATACTTTGTTTGAGAAAATGTAATTAGTAATGATATGTAATGTAAGGAGAGAAATGTTTAAAATATATGTAAGTTATAATCGAGGTGACAGACTTCGAATTCTCACACAGTTATTTAGTCTTGTGAATACAATATTTTATCACTGTTCTGATAAAGATTATTCTTGACACTTTAGCTTTTGGCTAATTTGAAGCAACATATTTATCCATGATTGTATAAAAACTTGTGCAATATTCGTAATGTTTGGAATTTTTTAAGAGCTGTTAAGCGATGATATAGTAATAATGGAATTTTGTCTGCGTATTTGAATTGCAATTTAGGAGATATTTGACATATGTGGATAGTCAATATCAATTTTTTCAGCACTGAATTAGCTTTAGAGCTATTGCTGAGTGCACTACGGTGTATTATTTTGAACGTGAAATTGAGTCACGATTTTAGCTAGTGGAAAGCTAATGTACAATTTTGAATCCAACATTTAAGAGACCGAGTATTGTATCAACATCGTTAATATTTGTTAAGATTTAGTAACAATTGTTTTTAGAATAGAGTTTACTTGGAGAGACTGTAATATTAATACTTGTATAAACTCGAGCTATTTATAACTAAAATATTGAGTGATAGAAAATCTAATATCTGTGAGAAAGTGAATTGAAATATAATCATTATAATTAACAATACGACGTCCGATTAGCTTAATTGTTTGTCATTTAGGACGGCACGGACTTGGAAATTGAAACCAAATAACTGTATATGAATACATGAAATTAACGAGATGAATAATTATAGGCGCAACTAAATCTCAGAAATAAAATGTAATTATGTAAAATATGTATATATTAATTGCTACGATTGAATGGAATATTTTTATAAATATGTCAAAAAGGGTTTACGATCATATCAGAATATTTTGTGTGTATTTTTTCTTGGAACTTCGTTAATAAGGATGAGACGATAGGCAGTTTGTGTGGCCTAATTAAGGCGGTTGTTACTTAAACATTTTTCATGCTTCGGCAGAGGCATAATATTATAAACGTTTGTTCAGTGGAGTTTCTACTTCACGACACTGCGGTTTCAGTTAATAAACTTTTGTAAAATTTTTGAAATTCATACGAATTACTTAGTGATTTCTATTCGAATTAGAATGTGCTTCGGGAACCAGTGGGTTATTAGCTAGGATGCTTTTTAACCCGCCCGAGATTAGATTAATTTAATTTTCTTTAAGAGTCCTGGTAGCTCACTTTGGGCTATTTTTTATAGACCACTGGCATCTTCTTATCGCATTCTTTTTAATTTTTGTGGTATTCCTATCCGTAGTCTATCCTTGGTGGTGGTGTCTTGGGGTTTATTTTCAGCCGGGGCTTCCAGATTCTACGATCCTGCATTTTCTTCGGATTTCACCGGGTAAGACCACGTGGATACGGGTGCAGTACTGTACCAGTATTTTCTGTTTGGTATAGATAACATGGTTTTATAAGAAGCGATTATTACACTCTAATGTGGAGTTTTCAACTTCCAGTTGCAAATTACAGCCAGCATGACGCAAGCTTAGGGGAAATCGCTTATGCAACCCTGCTTTGCAGAATCAATACGGCTCCAGTCCGTCTACAGTGACCCTGGTCGCATATGTTTTCGAAGAACGAACTTGTTTACAAGATGGATGCGGTACAACCACGATATAAAATCTACGGATATTGACTTTTACAGAGATCACAGAGAGGATCTACGACTTGGGATAATAATGAATTACATTTAGGAGTATTCTGAAGACATCCACGGAGATATATAATCCATTTCAACGGTTCATATGTGTTTATCGCACTAGCATGCAGCTTCGATACTTATCGATAGGAACGCGATGCAACATGGGAAGAATCCGTAGAGATGACCGGAGCTCTGTGTGGAATAGCTCACTCACGTCTTTAAACTGTTGGTATAACAAGTCTGAATCTGACTACTGATATAGTGCGTTTTATCGAGTACGGTACGGGAGTGGTGTTTAACTGCTTTCAAGGCAGACAAAGCCGAGAAGATGCGGGTCATTCGCATAACCCGGTGTCTAAGTGATACGTGCATAATTGTGTCGCGAATGAACTTAGTGCTTTTGCTGAACTTTCATTAAGTTTGAAACTATAACATGTGGACATATAATATCATTGGGATTTTTACAAAACACGCTGCCATGTCATACGTAACTGAGTTGAGAGGAACTATCAACCAGTCATTTCTACGTGCAGTAATGACTTGTTTAACATTCAGAAGGAGTGCAACACAGAACAGAATTGAGAATCTAATTGTGACCAATGCTTGAATCGTGGATAGCATAAGCAGACGTTTGTACAAGAAGAGACTGAAGGATTCTTGAGCTATGATACTGAGATAATTACTTCTACTACATAATGAATCTTCAAGAAGAGTGCATGAATAGACTATTTCTTCGCTTTAGGCCCACCCAGGTATGTACGTGTGACAGTCCTTGAGTCGTGAACAGCTGTTCGGACATAGGAGGAGATGGGTTCGACCGCAAAGTTCCAGACCAGGCCTCAACCTCTCGACACCCAGAATGACGGTTCGATTCCAGGAACAACGTGTGTTGTGACACGCATTTATCTTCTTCAAGACATCATAAGGTAGCTGTGAGATTCTTTTTCAGTTGACAGTATGAATCAAGTCATATCTTTGGATTGCCGTTTTCACTATATTTCTTTAGTATTTTGACCAGGGACTTGAAGATTGAACTTGACGCTTCTGTCATTTTTGTCCGATAGTCCATGTTAGGTTTTGATTCGATTACGAATGCACCTACAGAGTTAATTCTTGTGTAGATAGTTACTTGTGGTACTTTAGTTTTTGAAATGTACATATTACATTTTTGGAATAAGATACGAGCATTATAATTAGTTGAGAAGAAAACAACAGTCAAGAATATGCGTTATTAGGAGGAAGACTACGATATCTTTGTATAAGAATATGTATTAGGAAGAAGAATATTTACAACGAAATTATGAACATTTTACAACATTTATTCTGTTGTTTCGTGGATTACAGAACAGAATTATTTCGTCATTTTATACAGTATTGCATTTCAAATGACTGTATTACTCCACGTGAATCTAGATGCTTGAATTGAAATCTAGTAACATTTTTGAAGTGGATCATTGCAACATTTTTGATGTATGCAATTATAGCCAATCTTCGAATAATAGTTAACTCAGTTGAGATTTTTGTAATTGGGTTAGAATAAGTTCAGTTTTCGTTTTTGATGGTTCGATTTGGTTTTGTCCTTTCTGATTTCGCGCAATTCTAATGGTCTTCTTTATGTTAACCTATTTATATTAGGCAGTTTTCCATTGTGTCGAGTTGCATAGTTTTCTTGAGAGGTGGACCTATTTTGAATTTATTTTGCGAATGTGAATTAAATCGCGATAGTAATTGAAATATAATCTCTTGTAAATTTTTGTCTTTGTTGAAATTCATAGTTGAAATGAATTATTATGGAGAATTGATTCTCGATATCAAGTAGAGTATATTCACTCATGAATAAATATGGCATTGTTGAAATTCATGAATGATATGAATTAAGCTGAATAATAATGAAGCTATTATGATAGTCTTTTCCATGAGTGGATTAATTCTATGATTAATATGTTAATAGTGAAACATGATAGTTCTTGATAATTCATTGAAATTAATATAACTTTATTTAGGTGTGGACAAATTACATACAGCTATTGAACGCTATTTTTCGTATTGAATGAAACAATACAGGTATTAATAAAGTTGCTTAAGCATGATTCGATATCAGGGGATATCTGGAAATAGTATGAAGTTAGTATGAGAAATCTCAAATGTGGAGAGATTGCCATTTTTGTGATGGCATTTGTGGATTATGCGAGCTGATAAGCAGTCGCTGAATTATAATTATCAGAATTATTCGTGAATAGAGCACGATCATTGAGGCCACAATGCTGGTATTTCAGAATTACCCACCATTTAAAAGTTTATTGAAGGGAAATTTATTTATCTTTAAATAGAATGTTAAAATTAACGAGTAGCCAGTGTGAAACGATATTTGGAAACAATATGATAATATTATAATTCAAATGGAGCTACAATTTAAAATTTTCTTAAAGTGACAATACTTTTGATGAACTTTATTGATTGTCAAATAAGACCGTTTATGATTACAAACTAATGTTATATGAATGATGTCAATGGACAACAAGAATCATAGCGAGATTCGGTGAAATGATACTGTATATTCTTGTATATATTCCTATTTAATATTTTCTTAGGGCATATGTGTAGTTATCATGTGACATTATGAAATAATATGTCGATAATTTCTCTAAAACAGCAAAATTGCACATAGATGCAATAACTTGTCATATTCGTCAATCGTGAGACGAAAAATTTATTATTTTGTCGTACGGTTGTTAGACGTTTGATCTACAACCAACTTCGTTTCAGTTAATTAACTGTGTCATACATGTTAAATATTCAATGATTTAGTGATTTATATTAAGAACAGGATGTGTTAGGAGATCCAGGGGGACAATATTTCCAACGTCAGCCACGTGCCTGAGATTAATTTTAGAGTTTTTAGAGTTCACTTTGAGCTAGTGTTTCTTTGTTCTTTTAACTCTGGGATTTTCTTAACGCATTCTGTTTACTTGATAAGTCCTTATCCCAGGTTGATCCATGTTAGTAGAAATTTGGGGGATATTTCAGCCGGGTACTTCCAGATTCTACGATCTAGCTGTTCCATCGGATTTCACCAGGTAAGACCATGTGATACGGGTACAGTACTGTGCCCGATTAAACATGGACAGTACTTGTCGCATCCGATTGAAAAGCTGCATCATAGAACCTGAAAATCCCCAGCTAGAAATACCCTCGAGATGCTACCAACAAGTACTACATGTGACTAAAACTCTCCTATGGAGATTGCGTTACGAAAATAAAAGAAAATAAACTAGCTCAGACGATTAAAATCGAGAATCATAAATAATAAAATCTCAAGGAAATAAGACTTATCTGGGAATAACAGCCAACACTGGTCTTCATAACACAATCTTACACAAATTATTATGAATCACAAGGTCAACCTTCCAGAAAACAACACTTGATTTATTGAATCGTTGAGTGATACAAGGAATATTTAATTCCCCTGCCAATAGATTCAAAATGATTTATTATATATATTACACGGCATGAGCTACGTCGCGATAAGGTTTCACGCTTGCAATGTAAAAACTCACAACATTAATTTGAAAATATCACAAATGCACGTGGATATTAGCGTTCAGTTAAGAATAAACAACACTCATTTTAAAGTGTATACATAAATTTCCATGATATGGCAATCGTGATGCTTGTAATTATATGAATATTCATACAAAAATCGTGAATCGGTTATTTCAGATATCGCGTATACGTGGACATATTTCAATACTATTATCACACAATTTTCATAATCATATTTCATGAATCGTTCTAAGCATCAAAATAATTCTAAGCCTTTCACAATAATCGGTATCAATATCACTAATGTTAACATACTGAGATCATCACCAATAGTCGTTATCATACATTCTGTTTCATAAGAGCAGTAAATCTAAGTCATCATCTCGCCTATTTCATCGAGCTATTAAGCTAAGTTCAAACCTATCTTACGATATCGTGTCAATTAGTAAGTAATGATAATAAAACGTACTAACATGAGCTCTGCTTATTAATTATTCCAAATACTAAAATGTTTAACATGATTCAAAATTAATCTTCGAATATCTAAATTTTCATTACCATATATGATCATGTATTTCTTGCAGCATAATAATTTCTCATCATATTCTCCACAAATGTTTCATGTCCTAAATCACGACTAAATTCCTTGAAATACAATCACATAATCAACATTCTTTTTAATATCTTATAAATACAATATGTATATGCTTCATTAATTACAATACCACTTTTATATCAGATACAGCTTCATTATACCTTCAAATATGCTATAAATAGACATGCTGCAAATTCTTATGTTACTCAACAATTTTATACTTCAGTTAGATTTAATTTTGTTTAATGCCTATTTTATTATGATTTCGTTGTTTTTCATGGCTATAATGTATAGTAACACTTTTCATTATTATTTAATAACTAGCAGAAGTGCCCATTCTTCGAACGGTCTTCGGTATTAATAACCAGACGTTTTCAATTGAGCTACTGTTGCAATCGTTAGGGGCTTGGAACCTGTTTATCGACAAAGAAAAATTATTAGTTAATATGTGCTCTCAAAATAAATTTACCTAACGTGTTCTTCCTGACGTGAAAATAAAATTGAAGACCACGTAGACGAATCGCAATACACGTCACATACAAACTGACCCTAACCGTTGTGTCAAGTGCCCAACCACACGAAGACCTCTTTTATAAATTATATAGGCTTGTGGTGCATGAAAATTCAGTTTTTTTTAACCTCCAATGGCCCTAATTCCTATAAGCAGGGAAAGATAGTCTACTATTTCAAATCAGGAATTTTTGAAAATAATTTTGGTGTTTGGAGATACAATAGACCTTCGGTACGACATATCGCACGTATAAGTCGTGTGAAAAATATCTAGGTTACTCCTTGAACCCCTTAAGCGCATTGACGAATTGTACAGTTTTAGTTGGTTCCATGATAACCATATAGCCATTTGCAAACATTCACGGAAATGTAATAAATGAGGGGCATTCGATTAAATGCAGTTCTACACCCTTAACACCCCCTTAGAACCCGAATATCCAGAAATCCTTCCTTAGTGGACTTTTTCGACATACAGCGAACATAACCCCAAAGTGTCATGTTTCTAACTTCAGTCATTTTGGCTGAGCGATGATGAGTGAGTGAGTCAGTGAGGATATTTTCTTTCAATTTTCTTTACCAAAATTTCACCCTTCCCCATGGGCCTATTAAATCGGATTTATGAGAAAACGCTCGAACACTTAATAACTTATTTTTAAGCTGTATTGTTTCCCTGAGTTTGATGAGTGAGTTAGTGAGTGAGTCAGTCAATTAGGACACTTTCGCTCCTTTTTCTCCAGAATTTCACCCCACCCTATTGCCCCCTTAAATTGAATTTCTGAAAGAAAAAAAAACGGTCGAACACCTATTTATTTATTTTTAAGCTGATTTATTTCCTCTGATTTTCAAACTTCTCGCCTATGTCGTTTAAGAGATATACGCTCCGTTAGGCTTCCTTCAACCCCCACTTTTCACCCCTTTAACCTTATAATATACATCGCATCGAAAAACCCTTAGACATATGTCCGCATATTATTAATGATCAGTTTATAAGCCGAGTATCACATCCACTGATGAAACCACTCGTAAGATATTGTTATTCAATGAAATGCAGGTTTAACCCCCTTAAGACCCCTTTAGAACCTGAATATTCGAAAATCCTTCCTTAGAGGACGGTTTTGGCACACAACGAACATATCCCCAAAATGTCATGTTTCTAACGTCAATAATTTTGGCTGGGCGATGATGAGTGAGTGAGTCAGGACATTTTCTTTCAATTTTTTTTCCAGAATTTTACCCCTCCCAATGATCCCTTAAATTGGATTTATGAAAAAAAATCTGTTGAACTCATATTTACTTAAAACTCAGCAATTCTTCTAGGCCTGTGCCGCGTCCCGTGTGGGGTTTCGCCTAGGACACCAAGCTAGGCTCATCGGCGGGCTCTTGGTGTCCCCGCCCGGACCCCCACAGGAGTGACGAACTGCGCGCCACCTCCCTTTATATAAGGTGCAACTGCACCACTTGACCACGAGAACTAAAAGCTCAAGCAGCCTTAACCTCCCTATGAAGGCTTCCAAAAAGATGGTATATTGGCTTTCACGGCCGGTGAATTAAAACTCAGCAATTCTTCTAGGCCTGTGCCGCGTCCCGTGTGGGGTTTCGCCTAGGACACCAAGCTAGGCTCATCGGCGGGCTCTTGGTGTCCCCGCCCGGACCCCCACAGGAGTGACGAACTGCGCGCCACCTCCCTTTATATAAGGTGCAACTGCACCACTTGACCACGAGAACTAAAAGCTCAAGCAGCCTTAACCCCCCTATGAAGGCTTCCAAAAAGATGGTATATTGGCTTTCACGGCCGGTGAATTAAAACTCAGCAATTCTTCTAGGCCTGTGCCGCGTCCCGTGTGGGGTTTCGCCTAGGACACCAAGCTAGGCTCATCGGCGGGCTCTTGGTGTCCCCGCCCGGACCCCCACAGGAGTGACGAACTGCGCGCCACCTCCCTTTATATAAGGTGCAACTGCACCACTTGACCACGAGAACTATAAGCTCAAGCAGCCTTAACCTCCCTATGAAGGCTTCCAAAAAGATGGTATATTGGCTTTCACGGCCGGTGAATTAAAACTCAGCAATTCTTCTAGGCCTGTGCCGCGTCCCGTGTGGGGTTTCGCCTAGGACACCAAGCTAGGCTCATCGGCGGGCTCTTGGTGTCCCCGCCCGGACCCCCACAGGAGTGACGAACTGCGCGCCACCTCCCTTTATATAAGGTGCAACTGCACCACTTGACCACGAGAACTAAAAGCTCAAGCAGCCTTAACCTCCCTATGAAGGCTTCCAAAAAGATGGTATATTGGCTTTCACGGCCGGTGAATTAAAACTCAGCAATTCTTCTAGGCCTGTGCCGCGTCCCGTGTGGGGTTTCGCCTAGGACACCAAGCTAGGCTCATCGGCGGGCTCTTGGTGTCCCCGCCCGGACCCCCACAGGAGTGACGAACTGCGCGCCACCTCCCTTTATATAAGGTGCAACTGCACCACTTGAACACGAGAACTAAAAGCTCAAGCAGCCTTAACCTCCCTATGAAGGCTTCCAAAAAGATGGTATATTGGCTTTCACGGCCGGTGAATTAAAACTCAGCAATTCTTCTAGGCCTGTGCCGCGTCCCGTGTGGGGTTTCGCCTAGGACACCAAGCTAGGCTCATCGGCGGGCTCTATGTGTCCCCGCCCAGACCCCCACAGGAGTGACGAACTGCGCGCCACCTCCCTTTATATAAGGTGCAACTGCACCACTTGACCACGAGAACTAAAAGCTCAAGCAGCCTTAACCTCCCTATGAAGGCTTCCAAAAAGATGGTATATTGGCTTTCACGGCCGGTGAATTAAAACTCAGCAATTCTTCTAGGCCTGTGCCGCGTCCCGTGTGGGGTTTCGCCTAGGACACCAAGCTAGGCTCATCGGCGGGCTCTTGGTGTCCCCGCCCGGACCCCCACAGGAGTGACGAACTGCGCGCCACCTCCCTTTATATAAGGTGCAACTGCACCACTTGACCACGAGAACTAAAAGCTCAAGCAGCCTTAACCTCCCTATGAAGGCTTCCAAAAAGATGGTATATTGGCTTTCACGGCCGGTGAATTAAAACTCAGCAATTCTTCTAGGCCTGTGCCGCGTCCCGTGTGGGGTTTCGCCTAGGACACCAAGCTAGGCTCATCGGCGGGCTCTTGGTGTCCCCGCCCGGACCCCCACAGGAGTGACGAACTGCGCGCCACCTCCCTTTATATAAGGTGCAACTGCACCACTTGACCACGAGAACTAAAAGCTCAAGCAGCCTTAACCTCCCTATGAAGGCTTCCAAAAAGATGGTATATTGGCTTTCACGGCCGGTGAATTAAAACTCAGCAATTCTTCTAGGCCTGTGCCGCGTCCCGTGTGGGGTTTCGCCTAGGACACCAAGCTAGGCTCATCGGCGGGCTCTTGGTGTCCCCGCCCGGACCCCCACAGGAGTGACGAACTGCGCGCCACCTCCCTTTATATAAGGTGCAACTGCACCACTTGACCACGAGAACTAAAAGCTCAAGCAGCCTTAACCTCCCTATGAAGGCTTCCAAAAAGATGGTATATTGGCTTTCACGGCCGGTGAATTAAAACTCAGCAATTCTTCTAGGCCTGTGCCGCGTCCCGTGTGGGGTTTCGCCTAGGACACCAAGCTAGGCTCATCGGCGGGCTCTTGGTGTCCCCGCCCGGACCCCCACAGGAGTGACGAACTGTGCGCCACCTCCCTTTATATAAGGTGCAACTGCACCACTTGACCACGAGAACTAAAAGCTCAAGCAGCCTTAACCTCCCTATGAAGGCTTCCAAAAAGATGGTATATTGGCTTTCACGGCCGGTGAATTAAAACTCAGCAATTCTTCTAGGCCTGTGCCGCGTCCCGTGTGGGGTTTCGCCTAGGACACCAAGCTAGGCTCATCGGCGGGCTCTTGGTGTCCCCGCCCGGACCCCCACAGGAGTGACGAACTGCGCGCCACCTCCCTTTATATAAGGTGCAACTGCACCACTTGACCACGAGAACTAAAAGCTCAAGCAGCCTTAACCTCCCTATGAAGGCTTCCAAAAAGATGGTATATTGGCTTTCACGGCCGGTGAATTAAAACTCAGCAATTCTTCTAGGCCTGTGCCGCGTCCCGTGTGGGGTTTCGCCTAGGACACCAAGCTAGGCTCATCGGCGGGCTCTTGGTGTCCCCGCCCGGACCCCCACAGGAGTGACGAACTGCGCGCCACCTCCCTTTATATAAGGTGCAACTGCACCACTTGACCACGAGAACTAAAAGCTCAAGCAGCCTTAACCTCCCTATGAAGGCTTCCAAAAAGATGGTATATTGGCTTTCACGGCCGGTGAATTAAAACTCAGCAATTCTTCTAGGCCTGTGCCGCGTCCCGTGTGGGGTTTCGCCTAGGACACCAAGCTAGGCTCATCGGCGGGCTCTTGGTGTCCCCGCCCGGACCCCCACAGGAGTGACGAACTGCGCGCCACCTCCCTTTATATAAGGTGCAACTGCACCACTTGACCACGAGAACTAAAAGCTCAAGCAGCCTTAACCTCCCTATGAAGGCTTCCAAAAAGATGGTATATTGGCTTTCACGGCCGGTGAATTAAAACTCAGCAATTCTTCTAGGCCTGTGCCGCGTCCCGTGTGGGGTTTCGCCTAGGACACCAAGCTAGGCTCATCGGCGGGCTCTTGGTGTCCCCGCCCGGACCCCCACAGGAGTGACGAACTGCGCGCCACCTCCCTTTATATAAGGTGCAACTGCACCACTTGACCACGAGAACTAAAAGCTCAAGCAGCCTTAACCCCCCTATGAAGGCTTCCAAAAAGATGGTATATTGGCTTTCACGGCCGGTGAATTAAAACTCAGCAATTCTTCTAGGCCTGTGCCGCGTCCCGTGTGGGGTTTCGCCTAGGACACCAAGCTAGGCTCATCGGCGGGCTCTTGGTGTCCCCGCCCGGACCCCCACAGGAGTGACGAACTGCGCGCCACCTCCCTTTATATAAGGTGCAACTGCACCACTTGACCACGAGAACTATAAGCTCAAGCAGCCTTAACCTCCCTATGAAGGCTTCCAAAAAGATGGTATATTGGCTTTCACGGCCGGTGAATTAAAACTCAGCAATTCTTCTAGGCCTGTGCCGCGTCCCGTGTGGGGTTTCGCCTAGGACACCAAGCTAGGCTCATCGGCGGGCTCTTGGTGTCCCCGCCCGGACCCCCACAGGAGTGACGAACTGCGCGCCACCTCCCTTTATATAAGGTGCAACTGCACCACTTGACCACGAGAACTAAAAGCTCAAGCAGCCTTAACCTCCCTATGAAGGCTTCCAAAAAGATGGTATATTGGCTTTCACGGCCGGTGAATTAAAACTCAGCAATTCTTCTAGGCCTGTGCCGCGTCCCGTGTGGGGTTTCGCCTAGGACACCAAGCTAGGCTCATCGGCGGGCTCTTGGTGTCCCCGCCCGGACCCCCACAGGAGTGACGAACTGCGCGCCACCTCCCTTTATATAAGGTGCAACTGCACCACTTGAACACGAGAACTAAAAGCTCAAGCAGCCTTAACCTCCCTATGAAGGCTTCCAAAAAGATGGTATATTGGCTTTCACGGCCGGTGAATTAAAACTCAGCAATTCTTCTAGGCCTGTGCCGCGTCCCGTGTGGGGTTTCGCCTAGGACACCAAGCTAGGCTCATCGGCGGGCTCTATGTGTCCCCGCCCAGACCCCCACAGGAGTGACGAACTGCGCGCCACCTCCCTTTATATAAGGTGCAACTGCACCACTTGACCACGAGAACTAAAAGCTCAAGCAGCCTTAACCTCCCTATGAAGGCTTCCAAAAAGATGGTATATTGGCTTTCACGGCCGGTGAATTAAAACTCAGCAATTCTTCTAGGCCTGTGCCGCGTCCCGTGTGGGGTTTCGCCTAGGACACCAAGCTAGGCTCATCGGCGGGCTCTTGGTGTCCCCGCCCGGACCCCCACAGGAGTGACGAACTGCGCGCCACCTCCCTTTATATAAGGTGCAACTGCACCACTTGACCACGAGAACTAAAAGCTCAAGCAGCCTTAACCTCCCTATGAAGGCTTCCAAAAAGATGGTATATTGGCTTTCACGGCCGGTGAATTAAAACTCAGCAATTCTTCTAGGCCTGTGCCGCGTCCCGTGTGGGGTTTCGCCTAGGACACCAAGCTAGGCTCATCGGCGGGCTCTTGGTGTCCCCGCCCGGACCCCCACAGGAGTGACGAACTGCGCGCCACCTCCCTTTATATAAGGTGCAACTGCACCACTTGACCACGAGAACTAAAAGCTCAAGCAGCCTTAACCTCCCTATGAAGGCTTCCAAAAAGATGGTATATTGGCTTTCACGGCCGGTGAATTAAAACTCAGCAATTCTTCTAGGCCTGTGCCGCGTCCCGTGTGGGGTTTCGCCTAGGACACCAAGCTAGGCTCATCGGCGGGCTCTTGGTGTCCCCGCCCGGACCCCCACAGGAGTGACGAACTGCGCGCCACCTCCCTTTATATAAGGTGCAACTGCACCACTTGACCACGAGAACTAAAAGCTCAAGCAGCCTTAACCTCCCTATGAAGGCTTCCAAAAAGATGGTATATTGGCTTTCACGGCCGGTGAATTAAAACTCAGCAATTCTTCTAGGCCTGTGCCGCGTCCCGTGTGGGGTTTCGCCTAGGACACCAAGCTAGGCTCATCGGCGGGCTCTTGGTGTCCCCGCCCGGACCCCCACAGGAGTGACGAACTGTGCGCCACCTCCCTTTATATAAGGTGCAACTGCACCACTTGACCACGAGAACTAAAAGCTCAAGCAGCCTTAACCTCCCTATGAAGGCTTCCAAAAAGATGGTATATTGGCTTTCACGGCCGGTGAATTAAAACTCAGCAATTCTTCTAGGCCTGTGCCGCGTCCCGTGTGGGGTTTCGCCTAGGACACCAAGCTAGGCTCATCGGCGGGCTCTTGGTGTCCCCGCCCGGACCCCCACAGGAGTGACGAACTGCGCGCCACCTCCCTTTATATAAGGTGCAACTGCACCACTTGACCACGAGAACTAAAAGCTCAAGCAGCCTTAACCTCCCTATGAAGGCTTCCAAAAAGATGGTATATTGGCTTTCACGGCCGGTGAATTAAAACTCAGCAATTCTTCTAGGCCTGTGCCGCGTCCCGTGTGGGGTTTCGCCTAGGACACCAAGCTAGGCTCATCGGCGGGCTCTTGGTGTCCCCGCCCGGACCCCCACAGGAGTGACGAACTGCGCGCCACCTCCCTTTATATAAGGTGCAACTGCACCACTTGACCACGAGAACTAAAAGCTCAAGCAGCCTTAACCTCCCTATGAAGGCTTCCAAAAAGATGGTATATTGGCTTTCACGGCCGGTGAATTAAAACTCAGCAATTCTTCTAGGCCTGTGCCGCGTCCCGTGTGGGGTTTCGCCTAGGACACCAAGCTAGGCTCATCGGCGGGCTCTTGGTGTCCCCGCCCGGACCCCCACAGGAGTGACGAACTGCGCGCCACCTCCCTTTATATAAGGTGCAACTGCACCACTTGACCACGAGAACTAAAAGCTCAAGCAGCCTTAACCTCCTTATGAAGGCTTCCAAAAAGATGGTATATTGGCTTTCACGGCCGGTGAATTAAAACTCAGCAATTCTTCTAGGCCTGTGCCGCGTCCCGTGTGGGGTTTCGCCTAGGACACCAAGCTAGGCTCATCGGCGGGCTCTATGTGTCCCCGCCCGGACCCCCACAGGAGTGACGAACTGCGCGCCACCTCCCTTTATATAAGGTGCAACTGCACCACTTGACCACGAGAACTAAAAGCTCAAGCAGCCTTAACCTCCCTATGAAGGCTTCCAAAAAGATGGTATATTGGCTTTCACGGCCGGTGAATTAAAACTCAGCAATTCTTCTAGGCCTGTGCCGCGTCCCGTGTGGGGTTTCGCCTAGGACACCAAGCTAGGCTCATCGGCGGGCTCTTGGTGTCCCCGCCCGGACCCCCACAGGAGTGACGAACTGCGCGCCACCTCCCTTTATATAAGGTGCAACTGCACCACTTGACCACGAGAACTAAAAGCTCAAGCAGCCTTAACCTCCCTATGAAGGCTTCCAAAAAGATGGTATATTGGCTTTCACGGCCGGTGAATTAAAACTCAGCAATTCTTCTAGGCCTGTGCCGCGTCCCGTGTGGGGTTTCGCCTAGGACACCAAGCTAGGCTCATCGGCGGGCTCTTGGTGTCCCCGCCCGGACCCCCACAGGAGTGACGAACTGCGCGCCACCTCCCTTTATATAAGGTGCAACTGCACCACTTGACCACGAGAACTAAAAGCTCAAGCAGCCTTAACCTCCCTATGAAGGCTTCCAAAAAGATGGTATATTGGCTTTCACGGCCGGTGAATTAAAACTCAGCAATTCTTCTAGGCCTGTGCCGCGTCCCGTGTGGGGTTTCGCCTAGGACACCAAGCTAGGCTCATCGGCGGGCTCTTGGTGTCCCCGCCCGGACCCCCACAGGAGTGACGAACTGCGCGCCACCTCCCTTTATATAAGGTGCAACTGCACCACTTGACCACGAGAACTAAAAGCTCAAGCAGCCTTAACCTCCCTATGAAGGCTTCCAAAAAGATGGTATATTGGCTTTCACGGCCGGTGAATTAAAACTCAGCAATTCTTCTAGGCCTGTGCCGCGTCCCGTGTGGGGTTTCGCCTAGGACACCAAGCTAGGCTCATCGGCGGGCTCTTGGTGTCCCCGCCCGGACCCCCACAGGAGTGACGAACTGCGCGCCACCTCCCTTTATATAAGGTGCAACTGCACCACTTGACCACGAGAACTAAAAGCTCAAGCAGCCTTAACCTCCCTATGAAGGCTTCCAAAAAGATGGTATATTGGCTTTCACGGCCGGTGAATTAAAACTCAGCAATTCTTCTAGGCCTGTGCCGCGTCCCGTGTGGGGTTTCGCCTAGGACACCAAGCTAGGCTCATCGGCGGGCTCTTGGTGTCCCCGCCCGGACCCCCACAGGAGTGACGAACTGCGCGCCACCTCCCTTTATATAAGGTGCAACTGCACCACTTGACCACGAGAACTAAAAGCTCAAGCAGCCTTAACCTCCTTATGAAGGCTTCCAAAAAGATGGTATATTGGCTTTCACGGCCGGTGAATTAAAACTCAGCAATTCTTCTAGGCCTGTGCCGCGTCCCGTGTGGGGTTTCGCCTAGGACACCAAGCTAGGCTCATCGGCGGGCTCTATGTGTCCCCGCCCGGACCCCCACAGGAGTGACGAACTGCGCGCCACCTCCCTTTATATAAGGTGCAACTGCACCACTTGACCACGAGAACTAAAAGCTCAAGCAGCCTTAACCTCCCTATGAAGGCTTCCAAAAAGATGGTATATTGGCTTTCACGGCCGGTGAATTAAAACTCAGCAATTCTTCTAGGCCTGTGCCGCGTCCCGTGTGGGGTTTCGCCTAGGACACCAAGCTAGGCTCATCGGCGGGCTCTTGGTGTCCCCGCCCGGACCCCCACAGGAGTGACGAACTGCGCGCCACCTCCCTTTATATAAGGTGCAACTGCACCACTTGACCACGAGAACTAAAAGCTCAAGCAGCCTTAACCTCCCTATGAAGGCTTCCAAAAAGATGGTATATTGGCTTTCACGGCCGGTGAATTAAAACTCAGCAATTCTTCTAGGCCTGTGCCGCGTCCCGTGTGGGGTTTCGCCTAGGACACCAAGCTAGGCTCATCGGCGGGCTCTTGGTGTCCCCGCCCGGACCCCCACAGGAGTGACGAACTGCGCGCCACCTCCCTTTATATAAGGTGCAACTGCACCACTTGACCACGAGAACTAAAAGCTCAAGCAGCCTTAACCTCCCTATGAAGGCTTCCAAAAAGATGGTATATTGGCTTTCACGGCCGGTGAATTAAAACTCAGCAATTCTTCTAGGCCTGTGCCGCGTCCCGTGTGGGGTTTCGCCTAGGACACCAAGCTAGGCTCATCGGCGGGCTCTTGGTGTCCCCGCCCGGACCCCCACAGGAGTGACGAACTGCGCGCCACCTCCCTTTATATAAGGTGCAACTGCACCACTTGACCACGAGAACTAAAAGCTCAAGCAGCCTTAACCTCCCTATGAAGGCTTCCAAAAAGATGGTATATTGGCTTTCACGGCCGGTGAATTAAAACTCAGCAATTCTTCTAGGCCTGTGCCCACACGGGACGCGGCACAGGCCTAGAAGAATTGCTGAGTTTTAATTCACCGGCCGTGAAAGCCAATATACCATCTTTTTGGAAGCCTTCATAGGGAGGTTAAGGCTGCTTGAGCTTTTAGTTCTCGTGGTCAAGTGGTGCAGTTGCACCTTATATAAAGGGAGGTGGCGCGCAGTTCGTCACTCCTGTGGGGGTCCGGGCGGGGACACCAAGAGCCCGCCGATGAGCCTAGCTTGGTGTCCTAGGCGAAACCCCACACGGGACGCGGCACAGGCCTAGAAGAATTGCTGAGTTTTAATTCACCGGCCGTGAAAGCCAATATGCCATCTTTTTGGAAGCCTTCATAGGGAGGTTAAGGCTGCTTGAGCTTTTAGTTCTCGTGGTCAAGTGGTGCAGTTGCACCTTATATAAAGGGAGGTGGCGCGCAGTTCGTCACTCCTGTGGGGGTCCGGGCGGGGACACCAAGAGCCCGCCGATGAGCCTAGCTTGGTGTCCTAGGCGAAACCCCACACGGGACGCGGCACAGGCCTAGAAGAATTGCTGAGTTTTAATTCACCGGCCGTGAAAGCCAATATACCATCTTTTTGGAAGCCTTCATAGGGAGGTTAAGGCTGCTTGAGCTTTTAGTTCTCGTGGTCAAGTGGTGCAGTTGCACCTTATATAAAGGGAAGTGGCGCGCAGTTCGTCACTCCTGTGGGGGTCCGGGCGGGGACACCAAGAGCCCGCCGATGAGCCTAGCTTGGTGTCCTAGGCGAAACCCCACACGGGACGCGGCACAGGCCTAGAAGAATTGCTGAGTTTTAATTCACCGGCCGTGAAAGCCAATATACCATCTTTTTGGAAGCCTTCATAGGGAGGTTAAGGCTGCTTGAGCTTTTAGTTCTCGTGGTCAAGTGGTGCAGTTGCACCTTATATAAAGGGAGGTGGCGCGCAGTTCGTCACTCCTGTGGGGGTCCGGGCGGGGACACCAAGAGCCCGCCGATGAGCCTAGCTTGGTGTCCTAGGCGAAACCCCACACGGGACGCGGCACAGGCCTAGAAGAATTGCTGAGTTTTAATTCACCGGCCGTGAAAGCCAATATACCATCTTTTTGGAAGCCTTCATAGGGAGGTTAAGGCTGCTTGAGCTTTTAGTTCTCGTGGTCAAGTGGTGCAGTTGCACCTTATATAAAGGGAGGTGGCGCGCAGTTCGTCACTCCTGTGGGGGTCCGGGCGGGGACACCAAGAGCCCGCCGATGAGCCTAGCTTGGTGTCCTAGGCGAAACCCACACGGGACGCGGCACAGGCCTAGAAGAATTGCTGAGTTTTAATTCACCGGCCGTGAAAGCCAATATACCATCTTTTTGGAAGCCTTCATAGGGAGGTTAAGGCTGCTTGAGCTTTTAGTTCTCGTGGTCAAGTGGTGCAGTTGCACCTTATATAAAGGGAGGTGGCGCGCAGTTCGTCACTCCTGTGGGGGTCCGGGCGGGGACACCAAGAACCCGCCGATGAGCCTAGCTTGGTGTCCTAGGCGAAACCCCACACGGGACGCGGCACAGGCCTAGAAGAATTGCTGAGTTTTAATTCACTGGCCGTGAAAGCCAATATACCATCTTTTTGGAAGCCTTCATAGGGAGGTTAAGGCTGCTTGAGCTTTTAGTTCTCGTGGTCAAGTGGTGCAGTTGCACCTTATATAAAGGGAGGTGGCGCGCAGTTCGTCACTCCTGTGGGGGTCCGGGCGGGGACACCAAGAGCCCGCCGATGAGCCTAGCTTGGTGTCCTAGGCGAAACCCCACACGGGACGCGGCACAGGCCTAGAAGAATTGCTGAGTTTTAATTCACCGGCCGTGAAAGCCAATATACCATCTTTTTGGAAGCCTTCATAGGGAGGTTAAGGCTGCTTGAGCTTTTAGTTCTCGTGGTCAAGTGGTGCAGTTGCACCTTATATAAAGGGAGGTGGCGCGCCGTTCGTCACTCCTGTGGGGGTCCGGGCGGGGACACCAAGAGCCCGCCGATGAGCCTAGCTTGGTGTCCTAGGCGAAACCCCACACGGGACGCGGCACAGGCCTAGAAGAATTGCTGAGTTTTAATTCACCGGCCGTGAAAGCCAATATACCATCTTTTTGGAAGCCTTCATAGGGAGGTTAAGGCTGCTTGAGCTTTTAGTTCTCGTGGTCAAGTGGTGCAGTTGCACCTTATATAAAGGGAGGTGGCGCGCAGTTCGTCACTCCTGTGGGGGTCCGGGCGGGGACACCAAGAGCCCGCCGATGAGCCTAGCTTGGTGTCCTAGGCGAAACCCCACACGGGACGCGGCACAGGCCTAGAAGAATTGCTGAGTTTTAATTCACCGGCCGTGAAAGCCAATATACCATCTTTTTGGAAGCCTTCATAGGGAGGTTAAGGCTGCTTGAGCTTTTAGTTCTCGTGGTCAAGTGGTGCAGTTGCACCTTATATAAAGGGAGGTGGCGCGCAGTTCGTCACTCCTGTGGGGGTCCGGGCGGGGACACCAAGAGCCCGCCGATGAGCCTAGCTTGGTGTCCTAGGCGAAACCCCACACGGGACGCGGCACAGGCCTAGAAGAATTGCTGAGTTTTAATTCACCGGCCGTGAAAGCCAATATACCATCTTTTTGGAAGCCTTCATAGGGAGGTTAAGGCTGCTTGAGCTTTTAGTTCTCGTGGTCAAGTGGTGCAGTTGCACCTTATATAAAGGGAGGTGGCGCGCAGTTCGTCACTCCTGTGGGGGTCCGGGCGGGGACACCAAGAGCCCGCCGATGAGCCTAGCTTGGTGTCCTAGGCGAAACCCCACACGGGACGCGGCACAGGCCTAGAAGAATTGCTGAGTTTTAATTCACCGGCCGTGAAAGCCAATATACCATCTTTTTGGAAGCCTTCATAGGGAGGTTAAGGCTGCTTGAGCTTTTAGTTCTCGTGGTCAAGTGGTGCAGTTGCACCTTATATAAAGGGAGGTGGCGCGCAGTTCGTCACTCCTGTGGGGGTCCGGGCGGGGACACCAAGAGCCCGCCGATGAGCCTAGCTTGGTGTCCTAGGCGAAACCCCACACGGGACGCGGCACAGGCCTAGAAGAATTGCTGAGTTTTAATTCACCGGCCGTGAAAGCCAATATACCATCTTTTTGGAAGCCTTCATAGGGAGGTTAAGGCTGCTTGAGCTTTTAGTTCTCGTGGTCAAGTGGTGCAGTTGCACCTTATATAAAGGGAGGTGGCGCGCAGTTCGTCACTCCTGTGGGGGTCCGAGCGGGGACACCAAGAGCCCGCCGATGAGCCTAGCTTGGTGTCCTAGGCGAAACCCCACACGGGACGCGGCACAGGCCTAGAAGAATTGCTGAGTTTTAATTCACCGGCCGTGAAAGCCAATATACCATCTTTTTGGAAGCCTTCATAGGGAGGTTAAGGCTGCTTGAGCTTTTAGTTCTCGTGGTCAAGTGGTGCAGTTGCACCTTATATAAAGGGAGGTGGCGCGCAGTTCGTCACTCCTGTGGGGGTCCGGGCGGGGACACCAAGAACCCGCCGATGAGCCTAGCTTGGTGTCCTAGGCGAAACCCCACACGGGACGCGGCACAGGCCTAGAAGAATTGCTGAGTTTTAATTCACTGGCCGTGAAAGCCAATATACCATCTTTTTGGAAGCCTTCATAGGGAGGTTAAGGCTGCTTGAGCTTTTAGTTCTCGTGGTCAAGTGGTGCAGTTGCACCTTATATAAAGGGAGGTGGCGCGCAGTTCGCCACTCCTGTGGGGGTCCGGGCGGGGACACCAAGAGCCCGCCGATGAGCCTAGCTTGGTGTCCTAGGCGAAACCCCACACGGGACGCGGCACAGGCCTAGAAGAATTGCTGAGTTTTAATTCACCGGCCGTGAAAGCCAATATACCATCTTTTTGGAAGCCTTCATAGGGAGGTTAAGGCTGCTTGAGCTTTTAGTTCTCGTGGTCAAGTGGTGCAGTTGCACCTTATATAAAGGGAGGTGGCGCGCCGTTCGTCACTCCTGTGGGGGTCCGGGCGGGGACACCAAGAGCCCGCCGATGAGCCTAGCTTGGTGTCCTAGGCGAAACCCCACACGGGACGCGGCACAGGCCTAGAAGAATTGCTGAGTTTTAATTCACCGGCCGTGAAAGCCAATATACCATCTTTTTGGAAGCCTTCATAGGGAGGTTAAGGCTGCTTGAGCATTTAGTTCTCGTGGTCAAGTGGTGCAGTTGCACCTTATATAAAGGGAGGTGGCGCGCAGTTCGTCACTCCTGTGGGGGTCCGGGCGGGGACACCAAGAGCCCGCCGATGAGCCTAGCTTGGTGTCCTAGGCGAAACCCCACACGGGACGCGGCACAGGCCTAGAAGAATTGCTGAGTTTTAATTCACCGGCCGTGAAAGCCAATATACCATCTTTTTGGAAGCCTTCATAGGGAGGTTAAGGCTGCTTGAGCTTTTAGTTCTCGTGGTCAAGTGGTGCAGTTGCACCTTATATAAAGGGAGGTGGCGCGCAGTTCGTCACTCCTGTGGGGGTCCGGGCGGGGACACCAAGAGCCCGCCGATGAGCCTAGCTTGGTGTCCTAGGCGAAACCCCACACGGGACGCGGCACAGGCCTAGAAGAATTGCTGAGTTTTAATTCACCGGCCGTGAAAACCAATATACCATCTTTTTGGAAGCCTTCATAGGGAGGTTAAGGCTGCTTGAGCTTTTAGTTCTCGTGGTCAAGTGGTGCAGTTGCACCTTATATAAAGGGAGGTGGCGCGCAGTTCGTCACTCCTGTGGGGGTCCGGGCGGGGACACCAAGAGCCCGCCGATGAGCCTAGCTTGGTGTCCTAGGCGAAACCCCACACGGGACGCGGCACAGGCCTAGAAGAATTGCTGAGTTTTAATTCACCGGCCGTGAAAGCCAATATACCATCTTTTTGGAAGCCTTCATAGGGAGGTTAAGGCTGCTTGAGCTTTTAGTTCTCGTGGTCAAGTGGTGCAGTTGCACCTTATATAAAGGGAGGTGGCGCGCAGTTCGTCACTCCTGTGGGGGTCAGGGCGGGGACACCAAGAGCTCGCCGATGAGCCTAGCTTGGTGTCCTAGGCGAAACCCCACATGGGACGCGGCACAGGCCTAGAAGAATTGCTGAGTTTTAATTCAACGGCCGTGAAAGCCAATATACCATCTTTTTGGAAGCCTTCATAGGGAGGTTAAGGCTGCTTGAGCTTTTAGTTCTCGTGGTCAAGTGGTGCAGTTGCACCTTATATAAAGGGAGGTGGCGCGCAGTTCGTCACTCCTGTGGGGGTCCGGGCGGGGACACCAAGAGCCCGCCGATGAGCCTAGCTTGGTGTCCTAGACGAAACCCCACACGGGACGCGGCACAGGCCTATAAGAATTGCTGAGTTTTAATTCACCGGCCGTGAAAGCCAATATACCATCTTTTTGGAAGCCTTCATAGGGAGGTTAAGGCTGCTTGAGCTTTTAGTTCTCGTGGTCAAGTGGTGCAGTTGCACCTTATATAAAGGGAGGTGGCGCGCAGTTCGTCACTCCTGTGGGGGTCCGGGCGGGGACACCAAGAGCCCGCCGATGAGCCTAGCTTGGTGTCCTAGGCGAAACCCCCCACGGGACGCGGCACAGGCCTAGAAGAATTGCTGAGTTTTAATTCACCGGCCGTGAAAGCCAATATACCATCTTTTTGGAAGCCTTCATAGGGAGGTTAAGGCTGCTTGAGCTTTTAGTTCTCGTGGTCAAGTGGTGCAGTTGCACCTTATATAAAGGGAGGTGGCGCGCAGTTCGTCACTCCTGTGGGGGTCCGGGCGGGGACACCAAGAGCCCGCCGATGAGCCTAGCTTGGTGTCCTAGGCGAAACCCCACACGGGACGCGGCACAGGCCTAGAAGAATTGCTGAGTTTTAATTCACCGGCCGTGAAAGCCAATATACCATCTTTTTGGAAGCCTTCATAGGGAGGTTAAGGCTGCTTGAGCTTTTAGTTCTCGTGGTCAAGTGGTGCAGTTGCACCTTATATAAAGGGAGGTGGCGCGCAGTTCGTCACTCCTGTGGGGGTCCGGGCGGGGACACCAAGAGCCCGCCGATGAGCCTAGCTTGGTGTCCTAGGCGAAACCCCACACGGGACGCGGCACAGGCCTAGAAGAAATGCTGAGTTTTAATTCACCGGCCGTGAAAGCCAATATACCATCTTTTTGGAAGCCTTCATAGGGAGGTTAAGGCTGCTTGAGCTTTTAGTTCTCGTGGTCAAGTGGTGCAGTTGCACCTTATATAAAGGGAGGTGGCGCGCAGTTCGTCACTCCTGTGGGGGTCCGGGCGGGGACACCAAGAGCCCGGCGATGAGCCTAGCTTGGTGTCCTAGGCGAAACCCCACACGGGACGCGGCACAGGCCTAGAAGAATTGCTGAGTTTTAATTCACCGACCGTGAAAGCCAATATACCATCTTTTTGGAAGCCTTCATAGGGAGGTTAAGGCTGCTTGAGCTTTTAGTTCTCGTGGTCAAGTGGTGCAGTTGCACCTTATATAAAGGGAGGTGGCGCGCAGTTCGTCACTCCTGTGGGGGTCCGGGCGGGGACACCAAGAGCCCGCCGATGAGCCTAGCTTGGTGTCCTAGGCGAAACCCCACACGGGACGCGGCACAGGCCTAGAAGAATTGCTGAGTTTTAATTCACCGGCCGTGAAAGCCAATATACCATCTTTTTGGAAGCCTTCATAGGGAGGTTAAGGCTGCTTGAGCTTTTAGTTCTCGTGGTCAAGTGGTGCAGTTGCACCTTATATAAAGGGAGGTGGCGCGCAGTTCGTCACTCCTGTGGGGGTCCGGGCGGGGACACCAAGAGCCCGCCGATGAGCCTAGCTTGGTGTCCTAGGCGAAACCCCACACGGGACGCGGCACAGGCCTAGAAGAATTGCTGAGTTTTAATTCACCGGCCGTGAAAGCCAATATACCATCTTTTTGGAAGCCTTCATAGGGAGGTTAAGGCTGCTTGAGCTTTTAGTTCTCGTGGTCAAGTGGTGCAGTTGCACCTTATATAAAGGGAGGTGGCGCGCAGTTCGTCACTCCTGTGGGGGTCCGGGCGGGGACACCAAGAGCCCGCCGATGAGCCTAGCTTGGTGTCCTAGGCGAAACCCCACACGGGACGCGGCACAGGCCTAGAAGAATTGCTGAGTTTTAATTCACCGGCCGTGAAAGCCAATATACCATCTTTTTGGAAGCCTTCATAGGGAGGTTAAGGCTGCTTGAGCTTTTAGTTCTCGTGGTCAAGTGGTGCAGTTGCACCTTATATAAAGGGAGGTGGCGCGCAGTTCGTCACTCCTGTGGGGGTCCGGGCGGGGACACCAAGAGCCCGCCGATGAGCCTAGCTTGGTGTCCTAGGCGAAACCCCACACGGGACGCGGCACAGGCCTAGAAGAATTGCTGAGTTTTAATTCACCGGCCGTGAAAGCCAATATACCATCTTTTTGGAAGCCTTCATAGGGAGGTTAAGGCTGCTTGAGCTTTTAGTTCTCGTGGTCAAGTGGTGCAGTTGCACCTTATATAAAGGGAGGTGGCGCGCAGTTCGTCACTCCTGTGGGGGTCCGGGCGGGGACACCAAGAGCCCGCCGATGAGCCTAGCTTGGTGTCCTAGGCGAAACCCCACACGGGACGCGGCACAGGCCTAGAAGAATTGCTGAGTTTTAATTCACCGGCCGTGAAAGCCAATATACCATCTTTTTGGAAGCCTTCATAGGGAGGTTAAGGCTGCTTGAGCTTTTAGTTCTCGTGGTCAAGTGGTGCAGTTGCACCTTATATAAAGGGAGGTGGCGCGCAGTTCGTCACTCCTGTGGGGGTCCGGGCGGGGACACCAAGAGCCCGCCGATGAGCCTAGCTTGGTGTCCTAGGCGAAACCCCACACGGGACGCGGCACAGGCCTAGAAGAATTGCTGAGTTTTAATTCACCGGCCGTGAAAGCCAATATACCATCTTTTTGGAAGCCTTCATAGGGAGGTTAAGGCTGCTTGAGCTTTTAGTTCTCGTGGTCAAGTGGTGCAGTTGCACCTTATATAAAGGGAGGTGGCGCGCAGTTCGTCACTCCTGTGGGGGTCCGGGCGGGGACACCAAGAGCCCGCCGATGAGCCTAGCTTGGTGTCCTAGGCGAAACCCCACACGGGACGCGGCACAGGCCTAGAAGAATTGCTGAGTTTTAATTCACCGGCCGTGAAAGCCAATATACCATCTTTTTGGAAGCCTTCATAGGGAGGTTAAGGCTGCTTGAGCTTTTAGTTCTCGTGGTCAAGTGGTGCAGTTGCACCTTATATAAAGGGAGGTGGCGCGCAGTTCGTCACTCCTGTGGGGGTCCGGGCGGGGACACCAAGAGCCCGCCGATGAGCCTAGCTTGGTGTCCTAGGCGAAACCCCACACGGGACGCGGCACAGGCCTAGAAGAATTGCTGAGTTTTAATTCACCGGCCGTGAAAGCCAATATACCATCTTTTTGGAAGCCTTCATAGGGAGGTTAAGGCTGCTTGAGCTTTTAGTTCTCGTGGTCAAGTGGTGCAGTTGCACCTTATATAAAGGGAGGTGGCGCGCAGTTCGTCACTCCTGTGGGGGTCCGGGCGGGGACACCAAGAGCCCGCCGATGAGCCTAGCTTGGTCTCCTAGGCGAAACCCCACACGGGACGCGGCACAGGCCTAGAAGAATTGCTGAGTTTTAATTCACCGGCCGCGAAAGCCAATATACCATCTTTTTGGAAGCCTTCATAGGGAGGTTAAGGCTGCTTGAGCTTTTAGTTCTCGTGGTCAAGTGGTGCAGTTGCACCTTATATAAAGGGAGGTGGCGCGCAGTTCGTCACTCCTGTGGGGGTCCGGGCGGGGACACCAAGAGCCCGCCGATGAGCCTAGCTTGGTGTCCTAGGCGAAACCCCACACGGGACGCGGCACAGGCCTAGAAGAATTGCTGAGTTTTAATTCACCGGCCGTGAAAGCCAATATACCATCTTTTTGGAAGCCTTCATAGGGAGGTTAAGGCTGCTTGAGCTTTTAGTTCTCGTGGTCAAGTGGTGCAGTTGCACCTTATATAAAGGGAGTTGGCGCGCAGTTCGTCACTCCTGTGGGGGTCCGGGCGGGGACACCAAGAGCCCGCCGATGAGCCTAGCTTGGTGTCCTAGGCGAAACCCCACACGGGACGCGGCACAGGCCTAGAAGAATTGCTGAGTTTTAATTCACCGGCCGTGAAAGCCAATATACCATCTTTTTGGAAGCCTTCATAGGGAGGTTAAGGCTGCTTGAGCTTTTAGTTCTCGTGGTCAAGTGGTGCAGTTGCACCTTATATAAAGGGAGGTGGCGCGCAGTTCGTCACTCCTGTGGGGGTCCGGGCGGGGACACCAAGAGCCCGCCGATGAGCCTAGCTTGGTGTCCTAGGCGAAACCCCACACGGGACGCGGCACAGGCCTAGAAGAATTGCTGAGTTTTAATTCACCGGCCGTGAAAGCCAATATACCATCTTTTTGGAAGCCTTCATAGGGAGGTTAAGGCTGCTTGAGCTTTTAGTTCTCGTGGTCAAGTGGTGCAGTTGCACCTTATATAAAGGGAGGTGGCGCGCAGTTCGTCACTCCTGTGGGGGTCCGGGCGGGGACACCAAGAGCCCGCCGATGAGCCTAGCTTGGTGTCCTAGGCGAAACCCCACACGGGACGCGGCACAGGCCTAGAAGAATTGCTGAGTTTTAATTCACCGGCCGTGATAGCCAATATACCATCTTTTTGGAAGCCTTCATAGGGAGGTTAAGGCTGCTTGAGCTTTTAGTTCTCGTGGTCAAGTGGTGCAGTTGCACCTTATATAAAGGGAGGTGGCGCGCAGTTCGTCACTCCTGTGGGGGTCCGGGCGGGGACACCAAGAGCCCGCCGATGAGCCTAGCTTGGTGTCCTAGGCGAAACCCCACACGGGACGCGGCACAGGCCTAGAAGAATTGCTGAGTTTTAATTCACCGGCCGTGAAAGCCAATATACCATCTTTTTGGAAGCCTTCATAGGGAGGTTAAGGCTGCTTGAGCTTTTAGTTCTCGTGGTCAAGTGGTGCAGTTGCACCTTATATAAAGGGAGGTGGCGCGCAGTTCGTCACTCCTGTGGGGGTCCGGGCGGGGACACCAAGAGCCCGCCGATGAGCCTAGCTTGGTGTCCTAGGCGAAACCCCACACGGGACGCGGCACAGGCCTAGAAGAATTGCTGAGTTTTAATTCACCGGCCGTGAAAGCCAATATACCATCTTTTTGGAAGCCTTCATAGGGAGGTTAAGGCTGCTTGAGCTTTTAGTTCTCGTGGTCAAGTGGTGCAGTTGCACCTTATATAAAGGGAGGTGGCGCGCAGTTCGTCACTCCTGTGGGGGTCCGGGCGGGGACACCAAGAGCCCGCCGATGAGCCTAGCTTGGTGTCCTAGGCGAAACCCCACACGGGACGCGGCACAGGCCTAGAAGAATTGCTGAGTTTTAATTCACCGGCCGTGAAAGCCAATATACCATCTTTTTGGAAGCCTTCATAGGGAGGTTAAGGCTGCTTGAGCTTTTAGTTCTCGTGGTCAAGTGGTGCAGTTGCACCTTATATAAAGGGAGGTGGCGCGCAGTTCGTCACTCCTGTGGGGGTCCGGGCGGGGACACCAAGAGCCCGCCGATGAGCCTAGCTTGGTGTCCTAGGCGAAACCCCACACGGGACGCGGCACAGGCCTAGAAGAATTGCTGAGTTTTAATTCACCGGCCGTGAAAGCCAATATACCATCTTTTTGGAAGCCTTCATAGGGAGGTTAAGGCTGCTTGAGCTTTTAGTTCTCGTGGTCAAGTGGTGCAGTTGCACCTTATATAAAGGGAGGTGGCGCGCAGTTCGTCACTCCTGTGGGGGTCCGGGCGGGGACACCAAGAGCCCGCCGATGAGCCTAGCTTGGTGTCCTAGGCGAAACCCCACACGGGACGCGGCACAGGCCTAGAAGAATTGCTGAGTTTTAATTCACCGGCCGTGAAAGCCAATATACCATCTTTTTGGAAGCCTTCATAGGGAGGTTAAGGCTGCTTGAGCTTTTAGTTCTCGTGGTCAAGTGGTGCAGCTGCACCTTATATAAAGGGAGGTGGCGCGCAGTTCGTCACTCCTGTGGGGGTCCGGGCGGGGACACCAAGAGCCCGCCGATGAGCCTAGCTTGGTGTCCTAGGCGAAACCCCACACGGGACGCGGCACAGGCCTAGAAGAATTGCTGAGTTTTAATTCACCGGCCGTGAAAGCCAATATACCATCTTTTTGGAAGCCTTCATAGGGAGGTTAAGGCTGCTTGAGCTTTTAGTTCTCGTGGTCAAGTGGTGCAGTTGCACCTTATATAAAGGGAGGTGGCTCGCAGTTCGTCACTCCTGTGGGGGTCCGGGCGGGGACACCAAGAGCCCGCCGATGAGCCTAGCTTGGTGTCCTAGGCGAAACCCCACACGGGACGCGGCACAGGCCTAGAAGAATTGCTGAGTTTTAATTCACCGGCCGTGAAAGCCAATATACCATCTTTTTGGAAGCCTTCATAGGGAGGTTAAGGCTGCTTGAGCTTTTAGTTCTCGTGGTCAAGTGGTGCAGTTGCACCTTATATAAAGGGAGGTGGCGCGCAGTTCGTCACTCCTGTGGGGGTCCGGGCGGGGACACCAAGAGCCCGCCGATGAGCCTAGCTTGGTGTCCTAGGCGAAACCCCACACGGGACGCGGCACAGGCCTAGAAGAATTGCTGGGTTTTAATTCACCGGCCGTGAAAGCCAATATACCATCTTTTTGGAAGCCTTCATAGGGAGGTTAAGGCTGCTTGAGCTTTTAGTTCTCGTGGTCAAGTGGTGCAGTTGCACCTTATATAAAGGGAGGTGGCGCGCAGTTCGTCACTCCTGTGGGGGTCCGGGCGGGGACACCAAGAGCCCGCCGATGAGCCTAGCTTGGTGTCCTAGGCGAAACCCCACACGGGACGCGGCACAGACCTAGAAGAATTGCTGAGTTTTAATTCACCGGCCGTGAAAGCCAATATACCATCTTTTTGGAAGCCTTCATAGGGAGGTTAAGGCTGCTTGAGCTTTTAGTTCTCGTGGTCAAGTGGTGCAGTTGCACCTTATATAAAGGGAGGTGGCGCGCAGTTCGTCACTCCTGTGGGGGTCCGGGCGGGGACACCAAGAGCCCGCCGATGAGCCTAGCTTGGTGTCCTAGGCGAAACCCCACACGGGACGCGGCACAGGCCTAGAAGAATTGCTGAGTTTTAATTCACCGGCCGTGAAAGCCAATATACCATCTTTTTGGAAGCCTTCATAGGGAGGTTAAGTCTGCTTGAGCTTTTAGTTCTCGTGGTCAAGTGGTGCAGTTGCACCTTATATAAAGGGAGGTGGCGCGCAGTTCGTCACTCCTGTGGGGGTCCGGGCGGGGACACCAAGAGCCCGCCGATGAGCCTAGCTTGGTGTCCTAGGCGAAACCCCACACGGGACGCGGCACAGGCCTAGAAGAATTGCTGAGTTTTAATTCACCGGCCGTGAAAGCCAATTTACCATCTTTTTGGAAGCCTTCATAGGGAGGTTAAGGCTGCTTGAGCTTTTAGTTCTCGTGGTCAAGTGGTGCAGTTGCACCTTATATAAAGGGAGGTGGCGCGCAGTTCGTCACTCCTGTGGGGGTCCGGGCGGGGACACCAAGAGCCCGCCGATGAGCCTAGCTTGGTGTCCTAGGCGAAACCCCACACGGGACGCGGCACAGGCCTAGAAGAATTGCTGAGTTTTAATTCACCGGCCGTGAAAGCCAATATACCATCTTTTCATATTTACTTATTTTTAAGCAGTTTTCCCCCTGAGTTCGATGAGTGAGTCAGTCAATCAGTTAGGACACTTTCCTTCCTGTTTTCCCCCCAGAATTTCACCCCTCCGCATAGGCCTCTTAAATTGGATTTATGGAAAAACGGTCGAACACCTGTTTACTTATTTTTATGGTGATTTTTTTCCCGCTGAGTTTCAAACTCCTCGCCTATGTCGTTTAGGAGATACACGCTCCGTTAGGAATCCTTCAACCCCCATTTTTCATCCCTTTAACCTCATAATATACACCATATCGAAAACCCTCAGACACGTGTCATCTTATTAGCCTATTTTCAATTTTGAAAAAATAGACTTATGAGATCACCTTTTGTCCTTGTGTGTGCGTGTGTGTGTGAGAGGAGTGTGTGTGTGTGTCCCCTAATAACTTTTAAACGGCAGGAGCGATTTCAATGAAACTCGGTTAGTTCATATCACTATTCCGAACGACCCCGACCGTGCCCTTCAAATTTTGTTAAGTCTCACCAATCCAACAGGGCGGCTGTGCGAAATATTTCACCAGCATTCAATATCTCCAAAACTATTGCCGATATCACCCTGGAATTTTGTACGGTGACAAAGGGAATTACTAGAAGTTCACCTATGTGTCTTTTGAGAAACTGGTAACTACAAAACCAACATGGTGGCCACGCGAATTTGCGATTTTTAAATAGACGTTTCTCGCGATTTAACCAACCAAAAGCAATAAAACTTCGTACAGTATATATTTATACACATTGTAATGCACCGACATCTAACTAGGTTCAATTGTTTACATAATCACAATAAGGCGTATGTGCGAAATATATCACCGGCATTCTATATCTCTAAAACTATTAGCGGTATCACCCTGAACTTTTGTATGGAGATAAAGGGCACTTGTGGAAGTTCACATATGAGATTTTCAAAAACCGGTTAAATACAAAACGAACATGGCGGCCAAGCGAATTTGAAAATTTTAAATAGACCTTTCTCGCGATTTAATGTTTCAAACGCAATGAAATCTGATACAGGAAATGTTTATACACATTGTAATACACTGGTATCTAATTTAGTTCAATTGTTTACATAACCTCAAGATAGCGGCTTTGCGAATTTTAAAATTAAGTTTTTATTTCTTGTGTCGTAATCATGCGATCGAAGTGAAAGTTTGAATAAAGAACCTACGCAATAATTTTCCTTTAATGGTATATGATTCTATGGCCAATACATTTAACAATCCAACATGGCGACCATCCGAAATATTTAGACGGCTCTGAATATCTACGAATCTATTATAGCAATCAAACTGAATTTTTTATATTCATAGGGGCTATGAACTTAAGTTCACCTATAGGACTTTAAATAACCCGGTGATCACAAATCCAACATGGCGGCGACGCGAAATATAAATATTCACATGGACGTTTCTCTCAATTTAACCATCCGAGTTCAGTGAAACTTGGTACAGTAAATCCTTATACGAATGTTAATCTACTGGCATCTAATTTATTTCGATTGTTTCCATAACCACAATATGGCAGCTGTGCAAAATTTTAAAATCTCCTTCTTTTGTCCTTTTGTACTTCTGTTGTCCTGATCATGCGATTGAAGTTTGAATGCTGCACGTACACAATAATCTTCATGTAACAGTGCATAACTCTAGGACCTACATATATAAAATCCAACATGGCGACCATCCGAAGTATTTAGTCGGTTCTCAATATCTACGAATCTATTACAGCAATCAAGCTGAAATTTTGTATGGAGATAGAGGCAATTAACCTAAGTAGGATATATGAAAATAGGCTGTATAATTCTTCACGGAACTACTTGTTTTTGATGATGAGTTTATATGCCGAGTATCACATCCCCAATGAAACCAATCGGGAGGTATTGTTATTCAATGGAATGCAGATCTACCCACTTAAGACCCCTTTAGAATCGAAATATCCAAAAATCCCTTCTTAGTGGGCGTTTTCGTCTTACAACGAACATATCCCCAAAATTCCATGTTTCTAACTTTAATAGTTTTGGCTGGCCGATGATGAGTCAGTGAGTCAGTCAGTCAGGACACTTTGTTTTATATAAGAGATAAGATAAGATATAAGATAAGACAAGCAGTAGTGCCCGGCTCCGCCCGGAGGATTCATATGTTTTATGGATGATAATGTATACTACTACAGAAGTGATTACACATAAACTAACAGAAAAAAACAAATGTAAAAATATAACATTTTGTGGTAGTAGTGGAAGTGATACGTAGTACGGTATAATGGACAAACATTCACGTCATTTTCCCGTAATGATATTGATAATAATGAATAGAGAAACGGCTATTTACTAACTACAGTACTGGCACAATACATGACATTTACAAACGAATTGAAAAAATATGATTAGGAAGAGGAGTAAGTGGAATAGAAGACAATGGCTAGGGCTTATATCTCATTGGCTGTTAGAGAAGTAGTGAGCAATAGTGTCGTCAGTTGTCGCAGAGCGTTGTAGGAAAATAATCAGAGCACTTAGAATAGCATTGGCTGTCCCGAGTTCCTGAGGAAACAACAGTGGTAAGGATCGGAATAAATGAAAGTAAATTTGAAAGCACCCACGCTTATTGCAGTTGATCTACACCTCAATGTACTGCTTCAACACTATGGCACTTATACAGAGGCATAATATTTTCATGATGATAACTGTTTTCAGGGGCCTTAGGAATTTTTTTTACTAATTCCTCCCCGTGACTGCAATTTATAAGCAGCGCAAAATGCAACTAATTTCGCAATTCTGCTCCAGAACACGGGTAGGGGCGGCGTGATGCAGCCCGCTTTGTCAGTCAACAATAGACTTATTAAGATATTCTTACAGTTACACTACTACGCACATGAATGGTTCCAGGGCCTTAAAACGTGTTTCTCAAGTTCCTTTTGTCTGTTATTCTAAATATAGAGAATGGAGAGGGTTGTCCAAAAATCATATCAAATGGACATTGTTACCAGCAGGGTTTCAAACGGTATGTAAAATTCTTTGTAATTAGGTGAAACGGTTTAGATTTGTGCCAAAGGGCTTAAATGCAGGGAATGGAGAGATCAGTCCGAAATTTCAAATAGACATTGTTACTCGTCGGGTTCCAAAGGTTAAATACATAAAGTTTGGTTCAGATCGGTGAAACGGTGTAGATTTGTGCCAAAGGGCCTAAATGCAGGAAATGGAGTGGCCTGTCTAAAATTGCATGTAGACAGTGTTACTCGCAGAGTTCCAAAGGGCAAGTATACAAATTATGGTTCAGATCGGTGAAACGGTATAGATTAGTGCCAAAGGGCTTTAATACAGGGAATGGAGTGGTCTGTCTGAAATTTCATTTAGACAGTGTTATTCGATGGTTTCCAATTGGTAAGTATACAAATTTTGGTTCAGATCGGTAAAACGGTGTAGATTTGTGCCAAACGGCCTAAATGCAGGGAATGGAGAGGTCGGTCGGAAATTTCATGTAGACCGTGTTACTCACATGGTTCCAAAGGGGAAGTATACAAATTTTGGTTAAGATCGGTGAAACGATGTAGATTTGTGCCAAAGGGCCTAAATGCAGGGAATGGAGTAGTCTGTCCGAAATTGAATGTAGTGTGCCCATATGGATGAGGGCCACCGATTATTTTTCTTGGGATGAATCAACTGTTTGAAGAGCACGCGGAGCCAAGGTGTTTTGTTTCTTCAAGATGACACCAGATGGGGAGAGCATCGACTTGAGGAACCTCATATGGTATATTTACGAGTTTTAATGTGAAGAGGTCGAACCACCAAACATCGTGGGAACATGCAGTAATCACAGAAAATTGGAGTTTGCTTAAGTCTGATATGTCTAAGAAAATAGGGTCGTTAGAGGAAAGAATGGAGCAAAATATCGAAGCATTAGAGTCTAGAATGTCACTATCGATAGATGCTAAGATAGAAGATAGAGTCGTTAGTCTTGAAACGAAGATTAAGTATAATGCTAGGAAAACGCAAGAAAATTTTCTGAGTTTGGAAGCTCTGATAGTTGAAAACGGAAAGAATATGAAAGACATTTGGGCATATGAGAGAAAGTCTTCAGGATAGTAGGAAATATGGCGGAGTTCGACGAGGTACTCCAACGTCTTTATCACTCAAACGCGCAGTTTTTCCACCAGAGAAATACGAAGCAGGATAGAAAAGCCGTGTTCGTTGTGGTAACAGATAGTCAGTGTCAGACAATACCGGAACCAAGCTGGGAAGAACAGTCCTCGGGGGAGAGAAGAAATTGGAGCAGACAACCGTACGGTGGAAGAGGAAGATATAACAACCGATGGAACAATTGGGGAAGAAATAGAAATTGGAACAGACCATTCCAAGATAGGAGAGAGGAAAGGCAAGGAAACGAAGAGTTTGCGAGCCAGCAAAGACAAAATATAGAGCAAAGGCACCAAGAGAGTGAGAGGTACTTGCAGGAGCATAAAGATACCAACAATCAACCTGGTACTTCAGGGACAAATGGGTCGGCAGATCCAAAAGAAAAAAAAAACGCCGATTGTAAATCAAAACAATCGCCAGGAATGAGTATCACTGGACATATTTCCAGAATTGTAAAATGGCAGGCGGAAGATGAAGACTTAATCAGAGAAGAAAATGAAAGGATAGAGAGTGGACCAAGAACAAGGTTGCCGATTATAATTTGCGATGCTTATGGTAAACTGGTTCACACTTTGATCGATACTGGAGCCATGCTATGCTTGGTAAGCGAGAGAATGTATGCCACTTAGAAATTTACAAAGGAATCAGAAAAAATCCCGTTTTCTGGAATAAATATCCAGGGAATAATTCCATTTAAAATCACGACATGTAAGACACAGTTGTATCTAGAGGTGAAAATTGGTGAAAGTATATTCGAGCACGTATTTGTCGTCATGCGAGATATAGCTCATGATTTGATATTGGGGACTGATTTCATAAAGAAATATCGAACTCTTATTGATATGGAGTCAAGCACCATAAAGTTTCATCATGCGTCAGACGTTCCTTTCGAGGAAGAAGAGAAATGCACCGAGGGAGAGATTAGGTGGACGAATGTTTTCGAGAGTTTCGAGACATCTTGTGAAACTGTAGAAGAACGTTCATTCTTCCGATATGAGTAGCCTATTATTGGAGTTTGATGACATTTTCGGTACTAAGCCAGCGGAGATTAGAGATTTCAAATATGTTATTCAGGTGTGGGACGATACTCCTTACCAAGCTAAGTTATACCCTATTGCTGAAATATATCGGAGCAAAGTCAAAGAAATGATTCAGGGTCTTGAGACAGGACGATATAATTGAAAAATATGCAACATCATATGTGAATCCGTTGGCTGTGGTACCAAAGCCTGATGTAAACTTGAGGATATGCCTTGATGCCAGGTCTTTAAATGCAAAATTGTTGCCAGAATATGACAGACCACCTGTTATAAGAGAACTATTAAGGAATTTTAAGGGGAAAAAGTGGTTTTCCACAATTGATCTGATAACTTCATATCACCACATCAAACTAAGTAAGAATTCGCAAAAATATACTGGATTTATGTTTGAGAGGCAGACTTATGCCTCAAAAGACTCCTTTCGGCATAAAAACATCTGGATCCGTACTCATTCGAGCCCTAGACAAAAATCTGAGTCAGGAAAAAAGACACAGTTATCTGTTACATTGACATCTTGGTAGCATCGGAGACGGAGGAGCACCACCAGATGCATTTGAGAAAACTGTTCCTGGACTTAAGGACAGCTAACTTTAAGGTCAACCTTGAGAAATGTCAATTCTTCAAGTCGGAGATCAAGTTTTTGGGACATGAGTTGGATGGTCAAGGCTATAAACCAAATGATCAGAAGATAGAAGACATTGCTAATTTTCTTAAGCCCACTAGAGTGAAGCAAGTTCGTCAATTTCTAGGGACATGTCAATTCTTTGCGGGGCATTGTCACCGATACACAGACGTTGTAGCACCGTTACAGGATTTACTGAAAAAGCCAATAAGTGGAAATGGGATGACTCTTGCGAAAGATCTTTTAAAGAAGCGAAGGCATTGTTAATGAACAGCATTAAACTCGAATATCCCGATTTTCAAAAGAACTTCATTTTCAAATCGGATGCGTCGACTGTTGGAGTGGGTGCATGTTGCTTCAAGAAGATGATGATAATACTCGCCATTATATCGCTTTTATTAGCAGAAAACTTAAACCATCAGAGCGGAATTATTTTACCACAGAGCTGGAGGCATTAGCGATAATTCACGCGCTGGAGACTTGGAAGAACTTGCTAAAAGGACACTCAGTGATAATTAGAACAGATCACCATGCTTTGGAGTTCATACTCAAAACTAATTTTGCTAGTGAGAGGATAACGAGATGGGCGTTGTTCGTACAACAATTCAATCTGACGATAGAACATCGATCTGGGAAGTCAAATGTGGTAGTAAACTTATTGATACAAGAAGACGAAGAGACTTTAAGATGATTAGTAAATTTGTCACAATCCTAGAAACGTTATGGGCCTTTAAGAAACGTTTATCGATTTCTACACAGGGATATGGATCCTGCAGATGAAAATTATCCACTCATGGAAAATGTAACGAGGGAATATGTTTTAGTAAACGGTATAATATACAAATTCGTAGATCCTGATCATACCAAACTGCGGATTGCCGTACCACCAAGGATACAGACAGCTATAATCTGGTTACCTCACCGTATTGCGGGTCACGCTGGTGTCGACAAAACAATACATTTAATCCAAGAGAAGTTTACAAGGGAGCATTAGAGAAGGACTGTTGGGGATACTTTGAGGACGTGTGACTTGTGCCCATAATTCCGTCCAAACACTGTGAGATGTTTGCTATCGACATTTTTGGGCCTTTACCCAAGTCGAAACGTGGAAACAGATACATCCTGGTTACGGTGGATATATTTAGCAAATACATTATGCTACATCCCATTCAAAAGGCCAACTCTAAATATATTTTGAAGAGGATTCGTGAAGGTGTCATACCAGAGGCCAGGAAACCTGAGTTTATTCTTTCGGATCATGGTTCACAGTTTACTTCGGCAGAATTTAGGAACGCCATGGAAGCATTGGGTATTCGACAAGTATTATGTTCCGTGAGATACCCAGAAAGTAATCCTGCGGAGGGAATTATGGCAGAGATATCTAAATTTTGTCGCTTACATTTGTTCAACTGAGCATTGGAGATGAATTGGCGTGATTCTCATCGCAGCACAATCTATAAATTCTACAATACACGAAAGTACAGGGCAGATACCCGTTGTGTTACATCATGGAAGAAAACCTGAACGCCCATGGGATAGATTGGTTTCTATACCACCGGAAATAGAGCCGAACCGAAGAGGAAGAGAAGATAGAGCCTTAGCGAACTTGCGGAGACAAGCTGAGAAAAGGAATAGAAGAATACGAGGGAAGAAATGTAGGGAACCTTTGAGAGAAGGAACACTAGTCCTAATTCGAAAGCCGATACCATCAGATGCGGGAAATAGAGTGTACTGCACCATGGACCTTTTAGGATATCACAGTGCCTAGATAACGGAAGTTATAGAATCACTGACATTGGAACTGGATACACTGTGGGAACATTTAATGCTGCTAGCATCAAGAGATATCATTCAAGAGCTAGAGTATGAAGTTAGAAGAACAATGTTTGGAATAAAAAATAAAAATGTGTTCATTTATATTTTTACCTGCGTGAGGGGTGGATGTGCCCGTATGGATGAGGGCCACCGATTGTTTTTCTTGGGATGAAACAACTGATTGAAGAGCACGCGGAGCCAAGGCGTTTTGTTTCTTCAAGATGACACCAGATGGGGAGAGCATCGACTTGAGGAACCTCATATGGTATATTGACGAGTTTTAATGTGAAGAGGTCGAACCACCAAAACATCAAGGAAACATGCAGTACTCATTTCTGGGGAAAAATACCGAAGATATCAAGAGAATCCGTCGACTGGGTCAGGAGATATTGGAAAGCGAAGAATCCATGGCGCACGGATTATGTTTTTCATCCGCGTGGCTGGTGAGTGTTAGGCCACATGCGACAGGTGTGAGGTGATACGAGGAGACTCTGGCTTGAGACGTCAGGCGCACGAGGTCAAGTCACGCTTGGTAATTGAGTTTGAGGGTACCAGTCTAAAAGAGTTGGAAAGCAATCAACGAATATGATGTGGGCCTTAAAATCCATATATCATAAATAGGCAGCGTAGGCAAGCCATTGCTTTTGTCTGTGCAGAGCTTTGGGGAATAATATTCCTTACTCATCTAGGGAATGTAGTCTAGAAACTAGAAATGGTACTAGTGTACTACGTAAACCTCTCTTAAGATTGTCAGTGTATCGCTCCAAACATCACGACCATAAGCAAGTACTCGAGGATCGAACCAACAGTCGTGGTTGCAAAATGATTTCGAACCCGGTGTAAATATTCTAGAACGGGAAAGTGAACCAGTCGAGTTAGGAAGATTTTCTGTGGCAAAAAGCTGCAAGTGTTAGATTGGAACTGGAATATTTATAACATTATGTTGCTGGACATGCATCATATTTGTTTGAGAATGATAGACCGAACCGTCATTATGATGTGCTAAGAGAAGTGGAGGTGAGATGTCAGGGGATTTTTGGGAACATCGTCGTGAGTGATGGAGTTAGGCGAAACGTGAAGCGGAACGTCTGTGCACGGGAATATATGTGTATCAGATGGTATAAACGGACTCTACGTCAAAAGTATTCTGCCTACAAGAACTTCACGATGTAAGCCAACTTTATTATTAGTTACTAGTGTTTGTGCATTCTCAATTTCGACTACACTGTCTGCTAGTAGGATTCTGCGTTTGGATATTTATTTTCAAGAAGTTACAGTACATTTGCGGATTTATCAGCCAATTTATAATAATGGATCTCTTTGATGGAAATCTAGTGTGTAGGGATCTCAGCTGGAAATGCCACGATATAGCAGTAGGCTACGACACGGAGGTTATTTTGAACCATTCAACGTCTAAACGTTATGCTAGGGAACTTTGATAATGCTGTTGGAGTTTGTTTACATTTATTTGTTTGTAATTAAATTAATTGCTAATTATATTTTGTCGAGTTTTACTCATTTTAGTATTTTGATGAATCAGTAATGTGGACAGCCACATTGCGCTTAAATATTATTCTTCGGGAATAATAATTTACTGCAACGGATTTTCTGTGAATTTATAACATTTTACATTTGAATTTAAAATAAATGTTGTAAAATATTTTCTTTGTAAATGAAGTTCAGATATGATATCGGAAGACTGTATGACTGGTAGCCAAGCCATAATGACATTAATAATAAGTGAAAACCCACAGCCTGCTTCCATTCTCCGACCGGGTCAGGAATGGAATGAATGAAGCCCCCATCTAGCGGCGAGGATATGAAGTGTGCCGTCTTCCGAAGCCTGTCACACTCCTCTGGGGCAATGATTAAAAGAATGTCAGATGAAATGAAATGATAGTGGAGAGTAGCTGGAATGAAATAGTGACAGGGAAACCCGGAGTACCCGGAGAAAAACCTGTCTGCCTCCGTTTTGTCCAGCACAGATCTCACATGGAGTGACCGGGATTTGAACCACAGACCCAGCGGTGAGAGGCCGGCGTGCTGCCGCCTAAGCCACGGAGGCTTCGATAATAATAATAAGTAAATGATTATATTGTTTGGAACGTTTTCCAATAATAATAATAATAATTCTTGGTAATAATAGTGGTTAATAATTGGATGAATAATGGATCGTAGTTGATGATATGGGAGTTAATGTTGAATAGAGGGACATGCCGCAAACGTGATTTTTGATACTGGGAGCGGAAGGTCATTCATATACGAATTTTGTATAAAATGATGAACTATGTATTGGAAATAATGCGACAGTTAAACAGGGGTGTGTTGGAGAAGACATTAAAAGTTTATTACACTTATGCGAGAGGCCGAGATATATAAGGTGATTGTGAGGGAGAGCATGATCCCATGTGCTGGTTATTTAGAAGCCATTGAACCCAGCCTGCGTAGCTGAGGGGTCATTATAAAAATAATAATATAATAGTCAAATGTTAAGTGAAAATAAAATATGAATTAAAGAAGGAGGTTTTTGAAGTTGAGTTTTGAGGGTCAAATAATTGCTCCATGCTCAAATATGATTGAAATGAGGACAATATAGTCGCTCATATGGGAAGCTAATGGCCTATCGTCAATGAAAATCTACATTCCTAAACTGTTGTATAATAGCCCACATGTTGTAGTCGTTTAAATATGCATAAGTTGAGGTCTCGTCCTAGTTTTTGCTGAAAGCCTTACCGTGTCCTTTTCTACATATTTACAGTATGAGAGGCATTTTTGTCCAGAGGATGGTGTATAAATTAATTATTTAAGCTAATAGCTGATTGGTTGGTGGATCCATTAATGTTCATAAAATAGCAGTTTGGATTATTCTAAATAATAATAAATTAAATAAATCAAAGGAAATAAAGGAATTAAATTAAAGTGAATTAAACTAAATAAATTAAATCAGAGGATTTAAGTAAAATATGTAATGCGAAATAAAATGTATTTATGATAAAAATGAGGAGGAATGTTTGGAGCACATTCAAATTTTTGAATTTGGAAATGAAGGTCATAGTGTTAGTGATTTTGATTTCACATCGTTTTGGGAATGTAAGTGTCCAGATATGAGTTAGGATATGTGAATTGCACCGCAAAGGATGAAGCAATTCTGAAAATTTGATTCAAGTGATACTTTTGTAAATATTAAAATCACGGTGTCAGGATGGACTGATATTTTCCTGCACATCAATGATAAATGTACAGTTTACACAATTAATTTAAAAAAGATGCTGAGATGGACTAATGATTTTCTCAGACATCAAATTAAACGTTGAAAATAGTGAATTTATTTTGGTTAAATGCTGTGAATAATTTATTTTAGGCGTTATGTAACTTATAGGTAGATGAGGGGCCCAGGGGAGTGCAGGATGTCTTTATTTTTCAGGGCTGGAATATTAGATTTTTCCCTGGGGGAGCATTGTATTCTAATAGGACCAGCAGACAGTTAAATTAAACTGAGGTATTTTTAAGAAGTTGGTGTTATTGACAAATTATTTGCACTTCCTTCCATCCTTTATGGAGTGTGAATTTCCATATACGTCCCGCTAGTTTTGTTTAATTTGCTTTATTTTACTCAGGTGGACCCCGGGATATTGAGTCTTATGCTCGGCGGATGATGAAATTCATATTTGTGTGGACGTGGGACTTCGGTCAAATGGTCACAGTAGATAGTGTTACTCGCCGGATTCCAAAGCGAAGTATACAAATTTTGGTTCAGATCGGTGAAACTGTTTAGATTTGTATAAGTAACAGACAGACAAGCCAACATTGAGTTATATATATATATATATATATATATATATATATATATATATATATATATTTATTTACACCGCTAGTGCAACAATCACAATAAAGCAGGTTATCACATGATTCTACACACACACCAATGTACACGGGGCTATATGACCACGATGTCTAAGCCCCGAAAATGAAATATTAACTGTGGATACGATAGCTTCGAGAATGCTACAGTCCAATACAATCCTTGATTCACAATTGGTCAGTTTTCCCATGTGTCGTTTAGCAAATTTTACCGGACTGTCATGATACAGAGTAAATCGTTGTTGCCTAGTGACAACATGTCCATCAATGTTGCGGCGTTGACTATCATGATATATTGCTAGTCGTTGTCGCCTAGCGACAATATGTCCGTCAAGTTATTAGATCGGTGAAACGGTGTAGATTAGTGAAAAAGGGCCTAAATGCAGGGAATGGAGTGGTCTGTCCGAAATTTAAGAAGACAGTGTTACCCGCTGGGATACAAAGGGTAAGTATACAAATTTAGGTTCAGATCGGTGAAACGGTGTAGATTTGTATAAATAGCAGACAAACAAACAGACAAACCAACATTGAGTTTTATATATAGAGATAAGATAAGATAAGGTAAATAAGCAGATTCCGTGAATTTACAGAATGATGATTCAAAATTAATATTTATATCTCTCAAGAAGAAAGATTTTACCCTCGATTCTCTGTTGGCTCATATATCAATTCCTGCCGGGATCACGATAAACAGCAGTCTTCTCTCTTTCTAAAGATAGAACCTTAAGGGTATGGCGGGAGCTCGGAACCACTGAGCTTAAATTGCTGAGTTTATAACCAGGTAATATTCGACTAACACCCAGCGCTATGTTGCAGAATACATACAGGGTCATTATCGATGTGCGCCCCAATATACACAGCAAGCTAAGCCAGCTGTGACTGGCACAGATCGCGGGCGTGCGTACACGGTTCAGTCGGTGGTGGCGGGCTCTTTTAAATGTTTACCAAACATGTTCAATAATGTGTACCTACAGTGCTCATAGCCGATGCTGAAAATGTCCTTCCACTCTTGTAACACACACCTGACATCTTCTGATGAATGATACACCCGATTCTTGTGCTAAACGATTTGAGGGGTATGTTCCAATATTTCGCCAATATCGTCTAATTTTTGTTCTATAAGAATACAATGCTGTCTCTCAACTCTAATGTTATTTACGGAGCCTGTTTCCTTGAATCGTTTAGCAAGCCTCCTAATTAGACACAGGTCTTCCTGTAAACTTGATTCGAAATTTTCGTCTAGTTTCAGAACAAGATTTGCTACTTTTCATATACGAATTATGGATAAACACACGTTCGCGCAATGTGAATTGGTGTCTAGGCATGACCAACAATCACATTAATCACAATACTCACTAAAAGTGCAACACTTCCGTCTATGCTTTGCAGATACACGTCCATATGAATGACAGTACACGTGTGAACTAACGATATGAGTCAGCGGAGCACGCCACCACCGGCTGGATCGTGTATGCGCGCCCGCGATCTGCACCAGACAAAGCCGGCTTATCTTGCCGTGTGTATCGGGGCGCACAAAGAAAATGACCCTGTATTATTACCCCTTGAGTTTACATTTTTAGATTTTAGATTTTTGATTTTAGATTTAAAATTTTAGATTTTCCGAAAAGAGTAAACTACAAGGTCACATACCTAACCTAACCTCAGTTTACCTAACCAAACATGTCCTCAGCTAACTCAACCTAACCTATAAAGATAAGCCAGAGGCTAATGTTCATACACAATGTATATAAGGGCACACGCAACTATCTCTATGCTAGGCTTATAGAGAGTAAAGTAAAGATAACACTTGCACGATGCCTACTGTGCAAGATATTCGCTACGCACAACCAGCTTAGGATTACAAAGTCAGTTAAGTTTTAAAAAGTAAAAGCTTTCATTCATTTTTTTCCTTTCATTTTCATATTTCACACGTTGGAATTAGCCAATTTCCCATTTACAGTTTTTAAAATTTCAGTTTGAAGTTTTGAATTTTTTAATATTGAAACATGGATTTTCCAATTTTGTTGCTTACATGTTTTTGATTTACTCGATGCCAAAAGTTCATATTTGCAAAACACAATTTTTCATTACATATAACAAGTCTGTATACCTTGTCTCAAAGCACATAGGTGATAAATGGGTTATACTATACTTTTGACTACCGTACCTTATTTCAGCTAACTCAAGATTACTACAGTTTAACAGTTGGATTGGGTAGTAATTAGAATGTACAAACCGTGTCCATGCAATATGTTTTATTTCATTTTAAATACATTTACAATATTTACACATAATATATTTACTTTCTTTAATTTTTAGCCTACTTTTCACATTTTGCAAAAATGAGAAAAAAGTAGACTTATGAGATCGGGCAAAAGTGTGTCTGTCTGTCTGTCTGTCTGTCTGTCTGTCCTTCTGTCTGTCTGTCTATCTGTCTGGCTGTGTGTGTGTCCCCCCCTATCAACTCCTAAACGGCTGCAGCAATCGAAACAAAATTTGGTAGGAGTAAAGATCTACACCTGGATATCTCACGGCCATATTTGAAAATGATGTCAGTGCTACCAACTGCTAAAAAATCGCAATTGAAATTTGAGCTCCATGTTGGATATCTTGGAAAGTATGAATGGGAGCTATTTCAAAATTGGCACACGTACAGACCATAATATTTCAGTTTGATTTCCAGGAGGCCAAACATGGCAGTGTTGCCAAAATGATTATAAGCCTCCTGATAGGTCCAATTTTTAAATGCATATAACTTCTACACTATCGATTGGAATTCAACCAAATTTCGTATGTTGTATGTGTACATAACCAGATATGACTGAGCGTATTCTTAAGACCTACCAGGGCTGCCAACTGTTAATAAATGCTCATAATTTATTTTATCCAAATACCAATATATCCGAAAGTATGCAAGCCGACAGCTTTAAACTATGCACACGTATAGTACCTGACATTCTATATTAATTTGGAGTAACTTATATACGTCAGTGCTACCAACATGATTCTAAGCCTGCTGATAGGTCCAACTTTAAATACATGCAACTTCCATACTATCATTTGGATTTCAACCAAATTTCGTATGTGTTATGTGTACCATAACAGATATGACTATGCGTATTCTAAGGAGCAACCAGGGCTGCCAACTGTTAATATGTGCTGTCCCTATTTTTGTTACCCTAATATCAATATATCAGAAAGTATGCAAGCCAATAGCTCTAAAATTTGCACACGTATAGTACCTGGCATTCTAGACGAATTTGGAGTAACTAATATACGTCAGTGCTGCCAACATGATTCTAAGCCTGCTAATAGGTCCAATTTTAAAATGCATGTAACTTCTATACTAACTAATGGATTTCATTCAAAATTGGCACAACAAAAGATCACATTATTTCAGATTATTTCTGACCAATACATGCATGAAATAGTTGCCAACATGATTTTACGCGCGCTGTTAGATCCAATGTTTAACTGCATGTAACGTCCATGCGATTCATTGGACTTCAACCAAATTTTGTATTTTGTACCTTAAGAGATGGAACTAAGAGTATATTCAGTCATCAGGGCAGCCAACTGTAGTGCTCTATTAGGATACACTATGCCAGGTATACAGTATTTCGAACTAATTGGAAATTTCGATATTAGCAACTTAATTTCGTCATTATTCTAGATAGGTTCATATTCTGTAGAATAATCATTGGCATGAAAAGTAGGCTGTATAGTTCTTAACGGAACTTCTTGTTTATTTATTAAATTGTATAGTTTTTTGTGTTTTTTTTTTCATTTTTTTATTCTTAAGTATGAATACCATTTTTTTCTTTTTTGTTGCTTTATTGGTGTTGTTTTTATTTTTGTTGTCCTATTGTTTTACAGTATTATATTTCTTGTTATACGATTTTCATATGCATAACTTAACACTTTAAACTTGGTTAATGGTTGAATAAGGACCATAGGCATTTGTAGCTACACCATACAAATCAGTTACTCTTTTATCATCACCAGGACACAAAGCAATTTTGTTTAGTTTTAGAGATGATATGTCATGTTTTTTAGAAGCGATAATGTTTTTGGTATTCTTTATACCTCGTTTTTCATAACACAATCCTTATAATCTTGTAAACTTATACCATTATTGACAATGCCTCTGCTAATACAAGACACAAGTCGTATATCTATTCTTTACGAATATTTTCCATTGTTTTTCCAAAAATTGCATTGTTAAATAATTTGTACAAATTTTTCACAAAATCATTTTTAGCTTGTTTTCGAAATTAGACAAGGTCATTGTTTAAACTTTAACACACAATGCATTTTTAATAATTTTTGCCCTGTTTAAGTGCCATGTAATGAACAACGTACCGCCTTCGATTTCCAAGATGAGGAATTAGTTTTTTGAGAGGCGAATCCTTAGGTTGTGTACACTCTGGTAGGAAAGGTAAATCGTTGTATAGATCATGAAGGTCACATGGGTAATCAACATCAACGTCACAAAATATATCCAACAGAGTCGTCTTCCTTTAATGTTTCTAGATCAACAGTATCTGGAGAAACCCACTGAAATCCACCGTAAGGAAGGGAGAGGGACATAGCCCAACCATATTGGTTGTTGGCATCATAATAGGTAATAAACTGCATTGGTCTCTCAGGATCATAGGTTCCCATGCATTTAATCTTAGCTTAAGCATACCGATGAAAACCTGGCATATGCCTCCACGTATTCCAGACTCGATTGAAAGAATCTGATCGTAATACTGTAGCAATTCCAGTTGAATTCCATGTAAAGGGGCATTGCCTCAAATATTAAACCAGGCGAAGTAAAGAAGTGTGCAGCATCCACTCGGTATGCTTCTAGTGTTTGGTTTCGAAAAGTCTCAAACTATCTGCAAGAAGGAGTACATCTGGAGTTAGGTAAAGGTCAGTATATTCCCCTAGAGTTTTAATTCTGAACTGATTCCACACATTCTTGGCATGTTCATAGTCTTCTTGACCAACATCTTCTTGATTTAATTTGTTAAGGAATGCCTCGTTTGCAGGTACACACGTTTCACTTATTTTTTCCCATGAATCAATGTAATCATAAGGAAATACCCATTTACGAGTCATGAGCGTTGCATTTTCTTTCCCAAAGTACTTGTCTGTTTCAGGGTATGATATTGAGTTGGTAACTAAGTTTTCCAAACTACTTGTCATTAACGGGAACGTATCCACAAATCGAAGCTTAAGATTTCCAACATATTTGGTGAAGGAAATGTACTTTTCTTTGGAGTTAGCTATAACATCCACTCTCTCAGTAGTACATCCCAACTGCTTTAAAATAAAATTTGTATCGTATCAACTTATATTATGTAGAAATACAGGAACGGGGTTACGTATTTTACACCTCAAATCACAGTTATTGTGAGCACTTCCACGCTATTCGTCTGTAAATTTCCAGTCCTCTTTAGTAAATGTTTGATGACACAAATAACAGGTTTCAGAAGATTGGAACTATGCTTCTTGATCCTAAGTTAAGGCCTTTGGAACATTTAAGTAGTAAAGGCGATCAATTTCATTAGCTATTGATATCAAACAGTCCATAAACTTTTCTGCAGCGTCAGAACCACGATAAATAACAGGTTGGCTTGGAAGGTTTGTCTTTATGTGTTCCACAGCTGGTCAGGGTTTCACATATACACCAAAGCTCATAGGAGTATGACTCTGGTGTGGCACTTTATAACTTGCCTTAGGATAGAGTAGGCATGTTTGATATGCTAAGAGTATACTTTCGAAATCTCTGTATATAACGTATGGTATTCTAAGCATTTTTTCCACTTTTATGAATTTGACAATTGGGTTTTTAATAGGCATTTCAACCCTAGAAAAGTCATGCAGGACACAAAAAGCTCTAAGTTCTTTCAATTTGTCCATTCCTTGTTGACCATATCGATTATCAAAGTGAGTAAAACACCGTTTACACGTATATATCTTATGTCCATGGCGGGTAATCTGATGTCCTACTAGTTTATCAAAATCTTTGATGAAGACTTAGTGGTTATGGCCAGATGAAGAACTCAGCAGAAGAATGTCAAGTTGGTCTTGTAGCTCTTGATCCACAACCTTTAGAGGAAACAGCTTGTTGTTTTTACCAGTCCAAATAAATTGATGGATATGTTGTTGGCTTTCTCAAATTTGGGAATGTCGACTAGCGATATAAGTAACGATATTACTGAAAAAATCACACAAGTTTTCCAGATCCTTGTATTTACTAATGCGTTCGTTTTAACCAGTTTTGATAAAATGGCATATATACAACACCTCTCGTCCTTAAAGTTTTGAGGATTAATGCAGGCTTTTCTTGCTTTTACAGCTACTTGTAATGGAATATATGTGCATCCACGCAACGGATTATACTTGTTTATTTTCAATCGCAGTCCTTCCACCATTAGCAAAGCCCAATTACTACCTTTTAGGTCAGATTCTTCCATTTCAGTAGTTAAATTTTAAATTGCGTTTCCAAGAAACGACTTAAGTATGTTTCCAAAAATATGGCCTGATTACGTGTTTTGAAAGCACGATCTGTTATTTCATTGGTAGATGTATGAATAAATCTACAATCAGCCACAAGATTAACTTTTATCGACTTGTGCATTGCTTGTTCTTAATGTATAGCATGGATTATTTGCTGTTTAGACGCTTTAAGGTATGAATTTAAATCCTTACACGTATCACAACGTATAAAGAATTTAAGATGACCTTCAAAAGACATTTCATATTCCGTAAGTCCTTTATAATCTGGAACCATTGAGAGCAGCTAACGTTTTGTAGACTCAGTTTTTTTGTCATTTAGCTAACGACACAACATTACAACATTCGTCATGGCGACGTCCGTTGTAGGCATTGCTGAATTTGCTGCCACATGTTTTGCACTCATGATTTTCGCCACATGATATTTCGTGACGCTTTCTATCGTAGTCTCGAAGAAACGTTTTTCCACACTCTTTACACATATAGCTTGGAATAGTTTCTTCCATCATGAATGTTGTTTTCTGCTAACAGTTGCTTTCTGCGTATGACACGGCTGTAGACTGGTCGGTGAGACCGTCTGTCATGATGTTAACACTGTAAGAGGTAGTAGTAAACTGATTTTATTCTTGATAAGGGTCCTGTGATATACCCTAGACAAGGCTAACAGCTATTTACAGCGTAGTGCAAGGCTGTACACTGGTTGTTTCGATGGTCTTTCACGATGAACAGTTTCTTCCATCATGAATGTTGTTTCTGCTAACAGTTGATTTCTGCGTATGACACGGCTGAAAACTGGTCGGTGAGACGGTCTTTCATGATGTGAACACTGTAAGAGTTAGTAGTAAACTGATTTTATTCTTGCTAAGGGTCTTCTAATATACCCTAGTCAAGGCTAACAGCTACTTACTGCGTAGTAAAAGGCTGTACACTGGTTGTTTCGACGGTCTTTCACGATGTCATCACCGTAAAAGTTAGTAGTCAACTGACAATTTTCTTATACCCTAGTCAAGGTTAACAGGTACTTACTGCACATGATAAGGCTGTAGACAGGTGGGTTAGACAGAATTTCTTGCAAAGGATCCTCTATATACCCTAGACAAGGCTATACATGTAGGTTCTGAGCACTTAGTGGTTAATTGTATATTGAATTTATATACACAGCTTAAACAAGCACGTTTTGCACGCAGTCAAACTTTGCGAGATAGTCACATGCAACACGCAAAGTATGTTTCAGCTACCTAGCGGTGAATATGAGCACTCACTGAACTACTAGCATTCTACCTAGTGGTGAATATGGGCACTCACTGAACCACTATCATGCTTTCCAATAATGGGCGCAATTGTTCTTAGCACTAACAATACCCACACCGGGTTTGCTTTATCGTTTAATACAAATATATCTTGTTTAAATAATGTAACAAAATGTTAAATGCGCAATTGTATGGGATTGTTGTATTACCTAAAATATAATACTATGCATGTGTTTAACATTCTGCGATTGCATTAGCGAACAGGTTGTAACATGTAAAATTGTGTAATAATTACAAGCCCAAACTGATCTAAGCAGATCTCAACCGAACTAAGCCGAACTAAACCAAACCCAAACCAACCAAATTGCACCCACTTATCTGCCAATTTGCTATCACTTTGCTACCACTTACTACTAATTTTACCACTTTTGTTCTCACATTTGCTCCCACTTTTGCTCCCATATTTGCGCTCACTTTTTGCTCCCACATTTGATCCAACTTTTTGCTCCCACGTTTTTGCTCCCACTTTCTGCTCCCGCATTTGTTCCCACATTTTGCTCCTACTTTTTGCTCACACTCTTTGCTCCCACTTTTGCTCCTCCCTTTTGCTCGCACTTTTTGCTCCCACATTTCCTCCCATCTTTTGCTCCCACGTTTGCTCTCACATACGCTCCCACTTTTTGCTCCCACATTTGCTCTCACGTTTGCTCCCACTTGTTGGCTTATTTGGTCTTGGAAAGTATCTCAGCCCTTGTTTATGGCAGCATAATGCTTACCGCCATGTTTTTAAGCAACAACAACAACACTAAAATTCCAAAATTCCAAAGTACTCTTAGGTTGATCATTGACTCTCACTCTTATCTCTATCCCAACGCCTAGTCAAAAATAATATTGAATTTTTCAAATTTTCAAGAAGAGTTAAATTGGGAAAATAGGATTTATGTTTAATCTAAAAATCATATAAAGTCACATGTTAACTCCTACGCCTACCTCTATTCCACTCTCAGTCCAAAAATAGTGTATTTTTCAAATTTTTCCTAAAAATATTTGGAAAGTAGGCTATATGATTAAACTAAGAATCATAGAAAGACATATGCTAACTCCAACACCTACCTCTATCCCACTCTCAGACCAAAAATAGTGAATTTTTCAAATTTTTCAAAAAAATATTTGTAAAATAGGCGATATTTCCAAAACCAAAAAGCCTAAAAAGTCATTTATAGACTTAAACGAATGCCCTCTATGCCGTTTATCGTTAGAAAAGAAATGTATATGTTTTACATATTTTCCAAAAACCTTTTAATTTTGAAAGTGTGCTCAATTTCGGAAACTAAGAATTTTACAAAAAAACTTTGTTTGACATAATTGAACGGTCTATACCCCCTCTAACTGTGAACCAAGTTCCAGGTCTCGAGGACAAAAACCAAAAAAGTTCAATTTTGAAAGTAGGCTACATTTCGAAAACAAAACATCCTAAAAAGTGTTATATATGCCTAAACGAAAGGTCTCTATGTCCTTTAACGTTAGAAAAAAAGCTTTTAACTTTTTACATTTTATTTGAAAAAAGTCCAATTTGGAAATTCGTTATATTTTGGAAACTAAGAAGTTTACAAAAAACGTTTGTTTGACATAAATGAAAGGGCCTTACTCCTTCTACCCCCCAAAAAAATTCGAGTCTCTAAGACTGAAACTAACAGTATTGTGGTTTCTGTCTCACAGCCTACTTTCTCTCGAACTTTGCTGATATCACGCGAACCCATGGTCGGATTTGAACATGCAAAATATCAAATTACTCAGGCTGACGCCCTCTTGATAATGGGTTCCCAAATATATCCACAAAGTCAGCGTAGCCGAGCAGCTGTAAAGCAGCTGTTGCCAGGGTCGGCACTCAGTCGTGAGCAGGTCGTAAGATGAGAGCTATGTTATTCAGCAGTCGCTAGTGCAGATACAGCAATCTGGAGTTATGTCGTGGACGGCAATGTGTATTCTAACAGTTGTATTCACATATGGTATAATAAACTGTATGGATAATTCCACTGCCCTCTCAACGTAAAACCTACAATATCAACATACAATGCAAGAGGCTCAGGCGAGTTGAACACTGCTCGCCGCCAGGTGTACCAAATAACCAATCCTCACTCAATTCAGGTTGGATGTATTGCCGCCAGTGACTGCAGTGGCACAACAACACTCGTTACGAGCTTACCACCAGGTTCAGCAGTGGCTCAACGTTAAAAAAGGACCCACTCCAGTTTGGCTGATAGAGAGAAGAAAGAAGACTCCGCCCAAGCACATCAACCTTGCCTCCATCACCACCAGATTTACACTACATACTTTCCTGTGCTTGTCAAAATAAGTGCAACAAGAACTGCCAGTGCCAGAATAGTTGGACTGAAATGTTCAACATTGTGTAGTTACTGCGCCAGCCACGGTTGTGGGAACAAAGATGCAGAAGAAGAAATAGATGACTAAGAGGAGGTCCTTGGGATCAATTAGCTGATATTGAGGAATAATGTTGAAACATTATTGCTGATTAAGTAGCTAATGTAGAGATTATAGTGCGTACATATGTATGTATTTTTTGTGTTAACATTACATGTTAGGTGGATAATAAATTCTCATTTCCACAGTGTTTCTGAGATTCAGTCAACCCCCTTCCCTCTTTCATCTCATCCCTCCTCTCTTCCACATGCTGTGTTTTAGAATGCCTAATTTGTGTTGACCACAGCCATCAACTGCTCTGGGCTAGCCATCTCACAATACACACACACAACAAGAAAAATATAACACAGTGTGGGGTTTGCCAATGCTTCCCCAGCCTACCATGCACATATCAACATGCAATCACTTCTGACACGAACAGACAGATGCAACTTATGGTGCAATATTTAAATGTAATGTAAATAAGTAGCCTTCATCAATGGCTGCACATTGCACCAGAAACTATATTAGTTATCCGTTTCCAGCTCTGTGTACGAGACACGCTATTACGCTAGAAAATTTCAAAAGTGGAAGATGAAGAAAATCAAATAAGGGAGAGACAAGCGGGAATAGACTACACGTTCAAACGGAACAAAAAAATCTGACGATCTTCTAAACGTTCCTAGCTGCCTTACCTCTGGTCCCCTGGCATCAAACCTCTCTCACAGGATCACTGAACATTGCTAGTGTAATTAGCACGGTAATTGGGTAATAGATAAATTAGAACACCCAGAAGATTAATTAATTGAAGTCAACACGATTGGGTGCCATTTTTATTTATATCTGGTATACATGGGTATTGTTGTACCCCTAGGGTACGCCACCATGATCCCCTAATACTAATACCCCCGACAAATCCAAATGCCAAACACTTACCTCAGAAATCTACAAATACATCTACAGAATTATAAACCCAATAAAGTATCACCTCCATGAACTCAGGTAGCCTCGTGTCCCAGCCAACGACCCCAGGGAGGGCTATGACTTAGGAGAAATGTGCGGATTCCGCAGACACAGCGCGACACTTCTATAAGAACTCCGGGAGGTCATGCCCCTGTCTCAGTGCTACCTACGCGAAGAACCGCTGCCGCTAGCTGAAGGGTAAGTGTCTCAAGCGATCACTACACACACAGTCACACTACACTCCCATCCCGCTGTGCTTGGATTGTAATAATTATCTATTTTTATTATCTGAACTGCTATTTGCCAGAGTACCTCAAACTCGAGGTACACATTAAAATTAAACATAATTGAAGTCACTGGTCTTTTCCTTTATTTAATTAGCTGATAAGATTCTACCCTCTTAGCTTCCCCGATAGGTAGGATCTAGCATTAACTCTACTATTTAATTGCTTCTTGACGTCAGCAGAGCGTCACCGCACAGCGCTGACACAAGCAGGCTCACTGTTAGCTCGCCTGCTTACGACTTACTTTAGACAGCTGGGTACCGTTATCGCGTATAGAGTAATAATTAAATTACCCTTCCTTACACACCCACACCCGGATCTACCCCGCCAGGCAGTACATTGGGGAGTTCTCTTTGCAGATCGTACTGACTACCGCAAACCACTAGATAATCCATACCTCTTACAAGTAATTGCCAAGCTCTCCCCCTAATCACACTTATTTCATCCCTTAGGTTAATTCTTTGTACAGGCTACCCTCACAGGTACCTTACAGTAGTTTCCTGCCTAATTCCCACGACTGGGCAACCATATAAATAAAACCAAAGGGAGGATGGACTTCATTGAGCTATAGTCATGTGGACGGCAAAGGAATCCTACATTGCTTAACTGGCGTTTGGGGACAAACTCCACTCTGCTAGGAAATAAACTATAGCCCTGGGCGAAACAAAACCCACTAACTACTGTGTGTGCCTCCTGTATTTCCAATCTAAAAGTGTTAAGTGGTTATGCCGTATGTGACCTTTTCACACCTAATTCCCAGCCTCCGAGAGTCTGTTGTAAGGGTCATGTTCGGTTCTTAAAATGGTAATCTACTTATATGCCTAGGGGAAAATAGAGGAGGTACTATTCTATGAGTAAGCACACACAGCCCTTTACTAAAAATTAACATATCATCATCATCATCATCATCATCATTTATTACATTAAACGGGTCTTGAAGGCCTACAGCAGAAAGACAAAAGGAAAAAAATACAAATATTACAAACAAACAAAAATAAAAAAAATACAAACACAAAAAAATCAATAGAAGGAAAGTCAGTCAATCACAAGAGGAGGTATTTGCTGCAGATGGCACTCCATATTTTCCTGTCTCTAGCATCATCGGTTCCACTTCCTTCGTGTTCTTGGGCTTTTTCCCGTGGATGTGCCCAAACCAGTGTAGTCGCCTCTTTCCCAATATTCGTCCAATGTGTGGCTTTCCGAACCTCTGGAAAAGGTCTAATATCTTTTTCTCTCCCATTTCAAAACCATGTTGTTGTAGACGGGTCCAGAAATCTTTCGAAATACCTTTCTTTCAAACGCACATATTGAATCTTCTGTCGATACTGATGTCACCCAACTTTCACAACCCCATAAAACTGCTGGCCTCACCAGTGTCGTGTACAGATGGACTTTTATTCAGATAAAAACCTCCTAATTACACTCAGAGCTAATATAAACACAAGAACATTAAACCCAATAAACTACTAAAAATCACGATAGTAAGAATAATGATAATAAACAGAAAAACCGTACAAACAATGAAATTAATGATATTAATAAAAAACGTTAATAACAAAATATGAAGGAAGTCTATATAAATCTTCCAGGAGATTAAATAAAGTTAACTTAACAGGGCAAAAAGCTGTTCTAAAACTAAAAGTCCGTAAGAGCTAAGGTCAGCTGTGCCCAGATCCACAGATTTCACAAGATAAGGCAACAACAACTAACGTCTCCTGGATGCTTAGAGAAAACAAGATTTAAAAATCTATTTCTCAAGGAATAACCATAAACCATTTTCCCCTTCACATGAACTCGGGAATAATAAATTACAATTATTTAATTAACTCTTTTACATGATTGATAATAATAATAATAATAATAATAATAATAATAATGGCATTCCCACATGACTTGTACATGGGCCCTGGACAATGGATACCTCTCAAGAAATCATACTTATCTGATAAGGACAAACAGATAAAAATAAAATACACAAAAACGACCCATTACGAAGAAAAATTAAAACAAAAACTCTTGCATATAAATTTAGTGATAAGATCAATAAACAACATCTTAAACATCTTTTCCTCTCCGGTTGTCATCCGATCTGTTCGCATTATCAGACATGATTAGGGGTTGGTTACATAGGTAACCCCCCCCCCCAGGTGATATACCATAACTTACGCCTATTCAGCTCGATATGCCCGGTGAAGTGGGCGCAATGTATGGGGTGTGACACTTCACAAGGAATCTCGTGGCATTTAAAAAAATTGAATCGCTTGGCAACAGTGGATGGGGTCCAGATCCGATAGGCTTGCAACCACTCATCCCAACCCCACTGGCGCGCTCGACATGAATCCAAAAATGACAAAACACAACCAAAAGCTCACAACACTTATGAACAATTAACCAGCATTGGGACATGGCCGCTCATTACCTCGCCAGAGCCGAGATGGGGGGAGTTGTTGGCGGCCGAGGCTAGAGAGTCATTATCCTCCCCGCTGCACATTGCAACCTTACAGACGCACGATTGTCAACTACCCGGCATTGAACCATAAAGGACAGTGACTAGCCGAAACAAAACATTTAAAAGTGAAGATAATGCCTTCCTAACCACAGATATCACGCAAAAGGTCATCTTAGGAAGGCAAGCTCGGTCTCTTTCTTCTTCTCGTTCAAACTGTCTGCATCTTTGTGTATGCTCGAAATCAAATACCACTGCAGAAAAAAACACAATAACCGATCAAACATAGGCCGAGACTCGAACCCAGTCCTTCGCCGGAAAACTCTGAAACACATAGTTGGCAAACATGACTTCTCGTCGTGCCAACAATACTGAAACAAACCACATCTTACCTTGGGCGATACACAATTATTCTTCACGACATCCCAACTTCGGCACAGATTACTCCGCTGAAGGAAGAAATTTGACAGGGGAACAAAAACATGCATCTGGCCTCAGCCAATGCTCAAAAATCAGTTGCTAAATTACCCTGAATGAAATTATCTTTACAGGATGCAATTATCAGCCGACCATTTAATTGTAAAATAAAATAATATTACACGCTTCCCTCAACCTGATTCACAACTACCTAATATTACTCACCTAACCAGCCACTGTACACACACAAAAGCTAACTTCCCGATATTACTTTACTCTCGGCCATCCTCAGAAACCTGCCTGACAAAGCCAAAACCATGCATTCTAATGAGGATGGCGACTCCAAGAACCAAAGATGCTCACAGGCACATAACACAGATTAAACAAAGAGGGGGAATGCTGGTTCATTCAACATGCACACACACAGAAATTAACACATTTTGTTACAAAACGCGCGAGCCACGACACAAGATAAGACACATTTTATGACTTGAACAACCTGGTCACCAACAACAAAATGGGATAAATAATTTACTGATTTAAATTTACAGTTACCAGGTGTCAAACCCATTACGCCTACTCCCTCAGTATGGAGCTGAGTATTTAGCTAAAAACCCCTACATGGCGGCCTTAGGTCCACAATTTGACTTACCCCATCCTGGGATCTAGCAAATCACCCATTGTCGTATCCATATTAAATGCACTCAACATATGATAAGACAAGTAGTTCCGCGAATAACTATATAGCCTATTTTCATATATCCCACTTATTTATGTATTTATTGCCACAACAGGGCAGCGCCCGGATTACAGTAGAAAACAATTGTTTACACCCAGATAATACATGGAAATACATTAAGATACAATATAAAAATACATTGGAATACGATATAAACATTGAATATTAAACATTGAAAAATAAAAATTTTACAAAAGATTGTTAACAAGAAATATACAGAGGTTCTAGTCGCAATAACAGTAAATGAAGCATGATTGTTAACATTTGGTCACACATTGTAAAACTAGATTCATATTTTAGGTACTAATGCAATGCTGTGAGGTTGGTATTATTGGTGATTGGTAAGAAAGTGAAATCTAAAACTGATAGCAGCCAAATTTAATATCTTTGTAATAGTGAATCATTTGACAGCTAAAACTGAGTGGAATTTTCTTCTATAATTTAGCAAGGACATTCCGAAATCCAAATTGTTTTCAGTATATCACATATTCAATATAGGTGAATTTCTAGGGAAATTTGTATTACGTTTTTTAACTATTAGGCATTCTCGTTTTCTGAGACATTTCTTTCTTACGTTGAAATTAATTTTCCCTAAAGTTTCACTTGTGTCTGAGATACCATTGATAATTTAATACAAATATATCTGCTGAGCAATAATCCTGCGTGTTGAATGTTTAGTCTTTTGGAATCCTGAAAACTAGTTATAGTAAGGAATTCTACATCGGAAGGCTGATACTGTGTACTTCTTGTAATATACTCATATTACTTCAGCACGAAAGGTCTCCTCCAAATTCTTTTATTTATCATGCAACGCCACCATGGTAACGGGACTTTATTCTCTACAAGCTCACTATAAGAGGTTTCTAGATTCTAGCATACAGGCAACATTCTGTTCATATCTGTCCATATCATCCTTTCCATCTGGGCAATCCATTTCGATCACGTTATTTAGTTTCATGGCAACTGTATAACCTATACATTTCTTACCAATCCATAACAACTTCGTCACCCCTATTTCTAACGTTCTCTCCACAATGTAAGTAAAATAAGTTCTTGCTCTCATGATTCAATATTCTAACACATTAATTTCAATATACAAGACTTTATATATTGTTCGTTTTTTCTCTCTACACAGATTCCTTTACCTGGCAAATACATATCAACAATCATTAATAACATAAATTATTGATCATTTCTATTTTCATATCCACGGAAGTGTTATAAATTTTATATATTTTTCCGTTCTGTTTTTGTGATTTTGTTTCTCAGTTTAATTTTTCTTTTTAGATCTCATCAATTCAACGCTGTTTCATCAAGAACTTTTCATATTTTTCATTTTGTTACATATCTGGTTTTTGAAATTTTACTTTGTGATCTTTTGGAACAAAACTTATTTGAATATTCTCTGTTAAGCCAAAATTTTATTAAGTGTATGTTATTGCACATTTACTTATCCTATACTACGCTGAGGAAGGTCACAATGTACGGTTTTAATGTATAATGTATTGACTTAAGGTAATAAATAGTTTATTATAAAGGGGTGTGGTTTTGGAACATGTGTAATGACCTGTGTAATTGTAATGGCATTACATGTGTGTGTATTTGTAAATTGGGGATAGGACTGGTAAGGAGGCAGCCGTGGCCCTAAGTTAAGAACCATCCAAGCATTTCCCTGGAGTAGGAATGGGTAAATAATGGAAAATCACTTCCAGGATAATTGATTCGGGAATCGAACCCTCCTCTTATCACGAGGCTGAGTGTGTCCTCACACCAGAATAAAAATTTCTTGGCAAAGGCGTGAATCGAACCCGGACGTCCGAGGTGACAGCTAAGAATGATAGCCGCTACATCGCGAGATGATATGCGATACCTTAAAACAAAGGAAATGATGACATATAATTTGGCAAGAGCTAAGAACATAAACACTATTTTAAAAACATTTCAGTATACACATTTACGGGAATATCACAAATATTGAACTTTGTTCTCTAGAATAATGCGCATCCTAAGAAGCATTCCTTGTCATTTTGCAATAATTATGACCATTTTCTTGCCTTTTTCTACTAAATTATTAGTGGATGAAGAATCCTTAGAGTTTCAAAATATGTATTAATTATCATAGTGATTAAGGATATTGATAGGCGGATGACAAACCAAATAGTTGTGCGATTAAATATCACAAAATGACATTTTCTGACGTCCAGATCTTCTAAATCATGTTACAAACTGAGCGTGTATGCTTTGATTTGCAGGGGTTGAGTCGCTAAATGGTACCTATCAAACAATTCAAACCACGTGTATACTATGATCTGCCGGGGTGGAGTCGCTAAATGGCACACATCGAACAATTCAAACCACGTGTATGATATGATTCGCAGCGGTGGAGTTGCTAAAGGCACCCATCAAACAATTCAATGCACGTGTATACTGTGATTTGTAGGGGTGGATTCGCTAAATGGCTCCCTTCAAACAATTCAAACAACGAGTAAGCTACCATACGCAGGGGCGGAGTCGCTAAATGGCACCCATCGAACAATTCAAACCACGTGTATGGTATGATTCGCAGGGGTGGATTCACTAAATGGTACCCATCGAACAATTCAAACCACGTGTATACTATGATCGGCCGGGGTGGAGTCGCTAGAGGGTACCCATCAAACAATTCAAACCACGTGTATACTATGATCTGCCGGGGTGGAGTCGCTAAATGGTAGCCATAAAACAATTCAAACCACGTGTATACTATGATCTGCCGGGGTGGAGTCACTAAATGGTACCCATCGAACAATTCAAACCACGTGTATACTATGATCTGCCGAGGTGGAGTCGCTAAATGGTACCCATCAAACACTTCAAACCACGTGTACGCTTCGATTTGCAGGGGTGGAGTCGCTAAATGGTACCCATCAAACACTTCATACCATGTGTACGCTATGATTTGCAGGGGTGGAGTCGTTAAATGGCACCCATCACACACTTCATACCACGAGTATACTATGAACTGCCGGGGTGGAGTCGCTAAATGGCACCCATCGAACAATTCAAACCACGTGTATGGTATGATTCGCAGCGATGGAGTTGCTAAAGGCACCCATCAAACAATTCAATGCACGTGTAAACTATGTTGTGTAGGGGTGGAGTCGCTAAATGGTACCCATCAAACAATCAAACCACGTGTATACTATGATCTGCCGGGGTGGAGTCGCTAAATGGCACCTATCGAACAATTCAAACCACGTGTTTGGTATGATTCGCAGCGGTGGAGTTGCTGAAGGCACCCATAAAACAATTCAATGAACGTGTATACTATGATTTGTAGGGGTGGATTCGCTAAATGGCTCCCATCAAACAATTCAAACCACGAGTACGCTATCATTCGCAGGGGCGGAATCGCTAAATGGCACCCGTCGAAGAATTCAAACCACGAATACGCTATCATTCGCACCGGCGGAGTTGCTAAATCACACCCATCAAACAATTCAAACCACATGTATGCAATCTTTCGCATGGTGTAGTTTGCTAAATCACACCCATCAATCAGTTCAAACCACTCGTATGCCATGATTTGCAGGGGTGGAGATTCGACTCTAGATTCTCTGTTGGTTCATATATCAATTCCAGCCGGGATCACGATAAACAGCAGTCTTCTGTCTTTCAAGAGATAGAACGTTAAGAATATGGCGGGAGTGGGTAGTTTATTGGCTGAGGAATAACCCACCCAACAAGGGAAGATGATTAAGAAAAGGAAGTAGATTTTGGATTGGAGAAAAAGGATAGAAAAATAGGAGGAGAGTCCCACAAAATTAATAAGTTTAACTTTAAACACACTTAAAGGTGGTTGCCACTGGAAATTAACTCTCGGATACCTAAAGTAGGTACGAGCTTGGTCGAAGCTAACGGGAACCGCAGCTAAGACTTGGGCAGTTTGCCAGAGAAAGGCTTTAGTGTATTTCCTCCCAAGCATGCATACAAGTACTATAGGGAAGGATGATGGTCTGGCCAGACAGATAGTAAAAGCTTTATTGAGTATGAATGAGAGCATAAACCTAGGAAGAGCTAGGAAAGCCAGGATCTTGTCTAACTGTAGTATCAGAGAAATGATGAATCCAAAAACAAATATTTAATTTATTTGACAATGCAAAGAAGTTGAGGAAATTAACAAGCATGTAATATAATTTTGACAAACATAGTTCGTTTAAACTTTTTAACAAATAGGGTCGCAGACCTCTCAACATTAAACGTTTGCTCCAGGCAATTGACAATTTACAAGGTTTGAAATCTTACATGTTTCTAAAATCTTTATAAGATTTAAACAAATAAACAATGAAGTAATTAAAGTTTGAACGTGAATTGGGGTACAAAGAGTGTACCTTAAGAAATTCTTGAGAGAATGTTCTAGAGAAAGTGACAACTTCGAAAATAACAATAATAAAAACATGAAAAATAAGATAGAAGTTCCTACAACTTCTTATATTTATACAGAATTACTATGTGGGAATTATACGAAAGAGGGCAGGTCACTTACTGTGAAACCTGAAGAAAGTAAAAAGGAAGGTTCTAGACTTCCCAAGTTTGAGCAGGAATCACTAGCCAAATGGGACAGTTTCCATTTCGTGAAACCTGAACATGACTCGCTCAAGAGTTTAAGGAATTGTTTTCCCTGATTATAGGAAAGGAACAATGTGAATTTGAATCGTGTGTCACACACGTAATTATACAGAATTTAATTAATGTTAAACTAGCAAAGTTGGACGGGCACTTCGTGAGTGACACCTTATTGAAACAGACCTAAATTTAAAAGTTTATTACAGATTGTTAGTAAGAGGTTTAGGAAAGAGAAATAGGGATGGAGGAAAAAATGTTCATGGCCGTATTTAATATAAACGGACGATCGCGACGCGGTAGAAAAGTGGAACAAGCACTGATTATCACTATAGTCTGTAAAGATTGATGCCAAGTTCACTGTAGAAACTCGAAAGTTCATGAGAAAGAAAGTTTTTACAATGCTGAAAAGAACTGGTTGCACTAGGTAGGCGAGAGTCTATTGCTGGAGAAAATGGTGGATTACAGTTAAATGCGCCATAGAACATCCCAACGGTGGACGAAAGTTAGCTATTGCAGTAATTTAAGGAAGATTCCTCATTTTAACTAGTATTTTCACAAGTGAGTGAAAAATACCTGACGGCAAGCCTCGCAGATAGAGTACCAGATCTGGAAAGTTCCAGAACGATCTTTATAGAAGAATGGAGTCAAAGTTAATCCAGCGGAGGAACTAGCTTTATAATTATAGACAGCGGGTATTAGGTAATATCCCACGTAGTGAGAGGATTTCTCATTTAAATAGCTTAAGCAAAGCTCTTTTTAGTAAAGTTGGCTTATACAAGCAAAAGCTCAACATGGCAAATCCCACGAAGAATGATTTTTGCCCCAAAGTAAATAATTTCACACTGTCTATAAAAATATCATTAAAAGCACGTGGAAGTTAAAACCATGAAGATGAGGTTAAAACTTTTAAAATGGTACTTATCTTAATTTCATGTTGAAGGCGAAGTTTCCTTTGATGACAACTACCTTGCCAACATGGCGTAGAAGAGAGTGTGCCTCTTGGTTTGAGGAGGCTAGCTCGAGAGGAGCTTTAACTGATCGAGTCAACTGCCGACTGAGAAGTGAGACCTGCTCAACGGAGCACGGAGGGTCCAAGGAAGGGAAAAAGAGTGGGGGGTAGGAAACAAAAGGAGAACATATAAACATTGCCAATGTTATAACAAAAAATGATCTTCTCTTGGTGAGCTGGTCTTCAAAGAGTTGATAACAGATGATACTAGCGCAGCATGGTGAGTAAAGAAGTAGACGTAGTCCTCTTGCTCAAGGAGAAAATAGCTGGCGATGGTAACAGGATCTGGTGGCCAGATGGATATGGAATTCCTCTTGCACGAGGAAGAGTTGAAGAGCTTCAGATATTCGCTGCTATATGACGCTAGGTGGGTCATAGAATATATATCTGGAACAGACTCATAAAAGATATAAGCGACCTGAACCCCTAAGAGAAAACAGAAGATCACTGTTGGTGTTTGACAAAGAGGAAGGAAAGAACATGCAAAAGCATTGAAAATTATAATCTCTGGTACCGTGTATTCCAAGAATGCACCATACTGGGAGGGGTAACACCAACAGGGAACAAGAAAAACAAGTAAACATTTAAAGGTAATAAGCAATTGAAGAGAAGTAGTCTTGTGATCTGACCATTAGTGGTCAAAACTCTGACTACCCTGACTCTCCCATCTCTTCCAGGATAACACTCGGTCACTCTTCCAAAAGGCCAGACTAGGGGGGGTGAAACATCCCTAACTAAGGCCAAGTCCCCCACTTTAATGTCGGGACTGGAAAGAAACCACTTCTGCCTTCGTTGCAAGGAAGTTAAATATTCCAAGTTCCACCTCTTCCAAAAGGAATTGCGGAGGGCTTCAAGTTTACACCAAACAATTGGTAAATCAGAATCCCTGAAAGAATTAGGAAGGGGAGGATGGGCAGAGAGAGAAGTGCGTGTAAGACAGTGACCAGGTGTGAGTGGGAGGAGGTCATCAGGGTCATTAGAAAGCGGAGTTAAATAACGAGAATTAACAACATCTTCCATCACAAAATAACTAGAAGCTGAGGGAAATAAAGCACTAGTAAAGATTGCGATACGATGAGAAAGAAGAATTGACAAGTTTAAACAAAGCGTCGGGAACCAAGTACATCTATTCAGGACAAGAATATACCAAATAAACAAAGAAACTATGCGAGTAGAAAGCAAGAACGCCATAGGTAACAACCTAGTAGCCATAAGCAATGACCTTAAGTCACAATAAGCATCAAAGGGGTTACTCAGAAAAATACTTAAGTCAGCGAGAAACGTGACATAACAAGTATGAATGCAAAAACACATCGAATGTGACGACGAGAAAAAGTACGTTTGTTCATCAATGAACATTAAGATCGCAAAATATGTAAGCAAAGTGAAATACATGAGCGCGTGAGAAATACGCAACGAAGTTTTGAAGCAAGAATCGAAGCAATTGAAAGATACGAGCGTGAGTAAGTGAGATACACAGGCAAGCACGGCCTTGACACACATAGTACAGCGAGATAAGGCATATAAATAGCTGAAAGAGTCCTTAACTAGAACAAGTTTATTTTGGGAAATAGGTGAGCGGCTTCCGAGCGTGCGGTAGCGACTCGCCAGACAATGGTTGGCAATCAGCCAAAGTTGAGATAAGAGAAACTTGCTTTGAACTGTGTCAAGCGTACAGGAAATAAACAGTGACTTGACCTTACTCCGGCTTGTATACAAACAAGTTTGAAAAACAAGCAGTTCAAAGTACACAAACAACACTAGTTGAATCAGCTGTAACTTAAAGCAGATATTCAGGTTGGACGGCATGCAGTCAATCGTAACTTGGACGTGAACAAACAATTTAAAGCTATATGAAATAGAGTAGGAAATCAATTTCGCATAATTGAGAGGATCACGGAATCCGACAATTTTTGACAGGAAAAAGCTTGATTCTTCCGAAATAGGAAGTGAAGCCGGGACATTGAGAAGAAGGTTATGCATAAGAATAGTTATTCTAGATGCTATAGAATTCAGATTTTCAAGCGGTTTCATAAGCGACTTCCAATTGTGAGGAAGGGGGGAGGAGCCGGCCGTGGCCATCCTTCTAAATAACGAAAGAAGTGAAACATGGCTTACAGCAAAATGATGGTGACTGATAGCCATGGTTTTACACAAGGGGAAGATAGTTTTCGAGAAAGAGTTTAAGCAATTACCTGCTATAAAAAATGACATAAGAAGGTAGACGAAGTAACACAAAGCAAGGCGAACTTGAACTGCCATCTTGTGCGGGAAGAGGGAAAAACAATTTAAACAACTTACAGAGGTAGTGTAGTTGTTCACGATAAGACATCGTTTCGACAAGTGTTTTTCAAAAATATTGAGATCTGAAACATGAGCGTTCTCTTTTTCAGAAATGGGATTTATGTCAGCTGTAACGAAATGACATTGCGCTTTGGTTTGAACACTGGGATATTGGATTTCACCAGTAATAACCCAACCAAAATCGGTGTCTCTGGCGACCACGGTTGAAGATAACTTGCGTGTTTGTTTGCGAATGCACTTCCAAAAAACACTGGCACTGAAAAGTACATCAATGGGACCTTGAGCATTAAACTGAGGATCGGCTAACCTTAAGTGCGAGGGAATGTTTAAACCGGAAGTATTAATAGAGTGACTTGGAGTGTCCTTGCCAATACTGGTAAGAATGAGACAGTTTATGTTAAGATTGGTGTTTCATTGGCAAACGTCTCTGATTTTCAATTTTGAAGACTGCAAAACTTGAGTTTTCAAATTGTCAATGCCGGTCACATTGATAGAAGTAGGCGATGACGAAAGACCTAGTTTTGTAATCAACGATTGCGAAACAAAGTTGTGCGTTGAAGCGGAATCGAGAAGACCACGGGTTCGAAACCAATTTCCAAATTTATCTTGGATTTCGAATTGTACAGTGGTCAAAAGGGCTTGCGCACTGTGTGGAGTTTCGGCGTTAGAAATGCAGGAAGAAGCATTAGTTTGTTCGGAGCTGCTCTGCAAGGAGCTTGAAGAGGCAGGTACTGATGACCTCGATTTATCGTGAACGTGCAATAAAGAATGATGCGGTTTTTTGCAATGAAAACAGAGATTGGATGACGTACATTTTGAAGAAGAATGCTTAGGTGACAAGCAGTTGAAACAATGTTTGCTATTGAAGACAAACTTCCTTCGATCTTCGACAGACAATTCTTTAAAGGATTTGCACAAATACAATGTGTGAAGCTTTTTACAGAGCGTGCATTTTAACGATTTGTTGAGCGGCCTGATATGTTCTCTTGAATGATTGAAAGAGGCAGAACGGGTTTGCTTGTTCTCGACAGATGGGGGCTGATGTCCCTTTGAAAAAGCAAGTTTTTTTTCAAAAATTTGACACTGATGATTCGTTTCGACCTTTTCGCACTGAAATGCGAGTGCTGTAAGAACTTGGCATCGGCTGTTGAGAAACGAGATTAAGTGTTCGAAGGAAAATTCTTCCTTGCGAGCGAATTCAATTTCCCAAGCCTTTAAAGTTGAAAAATCGAATCTTGATGTAGCCAGATGAATGAGTATGGTGTCCCATGTTTGGACAGGCTGCTTGAGTTGGTATAATGCTCTGACATTCAACTGTATAGAGTCTAAGAGGTCTCTTAAAGAGGTGACGTCATTAGGTTTGACGGCTGGTAGGTTGAAGAGACAGCGTATGTGGCGAGCTACACTCAAACGTAAATTGCCATATCTCTCTTTAAGGAGATTAAAGGCGATGTGGTAGTTGTCTGCGCTTAAAGGCAGTGACTCCACTAAGGCTAAGGCCTCACATTCCAAAGAAGTACGGAGGAAGTAGAATTTATGAATATCGGGGATCTCGGTATTTTCATGAATTAGGGAGCAGTAAAGTTCATAAAAAGAATACCATTCACCTTCCTTGCCTGAGAAGTGCGGTAGGCTTATCTTAGGAAGTAACGGTTTCGGTTTGTTCTTGTGAACTGAAGCGGGTGCAAACTGGGCCGGATTGATGACCCTAGTGTCCGGGTCTGAGATATTGCGGATCAATTGGTGGGCCTTGGCAATCCCTTCAAAGTACAAGGGTTCGACCTCGTCCCGATCCGATTGAAGTTCTGGGCAAGCGGATTCAATCTCGGTTTGAATTTGATCATAATAATCATAAGACCGTTCGTACAACTTAAGGCGATGTGTTAGGATGTCTAAATCACACTCGGCGGGATTTAATTTGCTGATGAAATTTCTGAATCTAGTGAGTTGCCCTTTATAGGAAGAACGTCTGGCAATGAGAGTTTCATCTTTTTCAGTAGGAGCCATGACAAAAAGAATAAATTGAAATACAACTCACGAAACTGTAGAACCTTGGAGATGCTGTCAAGATTGCAGCAGCGAATGGGTAGAAAGAACAGGACACACCAAAGGAGACAGGAGCGGCCTCTTTCCCGTTCACAGGCTTTGCATGATGTAATTATAGCTGAAAAATTCAAAGCAGATATTAATAATATGCAAAGTATTGTCAAATGACACTTTTTTTTTAGAAAAAAGAAAAAATGGGCTCTCCCGGGTTTCGGCACCAAATTTTGGGTAGTTTATTGGCTGAGGAATAACCCACCCACCAAGGGAAGATGATTAAGAAAAGGAAGTAGATTTTGGATTGGAGAAAAAGGATAGAAAAATAGGAGGAGAGTCCCACAAAATTAATAAGTTTAACTTTAAACACACTTAAAGGTGGTTGCCACTGGAAATTAACTCTCTGATACCTAAAGTAGGTACGAGCTTGGTCGAAGCTAACGGGAACCGCAGCTAAGACTTGGGCAGTTTGCCAGAGAAAGGCTTTAGTGTATTTCCTCCCAAGCATGCATAAAAGTACTATAGGGAAGGGTGATGGTCTGGCCAGACAGATAGTAAAAGCTTTATTGAGTATGAATGAGAGCATAAACCTAGGAAGAGCTAGGAAAGCCAGGATCTTGTCTAACTGTAGTATCAGAGAAATGATGAATCCAAAAACAAATATTTAATTTATTTGACAATGCAAAGAAGTTGAGGAAATTAACAAGCATGTAATATAATTTTGTCAAACATAGTTCGTTTAAACTTTTTAACAAATAGGGTCGCAGACCTCTCAACATTAAACGTTTGCTCCAGGCAATTGACAATTTACAAGGTTTGAAACCTTACATGTTTCTAAAATCTTTATAAGATTTAAACAAATAAACAATGAAGTAATTAAAGTTTGAACGTGAATTGGGGTACAAAGAGTGTACCTTAAGAAATTCTTGAGAGAATGTTCTAGAGAAAGTGACAACTTCGAAAATAACAATAATAAAAACATGAAAAATAAGATAGAAGTTCCTACAACTTCTTATATTTATACAGAATTACTATGTGGGAATTATACGAAAGAGGGCAGGTCACTTACTGTGAAACCTGAAGAAAGTAAAAAGGAAGGTTCTAGACTTCCCAAGTTTGAGCAGGAATCACTAGCCAAATGGGACAGTTTCCATTTCGTGAAACCTGAACATGACTCGCTCAAGAGTTTAAGGAATTGTTTTCCCTGATTATAGGAAAGGAACAATGTGAATTTGAATCGTGTGTCACACACGTAATTATACAGAATTTAATTAATGTTAAACTAGCAAAGTTGGAAGGGCACTTCGTGAGTGACACCTTATTGAAACAGACCTAAATTTAAAAGTTTATTACAGATTGTTAGTAAGAGGTTTAGGAAAGAGAAATAGGGATGGAGGAAAATTGTTCATGGCCGTATTTAATATAAACGGACGATCGCGACGCGGTAGAAAAGTGGAACAAGCACTGATTATCACTATAGTCTGTAAAGATTGATGCCAAGTTCACTGTAGAAACTCGAAAGTTCATGAGAAAGAAAGTTTTTACAATGCTGAAAAGAACTGGTTGCACTAGGTAGGCGAGAGTCTATTGCTGGAGAAAATGGTGGATTACAGTTAAATGCGCCATAGAACATCCCAACGGTGGACGAAAGTTAGCTATTGCAGTAATTTAAGGAAGATTCCTCATTTTAACTAGTATTTTCACAAGTGAGTGAAAAATACCTGACGGCAAGCCTCGCAGATAGAGTACCAGATCTGGAAAGTTCCAGAACGATCTTTATAGAAGAATGGAGTCAAAGTTAATCCAGCGGAGGAACTAGCTTTATAATTATAGACAGCGGGTATTAGGTAATATCCCACGTAGTGAGAGGATTTCTCATTTAAATAGCTTAAGCAAAGCTCTTTTTAGTAAAGTTGGCTTATACAAGCAAAAGCTCAACATGGCAAATCCCACGAAGAATGATTTTTGCCCCAAAGTAAATAATTTCACACTGTCTATAAAAATATCATTAAAAGCACGTGGAAGTTAAAACCATGAAGATGAGGTTAAAACTTTTAAAATGGTACTTATCTTAATTTCATGTTGAAGGCGAAGTTTCCTTTGATGACAACTACCTTGCCAACATGGCGTAGAAGAGAGTGTGCCTCTTGGTTTGAGGAGGCTAGCTCGAGAGGAGCTTTAACTGATCGAGTCAACTGCCGACTGAGAAGTGAGACCTGCTCAACGGAGCACGGAGGGTCCAAGGAAGGGAAAAAGAGTGGGGGGTAGGAAACAAAAGGAGAACATATAAACATTGCCAATGTTATAACAAAAAATGATCTTCTCTTGGTGAGCTGGTCTTCAAAGAGTTGATAACAGATGATACTAGCGCAGCATGGTGAGTAAAGAAGTAGACGTAGTCCTCTTGCTCAAGGAGAAAATAGCTGGCGATGGTAACAGGATCTGGTGGCCAGATGGATATGGAATTCCTCTTGCACGAGGAAGAGTTGAAGAGCTTCAGATATTCGCTGCTATATGACGCTAGGTGGGTCATAGAATATATATCTGGAACAGACTCATAAAAGATATAAGCGACCTGAACCCCTAAGAGAAAACAGAAGATCACTGTTGGTGTTTGACAAAGAGGAAGGAAAGAACATGCAAAAGCATTGAAAATTATAATCTCTGGTACCGTGTATTCCAAGAATGCACCATACTGGGAGGGGTAACACCAACAGGGAACAAGAAAAACAAGTAAACATTTAAAGGTAATAAGCAATTGAAGAGAAGTAGTCTTGTGATCTGACCATTAGTGGTCAAAACTCTGACTACCCTGACTCTCCCATCTCTTCCAGGATAACACTCGGTCACTCTTCCAAAAGGCCAGACTAGGGGGGGTGAAACATCCCTAACTAAGGCCAAGTCCCCCACTTTAATGTCGGGACTGGAAAGAAACCACTTCTGCCTTCGTTGCAAGGAAGTTAAATATTCCAAGTTCCACCTCTTCCAAAAGGAATTGCGGAGGGCTTCAAGTTTACACCAAACAATTGGTAAATCAGAATCCCTGAAAGAATTAGGAAGGGGAGGATGGGCAGAGAGAGAAGTGCGTGTAAGACAGTGACCAGGTGTGAGTGGGAGGAGGTCATCAGGGTCATTAGAAAGCGGAGTTAAATAACGAGAATTAACAACATCTTCCATCACAAAATAACTAGAAGCTGAGGGAAATAAAGCACTAGTAAAGATTGCGATACGATGAGAAAGAAGAATTGACAAGTTTAAACAAAGCGTCGGGAACCAAGTACATCTATTCAGGACAAGAATATACCAAATAAACAAAGAAACTATGCGAGTAGAAAGCAAGAACGCCATAGGTAACAACCTAGTAGCCATAAGCAATGACCTTAAGTCACAATAAGCATCAAAGGGGTTACTCAGAAAAATACTTAAGTCAGCGAGAAACGTGACATAACAAGTATGAATGCAAAAACACATCGAATGTGACGACGAGAAAAAGTACGTTTGTTCATCAATGAACATTAAGATCGCAAAATATGTAAGCAAAGTGAAATACATGAGCGCGTGAGAAATACGCAACGAAGTTTTGAAGCAAGAATCGAAGCAATTGAAAGATACGAGCGTGAGTAAGTGAGATACACAGGCAAGCACGGCCTTGACACACATAGTACAGCGAGATAAGGCATATAAATAGCTGAAAGAGTCCTTAACTAGAACAAGTTTATTTTGGGAAATAGGTGAGCGGCTTCCGAGCGTGCGGTAGCGACTCGCCAGACAATGGTTGGCAATCAGCCAAAGTTGAGATAAGAGAAACTTGCTTTGAACTGTGTCAAGCGTACAGGAAATAAACAGTGACTTGACCTTACTCCGGCTTGTATACAAACAAGTTTGAAAAACAAGCAGTTCAAAGTACACAAACAACACTAGTTGAATCAGCTGTAACTTAAAGCAGATATTCAGGTTGGACGGCATGCAGTCAATCGTAACTTGGACGTGAACAAACAATTTAAAGCTATATGAAATAGAGTAGGAAATCAATTTCGCATAATTGAGAGGATCACGGAATCCGACAATTTTTGACAGGAAAAAGCTTGATTCTTCCGAAATAGGAAGTGAAGCCGGGACATTGAGAAGAAGGTTATGCATAAGAATAGTTATTCTAGATGCTATAGAATTCAGATTTTCAAGCGGTTTCATAAGCGACTTCCAATTGTGAGGAAGGGGGGAGGAGCCGGCCGTGGCCATCCTTCTAAATAACGAAAGAAGTGAAACATGGCTTACAGCAAAATGATGGTGACTGATAGCCATGGTTTTACACAAGGGGAAGATAGTTTTCGAGAAAGAGTTTAAGCAATTACCTGCTATAAAAAATGACATAAGAAGGTAGACGAAGTAACACAAAGCAAGGCGAACTTGAACTGCCATCTTGTGCGGGAAGAGGGAAAAACAATTTAAACAACTTACAGAGGTAGTGTAGTTGTTCACGATAAGACATCGTTTCGACAAGTGTTTTTCAAAAATATTGAGATCTGAAACATGAGCGTTCTCTTTTTCAGAAATGGGATTTATGTCAGCTGTAACGAAATGACATTGCGCTTTGGTTTGAACACTGGGATATTGGATTTCACCAGTAATAACCCAACCAAAATCGGTGTCTCTGGCGACCACGGTTGAAGATAACTTGCGTGTTTGTTTGCGAATGCACTTCCAAAAAACACTGGCACTGAAAAGTACATCAATGGGACCTTGAGCATTAAACTGAGGATCGGCTAACCTTAAGTGCGAGGGAATGTTTAAACCGGAAGTATTAATAGAGTGACTTGGAGTGTCCTTGCCAATACTGGTAAGAATGAGACAGTTTATGTTAAGATTGGTGTTTCATTGGCAAACGTCTCTGATTTTCAATTTTGAAGACTGCAAAACTTGAGTTTTCAAATTGTCAATGCCGGTCACATTGATAGAAGTAGGCGATGACGAAAGACCTAGTTTTGTAATCAACGATTGCGAAACAAAGTTGTGCGTTGAAGCGGAATCGAGAAGACCACGGGTTCGAAACCAATTTCCAAATTTATCTTGGATTTCGAATTGTACAGTGGTCAAAAGGGCTTGCGCACTGTGTGGAGTTTCGGCGTTAGAAATGCAGGAAGAAGCATTAGTTTGTTCGGAGCTGCTCTGCAAGGAGCTTGAAGAGGCAGGTACTGATGACCTCGATTTATCGTGAACGTGCAATAAAGAATGATGCGGTTTTTTGCAATGAAAACAGAGATTGGATGACGTACATTTTGAAGAAGAATGCTTAGGTGACAAGCAGTTGAAACAATGTTTGCTATTGAAGACAAACTTCCTTCGATCTTCGACAGACAATTCTTTAAAGGATTTGCACAAATACAATGTGTGAAGCTTTTTACAGAGCGTGCATTTTAACGATTTGTTGAGCGGCCTGATATGTTCTCTTGAATGATTGAAAGAGGCAGAACGGGTTTGCTTGTTCTCGACAGATGGGGGCTGATGTCCCTTTGAAAAAGCAAGTTTTTTTTTCAAAAATTTGACACTGATGATTCGTTTCGACCTTTTCGCACTGAAATGCGAGTGCTGTAAGAACTTGGCATCGGCTGTTGAGAAACGAGATTAAGTGTTCGAAGGAAAATTCTTCCTTGCGAGCGAATTCAATTTCCCAAGCCTTTAAAGTTGAAAAATCGAATCTTGATGTAGCCAGATGAATGAGTATGGTGTCCCATGTTTGGACAGGCTGCTTGAGTTGGTATAATGCTCTGACATTCAACTGTATAGAGTCTAAGAGGTCTCTTAAAGAGGTGACGTCATTAGGTTTGACGGCTGGTAGGTTGAAGAGACAGCGTATGTGGCGAGCTACACTCAAACGTAAATTGCCATATCTCTCTTTAAGGAGATTAAAGGCGATGTGGTAGTTGTCTGCGCTTAAAGGCAGTGACTCCACTAAGGCTAAGGCCTCACATTCCAAAGAAGTACGGAGGAAGTAGAATTTATGAATATCGGGGATCTCGGTATTTTCATGAATTAGGGAGCAGTAAAGTTCATAAAAAGAATACCATTCACCTTCCTTGCCTGAGAAGTGCGGTAGGCTTATCTTAGGAAGTAACGGTTTCGGTTTGTTCTTGTGAACTGAAGCGGGTGCAAACTGGGCCGGATTGATGACCCTAGTGTCCGGGTCTGAGATATTGCGGATCAATTGGTGGGCCTTGGCAATCCCTTCAAAGTACAAGGGTTCGACCTCGTCCCGATCCGATTGAAGTTCTGGGCAAGCGGATTCAATCTCGGTTTGAATTTGATCATAATAATCATAAGACCGTTCGTACAACTTAAGGCGATGTGTTAGGATGTCTAAATCACACTCGGCGTGATTTAATTTGCTGATGAAATTTCTGAATCTAGTGAGTTGCCCTTTATAGGAAGAACGTCTGGCAATGAGAGTTTCATCTTTTTCAGTAGGAGCCATGACAAAAAGAATAAATTGAAATACAACTCACGAAACTGTAGAACCTTGGAGATGCTGTCAAGATTGCAGCAGCGAATGGGTAGAAAGAACAGGACACACCAAAGGAGACAGGAGCGGCCTCTTTCCCGTTCACAGGCTTTGCATGATGTAATTATAGCTGAAAAATTCAAAGCAGATATTAATAATATGCAAAGTATTGTCAAATGACACTTTTTTTTAAGAAAAAAGAAAAAATGGGCTCTCCCGGGTTTCGGCACCAAATTTTGGGTAGTTTATTGGCTGAGGAATAACCCACCCACCAAGGGAAGATGATTAAGAAAAGGAAGTAGATTTTGGATTGGAGAAAAAGGATAGAAAAATAGGAGGAGAGTCCCACAAAATTAATAAGTTTAACTTTAAACACACTTAAAGGTGGTTGCCACTGGAAATTAACTCTCTGATACCTAAAGTAGGTACGAGCTTGGTCGAAGCTAACGGGAACCGCAGCTAAGACTTGGGCAGTTTGCCAGAGAAAGGCTTTAGTGTATTTCCTCCCAAGCATGCATAAAAGTACTATAGGGAAGGGTGATGGTCTGGCCAGACAGATAGTAAAAGCTTTATTGAGTATGAATGAGAGCATAAACCTAGGAAGAGCTAGGAAAGCCAGGATCTTGTCTAACTGTAGTATCAGAGAAATGATGAATCCAAAAACAAATATTTAATTTATTTGACAATGCAAAGAAGTTGAGGAAATTAACAAGCATGTAATATAATTTTGTCAAACATAGTTCGTTTAAACTTTTTAACAAATAGGGTCGCAGACCTCTCAACATTAAACGTTTGCTCCAGGCAATTGACAATTTACAAGGTTTGAAACCTTACATGTTTCTAAAATCTTTATAAGATTTAAACAAATAAACAATGAAGTAATTAAAGTTTGAACGTGAATTGGGGTACAAAGAGTGTACCTTAAGAAATTCTTGAGAGAATGTTCTAGAGAAAGTGACAACTTCGAAAATAACAATAATAAAAACATGAAAAATAAGATAGAAGTTCCTACAACTTCTTATATTTATACAGAATTACTATGTGGGAATTATACGAAAGAGGGCAGGTCACTTACTGTGAAACCTGAAGAAAGTAAAAAGGAAGGTTCTAGACTTCCCAAGTTTGAGCAGGAATCACTAGCCAAATGGGACAGTTTCCATTTCGTGAAACCTGAACATGACTCGCTCAAGAGTTTAAGGAATTGTTTTCCCTGATTATAGGAAAGGAACAATGTGAATTTGAATCGTGTGTCACACACGTAATTATACAGAATTTAATTAATGTTAAACTAGCAAAGTTGGAAGGGCACTTCGTGAGTGACACCTTATTGAAACAGACCTAAATTTAAAAGTTTATTACAGATTGTTAGTAAGAGGTTTAGGAAAGAGAAATAGGGATGGAGGAAAATTGTTCATGGCCGTATTTAATATAAACGGACGATCGCGACGCGGTAGAAAAGTGGAACAAGCACTGATTATCACTATAGTCTGTAAAGATTGATGCCAAGTTCACTGTAGAAACTCGAAAGTTCATGAGAAAGAAAGTTTTTACAATGCTGAAAAGAACTGGTTGCACTAGGTAGGCGAGAGTCTATTGCTGGAGAAAATGGTGGATTACAGTTAAATGCGCCATAGAACATCCCAACGGTGGACGAAAGTTAGCTATTGCAGTAATTTAAGGAAGATTCCTCATTTTAACTAGTATTTTCACAAGTGAGTGAAAAATACCTGACGGCAAGCCTCGCAGATAGAGTACCAGATCTGGAAAGTTCCAGAACGATCTTTATAGAAGAATGGAGTCAAAGTTAATCCAGCGGAGGAACTAGCTTTATAATTATAGACAGCGGGTATTAGGTAATATCCCACGTAGTGAGAGGATTTCTCATTTAAATAGCTTAAGCAAAGCTCTTTTTTAGTAAAGTTGGCTTATACAAGCAAAAGCTCAACATGGCAAATCCCACGAAGAATGATTTTTGCCCCAAAGTAAATAATTTCACACTGTCTATAACAATATCATTAAAAGCACGTGGAAGTTAAAACCATGAAGATGAGGTTAAAACTTTTAAAATGGTACTTATCTTAATTTCATGTTGAAGGCGAAGTTTCCTTTGATGACAACTACCTTGCCAACATGGCGTAGAAGAGAGTGTGCCTCTTGGTTTGAGGAGGCTAGCTCGAGAGGAGCTTTAACTGATCGAGTCAACTGCCGACTGAGAAGTGAGACCTGCTCAACGGAGCACGGAGGGTCCAAGGAAGGGAAAAAGAGTGGGGGGTAGGAAACAAAAGGAGAACATATAAACATTGCCAATGTTATAACAAAAAATGATCTTCTCTTGGTGAGCTGGTCTTCAAAGAGTTGATAACAGATGATACTAGCGCAGCAAGGTGAGTAAAGAAGTAGACGTAGTCCTCTTGCTCAAGGAGAAAATAGCTGGCGATGGTAACAGGATCTGGTGGCCAGATGGATATGGAATTCCTCTTGCACGAGGAAGAGTTGAAGAGCTTCAGATATTCGCTGCTATATGACGCTAGGTGGGTCATAGAATATATATCTGGAACAGACTCATAAAATATATAAGCGACCTGAATCCCTAAGAGAAAACAGAAGATCACTGTTGGTGTTTGACAAAGAGGAAGGAAAGAACATGCAAAAGCATTGAAAATTATAATCTCTGGTACCGTGTATTCCAAGAATGCACCAGGGAGCACGGAACCACTGAGCTGCGTTGCCGAATTAAAATCAGCTAATTCGAATAACACCCAGCGCTATGATGCAGAATACATATTATTAACTCAAGAGTTATATAGTTTGATCTATTTATGAAGGCCCAGTACAATCAAATAATAAGTAAATTGGTGTACAAACACTGAATTAACCAATAGGCAACAGAGCTAAAACAAACAAATGAATAATGGTAGTTGCTTAGCAAGGATTTGACAGTTCCCATCTTTCTTCAATGCTCGTGTCCGGTGTTGCCATGTCTACGTATTTCATAGAAGATTTCCTTTCTGATGATGTATGTTTTTCTAATTTAAATATCAAAAACACAGATAATATATCTACGTTATAAACTGTTTCTTAAAAAAGCTTCTTGAGTGTTACAATTTATCATTTCTAACAACGTTTGCATGGAATGTACGGTAGTTAAAAGTAAGTAGAGAGAAAAATCCTAGTTAAGTCCGGTGCCGAGCCGTGCAGTTGCCATCCATGGCTGAGAGACAGTACGATTCATTGATTATGGATTGTTAAAGGGCGTGGTGACACAGCTGTGAAGCTGTTAGCCTCTCACTAAGGTAGACCGGGTTCGATTCCCGGTCAGTGCATGTAAGATTTTCGAAGTGAACTGTCATGCCATGTCATGTGGATCGGATTCCACGTAAAAATAAGGTACCGTGGCTCATGATTGTGGGATATAAAAGTTTTCTTCCTTTTGTCTTCTAGATGGATCATAATGCCAATAATTATTAAGCTAAGAAGACCACCTCAAATATCTACGGAACTGTTTAAGATATCGTCATTCAGTTTTCAAGTTCTTAAGTCGTATTGAGGGGATTATGCAACACAATCCATTTCGCCCCCAGGGCATACGTAATTTCACTCACTGGAACAACTAAGAATCGAGTGACAAGATCAGTGGTGTGCTTAATTAGCAAATCCGATGGGTACATTTTGATAAATTAAAGGTTTCCATATGTGCCGACATTAGACCGAAAGCGATGTGCCAGCCACTGGAATGTGGAGTGCATGATTCTCTTGCGTGACCCTCTCCTTGTTTACAAACTCACATCTTCTTCTAGCCTTAGTCCCGCAGAGCAGGGTCGGCTCTTCTGCACAACTGCCTTCATCTTGCACGGTCTGCAGCGTCCTTCTTCTCAAAATTGGCTGCTGTCATATTTTCCTTGATTTGGTCATGCCATCGCTTCTTGGGCTGTCCTTGTGGTCGCTTGCCTACTACATCTAATTGTAGTGCTATTTTTGCCACTGTGTCCTTGCAACTCCCTACTGCATGTCCGTACCAACGCAGGTGAGCATCTTGTCAGGGATCGGTGCGACATCAAGGGTTTTAGAAGAGTGAAAATCATAATGGAAGCCTGGGGGCAAGTAACTACAGTACCTGTGTTGTTGCCACCTGCCCCATGTGGTCAGATGACGGACATTACTACCTCCCGCTACTGCTGAAATACAGTAGTAGTGTGGTACGGAGAAAGCTGCTCCACTTAGGAAGTTGTGCGTCTCTGGCGGCCTTGGGAAGGAAGGAGTGATGGTAGAAGGGCGTGCGTAGATTCGTTTTTTTCGTCTCGTTGTGCTCTTTACGGGGATGTATGTGTTGAAAATGTGAAAATAAGGTTTTGGGTCTAAAAATGCGTTTTTCACATTTTTCCTAATTTTTGGAAAACCGAAAAAGTGATCATGGCGTGTGTCATGTTATTGTTTTCATCTCGTAGTCCTCTTTACGGGGATGTAGAAGTTGAAAAGGTAAACAGCAGGAAACATGTTTTTTTGGCCTAAAAATGGGTTTTGTGCTTTCCCTAATATTGGGACAACTGAAAAAGTGATCATGACGTGTGTAATGTTATTTTTTCGTTCGTCGTCCTCTTTACTGGGATGTAGGTATTGAAAAGGTGAAAATGTGAAAACATTTTTTTTTATCGAAAATGTGTTTTTGTTATTTTTGAAGATATTTGGAAAACGAATCAAGTGATTTCCACGAAGGCCATGTTGCTGCTTTCGTCTCGTTGTCCTTTGTACGGGGATGTACGTGTTGGAAAGGTGAAAAGCTTGAAACATGGTTTTTTGATCGTAAATGTGTTTTTGTTATTGTTGATCATATTTGGAAAACGAATAATGTGATTTCTATGACGGGCATGTTGATGTTTTCGTCTCGTCGTCCTCTTTACGGGGTTGTAGGTATTGAAAATGTGAAAAACTGGGAACATGTTTTTTTGATCGAAAATGTGTTTTTTGTGTGTTATTTTTCAAGATATTTGGGAAACGAATCATGTGATTTCTTTGACGGGCATGTTGATGCTTTCGTCTCGTCATCCTCCTTACGGGAATGTAGGTATTGAAAAGCTGAAACCATGTTTTTGGTCTAAAAGGGATGTTTCCGTTATGTTTCCAGATATTTGAGGAAAACAGAAAAAAGGAAAGAAACCAGATTTGAAGTAACGTTGTGTTGGCGTGTCAGGCGCAGTGATGTTGCTAAAAATTGTCATTTGCTCACACTGAGAGAGAGATAGTTTGTTGAAAAGAGAATTGCAGGCTTGAAGCCGTCCACTGCGGGCGGGCAGGCAGGCATGTGCTCTTATCATTTGCCTGGTCCGCAGCAAAAGAGTTAAGAGACATGTCTCATTATACAGTGTAGCTTTATACTGAGTATGTCATAGTCTTGGTTCATAATGGATTTATAATGCAGCGCAAAGTTTGAAACGATGGGTGGGTGTATCATGGGTCATGTAAAAAAACAAAAGGGTGGGATTAGTGAAAGGTAATGTGATACACCTTTTTGGAAAGGGGCATTTTTATACATGACTAACTAACTAACTAACTAACTAAATAAATAAATACATAAATAAATAAATAAATAAATAGGGTTTTATTACACAAAATTATATTTATTGACCCATGAATTAAACGTGGAAGGATACCCTAACCACTTGACAAAATATTTTGCACCTTTGACTTTAATTACTCGTTCAATGAGATTGAATAATCGTTGGGATATAATGTTTTTACACTACTTCATAATAGAATCGTCCTTTAATGGGTTGACCGCTTTGATCTTCTAAAATATACGTCACTGGTTGACCTAGCTTGACTTGGCGAATTTTAAAAATTTCTGTAGACCACTGTGGAGAGTACGACTTTGAAAGCACACTTCTATGTTTACTGATGCGAACCAAATCTCCAACTTTAAGGCGATGTCGCCTAGGGGCAGTCCTTTTTATAGGGTTAAACACTCTATTGAGTCTGGGTAGGTTCTTGGTGACGAGACGTGGTTTCATGCCAATGGTGGAATGACTCGTGTTGTTGTATCGTGACACAAGTTGAGGTAACAAGTCCATCCATCGATAGGAGCCACGTATCGTAAACACTTTCCATATACGGCTTTTTAATGTTCGGTTAAACCGTTCTACTATGCTAGCTTTGAGATTGCTATATGTGGTGTAATGGTGAATATCCTTAGATTTGAGAAAACTTGAGAAATCCGTGTTGAAAATTTATTTCCCCTGGTCGGTGTGTAACAAGCGAGGTTGACGTTTGGATTGTTGAATAATATGTTGAAAGGCCTTTGTGACTAAGACACCAGTTTTATTTTTTACAGGTTCAACAAAAGCCATTTTGGAATAGACATCAATGATGGTCAACATAAGCATACGCCGTCGTTAACGTTAGAATAAGGTATCATTTCAACCAGGTCTGCCTGCCGTAAGTCATCGATTCCTTTGGAAATGACACGACGGCGTTCATAAATAAGTCGGGCTGGTTTATGCAATTCATGAGCGATGCCCACTTTGATGGGTGATGGCTTATAAGATAATTTGGGCATCTCGGATTTGTTCTTCAATGAGGGCGATTTCTGCCTCATATCCTGTGTGTCCAGCTTGTTTTGATGCATGAAGCAAGTATAAGCATTTTACTAACTGATTGGGATTATTCCAATAGGTTATATCTATGTAGGCTTTTTATTTCTTAAACCTTACGCCAGAGGCAGAGTAGTATGTTCGCTTCCCAAACATGTTTGCAATGATGGTTTTATATTTTTGGGATATATTGGCATTGACCTGCTGAGAGGATTTATAGTTTCTTTTGTGAGCATTGGTGTCAAATAAAATGGATTTATATTTAGCAAGGTCCTCGGGCGTAAAATCTTGTAGAGAGGGGGTGCGAGAGAATAGCAGCTTTGACAGTCCTGGTGTTAATTTATAGTTGATCTTTTAAATGACAGCTTTAGTACGAGCAAATTTAATGGCTGAATCATCAATTTTAAAACAATCATTCTCATAGCGAACACCATTCGTGGTATCTGTATTTCCAATAAATAAAAGGGTCAGATACGGTTCCAGTGTTGCCCCATAATGATTGATTAAAATGTTTTTCAGTTGAGCTTTATTTTGAGGGGTGGCGAAGACTTGTGAAAACGGAGACGATGTGCAGGAAGAGGGTGTTCCTGCTATGACGGATGGTTTTCCTTTTCTTTTTAGAAACTGTTGAAGGGGTGAGGATTTTTTTCTTTCTGGACTAAATACGGTTTCGCTTTCACATTCACTTTGTCCATGTTGTTTTGGTGCTTCTTCTTCTTGTCCTTCTTCAAGTTCTTGTTCACTAACATTGGAAGAAGAGGAGGAGGAGGATTTTATCTGGCTTGTGGAATCTGTTTGAGTAAACTTTGAACTTGTTAAGGGTTTGGTTTGAGTGGTAGCAGTAGCAGCAGCAGCAGAAGAATTTGGTTTGAACATCATGGGATCAACCGATGATGGAGCATGTTTTATCATGGGCAAAGGATTCACGTTTTTTAAACATTGTATTCCACGAAATTTATGTCGAATCGTATTTCGTGCCACAATAATATGCTGCATGATTTGAACATGTTTCTTGTAACCTATGGCATTAACCAAGGTGAAGGCAGAGACACACTAACAGGAAATGTCAAACCCTGGGTCTGTTTAAACAGAAATGAAATGATCAAAACCCAAGCGATAACGTCCCTCACATCGTTCACTCTGTTTACTTAATGACCAAACAGGCATGGGGATGATGGTTCCAACACGATGCACACAATTGCGTGAAAGCTGTAAAGGACATATCTGGATTCACATGATCTTGAAAAATAAGATAGAGATTTCTAGAGTCTTGACGAAATCGCACCAAAATGCATCAATAAAAAGAAAAGAAAGAAAGAAAAAACGAGGGCAACTCATTCCTGTTGCTAAGCGTGGTTTTTTTTTGCCGGCTTTATGTTAAGGGTTGGCAGCTCCCTTTTGGGTGGTGCCACTGCCGTGGCGAAAACCATAAAAGCCGTGGAGCAAGGCAAGCAACAACTCAAAGAAAGCGAACGACACAATAAAACGTTAGAAGCCATTGCTATTTGGGCTATAAACGGCAATCATTTAAAGCCAGTCTTTTATCAACAAGGCCATGGCCTATCGTCTAAGAAAAAAATGTCCATCTTTGATAAGCGCTTAAGGCAACTGTCTCGTCATGCCATGACCCATGAACAAGTGGAAAGCAATGCCAAACAACTGGAGATTTCTTCTTATCGAGGTGTATTTATGCAAAATGAATTACCCAAAGCACCGTGGAAAGAAGAACGAGCCATGATAAATTTAGACGATGATGCAGGCCCAGAAACCCATTTTGTAGCCTATGTGAAACAAGGTTCCTCAGTATGGTACTTTGACAGTTATGGAAATTAACCACTCCCGATCGAGTTGCTACATTATTTGGGAAACCGAGTAAATATATTCTATAAAGAGAATCGTCAACGAACCTTTGACAAGCAAGAGTGCGGACGTTTGTGTTTACATTTTTTATATAAGAGGTCACGTTAAGCCAACAGTCTCATCATTATAAATGCCAACGCCAAGACCTTTACCGTGCACAGCCGCGGGCCTGAAGTGTTCCTGGATTTTCCCTCCATTGAATTGCATACCGATCAATCCTATGTGCTAGGATTAATTTCTCTGGAAAGATACAATAGAATTTACAATATACAACTGGATATTAATGACAAATTTTATTATGATGATTATATGTTGAGGCTACTCCCTGGAGGTTATAACATAGACGATGTGCACGAGGCCATTAGCGTGTCGATGATAAAACAATTTGGTGTCAAACCATTTGCGGATGGGACACACAAATTTGAACTTACGGCCAATACGATTACTTATCGCTGTCGTATTTTCTCTACGTTTAACATTGACTTTGAAACACGAGTTCATTCTATTGGCCCTTTACTAGGATTCAAACCAAGAGTGTCGGCAGCTCACCAACCCCATGTTTCAGATTATCCAGTGAAATTCATCGAGGACCATCACATTTCTCTGACTTGTAATATTATTAGAGACGTATTTACGAATCAAGAACCAAGCCATTCCCTGTATAATTCTATTGTCACCTCCCCTTGTGGCTATATTATTCGGGAAAACCCTTCAGTGGTTCTATATCATCCTGTGTGTGTCAGCGATATTAGTAATATTACCCTACCCTTAGTGAATATAAAGCAACAACTGATTGCTTTGGATGCCAACACCCCTGTGACCTACAAGTTGGTTTTGAAGACGCTATGAAATTTATCTATAAAGCAACAACAGCGTTAACGAGGTCGGTTAGTTGTCTGCCGTGTATGAAAAGTTTGACACGAGTAAACCGACAACGTTTACAACGCATTGGTTATTCGTTACACCCCAATCATGAAAAAGGAGCTGTTGCAAGTGTTAAATCCCATACAAGTAGTTCCGTGAAGCACTATACAGCCTATTTTCATATAGCCTACTTATGTTAATTGCCACTATCGACATAAAAAATTCAGTTTGATTGCTGTAATAGATTCGTAGATATTGAGAACCGACTAAATATTTCGGATGGTCGCCATGTTGGATTTTATATATGTAGGTCATAGAGTTATGTACTGTAACAAGGAGATTATTGTGTATGTGTAGCATTCAAACTTCAATCGCATGATTAGGACACAAGAAGTAACAAGGAGATTTTAAAATTTCGCACAGCTGCCATCTTGTGGTTATGGAAACAATTGAAATAAATTAGATGCCAGTGGATTGACGTTCGCATGAGGATATACTGCACCAAGTTTCACTGCAGTCAGATGGTTAAATTGCGTGAAACATCCATGTGAATATTTATACTTCGCGTCGCCGCCATGTTGGATTTGTGATCACCAGGTTATTTAAAGTCCTATAGGTGAACTTAAGTTCATAGCCCTTATGAACATAAAAAATCAGTTTGATTGCTATAATAGATTCGTAGATATTCAGAGCCGTCTAAATATTTCGGATGGTCGCCATGTTGGATTGTTAAATGTATAGGCCATAGTCATGTACCATTAAAGGAAAAGGTTCATTATTCAAACTTTCACTTCGATCGCATGATTACGACACAAGAAATAAAAACTTAATTTTAAAATTCGCAAAGCCGCTATCTTGAGGTTATGTAAACAATTGAACTAAATTAGATACCAGTGTATTACAATGTGTATAAACATTTCCTGTATCAGATTTCATTGCGTTTGAAACATTAAATCGCGAGAAAGGTCTATTTAAAATTTTCAAATTCGCTTGGCCGCCATGTTCGTTTTGTATTTAACCGGTTTTTGAAAATCTCATATGTGAACTTCCACAAGTGCCCTTTATCTCCATACAAAAGTTCAGGGTGATACCGCTAATAGTTGTAGAGATATAGAATGCCAGTGAAATATTTTGCACATCTGCCATCTTGTGGTTATGTTAACAATTGAACTAAGTTAGATGTCGGTGCATTACAATGTGTATAAACATACACTCTACAAAGTTTTATTGCGTTTGGTTGGTTAAATCGCGAAAAACGTCTATTTAAAGTCACAAATTCGCGTGGCCGCCATGTTGGTTTTGTTGTTACAAGTTTTTCAAAAGTCACATAGGTGAACTTCTAATAGATCCCTTTATCACCGTAAAAAATTCAGGGTGTTATCGGGAATAGTTTCGGAGATATTGAATGCTGGTGAAATATTTCGCACAACCGCCATGTTGGATTGGTGAGACGTAACATAATTTGAAGGGCACGGTCGGGGTCGTCTGGAATAGTGCTATAAACTTTCCAAGTTTCATTGAAATCGCTTCAGCCGTTTGGAATTTATTAGGGGGACACCCACACACACCTCACACACACACAGACGGACAAAAGGTGATCTCATAAGCCTATTTTTTCAAAATTGAAAATAGGCTAACAAGTGGAAGATGGCATCGTGCTCATTCATATGCATTCCTATCAACCTCAAGCAACAGGACTGAATAACAATGACGAGATTCAATTCATCATTAACAATCAAAATATGTATCCTCTACCTCATGAAAGTGTCCTTCAAATGGAGGGTAAATTGATGAAAGCAGATGGCAGCACCCCCACGACATCTACTTTGACTAATCGTGGTTTGGCTTTTCTGTTTTCTGAAGTGCGCTATGTGATAAATGATATTGTCATAGATATGGGTCGAAATGTGGGCATGACTAGTCTTATGAAATTTTATCCTTCCTATATCGAGGAGGAAGGTAAAACGCTTTGTATGGCAGGGTGGTGCCCCAATAGTAGCAATTACTGGCTAGTTCATACCGATGGCACTTTTACAGGCTCCCTACACTTAAAATTACACCTTGGTTTTGCCGAAGATCACAAGCGTATTATTTTCAACGCAAGACTAAGTTTGTATCTGGTGAGAGACCGCAGTGATTATAATGCACTAAAAGGAGCCTCCCGATCAAGTGATAGACTCAATAATTCAACTGCTTCGATTACTATGGAAACTGCCCCACGTGACGCTATCGGATCGTAAAAAGCTAAGCATGTTAAATTTGGTGCAAAAAGATAAAGCCCTGCCTATCGCCTTCTGAAGTTAGACTCTACATGAGTACCCCTTGCTACCTACCACAGACACTCATAGTTGGAGTGTGAAATCGGTTCGCTCTACCGAGCGACCTCTCTATGTTATTGTTGGTTTTCAAACCAATAGAAAATACCAACAAAGCAAAGATATCACCATGTTTGATCACATTCACTTGAGAAATATACTACTATTTTTAAATAATGTTAGCTTTCCCTATGAGGGGTTAGAACTCAATTTTTCAAAAAATAAGTTTGGCCCTCTTTATGACATGTTTGCTAAATTTCAATCGTATTATAATGAAAAACAGGATTGCCCTATTTTGTCACCGCAAGGGTTTAAAGCAAAAGCACCACTGATTGTTTTCGACTGTTCGTATTTAGAAGAATCTATGAAAATCACCACCATTGATTTAAGGGTAGATTTTGAAACACAAGAAAATGTACCAGACCATACCAGTGCCTACTGTTTGATTATTCATGCCAGACAAGTGAAATATCATCCTTTGTCCAATTATGTTACCAGCATGTAAGCCACCTGTGGTCAGGTGAAAAAAAATCACCATTCATAGGATTCATGATAAGCGTCTGCATGCATTGCACACTATCTGTTGCACTCTGGCACTGTGCCCACATACAACAACAACAAACGTCATGTCTCCCTCAATAGGCAACAACAACAACAACGTGACAGACAAACCATGGAATTTAAAATGTGAATTTAATCGTTTGAAAACTTTTGAAACATGGACTTATGGATTATGGAGAATGGGCGGCTACAGGATTTTATTACTTAAATCGTCGTGATGTGGTCAAGTGTATTTTTTGCAACATTGAAATTGGAAACTGGGAGATGGGTGATCGACCATTTAGTGATCATCAGCGATGGAGTCCACGCTGTCCTTACCTAAATCGCTATGATGTGGGCAATATTCCATAGAGTTAGAATTACCCTGTCATTGTACCAGACCCTGCAAACCTAGGAGATACCTATGGACCGTATGTGTAAACTGTTCATTTGAATGTTTTTCCAGATGAAATAAAAACAACTTTGTAATAAAAGTGTAAGTGTTTTTTATGTTATGGTTAAAACCTGTAAAAAATATTTTGCTGTTGTTCAATTCATTTGTTCCTTTTTTTCTCAAGTCCTTTGAATTTTGGAATGTTAAACCATGAAATGGGTTAGTTGTTGATTAGTCGTCAACGAGGTAACAAGTAAAAAAACATAATGCGTACACTCATCGTGGATTGTCAGGGGTTTTAAAATTGCAGCTAACAAATTTGTATTTAAGGAAGTGGCTTTTATCGATTGTAGTACGTTTTGGGTCTCGCACCCCATCCATTTGGTGTTTAAACCTCCCTATGCTTTTGAGTTGCTTAGTGAAAAAGATAAAAAGCAGAGCCAATGGATTGAAAATCATTTACAAATAGTATGGAAAGAGGGTGATATTTCCTACAAGTATCTTGACATAGTCATGAAAGCCCATTTGTCCTCAGGCAATGTCTTATTTGTAAGAGGGGGTGAAAAACGCCAGTGGCTCCAACCATGTCTACCCTCTCACTGTCAATTTATTGACCTTTCAGATTTGGGTTGCCCATCTCTACAAACACTTGTCCTTGCGGCAATATTGAAAATAAAGCCTTAGCGCATGCATGTCAATTGTATCATTGGCTCACCACAAATGCATGTTGGGAATTGTTGAATTAAATTAAAACTGAATGTTTATCATCCAATGATAGCAGTGAGAGTTGTACACGTGAGGTGATAACATCAATGTTATAAACATGGACGCCACTACAATCGACAAGGCTAATGGAAACTTCTTAGTGTGCAAGAAAAAAAATATTAGCTTTACCCAACGTTAAGTATTAGCACTACCTAAATAATTTCTTTTTTATGTTGCTGCAAACGCTGTGAAAGAAATGTGGGAAAAGGCGCCTGCCGAGTGGACTACTGACCCTGTATTGAGTGAACTAAAACCATGCAGTCTTTTTTCCTATCACAGGCAATTAACCATGGCAAAAATACCTGGCATTCGACAGTGTGTCACATGTCAATTAATGAAATTATATCATGGTCATAAAACTCACTGTAAAGTCATTGTTCCATCATTCCATGGCTGTCATGCGGAAAACAACCACCTACCATGCTCGTCAGCAGCCTCTGGCAAACAACAACAACAACAACAACATTAGCATCATCAACAACAACAACAACAACAACAACAACAAGAACAAGAAGAAGAAGAACAACAACAACAACAACAAGAAAAGTGTATTTCACCAATTGAAACCTCCATGTCCCAAATGTACTGGCCATGGAATTATTGATAACATCATTAAATACTTACCACACGAAGTCCACGTACCTGCTTACAGCTTTTGTGGCCTTGGTACTCGTCTTCAAGATCGTTTAAGGAGAGGGGATATGGGGATTAATGCTTTGGATCATGCATGCCTTAACCATGATATAGCCTATGAAAACAGTAATCCCACACTAAGACGCATTGCAGACAAAATCTTGTTAAACATTGCCAAGCAACGATTAACAGCTTCAGATGCCAGTCTATCAGAACGAATGGCAGCATTTATGGTAATTGGTGCTATGAAGAGCAAATTACTTTTATCTAGATATGGACTTTAACATCATGAATTTATATAAAAAAAATGTATAGTATCACTGTTATCATTTCGAAAAGTAAATAAAAAGTCAAGAGTCCATTTTGTGTTTTCAATGGGAATTAGTATATAATCTCCTTGTTGAATGACTTGTATTCGTTTGCCCTGTTGTTGTGCAAATTCACACTGCGTTCTGTTAAATAAAAAATAGTATCAACAGATACTATGAGCAAACATCTGAATGCTTTTAGTAACATATAAAAGGTAAAGTTAACACGCTATGCATTTAATAACCATGTCTATACCCAACAAACCAAGAAGAAACAAAATAGAAAAACTACAAATTTAAGCCAGTGTGTGTGTGTGTTAAAGTTAACGTCACATTGCCTTTACTGCTGACATGGGTTTGCACTAAACCTTGTTTTCTTTTCAAATCATAATAACATGTCATTTTATTCAATAATAATAATAATAATAATAATAATAAGCGTTTTACAAAACATAGTCCTAGACTTGATAATGATTTGATACGCCAGTATCACCTTTTAAAACGTGATTTTGTTTTACTTGTGGTTGTAGTGCATGAGGGGGTGTTAGATCAACAACAAGTGAGTGCTAAGCTCATGACGTTTCAACCGACTATATGAATAGTAATATTAATAATTATGAACTCATGTCCTTTTTTATTGTTTGTGATTAAAAGTGCCATTTAAAGCAAATTTTATACAATTTTTGATTATTATTATTATAATCATTGATGAATAATAATGGACTTTTGTCCTTTTTTTTTGTTTGTGATTTAAAAATTGCTTTAGTACAATTACCATATATATGATTTTCTATACAATTTTTTATAATGATAATGATGGAACTATTAATCAATAATGATGCATTGCTGTCCTTTTTATTGTTTGACATGTATGTGATTTTATACAGTTTATTTATAATTATAATGATGAAACTATCAGTCAATAATAATGAAAAAACATGAATACACGATAAACTAAAACAAACAAAAAATAGCCAAACGTATTCTAAACGGCAAGTATGCTCCTGAAAGCTGAGTGAAACCACAATCATGATATGTTGTTGATAGTTTCTAAGAGATCTCATTCTATGAGGCGAATATTGATTGATAGGTAAGCTAAGACAAAGTTGGCGAAATGCTTGTTGCCGATACGACATGATTCGTTCCTCAGAAGGAAAGTTATAAAAATGAAAACAAAACATTTGAGAGGTTGTTGGAAAGGAAACATTAAACATGGGTTTTGTACATAATGTACACCAAAAATCTGCAAAATAATCCTCGTCATCTAATTTAACAATCACCTGTTTCATTGTTAAACCGTTCCATGCTTTATGAATCACATGCGTGGATACATTATTTTGAAAGCCAAAATTTAGCCTACAGGATTTACAATAGTGATGCCCTGGGTCATGAAACAAGTCATCATCATGATCAATGATGCTGTCATAAAAATTGGAATCAATGCGAACTTTGATGTTTCTTTATTCTGAAGGATAGCGAACACGTTGCGGATTATGATACACCTTCGTGGCATATTCAATGAACGTGGTGTGCTTGGTGACGATAAAAGAATCTTCATCATGGCTCATCATTGAATCTGAAAAGTAGTCGTTTACGTTTACTAAGTAAATTAGAAAATACTATGTACTTATATACTGTCTGTCCCCCTAAGTGAATAACGAAAAGGAAATAAAAAAATAAGCAAAACAGAAATAAATAACCATCTGTCTGTTGGCTTTTTTACCTGTAGGCCACAGGGATAACATGCATCATGTTAATAAAAATTCTGTTCAGATATTCGACTAGTGTTGTTTTCAAATATATCACCACTCATAACGCTAGCCACAAAGTGAGATTGTCCACAGTAAAAGCAGCAGATTATGTTTTGTTCTTTCTTGAGGCCTACTAAGCCACGACCTAGTGAGGCCTATTAAGCCGCATGCCTATTGGAGGGTGGGATGGTCACATTGCTCAGACATGAGGCATACTAAGCCACAACCTAGTGAGGCCTATTAAGCCGCATGCCTACTGAGGGTGGGTGCTCAATTTGCTGAAACATGAGGCCTACTATACCACAACCTAGTGAGGCATATTAAGCCGGATGCCTACTAAGGGGGATGGTCACTTTGCTGAAACATGAGGCCTATTAATCCACAACCTAGTGAGGCCTATTAAGCCACATGCCTACAGAGGGTGGGTGGTTAATTTACTGAAACATGAGGCCTATTAAGCCACACAAGCTAGTGATGCCTATTAAGCCACATGCCTACTGAGGCGTATTAAACCACCACCCAGTGAGGCTTAATAAGCGACATCAAGAGTGAGGGTGGCTACTTGTTTTTTCTTTCCTAACCTAACCTAAAAAGCCAACATGTTTTTAATCTAGCCTGTGCACAGTGAGCCATGCAAACGTTGATGCATGGCTCTCTTTATGCGTTGACAGGCAAATGGCACAAAACATACAGTTTATAGACAACTATTTACACGCATTCACACATCCATGCACACAGGTTAAAAAACAAAAATTGTATGATACACTACAATTTATTTTATTCCAAGGCTCGAGATGGCATCACACATGTTATAGCAACCAAACTAATCACTTGTCGTGGTGTACAACATCAATAGCAACAACCATTACTGGTTGTAACCAAATGGGACGCTTGTCATCATGTGCTGACACCACTGTCTCTTGTCGTCCAACAAAGCGAGTGTTTGTTTTCGCTGTTTCATTAAAAATAAATCATGATTTTTCGACAGAATCCTAAACTGACTATGTGTCATGCCTGTGAGGGTATGAAGGACGTGTAAATAATCATCCACACAGAGGCGTTTAACCAGGTGTTGGCTAATCCCTTTGGCTCGCATAGATTCATTTTCGGAGCAAGCCCAACAAGCTCTAACATCATGGTGTCTGAAGACTCATCGTTCATTAAACCAATTTCTCTTTTGTCCAAGCGGGGGATATTGAACACGTTCTTCTCACTAAACGAGGAAGTGTCAAACCATTTTGGATTTTCTTTGATAACGACATATGGATTACAGTCATGGATATGGTAAATGAAACTAACCGTGTCTGTATATAACAAGGAAATGCTACCAATTCGCTGCATTGCAAAACCATAGTGAAATTGATACATGTGCAATTTCGAAATATCTAAAATGACTTGGCCTAAATAGATAGGTTTATTCATGACCACTTTACTTTTGGCAAGTTCAATAGTCAGTAGATCATGATCAATAATATTCAATGATTGAAAATTTGGTTTTAAAATGTATTTTTGAGCCCCCCATCTGCCATGCCATGTGTTCACTAATTTTATGTCCCTATACTGACGTACATTTTCCCAACTCTTTCCATAAATACAATTATTCATAAGTTTAAAAAAGTTTATTTGAAATGGCTGAGTGGCACTTTGTCTGTGACTGGTATTTAAATCCATGTACGGTTTCAACCACCGTTTCTGACAGAAAGAGATACCTCTATGGATTTTTTGAGGGTTAAGCCCTGGGATATACATTCTACCAGCATGCCAATATGCAATACATAGTGATTTTTTTGTCATACAGGGTGCCCATCAATTTTTTATGATTGCCCTTGCTATCGGGTGGCACCATTTTCTCAAAGTAAAAGGGGAAATCACCATGTCACTGTCTGAGATCGGGGAGATAAGCTAAGTCAACGTCAAGGACAAATGCTACGTCCTGTTGCTCGCTGGCGCTATGCACATTAAAATCCTTAATTTCATCCTCAGACAGCCAGACAAAGTTTTTGTATGGCAGTGGTCAGCTCTTAGCCTGACCGTATAAATAGTTGACATCGAAATACATTAGGAGGGATTCTGGTTCTTCCGGACAATAATCAGGCATGTAATTAATATTTGCCTTGGCATGTCACTGATTGAGCGATACGAACCCCCCACGAATCCCTCTTTCCATCATCAGTACCATATCAGGATCCGTCAGTAAATCAAGCTTAATTTTGGTAAATTTTAGGGCTGCGTCCCAACTGAACCCTCGACTGGTATAGTAGTGAGCGGGATCCAGCCCGTATATCGTGTGACATAGCTGACGGAACGTTTCAAATACGTCTGTCAACAACAACACGTCTATTTTTAAATAGTGCATAGCATACTGGCCCATTCGATACCAAACGCTCGCCAAACATGGTGTGCGTGGGCATATTCTTCTTCACTGATGTTGCTTTGAGTTAACTGAGAATAGAATTTTTCTCGAGGGGGCAAAGACGTGTCTTCAAGCACCTGATACTTTGCCACATAATCTAAAGGAAAATAGCCTTTATGAACGCACAATTTAAATTGTTTTGTATCCGTAAAGTGGGAATGGGTATGTTTCCACTCATCCTCGCTTAAGCCTTTCACGAGGCTATCCAGCGATCTAGACATAAACTTGAATGAGTCTAGAAAGCGAATGCTCATGCTTCCTTTTCTCCATGAAAATGAGGTAAAGCTCTCATGGTTCTTAGCCAAAATGGTGAATTTGCTCTTATCTACATGAGCAATTTCTTTAACAATGAAGTGAAGGTCATAGCGAGTGAAATTGTGTAAGAAGACAGGGAGGAAGCGAGATGTAGAGTACTTCAAATTGCATTTGCTGTGGGCGGCACCTCTAAAATGCCCTGTCCTGTGGCAGTGGTCTCTTACTTTTTTCCTCCGCCTATAATAGGCGTTTCGCATATGTGGCAGGTGGTGGCTTGGTCATATTCTTTTTGCTGTACGTCGTTCATCTGAATTTGTACAGGGTCGTCCGAAATATTTTCTACTTTGCCCACAAAAGCCGCCATTTGATCAACAAACCACCGCGCACAATCGGGATCTTTGTGACTTACATACTCACATTGGGATTTATCATAGTGACAGACAACGGAATAGCCTACAGCAAAAGGCTCATATTTCTGCACTGGATAGGTTGAGCTTGTATGGGGGTTTGGTTCCCATCCCTGAAGGAGAACAGTCAGAGCCTCAAAATGAGCGTAAACAGTAAATGCTACCATGTCTTGTTTATTAGTGGCCTTAAATTTGAAGACTTTGTCATTCCCTTCCGGCTAGACTAGCTTTACTGCCGTCTTCCCCTCACAGTCTCCCATATGTCGTTCCAAGGGTTCAACAGTTCCAAAATACTGAAGGCAGCGCTCACAAATGTGCATTTTACCATTATGGTTAGACACTTGGCTGCTTACCAATTTACTCAAATTCATTATCCAACAATAATGATTTTTATCCCCATGAGACAGGAAAAGCAGGTGAATGTGATGTTGCTTTACCTGTTTGGTGGCATACAAGGGACCCACAAAATTGGATCTCTCAATGCCATATACCATGAAGGGGAAATTTGGATTGTTATTTCTCAAATAAATGAATTTTATCTAAAGACATGGGAAATGAAAAACGCTTCAGATTTAGAGTTTGTTTCATGTGGTTAAACACATCTTTGTACTGCCCTGGTCTATCACCATGTTTGTCTTCACAGGGTTGCAGACAGCTAACTATATTCCACAAAAAGCAGTAATCGTCTTTATTGCGTATGTTGATCACGGCCTTTCACGAAGCGATAAAGCTCGGTGTGGGAATATAGCTAGTTCCTGCATTAATTGGATTGTATTTACAAATATTAATTTGCAAATACACAATTCTATTGAGGGCTAAGCCACTGGGTCCATCTTGCAATTTATCAGAATTTAGTGATAAGTCCATCAATAGCTTTTTCCTGATACCACATTTCTAAATTATCGGCCATCAGTAATTTATCCATTTTTGTACAAAGATTGAATGTATGTTTCTCTTCAACATTATTTTTGATGAAGATAAATTCACATAATAACTCAAAATTTATTTTTAATGCCTGATGTAATCTTAAGCCTTGTTGACATTCACTCAAAAAATGGGGAAACATGATTCCACAAAATCTTTAGGGGACGGACAGTGTTTCGCATTATAAATTCGACCGGAGGACACTCGCGTTTTGAAACATTTGGCCAAAGGCGCCACACTAACACATCACTCTCTGATAGACATGATTATAAAATGGAATAATAAACGTGCAAACCTTACCTTAGAATAGGTTAATCCAAAACCAGCAATTCTACACGGACACACTTGTTGTTGTTGTTATTCACTGAATGACACACAATCTCACACATAGGCACACAATAGTCATAGCAATTGATGTTGATCCTATACAATTGGCCCCAGCCGTAGACGATCACCAAAAGCTTTCTTTTTTGTTTCCAACGATTTATCTGAAAAGCAATCCAATAAAATCCGTTATTAGTCATGGTTATATACAGTAAACATGAGCATTCATTCATTCATTCATTCATTTATTCATTCATTCATTCATTTGTTCATAACAGTTACTAAAAAGAAAAGGTTTCAAGTGTGCATACATAGATACAACACTCACTCAAAAATAACAAGGTAATTTACAAAGAAAAGAAACAATATATATTCATAGCTCCCCCATATTTTTTTAAAAATATCGCAAGCGTGACGGTAGTTAAAACCTGTTCACTCAATACACGTCTCAATTCTGAAATAATGATAAATACACGCCATAAGTTTATAAATTTCCGTGAAACAAATGGCATACATTTAACAACAACAACAACAACAACAACAATAAAACTAATGGAGCAACATGTACTCACCGTGTAATGAATTATAATCCTTTGAACATATGTGCTCTTTGCCGCCACTGTCACTGTTGCTGCTGCTCTTTTTATAATTTCTCTCTCTTTCTTTCTCTGTCTGCTTTCCCAGACTTGTGGTGCTTTTTTTATTTTCTTTTTTTGAAAATCAGCAACAAACAAAATCCAAAAAAAAAATACAATCAGTCACTAACTTACTTTCCATGCATACACAAAATAACAATAAAACCAATCATGACTTAATTAACAATAATTAACAATAACCTTATTACAAGTACGGCCACGGTTCACGTAATTTATTACTAAAAGCTTAAGGAATTTGCATTCGTCGTCTTCAAAGGTGATCACAAGAATAATGACTATCTCTTACTCTCAATACGTACAGATCCCTTCAACAAGTTGCAATGTTAACACATTACTTTTTTTCATACGTGTAGGATGTCATGAAAAGCTCTAGTCAGCCTGATTCTCACTATCATTGCAAACCCTGCGTGTGTGTGGGAACGCAACATTCAGCTTCCCGACAGAGCTGTTTGTCCTTGAACAAAAGATTGGGTTACTTGTCTGTGTTAGATAACAGCACCTGTGTGCTAGCTACAGGCTCTTATCTCTTTGGCTGCGGACCACGCAAATGATAAGAGCTCATGCCCGCCTGCCCGCCCGCAGTGGACGGCTTGAAGCCTGCAATTCTCTTTTCAACAAACTATCTCTCTGTGTGTGAGCAAATGACAATTTTTTGCAACATCACAGTGCCTGACGCGCCAACACAACGTTACCTCAAATCAGGTTTCTTTACTGTTTTCATGTTTTCCTCAAATATCTGGAAACATAAAGGAAACATCTTTTTTTTTACCAAAAAACATGGTTTCAGCTTTTCAATAGCTACATTCCCCTAAATAGGATGACGAGACGAAAACATCAACATGCCCGCCATAGAAGTCAAATAATTCGTTTTCCAAATATCTTGAAAAATAACACACAAAAAAACATATTTTCGATTAAAAAAAACATGTATCCAGCTTTTCACCTTTTCCGTACCTAAAACCCCGTAAAGAGGACGACGAGACGAAAACATCAACATGCCCGTCATAGAAATCACATGATTCATTTTCCAAATATCTTCAAAAATAACAAAAACACATTTTCGATCAAAAAACATGTTTCCAGCTTTTCACCTTTTCAGTACCTACAACCCCGTAAAGAGGACGACGAGACAAAAACAACAACATGGCCGTCATAGAAATCACTTGATTCGTTTTCCAAATAACATCACACACGTCATGATCACATTTTCAGTTTTCCCAATATTAGGGAAAATCACAAAAACCCATTTTTAGGCCAAAAAAACATGTTTCCAGATTTTAACCTTTTCCTCACCTACATCCCCGTAAAGAGGACAACGAGATGAAAAAAATAACATGACACACCCCCACGATCACTTTTTCGGTTTTCCACAAATTAGGAAAAATGTGAAAAACGCATTTTAGACCCAAAACCTTATTTTCACCTTTTCGACACCTACATCCCCGTAAAGAGCACAACGAGACGAAAAAACGAATCTATGCACGCCCTCCTACCATCACTCCTTCCTTCCCAAGGCCGCCAGGGGCTCACAACCTCCTATGAGGAGCAGCTCTCTCTGTACCACACTACCTACGGTCATTGGCAAATATAATGGTGTTTTATTCGTAACTATGTAACGTGTTCCTCCGCATCACAATACTTCAACGTTGACTGTTCTGTTCTTCACGGTGGTGTCGTCACGTGCTCAAGTCTGGAATGTCATTACAAAAGACCAGTGGTGACAACTGTGAAGCGAGAGGGTGACAGTGTACAGGCTCACGCGCAAGCTTCAAGGTCAAGGTCAATCGTCTGAAACAAACGTCCTGCTTGTAGATGGTAATTGGCCAATGAACGAGCGCAGCATCCTCATCTCCATGAAGTGCAGCACTTGCTCACATCTGTTGGTTACTAGCCAACACTCAGTTCCATACAATGCTACAGGTCTGATCACAGTGCGGTATACTTTTGTTTTTAGCTGTACTGGAATCTTGACTTAATTCCTGCTGCTCCTCTTAGAGCATAGGGCTTCCGTGAAACGCTTCCATCGGGTCCTGTTGTTGGCCACCTTCTTGACCTCACTCCATGTCTTTTCCATTTCCAGGCATTCTTCCTCGATCGTCCTCTTCCAGGTCTTCTTTGGACGACCTCGTTTTCGGGACCCTTGTGGGCTCCGATCGAAGGAAGTCTTCTGAATGACTCCAGCAGGCTCCCTTAGGGTGTGTCCTATCCTTTGTTACTTTCTCTTCTTTATTTGTATATCCATTGTGTGCTGGTTAGTTCTCTCCCTTAGATCTTCATTTGATATGACATCCGGCCATCTTCGATTGATGATACGTCTCAAGCAACGAATCAGGAAGACTTACAGTTGGTCGTACAGGAATCGTACGATCACATAAAACTCCTGACACATGTCGATATTTTGCCCCAGCTGTATTTGATCGCATTCGTTCTTCTCTCAATGTGCCTCCATCTAATGTTATGTATAAGTCCAAATATCGGAATCCAGTGATTTTGATGAGTTGTTTTCCAACAATAGATGTAGAGCCATCGGTGTGCTCTCCACACTCCATGTATTCAGTTTTTGAAATGTTTAATTTCAGTCTATATGCATCAAGGTGCCATTCCAAATGTGTGTTTGCTGCTCTAGGCCTTGGCGTGTCGCGCTTGCCATCAAGACATCATCGACGTACAGAAAATTCCAGGGATGTTGACGAACTCACATGCGGAATTTATTCCATTCTATGCATACTGCGATGTGTACTTTTTCAAAATGTCTGATGGATACCCTGACTCTTAAGAATTAACATTAGATGATACGTTCGCAATGAACTGATTGGGTGAGTTTTGTTGCATTTCTAATTCTATATTAGGTCACTGTCGCAGGTCCGCTGGTTCTAAACATTTCCGTACTTATTATTTATCCTCTTCATTGAGAGATATTTCTGCTAGGATTCAAGGCGAGGTGGAGAGGGAGAAAGCCACACGTACACATGAGACAGGATCTTGAAAGTTTAAGAGGAGTATAAGAATAGGACTATTTATGAAATCTGAACAAACTTCAAATGCAGAGGAACGGGTACTTTTATAAAACGAAGTAAGAAAATCCTCAGGGGAAACATTGGTAGAGAGGAAAGCATAGAGAGGTGTGGATCACTAGAATTATTGGACGAAACGAGGAAGCACAAGAATGCAGAAGATAAAAACAACGTTATTGGTTTACGTCCCTGTTAACTGCTGCGGTTTTTAGAGACGCCGGCCTGCCAGAATTTTGTCCCGAAGGGGATTATTAACGTGCCAGTATTTTACTGAAATGGTTCCCTCAAATATGCGCACCTTCTGATGCCAGATGACTGCGCCAGGATGCGATCCTGCAATTTTGGGCGATTGAAGGGGATGAAAAATGGAAGGCAGAATACCGAAGTCTGAAAAATCAGGTTAACACGTGCAAGAAGCAGAGAACATATTTCAAAAGAAATGTGTCTTTATAGAAAATTGACCAAAAATTGGAAGAGTATTTACAGCTTACTGAATGGAGTACTGGATGGGAAAGGAAGACTGAGTGCAGAAATATTAAGGTTCCAGATGGAAAACCTGCAACAAAACGGAAAGAAAGGCAGAGAGAGAGAGAGAACCTACATAGAGCGTTTGTATAAAGGTATGAAATAGAGAATCATGTGAGGGAAAGTTAGGAGGAAATTGATGACGATGAGAAAATATATTTCGCATTGATATCTGAATTTGATAGATCACTACGGTTTATGGGACCGGTGAAATACCCTCTGATTTTTAGATGAATGTTGTAATCCCTATACCAAAGAATACAGAAGCTGACATATGGGAAGATTATCGCACAATCGGCTTGATAACTCAAGCTTCAATGATCCTGACTAGAATGACTTACAAGCGCAAGGAAAGACAGAAACGGAGTTGGGTGAAGACCAATTTGGTCTCAGGAGAATTGTGAGAACAAGGTATGCTGTACTTAAGTAAAAGGCTTATCCTGGAAGGCAGAATAATGGAAAATAAAAGAACGCTCGTAGTATTTGTAAGCTTCGAATAAGCTTTTGATAACGTTGATTAGAGTAAGTTGTTTGACATATTGAAACAGATTGGAATCAAGTGCGGGGTTAGGAGGCTGATCAGCAATCTGTACTAAAGCAAGGCAACAACTAATAATCCTGCGTTTCTAATCTATTCATTTAACAAGCAATGAAGATAATTATAGTAGGCGTAAATATTCAAGGAAAAATTATCTCAACTCTGAGATTTGCTATCGATGTTGTCATCAAAGCCGAATCACCAGATGTTTGGAATTAAATTTCAAATGGAAGGGATTTCGTATTAAGAACATAATTAATGATTAATGCAATAAATGTAACCAAAACCATGTAATGCAGCTGAACGAAATCAGAAACTCACATTGACGTCAGATTGCCAAGTGAAAAGCTAAATTAAGTAGGAGACTTTTTTTACTTAGGAAGCAAAATAACCAGTGATGAACGAAGCAAAGGGGATATAAAAATTAGGGTGGCTGAGGCAAGGACGGCATTTCTGCTGTATAAAATTGTGTTGACACCAAATATAGATTTAAGTATAAGAAAGTCACTTTTTATATTTTTCCTGGGGCGCAGCACGCCAAGGAAGTAAACCATGGACTCTTCAAGAAGGATAAAAACGGAGAATATAAGATCCTGGAACGTGCTGTATTGAAGATGAAATGGGTAGTAGAACAACACATTGAAAGGTGTTTAAATGTGCAGGCGAGAGGAGATATTTCTGGCAACTACTATTGAAGACATGAGGTAAGTTGGAAGGACCCATTCTAAGATACCAGGAATAGCTAATTTAGTTTTGGAAGGAACTGTTGAGATGTAAAACTACAGGGATAGACGAAGGTTAGAATATGTTTAAAAGATAAGCCACGGTTGTAGGATGAAGAAATGAATTGTTTGACGTAGGACATACAGGAACAGAGGGCTGCATCAAATCAGTAAAAAAAAAAACTGAAGACTCCAACAACAATAACAACAACAACTTCAAACCAAAAGTATGAACTTGCCACTATGAATTAGAATGTGATTATACGAATGTCCTCTCGAAGCAAATAAAGCTTCACAATTGCTACAGAAACATGGTTTCTAGATTCTATAGATTCGATCGTATGTCCTCAAATTTCTCCTTAAAGCTGAGCTGTTGTCGCATATACAGTGAGATTATTTGAATGCCAGCGGCCAGCTACCAGACGCACGAATGCCTTTCGTCAGCCAACCGAACTCGGGCCGCAGATTTCACGCAGATAAAAACCGTGACATGGTACATTAATTAATGGTAAATTTACCAGTAACTGATGATTAAAGAACTTACCTTTTCACATAAGATGTTGAAAATGTTCTCCTTCAGCTGACAGACAGTCGTTGTATCGTGTAAATAAATTAGCGTTTACTCTCAATAATTCTCCTCTCGTAATGAGAGATATCTGCTGCCGTATATTGTTCTCCAGCTACTCTAGCGTACGAGGATAAGGCCGATACACAGTGTTAAATCCCGGCTTCGAGGCGGCCACAACCCAGCACTATTCACCCTGTCACCAAACACAGCACTTATTGCGTCCAATGAACTATGCGCAGTATGCGGTATGCTGAAAAAAAAAGGAAAATCTTTCCCTGTCTGTTAAACGGACAAAGATATTATTCAAAATAACCTGAAAGTATCGAGCAAAATTAATAGTTTCACGGAAAAGAAATGGGCTTGTAATTCGTTTTGTGGTTACTGCGCAACCACACACCGATTTTTGGGTCATGCAGGGGGATTTGGTGGATCTGTCTTGGGCTCGCATGTGACCGGTATCGATTGTTTTCTGAGTTCACACGTCCATATAAATAAAATCACGTCTCGTCACTGAAAAGCAATAACTGTTGATCAAAAATTCCTTCGTGCACGAAATGGAAGTAACAATTACAGTAGTTGGCACTTGCCACTGGGTCTCTTCGACATAAGGTTTGAACCTGGGTAATTTTGTGCGATCGATAATTAGTTTTGCAGCCCTCTGAGCCGTTGAATATGACTCGTTGGCTTATTTTCTCTAAGATTGTCTTGCTGACCTTAATAATCGAGCAGTAATGTTCTATAATTTCCCTTCTGTCCAAACGTGAAGTCTCTGTTTGATTTTTTAATTTAAACTGACGTCGTAGACTTGAACTTCGTCGCAACCTTCGGAACTGCAGTCTTCGAAGGCACCTTACCACCAGAAATTCCGGTTGGAATGCTCTGCGAGTAACACTAATAGACTCGTTCCTAATAAAAGTACAACAAACGAAAATTCTTTTCGGGTGGTGAAACTTGCAGCCATACTTGTGTGCGGCTAGATAGAAACTAACCATTCCCAACTGTTCGTAGCAAGCACACCTACTGCTCTGTATCTGTCGTCACCTGTACTTAAAAGATTGGCTTGCCACTCCAGGCAGCCATAATAATTGGATGTTCTTAGACGAAATGCACAAAATACAGATAAGACCCAGATTCCCAGATGACGAATGACAATAGCCAACATTCCTCAACACTTGAATTTAAAATCTTTTAAAAGTTACTCCATTACATTATGTAGCTACTCCAGTACCACACAACGTGTTTACTGTAATTATTCCAAGCACGGACCTAAGGCTGTTTCATGTTTAATTGTGGGGTATTTTAAAATACAAAGTGAACAAATCAATTTGCCGTACTCTAGTGGAGCTGGAGAACAATATACGGCAGCAGATATCCCTCACATCAAAAGGGAATTACAAAGTCTTAACGCTAATTAAGACGATACAACGCCTGCTTGTCAGCTAAAGAAGAATATTTTCAGTATCTCCTGCGAAAATGTAAGTTTTTTAACACACCAGTTTCGCCAGTGGTCGCGCGGATCACTATTGTGATTCATACTTTCTTTGTGATTTGAGGATATTCTATGCTATTTTTCGATGAATATGATTATGATCTGTGAAAAGAACTATATGTCAGTACAATATAATATAATATACTCGCATTTATAAAAGAAATACCTGAAAAATTACAGGACAGCGTGATTTGTCTGATAATTGTATAATACAATCCCTCCGTGATGCTTTTTGTAAGTACAGTATTTTTAAGTCTATATTGATATATTCCGAAGTGATCATTTATAAGGAGAATATGCAACAAAAGGTGTGATCACTGTAATGCATTTAATATACAAATATAATGGTACAAGAAATTCAGAGGAAATGTTACACTTCACTCGCAGTCGGTGCTCAGGGAAGTTCTTGCAATACATTATTTGTATCACGGCAAGTGTCACATACAGGTCGCTGGTGGTCAGGACAGACACAGTTGGTGCATACATGGCAGGTTTTCTTGGTTGTCGTGTTTCGTTGTCGTCCGCAAATGTGGCAGCGGCCCATGTTGCTTGTTTTAGCAGAAGGTGGGACAGCATCTACTTCAATTTTCAAAAGCAACTTTCCACGACGCTTAATTTCTGTTGGAATCATTTCCAGGTTGATTGTGCTTTGGATTTCATGTTTAATCAAATCCAAAGCAAGAGTTCGCAGGAAATTTTAGCGAGACACTGCTGCAAATTTTTATTTGCGGAAAATATTATTTGAGCATTGATGCCGCCAATATTCAGACACCAATTGTTCATCAACGGTGAAGTATTCACTTGCAGAATAATTCCGCCTACAGTTCAGTACGAAGTACCGAAACAATTCTCTGAAGGCTGCAAGCTTGTCCACCTCCCTGCGTTCAAGTCTAGTACGAATGTTATCTAACCGGAGGTAACGCATGAGAAATTTAAATCTCTGTGCGCTCATTGGTACAAAAATAGCTGGCACTCCTGTTCCACAACTATTATCCCACATTTATAACATATTTCATCTTCCAGACTTCAATACACCGGCAAGATACAAAATACCTACAAGTGATGTAATCACAGATCTGTCGTTCTTGCATCCCTTTCACGCAAAAAAATACACCTGATTTTTTTTCATGTATATATTTGTAGACTCAACGTTTTTTAAAATCATGATGTCGTCCAAATATTGTTCAAAACACAGCAAATGTGTGATAGCATTTTATAGGCTCTGTTCTTAGGATCAGGCAAATGGACAATAATGGTCTGAGAACGTGTGCGCGTTGATGGCGCAACAACTGACTTTCTCCACTTTGTTCCGTCTTTTCCAGTATAATAACTAGAAGGCACACAATCATCAACGGGATCTTCGTCACCACTAGGAATACTGTAATCACCACTATCAGCATCACTGACTGTATCTGGATGCACTTCTGCATGGTCTTCTTCAACCTCGTCCTCATCCTCAACACCAAGCACTATGGTTCATTCAGCCATCGATTCATATTCTCATACTCATCCATTTTGCACTTATAAAGCAATAATTAATATAAACTCATAAAACAGAGTAGACATATGCTCATGAACTGAGATAAGACACTGCAATAACAAAACGAAGTAAAAAAAAGTCACGCCAGTGGTCGCACGGATCACAGTTGTGATCCATAAGAATAAATTGCTTTACATCGCGCCAACCTTCAGCCAAGGTTATCTGGCTGCTGCATGTCAGACAGGGGATGGGGTATCATGAAGGTACATAGACGCTCAAGGTGAACACTCATAGCAATAGACTGGCGCGACAAAAACTAAACGGCCGGATCACTATTTTGATCCGCGCTACCACTGGAGTATTAATCACGATTTGCGTGGTGAAATTACCATTATATACAATGCTATGCGTTATACTATAACATTACAAATTCTCTTTTCGGGGGGTAGTGGTAATTATTACCATAAGGGAATTTGTTATATGAACATTTATTTTCATCTCTTCTCAATTTATTCACATAACCACAAACAGCCACTCCGATAATCTCTAGCAAAACAATAATCAGAACTAACATTTTCATAGCAAGCCATACAATAATCAATTACAGAACCACTCATTTCCTTCTCCATTGACATCTCTTTCCAACCCAATAATTAGCTCATCTTTCTTTCAAACCTAACATTCCCTCTAACCATGAAAAACCTAATAATCTTTCCAACACTTATTCCCTGTCAGAGAAGAAGCAATACAGGAATAGTGAAAAAACAAAACATCATAAATATATACTCTTAAATAGATATGCAACTCAATAAATCATGGCCACCTTCCACTTCTACACCATCAAAGAATAGCCATGATCCTAACCTTATCCTAAAAATGAACAGTGACATATGACCACTGTAACCACATGTAACAATACCTGCGGGCAATTTGCGACCCGAGTTCGGTTGGCTGGCGGAAGGAGTGCATCCCGGGTAGCTGCCTGATTGCCGCACTCCGGCAAAAGAATCTCCCTGAACTATATTAATATCTCGTCTTGCCACCATAAGTTATGACATAAAATGTTCTTATTAAAGGTAATATGACCTTGGCTTTACTACATAAGAATGGTGTCTCGCTTCTGTTTAGGAATTGTCTCTGAAATAGCTTGTGCCTCTTCAAAGATACACTCTGGGAGAACTCGGATTCACTTATGCTACATGAATATAGCTTCAGGCCGCTATGAACCAGCATGTGTTTATTCAAATTTCCCCGCATAGTAGACTTGGATTCACATACCCTACATGAACATGGCTACCCGCCACTATGGATTAACAAGGGCGTCTTTAAATGTCCACTCCTGGTAAACTGGGATTCAAATACGTTCCAATGATTTCCTTACGGTAAATAAGGCTTTGCATAGGCTATGCCTTCTCGCCGCTATGGACGGGCATGTGTATCTTCAAATTTCCTCTCGTGGTAAACTTGGATTCACATATGCTACAAGAAAACGGCTTCTCACCGCTAAGGACGAGCATGTATGTCTTGAAACTTCCTCTCGAGTTAAACTTAGATTCACATACGCCGCATGAAAAGGGCTACTCGCTGCTATGAATGAGCATGTGTCTTCAAATGTCCACTCCTGATAAGCTTGGATTCACATACGCTGCAAGAGAAGGTCTTCTCGCCACTATGGACGAGCATGTGTGTCTTCAAAATTCCTCTCGTGGTAAACTTGGATTCACATACGCCACAAGTCAAGAGCTTCTCATCGCTATGGAGGCGCATGTGTGTCTTTAAACTTCCTCTCCGAGTAAACTTGGATTCACATACGCCGCATGAAAAGGGCTTCTCGCCGGAAAGAACACACATGTGATTCTTCAAAATTCCGCTCGTTGTAAACTTGGATTCACATAAGCTACAAGGAAACGGCATCTCACCACTATGGATGATCATGTCTGTCACATTCCTCTCTCGATAAACTTACATTCACATACGCAGCATGAAAAGGGTTTCTCGCCGCTATGGATGAGCATGTGTCTCTTTAAACTTCCATTCGTTGTAAACTTGGATTCACATACGCCACATGAAAAGGGCTTCTCGCAACTATGAATGAGCTTGTGTGTGTTTAAATATCCTCCCGTGGAAAACTTGGTTTCACATACGCTGCAAACAAAGGGCTTCTCGCTGCTATGGACGAACATGTGTGTCTTCAAAGTTCCTTTCCGGGTAAACTTGGATTCACATACACTACATGGATATGTTTCTTTACCGTTATGACTACTAATGGTTGACTTTAATGTTCGTTTGGTAGTACATATTCCACTAGATGCACTGTTTGCATATTTCCTTACACAATTGCCAAATCGGTAAATCTTCCTAGCAGCATTATCCGATGTATCTGGACATATCAGCCTAAAATAATTAGTACTAACAGTTTAAAGTACACTACATTATCACGGAAGAAGAATACTAGAATTTAAGAGATATAAGAAGTAAACATATAAAAGCCTCCGTGGCTTAGGCGGCAGCACGCCGGCCTCTCACCGCTGGGCCCGTGGTTCAAATCCCGGTCACTCCATGTGAGATCTGTGCTGGACAAAACGGAGGCCGACAGGTTTTTCTCCGGGTACTCCGGTTTTCCCTGTCAAAATTTCATTCCAGCAACACTCTCCACTATCATTTCATTTCATCTGTCATTCATTTAATCATTGCCCCAGAGGAGTGCGTCAGGCCTCGGCAGCCGGCACAGTTCATATCCTCGGCGCTAGATGGGGGCTTCATTCATTCCATTCCTGACCCGGTCAGAGACTGGAAGCAGGCTGTGGATTTTCATTTTCAAGAAGTAAACATATAATTGGGACAACTTTCTTTACTACCATTACCAGAAATCTTGTCTTCAATAAGTACCGGTAACTGACTTCGTTTCCACTCATTAATAATATGTTGAACATACAGTACAGTCTGAACATTTTTCAATTATACAGGAGTGTCTTGTCTGAGATTTATGATTTATAGCTCTGACAGCATGAGTGTATTTGGATCGTATCTCAGCCACCAAAATTTTCAGATCAAAAGTCGTTAGATTTTCTACATGCCGGCTGCCGCAAAGGACAAGGAGCTCATTCCTCCACCCTTTGAAACACTGCTTGGCCTTCGCCAATGTTCGTGAAAATGAGTCTATTCTTGCGATTAATTGGGTGATAATTCACAGCGGCGGCTAAATTGAAGAGTGACAAGGATAAAATACCGTTGTTGTTTTTGTTTGAGTAGTCTCTAGACGCTTACAATGCAGCATTTCATGTCTCCTAATCTTGATGCTATCAATTCATTCCTCTCTAGAAAACTACCACACCCTACATCCGTAGCAATGTACTGTACTTAATTTTGCCATCACGCCGAGACGTCTTCCTACGGAAGATATTGCCTGCGGGCTAGAAATTTCTATCCATCATCTACGACCCTTCGAAACAGAATAGATTAGAAAAAAGGACTCTTAGGACATCAAACTTGCCAGGCCCGTAGATCAGACTCAGCTTATAAGGCGATCCCATGAAACCACACAACAAATAGGGAGGATGAAAATACGGCTAATTACCGAGTCATCAATTACAGAAGGGAACTAGAAATCCATAGAACTTCGCTACTCAAAAAGCCCAACGTTCTATGGCCTGCCTAAAATACACAAGACCGATGTGCCTCTGAGACCAATATTTAGCGCTATAGTGTCCCTAACTCATGCTCTTGCTCATTATTTGAATCAGGTCCTGCATCCATTATTCCCTCCGCCAACCTCTCACGTCATAAATTCCCAACGCTTCGTAGATATCATAGCAAGTATAAACTTTAGTTACGGCGATCTACTGGCAAGCGTCAATCATCATCTTCATTTCCCCTTTTCGAGCTGACACTGGGTGGGGGCAAATATGGTTCCTCTCCACTTTGATCTGCCGATCCACCATTCCTCTTCCGACACGGTGTTCCAATCCAGGTTCCGTTTTCTAATGGTATACATCAACGAGTTCATCCAACACATTCTTGGTCTTCCTCGTCCTCTCTTCCCTGTCATCCGTCGTTCCAGTGCTCGCCTTGGTAGCCTTACTTCACTCATCCGTTTGACATGTCCAAACCATCTCAATCTGTTTTGTTCCAGTTTGTCACTTAGTTTCTGTACTCCCAGTTCTTTCCGTATATCTTCATTCCTCACTCTGTCTCTCCTCTTTTTCTGTACCATACTTCTCAGGAATCTCATCTCAGCTGCCTGTAATCTGCTCTCATCCCTCTTAGTCATTGTCCAAGTTTCTGCTGCATATATGCTTTGTACATAACTTCCATAGTCTTAATTGGTATATCCCTGTTCCATACTAGTCCCCATACCTGTTGGTAGCAAGCACTCCCGAGTTGTATTCTTCTGCTAATTTCCAAATCTAGTCTTCCATCCTCAGTCAGTTCACTTCCCAAGTATTTGACATTGTTTCACCACTTCCAATTCCTTATCTAGAAATTTGATTGCTCCTTTTCTTTATTTATTACCTCTACTCACCACCACTGTTGTACTCTTCTCCACATTTATCTTCAATGCCCATTGCTCAATCTTTTGATTTATTACGTCTAACTGTCCTTGTACCTCCATCTCATCCTCGACCCAGATCACAACATCGTCTGCAAACAACATAACCTTCATCTTTGCCCTACTATAGTCTTTCATTGCTGCCATCATGATGTCATCCATCACCATTAAGAACAATAAGGGTGACAACACACTTCCTTGCTTTTGTCCAGTGTCAATTTCAAACCAATCCAATGTCCCAACTCTAGTCTTCACGCAACTGTAGCAATCCATGCACATTACATTTCTCATGTCCCTCAGTTCCTTGCCTATCACCCTATTTGTTAAGCTTTCCCAAACTTCTGTTCTAGGGTTGCTTTTATAGACCTTTCCTAAATCTATAAAAGTCATTACCATATCCTTCCCATATTCCGAACTCTTTTCAATGTTCTGTCTCAGAATGAAAATGGATTCGACAGTTGACCTGCCCCCAGTAAATCCAAACTCCTCCTCCTCTATTTGGCTTCCTACCATTATTCTAATTCTTTTTCCTAGATTTTTTCCATTGCTTTGGCAACATGCGAGATGATGGTGATTTCTCGGTAGTTACCACACACCTTCCTGTCTCCTTTCTTGAATATTGGCAATAGTATTTCCTTTTTCCAGTCATCAGGAACTTTGTTTTCCCTCCACACACTCCTGAGAAGTCTGTATGTCCACTGCAGTCCCTCTGGTCCTGCCGCCTTGATCATTTCTATTGCCACTTCGTCGATTCCCACAGCTTTCCCCATCTTCATCTTCCTAACTGCCATTCCACTTCTGCCATACTAATGTCTGGTACTTCTATTTTTCCTCTACCGTTTTGGCTGTTTGCGTATCTTCTCTCCGCGTGCCTGGCGTCTCACATTCAACACCTCGCTGAAATATTATTTCCATCTGTCCGTTGTCTCTTCTGGTTTTGTCAATATTTCACCTTCTTTGTTTTTCACGAACCCAGTGTTCACCTTTTCATTCCTTCTACTTTTTATAATTCCAAGGAGCAATTTTTGTCCACAATTTAAATCCTCCCTTATTTCGTGGGTGAATTCTTCACAGCTTTTCTTCTTTTCCTCTGCAATTACTTTCTTGCAATCTCTGTTTGCTTCTATATATTTTGATCTAGTTTCTTCAGTCTTTGTTGTTTTCCATTCCTTCCAAGTTTTCTTCTTCTCTCTTACATTTTCTTTCACTCTATCATTCCACCATTTTGTCGCCTTTTCCCGTACCTTTCCTGATGTTTTACCACGTGTTTTCTCTGCACTGTTTACAAATGCACTCTTAAAATTTTCCCATTCTTGTTCCGCATTGGTAATATCCGTCCCTGGTATCTGTTCTTGCAATTCTTTCTTAAACTCTTCTGCAACCTCCTTTTCCTTTAATCTCCCGACCTTAATCTTAATTTCCCTCTTTTCTGGCAATCTCATGACCTTTCCCACTTTTAGTTTTGTTACCACTGCCCTATGGTCTCCTCCAAAGGCTTCCTCTGGCATGGCTGTGACATCCATTATCTCTTTCAGATGTCCTTTTTCGACTAATACATAGTCTATCAGAATTTTCGTTCTTCTATCTCCCCATCCATACCTCGTAATCTTCTGCCTATTTTTCTTTCTGAACCACGTATTCCCTATAATTAATTGGTTCCGCTGACAGAAGTCCATTAAAAATCCCCTTCTGGATTCTTACTATATCCTCTCTTCCTTGTCTGTTTCTTCCCACTTGTGCATTCAGATCTCCCATTACCATTATTTCCTTATCCTCTATATATTTATCCACTTCTTCTAGGAGTTATTCTAAGTTCTCTTCTTTCTTCCCCGTTTGTGGAGCATATACTTGGAACAGATCTTTTTGTCCCTGTCAGGAACTGTATCCTTCCTATGGTCATCCTGTCACTTATATTCTTCACCTCCTCCACATACTCTAGGACATCCTTTCTTATAATCATTCCTACTCCATTTCTTGCCTCCTGTCCTCCACTGTAGAACAGCCTGTATCCTTTCATTGGTTTTCTTTCCCCTTCTCCTTTCCATTTCTTTTCACTGAGACCGAGGATGGCTATATCTTGCTATATCTTGCTCCATCATGAAGTCCACTAGCTCCTCAGTCTTTTCCGTCAGGGTTAAGATGTTGACTGTCCTTATTCGGATATATTGTGATGCTGGTCACCCATTTCTCACAGCTCCCCCAGCATCTGAAGTACTGCGCGTCGCCTGCAGGGGACGCCCTAGCATTTTCCGAGGCTCAACCATATTTCCTATCATTTTAGGCTCAATGTGAAGTCCTTATTTACTAAGGTTCCAGTACCTGACGCCACACAGATAATCACGTAAAAGCTTACAGGGACAGAAGTTTCAACGGACTTAGTTGAACACAGCGTTAACTCCACATTCTTCGTCTTCAATAGGCAGATGTTGCAACATATGGAGGGAGCAGCCATGGGATCTCCCTTTTCTCCATAATTGGCCAACGTTTTCATTGCAAATTGGAGAAAGCAGCTGTAAAGGAGAGCCCATTGAAATTTGAGTGATCGTTCAGATACGAAAACGAGATTCTTTGATATGGGAACCTGGACGCAACTCACTTCAGGACTTATTAGACTTCATGTGCTCCAGACATCTGAGCATCAACTTAACAATGGAAGTAGATGAAAATAATCCACTGGCCTTAGTAGACCTTCTGATCTATAAACGAACAAACAACACGCTCAGACACAGGGTCTACGGGGCTACATGACCGCGTTGTCGCAGCCCCTAAACTAAGGAACCAACCAACCAGACACAGGGTCTATAGGAAAGGCAGTAATACAGATCGGTACCTACATGCAAACTCAAGCCATCCATTTTCACACAGGGAAATAGTAGCTAGAACACTCCTCATCAGAGCCAACCGCATTTGCGATAAGAATAGCGTAAATGAACAGAAAGAACGAGTTTGGAATACACTCCTAGCCAATGGATACAACAAGAGACAGGTAAATAGGGTCATACGGAATAAAGAACAAAGCCTTAGAACTGTTGAAAGAACGAAGATCGACCCCTCCATAAATCCTTTTTGCCTAATATATAGGGGGTGACAAATAGAATCGGCAAGTTGTTAGGGGAACACAACGTGACAAAGGTTAAGCAACCACTGAACGAGCCGACACAAGAGGTGCGTAAGTCAGCGAGATATACATAGGGCATACAAAAATTCGCATTTCCATTAGGATATCAGAGCACATTCGAGACAAAACACAAATAAACTACAGATCTACAATAGTTGAACATACTGACGTCACGAGACACGCCATAGAGTTTGATAAGTACGAAACTGTTTCTAACATTCCTAGATATCAAAACAGAATAATAAAAGAGATATTGGAAACCTTGAAGTATCCCAAAAATTTCAATCGCGATGACAGATTCAGGCTTAGTATTACATAGAAAGTTATCTAAGCGCGTCACTGGCTAGGGCTCTGGCCAATCAGGGAGCAGCATGAGGTCAATGCCTATCAAACAGTGCTTGAGTGACAACCAACGGTTAAATCTCAGCATTTTTTCTAGGTTTATGACGTCCCTTGTAAGTGGTTTCGCCCAGGAGCACTAAGCTGGCACATCAGTGGGCTCTGGGTGTTCCAAGCCCGGAACCTAACAGGGACCTCTCCCTTCTCCAATACTCCCAGGATGCTATCGTCCTTAATGAGACCTTTCTTCCAACCCAACAGCCTCACCTACCTCCATACTCTGCCTACCGTGCGGATCATCCACATTTCGCAGCTCGAGGCGGTGTGGCTGTTGGACTCCATTGGAATCTTACTGACACTCTGCATCACTATAGTTTCCCTCACCACTTCTCCGAGTATTTGATTTTAGAAGTCTTTGCCCCGTCCAAAACCTTTACCATAGTTACTCTCTATCTCCCGCCTCGTACCCCACGTCCTAATGACTTTCTCATTTATATTGATCACACCATCTCGTCACCGATATTAATATTAATTCTTAATCTGCTACTGATAATCAAGCTTTTCACACCCTTCTCCGCGTAGTGAGTGTCCCCTTCGACTCTCCAACTCGCCCCTTCTCCAACTCTACTCCTGATATTCTTCTGATGTCTCCCACGCTTTGTGTTACTCCAATCGTCCCTTTCATTGGCAGTGATCATGTACCGGCCCTTATCACCATCCCCAATATCTTCCCCCATTCCGCTGCCCCACCCCGACCTCCTCCTTACCGCTGCTTTACCCAAATCGATTGGCCCGCTACCATCACCTCACTTCTCACTCATCCTACCCCTCCTATTTCCCTTCCTAACAATCATGCCCTTGTTACTGAAACTGCTATTCTCACCACTGATCGTCTCCATAAACCTCGTCACTCGTTCCATCCTAGCAAACATCCTATCCCACATAAAGCCCTTCGTCTGCTCCACCTCGCTCTTGATTACTATCGCTCCTATGTTTGCACCCGTGATCCCGATTACCTTCGCCAACACGGTCTCCACCTCGACCATGAAAAATCTTTCATCAAAGCCATTTAACGGTCCTATTGGAACAATGCCTGTACGAAACTCTCCCAAACTCCTGATCCTTCCCAATTTTGGCCCACCTTTTGTCATCTCACCAAAACTCAATCCCCCCCGTCCCACCTACCACATCCGTACTCCCACTGTCGTCCCTACCACTGATCTAGCAAATCCGACCCCTTTGCCGCACATTTGTATACCATGTTCTCCCCCGCCCCTACTCCCCTCTTCTCCTCCGCCTTAATGACCCCACCCATAGCCCTTCCCTCCTTCTTTCTTTTGATCACTTTGCTCATATCGATTTCAACCTCCCCCTCAATCACCCTATCACGCCCGAAGAAATCTCAACAGTCCTCCGTCGTCGCAATTCCACCGCCATAGGCGCCGACACCTTAACCTATCGCATCATCCAAGAAGCCCCGCCAGTCCTTCTCCATGCCCACAGTTCCATTTATACTACCATTATGTACCCTTCCCATTGATGCCACGCCTCTATCTTACTTTTTTCAATCCTAACAATCCCCCCTCCGACCTTCACTCCTATCGCCCAATCAGCCTCCTTTTGGTCCTCTCCAAAATACATAAACTCATTCTCACCAAACGTATCAGCTCCTACTTAGAATCTCTCCCTGCCGCGACACAGGTTATTGTCCACGACCTCTATTGTGCGGTTTGTGCCTCGCCTTTATATTTTACACAGGAAACGCAGCCGCCTCTTCGCGCTGCCGCAACACAGGTTATTGTGCACGACCTCTGTTGTGTGGTTTGTGCCTCGCCTTTATATTGTACCCAGGAAACGCAGCCGCCTCTTCGCACAGCCGCAACACAGGTTATTGTCCACGACCTTTGTTGTGCGGTTTGTGCCTCGCCTTTATATCGTACCCAGGAAACGCAGCCGCCTCCTCGCACAGCCGCGACACAGATTATTGTCCACGAGCTCTGTTATGCGGTTTGTGCCTCACCTTTATATTGTACCCAGGAAACGCAGCCGCCTCTTCGCGCAGTCGCAACACTGGTTATGGTCCACGACCTCTGTTGTGCGGTTTGTGCCTCGCCTTTATATTGTACCCAGGAAACGCGGCCGCCTCTTCGCACAGCCGCGACACAGGTTATTGTGCACGACCTCTGTTGTACGGTATGTGCCTCGCCTTTATATTGTACCCAGGAAACGCAGCCACCTCCTCGCTCAGCCGCGACACAGGTTATTGTGCACGACCTGTGTTGTGCGGTTTGTGCCTCGCCTTTATATCGTACCCAGGAAACGCAGCCACCTCCTCGCGCAGCCGCGACACAGGTTATTGTCCAAGAGCTCTGTTATGCGGTTTGGCCTCGCCTTTATATTGTACCCAGGAAACGCAGCCGCCTCTTCGCGCAGCCGCAACTAAGGTTATTGTGCACGACCTCTGTTGTACGGTTTGTGCCTCGCCTTTATATCGTAGCCAGGAAACGCAGCCGCCTCTTCGCGATGCAGCAACACAGGTTATTGTCCACGACCCCTGTTGTGCGGGTTGTGCCTCGCCTTTATATTGTACCCAGGAAACGCAGCCACCTCTTCGCGCAGCCGCAACACAGCTTATCGTCCACGACCTCTGTTGTGCGGTTTGTGCCTCGCCTTTATATTGTACCCAGGAAACGCAGCCACCTCTTCGCGCAGCCGCAACACAGGTTATGGTCCACGACCTCTGTTGTGCAGTTTGTGCCTTGCCTTTATATTGTACCCAGGAAACGCAGACGCCTTTTCGCGCAGCCGCAACACAGGTTATTGTGCACGACCTCTGTTGTACGGTTTGTGCCTCGCCTTTATATTTTACCCAGGAAACGCAGCCGCCTCTTCGCGCAGCCGCAACACAGGTTAGTGTCCACGACCTCTGTTGTGCGGTTTGTGCCTCGCCTTTATATTGTACCCAGGAAACGCAGCCGCCTCTTCGCGCAGCCGCAACACAGGTTATTGTCCACGACCTCTGTTGTGCGGTTTGTGCCTCGCCTTTATATTGTACCCAGGAAACGCAGCCACCTCTCCACACAGCCGCAACTCAGGTTATTGTCCACGACCTCTGTTGTGCAGTTTGTGCCTTGCCTGTATATTGTACCCAGGAAACGCAGCCGCCTCTTCGCACAGCCGCAACACAGGTTATTGTCCACGAACTCTGTTGTGCGTTTTGTGCCTCGCCTTTATATTGTACCCAGGAAACGCAGCCGCCTCTTCGCGCAGCCGCAACTCAGGTTATTTTCCACGACCCCGATTGTGCGGTTTGTGCCTCGCCTTTATATTGTATCCAGGAAACGCAGCCGCCTCTTCGCGCAGCCACAACACAGGTTATTGTCCACGACCTCTGTTGTGAGGTTTGTTCCTCGCCTTTATATTGTACCCAGGAAACGCAGCAACCTCTTCGCGCAGCCGCGACACAGGTTATTGTCCACGACCTCTATTGTGCGGTTTGTGCCTCGCCTTTATATTGTACCGAGGAAACGCAGCCGCCTCCTCGCGCAGCCGCGACACAGGTTATTGTCCACGAGCTCTGTTATGCGGTTTGTGCCTCGCCTTTATATTGTACCCAGGAAACGCAGCCGCCTCTTCGCGCAGCCGCAACACAGGTTATTGTCCGCGACCTTTATTGCGCGGTTTGTGCCTCGCCTTTATATTGTACCCAGGAAACGCAGCCGCCTCTTCGCGCAGCCACAACACAGGTTATTGTCCACGACCTCTGTTGTGCAGTTTGTGCCTTGCCTTTATATTGTACCCAGGAAACGCAGCCGCCTCTTCGCGCAGCCACAACACAGGTTATTGTCCACGACCTCTGTTGTGCAGTTTGTGCCTTGCCTTTATATTGTACCCAGGAAACGCAGCCGCCTCTTCGCACAGGCGCAACACAGGTTATTGTCCACGACCTTTGTTGTGCGTTTTGTGCCTCGCCTTTATATTGTACCCAGGAAACGCAGTCGCCTCTTCGCGCAGCCGCAACACAGGTTATTGTCCGCGACCTTTATTGCGCGGTTTGTGCCTCGCCTTTATATTGTACCCAGGAAACGCAGCCGCCTCTTCGCGCAGCCACAACACAGGTTATTGTCCACGACCTCTGTTGTGCAGTTTGTGCCTTGCCTTTATATTGTACCCAGGAAACGCAGCCGCCTCTTCGCACAGGCGCAACACAGGTTATTGTCCACGACCTTTGTTGTGCGTTTTGTGCCTAGCCTTTATATTGTACCCAGGAAACGCAGTCGCCTCTTCGCGCAGCCGCAACACAGGTTATTGCCCACGACGTCTGTTGTGCGGTTTGTGCCTCGCCTTTCTATTGTACCCAGGAAACGCAGTCGTCTCTTCGCGCAGCCGCAACACAGGTTATTGTCCGCGACCTCTATTGCGCGGTTTGTGCCTCGACTTTATATTGTACCCAGGAATCGCAGCCGCCTCTTCGCGCTGCCGCAACACAGGTTATTGTCCACGACCTCTGTTGTGCGGTTTGTGCCTCGCCTTTATATTGTACCCAGGAAACGCAGCCGTCTCTTCCTGCTGCCGCAATACAGCTTATTGCCCACGACCTCTGTTGTGCAGTTTGTGCCTCGCCTTTATATTGTACCCAGGAAACGCAGCCGCCTCTTCGCACAGCCGCAACTCATGTTATTGTCCACGACCCCGATTGTGCGGTTTGTGCCTCGCCTTTATATTGTACCCAGGAAACGCAGCCGCCTCTTCGCGCAGCCACAACACAGGTTATTGTCCACGACCTCTGTTGTGCGGTTTGTGCCTCGCCTTTAAATTGTACCCAGGAAACGCAGCCGCCTCTTCGCGCAGCCGCGACACAGGTTATTGTCCACGACCTCTATTGCGCGGTTTGTGCCTCGCCTTTATATTGTACCCAGGAAACGCAGTCGCCTCTTCGCGCAGCCGCAACACAGGTTATTGCCCACGACCTCTGTTGTGCGGTTTGTGCCTCGCCTTTATATTGTACCCAGGAAACGCAGTCGCCTCTTCGCGCAGCCGCAACACAGGTTATAGTCCGCGACCTTTATTGCGCGGTTTGTGCCTCGCCTTTATATTGTACCCAGGAAACGCAGCCGCCTCTTCGCACAGCCGCAACACAGGTTATTGTCCACGACCTCTGTTGTGCGGTTTGTGCCTCGCCTTTATATTGTACCCAGGAAACGCAGTCGCCTCTTCGCGCTGCCGCAACACTGGTTATTGTCCACGACCTCTGTTGTGCGGTTTGTGCCTCGCCTTTATATTGTACCCAGGAAACGCAGCCGCCTCTTCGCGCAGCCGCAACACAGGTTATTGACCACGACCTCTGTTGTGCGGTTTTTGCCTCGCCTTTATATCGTACCCAGGAAACGCAGCCGCCTCCTCGCGCAGCCGCGACACAGGTTATTGTCCACGACCTCTGTGGTGCAGTTTGTGCCTCACCTTTATATTGTACCCAGGAAACGCAGCCGCCTCCTCGCGCTGCCGCAACACAGGTTATTGTCCACGACCTCTGTTGTGCGGTTTGTGCCTCGCCTTTATATTGTACCCAGGAAACGCAGCCGCCTCCTCGCTCAGCCGCAACACAGGTTATGGTCCACGACCTCTGTTGTGCGGTTTGTGCCTCGCCTTTATATTGTACCCAGGAAACGCAGTCGCCTCATCGCGCAGCCGCAATACAGGTTTCAGTCCAGGACCTGAGCTAGCACCTCCAGCACAACCACAGTCCTCCTTTAACCGTCCGACACTCGCTCTAGTAATAGATACAGCGTTACTCGCGCGACTACATATGTAGCCCAAACAATTAATCGATCTGATGTACTCGCATACGTTATTTTTGGTGTTCAGTTTTAATAATATGTTAAATAGTAGTATATAGAAGTATTCTACGCTAAACCTGAGGATTTTATCTAGGCTTTTATTATCTTACGGATGGAGAATACAAACCTAAGGAGAAAATTCAATTTTATCGTACATCTTCGGTAAAACTGCAACAGAAATAAAATTAATGGAACTAGAACTGTTAAATTATTTTTATGTAAACCTAAATACTTATATTAGTGTATAATTGGATTGAAATTAAACAAAAATAGGGTACTTGGTTAGATAATTTCCTTAGAAAATCAGCACTTAATATGAACAATTTCAGTATTTTCATTTTTTTTCTCTCGAATTATTGAATTTTATTTTTGCCCTTTTTTGCTACAATCTATAGCCCAGGAAATACATATGCATGCTCACACAAATTTGTCACCCAAGCATTCATTGCAAATGGACACAATGATCCGAGAAGATTATTTTGTATTGCACTTTGCGCATCTAAGCCTATTCCTTGTTGATTTATCCATCCCTCATCCACCCAAGAAGCAACAGACTACTTCATTTCCACTACACTCAACCTATCACTACTTTCATCTAAACACTGACTGATTTGAAAGTCATTTCCATGGCCACCTCCTGTGAGACAACGTTTCCTTTGCACGCTCAATTCTGAAACAGCGATGTTCGCGCGGGCTACGACTTCTAATGCATCTGGTGTTAGTTTGGTGCAATTAGTTTAGTGGGAAACAACACCCTCTGTTAAATACAGCGTCAACAGGCAGCTACAGATATTCTCAATATTCCTAGCAAAGAATAAACTCTGCGCTACAACAAAATAAATCACTGGGCTACACCTGTAGTCCACGCGAGTATCCGAGGGTTAAACTTGCTGGACACACCACCCATTGGTCCTGGGATCATGGACCCACAGATGCCTCAGCCCAAGTTTTGGACCACTATCTAAAATATAATTTTGGACACGGGCAACTTCATTTTTAAGCACCAACAATTTTATTTCATCAAAGCGCTGCTTTCTCTTTGGCTGTGCCTATACCAATCTTGAACTTTCAAATTTGGATCCAGCAACAACAAAAACTATGACAAAAGTTCATGCCCAAGGTGGGATACGAACTTTTTACCTCATCGAGCCACGAGTTAACCCTCTCGGCTGTCACAATGCACTATGCCGCGCGTACAACATAAACAACAAGCCTCACACCGATCCATGCTCCAAGCAGGCAGGGCTACTACAAGCCTCACACCGATCCATGCTCCGAGCAGGCAGGGCTACTACAAGCCTCACACCGCTCCATGCTCCGAGCAGGCAGGGTTACTACAAGCCTCACACCGCTCCATGCTCCGAGCAGGCAGGGCTACTACAAGCCTCACACCACTCCATGCTCCGAGCAGGCAGGGTTACTACAAGCCTCACACCGCTCCATGCTCCGAGCAGGCAGGGCTACTACAAGCCTCACACCGCTCCATGCTCCGAGCAGGCAGGAGTACTAAAAGGTTCCTTCCCCCGCGCACAGCCATATTTTTATTATTATTATCCACTTCCACTGATTACATTGATACTTGTCCATTTCCAGCAAATGTAGTATTTACAGGCCGATTTTTCTTGGCATGTTTCTATAATTTGTACACCCGAGGCAATTTCGCCAAGTGATGAGCGAACAATAGCGTCCACATTAACACTGGGTTCGTTTAGACGTCCTCCAATTTTCGCTCACATAATGTAAATCTTCATATCACAACCCCGATTCTAAGCGCTAAGTAATGTTCACTACTGCACTGTAGACCTCCAACCCGTGCTTAGGTATAATAATAGGGTCCCATTGTTACGTATTTGAAGTTTCGGGCCAGTTACGGCATTTTGCCGAAACTTTGCAGCGTATTTTTAGCCTACATTTCACATTTTGCAAAAAATTAGGAAAACGTAGACTTATGAGATCGATCCGGGAAAATGTATGTCTGTCTGTCTGTGTGTGTGTGTGTGTGTGTGTGTCCCACTATCAACTCCTAAACGGCTGCAGCTAACGAAACCAAATTTGGTATGAGTAAAGGTCCATACCGGGACATCTCAATGCCATACTTGAAAATGATATCAGTGCTACCAACTGCTAAAAAATCGCAATTGAAATTTGAGCTCCATGTTAGATATCTTGGAACGTATACATGGGAACTATTCCAAAATTGGTACACATATAGATAATAATACTTCAGTTTAATTTTCAGGAGGCCATACACGACAGTGTTGCCAAAATGATTCTAAGCCTACTGATAGGTCCATATTTTAATGCATATAACTCCTACACTATCAATTGGATTTCAACCAAATTTCGTATGTACTATGTGTATATAAACAGATATGACTGAGCGTATTCTAAAGAGCCACCAGGGCTGCCAACTGTCAGTAAATGCTCTCTCTATTTGTTATCCAAATACCAATACAGTATATCAGAAAGTATGCGAGCCCACGGCTTTAAATTTTGCACACGTATAGTGCCCGACATTCTAGATTAATTTGGAGCAACTAATGTATATCAGTGCTACCAACATGATTCTAAGCCGGCTGAAATGACCAATTTTAATTACATGTATCTTCTATACTATCAATTGGATTTCAACCAAATTTCGTATGTGCTATGTGTACCATAACAGATATGACTGTGCATATTCTTTAGAGCAATCAGGACTGCCAACTGTTAATAAATGGTGTTTATACAGTTTACCCTAATATCAATATATCAGAAAGTATGCAAGCCAACAGCTCTAAACATTGCGCACGTATAGTTCCTGGCATTCTAGATTAATTTGGAGTAACGAATATAGGCCAACGCCAGTGCTGCCAACATGATTCTAAGCCTGCTGATAGGTCCAATTTTAAAATGCATGTAACTTCTATACTAACTAACGGATTTCATTCAGAATTGACACAACAATAGATCATACTATTTCAGATTATTTTTGACCAATACATGTATGTCATTGTTGCCAACATGATTTTACGCGCGCGGTTAGATCTAACTGCATGTAACGTCCATGCTATCCATTGGACTTCAACCAAATTTTGTATTCTATGCCTTAAGAGATGGAACTAAATATATATTCAGTCACCAGGTCTGCCAACTGTAGTGCTCTATCAGGCTACATCATGCCAGGTATATTTCGAACTAATTAGAAATTTCGATATTACCAAATTCATTTCGTCATTATTGTAGATAGGTCCATAAAGATTAATCATTGGCATTAATCTTAAATTTTAAGAAAGTATGCTCAGTAGTTCGTCACGAAACTTCTTGTTTAATGTCTTACTCGTCTTGATAATTGAAAGAAAAAAGATTTTTGTGACACTTAGGCAGCAATTAAGCAGATATTAATTGTCCATGTTTCGTACCAAGTAATGCGCAGGCACAATGTATATGCAGGGAGCTCGCATTCGCAGGTGACCCGATTTTGATTGTTAAGTACGTTCAATACGTACATTGTTAGGGACAATGTATATAAAGGGATTTTGTAATTCCCAGGGGACCCTGTTCTTGTTTGTAGGTGAGTTGTGTATGAAAGTTGTTATAAACACTGTATGTGCAGAGGCCTCGTCACCTCTAGGGTTCCCTGGTATTAAATTGTAGGTGACCTGAAAGTATACATTGTTATAAACAATATGTGTGCAGGGGGCCTCGTCACCTCTAGGGTACCCTGGTATTACATAGTAGGTGAACTGAGAGCACATATTGTTATAAACACTGTGTGTGTAGGGGCCGCATCACTTCTAGGGTACCCTGGTATTGATTGTAGGTGATCTGAGAGTATACATTGTTATAAACACTGTGTGTGCAGGGCCTCGTCACCTCTAGGGTACCCTGGTATTGACTTGTAGGTGAACTGAGAGTATACATTGTTATCAACACTGTGTGTGCAGGGCCTCGTCATCTCTAGGGTACACTGGTATTGACTTGTAGGTGAACTGAGAGTATACATTTTTATCAACACTGTGTGTGCAGGGCCTCGTCACCTCTAGGCTACCCTGGTATTGACTTGTAGGTGAGCTGAGAGTACACATTGTTATAAACACTGTGTGTGCAGGGGCCTCGTCACCTCTAGGGTACCATGGTAATGACTTGTAGGTGAACTGAGAGTATACATTGTTATAAACACTGTGTGCGCAGGGTCTCGTCACCTCTAGGGTACCATGGTAATGACTTGTAGGTGAACTGAGAGTATACATTGTTATAAACACTGTGTGTGCAGGGCCTCGTCAACCCCAGATGCGCAGGTTTGGATTATTAGGCCAATTGAGTGTATACATTGGTGACGGTTAATGATAACTCATCTAAGAACTTTACATCATGATCATCTAGCCCCGTGTACATGTTTATTAACCAGTGTGGCTGAACTAGTGTATTTGTGATTGGGGAAAGGTTTTGGGTAGGAGGCGGTCATGATGTGAATTCAGGTACAATTCCAGCAATTGCTTAAAGAATAAGTGGGGAAACAACGGAAAAGCACTTTTCGGATGGCTGGAGTAGTTCTGCTACACAAGGTTCGGTATTCCTACAGTGATTCTGTACCGTACTGAAACAGCGAGTAATTGTTTTAATGGCATGAAGGGTTGTGTATTGTACAAACCGTGTTTCAATTCATTGTCTGTATTTAGCTGATTTATTATATTTTTTATTTATTTATTTACACTGTTTATGCCCACATTGGAGCACCAAAATCAAACCTTATATACAAAGTCTTCCAATATTTTAAATAAAAAGTTCAGTTCTTAATTCTTGATAATTTTTTCCGTTCCCAATACTTCTTCATCTTGCAGCTCGTTCTTCTGCTGATATAACATATTTCTTACGCTGTGAAATTTTGAATGTTAGTCGAGTGTATTTATTATTCAGAAGCCGTCTCTCCTCTCTATGTTCAATTTGATGTTGAGTTATTTTCAATTCATCTAAATCCATTTGTATTTCTTTACACCATGTGATTTTTGTTTTACTGTTCCAAAATAAGTCAAAAAGTTGTTTCAGGAGTCTAGTATTTGGCAAGCGGGATACGTGTCCAAAAAACGCGATCCTTCGTTTTCGCATCGTGCCAATGATAGATTCATTTTCCTTGTAAAGTATTGAATTGGGCAAAAGTCTCCACTGGCCCTCAACCTGGTGTTTTTTATGGATTATAGTCCGAAGAATCGGTCTATCAACCTTCTGTAGATTGTCAGTTGTTGATCGGGTGTTTAGTTTAAATAAAGTTTCACTTGCATATGTTGCTTCTGGCTTAACGACGGAGAAATAATGTCGAAGTTTAACATTAATCGAAAGAGACTGTTTCTTATATGTTGGCCAGGTAATCTGTTGTGCTCGTCGCAATTTTAGTGTTCTACTATCTATTGATGCTCTATCATTGGCATTCCAAGTGATGATCTCACCAAGATATTTAAATTTTTCACAAACTTTATTTTCTGTGCATTATGCAGTACAATATGTGATGTGTCAACTTGAAAAGATGGCATCATTTCTGTTTTCTCAAAAGAAATTTTCAACCCAACCTTTGCTGCTAATCGTTGCAATTCCTCTACCTGAAATTTATATTATTCGATACTAGTTGCTAATAATGCTAGATTATCTGCAAAGGCGAGACAATTTAGTCGAATATTTTTTCCAATCTTAACATTCGGTGGACAAACCTTATTCCATTGACGCATAACTTTTTCCAGCACACAATTAAACAACAATGGAGATAATCCATCTCCCTGCCGTAGACCAGTATGGATTTCAAATGACTCAGAGGTTTCACTTCTAAACCTAACTCTAGATTTAGTATTCATAAGAGTGACCGCAATAAGGTTATCAAGTTTTCGATGTAAACCAAATTCAGTAAGGATATTTAATAGAGATTCGCGATGGATACTATCATAAGCTTTTTGGGAAATCAAAGAATGTGATCACTAAATCTTTGCTCCTAATCCTGTGATGTTTTATAATCCATTTGAGACTGATAATTTGATCTGGACAGCTTCGTCCTGGACGGAAACCACCCTGATATTCACCAAGTTCATTATCAAGTTGTTCGTGAATTCTGGAATATAAAATCTTTGAAAAAATCTTATACGTGACATCCAGCAACGATATTCCTCGATAATTGCTAGGATCTGAGCTATCGCCCTTTTTGTGTATGGGGTGTATAATTGCAATATTCCACTCTTCAGGCAATTTTTCTGTATTCCAAATGTCAATAAGATGTTTATGTAGGTTATGAATAGTCTGTACATTAGCATTCTTCCAAAGTACTGCTACTACTTTATTCTCTCCTGCCGCTTTAAAATTCTTAAGTGAATCAATCGCTGTACGCACTTCATCGTAAACCGGCGGTATGACCTTTTCCAGAGGTGTTTTATTTCTAGGATAGGGATCGAATTCAAAAGAATCTTCAGGTTCATCACTATTAAGTAATTTTATGAAGTAATCAGCCAAAATTATTGCATTGTCATAATCATTATGGGCCACCTGCCCGTTCGTATCCTTCATCAAAAGAGTAGGGGGAGTAAATTTGTGTTGGTATTGTTTAAATGTCCTATAACAGTCTCTTGTATTATGGCGATTGAAAGTTTCATCAATAGATTTTAATGTTTCCTTCTGATATTCTCATTTAACCCTCCTGATTTCTTTGGCCGTTAACCGTCTAGCATTGATTAATTCTTCCCTAGAACATTCAGTTTTTTGTTGTTGGTCCTTCAACCAAGCTGTATGCCGGCGTAGAATTGCTATATCACAATCCTCATTCCAACATGCATTTTTCTTTCGTTTTTAATGGGAGCAACGTCTTTTGCTACGGCTTTTAATTTGTTAACAGTGGTCCCCAAGTTGTCACTTAAAAGCGTGATAGGTTGCTCAAAATATACTGGATTATTGATAACTGAACTAGGATCATACAATGTTTTGCTATTGAATTTCTCTGGTTTATTTTTCCTTTCAGGGGTCAATTTGATATTAATCTTGGAAATGTAATGATCCGAATCAACATCAACACCTCGAAGGACTTTTACATTATAAATTTCTTTGTGAAATTTCCAATCCATGGCCACATGATCTATCTGAAACTCTCCTAACTTAATATTAGGACATTTCCAAGTCATTAATTTAGGTGGTCTCCTCTTGAACCTTGTTATCTCCATAATTAGACCATGGTTAATACAAAATTCAATTAACCCGTCACCATTCCTGTTTGTCAAGTTATGTGCTGGCCATCGCCCCACCACGACGAAATTTTCTCTCACGTCCAATCTTTGCATTGAAATCTCCAAGTAAAATTTTAATATTAGTATCAGGTATATTCGTTACCAATTGGTCAAGTTCATCCCAAAATTGATCCGTTCCCTCAGTATCCGTTCTATTTTTGTCATTTGTTGGTGCACGAACATTTCTCAATGTGTATATCTTGTTTTCCACTTTAACAGTTAACATTGCAACTCGTGGGGAATTTGAGGAAAAATCCGTAATGGAATCTAGTATTCTATGGTGTACCAAGAAACCTACTCCAAATTGAGGGACATTTTTCATTACCCTTTCTCCTGGAGGCCCTTTATAGAGACGACTCACCTGATTCAATTGGGTTCTGATCAGTATTACATAATTCTTGAAGAGCAGTGATCACAATTTTGTGTTGATCCAAGATATCAGTTAGATGCTTTAACTTAGCAACCTTCATCAATGAATTAACATTTAATGTTGCCAAATATGAGAACTTTCCCGGCTAGTTGAATTTAAGTACGTTCTTAGTGTGATTAGTCGGCATGTTTGGTCATTGAATCTCGAGGCGCTCCAACTCGCCTTAATCCTCTACCTGACACCCCACCGTATCCGAATGGTGTCATCGCTTGGTTAATGATGTAATTGTCCAAACCGGTGGATTTCAATAGAAGACTCTCCATATTCATTTGGTTATCAGATCAATGATCAAGAATCTGACCATGGTCAGGACTTACAATCCCAGATGTGATCTGGGAAGGTGATGAATGAAATATGATATGATGAAACATGAAATTGCGGAGTGTTTTTGGTCCGCGAGAGCTATTTTATTTCGCTCAAGTCCGCCAGTATACCGGTGAGGACCCCCCTATCCGCCACCTGGGACGCGCCACGTCGGAGTATCACCTCTCCGCCTGCTACGACAACGTATTTGTTTATTTATTTTGCATTTTAGCGTACTTTCACTGTACATTTGCGGAATATACACACATCAAAAAAAGTTTTGCATCACCTCGGTTCCAAGAGTTCCGGAACCTTTAAATACAAAGGGAATAGAGATCAACACAAACAACATTTCAGCTCGTTTTATTGCTCATGAGACCCACACATTGCATGTTGTACCATCATACAGCTAGACTTTCAGCATTTGTGGTCCAGATTGCAGTACACACCACTACCTCTAATACCCAGCAGCACGTCCTCTTGCATTGATGCATGCCTGTATTCGTCGTGGCATACTATCCACAAGTTCATCAAGACACTGTTGGTCCAAATTGTCCCTCTCCTCAACGACAATTCGGCGTAAATCTCTCAGAGTGGTTGGTGGGTCAAGACGTCCATAAACAGCCCTTTTCAACATATCCCAGGCATGTTCGATAGGGTTCATGTCTGGCGAACATGCTGGCCACTGTAGTCGAGCGATGTCGTTATCTTGAAGGAACGCATTCACAAGATGTGCACGATGAGGTCGAGAATTGTCGTCCATGAAGACAAATGCCTCTCCAATATTCTGCCGATATGGGTGCACTATGGGTCGGAGGATGTCATTCAGGTATCGTAAAGCCGTTTCGGAGCCTTCCATGACCACCAGTGGCGTACTTCGGCCCCACATAATGCCACCCCAAAACATCAGGGAACCACCACCTTGCTGCACTCGCTGGACAGTGTGTCTAAGACGTTCAGCCTGACCAGGGTGCCTCCAAACACGTCTCCGACGATTGTCTGGTTGAAGGCATATGCGACACTCATCGGTGAAGAGAACGTGATGCCAATTCTGTGGGGTCCATTCAGCATGTTGTTGGGCCCATCTGTACCGCGCTGCATGGTGTCGGGGTTGCAAAGCTGGACCTCGCCATGGACGTCGGGAGTGAAGTTGCGCATCATGCAGCCTATTGCGCACAGTTTGAGTTGAAACACGACGTCCTGTGGCTGAACGAAACGCATTATTCAACATGGTGGCATTGCTGTCAGGGTTCCTCCGAGCGGCAATCCGTAAGTAGCGGTCATCCACTACAGTAGTAGCCCTTGGGCGGCCTGAGCGAGGCCTGTCATCGACAGTTCCTGTATCTCTGTACCTCCTCCATGTCCGAACAACATCGCTTTGGTTCACTCTGAGACGCCTGGAAACTTCCCTTGTTGAGAGCCCTTCTTGACACAAAGTAACAATGCGGACGCGATCGAACTGCGGTATTGACCTTCTAGGCATGGTAGAACTACAGACAACATGAGCAGCGTACCTTCGTCCTGGTGGAATGACTGGAACTGATCGGCTGTCGTACCCCCTCCGTCTAATAGGCCCTGCTCATGCATGGTTGTTCACATCTTTGAGCAGTTTTAGTGACATCTATGAACAGTCAAAGGGACTGTATCTTTGATACAATATACACAGTCAACGTCTATATGCCGGAGATCTGGGAACCGAGGTGATGCAAAACTTTTTTTGATGTGTGTATATTAACATATACCGGGTATTATGATCAACAATAAGTGGATTATATTTTGCAAGGTAATTCCCAAATTTATTCATTAAAACGGAAAGATGATGGGAAACCTGCTGGTCGGGACATCCCACACAATCAGGCGTGAATTGAGGAGTCACTTGGCGCATAGCTTTGTTTCCAGAACAAGAACCCTAATCGACTTGGGTTTTCATTTAGATGTAACTTTTGACTTTCATTTCAACAAATGTTCTCACATGGATAGTTGTTAGTGGTTTGCTCACGCGTCGGAATGCCTTCTGATTTATTTATGTTCGCACCAGTCGGAAACACAAAATACACTTGAATAAACAAATTTAGTACAGAAACACTTTCATTCATTGATTGGCAATGCAACGAAAGGCGGGAACAACTAGCAGGGCATCTGCTCAATAACATTCATACTGGAATACTTCCAACAGTTAAAACTCTGAAGACAGACAAATACAAAAACGTTCAACGATAAATATAAGAGAATAACTGATTTGTCAACAAAACTTCTTCCCATCCAACAGTTTTAGTTATCATACATACAATATTTTTCCTTATTGTGTTGACCACTTACTCATTTATATGATTTCCACTTGCACCACTCTCTTCATCATGGGCTTCTTTTATATCCTAGCAACAAGAATGAATCATTAATTTATTTGCTATAATATTACGCTTCTACATAATCAATAACAAATAATGTAACTTTACAGCACATCTAAACTTAAAGAAAGGATTTATCAGCTGTAAAACGTACTGAAATTACATTATTCTCGATCATATCATACTTCATTATACAAGTCTCATCTACATCTGAAACATATCAAAGATATCCCTCCTTTATAGGTCAATGAAATCAGAATTTGACAGAGGATTGGAAGACTTAAGCAGAAACAAATCACCAGCAGAGATGATATACCGATTGAATTAGCCACGCTCCATAGGTGATGAAGGTCTGATCAGGTTATTTCACATGGTGTGTAGGAATTAAGATACAAGTGAGTTACCTTCTGATTTCAAGAAAAATGCCATCATCCCTATACCGAAGAAAACTGGAGCTGACATGTGTGAAGATTACCGTACAATCAGCTTGATCAGTCATAGTTCAAAGATTCTGACGAGAATAATTTACAAGATGATGGAAAGACAGATAGAAAGGGAGTTGGGTCAATACCGGTTTGGCTTCAGGAGAAACATAGGAACAAGGGAAGCTGTACTAAGTTTTAGGGTGATTTTTGGGAGGAAGAATAAGGAAAGATAAGAGAACGCTTATAACATTTGTTGTCTTAGAAAATGCATGTGATAACGTTGATTGGAGTAAATTGTTTGACATTTTGAAAACGATTGGAATAAAGTACAGGTATAGGATGGTGCTATACAAACTATAAAGAAACCAGACATGAGTTATTCAAGCCGGAGGACATGAGAGAGAAACTGACATTCAGAAAGGCGTAATGCAAAAAAGTAGGCTTATGAGATCGGGCAAATGTGTGTCTGTCTGTCTGTCCTTCTGTCTGTCTGTGTCACCCCCCCCCCCCTATCAACTCCTAAAAGGCTGCAGCAATCGAAACAAAATATGGTAGGAGTAAAGATCTATACCTGAATATTTCAGGCCATATTTGAAAAAGATGTCAGTGCTACCAACTGCTGAAAAATCGCAATTGAAATTTGAACTCCATGTTGGATATCTTGGAAGGTATGAATGAGAGCTATTTCAAAATTGGCACACGTATAGATAATAATATTGCAGTTTAATTTCCAGGAGGCCATACATGGCAGTGATGCCAACATGATTATAAGCCTGCTGATAAGTCCAAATTTTAAATGCATATAACTTCTACACTGTCAATTGGATTTCAACCTAATTTCGTATGTGCTTTGTGTACATAAATATATATGACTGAGCGTATTCATAATAGCCACCAGGGCTGCCAACTGTTAATAAATGCTCCCATTTTTTAAAATCCAAATACCCATATATCAGAAAGTATGCAAGCCGCCAGCTGTAAACTATGCACACGTCTAGTACCTGACATTCTATATTAATTTGGAGTAACTTATATACGTCAGTGCTACCAACATAATTCTAAGCCTGCTGAGAGGTCCAACTTTAAATACATGTAACTTCTATACTATCATTTGGATTTCAACCAAATTTCGTGTGTGCAATGCATTCCATAACAGATATGGCTATGCCGATTCTTAAGAGTAACCAGGCCTGCCAACTGTTAATAAATACAGTCTCAATTTTAGTTACCCTAATATCAATATATCAGAAAGTACGCAAGCCAATAGCTCTAAACTTTGCACACGAATAGTACCAGGCATTCTAGATTAATTTGGAGTAACGAATATAGGCCAACGCCAGTGCTGCCAACATGATCCTAAGCCTGCTGATAGGTCAAATTTTAAAATGCATGTAACTTCTATACTAACTAACGGATTTCATTCAGAATTGACACAACAATAGATCATACTATTTCAGATTATTTTTGACCAATACATGTATGTCATTGTTGCCAACATGATTTTACGCGCGCGGTTAGATCTAACTGCATGTAACGTCCATGCTATCCATTGGACTTCAACCAAATTTTGTATTCTATGCCTTAAGAGATGGAACTAAATATATATTCAGTCACCAGGTCTGCCAACTGTAGTGCTCTATCAGGCTACATCATGCCAGGTATATTTCGAACTAATTAGAAATTTCGATATTACCAACTTAATTTCGTCATTATTCTAGATAGATCCATATAGATTAATTATTGGTATGAATCTTAAATTTTAAGAAAAGTAGGCTCTTTAGTTCGACACAGAACTTCTTGTTCAATGTGTACATTAGTTAGTAGTTAGTTAGTAGTTAGTTATTGTTGTTTTAAGGGGCGGAACTACGAGGTCATCTGCCCCTAATGTGTACATTGAACAAGTGAAAATCCACAGCCTGCTTCCAGTCTCCGACCGGGTCAGGAATGGAATGAATGAAGCCCCTATCTAGCGGCGAGGATATGAACTGTGCCGGCTGCCGAGGCCTGACGCACTCCTCTGGGGCAATGATGAAATGAATGATAGATGAAATGAAATGATAGTGGAGAGTGTTGCTGGAATGAAATTTTGACAGGGAAAACCGGAGTACCCGGAGAAAAACCTGTCTGCCTCCGTTCTGTCCAGCACAGATCTCACATGGAGTGACCGGGATTTGAACCACGGACTCAGCGGTGAGAGGCCGGCATGCTGCCGCCTAAGCCACGGAGGCTGGTACATTGAACAAGTAATAAAGGAAATTGGTAAATATTCAAACATTTTAAAATTCAAAGAGAAATAATTTCAACACTGAGATTTGCTGTTGACATCGTCATATTAGTCGACACACGAGAAGATTTGAATGAGTTTTAAATGGTATACATTCTGTCTTGAGGGAAAAATTCATGATGACAATTTAAAAAAATATAAAACAAAAATATTTGAACTCAGCCGAAGGAAATGAGAAGCCCCTATGGAATTCAAATTTCTCGGTGAAAATCTAAGGAAAGTCAGAGACTTCTGATACTTAGAAAGCAAAATAACCAGTGATCGACAAATCGAAGAGGATATAAAAATTAGGTTGGCTCAGGCATCGAAAGCATTTTTAGAAGAGAGGAATCTGCTGACATCGAATATAGATTTAGGTATAAAGATGAGTGGGAGAAGAAGGAAGTTTTTGAAACTGCTAATGAAGAAAAGAGATTGGTTAGTGGGACACATTTAAGTACCCAGGAATAGCAAAGTTAGTTATGGAAGGGTCGAGGATCAGAACGGTAAGGATAGACCTAGGAACAGATTGCCCCGGATGTAGGGTGTGGAAGCTATGCAGAGATGAAAGGCAAACAACAACAAATTGAAGCATGATAGGAAGTGTGGAGAACAGTACATTAAAGGAAATAATAGGCTTAAGGGCTGAAATATTTATTTTTGAAATTTCTAGCAGCAAGACTGGAAAAGCCTTTTATCTTGCTAGTCCATCCTTTTCTTCCATTTCAGTCAGAGCACATAATAGATGCACATGTCACTTACACGTGACTTGGTCCTCAATAGTTGTACAAGCACAGTTTTAAGAATGAATGTATAAATCACTCATATATGCCATTTAAACAATATTCTACATGAACATCTAAACAAAGAACTGCAAAATTTGTCATTACGGCAGGTACATTGTCAAGAAACTTCCAGAAAGCCAATTACAGTAAGTGCCTCTAGGGAGAGTGATTTGCAGACTATTTACACACATTTTTCCGCTACATAATGCTCCTAGCTGCAAGTTAAGGGGAGGTGGACGTCATCACAGGGAAAATCTCGTAAAATATTATATGTATTAAACACTTTATAACTCGCTCAGTTTTTACAATACAACTTCTAAATTCTCAGATTCTGTCAACTAGCAATTCCCCTTATTTTTAAGTTTATTTAAATTCCTATATATATATCTGGAGAGTGATGTTATTGTATTTTGAAAATAATATGTGGTATTTTTTTTTTTTTTTTTCAGTATACATGCTGAGTTTCAGGTACACTTTTCTCACTAACAACTGCGGTTGAGGAAATACAATTTCAGATCTGTGTTTAAAATGCTTGGTTTGATGTAATAGACTTATTACTTGAAATTGAATTCCGTTTATGCTTTTTTACAGCCATTTTAAATTTTGGTCTCTGAAAATTGAATAAATTTTATTAACTTTTTTAGCTCCTATGTGTCACAAAATAACAAATATATGATTATTCTTAGTCTATTTTACAGATAACCATTCACACAAATATCATGGAAAATAACAGCTGTATATTTTCAATAGTTTCTGAGAAAAGTGCACCTTAATCTAAAAAAAATGGCATTTTTAGAAAATCTGTTTAAAGTTTATCATGAACTTTACTTGTTCTCAGAACATTCCTGGGCCATATTCATCCTCTCTTATTTTTTCTTTCTCCATCTCCTTCTTCTGAACCCTTTTGTTCACCCTAACCTGTTTGGTTGGCTGTAAAATGTCCTTTTCTGTAGCCTCAATGCGTTTGTTGTCAATAATTTTCAGATCTGACAGCATGTTGGTCCCTACCAGTATGCCTAGATTTTTCAATACTTGCACTCTGCTTATGACCCGTTCATTAAGGCAAATAATTGCATCCATAACACCTATCTGCATTGTTTTCATACCTACAAATGTTGTTTTCGGCAGTCTAGTCCAAATGCAATTGTTGAAACTCTCATTTGGATTTTGAGTGTTCCCATGTAAACACTTTTCAATCAGTCTTTTGTCAGCCAGGTCCCGATATACTTGTTTAATTGCCAGTAAGACAGGTTTTGGCAATGAGTTCTTATGGCTGTACTGTTGTCCTGTTTCTTTGCCCTTGTTGAATTTGCACCAGCTGTCCGCACCCTTGGGACATAAGTAATGCTGGGGATGTTCATCAATGCTAAGTTTATGATAGTATGTTGCCCATATATCTGCCTTCATCTTTGTTACATCATTAAGTCCAGCTGTTCTCCTAATAGCCTGGCCATAATACCGCTGTAGAAGATCAATATTGGGATCAGTTAGACGCCCCTTTCCAGATAGTGTCATGCCATCTGACAGCTTTGTATTTTTTTTATCCTTTTTCAATTTTCTTAGCCTCTTTTGCACATGACCCACACATTCTAATTTTTTAACAAGTACATTATCTCCATACACTTTAGCTTCTTGTACAGTAGTGAATCTTTTAGAGTCCCCATCCCCCATTTAATTAATGTATTTCAAACCACGCTTTGCTTCAGATCGCTTGAAAATTGAAACAGCACCCTGGACTTTGATGCACTACTTCTTGTGTTATTGTCTTGGTTAGAATTAGGCCTAACCTCGTTTAGAGATGTAGGCGAGGATTTACTCTCTACATTAGCATACCTATTGCTAAAATACTTCCTCTTAGCCCCAAATTTCCTTATCCTGCCCAAATTCCCTTATAAAAATAGCGCAAATCAAATAAAAACCTTCAAACAGACTATTAGAAACTGACACGCGACAAAATGTAAACAAGCAATAAGGATACGGTACGCCATGACAGTCCAAAGAAATCCAGCAGTGAAGAGAACAAACTAGTGGAGAGTTCACACTATCCTTCACAACCAGAGAGGTAAAAAGGAAAGATATTCAAAGTGGTATCAATTCAAATGAACTGGTAGCATCTATAAGCAACTGAGAGTAGGCATGACACATGAGTGCCATTTTTAAATCTACTGATTTAAAGGGCTGAATGTTGTCATATCATGATAAAAGTTCAGAAAACCTTAAGGTATTAAATAACATAAAAAAGGAAATTCAAAATTTTGAAGCCACGTGTTGTCCACCTCCCCTTAAAAACATACAACGTGATTGTGATTGGCTTCACATCAAGTACCCTTCACCTATGAGGATTAAAATATAGCCTCCACTAGCCCAGTGAATAGGACAACGGCATACATAAAGTGAGGTCCATGGTTTGAGTCCAGCACTAGTCGGAAAATATAATGCTTTACCAACCACCTAGACGTCTTGTACTTTCCGTACTTTTCACAACCTAATAGCAGAAAGGTTCCATTTGGCATCAGCACGGTCTAGATACACAATTCTGGAATCCGTAATTAGCATTGGTGAGAAGAAGATGGCCTTCAAGATGCAACATGTAAAAACCCAATAAGGTACTTACCTCTTTGAAATCTCCACCACTCGCTAAGGATGGAGTTTCTGTTGGAACAATATCTGGTATGGAGGATTCTTCTATCTTAATGTCCTCAGTGAGATCAGTATCATCCTGCGGAGAAATTCCTTGTGTCACAAACATGTTCCTTTTCGTAGGTGGAATTAAATCTTATACAGTTTTCCACTACTTTGAATTCCAATGAAAAATAATTTGAGATACAGTACAAAACCTAAATAAGAAATTTTGTACAGAATGGTGGTTCTGTTTTCAGAGTTAACATCCCAGACTTGGGTAACTTCATCAGTTGATCTCAATATATACTTATTGTTCCCGTTCACTGCTTTTAAAACCGCACCAAGATCTGAATTCGATGTGAGACTACAAGACACCAACGAGTCAATCTCTCACATTGTAAGCCGAGTACAATTATGAAGACAGGGCACGAAAACAGATACATGCCAAGGGTGTGAAAGGATCGAAAGAGCCGTGGAATTCATTGGAAAAACTACCTCAAAAATAATAATAAAAATTATAAGTATTGAAGGAACGAACAATGAAAAGAGTTAGACATTTATCGTACATTGTGTGGAAATTCGTCAACGAAACCGGAAGAATATAGGAACACGCTGATTGGCTACAGAACGGAGGAGCCAGAAATGCTACACAACGCACAAAACAGAACTTGTCGAACGCCTGAGAGGCTGGATACAGAGATTCGAGCGTCGAACCCAAGGGTAATCCACAGCGGATAGAATTGAATATAAGTAGTGAAATAGAGTGCAGATTATTTCTGATTGAGTGTGGGGAAAATTTGTGAATTGATTGAATTTTGCGAACTGTGGAGTTTGCGTGATAGTTTGAGCACATTTCATTTAACCCACAACGAGACGCAACACGTCCTCTTAACCACTCCGTAGCGAAACGTGACCATGACAGACTCACATCTACGAACATTTTTAATCTCAAATAATTCCCAGACCATGAAAGATAATTCCATTAAATTTACACGTTTTAAATAATTCGAAATGCCACAGGCAGGGAGAAAATAGGGGTTAGATTAAATTATCAATATAGAATTCATAAGCTTTGAAATAAAATTGATGAACATAAACAAAATACGAAAACCACAGACTTTTCATCGAAAGTGGAGTGAACACGCCTGTTAATTTACTAAGGCTATGGAGCGAAGCTCTGGGTTCAGGAGGCCAATAAGACATGACAGCTTTTGTATTTCCTGCAGGCATTTCAAACACACCTACCACGAACATTCAAGACACACATGATTGTTACACACCTGTAACTGGTTTGCCGATGTTTATTGTAAGAGCACAATGAGCAGTACTTCTTCCTTTTTATCACTTATTTTCATATATAGGAGGAATAATAATAGTAAGAAGTAAGAAGAAGAAAAAAATGTGAATTAGCAGGAACACCACATGTCAAAGGCTTCAATTCTCCTTTTTCTGCTGCACCAATAGTCCCAACTCTTTTCAATGTTCGGTCACAGAATGGAAATGGGTTCCACTGTTGACCTGCCCCCTCTAAAACCAAACTTCTCCTCCTCTATTTGGCGTTCCAACTTTACTCTAATTCTTCTTTCTAGAATTCTTTCCGTTACTTTGGAAACATGCGAGATGATGGTGATACCTCGGTAGTTACCACACACCTCCCTGTCTCCTTTCTTAAATAATGGCAATATTTTTCCCTTCTTCCAGCCTTCAGGAACTTTCTTCTCTCTCCACACACTCCTGAGAAGTCTGTATGTCCACTGCAGTCCCACTGATTCTGCCGCCTTGATAATGTCTATTGCCACTTCGTCGATTCCCGAAGCTTTCCCCATCTTCATCTTCTTAACTGTCAATTCCAATTCTGCCATAGTAATGTCTGGATCTTCTTCTCTTTCTTCCTCCACCGTTTTGGCTGTTTGCGTAATTTATCCGCAGGCCTGACATCTCACCTTCTTCCTTAGTACTTGGACTAATTTTGTTAATTTACGTCTATTGTAAAAGGAAACATGTATTAAAGTGGCAATTAATTGCAGCTAAAAGGGCTTTGTAATCTCACTTGCAATCAACTCAAAATAAATATCATTTTTCGTCAAAAACTGTAGGCAGGGGATCGTTGATGAATACAGTATTTGAGGATCTGAAATGGTTGGTGATTACCAGTATTAGAACTTTCCTTTTCATTAATTAACGTGTATTTTGAGCTAACTCCACCCAATCCTTACCTGATGCACTGAGAGTAACATTCTCAAGTTGTGACTAGCTCAAGTCCATATCTGTGGTGGTATGTGTTTGTGTGTGATGGGATTCCATGGGGGTTGATTGTGGCCTTCAACACTGTGGGGTCTCGAAGATATACGGGCATAATACCAATAATTCTCCTATAAGAACCAACCCAGAAGGCTGAATGAAAACAGAAATGAGAGGGGTAATTTTATGGTCAATGGGAATGTACAAAACAGCACATTGAGGGAAAAATAAAAAGACGACCCTTGCTTTGATGCAGCACAACTGCTCAGAGAATGCACCGAAATTAATATACTGAGCAAGATTAAGAAGGAACTCTGAACAAGTAGAAATAATCAGCCTATTTTCATATATCCCATTGAAAGACCTCCAGTAAAAAAAAAGGTATTCCATGTCATGTACTAAATAGCATTTGCTATACGACCTGTCTCCACCAATACCATTGAGTTGAGAAATAATGTGCTGTATATTTAACTTTCAGTAAAGGTGATTAAGACTCATCCAATGACATGGCATCTTTCTGTCATGGAAATTAGTTTTTAGAAAGTCTAATGCACGTGCCCTATGATTTACGAAAAGTAAGCAACATAATTTAGTGTCAGTGGATAAAGGTTATATAATAAATAGCCCATCAATCTCCTCCAAGAGAATACTGTAACTTCTTCATACAAAAATACAAACTTCACAACAGGCAACTAATACAACGTGATTGGCTTCATGTTATGTACTCTTCACGTATGAGAATTAAGATATCCTCCATTACGTCAATGAATAGACCAAGATCATTGGTTTGAGTCCAGTACTAGTTGGACAATTTAATCCTTTATCATCAATCTAGACATCTTGTACTTTACGTAATTTACACAACCTAACAGCAGACACCTTTCATTCGTCATCACTACAGTCAGAATACACAATTCTGTAATCCCTAAATAGGATTGTCGAGAAGGAAATGGTGATCAGGACATGTCCTTTATAATATGCAACAAGAAGTAACCCAATCAACTTCTTACCTCTTTGAAATCTCCGCCACTCGATTAAGATGGAGTTTCTGTTTTGATGCTCGGAATAAACTCTGGTATGAAGATTTCTTCTATCTTAATATCCTTAGTGAGATTAGTATCATCCTGCAGAGAAATTACTTGTTTCACAAACATGTTCCTTTCCGTATGTGGAATTAAATCTTACACATGTTTCCTTTGATTTGAGTACCTTCCAAATATAATGCGACATAAAAGAGCTAGATCTAAAATTTTGAACAGAAGGGTAGTTCTCTTTTCAAAGCTATCATCCCGGACTTGGGTAACTTCGTCTGTTGATCTCCATACATTTATTGTCCCGGTTCACTTGTTCATAAACTGCACCAAGATCTGGATTTCATGTCAGACCACGTGACAACACTGAGCCATTCTCTGAGATTGTAAGCTCAGTACAATTATGAAGACAGGGCGTACAAAATGATACTTGTTAAGGCTGCGAAAGGATCGAGCCAGCCGTGTAATTCATTGGAAACACGATATCAAAATTAGTGGTATGAAGATTGGCAATACAATAAATTGAGTTACACATTCATCGTGCATTGTACGTAAATACTTCGAACAACCCGGAATAAATAGGAAGAAGCAGATTGGTTGCAGAATGGAGAAACCGGAAATGCTATTCTACGCACTCAACAGAACTTGTCGAACGACTGAGAGGGTGAATACGGAAATTCGAGCCTCAAACACCATGGTAATCTACGGTGTATATAATTGAGCATTAGTGAAACATAGGGCACATATTCGTTATTGAGTGTGGAATATGCTAAAAAAAAAATACGCGTTAAATTATTTGAAAATAGGATTTGTGTATTTATTGAATTTTGCGATCTGTCGAGTGCGATAGTTTGAGTACATATCATAAAACCGGAAAATGCTACATCGACAACATAGAGCTCAAATATTGTTCAGAATTATTTAGTGAAGTCCGTAAATTAATTCTAGTGCGCTTTGAAGGCATGATTACTCAAATAAAATCAGATATATGTGACAGAGAATTAAATATGAAGTTGGGCACGTGAAAGAAGTGAACGAGAAAAATTATTCTAAGTGCTGTAATGGTAGAATATGTGATTAATGTGAAAGCAGAGCATTTCTTTACTACAAGTGTCATACGATGTTGGCATGACAAAGAACCCATTTGAATTCAGTAGGCCGTGATCAACAAGAATCAGAACAAACGGTAGAGGGAAAATGGCAAAAAATAAAGGATTCTATCACAACAATCGCCGAAGAAGTTGTAGGCTATCGAGAGAGTACAAAAGGGAAAAAACCTTGGTTTAATGAGGATTGCCAAAGATTAATAGACGATAGATTAAGAGCAAAAAAGTTGATGCTTACCAAACAAACTCTAACCAACAAACAAAATTACAAACAGATAAATAGGGAGACTAACAAAACATTACGAGCAGCTAAACGGAACTTTGTGAAAGATCAGCTAAGAAAACCAGAAGAAGATAGCAACAAAAATAATACAAGAGAATTTTTTCGCTTTGTCAGATATTTTAAACAATGGTACAAAGCAAGATCAGTAGGGGTAAAAGATAGGAATGGCAATGTTGTTTGCAACCAAACAGAAGTGCTAGCAACTTGGAAAAACTACTTTGAAGACCTCTTAAATTGTGAAGAAGTGGCAACAAACATTGAAGAGGAATTATACCCTAAATGTCCAGCCAAAGATTAACCCTCCTGCCTATGAAGAAGTTGAAAAGGTACTTAAAGGTTTAAAAAACAATGAAGTCCCTGGAGAGGATAACATAATAGCAGAACTTCTTAAAGCAGGTGGAAGCCCTTTGCTAAAATGGTTACATAACTTAATTGTAGATATCTGGGAGAAGGAAGAAATCCCAGTAGAATGGAAGATGGCAGTAGTAGTTCCGATTCACAAAAAGGGAGATAAATTCGAGTACAATAATTACCGAGGGATATCATTAATAAGCAGTGTATATAAAGTATTCTCAAGAATAATCTACAACAGACTAGCATGTTATGCAGATGAAATTCTTGGAGATCACCAAGCAGGATTTAGAAGCCAAAGATCTACAACAGACCAAATTTTTGTCTTAAAGCAAGTAATATCCAAATATTGGGAGTTTAAGAAAACAGCCCATCTTCTTTTTGTGTATTTCAACAAGGCATACGATAGTGTCAATAGGAAACAAATGTGGAAATACATGCAGCGGAATGGAATACCAGAAAAACTTATCACTATGGCAAAACTGTGCACAGAAGGGTCCAAATGCAAAATTAGAATCAATAATGAATATACCGAAGAATTTAATGTCAACACTGGAGTAAGAGAGGGAGATGGACTCTAGCCTTTATTATTCAATTTAGCTTTAGAAGAAACATTGAAACGAGTAAACCAGCTCCACCCAGGCCTTGAAGTGGGAAACAAGATAAACATATTAGCTTATGCTGATGACATAACACTCATGGCAGAAAGCGAATACGATCAAAAAATACTCACAGAAACCCTTATTGAAGAAGCCAAATAGGGCTTTATCAAATTGTCTAATGATAAATGAACAAAAAACAAAATATCTAGTTGTAGGAAGGAATGCAGCACAAGTACAAAACCCCTTAACAGTTGTTTCATACGCTTTTCACAGATGTACTGAGTTCAGATATCTGGGGATTATCATAGACCAGAATAATATGGAAGAAACAGAAATAAAATCAAGAATTCTCAGTGGCAACAAAAGCTACTTGTCTCTGCAAAATCTCCTAAAGAGTAAAATTATATCTAGAAAAACTAAAGTGAGGATTTATAAAAGCATTATACTTCCTGTTGTCACGTTTGGCTCAGAAACCTGGGTATTGTCCAAGCAAACTGAAAGGAAATTAGTAACTTTTGAAAATAGAATACTACGACGCATTTTCGGACCGATAGTAGAAAATGGCCAGTGGAGAATTAGAACAAATAAGGAATTGCGGGATCTCTACAAAGAACCGGATATCGTGACCCGTGCCAAAAGCCAAAGACTGCGCTGGGCCGGTCATGTACATAGAAGAAGTAGAGAATTGAATTTAAGGGCAGTTTTGGAAGGTGTACCCAGAGGAAGGCGACCATTGGGACGACCAAGACTTCGCTGGTGGGACCAAGTTCAAAAAGATATGAGAAAAATCGGAGTCACGGAGGACATAATGGATGATCGAGAAAGATGGCGCCGTGCTGTTGGCGAGGCCAAAAACCTGCTTAGGTTTGAGTGGCCATCTAGGTAAGGTAAGGTAAGGTAAGGCCGTGTTCATAAGGCAAAATTAATCTCGGGAGTTTCCAACAACACAAAGTTCCTCATTCTCTACTAGAAAGCGCTATAGTGTTCAAGGAGCTTAGACGTCTAACTTCCTTGACTTCCATAGTGATTCAAGGAACAACGAAATTCGACATGCAAGCTACCCTCTGGGTGTCAAATTACAAAGCTTGCATCCGGCACCCGAGGCCATACGATATTATTTTATTATTACCAGTTTAAAGAGGGTACAAGCCAGGAAGTTACACCCTTCAAGGAGGCTTAGCTCATGCCAGCATAATTTGAAGCAAAAAAAAATACATTTCTACAAATACTCAGGTAATTGGGATATGGACACCGAAAGAGCAGCTGCAGCCATATGTTAAGAACTATCCGTATAGATGCATACAGATATAGTGAATAAAACAACAGGGGGTGAATTTTGAATCCTCGCCTCCTTACTTCTTCTCAATGCACCATATTCTCACCCTGAAATAAAGATTTTATCCCTGGAAGAACCAAAACTCAATCAAGGGCCCTATGGAAAAAGGCTTCGAATGCCACAACTGGACCATTTTAATTCTTGTTTCAAATAATGTATTTCTTGGGCAATAGTTAAGCACAACAGTTCATATATTGTATTACTGCAAAGGAGAAAATAACTGAAATACAGGTTGATAACAAAAGGTACCTACATCTCTCAAATCTTCGTGCTTTGATGCAGATGGTGATTCGCTTTTGACGTTTGGAACAATGGAAGAAGCCACATTCTCGTCAATGGTAATATCCTCATTCTGATCAATTTCTTGCTTTAGATATGCTTCCTATACAAAAGGAACCAGAGACACAGCTTTTTAAAATGCACCACAGAGGCCACAGGAAAAGTTAACAGTAAAAATGTATGTATTTGAAACATTTACCTTGTTTCACATACTTAAGATTATTTCAAAGTTACTGCCGAATTTTTAAAATCAGAAATAACCCAGAGAATTGCAGTTATGAAGCACAAATTTTACAGCATGAAGATGTGCTCATTGTATAACTTATATATTTGAGACTTACGTTTTAAGGCTTGGAATACTAAACATGGCAATAGCAAGAAAGATCAAAAGGTCTGCTACTTATGATATTCGAGTTCAAATCCAAATCCAATACAGCCATGTCCCTACCCTGTTATAGCAGCTATTCTCTTTCACTATATGAAACAAATGGAGGTCAATTTAGGCACTTTAAAGCAAAATTACCAGGTGTAATTTATAAATTAAGTGATAATTTAGCATAGCACTTAACAACATTTTCTAAAACATTCACTGAGAATAGACATTTCATCTATTCTAGAGAATTGGGAAAGAAGTTAATTGGGCATGACTCAGAGAAATTTAGTAACCTTTTCCCCATATCCTGGGATTGCTTACACTACCTTAGAAATATACCAAAAATACATAGAATCTACGTCACTAAAATAACTTTATTACATACCAAAGAACTGTTGGTTTTGCAAAAAAAATATTGTAAGTGTGTGATAAAGTAGGCTATAATAAAATTACTGTCATTATGAATTTTAATCATAACATATTTGCATAATGTATTGCTTGCATTATCCATGTTTGAACCTGGGTTGCCTAGCCATCCAAATATGGATTTATTATAAGATTTAGTAACAAACTACTAGAATTTCTAACATTGAGTACCATAGCAAAACATTACATTGATTGAAATAACTACCTATATTTAACGAATATAGATTTAGGATTACGGAGTTATTTTTGAAAGCCTCTGTCTGGTGCGTGGCGCTCTATGGAAGTGAAACTTGGACTCTTGGTGTAGCAGAAAAGAGGAGAATTGAAGTGTTTGAAATGTGGTGTTAAAGGAGAATGATGAAGATCAGATGGGAAGATAGGGTTACAAACGAAGAGATACTAAGACTAGTGGGAGAGGAGAGATGTTTCTGGCAACTGATAATGAAGAGAAGAGATAGGTTGGTAGGACACATACTAAGACACCCAGGAATAGCCAGCTTAGTTAAGGAAGGAAGGGTCGAGGACAAGAACAATAGGACTAGACCCGGGTTAGAATATGTTAAACAGATTGCCTCGGATGTAGGGTGTGGTACCTATGTAGAGATGAAACGATTAGCTCAGGACAGGGAGCAATGGAATGCTGCATCAAACCAGTCAAAAGACTGAAGACTCAAAAAACAATAACATTTAATAGTGAAATCCTAGAAAATTATGCCACAAATAGGACATTGTGTCAAAATTCACCTGCTCGTCTAGTTCTTCTTTAATAGTGAAACTTTCATCCTTGTCCATTGCGTCTTTAAACACATCATCACGTTGCTCAGCCTTCACCTCCACCAAACTATCAGTCTGGGGCTGCTCAAAACACTCCTGGAAAGTTATAAGCAAATACTGCGTATCACTAAATGTAGAATATAGATGAAAATGATACAAGAGTAAACTTATCATCTGAAATACGATTATTGCTGAGGACATTATCTATAAACAAATAAGGATATTAGTAATTGTAAAGTACCATATTAAGAAGGGAGAGTTCAGTTTGATTGATATTGTAAGTATTTAGCGATTACCATTGCACAGAGAAATAAGGGATAGAGTTAACAAGGCAGACAAATCTCTGGACATGATTTTGTGGGTGTGTAAATGGGAGAGGGCTTATCCGTCTCAAGCAAGACCTCAGCTGGAGTTGCAGATGTAAGGGATCAATATCCATTAGATTTGATAAACAAGTTGGAAAGTGTGCAAATGAAGGTCACCCGGTCAGTACAGGGGGACAAATAGTGTGCATGAAATTACTCAGGATTTGTTTTGGAAAAGATCGGGGATGGGAGATTCTAAAAGAAGCTTGGAGGTACGTTCTTAGGTTATAAGGGTGAGAATCCATGCGAAGATCTGTGTGACAAATTTGAAATGGTGGTGTTATATATAGGAGCTGACTTGATCACTCTTGATAAGCAAATCTAAGTCAAAAGAATAATAACTGAGCAAGTATTCCTTTGTGTTGAGAGGGGAAATAGAATGAAACCGTTTGCCAGAGGACATTTCCAGGCCTGTGCCTCAAAGTGTTCAGAGGCTCAAGAAGGATTAGCATTCAGTTATTTCAAAAATGTTATTTTTTATTCGTTTCCGTAGCAAAATTACATTATTTAAAATTATTTTTGAGTACGGTACACGTTTTAAATTGTGCTATTATTGTAGTTTTGCCACCAGGGACTATGTCCTCATTTGCAGATTGCTCTAGCTATCTTTTCAGCTATCTACAAAACTAACTTCAAATTATTATTATTATTATTAACAACACAAAAAGCAAGACAATCTTGGTTACTATTACAGTAGGTCGTATAAAGTTTTATCAACTTTTGAAAGATCTGTCAAGTTCATAAGTAAGATGACAATGTTATACAATATCTGGAGCTAAAATTTTACTTACCATCGTAGATAAATTAACAGGTCCGCAGTTTATGACCGAAAGTTCCTCCATATTTGTGAGGAATCTAGAAAATATAATAAGTATAAATCATTGGTTGTCAGGGCATAACCCTCGAAATACACTGTAATTAGAACTGTAGAGGTTGTATTCGTTATTCAGGGTGATATTAACTGGACTTAAGATTGTGATTCTCAAAAATATTGACCTGACAAACACAAGTACAACATCACTAGAATTATGGAAACAGCGTAATCAAGCAAATTATCATTTTATACTTTTCAGTTGGTCATAGCGCTTTTGTTCAATTAAATTACACTTTTCTGAAAAAAAAAATACATTTAATAATAGTATTCACTGATAAATGGGGAATTAAAGAATCCCGCATTATACACACAAATGATACCACCTAAATATAAATGTAAAGTTTTGAAGCCATTCTTTCAGTGTTGCCAACACAAACTGTCAGTTGTAACTCTTCAGTCGGTCAACACGAATTTGCCCAATGACTGGGTGGGGTACAATGTACAGTATCTCCACATACCATAAAACAAGGTCTACGATTCTTGGATGAAATGAAAACCATTGGATGGATTTTGATGCGATTTTCACCATTCTACAAAGGATTAATCGATAAAGGTTTCTGTAGAAAAACAATCATTTCGACCCAACGAAGTCGAGCAGTAACGATTTCAGGGAAACGAGTTGAAAAAAAAAAACTGTCGTCCGTGCGCCTATTAAACTTACGCTGGGTAAACAGTTAAAAATACCTATGTAGTGCGTTTTTAGAATTGTTCAGCATGAAAAGTTCTATAAAAATGTCCGCGACAGCATATCTCTATGTTGAATACATCGCCCATCGTGTTTATACGTTGTAATTTCCTCCAACTCCAGCCTGTCGAATCGTATCGAGTTAAGATTTCAGAGAAGAGTATATGTGTTTGAAGTTTCGCTTTCACCTCGACTTTTCTGAATTGCGTCCGGGACCTGCCGTCGGTGCGCCTTTTAAGCTTACGCTAAGTAAACCATCAAAGATACCGGGCGAAGCCGGGGTGGGTTGCTAGTACAATACACAATCAACACCGCTGGAATACAATACTTGTATAAGTTATGATCACTAATATAATGGGGCAATTTTAGGATTACGCGTTTGGACATTCAAGTAGTCATCACCAGACCCTGATCACTGTGTTGAGGAGGAGGCGAGGCAAGCGATAGGGTAACAGATGTACGACTTTAATTGTATCTTCACTTTATTTATTATATTGTGTTTTTATTATTATTTATAGTTGGTAGCATGCTGATCTTCTATGCCCATGATCGTGGGTTCAAACCCGGCCGAAGTCGTCGGATTTCTTAATAGCGTTAAAAATCCATTCCTTCAGAGCAGAAAAAAAGTCGGCGGGCCCATATAATAGATTTATGGCAAGTAAAAGGACCATTCGCTAACTACAATTGTGTGAAGCTAAAATTTGTAGGTTAGATTTGATAAACGCTCTATTAGTGCCAACGTTCACCGCCAGGTGCCGGTCTAGTAGCCAAGTTCGCGGCTACGTGTCGTTGACATTATAATTTGGTAGCAAAAGTAGGAATTACTTGAAATTATCGTCTGCAGTCCTTACTTTAATTTACAGATGATAAACACTAATACATCCAAGACAATTAACATCAGTTATCAGACAGATTCTACACACACCCAAAGTACACGGGGCTACATGATCGCGTTGTCGCAGCTCCTAAACTGAGGAACCAATTGGCATGTGAGGGTGCCTAAATGTGAGGGAGCCGTGTAAGTTGATTTACTGGCACGTTAAGGATACCCTTCGGGGCAAAATTCTGGCACCCTGGCGTCTTTAAGAGCTGTAGTAGGTAACAGAGACGTAAAGCCAATAACGTTATTACCAAGAACACTCAGTCATATAATGAAAGCCTCACAGTGCATTTGCTATGTGAGCAATAATTGAAACTACTGTTGCATGTTGTAAGAACACTTCGTCAGTCATTTAATATGGCCAGGTAATGCGGAGATATAAATTACCTGACCCCGGCGGCATTCGAATCTATGGCTTCCGGCTTTGTAAGCCAGTTTGCTGAACACTGAGGTATTTGTGAATTACACGTCGTTGGATACAACTGCTTGTGAGAGATATTCAGTAACTGTTATTACCCTCCTTCGTGTGTTGCACCGTGCCTACTTCAAAACAAACTTATTTCCCATTTACAGTAGGACGGTATCGACGTAAGAAGAGTTTTTTTTAATCTACAACCAGCAATATGAGACGAAGGGCAAACTTGTACAACCGTTATCATAAAACACACACCACACCTGTGTATCCCGGACAGTCCAATATTGTGAAATGTTACCGTACAGATAATCTGCACTGGACACTAACAAAATGTTAGCCTGTGTCCCTTTTCTCTGAACATTTGCGTTCATACCACTAAACACACTTATCCATGGTGGCTGACGCCGTAATTTTATGATTATATTACCAACAAACAACTAACTCAAGCCTTCAGAAGACGGATTTCCTCCCTTGTAAAAGGAACAGTCCATATGAGAGGAAATAAACCGTAGGCCCTAACCCAATTTTAGTATTAAGAATCAACTTGATACGAGAATGTGCTATGACCACGTAGCCTACCTGCTAATAGCTAGCGACCAAGCGAAAGAATACGATTATCAACGAGCTTTAGCTCGAGGTTTATACCGTATTTAACCCCTTCTATTCTTCTGATGCTTCTACATGTTTATTTTTTGAGCTATTCAGTAGGCCTATAAGGCCTAGTGGCCCAAGAATATGAGTGGAGAACATACAAGCAGAAAAGGACCCACCAAGGGTAGATGGACCCCTAGCATTGGCCAAACCCCATTTAAGGCCAAAATACGTAAAAAGAGAAAGAAGAAATGAACAAGAAGTTCCGTGACGAACTTAAGAGCTTACTTTTCTTTAAATTTAAGATTCATGCCAACGATTAATTTATATGGACCTATCTAGAATAATGAAGAATTTAACTGAAGTTGATAATATCGAAATTTCGAACAAGTTCGAAATATACCTGGTAGAATGTAGCCTAATAGAGCACTACAGTTGGCAGCCCTGGTGACTGAATATATTCTTAGTTCCATCTTTTAAGGTACAGAAAACAAAATTTGGTTGAATTCCAATGGATAGCATGGACGTTACTTACAGTTAGACATTGGATCTACCAGTGCGCGTAAAATCATATGGACAACAATGCCATGCATGTGTTCGTCATAAATAATCTGAAATAATATGACCTCTTGTTGTGCAAATTTTGGATGAAATACATTTGTTAGTGTAGAAGTTACATGTACACACATCAAAAAAAGTTTTGCATCACCTCGGTTCCCAGATCTCCGGCATATAGACGTTGACTGTGTATATTGTATCAAAGATACAGTCCCTTTGACTGTTCATAGATGTCACTAAAACTGCTCAAAGATGTAAACAACCATGCATGAGCAGGGCCTATTAGACGGAGGGGGTACGACAGCCGATCAGTTCCAGTCATTCCACCAGGACGAAGGTACGCTGCTCATGTTGTCTGTAGTTCGACCATGCCTAGAAGGTCAATACCGCAGTTCGATCGCGTCCGCATTGTTACTTTGTGTCAAGAAGGGCTCTCAACAAGGGAAGTTTCCAGGCGTCTCAGAGTGAACCAAAGCGATGTTGTTCGGACATGGAGGAGGTACAGAGATACAGGAACTGTCGATGACAGGCCTCGCTCAGGCCGCCCAAGGGCTACTACTGTAGTGGATGACCGCTACTTACGGATTGCCGCTCGGAGGAACCCTGACAGCAATGCCACCATGTTGAATAATGCGTTTCGTTCAGCCACAGGACGTCGTGTTTCAACTCAAACTGTGCGCAATAGGCTGCATGATGCGCAACTTCACTCCCGACGTCCATGGCGAGGTCCAGCTTTGCAACCCCGACACCATGCAGCGCGGTACAGATGGGCCCAACAACATGCTGAATGGACCCCACAGAATTGGCATCACGTTCTCTTCACCGATGAGTGTCGCATATGCCTTCAACCAGACAATCGTCGGAGACGTGTTTGGAGGCACCCTGGTCAGGCTGAACGTCTTAGACACACTGTCCAGCGAGTGCAGCAAGGTGGTAGTTCCCTGATGTTTTGGGGTGGCATTATGTGGGGCCGACGTACGCCACTGGTGGTCATGGAAGGCTCCGAAACGGCTTTACGATACCTGAATGACATCCTCCGACCCATAGTGCAACCATATCGGCAGAATATTGGAGAGGCATTTGTCTTCATGGACGACAATTCTCGACCTCATCGTGCACATCTTGTGAATGCGTTCCTTCAAGATAACGACATCGCTCGACTACAGTGGCCAGCATGTTCGCCAGACATGAACCCTATCGAACATGCCTGGGATATGTTGAAAAGGGCTGTTTATGGACGTCTTGACCCACCAACCACTCTGAGAGATTTACGCCGAATTGTCGTTGAGGGGTGGGACAATTTGGACCAACAGTCTCTTGATGAACTTGTGGATAGTATGCCACGACGAATACAGGCATGCATCAATGCAAGAGGACGTGCTACTGGGTATTAGAGGTAGTGGTGTGTACTGCAATCTGGACCACAAATGCTGCAAGTCTAGCTGTATGCTGGTACAACATGCAATGTGTGGGTCTCATGAGCAATAAAACGAGCTGAAATGTTGTTTGTGTTGATCTCTATTCCCTTTGTATTTAAAGGTTCCGGAACTCTTGGAACCGAGGTGATGCAAAACTTTTTTTGATGCGTGTATTTCACAATTGGACCTATCAGCAGGTTTAGAGAATCATAATGGCAGCACTGACGTATATTAGTTACTCCAAATTATTCTAAGATGTCAGGTACCGTACTATACGTGTGCAGAGTTTAGAGCTGTTGGCTTTCATACTTTTTGATTTATTGATATTAGGGTAAAAAACAGCATTTATTAACAGTTGGCAGCCCTGGTGGCTCTTAAGAATACGTTCAGTCATATCTGTTTATGTGCACATAGTACATACGAAATTTTGTTGAAATCCAATTGATAGTGTAGAAGTTATATGCATTTAAGAATTGGACCTATCAGCAGGCTTAGAATCAGTTTAGCAACAGTGCCATACAAGGCCTCCAGGAAATTAAACTGCCACATTAAGAAATACTTATTTTGCTTATTTCCATTCATACTTAAGAAATGGGGTCATATTTTGGGGTAGCCTATGTCGCCAGATGTACTAAGCACGTTTAGGATACAAAAGAGGGCGATTAGAATTATGGCAAATGTAAACACTAGAGAATCATGTAGACCTCTTTTTAAAGATTTAAACATTCTCCCTCTGCCCTGTATATATATCTTTGAACGTATTATGTTTTGTAAAAAGAATGTAATGAATAAGGATGTTTTTCTTAAAACAAACAATGATATTCATAGGCATAACACAAGACAAAATCAAAACATTCATATTTCACACACACACAAGCATATATCAAAAAGGAACTTATCACACAGGAGTTAAATTATACAATAAACTACCCCAGTATATAAAACTTGTCCCAAAAATAAAAACCTTTGATAGAATGTTGAAAGCTTATCTGCGGTGCCATTGTTTTTACTCTGTAGTTGAATATCTTAGTGTATAGAAACGGTAAACGGTGACTTTGGAACGAGGTGTAATCAAAATTCCAAACCGAACGCATGGTCGCATTTTGATAAATGAGGTGTCGAGGCTGGCACCCCCCTTTTTTTTCCCAAAATTCCAAAAAGTTGACCCATAGTCTACTTACCTGGTGACTTTGCAACGAGGTGTAATCAAAAATTCCAAACCGAACGCATGGTCGGAGTTTGATAAATGAGGTGTCGAGACTGACACCCCCTTTTTCCAAAATTCCAAAAATGTTGACCCATGGCCTACTATCCTTGTGACGTCAGCTACCAACCTGACTAAGTCGATATCTCCGGAATGCATGGTCGGAGTTTGATAAATGAGGTGTCGAGGCTGACACCCCCTTTTTCCAAAATTCTAAAAATGTTGCCCCCTAGCCTACGTTCCTGGTGACGTTACTTACTAACCTGGCAAAGTCGATATCTCCCGAATGCATGGTCGGATTTCGACAAATGAGGTGTCGTTGAAATCGGACTATCACCCCCTTTTTCCAAAATTCCAAAAATGTTGTCCCATAGCCTACTTTCCTGGTGACGTTACTCACTAACCCGCCATACATTCAGGGGCAAGCCGATATCTCCCGAACACATGGTTGGATTTTGATGAATGCACGTGTGAAACAACATGTAAGCTAACAAGTAACATCCTGTTTTTTATTCGAACGTGACAAAATGCAAGTAGATATGTCACATGACCTCGCGCAGGTGTTGGCCTTGAACTTAAGCTATACACGTGCGCGATGATTGAATGTTCAAGAGTGTAAATCGCTGAGTCTGTAAAGGTATCATACATCATGGATTGCAGAGGCTTATACGGTGACCATGCTTGCCAATGCATTCATCGCTTTTGATAAATCATGGATTGTAGAGGCTTATGCCATGTCCATGCTTTTAATACATTCATTGATATTTCATGAATCATGAATCGCAGAGGCTTATGCTTAGTGAAAGCATGATTGTAATGATTGAAAAACAATTGCAAGAATGATTGTCGAGCCACAGGACATGGCATGTGGGTGTAAACGTGGGTGTAAAAGTGGGTGCAAAAAGTGCAAAAGTGGGTGCCAAAAATGGGTGCAAAAGTGGGTGCAAAAGTGGGTGCAAAAAGTGGGTGCAATAGTGGGTGAAAAAAGAGGGTGCAATAGTGGGTGCAATTAAGTGGGTGCAAAAAGTGGGTGCAATAGTGGGTGCAAAACGTGGGTGCAAAATTGGGTGCAAAAAGTGGGTGCAAAAGTGGGTGCAATAGTGGGTGCAGTAGTGGATGCAATAGTGAGTGCAAAAGTGGGTGCAAAATGTGGGTGCATAAAGTGGGTAAAATAATGAGTGTAAAAAGTGGGTGCAATAGTGGGTGCAAAAGTGAATGCAAAAGTGGGTGCTCAGCCACATGTGTTATACCAGGATGACTATGGCGATAAGAAAGGATATGATATACTAGCTATGGAATTATTCATAAAGTCATTGAATATAAGCCCTTGAAAAAAATATACCTAACTTGATACTCCTTTTGTGATCCCAGCACTCTGTTTGATGATTGTTTGAGGGGTGGGAGAGACATGCAGGTGGGAAATAATGTTATAACTTATCATAACAGTGATGCATTATTAAGATGTGTTGCTAATTATTAGTGGAATGAATCGTCAACGGCTTTTATCTATCGATAAACTTTAGGATTAAAACAACAATCAAAAATGTATATCATCACTGCTATGATTTCGAAAATAGAAAACAAGCATTTATATTGTTTTTTGTTTATTCAAAACGTACCATACATCGATGATTGTTTTTACCTTCATAAATCAAATATACTGGTTGACTACTTGTATTGATATCTTCAAAAACATCATCAGGCACGTCATCGAAACGTGAAGGAAGAAAAGTTTCAAACTCTTCACAAATGCAAAGAGCGCGGATTTCAAATTTAGTGTTTATTTTTTATTCTATGAATGCGAAAAGGTGTGTGAATAGGCAAGTCGCTCATCTTCTTGAGTTCAGGACCACAGGCTTGACCGATAGCATTCAAACCTTCCATGGTAGTCTATAAACAAAAAACATAACTATGACACTCTAGTCTCAACATGTTACAACAACAACAATCACCCATGGTTTTCAGTTATTTAGCAAACCCCACCCCCCTTGGTTTACATTATTGAACATGAACATTGAATAAAGCGTTGAATAAGTTGTTTCAACAAGGATTCACAAAATAGTATTGCCAGTGGCATCTAGTCATGAACATGGATACTAGATAGAGTTTTAATCAAATTACGAATGGTCAAGTTGTTTCAACACGGATTCACAAAATAGTATTGCCAGTGGCATCTAGTCATGAACATTGATGCTAGATAGAGTGATAATCAAATCACAAATGGTCAAGTTGTTTCAACACGGATTCACAAAATAGTATTGCCACTGAAATCTAGTCATGAACATGGATACTAGATAGAGTGTTAATCAAATCACAAATGGTTAAGTTGTTTTAACACGGATTTGCAAACTTGCATTGTCGATGGCATTAGTTGTCAGCATTGACACTGGATAGTGTATTTATCAAATAGCAAATGGTCAAGTTGTTTTAACTTGGATTAGCAAAATAGTATTGTCAATGGTATTTAGTCATCAACACGGACATTGAATAAAGCGTTAATCAAATTACAAATGGTCAAGTTGTTTCAACACGGATTCACAAAATAGTATTGCCAGTGGCATCTAGTTATGAACATGGATAATAGATAGAGTATTAATCAAATCACAAAAGGTCAAGTTATTTCAACACGGATTCACAAAATAGTATTGCCAGTGGCATCTAGTCATGAACATGGATGCTAGATAGAGTGTTAATTAAATCACAAATGGTTTCCGATTTTTACCACCTGGCAAATACCAAGACGTTTCATTCATTCATTCCATTCCATGACTCGGTCTATCACAAACAATTCACTTCAATAAAGCGTTAATCAAATTACAAATGGTCAAGTTGCTTCAACACGGATTCACCAAATAGTACTGCCATCATAGCCTTAAGTTAGGAACCATTCATGCATTTGCCTGGAGTACAGTGGAAATGAGAAGTCAGAATGATTGAGTGGGAATCGAACCCTCCTCTTTTCAGTTTTACCTCACGAGTCTGAGTGTACCTCGTTCCAGCCCTCGCATCAGAATTTTATTTTGCACATCGGGAATCGAACCCAAACCTCTAGGGTGATACCCAAGAACGCTAGCTGCTACACCACGAGGCGTAGATTACAAATGGTCAAGTTGTTTCAACACGGATTCACAAAATAGTATTGCCACCGTAGCCTTAAGTTAGGAACCATCCCTGCATTTGCCTGGAGTACAGTAAAAATGAGAAAGCCTGAATGACTGAGTGGGAATCGAACCCTCCTCTTCTCAGTTTTACCTCACGAGTCTGAGTGTACCTCGTTCCAGCCCTCACATCTGAATTTTGTTTTGCACATCGGGAATCGAACCCACACCTCTAGGATGATAACCAAGAACGCTAACCGCTACACCACGAGGTATGGATTACAAATGGTCAAGTTGTTTCAACACGGATCCGCAAAATAGTATTGCCACCGTAGCCTTAATTTAGGAACCATCCCTGCATTTGCCTGGAGTACAGTTAAAATGAGAAAGCCAGATTGATTGAGTGGGAATCGAACCCTCCTCTTCTCAGTTTTACCTCACGAGTCTGAGTGTATCTCGTTCCAGCCCTCACATCTAAATTTTAATTTTTTGCACATCGGGAATCGAACCCACGCCTCTAGGGTGTTAACCAAGAACGCTAGCCGCTACACCACGTGGTGTAGATTACAAATGATCAAGTTGTTTCAATACGAATTCACAAAATAGCATTGCCACCGTAGCCTTAAGTTAGGAACCATCCCTGCATTTGCCTGGAGTACAGTACCCTCCTCTTCTCAGTTTTACTCCAGAAGTGTGAGTGTACCTCGTTCCAGCCCTCACATCAGAATTTTATTTTTGCACATCGGGAATCGAACCCACACCTCTAGGGTGATAACCAAGAACGTTAGCCGCTACACCACGAGGTGTAGAGTGGAGGAAACTAACTAGTTCAATGTTAATCCTATTAAAGAAACTTTTCAGTCGGTCCAATCGAGGGCTGGCATGCAACGAATATTTAAAGTATACGAGTAGCTATTTAGGAACCATAATCTATGCATTTTCAAACTTGTATTGTCAATGGCATCTAGTCATGTACATGAACACTGGATGAAATGGTCTGGTCGTTTTAACACGGATTTTCAAATTTATATTGTCAGTGGCATCAAATTAAAAGAGGTACTCCCCTTTAATAATAACCGTTGTTGCCAACTGGATTAGGTATAACCAATTATCTGTAAATAAATAAACCAATCAATCCATGACATACACGTTGATTTATATTTAAACTGTTTAAAAAGTTTAATCTATTAAATACATACCTCACAAATAGTTTTCTTTTTGCTCCAAGTAACGCCACTGCTTTCTTAAATTGTTTATAATAAATGATAAGACTGCAGCATTAATCGCCTGTAATGAGAGACTAATGAGTGTCGATGATAGCTATGAACTTGCATTTATAGTGTTCAGTATTGCAAGCTTGCAAAAAACAATTTACAGGACATGGCATGTCAAACGGAAATTACATTCATAATAAGTTTTCCGTTTTCAATTATCCGCAATATCAGCTTTTTTCAAACACAGTAGCTTGTATTGCAACATCACATCCTGTTTCAAGATCTCAGCTATTAGTTAACTGTTGCTAATTGATGAAATAAAGGAACTGTATTACCTATTTCATCCTTTACAAAATCTGAGGGCTCACATTTAGTGAGATGTAGGATTGGCAATCACAAGGTCCTAGCTATGTCTAGCATTGCTTTTCACATGCTTGTATCAAAACGCCTCTCCATTTTCTATCCTGTTAACCTGGGATTGAAGGAGTGAAATGATTTGGCGAGGAAGTGTAACGGAGGCGGCCGTGGCCTTACAGTAGGTATGATCTAAGCATTTTATTCAAATACAAAGTGGAAACCCACTGAAAACCACTTCAAGAATGGTGGAATTCATTCATGTGGCCCAGAGACTTGGTTTATGCCACTCGCATTTTAAAGCCTCTATGGCTTAGGCAAAAGCATGTTAGTCTCTCACTACTGAGTCCATAGTCAAATCCCAGTCACTCCATGCGACAATTGTGCTGAACAAAGCATTGAGATACAGTTTTTTTCCTTTCTCCGGCAATGACAGTTTACCCCTGTCGTCATTTCATTCTAGCAAGGAGACTGTCGTGGCCTTATGGTATCATCACAGCATTTTGCTCAAAGACAATGTGAGAAATCACTGTAAACCACTTCAAGAATAGCTAAAGTTTGAATCGAATTCTCTCTACTCATTTAGGTCTGGGCTTAAGCTGAGTAGACCTCGTTCCAATTCTCATACCACTTTTTAAATTTCTTGACAGAGCCGGGAATCAAACCCAGAATCTCTGGGAGCGCCAGCTAATCATGCTAATTTGTGCTGAACAAAGCGATGAGATATTGTATTTTCCTTTCTCCGGCAATGACAGTTTCCCCCTGTCGTCATTTCATTCTAGCAAGGAGACTGCCGTGGCCTTATGGTATCATCACAGCATTTTGCTCAAAGACAGTGTGAGAAATCACTGAAAACCACTTCAAGAATAGCTAAAGTGTGAGTCGAATTCTCTCTACTCATTTGGGTCTGGGCTTAAGCTGAGTAGACCTCGTTCCAATCCTCATACCACTTTTTAAATTTCTTGACAGAGCTGGGAATCAAACCCAGAATCTCTGGGAGCGTTAGCTAATCATGCTAACCGCTACGCTACACAAGTGATTCAGGAGTGACTTCTCTTCAAACGTGTTTTCATAATTTTTCCATTTTCACCACCAGGCAAATGCCAAGACAATTCCTTTTCAATAGATTCACAGTTGATTTCATTTTAATATCCAATAATTCATAAAGCAGTACATACATGCAATCTAACATGTAGCATAATTAGAGAATGTACAATTTAACACTGTCATCATGCTAGAGTTGCAGATTTCATTATCTCAAGCACGCGCTACATGCGGGCAGTTGTGGTTCATGTTTCTCGCCAAGAGCTCACATCTCGTTGAACGTGCGTAAGCAATCACAGGGCCTCAACTGTGTTCGGCATTGCATTCACTTACTTGTGCCGGGCTCCTCTCAATCTTACTTCCTGTCGACCTCACTTGGTTAACTCTTGTTCTCTTCCAATCTCAAGCTACACCGGGTTTTCCACTGTCACTATTCCATTCTAGCAACACTCTCCACAATCATTTTATTTCATCTCTCATTCATTTAACCAGGAAAAGTGCGACAGGTTTTAGCAGCCAATACTGTTTTACATCCCATAGCTAACTGGTTAGCGCGCTAGGCTTAGGCTTAAAGTATCTCGAGTTCGATTGTTTGCTAGAATCCATGGCATAAGCCTCTGTGATTTAGGGTTCATTCAAATATTAACTAATGCAAGCATGGCTATTATCTTGGTCTATGCTAAGTGGGGGGCGTGGTGGCTCAGCGGTCTAGCTGTATGCCTCTCACCAAGGCGGACCGGGTTCGATTCCCGGTCAATGCATGTGAGATTTTCGATGTGAAATGCCATGTCCTGTGGTTCGGATTCCACGTAAAACGGAGGTCCCGTGGCTTATGATCGCGAGATTAACGGTCACGTTAAACTACAAGCTTCCTTCCTTTGGTCTATGCTAAGCAGTCATGTTTCCAGTTTCTTTCCAGGGGGGGGCTCACATCTAGTAGAACGTGGGTTAGCAATCACAGGGCCTCAGCTGTGTTCGGCATTGCGTTCACTTACGTGTACCGGGCTCCTCTCAGTCTTCTTTCCTGTTGACCTCACTTAGTTAACTCTTGTTCTCACCCAATCTCGATGTCACCAGGACAGTAGGCTATGGGTCAACATTTTTGGAATTTTGAAAAAGGGGGTGTCAGCCTCGACACCTCATTCGTCAAACTCCGACCATGCGTTTGGTTTGGAATTTTCGATTACACCTCGTTGCAAAGTCACCAGGAAAGTAGGCTATGGATTAACATTTTGAAACCTTTCGATCGCACCTCGTAGGTGAAGTTAGGTGAGGCTAGGTTAGTTAAGCCAAGGCCGCCATTTTGGTTCGATGCCATTTTGGTTAGCCGCCATTTTGGACAGTGGAAAGCAGGCTATGGATCAACATTTTGGAATTTTGTATCACCCCCTCGTTGTGACGTCACCAGGAAAGTAGGCTATGAATTAAATTTTTTATCACACCTCGTAAGTGATATCACCAGGAAAGTATGCTATGAGTTAACATTTTAGAAAATGTTTGATCACCCCTCGTTGTGACGTCACCAGGAAAATAGGCTGAGTTAACATTTTGGAACTTTTTGAACACCCCACGTTGAACGTCACGAGTGACAGCCATCTTGTTGAGACGTCATGGCCGCATCTTTGTTTTTGGGCACAGCCATGATCTTGGCCGCCATTTATGTTTTTGGGCACAGCCACGATCTTGGCCGCCATCTTTATTTTTTGGGCACAGCCATGATCTTGGCCGCCATCTTTGTTTTTTGGACACAGCTTCGCAGCCAAATCGAAAATCTAAAATCTAAAACATGGCCGCTATTTTGGTTAGCCACCATTTTGGTTAGTCACCATTTTGGTTAGTGGAAAGTAGGCTATGGATCAACATTTTGGAATTTTGGACCACCCCTCGTTGTGACGTCACCCGGAAAGTAGGCTATGGATTAACTTTTTGATTACACCTCGTAGGTGACGTCAACAGGATAGTAGGCTATGGATTAACATTTTGGAACATTTTTTATCACCCCTATAAGTGAGGTTAGGTTAGGTTAGGCTAGGTTAGTTAAGCTATGGTCGTGACATCATGGTCGCCATCTTGAGCGACGTCACGACCATGTGACGTCATGGTTACAGCATGGTCGCCATCTTGCGTGACAGCATGGCCGCCATCTTGTGTGACGTCTTGGTGACGTCATGGCCGCCATCTTGGATGACGTCATGGCCGCCCTCTTGGATGACGTCACCAGGAAAGTAGGCTACTATTTAGAACCTGTAAAGCCCCCCTACTATCACTATAAACATCGATTCGGTAATCACAAGGTTTGCTAAACAAAATTGATGAGTTGATTTTATTATATAAATAATCGTTTTTGTGTAACGGGTATGAAGTTGTAAATATGTAGGTTACAGTTGTAACAGAACATAGGCTAATAATTGCAATAAATATATTTTTAGTATTGAATAAAATGAAAAAAAAAGTGTTTTCCAGTTAAAATTCGTTAAGTTATATTTGTCTTGTTATTTTGTTTTCATTTTTTTTTAGTTTGCAAAAAAATATGGTCTCCGTTCTTTTTTTTTGGGGGGGGGGGGGTCATGATCCCCTTGAATCCGCGCCTGAATGGCTCGTTGTGTGGACTCGTGTAATGCAAACCCCAGTTATCATGGAATGTTGTGGCAATTAGCCTTAATAACTTGTGTGAACCGGTATCTAGATTGTAGCGGTACCGGTACCGGTATTTATAACTTGTTTTACCTCAGTAATAAATGCACAGTATCCTGTGCAGATCAGTTTATCAATTTACGACAACAAATTGTCGAGAATACAGCCTAACGACGACAATACAGGCGCGGATCTAGAGTTTGGTTTGGTGGGGGTCAGAGAATCGATCTAGGGTTTGGCTTTGGGGAGGGGGGGTCAGAGAATCGAAATTGTTAAGAAAAATGGTATTACTAAAAACGCAATCACAAAATAACCAAACGTACAAAACCAGGCCAATTTTTTTGCAAGCTTCATGGATAGAAATATGATGCGTTTAGCGCACCAAAAATATTCGTACAAATTGCAACGGCGTGTTTTGCGACTTTTACATCGAGCTTCGAGAAAAGTATCAAGGTACGTTACAGTTTCGGCAAGTCAAGTTGGTACCGACAAAGGGAGAAAGTCACAGCTTAAATTGCCAATCAAGCTTGCAGTTTGGACGTCGGCAAAAATTTTTGGTGCGAAAAAAGCCCCAAATTCCTATCCATGCATTGCTGCACATTCATCGTGACATCACTATAGGCTTCGATTCGGTAATCACAAGGTTTGCTAAACAAAATAGACGAGTTGATTTTATTGTAACTTATAAATAATCGTTTTTATATAAGGGGTTTGCAGTTGTAAATATGTAGCCTACAGTTGTAACAGAACATAATAATTCCAATAAAGATATTTCAATATTGAATAAAATGAAAGAAAAACTGTTTTTCAGTTAAAATTCGTTAAGATTTATTTGTCTGGTAATTGTTACGTTTTTTGAGTTTGCAAAAAAATTTGGTCTCCGTTTGGGGGGGTCATGACCCCCGTGACCCCCCCCCCCCCTTGAATCCGCGCCTGCGACAATATATATCTTACCCCCATTTTACAAAAGTCTAAATGGAGGCGATAAAGATTCTAGTTTGATCTGTGCGGCTTGTAACACAAGAGGAAGTATTATATTGTGGTGTCTGAATGCAAGTAATGTCAATATCTGATACCAGTGCAGTAATTCAAGTTCACTTTCACATAGCCTATTTTAACGAGTTGATAAGTTTGTATTGTACTTTATCGTTTGACAATATTATATTTCCTTCGCCTGTCCCCAAATCAGGTTAGTGTGTACGTAAGCATAGAAAAACCGAATATAGGATGCTTTGTCTCACTGCTCAAGCAGGCTCCATTAATTTCTCTTTATGTCTAGTCAACCGCAAGGATAAATAAAAAATGCGTGACCATGAGCATATAGCCTAATTGCAAACATGCTACTTAGAGCAAATATTCGCAAGTTGTGCGTCATGGTCGTTTAAGTGTTACTGTTGTTGACGAATATATGCCCTCCTTATCACTGTGCACCTGGAGGAATCTATTCGGATTATGAGTTGGCTACTAACAAGCATTCGCCTATTAATTAAGAGACTGATTTGGCTTCCTGGGGGTAATTATGGTCTTTGACTATTAACGTAAATTTTCTTTCTGTGTTCTAGTTTCCTGAACATAATGGAAGAAAATCCGTTCATCAAGACTGAGGCAGATTGTTTGCCTTATTCAGATGAATTCCACAACATTGTAAGTTGCATTTTAATTCGTATATGGTGTAACATTGCAATCTAAGTGATGTGCGTGACAAGCAATACTCAATACTAAACAGGTTAACCAGGATATGCTAAGTTTTACTTTTTTTGTTTCACGTAACTCATATTTTGTCTGTATATTTTACATTGTATAATAATACTTCCCAGGAGACGAATGAACAGTTGCCCTCTAAGAAACTGCAGGACGAGGCTGGTGATGTGTTTGAAGATAAAAGGACAGCTATTAAACAGGAATATGAAATACAGGTGATTATCGGGTTTGCATTACCTCTCTTATTATAATACGAATTACTTATAGATTATATGTTATTTGTAGGTTTCAATCACTCAGCCTTGTTTCCTACAAGAAGACCTAACAGTAACTGATGTTATTGCATTGATACTGCAGTTTCACTCTGCAGGACCCCTGGGCCCTATTGTCACTTATATACGGCGATTCAGATATGATTGCCCTGCTGTTTGTGTATCATATGGCTTATAGGCTAGTGGGGAAAATGAGAGGCCGCCAGGGCAAACGAGCTCATTACCGTCAAAAGAACAATGTCTGGGTTCTAACTTGGTCGTCAGCAATTATATTTTAAATGAATAATAAATTAATCATCATCACCACATCTTTCTTCTACATTTTTGAACAGAACTGCCATCGGAACTTGAAACAGAATACCTTACATTCCAGGCAAATACACCACACATGGTCTTTGCCTTTATGCAGAGGATAAGTATGTTGAGTGATATGCGCTGTAGAATAATTTGTACAAATCCTTGTTATAAACTCATTGAAATACAATCTAAGTATTAACTTGCCAAAAACTACCGTATTAGGGAGTTCATTAAAAATAGGTTCATACGGAAGAATGAAAGACATCACACCACTGAGGTACCGGCAAAAGAAAATGAAACAAAGTCCAGCAGGAATCTTACAAAATAGAGCCTGATATTGCTTCTTGCTAGACAGGGCTCTTTTTTTTCATCCTTTCTTTTGACCTCCATTGGTCAACTCTCACCCAATTTTGACACCAAAATTACTAAGATTCATCCATTTACTTGCCGTAATACACTGATTTTCTTACTGTTGTTTCCTTATTACCTACATAACTTTTTTTATATCCTACTTATCCGATGTAATACATCTGTGCTGTTATTTAGTTTTATATTACACTCGGGTGATTTTTACGCAGAACGATATGTGACATGCTTAAATGCGGACTTGACGAAAGGGTTTTCTTGTTCTCTTATGGTCTTGTACCAAGAACACTGCTGTAGGCACTTTCCCCAGTATGTTTTGTAGTTCTGTATATAGACTGCCGAGGGAATGGTGAAGTAGTGCAATAGGTTGGAGAGGATGTGGGACGCAGTAAGCCCTTTCACATGGGCTGCTCCATATGTTTCTAATGAGTACATTTACATACTCTCCAGGGATGGTTCATTAGAATTTGGGAATTAAATACGTTCACAGATTTTCTTGAGGACTGACCAACATAATTTTGACCAAACTGGAAAATTCGCATTTATGATGTTCTCTAATAAGTTATTGTAGGTTCTAAGATCTGTATTCTTCAAGGATTGATGACGTTCCCTTGCTAGGTTTCTACACCTTCATAGGCTTTTGACTTTTGGCTCTCAGGTGTCCGCCTGCTTCCTTTTAAGTTTGGTATTCTTCAAGCATTGAGGCATTCTTTGAAATTCTCATGAATTTGTAGACAATTTGAAGCCAGTTTTCAGTGTTGTCATCGTAATTAAAGAATTGTTTTTCAGTCGGTCAACATTTATGTGTGCCCTTATTATATACCCTCGTTGTCAATCTGTCGCAGTATTATTTAGTTTCTATTATTTTACAACCAGTGCACATAAGTGGGATATTTTGCTGATATAAGCATTGCCCTCTCTGTTATTGTTTGCCTCTCTCTGCAAACTCGAGCAAAAAGGCTTAAGCTTCAGGATAACAAGGTGGTGGCCATTCTTAAAAAGTTTCCTTAGAGGATAGCAAGAGTTTCCAGCCTAATCAGATATTCCAAGAGTCAGGGAGGAATGGAGAGGAATGATGATTAAGAATTTAATACCGTGCGAAAGATTACGGTTGATGTTATTCAATATCGTCTGATATATATTGCTAAAGCTCGGAAGGAGCAGCCCCGCTTTCCAATCACCTTCACCAGGACCATATGAAAAGGAGCCTTTTAATAGCCTCAAGTTGGAAGTCTGCCGGGCACCGAGATTGTCATATTCAGACTCTGTGGAAGATATATTCCTTCTGACGAATGCCAATCGGAGCGGTTCTGTTCCCGATGAAGGAGTGCTAGAGATATAACTGAGTATGTGAGCAGGAAACGATCTCTCGTCAAGGGGAATTATACAGCAGAAAAGGGGGCAAGTGACTGTGTTCTGTGCTTTCGGTGAATTTAGAGCTTTCCTAGATAACAGAAAGTTTGTCATTGACGGATAATGCCTCCCTTCAGAGCCAACAAAAAGTGTGTAGAATTATATCTTAACTAATAAGTTGAACCGCGTGCCTGCCTCTCACCAAGAGGCCCCGGGTTAGATCCCCGGCTCCATCAGGGATTCTAAAACTGACTAGAGGGTTGGAACGGGGTGCACTCAGCCTCGTGAAGACAATTGAGTAGCTGTCTGACAGTGATACAGTGCCCCGGTCAAGAAAACCAAGATTAACGGCCGAGGGGACCCGATGCACTGACCACGCTTTACCCCAATATCTGCAGGCCAATTGGCTGGGCAGCGGTCGCTTGGTAGGTCTAGGCCCTTCAAGGGCTGTAGTGCCACGGGGTTAGTTAGGTTAATAAGTTGAACCCAAACTTTATCTCACTTTATGTCTTTGAAGCTCATTTATTACTTGTCCAACCGTCTCGGAATTGCTTCCCTATCCCTTATCCCCCGCATAACACTGAATGGTATTGCTAATTTAACTGGATTTCTCTATTTAGTAATTATATCACAGGGTAGTGCTCATTTGACGTGATATTTGCTCAGCTACCAACCTTTCTTTCCATACATTAATTTCGTTGTATTCTCTGAGCAGAAGCGCTGCATCAAGGCAATGGTCGTGTTTTCCTTCTTCTCTCTAAGCACTAGCCTTATGCATCCCCATTGACCAGAACATCTTCCCTTTCATTTCGATCTTCATACAGCCTTCCGGGTTAATTCGTACGAACGATATATATACAGGGTGGAATGCATGTTGAGACTGTACAATATCTCAAAAACTAGGCGTAGTATAAAGAACTGTCTGGAATAAACTGGCTGATATTCAGGGGAAACGTTTGGATCGTAATTTGACGGTCATGTGACTTTTTTAAATGGGAGGCAACAATCTTTATTGTAACTCAGCAATTATTCTGGGTTAATTCCGTGTCTTGTGTGGGATTTCGCCTAGGAACACCAAGCTGGCTCATCAGCGGGCTAATGGTGTCCGTTCTCGGACCCCCACAGGAGTAGCGAACTGCGGGCTACCTCCCTTTATATGAGGTGAATATGCGCCTCTTTACTGCGACAGCTAAATGCTCAAACCGCCTTTACCTCCCTATGAAGTATTCAAAAAAAGATGGTATATTGGCTTTTCTAGTTTTATGCCGTGTCGTGTGTGGGATATCACCTAGAAACAGCAAGCTGGCTAATCAGCGGGCTATTGGTGTCCTTGCCTGGACCCCCACAGACGTAGCGAACTGCGCGCTTACACCCCTTTTTACGAAACGCATCTGCGCCTCTTTATTCTGGGCGCTTAAAGCGCAAGAAGCTTGAACGATTCTATAGGCTTCCAAAACGATGGCTTTCACGGTCGGTGCGCAGCCTTAAACTCCCTATGAAGGCTTCCAGAAAGATGGTACATTGGCTTTCACGTCCAGTGAATAAGATATCTGCAATTTTTCTACGTTTATGCCGTGCCTTGTGTGGGGTTTCGTCTAGGAACACCAACCTGACTCATCAGCTGACTTTCGGTGTCCGTGCCCGGACCCCACCAGGTGTAGCGATTAGTGCGCTACCTCCCTTTTTATGAAGCGCATTTGCGCCTTTTTACTGCGGGAGCTAAAATGTCAAGCAGCCTTAACCTCCCTATGAAGGCTTCCAAAATGATAGTAGACTGGCTTTCACGGCCAATGAATTAAAAACCAGCAATTTTTCTGGGTTTATGCCGTGCCTTGTAGGGGCTTTCTTTTATGAACACCAAGCTGGCTCATTAGCGGGCTATTGGTGTCCGTGTCAGGACCCCCACAGGAAACCCCACACAAGACACGGCTTAATCCTAGAAAAAAATGCATAGTTTTAATTCACTGGCCGTGGAAGCCAATGTACCTTTTTTCTGGAAGCCTTCATAGGGAGGTTAATGCTGCTTGAGCTTTTAGCTCCCGCAGTAAGACGCAGATGCGCTTCAAAAAATGGAGGTAGTGCGCAGGTTGCTACTTCTTTGGTGGCCGGGCACAAATATCAATGGCCCGCTGATAAGCCAGCTACGTGTTCCTAAGTGAAATCCCACACAAGACACGCCATTAACCTAGAAGAATTGCTGAGTTTTAATTCACTGACCGTGAAAGCCAATCTAACTTTTTTTGGAAGCCTTCATAGGGAGTTTATGGCTGCTTGAGCTTTTTGCTCCCGCAGTAAGGCGCAGATGCGCTTCGTAAGAAAAAAGGAGGGGGCGCGCAGTTTGATACTCCTGTGGGAGTCTGGGCACGGATACCAATAGTCCGCTGATGAGCCAGCTTGGTGTTCCTAGGGAAAACCCCACACGAGACATGACATAAACCTAGAAAGAAATTGCTGAGTTTTAATACACTGGCCATGAAATCCAATATACTATTGTTTATTATATTTCCTCATTCTTGATACAAAACTAAACAGCATTTCGTACACCAGTTTCATAAGTACATGGTTCTGTCCCTGGTGTAGACAGTGCAACATTGATGGCAGTTAGGTACACAGTGTAATACCAGTAATTGCATACTCATCGGACCCTAGCGTAATATTGTCCAAAATGATGGCCTTCCACCTCAATGCATTTTCCACCTCTGTGAATGAACGATTGATGTGTCCGTAACAGCATGTCTCTGTCACTGTTGGTACAAGTATTTCGTATCCGCGCCTTCATGTTGTCCGGAGTCGATGGTTTTTCACAATATACTCGATATTTCAGCCCATAAGAAAAAGTTCGGGGAAGTAAGGTCATTTAATGAACCTATCAAACGATCGTGGTTATTGTTATATACAACATCCAGATCAGGGCATTTATGGAATTCGTTCATACTTGACGTTATTATGTACGCTGGTGTACGAACAAGTGCAAAGTGCTTTATGCAAAAGTTGTTAAGGTTTGTATGAGGAATAAGGAAACAATAAAAAATGTTGGTTCCTATTTCAAAACGTCACGTGACCATCAAATTACCATCCAAACGCTCTCCAAATAGACCACGACGTATTGCGTATTCTTTCCCCCTTATTATCACGTAACTTTCATTCCAAACACTCCTTTATACAACGCCTAGTTCTTGAGATATTATACAATCTTAACTTACGTGGTCCATCCTGTATATGAGCCAACGGCTTGATCGATTTGAAACACAGGATTCTAGGATATCTCCACAGTTAACCAACATTCGACGTGGCCAGAACTTGGAAGGGTAACCGTTTCTGCCCAAGAGCTCAAAGCCCTTCATTATATATATATATATATATTCAGCTCTTCCTTTCTTTCTTCCCGTCAATATTTAGGCACAGCCGTGGCTTTTGACCCGTTAAAAAATACGGCTCTACTTGAAGTTATTGTAAAGTATATACTGTATACGGAGCGAATGTCAGTGATGATGCAAAATAAGGAAATTGAGCTGAAAGACTGGGGCACAAATAAGGGATTCGATAATTCAGAAACTAAGATGAGATGCATATGTGGGAAATAAAAGTTCATGTAAAATAACTGATTTTACGTAAATCCTGGAAGAAAATTGAACACTACCTCTCAAAACGTATGCACTGAAATGTGCAAAATGAGATATTATTAATACATACCTACTTTTCTGTTTTCTTCATCCCCAGTCTTCGTGATGTACGTGAAGTTCTCCCCCAATTCTATGTGATCCGAAGGTTTTGCAGTGTGAGAAAGAGAGGATCATTGGCGCCGATTATCATGCACGCTTAGAGGCAGTTTATCTTGGTAACATTGAGGTGAGCGAGGCAAATTGAGAGTGTTTAGTTACGTGGTACTGGGAAGGGAAAATGGAGAACTGTATATTGGAGACCGAAGCGGATTAAAGTCAGGATACCACCACAATGAACGTCATCGATATGTTCAATGTTTGCCATGATTCCAGAATGAGAATGAAGTTTATTGATCAGTTGGAAAAGAGGGCCTACCAATTTTCATTGAGCATACTCCTTCAATTCCAATGAAAAATGACTTAAGTTCATTCGGAGGCTGCGTAGGGGTTATTTCTGGGATTGCCAAAGGACAATGGTCAGACAATAAATATATATTTATACTGTTTTATTTAAAAGATATTGACACTGGGCATTGTGGGCAAGTAGATTTTTGATTTTGGATGTAACGTGGCATACTCGTGGTTAGTAGCAGAATATGAAGTTTAAACATCCAAGTCTGGGTTATGAACTCTGAAAACAGAATGTCCAATCTCTATGCAGTTTCTGATCCAGATCTTGTCTGTTGCAAATCAAGGTAATGAAAGGCAGATGAAAGGTAACTTATTCTTTGATTACGTCTGTGCACATTTACAATTTGTGTGTAAGATATAATTTTACCTATATAATGTATTTGTGAAACAATTAATTTCTGTACAGGATGATACTGATCTCACTGATGATATTAAAATTGAAGAATTTTCTATACCTGAGATTGTTCCTTGCCTCAAATTAGGAGCACCATCTTCAGTGAGTGGTGGAGATTTGGTAGAGGTAAGTACCTTAATGTGTCATTACTTGTTCCATCTCATAAAATACCTCATTTTCAATTTCTTCTCAACAGAAGAACAGAAGACGCCCTTGACAGATGGAAGCTGTCGGCCATTAGGTTGTGTATTGTACATAGAGTACAAGCCGTGTTGATGGATGGTGAGGCATTATGATGTCTGACAAATGTTGGACTCAAACCGATTACCTCCCTCTATATATGCTGTTGCCTAATACAATTAGCTAATGGAGGATAGGTCTTAATTCTCCTAGGCGATGGGTATATTATGTGAAGCCAGCATATCCTTAGCACAATCACGTTGTGTCAGTTTCCCGGTGTGAAGTTGGTATTTTTATGTATTTTAATGCTCTAGGTATACCAAATGATTCAGGGTCAACCAACTTACCTTATTCTAAACAGGGGACTGGTACGAAATCCCTATGTAATCTTCCCCATTAACGCAGTCGACCGATATTTTGAATGGTTATAGACAGACATACATTTTCATTTTAGACTGTTTTGCCTCCAGTCTTGTCTGCAAGCCTCTGTTGCTTCCATGATCCTCTATTAGAAGTTGGCATCGCAGCCTCTTTTGCTTCTACACCTCTCACATTGGAATCGTTGAACACTGAATCTAACTAGGTCTACCTCTACTTCTCTTACCCTCTACAGCCTCAGTCATTAACTTCTCAGGTAATCTCTCCACCACCATTCTCTCCACATGACCCCACCATCTGAGTCTGCTCATACGAACATCTTCATCTAGCGTGATCATTTCGAACTTGGCCTTTATCTATTCATTACGAGTACCTTCCTGCCATTGCTCCCGTCTATTTGTCCCAGCAGGCATTCGTGCTACCCTATAATCAGTTACCTCTAGCTTATGTATCACATAACCTGAATCTACCCAGCTCTCACTTCCATACAGCAAAGTCGCTCTACATACTGAGCGATGTAGGGAGAGTTTAATCGCTATCACCTCTTTCTTGCATAATACTGTAGATCACTACTGAGATCTCACTGTATGGGCTTTTATACACCTCGATTCTATTTACTTCCCCAACTACCATCCTGAGAGAACACACAGCCCTAGCACATTAAATGTTCCACCTGCTTCAATTTACTTCCTCCTGCCAAGAACCCATCCTACCATCAAGTCTCACTGCGGCCTGATTATCAACATAAATATTTTTAATAAGCCAACTTAGAATGCATTGTATTTTGTTTCTAGTTTAACATATTCAGGCATGACACAGACATTGATAATATAACACATCTAGTATAAACTGTGCCCGAAATCCAAGTAGCGAATCAGCTACGCCAACGAGGGAGCTGTATGTGTAAGAGTTGTGATGTCCACCATATCGAGGAGGATCGCTGGACAGGAAGACATATCGAGCCTGGAGGCGAGTTCGCTCTGTGATAAAGACACGAGGGAAATTATGTTATGACGTGAAGATCACCAAGCCAATCACCAAACACTTGAGTTTTTTAACTGAGCATACCAAAAGGAAACAAAACTGAGAGAATGAACATTATAGATTAACTCATTAAATCATACTTGAGATCTAGGTTAGAACCCCCTCATTTTCAGATATAGGCTCCTTAGTGGCTACCTTCATGCGGTGTTCACTGACTTTCTCTACTGCCTCACATATAATGTCTGTAAACCCATGAAATCTAGTAGGAGAACTAGGAAAATTAATTATAGCACATTGCATGTCACCCCCTGGCTTCCCCTTATCAATTGACCTGAGGCCATACACAAATCGATGGTTCACCTCATGTTCACCGTTCACATATTTTGGAGTGGAAAATATGGTTTCTTTTCCACAACTTTCACATGAATGAACTATGAGGCAAGCGAGGCCCTTGCGAAATGCTGCCTCTTCAGAGACTCTCACACAATCAATATTTTAAAAAAATTTGCACTGCACAAACGATTTTACTGCAGCACACAAGAGCTGAACATCTATAACATGGTATCCTACTGAAATGTTTTCACTATTTGCACCAGTAAAGCCACTACCTGAATCATACTCCTCATATACCTATACATTTTCAGAAACTGCCAGCTTTTTATGCACGAACTTATGGGAGAATTAATTGAACCTTCCTCACTGTTGTTTGAGGTTATGGGAGTGGTGGGCAAATACTCACTGCTCGTAATAGGAACAGCGTCAACCTTCTCTGTCTGCAAGCATGTCTTCTTATTTCTAAATTGATTCAGACGTAACTTACTTCTGCCGAACTTCTTTATCCTGGGCATGTTGAAAACAAACACTTGGAATAGGCCTAATCTTAACAATATCTACAACTTGAACCAAACTAATCAAACGTAAACAATCACAGGTGCATCACACGTTGTTGACAGTGGCACCAATTGCTTATCAACGAATTGCATTCAAAACGAGTGTATGTTTATTAATATACCTAAATATCCTCGAAAGTTATCAAATTAAAATCTTGCGTGCAGAAGGGGGTGTGGCACTTAAGATGACAGAGGCCATGAAAAATACAAATTATGGGTACTTGGAATGCGATTTTGCAGAAATAAAAACTGTTGGCATGTCGTACACATGTCAAAGAACATCAAAATTCACTGAAGAAAATGGAAATTGCAACACCATGAAGGCATTGATCGTTTGTGTTGATTTTCAAGATATGGAACGATGCCATGTTGGTATGTAAACGATCAAAGTTTCAGACCCATTGGATTGTTGCTACAGGTCTCCCCACGTGATTGGTCACGGAGGAATTGATTCCAGTATACTGACTCTGGTGTAGCCTAGTTGACTTGCAGTCTGTGCAGTGAAGTGTTCCCCGTCAAAAATGCCTCGACGACAGAGAAGAGCACGCTATCAATAACTATCGCCGTTTGAGAGGGCTCGGATTATTGGGCTGTGTGAGGCTGGATTATCGCTAAGGACTGTCGCTGCACGTGTTCGCCGACAGGCATCTACGGTACAACTTGTATGGCAGCAGTGTTCAAATGAAGGTACTCACACTCGTAGACCTGGCACAGGCCCAGCGCGACAGACAACTCTGAGAGAGGATCGCCGCATCATTCGGATGGCCTGGACAGAACCCCACGCAACAGCAGCGCAAATTTGGGCAGCTGTGGCATCCCACGATACACAACAAACAGTTTGTAACCGCCTGCGTGCAGCTGGCTTACGATCCCGTGTCCCTGCGCTAGGTGTTCCATTGACCCCACAACAGCGACGTGTTAGGCTGGCCTGGTGTCGGGAACGATCGACGTGGATCGACGAATGGCATAGGGTCGTCTTTAGTGATAAATCGCGCTTCTGTCTTGCCCGCAGTGATCGCCCGATTCGTGTGCGCCGATGTACTGGGGAGAGGGGCCGCCCAGACCTTATTATCGAGAGGCACACAGGGCCAACACCAAGCATTATGGTCTGGGGAGCTATTGGCTTTAATCTGAAATCACAATTAGTGCTTGCTGAGGGCACTATGACTGCTCGACAGTACGTTGATAGGATACTCAATGCAGTGGTTGTCCCTATGATGGCGAACATTGCTAATGGGATGTTTCAGCAGGACAATGCCCGGGTTCACACTGCACGCATCTCCAGAGAAGCTCTCCACGACATCACAACCTTAGAATGGCCCGCCAGATCCACGGACCTCAGTCCTATTGAGCATGTGTGGGACATGATGGGACGACAACTGGCCAACCGTCCTCAGCCACCCACAACTCTGGACCAACTGACCCGTGCAGTGCAGCAAGCATGAGCCACAATTCCTCAGGAAGCGATCCAGGGACTTATTGACTCCATGCCTCGCGGAATTCATTGAAGCTCGTGGTGGGCGCATCCTGTATAGATTGTTGTCCAAACTTGCGGTCAGAGGAACCTGAAAGTGTGATCATCGAATCACAACCGAACACTCGTCCTGCATGTTCAATTGCAGCAATGTAGCACCACTCCTTCTGGGTGTTGCAATTTCCATTTTCTTCAGTGTACTTAAAAATGACTTTCGCAATTTGTGCGAAAATAGAGGTACGTTCTCCCCTTAATCAAAGATTGTGCACTGTTTTGTGAAAAAATTCTTGAAGAATATTGTTTTTTTCCGGCATATATGTGATCGGTCTAGTGATGTAAAATCTCTTTACATACTGCTAGAAATTTCAATATTGGGGCCGATAACCTAGATGTTAGGCCCCTTAAAACAACAATTATCTTCATCATCATCAAAATTTCAATATAAATATTATTTCTATACTGCCTCACTATAATGTCTGTGAACCCATGAAAACTAGCTCTGTTCTCCACATTTGCTATCACACTAATATTTACTTGACCTAGAAAGGAGTGATGGCTTTGATAAGTTTCGTTATTAGGGAAGACTTGTATCATCCATTAAGATATGGTGGAGAGTATGAAAGTAATCTTAGTCAGTTGTTCAACTGCTGTATCCTCACTTTCAGTTCAGGTGTGCTGTAAAGTTACATTATTTGTTAATTATTGTGTAGAAGCTGAAGATGGTAGCATTGAAGTAAATGATTCATTCTTGTCACTAGGATATAAAAGAAGAAATCCAGGGTGAAGTGATTGACGGATGTCAAAATCATCTAAATGAGTAAGTTGACAACATTAAAAGGAAAAGCTTTCTTTCAGTTTTATGTATGCATACTAAAAATGTTGGATATGAACATGGTTTGATGGCAAAATCAGATATCCTCTTTTCATATCTGTCATTGCACACATTTGTTTTTATTTTTGACTGTATTGAGTTGATATTGATATTCACTTTTAATATTAAGCAGCCTAAGAACTATCCAATCTCATTCAGACTCTCACTGTTGGTGGTTTGTAAGGAAAGTATGCTACTCTGTAAATTGTATCCAGTATGAATGTTAATTAGAAGATGACTGCTGTACCTAAACCGACATCCTACTTGTAGCACGTATGTGAACATAATCGTGATGTAAGTTTTTAAAGGAATATCCACTACTTTGCACCTCCTCTATTGTGTTCCTGTTGCTAGGTATTTGTTTTAAGTTCCAAAATTTTGAACGTACAAAAAAATCCTCCAAACTGGATGGTACCACATGTAGCAACCATGAAAAGGCCAATAATGCGACTAATTTTTGACTCTGGTAGAATTTGTTTTGTTAGGTTCAAATTATATCTAAAATGCGGTAATGCTGCAGGGGTGATTTATGATTTTCGTAAATAGTGTTTTTGTTTTTAAGATAACATTATTGGGGTGTTTTCAGTGAGAACTATGATAAGAATGTGTTTAGTATGCATAATTTAATACATCATCTTATATCTTAGTCGGACTGAGGATCGTCCTATCTCTCTGTGTTGATTAACAGGTGTCTTGTTCTTAATGGAGATTACCCATTTGGCAGGTGGTTAATGTTGAAGTTCTGTTGAAAGACACAGTTGGAATATCAAACTGAACCGGCCGAACAAATGAGCCTTTGTGTGGACCAATACTACTGTATTGTATGTAATTAGCACTGATTGTGTAGTGAAGGGTACAATTTGTAAATGCACCTTGAATGTGTTTAGTCCATTATATTTACCTGACTTATATTTGAATTACAACCAATGTCCATAGCAGGGAATTGCAATTCAACAACCGTAGGCTCCCATCAAGTTCAATTTCAAGTAGTTCCATATTTGCCTACCAGAGATGCCACAGTTACTGACACCTAGCGGCGACCGTTGGAACTTGATAGAGCATTTCTAACTAAATAGCCTACAAATTTAGCTACGCTCTACCAGTTGTAGTGGTAGGTTCATTTACATGCGATGAATGTATGACGTGGGCCCGCTGGCTTCATATCCCCTCCGAAGGAAGGCATACTAGAGGATTTTAATGCCAGATGGAAAAGGAGTTGGGTGAAGACCAGTTTGGTTTCAGGAGAAATGTAGGAACAAGGGAAGCTGTACTAAGTCTTAGGCTGATTTTGGAAGATGGAATAAGGAAAGATAAGAGAACGTTCAGGGCATTTGTAGACTTAGAAAAGGCTTTTGATAACGTTCATTGGACTAAATTGTTTGACATTTTGAAAACGATTGGAATAAAGTACAGGGATAGGAGGGTGATCTACAATCTATACTGAAACCAGACAGGAGTCATTCGAGCTGAAGGACATGAGAGAGAAGCTGGTATTCAGAAAGGTGTAAGGCAAGGCTACAACTTATCACCAATACTTTTCAATCTTTACATTGAACAAGCAATGAAGGAAATTGTTGAAAAATTTAAAGTGGGAGTGAAGATTCAAGGAGAAATAATTTCAACTGTGAGATTTGCCGATGACATACTCATCTTGGCCGACACGCCTGAGGATTTGAATGAGTTTTTGAAAGGTATGGACTCTGTCTAGAGGAAAGAATTCATGATGAAAATTAATAAATGTAAAACAAAAATATTGGAATCCAGCCGAAATAAATCAGAATCCTCTATGGACATCACATTGGCAGGTGAAAAACTAAAGGAAGTAGGAGACTTCTGTTACTTAGGATGCAAAATAACCATTGATGAACGAAGCAAAGAGGATATAAAAAGGTAGGTTAGCACAGGCAAGGAAAGCATTTTTACAGAAAAGGAATCTGTTAACATCGAATATAGATTAAGATGTTGGGAAGTAATTTTTGAAGGCCTTTGCCTGGAGCGTGGAACTCTATGGAAGTCAAACTTGGACTTGCAGCAGAAACGAGGAGAATTGAAGCGTTTGAAATGTGGTGCTACAGGAGAATGATGAAGATCAGATGGGTGGATAGGTTTACGAAGAGGTATTAAGACTTGTGGGAGAGGAGAGATGTTTCTGGCGACTGCTAATGAAGAGAAGAGTTAGGTTCGTATGACACATACTAAGACACCCAGGAATAGCAAGCTTAGTTATGGAAGGAAGAGTCGAGGACAAGAACTGTAGGGGAATACCAAGGTTAGAATATGTTAAACAGATTGCCTCGGAGGTAGGGTGTGGTAGCTATGTAGAGTTAAAATGATTAGCTCAGGACAGGGAGCCATGGAGAGCTGCATCAAACCAGTCAAAGACTGAAGACTCAAACAACAACAACAAATAATCCGACGACTTCGTCCGGGTCTGAACCCGTGATCTCGGGCATAGCATTTCAGCATGCAACCGACTACGACACTGATTCCGCTATATATTTACTTCAACCCAACTTCACATCGCATCTGACAAGTTGACATTATGGTATTAGTGACACTGCTATTACAAACAATGAGCCTGTTTGTGGATAACTAAAACTAACAAACCACGCGTTGTTTCTGCATGAAATTTGATTTATAAAATAATACATTCTTCAAGCTATGTTGCTCAATTCTGTAATTTCATTTACGCAGCAATTTTCACTTCAGGACGGGTCAGGGAATGGATTTTGCAATGAAATCGGCCGTAGACCTATTAAAATTAACCGTCCCAGCATTTGCCTGGTGGTGGAAATGGGAATCAAAGAAAACCATTTTCAGGACGGCCGAGGTGGGAAACGATCCAACACACTCCCGATGCCTTAGCGCTGTCGGCACCGCAGCCAGTCACCTGAAGAGTATTGAGGGGCCTTCTCACATGAAGACTCGTCCCACCATGCTCACCTGATGAGTATTGCAGGGCCGCTTCGCATGAAGCCTCGCGACTCCAAGCTCACCTGATGAGTATTGCGGGGCCGCTTCGCATGAAGCCTCACGACTCCAAGCTCACCTGATGAGTATTGCAGGGCCGCTTCGCATGAAGCCTCGCGACTCCAAGCTCACCTGATGAGTATTGCGGGGACGCTTCGCATGAAGCCCCGCGACTCCAAGCTCACCTGATGAGTATTGCAGGGCCGCTTCGCATGAAGCCTAGCGACTCCAAGCTCACCTGATGAGTATTGCAGGGCCGCTTCGCATGAAGCCTCGCGACTCCAAGCTCACCTGATGAGTATTGCGGGGCCGCTTCGCATGAAGCCCCGCGACTCCAAGCTCACCTGATGAGTATTGCTGGGCCGCTTCGCATGAAGCCTCGCGACACCAAGCTCACCTGATGAGTATTGCGGGGCCGCTTCGCATGATGCCTCGCGACTGCAAGCTCACCGGATGAGTATTGCGGGGCCGCTTCGCATGAAGCCACGCGACTCCAAGCTCACAAGATGAGTATTGCAGGGCCGCTTCGCATGAAGCCTCGCGACTCCAAGCTCACCTGATGAGTATTACGGGGCCGCTTCGCATGAAGCCTCGCGACTCCAAGCTCACCTGATGAGTATTGCGGGGCCGCTTCGCATGAAGACTCGTCCCTCCATGCTCACCTGATGAGTATTGCAGGGGCGCTTCGCATGAAGCCTCGCGACTCCAAGCTCACCTGATGAGTATTGCGGGGCTGCTTCTCATGAAGCCTCACGACTCCAAGCTCACCTGATGAGTATTGCAGGGCCGCTTCGCATGAAGCCTCGCGACTCCAAGCTCACCTGATGAGTATTGCGGGGCCGCTTCGCCTGAAGCCTCGCGACTCCAAGCTCACCTGATGAGTATTGCAGGGCCGCTTCGCATGAAGCCTCGCGACTCCAAGCTCACCTGATGAGTATTGCGGGGCCGCTTCGCATGAAGCCTCGCGACTCCAAGCTCACCTGATGAGTATTGCGGGGCCGCTTCGCATGAAGCCACGCGACTCCAAGCTCACATGATGAGTATTGCAGGGCCGCTTCGCATGAAGCCTCGCGACTCCAAGCTCACCTGAAGAGGATTACGGGGCCGCTTCGCATGAAGCCTCGCGACTCCAAGCTCACCCGATGAGTATTGCGGGGCCGCTTCGCATGAAGACTCGTCCCTCCATGCTCACCTGATGAGTATTGAGGGGCCTTCTCTCATGAAGACTCGTCCCTCCATGCTCACCTGATGAGTATTGCAAGGCCGCTTCGCATGAAGCCGCGCGACTCCAAGCTCACCTGATGAGTATTGCGGGGCCGCTTCGCATGAAGCCTCGCGACTCCAAGCTCACCTGATGAGTATTGCGGGGCCGCTTCGCATGAAGCCTCGCGACTCCAAGGTCACCTGATGAGTATTGCAGGGCCGCTTCGCTGGAAGCCTCGCGACTCCAAGCTCACCTGATGAGTTTTGCGGGACCGCTTCGCATGAAGCTTCACCACTCCAAGCTCACCTGATCAGTATAGCAGGGCCGCTTCGCATGAAGCCTCGCGACTCCAAGCTCACCTGATGAGTATTGCGGGGCCGCTTCGCATGAAGCTTCACGACTCTAAGCTCACCTGATGAGTATTGCGGGGCCGCTTCGCATGAAGCCTCGCGACTCTAAGCTCACCTGATGAGTTTTGCGGTGCCGCTTCGCATGAAGCCTCATTACTCCAAGCTCACCTGATGAGTATTACGAGGCCGCTTCGCATGAAGCCTCGTGACTCCAAGCTCACCTGATGAGTATTACGAGGCCGCTTCGCATGAAGCCTCGTGACTCCAAGCTCACTTGATGAGTATTGCGGGACCGCTTCGCATGAAGCCTCGCGACTCCAAGCTCACCTGATGAGTTTTGCGGGGCCGCTTCGCATGAAGCTTCACGACTCCAAGCTCACCTGATGAGTTTTGCGAGGCCGCTTCGCATGAAGCCTCGCGACTCCAAGCTCACCTGATGAGTATTGCGGGGCCGCTTCGCATGAAGCTTCACGACTCCAAGCTCACCCGATGAGTATAGGAGGGCCGCTTCGCATGAAGCCTCGCGACTCCAAGCTCACCTGATGAGTATTGCGGGGCCGCTTCACATGAAGCCTCGTGACTCCAAGCTCACCTGATGAGTATAGCGGGGCCGCTTTGCATGAAGCCTCACGACTCCAAGCTCACCTGATGAGTATTGCGGGGCCGCTTCGCATGAAGCCTCGCGACTCCAAGCTCACCTGATGAGTATTGCGGGGCCGCTTCGCATGAAGCCTCGCGACTCCAAGCTCACCTGATGAGTATTGCGGGGCCGCTTCGCATGAAGCCTCGCGACTCCAAGCTCACCTGATGAGTATTGCGGGGCCGCTTCGCATGAAGCCTCGCGACTCCAAGCTCACCTGATGAGTATTGCGGGGCCGCTTCGCATGAAGCCTCACGACTCCAAGCTCACCTGATGAGTATTGCGGGGCCGCTTTGCATGAAGCCTCACGACTCCAAGCTCACCTGATGAGTATTGCGGGGCCGCTTCGCATGAAGCCTCGCGACTCCAAGCTCACCTGATGAGTATTGCGGGGCCGCTTTGCATGAAGCCTCACGACTCCAAGCTCACCTGATGAGTATTGCGGGGCCGCTTCGCATGAAGCCTCGCGACTCCAAGCTCACCTGATGAGTATTGCGGGGCCGCTTCGCATGAAGCCTCGCGACTCCAAGCTCACCTGATGAGTATTGCGGGGCCGCTTCGCATGAAGCCACGCGACTCCAAGCTCACATGATGAGTATTGCGGGGCCGCTTCGCATGAAGCCTCGCGACTCCAAGCTCACCTGATGAGTATTGCGGGGCCGCTTCGCATGAAGCCACGCGACTCCAAGCTCACATGATGAGTATTGCGGGGCCGCTTCGCATGAAGCCTCGTGACTCCAAGCTCACTTGATGAGTATTGCGGGACCGCTTCGCATGAAGCCTCGCGACTCCAAGCTCACCTGATGAGTTTTGCGGGGCCGCTTCGCATGAAGCTTCACGACTCCAAGCTCTCCTGATGAGTATTGCGAGGCCGCTTCGCCTGAAGCCTCGCGACTCCAAGCTCACCTGATGAGTTTTGCGGGGCCGCTTCGCATGAAGCTTCACGACTCCAAGCTCACCTGATGAGTTTTGCGAGGCCGCTTCGCATGAAGCCTCGCGACTCCAAGCTCACCTGATGAGTATAGCGGGGCCGCTTCACATGAAGCCTCGCGACTTCAAGCTCACCTGATGAGTATTGCAGGGCCGCTTCACATGAAGCCTCATTACTCCAAGCTCACCTGATGAGTATTACGAGGCCGCTTCGCATGAAGCCTCATTACTCCAAGCTCACCTGATGAGTTTTGCAGGGCCGCTTCGCATGAAGCCTCGCGACTCCAAGCTCACCTGATGAGTATAGCGGGGCCGCTTCACATGAAGCCTCGCGACTTCAAGCTCACCTGATGAGTATTACGAGGCCGCTTCGCATGAAGCCTCATTACTCCAAGCTCACCTGATGAGTATAGCGGGGCCGCTTCGCCTGAAGCCTCGAGACTCCAAGCTCACCTGATGAGTATTACGAGGCCGCTTCGCATGAAGCCTCATTACTCCAAGCTCACCTGATGAGTATTGCGGGGCCGCTTCGCATGAAGCCTCATTACTCCAAGCTCACCTGATGAGTTTTGCAGGGCCGCTTCGCATGAAGCCTCGCGACTCCAAGCTCACCTGATTAGTATTGCGGGGCCGATTCGCATGAAGACTCGCGACTCCAAGCTCACCTGATGAGTTTTGCGGGGCCGCTTCGCATGAAACCTCGTGACTCCAAGCTCACCTGATGAGTATTGCGGGGCTGCTTCGCATGAAGCCTCGCGACTTCAAGCTCACCTGATGAGTATAGCGGGGCCGCTTCGCATGAAGCCTCATTACTCCAAGCTCACCTGATGAGTATTGCGGGGCCGCTTCGCATGAAGCCTCATTACTCCAAGCTCACCTGATGAGTTTTGCAGGGCCGCTTCGCATGAAGCCTCGCGACTCCAAGCTCACCTGATGAGTATTGCGGGGCCGATTCGCATGAAGACTCGTGACTCCAAGCTCACCTGATGAGTTTTGCGGGGCCGCTTCGCATGAAACCTCGCGACTCCATGCTCACCTGATGAGTATTGCGGGGCTGCTGCGCATGAAGCCTCGCGACTTCAAGCTCACCTGATGAGTATAGCGGGGCCGCTTCGCATGAAGCTTCACGACTCCAAGCTCACCTGATGAGTATTGCAGGGCCGCTTCGCATGAAGCTTCACGACTCCAATCTCACCTGATGAGTATTGCAGGGCCGCTTCGCATGAAGCCTCGCGACTCTAAGCTCACCTGATGAGTATTGCAGTGCCGCTTCGCATGAAGCCTCATTACTCCAAGCTCACCTGATGAGTATTACGAGGCCGCTTCGCATGAAGCCTCATTACTCAAAGCTCACCTGATGAGATTGGCAGGGCCGCTTCGCATGAAGCCTCGCGACTCCAAGCTCACCTGATGAGTATAGCGGGGCCGCTTCACATGAAGCCTCGCGACTTCAAGCTCACCTGATGAGTATTGCGGAGCCGCTTCGCATGAAGCCTCATTACTCCAAGCTCACCTGATGAGTTTTGCAGGGCCGCTTCGCATGAAGCCTCGCGACTCCAAGCTCACCTAATGAGTATTGCGGGGCCGATTAACATGAAGCCTCGCGACTCCAAGCTCACCTGATGAGTATTGCGGGGCCGATTCGCATGAAACCTCGTGACTCCAAGCTCACCTGATGAGTTTTGCGGGGCTGCTTCGCATGAAGCCTCGCGACATCTAGCTCACCTGATGAGTATTGCGGGGCCGCTTCGCATGAAGCTTCACGACTCCAAGCTCACCTGATGAGTATTGCAGGGCCGCTTCGCATGAAGCTTCACGACTCCAAGCTCACCTGATGAGTATTGCAGGGCCGCTTCGCATGAAGCTTCACGACTCCAAGCTCACCTGATGAGTATTGCAGGGCCGCTTCGCATGAAGCCTCGCGACTCTAAGCTCACCTGATGAGTATTGCAGTGCCGCTTCGCATGAAGCCTCGCGACTCCAAGCTCACCTGATGAGTATTGCAGGGCCGCTTCGCATGAAGCCTCGCGACTCTAAGCTCACCTGATGAGTATTGCAGGGCCGCTTCGCATGAAGTCTCGCGACTTTAAGCTCACCTGATGAGTATTGCAGTGCCGCTTCGCATGAAGTCTCGCGACTTTAAGCTCACCTGATGAGTATTGCAGTGCCGCTTCGCATGAAGTCTCGCGACTTTAAGCTCACCTGATGAGTATTGCAGTGCCGCTTCGCATTAAGTCTCGCGACTTTAAGCTCACCTGATGAGTATTGCAGTGCTGCTTCACATGAAGCCTCGCGACTCTAAGCTCACCTGATGAGTGTTGCAGGGCCGCTTCGCATGAAGCCTCGTGACTCCAAGCTCACCTGATGAGTATTGCGGGGCCGCTTCGCATGAAGCCTCGCGACTCTAACCTCACCTGATGAGTGTTGCAGGGCCGCTTCGCATGAAGCCTCGTGACTCCAAGCTCACCTGATGAGTATTGCGGGGCCGCTTCGCATGAAGCCTCGCGACTCTAAGCTCACCTGATGAGTATTGCAGGGCTGCTTCACATGAAGCCTCGCGACTCTAAGCTCACCTGATGAGTGTTGCAGGGCCGCTTCGCATGGAGCCTCGTGACTCCAAGCTCACCTGATGAGTATTGCGGGGCCGCTTCGCATGAAGCGTCGCGACTCCAAGCTCACCTGATGAGTATTGCAGGGCCGCTTCGCATGAAGCCTCGCGACTCCAAGCTCACCTGATGAGTTTAGCGGGGCCGATTCACACGAAGCCTCGCGACTCACAGCTCACCTGATGAGTTTTGTGGGACCGCTTCGCATGAAGTCCCGCGACTCCAAAATCACCTGATGAGTTTTGCGGGACCGCTTCGCATGGAGCCTCGCGACTTCAAGCTCACCTGATGAGTTTTGTGGGACCGCTTCGCATGAAGTCTCGCGACTCCAAAATCACCTGATGAGTTTTGTGGGACCGCTTCGCATGAAGCCTCGCGACTCCAAGCTCACCTGATGAGTTTAGCGGGGCCGATTCGCATGAAGCCTCGCGACTCCAAGCTCACCTGATGAGTTTAGCGGGGCCGATTCGCATGAAGCCTCGCGACTCCAAGCTCACCTGATGAGTTTAGCGGGACCGCTTCGCATGGAGCCTCGCGACTTCAAGCTCACCTGATGAGTATTGCAGGGCTGCTTCGCATGAAGCCTCGCGACTCCAAGCTCACCTGATGAGTATAGCGGGGCCGATTCGCATGAAGCCTCGCGACTCCAAGCTCACCTGATGAGTTTAGCGGGGCCGATTCGCATGAAGCCTCGCGACTCCAAGCTCACCTGATGAGTTTAGCGGGGCCGATTCGCATGAAGCCTCGCGACTCCAAGCTCACCTGATGAGTATTGCAGGGCTGCTTCGCATGAAGCCTCGCGACTCCAAGCTCACCTGATGAGTTTAGCGGGGCCGATTCGCATGAAGCCTCGCGACTTCAAGCTCACCTGATGAGTATTGCAGGGCTGCTTCGCATGAAGCCTCGCGACTCCAAGCTCACCTGATGAGTTTAGCGGGGCCGATTCACACGAAGCCTCGCGACTCACAGCTCACCTGATGAGTATTGCAGGGCCGCTTCGCCTGAAGCCTCGAGACTCCAAGCTCACCTGATGAGTTTTGCGGGGCCGATTCACACGAAGCCTCGCGACTTCAAGCTCACCTGATGAGTATTGCAGGGCCGCTTCGCCTGAAGCCTCGAGACTCCAAGCTCACCTGATGAGTTTTGCGGGGCCGCTTCGCATGAAGCCTCGCGACTTCAAGCTCACCTGATGAGTATTGCAGGGCCGTTTCGCATGAAGCCTCGCGACTCCAAGCTCACCTGATGAGTTTAGCGGGACCGCTTCGCCTGAAGCCTCGCGACTCCAAGCTCACCTGATGAGTATTGCAGGGCTGCTTCGCATGAAGCCTCGCGACTCCAAGCTCACCTGATGAGTTTAGCGGGGCCGATTCGCATGAAGCCTCGCGACTTCAAGCTCACCTGATGAGTTTAGCGGGGCTGCTTCGCATGGAGCCTCGCGACTCCAAGCTCACCTGATGAGTTTAGCGGGACCGCTTCGCCTGACGCCTCGCGACTCCAAGCTCACCTGATGAGTATTGCAGGGCTGCTTCGCATGAAGCCTCGCGACTCCAAGCTCACCTGATGAGTATTGCAGGGCTGCTTCGCATGAAGCCTCGCGACTCCAAGCTCACCTGATGAGTTTAGCGGGGCCGATTTGCATGAAGCCTCGCGACTCCAAGCTCACCTGATGAGTTTAGCGGGGCCGATTCGCATGAAGCCTCGCGACTCCAAGCTCACCTGATGAGTTTAGCGGGGCTGCTTCGCATGGAGCCTCGCGACTTCAAGCTCACCTGATGAGTATTGCAGGGCCGCTTCGCCTGAAGCCTCGAGACTCCAAGCTCACCTGATGAGTTTTGCGGGGCCGATTCGCATGAAGCCTCGCGACTCCAAGCTCACCTGATGAGTTTAGCGGGGCCGATTCGCATGAAGCCTCGCGACTTCAAGCTCACCTGATGAGTATTGCAGGGCCGCTTCGCCTGAAGCCTCGAGACTCCAAGCTCACCTGATGAGTTTTGCGGGGCCGCTTCGCATGAAGCCTCGCGACTTCAAGCTCACCTGATGAGTATTGCAGGGCCGTTTCGCATGAAGCCTCGCGACTCCAAGCTCACCTGATGAGTTTAGCGGGACCGCTTCGCCTGAAGCCTCGCGACTCCAAGCTCACCTGATGAGTATTGCAGGGCTGCTTCGCATGAAGCCTCGCGACTTCAAGCTCACCTGATGAGTATTGCAGGGCTGCTTCGCATGAAGCCTCGCGACTCCAAGCTCACCTGATGAGTTTAGCGGGGCCGCTTCGCATGAAGCCTCGCGACTTCAAGCTCACCTGATGAGTATTGCAGGGCTGCTTCGCATGAAGCCTCGCGACTCCAAGCTCACCTGATGAGTTTAGCGGGGCCGATTCACACGAAGCCTCGCGACTCACAGCTCACCTGATGAGTTTTGTGGGACCGCTTCGCATGAAGCCTCGCGACTCCAAGCTCACCTGATGAGTTTTGCGGGGCCGCTTCGCATGAAGCCTCGAGACTCCAAGCTCACCTGATGAGAATTGCAGGGCCGCTTCGCATGAAGCCTCATTACTCCAAGCTTACCTGATGAGTATTGCGGGGCCGCTTCGCATGAAGCCTCGCGACTCCAAGCTCACCTGTTGAGTATTGCGGGGCCGCTTCGCATGAAGCCTCGCGACTCCAAGCTCACTGATGAGTATTGCAGGGCCGCTTCGCCTGAAGCCTCGCGACTCCAAGCTCACCTGATGAGTATTGCAGGGCCGCTTCGCATGAAGCCTCGAGACTCCAAGCTCACCTGTTGAGTATTGCGGGGCCGCTTCGCATGAAGCCTCGCGACTTCAAGCTCACCTGATGAGTATTGCGGGGCCGCTTCTCATGAAGCCTCGCGACATCAAGCTCACCTGATGAGTATTTGCGGGGCCGCTTCGCATGAAGACTCGCGACTTCAAGCTCACCTGATAAGTATTGCAGGTCCGCTTCGCATGATGCCTCGTGACTCCAAGCTCACCTGATGAGTATTGCAGGGCCGTTTCGCATTAAGCCTAGCGACTCCAAGCTCACCTGATGAGTATTGCGGGGCCGCTTCACATGAAGCCTCGCGACTTCAAGCTCACCTGCGGTGTATTGCGGGGCCGCTTCGCCTGATACCTCGCGACTCCAATCTCACCTGACGTGTATAGCGGGGCTGCTTCGCATGAAGACTCGCGACTCCAAGCTCACCTGATGAGTATTGCGGGGCCACTTCGCATGAAGCCTCGCGACTCCAAGCTCACCTGATGAGTATTGCAGGGCCGCTTCGCATGAAGCCTCGCGACTTCAAGCTCACCTGATAAGTATTGCGGGGCCGCTTCACATGAAGCCTCGCGACTTCAAGCTTACCTGATGAGTATTGCAGGGTCGCTTCGCCTGAAGCCTCGCGACTTCAAGCTCACCTGATAAGTATTGCGGGGCCGCTTCGCCTGAAGCCTCGCGACTTCAAGCTCACCTGATAAGTATTGCGGGGCCGCTTCACATGAAGCCTCGCGACTTCAAGCTTACCTGATGAGTATTGCAGGGCCGCTTCACATGAAGCCTCGCGACTCCAAGCTCACCTGATGAGTATTGCAGGGCCGCTTCGCCTGAAGCCTCGCGACTTCAAGCTTACCTGATAAGTATTGCGGGGCCGCTTCACATGAAGCCTCGCGACTCCAAGCTCACCTGATGAGTATTGCAGGGCCGCTTCGCCTGAAGCCTCGCGACTTCAAGCTCACCTGATGAGTATTGCAGGGCCGCTTCGCATGACGCCTCGCGACTTCAAGCTTACCTGATGAGTATTGCAGGGCCGCTTCGCATGAAGCCTCGCGACTCCAAGCTCACCTGATGAGTATTGCAGGGCCGCTTCGCATGAAGCCTCGCGACTCCAAGCTCACCTGATGAGTATTGCAGGGCCGCTTCTCATGAAGCCTCGCGACTCCAAGCTCACCTGATGAGTATTGCAGGGCCGCTTCACATGAAGCCTCGCGACTTCAAGCTTACCTGATGAGTATTGCAGGGCCGCTTCTCATGAAGCCTCGCGACTCCAAGCTCACCTGATGAGTATTGCAGGGCCGCTTCTCATGAAGCCTCGCGACTCCAAGCTCACCTGATGAGTATTGCAGGGCCGCTTCACATGAAGCCTCGCGACTCCAAGCTCACCTGATGAGTATTGCAGGGCCGCTTCTCATGAAGCCTCGCGACTTCAAGCTTACCTGATGAGTATTGCAGGGCCGCTTCACATGAAGCCTCGCGACTTCAAGCTTACCTGATGAGTATTGCAGGGCCGCTTCGCCTGAAGCCTCGCGACTCCAAGCTCACCTGATGAGTATTGCGGGGCCGCTTCACATGAAGCCTCGCGACTCCAAGCTCACCTGATGAGTATTGCAGGGCCGCTTCTCATGAAGCCTCGCGACTCCAAGCTCACCTGATGAGTATTGCAGGGCCGCTTCACATGAAGCCTCGCGACTCCAAGCTCACCTGATGAGTATTGCAGGGCCGCTTCTCATGAAGCCTCGCGACTTCAAGCTTACCTGATGAGTATTGCAGGGCCGCTTCACATGAAGCCTCGCGACTTCAAGCTCACCTGATGAGTATTGCAGGGCCGCTTCTCATGAAGCCTCGCGACTTCAAGCTTACCTGATGAGTATTGCAGGGCCGCTTCACATGAAGCCTCGCGACTCCAAGCTCACCTGATGAGTATTGCAGGGCCGCTTCTCATGAAGCCTCGCGACTTCAAGCTTACCTGATGAGTATTGCAGGGCCGCTTCTCATGAAGCCTCGCGACTCCAAGCTCACCTGATGAGTATTGCAGGGCCGCTTCACATGAAGCCTCGCGACTCCAAGCTCACCTGATGAGTATTGCAGGGCCGCTTCTCATGAAGCCTCGCGACTCCAAGCTTACCTGATGAGTATTGCAGGGCCGCTTCTCATGAAGCCTCGCGACTCCAAGCTCACCTGATGAGTATTGCAGGGCCGCTTCACATGAAGCCTCGCGACTCCAAGCTCACCTGATGAGTATTGCAGGGCCGCTTCTCATGAAGCCTCGCGACTTCAAGCTTACCTGATGAGTATTGCAGGGCCGCTTCACATGAAGCCTCGCGACTTCAAGCTTACCTGATGAGTATTGCAGGGCCGCTTCGCCTGAAGCCTCGCGACTCCAAGCTCACCTGATGAGTATTGCGGGGCCGCTTCACATGAAGCCTCGCGACTTCAAGCTCACCTGCGGTGTATTGCGGGGCCGCTTCACATGAAGCCTCGCGACTCCAAGCTCACCTGATGAGTTTTGTGGGACCGCTTCGCATGAAGTCTCGCGACTCCAAGCTCACCTGATGAGTTTTGCGGGACCGCTTCGCATGGAGCCTCGCGACTTCAAGCTCACCTGATGAGTTTTGTGGGGCCGCTTCGCATGAAGCCTCGCGACTCAAAGCTCACCTGATAAGTATTGCGGGGCCGCTTCGCATGAAGCATCGTGACTCCAAGCTCACCTGCTGAGTTTTGCTGGGCTGCTTCGCCTGAAGCCTCGAGACTCCAAGCTCACCTGATGAGTATTGCGGGGCCGCTTCGCATGAAGCCTCGCGACTTCAAGCTCACCTGATAAGTATTGCAGGGCCGCTTCGCATGAAGCCTCGCGACTCCAAGCTCACCGGATGAGTATTGCAGAGCCGCTTCGCCTGAAGCCTCGAGACTCCAAGCTCACCTGATGAGTATTGCAGGGCCGCTTCGCATGAAGCCTCGCGACTCCAAGCTCACCGGATGAGTATTGCGGGGCCGCTTCGCATGAAGCCTCGCGACTTCAAGCTCACCTGATAAGTATTGTTCGGCCGCTTCGCATGAAGCCTCGCGACTTCAAGCTCACCTGATGAGTATTGCGGGGCTGCTTCGCATGACGCCTCGCGACTCCAAGCTCACATGATGAGCTTTACGGGCCTGCTTCGCCTGAAGCCTCGAGACTCCAAGCTCACCTGATGATTATTGCGGGGCCGCTTCGCCAAGGCCACCTAGAGAGAAAGCCTTGCGATACGATTTATGACGTCATAGCCTTCCGGCCGTCAGCGAGCACGCTACCCAGCGCTGCTGCTATGAACAACCTGTGAGGAAACGCGACTGAGTGTTTATGTATCAAATTACGTTCTACAGACGCGAATAATTAAATAACGAAACCATAAATTAAACATATGGTCAGAAGTTGATGCGATCGATACATTACTCTAGCTGATAAATCGACGTTTTCGATCATAATCGATAAGTATGCATTTCGAACCTTGCGAGTGTGAACTTGACCGAAAACACTGATGTCTCAATAAATGCGATATATAGAAGAATTCATTAAAAAACTTGACAAATATTCACCCCATTTTAACGTGAGATGTCAACTACACAACGAGAAGAAAAGACACAACAAATAACCAATTAATCTGTAACAGTTAAAGCAGAAATTAATATCTACAGTATAGTCAATCATATCTGTCCAAAGGTCTAGGTTTGATTCCCATCTCTGCCGAGAAATTATTGTTGTTTTAAGGGGCGCAATTACGAGGTCATCTGCCCCTAAAAATACAATTCTGATTTGATTGTGGAACGAAATTCACTCAGCCTCATGAGTTAAAACTGAACTGAGAAGAAGTGGGTTCGATTTCTCCTTTCTCCTCCAGGTAAATGCTGGGATTGTTCCTAGCAGATGACCATGGTCACCTCCTTTCCAAGGGCAGATGACCTCGTAGTTCCTCCCCTTAAAACTACAATACCGTACCTAACCTTCCCAATTCTAGCATCACAATATATACATACAAATTCTACCCATATCCAAGTACACATGGCTGATGACAGTGATGTCATAACCCACTTACAAAACAACAACAACAACTAGCCACAGAAAGTTTTCATGCATGATATGAAAACAGGTAGTAATGGCATGCCTATGAAAGAAAAGGTTACCTACTGAAATGGAACAGAGCAGCAGTCATGAGAACATTTACAAAAGAGGAAACTTTTTGTTGTTGATGATTCATATAGGGGCATGATGATGTGGTAATAATTTAGAAACAAACACTTGATATAGATTAATCCTACAGTAACAGTTTTCATATGGCAATATTTACAATATCAGGCATGGCATAAGCTTACCCGACAATACATAAAACATGCTAATTACCAGTGATCTTAGCACTTTGTTCTCAACAGAATACAGTGAGTCATCTGCAAAAACATGTTGTTCTCATATTTTCTATGTTACACAAACTGTGCAGTTTCGTAAAAAATAATAATAACTAAAAGATGACCATACGTATCCTTCACTAGTTAAATAAATATCCATATCCAAGTACACATGGCTGATGACAGTGATGTCCTAACCCACTCACAAAAAAACAAGTAGCCACAGAAAGTTTTCATCCGTGATAAGAAAACAGGCTAGCAATGGAATGCCTATGACAGAAAAGGTTACCTACTGAAATGGAACAAAGCAGCAGTCATGACACATGAGAACATTTACCAAAGAGGAAACTTGTTGTTGATTCATAAAAGGGCATGATAATGTAATAATTTACAAACAAACACTTGATATAGAGTAATCCTACAGTAACAGTTTTCATATGGCAATGTTTACAATATCAGGCATGGCATAAGCTTATCCGACAATACATAAAACATGCTAATTACTAGTGATCTTAGCACTTTGTTCTCGACAGAATACAGTGAGTCATCTGCAAAAACATGTTGTTCTCATATTTTCTATGTTACACAAACTGTGCTGTTTTGTAAATAAAAAAAAACTAAGAGATGACCATATCTATCCTTCACTAGTTAAATAAATATAGCCTTTTCAAAAGCTCCTTTCCACTTTTCAATACAAAATTGTTGTATTCCCTATGATATTGATAGCACTGAATGAAAGTAGAACGAGCAATAACATTCTCTATACCGGTAGTACATGAATTAGCCAAAATACCTCATCAAACGATGAGAAATAAATCAGGGAATGATGTTTTAATAGATGTTTCCTCCTCCGCTGTCTGTGACTCACCCAGACATCCCAAATAGGATCACGACTTATGTAGGCAGAATTCCAGCTGTGGCCACCATTGTCCACATCAATCATCATCAAACCGGTATTGCCAACCTCGCCCTTACGGTACTATGCTGCACCAACACCCTTCGATTTGTCAAATCCAATGGTTTTTGACGCGTCCAGATCAATGGTTTTGTCAACCGTGCCCCGCTGGCTGCACTCGGCCAAAGCCGCTCCTACACCGACCATTCTAACCTTCGTTTTGTGGTATCCAATGGTTTTTGACAATGGTTACATCCTAACGTGTCCAGATCAAGGGTTTTGTGTCAACCGTGCCCCGCTAGCTGCGTGCAGCCAAAGTCGCACCTGCACACGACCATTCTAACCTTCGATTTGTCCAATCCAATGTATTTTGGCAATGGTTACAGCCTAACGCGCCCAGATCAATGAGTTTTGACAATGGTTACAGCTTAATGCATCCCGATGATTTCTTTGATCAACAGTGATTTTGTATCTCACATGTTGGGAACAATGTGTGCGCACCGGAGCGTGCAGCTAGAGTGAGCCGTGATGACAGTTGAACGAGATGCAAGCGCTGTAGAAACATGGCAGCCGTTTTTAAAATAGCAATACATAAAAACACATATTTACGAACTTTAGCACATATGAGGTTCAGTAGTGACAATTCAAATTGAAATCAACGGTAGCTATGAATGAAGATAGAACGCGCGATAAAATGCTCTACAATACATGAATTAGCCAAAATACCTTTTGAAATGATGAGAAATAAATCAAGGAGCGATGTTTTAATAGTTATTTCCTCCTCCGCTGTCTGTGACCCATCCAGCCATCCCAAATAGGATCACGACTTATATAGCCAAAATTACAGCTGTCAGCGCTATTGTTCAAATCAATCGTCATCAAAACAGTACGATGACAGTTCAGCCGCTAGTGCGCATCTTTAGTGCGCACACTTAGTTCATTACATCGTGCACTGAATTGAATCGTTAATTCACCATGGATTGTGGAAATTGCCTCATAACGATCTGTAATTTCAATCAGCGATTCTATGATCAACTTTTCCCCGCACAACTGTGGTTTTGAAAATGTTTACAGCCTAACGCACCGAGCGTTTTGTGTCAACCGTGTCCCACTAGCTGCGCCCGGCCAAGGTCGCACCTACACCCGACCATTCTAACCTTCGTTTTGTCTAATCCAATGGTTTTTGACAATAGTTACTGCCTAACGCATCCAGATCAATGGTTTTTGACAATGGTTACAGCATAACACGTCCCGATGAATGTTTTTTTTTAATCAACAGTGTGTGCTGCTAGAGTATGCCTTGTTGACAGTTCAACGAGATGCAAGCTCTGTCAGAACATAGCAACCATTTATAAAAAGATCAATAAATATAAACACATATTTATGTACTTTAGCACATAACTTATATGAGGTGCAGTATTGACCAGGTTTCCTAATTTCAATGTTGATGCAAGTGTATAAGCTGCATTCTACTTTCATTTAGAATTAATATTATATTATTTACAGGGTGGATACATTTTTAGGCATTTGCACCTTTAACAGTCCTTATGCGAACAGTTCCTAAAAATACTCTTTAGCACATATGTTACATTAGATTAAAACTTTTAAAGTAGGCCTACATTAACGTTCATCCAATGAAACTAGATGTAAAGAAACTTGCAAGACTTCATTCAGTCCATTGTTAAAAATCTGAACAAATAAAAATTTGTTCCAGTGAAACATTCTTCAGATTGTGTTCCATTTTATCTGTGAAATTGAAACAAAAGCCCTCTTAGAAATTGTATGTTAAAATTGCATGAAATATCCCATTTAAAGCGTACACTTACCCTCTCCATTCTAACCTTCGCTTTACAACGAACATTCTCCAAAACACTCTGCTGGTTGTAGAGCTATTTACCACTTTCTGGACTGGACGTTTAATGTGACTGTACACAGAGGTTATTAGTTGCATTTTAAAGTGACATCTCCACTATAGGACAACTTCTTGCAATCAGTTCAACGTTTGGTATGCTAACACTACATGCCTCAATAATTTCAAGAAATGGTCACCTATTGAAAATGCCAATTCATTGTTCATCCTATACTTCAGTGGCGGCCGGTAATAAGGTTGCAGTGATACACAACGACCAGATTAATTCAATAAAAACAATTAATACCGTAATAATATTTTTAGTAATAAAAGCTGTACGTTTACTTTTATATGCATAGGAATTCATAATTCTGTTCTTTAATAATTCAGGAAATCTTATAGTAAGTTACTGTGAACTGTCTGAGAAAGCAAAGCGCGCCAACCGTTTAGGAGTGGTCGTTACCAGGCCCGAGCACCGACCAGATCTCAATAGTGAAGGGTATGGCAGAGATGCTAGACCGAGTAGGTCCTATCCCAATAGTTAACTCGGCTGATCGTTGCTTCCTGATTGCAACAAGGGAGCCGAGGAGCGGACGGAGACATCTGAGATGCTCCGTCAACTGCCGATACCATGTCTTGCAGGTTTTCATGTAGCCTAACTATTTAATCCGGTGATCCAGTGGCAATGTGATGTTCTCTGAACTGCGGCATTCGTGATGAATGAGGTACATCCGTTTTACCGCAAAATTGAATACAGTTTTCTTTGATATCAAGCAGTCTTTTATCATCTCCCCCCCCCCCCTTAATGAAAAAGGACAACACCCATAACAATTATCCACCAGCCGCCACTGCTATACTTACAGATTAGTAATTAGCCATGTAAAGAAGTGGATCAAGTAACACAATATTAATTGAACCAGAGGGTCATTATCATGATGCGCCCTGGAAATCACGGCAAACTTTGGCGTCATTTGGCTGGTCAGGTGCGGAGCGAGTGGACCTCACAATACCCTGCTCCGCTGACTCATATAATTAGATCACACGTGTTTTGTCATTTATATGAATGTGTATCTGCAAAGCTTAGAAGTTAGTGTTGCACGTTTAGTGAGTATTGTGATTACTGTGATTGTTGGTCATGCCTAGACACCAATTGACACAACGCGAACGTGTGTATATCCATAATTCGTATATGAAAAGCAGAAAGTCTTGTTCTTAAACAAGATTAAAATGTCGAATCAAGTTTCCAAGAAGACCTGTGCGTAATGCCAGTACAATATAGGAGGCTCGCCAAACGATTCAAGAAAACAGGCACGGTAAATAATAAACATTTTAACAGACAACGTTGTGTTCTTACAGAACGGGGACACCAAGAGCCAGCTGATGAGCCAGCTTGGTGTCCTAGGCGAAACCCCACACAAGACACGGCACAAACCTATCAGAATTGCTGAGATTGTTGTCCATTCTTTCATCAGGAGATGTCAGGTGTGTGTTACAAGAGAGGGAGGACATTTTCAGCATCGACTATGTGCACTGTACATATTATTGAACATGGTTGGTAAAAGTGTTCAAGTGTGCACCAACCACCGACTGAACATTGTACGCGTGCCCGCGATCAGCGCCAGTCAACGCCGGCTTAGCTTGCCGTGTTTACCAGGGCGCACAATGATAACGAAACTGTACATACAATGAAAGAATATTGTAAAATTCCTAATTTCTACTGAACGGCCATGAACAGTTATTGGACAAGCTTCCTCCTCTTATGCTGAGCCAAAGTTTTGGGTGAAAACCTGTCGTTAACATTGTGTACAAAATTATTAATCAAGATATTACTGGCAGTGCCCAGTACAGTCTTTTCAATTAATGCCCTGGCGTGCTTTGGGCAGCTGTGCCCCATAAACAGTACAGTGGGCAGACATCTTTGTGTTACATTCACCAAAACACTCTGCTGGTTGCAGTGATGCAAAAATTCTGTCTTGTAGCTATTGAGTAGCTTACTCATAACAACAAAAGTAAATGCAGCACAGTTGACTACATCTGCATGGGGATAGCATAGTCCTCCTCGGTTATTGGCATTTATTAGGCTGGCGTGATCACTCTGGCCTGCCTCATCGCAAAGAAAGACTTTGCAATAATTGCAATCATATCGCTTTAAAAAACCATATGAGCAATAACCACTGATATAGTGTAAGAGAGGCCAATACTCATCTTGTAGGACTTCTATATCACTATCATCAGCAACACAAGCATCAAAAGCACTTATGTCACATGTCTTGTCTTCTTCAAAATACTCACTCACTGCAGCATTGAGGTCCAGGATGCTCTGAAGGCGCAATTTATTCTCCACCTCAAACACTTGCCTCAGGGAAATATTGTACTGGCTCCCTGCCAGTTGTCGATATTTTCCAAATCGAGCTTCTAGGTTATCTGTCTGTATTTTGCCTGGTAGGAAGAAGTTATGGCCTTTCTCAGAGAGACAAAATTGTGCCATTTCAATCATGCACTTGGTAGAAAGGGTGATTGCCGCATGTGTTTCCTTGCTCAGCTTTCCAGGCGAGGCAATTGTGTTCCACCTATCTAGCCATGACACGATTTCCTGGAGGCACTCGATATGAGAAGAGTTGGTCGTTATTGGTTCCTGAAGAGGATTCCTAAGGCGTTTTCCTTTCCATAGGGTCTTAACGTTCATGATGTCCCACCATCTGCAAATCAACTCAATAAACTGTGCAGTACTGTCCCAGGAGGGCAAGTTCTTCTTCGGCCCAATCTCCCTTATTGCCACAGCTAGAGGTTTATTAAAAATTTGCAGAGCTAGTGGAACATTCTGTCGTTCCAAATTGGTAGGGTACAGGGATTTCAGAGTCAAGGTAAATCCATATTTCAGGAGATTGTTCTTCTCTAACACATGCAACTCCTTCAGTGAACCAAATGATGCAATCTGTAGTCTGTCATGCTCTGTCAAATCTGGAAAATGCAACTCTTGGTGCTTTGCATTCAGCCAGTTATTTCTAATACATTTGAGAATGTGCACAGTGTCAATTGCAAAGAAAAGCTTTCTGTGTGCATCTTTGGGGTGACTATAAATGTAATTTAATTCGGGTGGATCGCTCAGGAGAGATACAGCTTTCCTATTAATAGCACTGTTGTCTGAAATCAGTGCTAGAACTTCAAATCCGACTTCTTCCAGTCCAAGAATGACTTTCTTCATCATATTGAATAATGCTTCACCTCGAATGTTCACAACGGGCATGATGTGAGCAACATCCTTGTATGAAGAAAGCAAGCTGTGGACCATAAACACATAAGCACTTGTTGCACACTCATCGCTATTTACAGCACTACCTACAACCCTACCCTTTTTGTAGTCTAACTGGGGTTTAATGTGAACCTCATCCATCGAAAGGAGGACTAGTTGATCTTCTTCTGATAAGAGTGAAAATTTCTTTCTCATATACAAAAGAAAATTATCACTTTGCTCCTGTATAGGATTCGTCAAAAGCTTGGAACACACTAATTTCAAGGTACGGGGTGCAGGAAGAGTGACATTTCCTGAACCTCTTATAAATCTATAGCAGTGAGGAGAAATAGAATGAACCAGCGATGAGAATACAAGCAATTCCCAGGAATAGTTTTTCACTTTACGCTTTGTTAGCAAGTGAACTTGCTCTTTTAAGAAGTCTAATGTATCCTTCTTCTCAGGGAACTTACTCTCCAAGTTCTTAAATAAACTGTCCATAACAGATACAGTATCCTCAACACTTTGATGTTCATATGCATCAGGATCAGCATACACTGAATGGGCATTCCTTATAAGTTCTTCAATTTCTAGCACTGTACCTAACTGTCTTGGTAAAGACATGTTTTTACAATGTTTCACTTCTGTATTCGATACATACAAGGAGGCACTCAAACCTTCTGTTATCTTAATGCAGCAACGCAAGTGTGGACTAGGATTTTCCTTCATTAAAATAAAATATATACAAGATTCCTCCCTAATACAATTCCACTCAGGATGAAGACTCACACTGTTTAACTTCACCTTCAGTTCCTGAAAGTTTCTAAATGAAACTGCTTCCAGATTCTCCGCCAATGTCTGCATACTTTCAGCGAGAGCCTTCGATAAACTTCCATTATCAATCCTACGCCTCCTATCATCTGGATCTTCTCGGCAGACAGTTGCAGTGTCAGTTAAATACTCTGGGCAGTTGGGGAACTGAGACGGGACTGCTCCTAGGAATTTAATTCGAATATTAACTTACGATACAATCATTTTATCACCTTGCATTACATTAATTACTCTATTTATTCTAAATTTATTCAATCTCCAACCTGATTCACACACACCTCTTCCCCCACCCCAATAAGAAATGTAGCCTAATGAATTAGATTACTGCAATAGAAAAAAAAAACTAGATTAATCAGGGCCTGCTACAGGTTATCGGTCTCTAACCTCATGCAGTTAGCTTGCAATATAAATATGAATACTATCCATATTAACACCCACTTATACCTCCCACTTGAAATTGATAGCCCCATAAAACAAATAAACCTAACCTACAACATTAGCCTGTAGCACATAATTTAGGTTAGAAAATTCTGACTTCTACATCTAAATGAATTTTCTTGAACAGAAGAGCTAGCCTATGCTATAATTTAGGGGTAGGACTATTTGCTTACTAACCTTTAATCAGTCTCGGTTTATACAACGGAGCAGTAACTAGCTTTCCATTCTTTTCATCATACATACTAGTGGTCCATTGAATTTCATGTGGCTTGAAATGGATGCCACAGACCTACAAGAAAAGAGACTTGGTTACAAAGTTCCTTCCTCCCATTATACTAAACTTGTGAGAATTGGAGCATAAGTATTGATTTAACACGTACCATGGAATATTTCGTAGGAATAAAATCCTTGCGGTGAATGGCTCGTATCCATTTCGACTTTTCACCTTCACATTAGGAAAAGAGAAAACGTTTACTTTCGGTCCATTGGCGTAATTGCCTTTACAATTTGGAACGCTGCACTTATTAGGCATAACTTTACACTGCACTGATAACCATTAAGTATAACTGGGTAGGAAATCTGAGCAAATCAGTAACTGGGACTGTAAATACGACACACAACACGCGGAAAACACACCATAACCTGCAAACTAGAATGTTATGTCTCAATGTCCACGGCCGGGCCTCTGTGACGTCACTACCTTGTCAACTTCATATCGCAAGGCTTTCTCTCTAGGTGGCGTTGGCTTCGCATGAAGCCTCGTGACTCCAAGCTCACCTGATGAGTTTTGCGGGGCTGCTTCGCCTGAAGCCTCGAGACTCCAAGCTCACCTGATGAGTATTGCGGGGCCGCTTCGCATGAAGCTTCGCGACTTCAAGCTCACCTGATGAGTATTGCGGGGCCGCTTCGCATGAAGCCTCACGACTCCAAGCTCATCTGATGAGTATTGCAGGGCCGCTTCGCATGAAGCCTCGCGACTTTAAGCTCACCTGATTAGTATTGCAGGGCCGCTTCGCATGAAGCCTCGCGACTCCAAGCTCACCTGATGAGTATTGCAGGGCCGCTTCGCATGAAGCTTCGCGACTTCAAGCTCACCTGATGAGTATTGCGGGGCCGCTTCACATGAAGCCTCGTGACTTCAAGATCACCTGATGAGTATTGCGGGGCCGCTTCGCATGAAGCCTCACGACTCCAAGCTCATCTGATGAGTATTGCGGGGCCGCTTCACATGAAGCCTCGCGACTTCAAGCTCACCTGATGAGTATTGCGGGGCCGCTTCGCATGAAGCCTCGCGACTTCAAGCTCACCTGATGAGTATTGCGGGGCCGCTTCGCATGAAGCCTCGCGACTCAAAGCTCACCTGATAAGTATTGCGGGGCCGCTTCGCATGAAGCATCGTGACTCCAAGCTCACCTGATGAGTTTTGCTGGGCTGCTTCGCCTGAAGCCTCGAGACTCCAAGCTCACCTGATGAGTATTGCGGGGCCGCTTCGCATGAAGCCTCGTGACTTCAAGCTCACCTGATGAGTATTGAAGGGCCGCTTCGCCTGAAGCCTCGAGACTCCAAGCTCACCTGATGAGTATTGCAGAGCCGCTTCGCATGAAGCCTCGCGACTCCAAGATCACCGGATGAGTATTGTTCGGCCGCTTCGCCTGAAGCCTCGAGACTCCAAGCTCACCTGATGAGTATTGCGGGGCCGCTTCGCATGAAGCCTCGCGACTTCAAGCTCACCTGATGAGTATTGTTCGGCCGCTTCGCATGAAGCCTCTCGACTTCAAGCTCACCTGATAAGTATTGCGGGGCTGCTTCGCATGACGCCTCGCGACTCCAAGCTCACATGATGAGCTTTACGGGCCTGCTTCGCATGAAGCCTCGCGACTCCAAGCTCACCTGATGAGTATTGTTCGGCCGCTTCGCATGAAGCCTCTCGACTTCAAGCTCACCTGATAAGTATTGCGGGGCTGCTTCGCATGACGCCTCGCGACTCCAAGCTCACATGATGAGCTTTACGGGCCTGCTTCGCCTGAAGCCTCGAGACTCCAAGCTCACCTGATGATTATTGCGGGGCCGCTTCGCATGAAGCCTCGTGACTCCAAGCTCACCTGATGAGTTTTGCGGGGCTGCTTCGCCTGAAGCCTCGAGACTCCAAGCTCACCTGATGAGTATTGCGGGGCCGCTTCGCATGAAGCTTCGCGACTTCAAGCTCACCTGATGAGTATTGCGGGGCCGCTTCACATGAAGCCTCGTGACTTCAAGATCACCTGATGAGTATTGCGGGGCCGCTCCGCATGAAGCCTCACGACTCCAAGCTCATCTGATGAGTATTGCAGGGCCGCTTCGCATGAAGCCTCGTGACTTTAAGCTCACCTGATTAGTATTGCAGGGCCGCTTCGCATGAAGCCTCGCGACTCCAAGCTCACCTGATGAGTATTGCAGGGCCGCTTCGCATGAAGCCTCGCGACTCCAAGCTCACCTGATGGGTATTGCAGGGCCGCTTCAACTGAAGCCTCGAGACTCCAAGCTCACCTGATGAGTATTGCAGGGCCGCTTCGCATGAAGCCTCATTACTCCAAGCTCACCTGATGAGTATGGCAGGGCCACTTCGTATGAAGCCTCGCGACTCCAAGCTCACCTGTTGAGTATTGCGGGGCCGCTTCGCATGAAGCCTCGCGACTCCAAGCTCACTGATGAGTATTGCAGGGCCGCTTCGCCTGAAGCCTCGCGACTCCAAGCTCACCTGATGAGTATTGCAGGGCCGCTTGGCATGAAGCCTCGCGACTCCAAGGTCACCTGTTGAGTATTGCGGGGCCGCTTCGCATGAAGCCTCGCGACTTCAAGCTCACCTGATGAGTATTGCGAGGCCGCTTCTCATGAAGCCTCGCAACTTCAAGCTCACCTGATGAGTATTTGCGGGGCCGCTTCGCATGAAGCCTCGCGACTTCAAGCTCACCTGATAAGTATTGCAGGGCCGCTTCGCATGATGCCTCGTGACTCCAAGCTCACCAGATGAGTATTGCAGGGCCGTTTCGCATGAAGCCTCGCGACTCCAAGCTCACCTGATGAGTATTGCTGGGCCGCTTCGCCTGAAGCCTCGACACTCCAAGTTCACCTGATGAGTATTGCAGGGCCGCTTCGCATGAAGCTTCGCGAATCCAAGCTCACCTGATGAGTATTGCAGGGCCGCTTCGCATGAAGCCTTACGACTCCAAGCTCACCTGTTGAGGATTGCGGGGCCGCTTCGCATGAAGCCTTCCAAGCTCACCTGTTGAGTATTGCGGGGCCGCTTCGCATGAAGCATCGCGTCTCCAAGCTCACCTGATGAGTATTGCAGGGCCGGTTCGCCTGATGCCTCGCGACTTCAAGCTCACCTGATGTGTGTTGCGGGGCCACTTCGCATGAAGCCTCGGGACTTCAAGCTCACCTGATATGTATTGCGGGGCCGCTTCGAATGAAGCCTCGCGACTCCAAGCTCACCTGATGTTTATTGCGGGGCCGCTTCGCATGAAGCCTCGCGACTCCAAGCTCACCTGATGAGTATAGCGGGGCCGCTTCACATGAGGCCTCGCGACTCCAAGCTCACCTGATGTGTATTGCGGGACCGCTTCACATGAAGCCTCGCGACTCCAAGCTCACCTGATGAGTATAGCGGGGCCGCTTCACATGAAGCCTCGCGACTTCAAGCTCACCTGACGTGTATAGCGGGGCCGCTTCGCATGAAGCCTCGGGACTTCAAGCTCACCTGATATGTATTGCGGGGCCGCTTCGCATGAAGCCTCGCGACTCCAAGCTCACCTGACGTGTATAGCGGGGCTGCTTCGCATGAAGACTCGCGACTTCAAGCTCACCTGATGAGTATTGCGGGGCCGCTTGGCATGAAGCCTCGCGACTCCAAGGTCACCTGTTGAGTATTGCGGAGCCGCTTCGCATGAAGCCTCGCAACTCCAAGCTCACCTGTTGAGTATTGCGGGGCCGCTTCGCATAAAGCCTCGCGGTTCCAATCTCACCTGTTGAGTATTGCGGGGCCGCTTCGCATAAAGCCTCGCGGTTCCAATCTCACCTGATGAGTATTGCGGGGCCGCTTCGCATGAAGCCTCGCGACTCCAAGCTCATCTGATGAGTATTTCAGGGCCGCTTCGCATGAAGCCTCACGACTCCAAGCTCACCTGATGAGTATTGCAGGGCCGCTTCGCATGAAGCCTCGCGACTTCAAGCTCACCTGATATGTATTGAAGGCCGCATCGCATGAAGCCTCGTGACTCCAAGCTCACCTGATGAGTATTGCAGGGCCGTTTCGCATGAAGCTTCGCGACTCCAATCTCACCTGATGAGTATTGCAGGGCCACTTCGCCTGATGCCTCGCGACTTCAAGCTCACCTGATGTGTGTACGGGGCCACTTCGCATGAAGCCTCGGGACCTCAAGCTCATTTGATGTTTATTGCGGGGCCGCTTCGCATGACGCCTCGCGACTCCAAGCTCACCTGATGAGTATAGCGGGGCCGCTTCGCATGACGCCTCGCGACTCCAAGCTCACCTGATGAGTATTGCGGGGCCGCTTCGAATAAAGCCTCGTGACTCCAAGCTCACCTGATGTTTATTGCGGGGCCGCTTCGCATGACGCCTCGCGACTCCAAGCTCACCTGATGAGTATAGCGGGGCCGCTTCGCATGAAGCCTCGCGACTCCAAGCTCACCTGATGGGTATTGCGGGGCCGCTTCACATGAAGCCTCGCGACTTCAAGCTCACCTGATATGTATTGAAGGCCGCATCGCATGAAGCCTCGTGACTCCAAGCTCACCTGATATGTATTGCAGGGCCGCTTCGCATGAAGCCTCGCGATTCCAAGCTCACCTGATGAGTATTGCAGGGCCGCTTCGCATGAAGCCTCGCGACTCAAAGCTCACCTGATGAGTATTGCAGGGCCGCTTCGCCTGAAGCCTCGAGATTCCAAGCTCACCTGATAAGTATTGCAGGGACAGCTCGCATGAAGCCTCGCGACTCCAAGCTCACCTGATGAGTATTGCAGGGCCGCTTCGCATGAAGCCTCGCGACTCCAAGCTCACCAGTTGAGTATTGCGGGGCCGCTTCGCATGAATCCTCGGGACTCCAAGATCACCTGTTGAGTATTGCGGGGCCGCGTCGCATGAAGCCTCGCGACTCCAATCTCACCTGATGAGTATTGCAGGGCCGCTTCGCCTGAAGCCTCGCGACTTAAAGCTCACCTGATGTGTGTTGCGGGGCCACTTCGCATGAAGCCTCGCGTCTTCAAGCTCACCTGATGTGTATTGCGGGGCCGCTTCGCATGAAGCCTCGCGACTCCAAGCTCACGTCATGAGTATAGCGGGGCCGCTTCACATGAGGCCTCGCGACTCCAAGCTCACCTGCGGTGTATTGCGGGACCGCTTCACATGAAGCCTCGCGACTTCATGCTCACCTGCGGTGTATTGCGGGGCCGCTTCACATGAAGCCTCGCGACTTCATGCTCACCTGATGTGTATCGCGGGGCCGCTTCACATGAAGCCTCGCGACTTCATGCTCACCTGAGGTGTATTGCGGGGCCGCTTCGCATGAAGCCTCGTGAATCCAAGTTCACCTGACGTGTATTGCGGGGCTGCTTCGCATGAAGACTCGCGACTCCAAGCTCACCTGATGAGTATTGCGGGGCCTCTTCGCATGAAGCCTCGGGACTCCAAGCTCACCTGATGAGTATTGCCGTGCCGCTTCGCATGAAGCCTCGCGACTCCAAGCTCACCTGATGTGTATTGCATGGCTGCTTCGCATGGAGCCTCACGACTCCAAGCTCACCTGATGAGTATTGTGGGGCTGCTTCGCATGGAGCCTCGTTACTCCAAGCTCACCTGATGAGTTTTGCAGGTCCGCTTCGCATGAAGCCTCGCGACTTCAAGCTCACCTGATAAGTTTTGCGGGTCCGCTTCGCATGAAGTCTTGCGACTTCAAGCTCACGTGATGTCTATGGCGGGGCCACTTCGCATGAAGCCTCGCGACTCCAAGCTCACCTGATGAGTGTTGCGGGGCCGCTTCTCTTGAAGCTCGTGACTCCAACTCACCTGATGTGTATTGCGGGGTCGCTTCGCATGAAGCCTTGCGACTCCAAGTTCACCTGATGAGTATTGCGGGGCCGCTTCGCATAAAGCCTCGTGACTCCAAGCTCACCTGATGGGTTTTGCAGGTCCGCTTCGCATGAAGCCTCGCGACTCCAAGCTCACCTGATAAGTTTTGCGGGTCCGCTTCGCATGAAGTCTTGCGACTTCAAGCTCACGTGATGTCTATTGCGGGGCCACTTCGCAAGCTCACCTGATGAGTCTTGCGGGGTCGCTTCGCATGAAGCCTCGTGACTCCAAGCTCACCTGATGAGTATTGCAGGGCCGCTTCGCATGCAACCTCGCGACTCCAAGCTTACCTGATGAGTTTTGCGGGGCCTTGTAGGAAGCCTCGCGACTCCAAGCTCACCTGATGAGTATAGCGGGGCCGCTTCGCATGAAGCCTCGCGACTCCAAGCTTACCTGATGAGTTTTGCGGGGCCGCTTCTTAGGAAGCCTCGCGACTCCAAGCTCACCTGATGAGTATTGCGGGGCCGCTTCGCATGAAGCCTCGCGACTTCAAACTCACCTGATGAGTTTTGCGGGGATACTTCGCATGAAGCCTCGCGACTTCAAGCTCACCTGATGAGTTTTGTGGGGCCGCTTCGCATGAAGCCACGCGACTCCAAGCTTACCTGATGAGTATTGCGGGGCTGCTTCCCATGAAGCCTCGCGACTCCAAGCTCACCTGATGAGTATTGCGGGGCCGCTTCGCATGAAGCCACGCGACTCCAAGCTTACCTGATGAGTATTGCGGGGCCGCTTCGCATGAAGCCACGCGACTCCAAGCTCACCTGATGAGTATTGCGGGGCCGCTTCGCATGAAGCCACGCGACTCCAAGCTTACCTGATGAGTATTGCGGGGCTGCTTCGCATGAAGCCTCGCGACTCCAAGCTCATCTGATGAGTATTGCAGTGCCGCTTCGCATGAAGCCACGCGACTCCAAGCTTACCTGATGAGTATTGCGGGGCTGCTTCGCATGAAGCCTCGCGACTCCAAGCTCATCTGATGAGTTTTGCGGAGCCGCTTCGCATGAAGCCTCGCGACTCCAAGCTCATCTGATGAGTATTGCAGTGCCGCTTCGCATGAAGCTTCACGACTCCAAGCTCACATGATGAGTATTGCGGGGCCGCTTCGCATGAAGCCTCGCGACTTCAAGCTGAAACGTGACTCACGTTACGGGGCCCATAGCATGCCGATGCGCGGACTATACAAATAATTTATTGGGTGAGATAACTAAATATTAACTTATTAGAACACCTAATAAAATTATACTAAGATATAATCCATTTCAGAGGAGGAAATGGAGCCCTTAGGGCAGTAGTCTCTAACCATTAATTTCGCGCTGCGATAAATTTGACGGCCAGAGTGTACTACTCCTTCAATGTAAGATCACGCACGGCCACGGCCGACTTCCTTTCTCCGTCCCTTCCTTAGCAACAAGACACAAGCTTGTGGTCGTCTGTCTGTCACCATCCCCAGTTGTAGCCGACAATATGACTTCAGTTCCCAGACACCGTCCTTGCATGGTAGAGATCGGATCCTCCGCACAGTCCGGGGGTGAAGGCGAGCTGGAAGGATAAGCGATATCCATATGGGACAGTAAGGCACGTCCACTCTATGAGCTATACCACCCGCTTCATCTACCATTTTTTCTCAATGTCATGCGTACAGACTGTGTCGCACAATGGACTTGGCCATGTTTTACGGCCGGATGTATTATTATTTAAAATCATTGTACCAAACTGTTGTAATATTGTACTTTAGGCAGATTGTACTTCTACTATTATTATTATTATGATTATTTATTAATAATAATAATAATAATCATAATAAACACAATAACAGTAACAATTACACCTACAAAATTACCGATGATAACAACCCGAAACCATCATCCATGTTTGCTGGCTAATAATCCTCTTGTATTCATCGTAACACAAGGTATCAAGGAACGAACGTGGATGGATAACAAGACCGCCACAATATGGGAGGCCTGTGCGCACATCTTAAACAAAGCAATTAACAAACCATAACATAGGCCAAATCTTACAATAATTCAACACCCAACTTTTGTTATTGGAGACACGGAAATGAAACACCCTATAATAAAGTAAATATACACACACTGTGCCATGAACTTCGCAATCCCATATATCGATCTTGCCGGCAAAATAAATATCCCATCACTATACATCAACTATACAGCATATTCTCATACTGTAGAATCCTACAGTAGAACATAACAAACAACGACTATACATATAATCGTTCGATTGAATCTGCTGGCGCCATGTGGCATATATGTTCAAGCAGTTCCAAAAACAGTCGTTAGATGGCGTTAGTGCATCAGTGGAGTCGACACTGGAGTCGAGTGTATCGGTTCGAGCGGCAGCAGTCTCGACTCTTCTCGACTCCGTTCGCAACCCATCCCTAGTGATTAGTGTCGTGCCTCAGATGGATATGTGTACCAAATTTTACGTTGATAAACCCAGCCGGTCTCGAGTTACAAAGTTACGAAGTTGTCCACAGACAAAAAAATATTTAAGCGTGCATCCATCATAAAATAGTCCGAAATGCGTAAATAACTCAAATTTCCGTAGAAATTCAGAAGAAACAGACAAACTTTCATTTTTGGCCTATTTTCATTTTATGAAAAAAAAAAGGCTTACGAGATCACCTTTTGTCCGTTTGTCTGTGTGTGCGTGTGTGATTCGTGTGTGTGTGTGTGTGTCCCTAATAACTTCTATACGGCTGGAGCGATTTCAATGAAACTCGGTAAGATCATAGAACTATTCTGTTCGACCCCGACCGTGCCCTTCAAATTTTATTGTGTTTCACCAATCCAACATGGCGGCTGTGCGAAACATTTAACCAGCATTCAGTATCTCCGATACAAACTCAGTTATCACCCTGAAATTTCGTACGGTGATAAAGGGAACAACTAGAAGTTCACCTATGAGACCTTCAAAAACCTCGTAACTATAAAACCAACATGGCGGCCAAGCGAAATTTAGACATTTAAATAAACTTTTCTCAAGATGTAACCATCCAATCGTAATGAAACTTGGAACAGCAAATGTTTATACTCATTGTAATGCACTGGCGTCTAATTTAGATCAATTGTTTACATAACCTCAAAATAGCGGCTGTGCGAAATATTTCACTGGCGCTCTATATCTCCGAAACTATTACAGATATCATCTTGAAATTTTGTACGGTGCTAAAGGGCACTGCTACAAGTTTATCTACGTAACATTCAAAAACCTGTAAATTACAAAACGAACATGGCGGCCAAACGAAGATGAAGCATTTTATTAGACTTTTCTCGTGATTTAACCATCTGAGCGCAGTGAAATGTGGTACAGTAAATGATTATACGTATTGAAATGCACAGGCATCTAATTTAGTTCAATTGTTTAGATAACCTCAAGATGGAGGCTGTGCAAAATTTTAAAATTAAGTTTTTATTTCTTGTGTCGTAATCATTCGATCGAAGTGAAAGTTTGAATAATGACGCTACGCAATAATCCCTTATTAGTGCATAACTCTATGGCCTAGATATATAATAATACCTAATTGATTATGTGATAGTGCGTGCCCGAGATCAGCGTGATGTACTCATCACAAGAGCTCTGACAAGTGCTGATGACTGTTGGACTGATCACAGACTGATCCGATCTGTTATGGCTCTGCGAATCCCCCAGAAATGTAGAAAGCAGGGAAAGCTCGTAAGACGTAAGGTCAATACCGAACTTCTTAAAGATGATAATGTTAAATCAAAGTTACATAAACCACTTGGTGAAAGGCTGCCTGATGATTATCCAGAAAATATAGAAGAACACTGGCAAATGTTCAAGTCAGCAGTACTCTCAGCCTGCGAAGAGTCAGCTGGATTTGCTAAGAAAAAGCATCAAGACTGGTTTGATGAGAATAACCAAGAAATTCAATTTCTTATAGATGAGAAGAGGAAAGCGCTCAATGCATGGAAAAATAACCCTAAATCTGCGTCCAAAAAACAACTTTATCAAGATGCCAAGGCTGAAGTCCAAAAGAGAACTCGAGCCATGAAAAACCTTTGGTGGGTATCTAAATCACATGAAATGGAGTATCTAGCTGAGACCAACAATACACATGCTTTCTTCAGTGCAACAAAAGTAGTCTATGGACCATCCCGTCTCACCGTAAATCCTCTAAAATCAAAAGATGATACTGAACTTCTCCGAGACACTTGTTCAATGAACTCCCGCTGGAGGGAACATTTTGACGAACTACTGAACAGGGATACCCACGTCAATGATAACATTTTAAGCAAAATTCCTCAGAGACCAGTACAAACTCAGCTTGATGAAGGTCCCTCCCTACTAGAAGTTGAAATTGCTATTAATCAACTCAAGAATAATAAGGCAGCAGGCATAGATGGGATTCCAGCTGAACTATTTAAAGATGGGGGCACTGTACTAGTTCACCACACTCACAAGCTCGTTGACAAGATATGGAAAACAGAAACGATCCCAGATGATCTCAGGGATGCCTTGATAGTAGTAATCTTTAAAAAGGGTGACAGAGCTCAATGTGGCAACTATCGTGGAATATCCCTGCTTTCTGTAGCTGGAAAAATTCTTGCCAGAATCCTGTCCAATCGTCTTAAACCTTTGGCTGAAGAATCACTACCTGAAACCCAATGTGGATTTAGACCCAATCGAGGAACAACTGATGTGATCTTCTGTGCTAGACAGATGCAAGAAAAATGTAGGGAACAAGATCGCCCTCTTTATATGGTCTTCATTGATATCGTCAAGGCTTTCGATTCAGTCAATAGAGAAGCTCTTTGGAAAATCCTAGCTCGAATTGGATGTCCTCCAAAATTCATTCAGATCATTAGAATACTCCACGATAATATGAAGGGCTCAGTTCTTAACAGCAATGGGCCTGGAGAACCCTTTAAGATCACAACAGGTGTCAAGCAAGGATGTGTGATCGCCCCAACATTATTCTCAATTTTTGTTGGCGCTATGCTTCACCTGATCAAAGAAAAAGTTCCGCATGGTGTAGATATTGAATACAGGACTGACGGAGGATTATTCAATCTTAGCAGACTGCGAGCAAAGACTAAGGTATCGACAGGTTCCGTTCTCGAACTCCAATATGCTGACGACAATGTTATATTGGCAAACTCGCTAGACGATCTTGAGGCTGCTCTGAATGCTTTTAATGACGCGTATAAGTGCATAGGTCTGGAAATAAACACCAGTAAAACGCAAATTATCCATCAACCTGCTACGTCCAACTGTAATGCTGCTGGTTTTCCCATTATGATCAACGGGGACAACTTAAAATACATTGAACACTTCCCTTACCTGGGCAGTCATCTCTCAGCAAATGCTAACATTGATGCTGAAATCCAATATCGCCTTAAATGTGCCAGTGCAGCGTTTGGGCGTCTACGAAAAAGGGTGTTTGACAACCATGACATCAGTACTCCAACCAAATTGCATGTGTACCAAGCTGTTGTAATACCTTCTCTGCTCTATGGTTGCGAAACCTGGACTACCTACAGAAGGCACTTAAAGTGTTTGGAAAAGTACCATCAGCGTTGCATCAGGAGAATTCTTGGAGTTAAGTGGCAGGACCGACGTACCAACATCAGTGTCCTGGAGGAAGCGAATACTACCAGCATTGAGGCTATGATATTAAAGCATCAGTTTCGAAGGGCAGGACATGTTGTTCGCATGCCTGAACGTCGTCTTCCAAAACAAATCATGTACTGCCAGTTGCGGATTGGACAGAGAAAGCAAGGAGGGCAACGGAAACGCTTCAAAGACGTCCTAAAATACAATGTAAACAAATGTCAAATCAACACGGATAAATGGGAGACTACAGCATCAAATCGTCAGGTATGGCGTCGCTTCGTCCACCAAGGTCCACTATGTTTCGAACAACATCGACGAAGCCGTGAGACTGAGAAGTACAATGCGAGGAAAGAGCGTGAGGTTTATAGGAAGATCAACCCACAAGAGCCAGTGGTTGCTCCGAACAACGTGTGTCGCTACTGTGGGCGAGTTTGTGTTTCCAGGATTGGACTATATAGTCATCTAAGAACTCACCTTTAGAAGACATTCTTACTCGAGAACGAGTGATAGCCTATTATTATTTATTATATAATAATCCAAAATGGCGAGCATCCGAAATATTTTGACGGTTCTCAATATCTACGAATCTTTTACACCAATCAAACTGATTTTTTTTTATGTTCAGAGAGGCTATGAACCTAAGTTCACCTATAGGACTTTCAGTAACCTGGTGAGCACAAATCCAATATGGCGGCGACGCGAATTATAGATATTTAAATGCACGTTTCTCGCGATTTAACGATCCGAATGCAGTGAAACATTGCACGTTAAATGCTTATACAAATGTTAATCTACTGGCATCTAATTTATTTCATTATTTTATTTATTCATAACCACAAGATGGCAGCTGTGCGAAATTTTAAAATCTTGTTTTTACTTCTTGTGTCCTAATCATGCGATTGAAGTTTGAATACCACACTTACGCAATAATCTTCATGTAATAGTACATAAATAAAAATCCAACCTGGCGACCATCTGAAATATTTAGACGGTTCTTAATATCTACGAATCTATCATAACAATCAAACTGAAATTTTGTATGTTGATAAAGGCAATTAACATGAGTAGGATATATGAAAATAGGCTGTATGGTTCTTCAAGGAACTACTTGTTATATATATTTAAATATACTGCACCGCTCGGCGTTGACCGTGTTTTATAGGTTTTACTCGCTGACCGTTGGAGATACACGAAAAGTGATAAGGACCTTTTGGATAGAAAATCAAATTCTAAAGCTCGCCTGTCCCATCAAAAGTTTGCTATTTCTTAGCGTTCTCTTCTTATTTGAAATGAAAATATGAAATTTTGAAACCAAAGGGTGTAGTGACGTCACTAAAATGGTCGCCATTTTTAAATAGTGCAAAATATTGAAATCCAAAGTAGTCTATGTGTAAACCTGGTAATTGAGCTACATCCATGCAAAATTTCATTTCAATCGGACTAGTGCTTCTTGCGTGATTGAGTAACAGACAGGAAGACAGACCGACAAACACCGTCTCATTTTTAGCCTATTTTCAATTTTGAAAAAATAGGCTTATGGGATCACCTTTTGTCCGTGTGTGTGCGTGCGTGTGTGTGTGTGTGTGTGTGTGAGGTGTGTTTCCCCCCTATTAACTTTTAAATGGCTGGAGCGATTTCAATGAAACTCGGTAAGTTCATAGTACTATTCCGGGCGTCGTAGACCGTGCCCTTTAAATTTGGTTACGTCCCACCAATCCAACATGGCGGCTGCGCGAAATATTTCACCGGCATTCAATATCTCCGAATCTATTACCGATATCACCCTGGAATTTATTACGGTGATAAAGGGAACAACTAGACGTTCACCTATGTGACTTTTGAAAACCAGGTAACTACAAAACCAACATGGCGGCCACGCAAATTTGCGACATTTAAATAGACGTTTCTCGCGATTTAACCAACCAAACACAATAAAACTTGGTACAGTATATGTTTATACACATTGTAATGCACCGACATCTAACTTGGTTCAATTGTTTATATAACCACAAGATGGCGGATGAGCGAATTATTTCACCGGCATTCTATATCTCTGAAACCATTAGCTGTATCATCCTGAAATTTTATACGGAGATAAAGGGCACTACTGGAAGTTCATCTATAAGACGTTCAAAAAGCAGTTAATTACAAAATGAACATGGCGGCCAAGCGAATTTGAAAATTTTAACTAGACTTTTCTCGCGATTTAATGTTCCAAACGCAATGAAATCTGGTACAGAAAATGTTTATACACATTGTAATGCACTGGTATCTAATTTAGTTCAATTGTTTACATAACCTCAAGATGGCGGCTGTGCGAATTTTAAAATTAAGTTTTTATTTCTTGTATCGTAATCAAGCGATCGAAGTGAAAGTTTGAATAATGAACCTACGCAATAATTTTCCTTCAATGGTACATGACTCTATGGCCTATACATTTAACAATCCAACATGGCGACCATCCGAAATATTCAGACGACTCTGAATATCTACGAATCTATTATAGCAATCAAACTGATTTTTTGTATTCATGGGGGCTATGAACTTAAGTTCACCTATAGGACTTTAAATAACCTGGTGATCACAAATCCAACATGGCGTCGACGCGAAGTATTAATATTCACATGGACTTTTCTCGCAATTTAACCATCCGAGTGCAGTGAAACTTGGTACAGTAAATCCTTTTACGAATGTTAATCCACTGGCATCTAATTTATTTCAATTGTTTCCATCACCACAAGATGGCTGCTGTGCGAAATTTTAAAATCTCCTTATTACTTCTTGTGTCCTAACCATGCGATTGAAGTTTGAATGCTACACGTACACAAAAATCTTCATGTAACAGTACATAACTCTAGGACCTACATATAAAAATCCAACATGGCGACCATCCGAAATATTTAGTCGGTACTCAATATCTACGAATCTATTACAGCATTCCAACTAAAATTTTGTATGTTGATATTGGCAGTTAACATATGTAGGATATATGAAAATAGGCTGTTTAGTTCTTCACGCAACTACTTGTTATATATTAGTATGATTTTCAAATATTTTTTTGAATTCATAGCTCAGTGCAATTCATTTATACCAGTGATTTCAGGGTAATATGTCCAAATACTTCGAATCCTGTTGAGGGGAATATTTATGCATTATGCAATACTGGAGGACTTTCGACACCAACTGTATCTGGAAAAAAGATTAAAATCAAACTATACACGAAGACCAACCAGCCTATCGACAGCGGCGAGAAGCCCTGCTCACGTAGCATATGTGAAGACAAGTTTGCTCGGAAAATCCATTTAAACCGGCACATGAAAATGCATACTGGTGAAAACCCTTATTCATGTGGCATATGTGGAGGCAAGTTTGCTAGGAAACTTCAATTGAAGTCTCACATGGTTATGCATTCTGGTGATAAGCCGTATTCATGCATCACATGTGAAGCCAAGTTTGCTCGGAAAGGACACTTTAAGCAACACATGTTCTTGCATACTGGTGAGAAGCCTTTTTCATGTAGCGTATGTGAAGCGAAGTTTACGCAGGGAGGACATTTGAAATCTCACATGTTAAAGCATACTGGTGATATGCCTTATTCATGCTGCATATGTGAATCCAAGTTTGCTAGGAAAAATCAATTAATATTACACATGTCCTTACATACCGGTGAGAAGCCTTTTCCATGTAGCATATGTGAAGCCAAGTTTGTTCAGAAAGGATATTTGAATCGGCACATGTTATTGCATACTGGTGAGAAGCGTTATTCATGTAGCATATGTGCAGCCAAGTTTGTTGGGAAATCGCAATTGAAGTCTCACATCGCAATGCATACTGGTGATAGGCCGTTTTCATGTAGCATATGTGATGCCAAATTTGCGCGGAAGGGAATATTGAACATGCACATGTTTTTGCATACTGGTGAGAGGCCTTTTTCATGTAGCATATGCGGAGCGAAATTTGCTCAGAGAGGACATATGAAATCTCACATGTTACTGCATTCTGGTGAGAAACCTTTTCTTTGTAGCATATGTGAAGCCAAGTTTGCTAATAAAGGATATTTGAAATTGCACATGTTATCGCATACCGGTGAGAAACGTTATTCATGTAGCATATGTGAAGCCAAGTTTGCATTGGGAGGACATTTGAAGTCTCACATGTTAACGCATACTGGTGAAGAGCCCTATTCATGCAGCATATGTCAAACCAAGTTTTCTCGGAAAGGGCAATTGAAGCTGCATGTGCTAAAGCATATCGGCCAGAAACCTTAGACATGCGCTAAATGTGTAGCCAAGTCTTCACGGAAGGAATAATTGAAGTCGCACATATTATTGCATACTGGTGAGAAGCCTTTTTCATGTGGTATATGTGAAGCCAAGTTAACTCTGAAAGATCAATATTGAAGTCCCACATGTTATTGCATACTGGTGAGGGGCCTTTTTTACGTAGCATATGTGAAGTCAAGTTTGCTCAGGGAGGACATAACGAAATCTCGCATATTACAGCATACTGGTGACAAGTCTTATTGATGCAGCATATGTGAAGCCAAGGTTACTCGGAAAGAAAAATTGAAGTCTCACAATTTAACGCATACTGGCGAAATGCCTTATTCATGCGGCATATGTGAAGCAGTGTTTGGCCGGAAACAACATTCCAGATCGCATATGTTCACGTATACCGGCCAGAAGCCTTAGACATGCAGTATGTAGTTAAGTGTTCACGAACAAATCGTTTAAAGTGTCACATGTTAACGCATACCGGCGGATAACCTTATTCATTTAGCATATGTGAAGGCATCTTAACTCAAACAGGGCATTTGGAATGTCACCTGCTAACGCATACCGGCGAGTAGCCAAAGTCGTGTAGCGCCTGCGAGGTTAAATTCGCTTACGAAGACTCACATGTTATCGCATGCCAAGAAATATTTCCCAGAAAGGGAATTTGATAAAACAGATGTGAAGGAGCGTTTGCTCCGGTACGGCAAATGTCCCATAACTCATTTCGTCACGTTTTAATAAATAAACGGGTCAAGTTAAAACATACTATACCAATATAACAAACGGATACCAAATAATTATAATATGCTCACATATAACATATTTCATTTGCACCAGTTTAATACAATTGTAGTCTAACGTATGTTAGACAACTGCCGTATGATATGTGCAAATCGCACACTTTGTAGGCAAACTGTTTGTTACGACCGTATCTTAATTTTAGAACTTAAAAGGTTCATTCTGGTTCCGTGTTGGTAACCTAATTAGTATAAACACGATAAAGGTTCCGCCTGAGCAATACTTATATTAAATACTAGCAAAAGTACCCGTTCTTCGAACGGTGTTCGCTGTTAACACCAGACATTATCAATTGAGCTACTGTTGCAATGGTCAGCGGTTTGTCATTCCTTCATAAGTTTATCAGAACAAAGTTAGTTTTCTGGGAATATCCACACACACTATTAATTTAGGGCCTTAAAATGTGGTGTTCGGAGACCCTTTATAGACTCCCGAATTTTGTGTCTAACATTGAGAAGCGCAACATATTCTTTGGTCGTCCTTCTAGGATAGTTTTTATATTTCGCCTATTTTAGCATGTATTTTGAGAAGTTTTTCCCTATATTCACCCTTCTACTATATGAAAAGTACGGTGAAGAGTTTTATAAATGATTGGTGTATTGACTCTCATGTTACCATACCTAATTTTACGATGCACCAAGCATCCGAACTCGACTGATAGGCGTGCATAAAAATACACAGAAAGACAGACAGACAATTCTAATGTCTACAACGTATCACCCAGATATCCAAATATGGGTATATCTAAAACACAGTATCGAACAAAATCTCCCTTACGATGAACTCGTATGTCGACAATAAAAAAAAAGATTAGTTAAAAATGTGCTCTCAATCTAAATTCACCTAACGTGTACTTCCTGACGTGAAATAGAATTGAATGCCTTGTAGACGAAACGCAATACTCGTCACATAAAAACTGACCTCTACGTTGTGTTAAGTCCCCATACACAGGAAGACCTCTTTTATTAATTATATAGGCTTCTGGTACATGAAAATTCAGTTTCTTTAGCCTCAAATGGCCCAAATTCCTAAAAGCCGCAAAAAATTCTGATTCAATTCAGGAATTTTTGAAAATAATGTTGCTGTTTGGAGATATAATAGACCTTCTGTACTATATGTCGCACGTGAAATTTGCATGAAAAAAAAACTAGGTTACCCCTTGACCCCCTTAATTGCATTGATGAATTATACAGTCTACGTTGGTTCCGTGATAACCTTATAGCCATTTGCAAACTTTCACAGAAATGTAATAAATGGAGTGCTTCTTACAGAAATAAATGGAAAGTTAGATGCCACCCCTTGAGATAATGTTGGCATGGTTACCGATTTGCATTCCTTCATTAGTTTGTTAGATTAAACTAAATTAGTTTTCTGGGAATATTTCAGAAACTGTTGGTGTTAGAGCCTTATAATGTAGTTTTCGAGGACCCTTTAGGGCCCCCGAGTTTTGTTTCTGGCACCGAGGTGCTTTGTCTCGGCGTTGTACGCCATAATATAATAGGCTACTACTACTAATAATAATATAATATAGGGATAGGAATAAAATAGACCAGCCGTACCACACATGCAGGTGTAAATCGCGTGAAGAAAATCTTAGAGTGCCCCTTGACACCCTTAAGCGCATTATACGTATTGAAGAATTTTACAGCTTAGTTTGGTTCCGTGATAACCTTCTAGCCGTTTGCAAACTTTTACCCTAATGTAATTAATGGAATTGCATTGCGTCTTACAACAATAGATGGACCTCTGAGAATCTGTTGCCATGATCACCGGCTTGCATTCGTTCATTAGTTTATTAATTGAAATTAGTTTTCTGGGATTATCTAAAAACGGTTGGTTTTAGGGCCTTAAATTAGGGTCCCCGAGTTTTGTCTCTCACATTGAGGGGCTGAAAAAGAGCTTTGTCTCGTCCTTCTACGCCTATTTCAGCATGTATTTTAAGGGGGTAGGCCCCCTTTTAAGAGAGGTACGGAGAAGAGTTACATCAATGATTAGTGTCGTGCCTCTGATGGATATCTGCACCAAATTATACGCTGATACACCCAGCCGTTCTCGAGTTATAAGGGAACAAATTAGGCCACAGACAAACAAACAGGAAGATAGACAAAAAATATTTTCTCGCGCATCCATCATAAAACAGTCTGAAACGCGTAAATAACTCAAATTTCTGTAGAAATTCACAAAAAAACAGAAAAACTTTCATTTTTAAATATAGAGAGATATACTGCACCGCTCGGTGTTGACCGTGTTTTATTGCACAAATTTAGGTTTTACTCGCTAACCTTAGGAGACACACGAATAGTGATAAGGACCCTTCGGATAGAACTTAAATGCTAAAGCTCGTGTATGCCATCAAAAGTTTGCTATTTCTTAGCGTTTTCTTTTTATTTGATATGGAAATATGAAATTTTGAAACCAAAGGGTATTGTGACGTCACTAAAGTGGTCGCCACTCTTTAATAGTCCGAAATATCGAAATGAAAAGTATCCTATATGTAAACCTGGTAAATCAGCTACATCCATGCAAAATTTCATTTAAATCGGACCAGCAGTTCTTGCGTTATTGAGTAACTGACAGACAGAAAGACACACACCATCTCATGTTTATATAATAGTATGATGATCACTGTGTGGTTATTGGTGGGACATGTTTCGAGGCCTAATTATTAGTTTAGTCCCCTTCATCAGCCGATATGAAAGAATCATTAGATCTTTGAATATGTATGGTGCTTCTTTAGCTAAGTTAGCCTGGCTCGCTTCATTGATTTTAGAACTAGTTATAACAATTAGTTTATCAATACGGAACCAGAATGAACTTTTTAAGTTCCAAAACTAATAATTAGGCCTCGAAGCATGTACCACAAATGACCACACAGTGATCATATTTAATAAAAGTATTGCTCAGCCGGAACCTTTAACCTGTTTATACTAATGGTCGTCTCTGTAGCGAAGTTATACTAATTACTCTGTTAGGAGACACGTGTCTCTGGAATATTCAAGAAAGGCCAAACCTTTACTTCATATTTCATACGTTGAAGGCCTGAAAACAAAACCACAATTCAAAATAATAATGAAAATAATCACGGCCGATTCATTGCCCGTGAAAATCAAATGGAGATTCTCGGAGCGGAAGTGTTCTGTCCATAAGCTTCGATGGCATTTTAACTCGTGGAGGCCCTATGTGGGAAATTAATATTTATCTGAGAGTTGGTTGAATTAAAAAACATTAACTTTTACGGTCAGAAGCCATATTTATGTAGCATATGCGAATGCAAATAGGTCACAGAGGACTATTTAAGTGTCACTTTTGAATGTTTAAATCATGTTTTAAATACGGTAAGGGCACTCAGACTCTAGAGTTCTAATTTAGCAAAAAACTTAAATTAAGGTACGGAATTTTAACATATGTCCCGAACGTTGAAAAACTAGAAGACTCGTAAAAGATCAGACTGGGTGACTTGAAGAGCACTATCTTTTTGTTATTCGGTCGTTTGGGCTACCTATAGACCACGGTGCTTGTGCTTTAGCTGTAGTTTGCCACTTCTGATGTTATTGGTGGATAGTTTGGCGACTGCTGTTTTGCTGAAACCTTGAGCTTTTCTATTGGACCAGTAATCTCTAATTTTCTTGCTGAACTGTATCTTACGTACCTCTGACCATTTCCTGGACGCGTTGTGGTGAACTTCTGTAATGGATGTGAGGAAAGGCCTGGATTGAACTGTCAAGACGGTAGCGATTCCTGTCATTTATTGTGTCTTGCTGAATATTACGTTCAGTATGATCATTCTCAATTTGTATGATTCACAAGGACCCAGTTGCTTTACCCTCTTGGCTACCTTAAAGATCTTATAAGACAGTCTGTGGTGGTCCATTCTGTACAAGTGGCCGTAGAAACCCAGACGTGTCCTCCTAATGTCATCGGTGAGGTTTGCCTGGTGTTTGTGGAGGTCGCAATTTGGTTTGTATCATCATCTTTCGTCTGGGAAGATTCTTGGTCCCACTGTTTTCCGCAAGAATTTCCTGTACTGCGAGGGCCCTTAGAGGGGTATCCTTGGTTAGAAGCTGGCACTCAGCTGCGTAGAAGTTTGATTGTCTGACTACTGCATCATAATATCTTAGTTTGACATTCATCGACAGATGTTTCGAGGCGTCGAGTTTTCTGCAACAATAGTATGCCTTGTAAAGTTTGATCCTCCTTAGTTCGAGAGCCTTTATCTCCAAGGTTTTTTACTGCTTTCACTCTCCTGATACGGTTAGTATCACTGACTCTCATGGTTTAAGGGCTTCTTGAATATTGGTATTGAACATTGTCATTCCGATGTTGAACAACAGACCTGTTTTCGCCGCTTGAGTACACTGTTTGGTGTTGTGTGGTGGCCTCTTGCATGTCGTTTGCCAGCAAGGACAGGTCGTCAGCGAAGGCTAGACAAGAAAACAGGTTATCTGCTTTTGTACCCATCCTTAATCCGGTATCGACTGGTAGGTCCCTGGTCCATTCCCTGACATTTTTTTCCAGATCACTGTTAAATGATGTGCAAGATATACCATCTCCTTTTCTCACCCCCCAGTTTTGATTAGGAAAATCTCCGAGAGCAGTCCTCGAAACTTTACGCAGAAAGTAGTATTCCAAAATGTGGCTTGTACCGACCTCATGATTTTGTCGTTAATTACCAGTTCTCCTTGGATTCCGAAGAGAGTGGTCTATCCACATAGTCGTATTCCTTCTGGACGTCAACGAAGGTGACCACCCACTTTCTGGCTCGTTTCTGGCTGTTTAAGAGGATGGTCTTAAGCTTTTGTATTTGATCAGTACAAGACCTTGATGATCTGAAACCAACTCTTGTTCTCCTATCTTTGTCTAATTGTCTCGTTGCATGCCATTCTAATATCTTGAAAAATATCTTATAAGTGACTGCTAAGAGTGATATACTTCTGTAATTTGCAGGATCTGTTTTGTTCCCTTTCTTGTGGTTTGGTTGAATAACGGCTGACGTCCAGTCATCTGGGAGCCTCTCATAAGTCCATATGTCCAGGATCACAGCGTAGATAGGTCTGATGGATTGTTCTCCGGCTAGTTTTAGCATTTCTGCTTCTATCCCATCTTCCCCAGACGCTTTGTTTTTCTTGAGGAGTTTTATGATATCTTCGACCTCTTCATACGTTGGAGGAAGGATGTAATCGGTGTGAGACTTAGTGGGTTCCCTAACAGGGAGTCGTCGGCAGGGTCTTCGGCATTTAGGAGTGTCTGGAAGTCGTCAGCTTGGGTTTTAGTAGATTCAATATCGTTGAAGCACAGTGATCCGTCTGCGCTCTGGATATGTAAGTCAGGGAGCGAAAAACGAGGTCGTTTGCTGATTGAGGCACTAGAGTTGTTCACTTGAAAATTCTCTTCTGCTTGCTTGATGAGTTCATTGCTTTGCCTCCTCTTTTCCCCTCTGATGATGCTGGACTGGTCTTCCCTTGTGTAATAATGTCGTGCAAATTGGCTTCATTCTTATTCTGGGTCCATTTGACCCACACCAGTCGCCTGGCCCTTATGGACTCATCGCATTAGCTGGACCTGCTTGCGTACTTATTTTTCTTAGGCCTTCTATGGATTGTCTCCTGAGCTGTTTGTATTATGACGTTTCTAAAGGGGGGGGGGCACCTTGTAGTGGTATTATTCGTATTGGTATGACAGTTCAGTCTTTCTTGGCAGATTGTGTTGTCATTTTTAAGTTCAGTAGTATAAAATCTTGGGATCTTCTTGCACTTCACTGGCATACCATTGGCCTTTTTAGCGGCTTCAGGTTCATCGTAACTAGGGATAGGTAGTGATCATAATCGATGTTGGCTCCCCTTAGCACATTGACATTCATGATGTCACAGTGGTGTTGTCTGTCTATTGCAATGTGGTCTATCTTGGACTCACCGAGCATGCTGTTTGGGCTGTGCCACGTCACGGTCTTCCTGGGTAGATGTTTGAAGGCCGTGGACATCAAGAGTTGTCCGTACTTTGTGCACATGCAGATTCAGCGTTCCCCATTCTTCTTGGTTCTTTTATGATCAGGGTATCGTCCTACATTTTTCCGGTATTTATGTTCTTTCCCAATTTGGGAGTACAAATCTCCTAGCAGTATAATCGTGTGGTGATGCGGCATCTTATCTAGGGCATCTTCAAGGGTATCCCAGTACTGGTCTGTGTTCTATGGATTTTTTCTGATAGAGTCGTTATCAGGAGCATTGAAGTAAACCAGGGAGTATCTCCCATTGTTGCATTTGATGGCTTGTACTGAGGTCCTGTCGTTAGGTGAAAAGAAGCGAGGAGCACATTTAATCCAACTGTGGTAAACAGCGAAGCCAGTCCCCAGGAAGCGTACGTTGTCCATAACTCTCTTACCTGGCTTGCCGATATCCTATATTCTCCGTAGCATCTTCATCTGGGAACTTGGTCTCTTGTAGAGCTGCTATACGGATATCCTTGTCATTCAGGACTTCAAGAGTGTGTTTAAGTTTCCCGGTCTTTATCAAGGAGTTTATATTGATCTTAGCTAAATATGTGATGTTCCTTTTATGTTCCAACTGAGTCACACGAAGGTATAGGTGTAAGCTCCCCTGAATACGATGGCCTATATGCCCTGTCATGTGCGGGGTTGGATTGGTTACCAACTGGGGTACAGTCTATATTAGTTTTGTACTTCAATTTTGACAGTTTATCACACAAGTGTCTAAGATTGGTTACCCGAAGGTAACGGGTTGTTGAGTATCAAGGTTGTAAGCCCTGAAGCCCCCAGCTCGAATCGGCTCACTGACCCAGCTTCCCACTGGGATTGGTTACCCAACATTCCACAGGGTTGCTCAGCTTAACAGTGGTACCTCTTGTAGGTTATGCACTGGAGTTGGAGTGAACGAGGCTATCATATTTAAGAATAAAATTATAATATTATTTCTGGCCCGGGGGAAGGTACACCTCTCGCATGACAATTTCTACCTAGTTTACATAATCTATAACACATAAACTATATGTTACAAATATATAAAACTTTGCAGGATTATCAAACACAGTTCACTCATTATTATGCATAAAGCACATTTTATAATACACACATCAAAAAAAGTTTTGCATCACCTCGGTTCCAAGAGTTCCGGAACCTTTAAATACAAAGGGAATAGAGATCAACACAAACAACATTTCAGCTCGTTTTATTGCTCATGAGACCCACACATTGCATGTTGTACCATCATACAGCTAGACTTTCAGCATTTGTGGTCCAGATTGCAGTACACACCACTACCTCTAATACCCAGTAGCACATCCTCTTGCATTGATGCATGCCTGTATTCGTCGTGGCATACTATCCACAAGTTCATCAAGACACTGTTGGTCCAAATTGTCCCACTCCTCAACGACAATTCGGCGTAAATCTCTCAGAGTGGTTGGTGGGTCAAGACGTCCATAAACAGCCCTTTTCAACATATCCCAGGCATGTTCGATAGGGTTCATGTCTGGCGAACATGCTGGCCACTGTAGTCGAGCGATGTCGTTATCTTGAAGGAACGCATTCACAAGATGTGCACGATGAGGTCGAGAATTGTCGTCCATGAAGACAAATGCCTCTCCAATATTCTGCCGATATGGGTGCACTATGGGTCGGAGGATGTCATTCAGGTATCGTAAAGCCGTTTCGGAGCCTTCCATGACCACCAGTGGCGTACGTCGGCCCCACATAATGCCACCCCAAAACATCAGGGAACCACCACCTTGCTGCACTCGCTGGACAGTGTGTCTAAGACGTTCAGCCTGACCAGGGTGCCTCCAAACACGTCTCCGACGATTGTCTGGTTGAAGGCATATGCGACACTCATCGGTGAAGAGAACGTGATGCCAATTCTGTGGGGTCCATTCAGCATGTTGTTGGGCCCATCTGTACCGCGCTGCATGGTGTCGGGGTTGCAAAGCTGGACCTCGCCATGGACGTCGGGAGTGAAGTTGCGCATCATGCAGCCTATTGCGCACAGTTTGAGTTGAAACACGACGTCCTGTGGCTGAACGAAACGCATTATTCAACATGGTGGCATTGCTGTCAGGGTTCCTCCGAGCGGCAATCCGTAAGTAGCGGTCATCCACTAAAGTAGTAGCCCTTGGGCGGCCTGAGCGAGGCCTGTCATCGACAGTTCCTGTATCTCTGTACCTCCTCCATGTCCGAACAACATCGCTTTGGTTCACTCTGAGACGCCTGGAAACTTCCCTTGTTGAGAGCCCTTCTTGACACAAAGTAACAATGCGGACGCGATCGAACTGCGGTATTGACCTTCTAGGCATGGTAGAACTACAGACAACATGAGCAGCGTACCTTCGTCCTGGTGGAATGACTGGAACTGATCGGCTGTCGTACCCCCTCCGTCTAATAGGCCCTGCTCATGCATGGTTGTTTACATCTTTGAGCAGTTTTAGTGACATCTATGAACAGTCAAAGGGACTGTATCTTTGATACAATATACACAGTCAACGTCTATATGCCGGAGATCTGGGAACCGATGTGATGCAAAACTTTTTTTGATGTGTGTATGATTGTAGTCTTGCATTATTATACCATCAACCTTTCAATTCTTTTGCACATTAGACTTCGTTTACATGAAAAGTACCCCTCAATTTAAAATATTTACATGAAAGTTCTTTTGGGCTGTTGGTAACATTTACTGCTACAACATACACCAAAATAGTTGATACACATATTCAGGTTTATTTTTACATATTCTTAATCGAAGTGTATATTTTTTTTACTTATTGGGGTAAAATATGTGCTCTTAAACGGGAAGTATGTTTGAAACACAACATATTTTAGCATATGCTGTTCATGTTAGTACAATACACAATAACGAAAAATTTAAATGTGGTATCTTGCATAGTATTGGAGTTATCATATAAACTCTGTGTGAAAATAAAGTTTTCCGGAAACAAGCTTCAAACTTTCCTAAGGGAAGAATTTAAGGAGACAACTTAAGCGATAGCAACTAACATTTAGGGGCATATCTCTGGAATTATTGAAGATATTTGTATTTCGTTTTCACCAAATGAATGATAAAAGATTCGTCTTTCAAATCATGTATTAATAAAAAAATTGAACCAGAAAGGTGTGCTTCCCACCTTAAATTATATTTTGAAAAACATGCTAAAAAGCTTGTTTTTAAATGGAGCTAAATTAAATAAAATTTTGATCTATTCTTTGATCATTATCTTAATTTTTTGGTGAGCAGATCTTTGAACTTCTAAAAGAACGAGAAGATATTTTGATTTGGCCCTGTATGGATCGACACTAGCGGTCGTTTTGATAGATTTAGGCCACAAAGGATGTGGTCTTTCTGTTGGTGTGCATGACTTGTCAGTTAAGTGTGTGTTATCATGCCGCCAACACGTAGCAGGCGTTTGGTTAATACATAACATTTCCAAAGGTAGAATAATAATATTAAAAGGCAGAGAGTAGTAAGAATCAGCGATGAACTAGGAACGAGTCGGCAACAAGATGAAGGCGTTGTAATCATTAAACGATCAACAACTACAAATCAAATTACTTCAAAGAAACGCAAACATCGCTCACAGAAGACAATGACAGACGATACTCTTATCGTTTCGCTCCAACAATGCATGAACATCAAGCTTTAGGCCACATCCTTTGTCGTATGTAGTTCACTTAATCTATCAATACGAGCGCTAGTGTTCACCATACATGGTCATATCAAAATCGAAATATCTACTTCCGTTTTGACTGAGATGTCATGCACACAAAGCGTTAGACCGCATCCTTTGTCGTATGTAGTACACTAAATTCCCAAGTCATGTGTTCAACATTAAGTTCCCAGCCTGAAGTGTAGGAAGCCATATTCATGTACATCATAGAACATTATTCACATATGGAATGTTGATGACATTTCAGTATATCATATTTTCAAGAGTCGCCTCCGTTGTATAGTGGTCAGCGAGCTTAGCTGCCACCCCGGAGGTCCGAAGTTCAATTCCCGGCTCTGCCTCGAAATTTGAAATTGGTATGAGGAGTGGAGGTGCGTCTACTCAGCCTCGGGTGGTCCAAATGAGTAGAGGGGGTTCGATTCCCACCTCAGCCATCCTCGATATAGTTTTCCGTGGTTTCCCACTTCGTCTTCGGGCAATTGACGGGATGGATCTGTGCCGGATTAAACATGGACAGTACTTGTCGAATCCGATGGAACAGCTGGATCGTAGGACCTGAAAGTCCCCGGCTAAAAAAAACTCGACATCCTACCTAAAAGTACTACATGTAAGGGAACACTCTCCTATAAAGATTGCGTTATGAAAAAAAAAACAATGAAGAAAATAAATAAACTAGTTCAGACAAAAACAATCGATAATAAAACAAGAAGTTCCGTTAAGAACTATACAGCCTACTTTTCATGCCAATGATTATTCTACAGAATATGAACCTATCTAGAATAATGACGAAATTAAGTTGCTAATATCGAAATTTCCAATTAGTTCGAAATACTGTATACCTGGCATAATGTATCCTAATAGAGCACTACAGTTGGCAGCCCTGATGACTAAATATATTCTTAGTTCCATCTCTTAAGGTACAAAATACAAAATTTGGTTGAAGTCCAATGAATCGCATGGACGTTACATGCAGTTAAACATTGGATCTAACAGCGCGCGTAAAATCATGTTGGCAACAATGTCATGCATGTATTGGTCAGAAATATTTTGAAATAATATGATCTATTGTTGTGCCAATTTTGAATGAAATCCATTAGTTAGTATAGAAGTTACATGCATTTTAAAATTGGACCTATCAGCAGGCTTAGAATCATGTTGGCAGCACTGACGTATATTAGTTACTCCAAATTCGTCTAGAATGCCAGGTACTATACGTGTGCAAATTTTAGAGCTATTGGCTTGCATACTTTCTGATATATTGATATTAGGGTAACAAAAATAGGGACAGCACATATTAACAGTTGGCAGCCCTGGTTGCTCCTTAGAATACGCATAGTCATATCTGTTATGGTACACATAACACATACGAAATTTGGTTGAAATCCAAATGATAGTATGGAAGTTGCATGTATTTAAAGTTGGACCTGTCAGCAGGCTTAGAATCATGTTGGTAGCACTGACGTATATAAGTTACTCCAAATTAATATAGAATGTCAGGTACTATACGTGTGCATAGTTTAAAGCTGTCGGCTTGCATACTTTCTGATATATTGGTATTTGGATAAAATAAATTAGGAGCATTTATTAACAGTTGGCAGCCCTGGTAGGTCTTAAGAATACGCTCAGTCATATCTGGTTATGTACACATACAACATACGAAATTTGGTTGAATTCCAATTGATAGTGTAGAAGTTATATGCATTTAAAAATTGGACCTATCAGGAGGCTTATAATCATTTTGGCAACACTGCCATGTTTGGCCCCCTGGAAATTAAACTGAAATATTATGATCTGTACGTGTGCCAATTTTGAAATAGCTCCCATTCATACTTTCCAAGATATCCAACATGGAGCTCAAATTTCAATTGCGATTTTTTAGCAGTTGGTAGCACTGACGTCATTTTCAAATATGGCCGTGAGATATTCAGGTGTAGATCTTTACTCCTACCAAATTTTGTTTCGATTGCTGCAGCCGTTTAGAAGTTGATAGGGGGGGGACACACACACAGCCAGACAGACAGACAGACACACATTTTCCCGATCTCATAAGTCTACTTTTTCCTCATTTTTGCAAAATGTGAAAAGTAGGCTAAAAATCTCAAGGCAATAGGACTTACCTGGGAATAACACCCAACACTGGTCTTCATTTCACAATCTTACACAAATTATTCTAAATCACAACGTCAATCTTCCAGAAAACAACATTAGATTTATTGAGTCGTAGACTGATACATGAAAAATGTAATTCCCCTGTCAAAAGAATCAAAATGATATTTCACACGACATGAGCTATGTCGTGGTAATGTTTCACGGTTGCAATGTAAATATGCACAAAATTAAATAGAAAATATCACAACTACACGTGGATATTAGCGTTCAGTGAAGAATAAACAACACTCATTCTAAAATGTATACATTAATTATCAAGATATGGCAAACTTGTAATCACATAAATCTTCATGCAAAAAGCGTGAATCGATTATTTCAGATATCGTTTATACGTGCACATATTCCAATACTATTAACATACAATTCACATAATCACACTTCACGAATCCTTCTAAGCATCAAAATAGTATAATCCATTGACACTGATCGGTATCAATCGCAACTAATTTTAACATTCTGAGATCATCACCAATAGTCCTTATCAATCCTGCTGTCTCATAAAAGCAGTAAATCTAAGTCATAATCTGGCCTATTTGATCGAGCAATTATGCTAAGGTCAAACGTGTCTTACGAATTCGTGTAAAATAGTAAATAATGATAATAAAAAGTACTACCATGAAATCCGCATATTAATTCTTCCAAATACTAACAAGTTTAACATCATTCAAAATTACTCCTACATTATGTACATTTTCACTACCATATATGATCATGTATTTCTTGCAGCATAATAATTTCCCATTATAATCTCCACAATTTTTTATGTCTTAAATCACGACTAAATTCCTTCAAATATAATCACATAATCAACATTCCTTGTAATATATTTTAAATACAATATTTAAATGCTTCAATAAATTCAATAACACTTTTATAACAGATACAGCTTCAATATACCTGGGTAGATTATTGGCTTAGGAATAACCTAACCACCAAGGGAAGATGATAAAGAAAAGGAAGTGGGTTTCGAACTGGAGAAAAAAGGATGGAGAAATAGGAGGAGAGTCCCACAAAAGTTATAAGTTTAACTTTAAATGTACTCACAGGCGGTTGCCACTGCAAATCCGCTCTCCGATACCTAAAGTGGGTAGGGACCTGGGCAAAGCTAACGGAAAACGCAGCTAGAACTTGGGCGGTTTGCAAGAGAGTGGCTTTAGAGTATTCCCTCTCAAGCTTACATCTGCCTTCTATGGGGAAGGGTGATGGTCTGGCAAGACAAAGAGTAACAGATTTATTGTATATCTGTCCAACGGAATTTGTTTTTGAACAAGTAATTCGAAGAATGCCAATAATTTGAATCGGTTTCGATATTTCTAGTTTTCGGAATTGTAGAGTTCCTAAAAAGCGACCAAGTGTTTCCAAGAAGGATGGAGATAAAACAATTATACCTTTGGGAATAATTTTGATAATTAAACCAATAATTGCATTTGGAAATGGCTAAGCTTTTACCCAGCAAGGAGCCGACTAAAAGTATAGGCAAGGAGAAACACTTATATTTTGAAAAACCAACCATAAGTTTTGGAGAGAATCTCCACAAGCAGGAAGCTGGCGTAGCGAGCTATGCTTGACTTACTGGCCAGTTAGAATTAGCTATTAAAGCTAAGAGAGATTTTTCCAAGTTGTCAACTAAGAGTTCTTGCTCAAATGCAACAAGTGGTGAAAACCCTATCAAGAGATTTATTTGCATTAAGTGGGAAGAGTCAAGGAAGACAGGATTTTGCCTAACCGTTATGTTGGAGAAATGATGAGTCAAAAAAGATACTTTGAATTTATTTAACAATGCAAAAGAGTGTAATGAATTTAACAATGTTGGGTAGTAGTTTTTTGACAAATATATAATTCAGACTTTGTAACAAATGGGGTCACAGACCTCCGAAAAACATCTAAAGTTTGCTCCAGGCAATTAACAATTCTTTAGGTTTCAAACCTTTGTATGTTTTAAAATCCTCGCAAGATTTTGAAATAGCGAAGTTAAAATAAAAAATTTAAAGACAATTAAAGTGATTAAAGTTAAGACAATAAATCAAGTACAAGGCGGGTACTTTAAGGAATTTCTTAGTAAATATCTAAGAAAGAGTAAAAACTTCGAAAGTAACAATAACAAAAACAGGAAGAATAAAAGAGAAGTTCCTATAACTTCTTATATTTAAGCTGAATTACCTTTTTTGCAGTTATACAAATAGGGCAGGTCACTTACTGTGAAACCTGAAGAGAAAGTCGAAAGGAAGTTTCTAGACTTCCTAGGTTTAAGTAGGAATCACGAGACAAATGGGGCAAGTTACCCTTTTCGTGAAACCTAGAAATAACTCACGTATGAGTTGAAAGAATTGTATTCCCTAATAATTAGAAGGGAGAAACAAGATAATTTGAGACGTGTACCAGACACGTAGTTATGCAGACATTAATTAATGATATATAAGGAAAAAGGGAGGGCACGTCTTTAGAGCGACACCTCATCGAAAAGACCTAAAGTAACAATTTTATTATTATGATTTGTTAGTAAGAGGTTTGGGAAAGATCAAATGGGATTGAGGATAAATGTCCATGGCCGTATTTATAATAATCAGACGAGCGCGACGCGGAAGAAATATTGAATAAACACTATTTTTTACTATAGTCTGTCGGAATGGATGAAAAGTTCACTGTAGTAGCACAAAAGTTTTTGGCAAAGAAAGTTATTGCAATTGTGAAAAATAACTAGTTACACTAGATAGGCGACACTAGATAGGCGAGAGTCTATTGCTTGAGAAAGTTGTAGATTATCGTAAAATGCACCAGAGAAAATTCCAACGGAGGAAAAAAAATTAGCTATTGATCAGTAATTCAAGGAAGATTCCTTAGTTAGAAATAGTATTCCCACATGTGAGTGGAAAATACATGACGGTATGACTGCTAGATAGAGTACAGATTCTGGAAGGTTCCAGAGCAATCCTGACTGAAGAATAGGGCCAAAGTTATTCCAGCGGTGGAACGAACTAAGTATTTTATAGACAGTGGGTATTCATTAGTATCCCACGTTGTGAGAAGATATCTCATTTAATGAGCATAAGAAATGCTGCTTTCTATTAAGATTGGCTTAGACAGACAAAAGCCCCACATAGGAAATCCCGCGAAGGATGATTATTGCCCAAAATATAGTAATCTCACACTGCCTATAAAATGATCATTAAAAGCATGTAGTTATTAAAAGACGATGAGAATGAGGTTAAAACCTCAAGTCAGTACTTATCTTTGCTTCATGGCGAAGGTGAAGTTCCCTTTGACGGTTTACATTAAAGTTCCAACATGGCGTGGAATTAAAAGAATGCCTCTTTAGTTGAGGAGGCTAGCTGTAGTTGAGCTCTGACTGAATCGACTGCCGGCGTACAAGTGAGACACACTCAGCGAAGCACAGAGGGACCAGGAAAGGGAAAAGAGAGGGGGTAGGAGACAAAAGGAAAACATATAAACATAACCAACATTGAAAAGTTAATTTCTCTTGATGAGATGGTCTTCAAAGAGTTGATAGTAGGCGACACTATCGCAGCCTGCTGGGTGAAAAGGTAGACGAAGTTCTCTTGATCACGGAGATGATAGCTGGCGATGGCGACGAGATCTGGTGGCCAGATTGAAAAGGAAGTCCTCTTGCACAGGGAAGAATTGAGGAACTTCAGAGATTCGCTGCTAAATGACGCTAGGTGGGTCATGGAAGATATATATCTAGAACAGACTCACAATTAACATGAGAACCCTAAACAGCAAGGACAAATTAGAAGATCACTGTTGGTGTTTGAGAAAAGGGAAGGAATGAACAAGCACAAAGCAGTAAAAGTATACTCTATCTTACCGTGTATTCCAAGAATACACCAATACCTTAAATATGCTTTAAATAGACATGCTGCAAATTCTGATGTTACTCAACTATTTCATACTTCAGTTAGATTTAATTTTGTTTAATGCATGTTTAATTATCATTTCCTTGATTTACATGCCTATAATGTATAAAAAACTTTTCATCATTATTTAATAATAATAAAGTTAGTTATTTTCAGTCAATATATTATTTGTTATAAATTATATAAAACATCCTTAAGATTTCAACATTATCAGAATAATTTTTAATTTATTATTCTCAGTTTTAAAATTCATCCAAACATTCATTATAGTTCAATAAATTCTACACACATGAAAGCATGGTAATATCTTACTAAAATGACTTTCATTAGAATTTAATAAATTCTACAAGTATGAAAGCATGGTAATCTTCCTAATTCAAATGAATGAATAATCGACTCAAATCGTCTTTCAAAACATATCTTGATAGAACATCTCAAAGCTGAGATTATTTGTAATACTGTTCATAGTTCATAAGATGTTCAACGGAATCTCCTAAATACGCTGACAAAGTAATCCTTTCATATGAAAATTTTCTGACAACGTTGATCATAATATTAGTAAAATAATTGTCGAGAATATTCATAAACTTCCTACATTAATGTCTATCATAATCCTAGTCCTATAATTCTTCTTCCTCACAAATTCTTCTTCCTAACGCATATCTTCACAAAAACAAATGAATAGCAAGTCGAAAATATTCAAGATCCAAAATAACTTCAATCCAAAATCGTAAATAAAGGATGCATTCACAAACGAATCAAAATCCTGCTCGAAAATATGGCGAAATATGAAATGAGAAGCATATCTACACTATACTTCAATTTAAATACTGTAGACAAAAATGGCGAAATGGTAACCTCGAAAATACCTCAAACTACTACATCTTATCATACTAATATATGAAAATGAGATGGTGTGTGTCTGTCTGTCGTCCTGTCTGTTACCCAAACACGCAAGAACCACAGGTCCTATTGAAATGAAATTATGCATGCATGTAGCTCATTTACCAGGTTTGCACATAGGCTACTATTGTTTTCGATATTTTGCAACATTTAAAAATGGCGACCATTTTAGTGACGTCACTACACCCTTTGGTTTAAAAATTTCATATTTCCATTTCAAATAAAAAGAGAACGCTAAGAAATAGCAAACTTTTGATGGCACATTCGTGCTTTAAAATTTAATTTTCTACCAGAAAGGTCCTTACCACTTTCCGTGTATCTCCAACGGTTAGCGAGTAAAACCTATAAAACTGGGTCAACGCCGAGCGGTGCTGTATATCTCTCTCTATATATAAACTAGCAGGTACCCGTGGCTTCGCTCGCGATCAAGACAATGGGGACAATGCATTATTGCTGATAATTGGTCTATTCTATTATAGCAATCGCGGCTACAGGTGGGTCCATTCTAAATCTGAAAATTCTGATACATACAATATATTGATATGAGCAGCAAAGTGGGAATTTTATAGAGTTGTGAAAGTCTACAGGGTTCGATGTTACATTATTTGAACACATTTGAAAATTACGTTTTTGGTTTTGCCATTTTATGCCGAGACATAACGATTTTGTTGTCTGGGTACTCACGAGCACGCAACATACCGTTGCCCTCGGGAAAAATGATTTTGTCTAAATATACACCTGCTGCTGATTTGCGAATTTTGTTTGAAGAGGGAACTGCACTCTTGCACACCGGAATGGCAAATCTATCGGAATATGGGGAATTAAAATTATTTTTCCTTAAGCTATTCTGGGTGTAATTTGGCCACACTTATTGATGATTTGAACGTCAACATGTCGCTATTAATATACCTATAGTAAAATATCTCTCACCTTGGCCGCTGATATGCATTATGCAGTATTTTCCAGTGTTACATTCCAGGGTTTGAAATTCTCCAACAACCCTTTTGCCTCACATGCCTCTCTAAGTAATTAAAATTCCCAATTGTTGTTGTTTGAGTCTTCAGTTTTTTGACTGGTTTCATGCAGCCCTCCATGTCTCCCTCTCCTGAGCTAATCGTTTCATCTCTAGATAGCTACCACACCCTACATCCGAAGAAATCTGTTTAACACTGGCCCACCCCTACAGTTCCTGTCCTCGACCCTCCCATCCATAACTAAGCTTGCTGTACCTGGGTGTCTTAGTATGTGTCGTATCAACCTATCTCGTCTCTTCACAGCAGTCGCCAGAAACATCTCTCCTCTCCCACTCGTCTTAATAGCTCTTCATATGTTACCCTATCTACCCATCCGATCTTCATAATTCTCCTGTAACACCACATTTCAAACGCTTCAATTCTCCTTTTTCTGCTGCACCATTAGTCCAAGTTTCACTTCCTGATAGTGTCACGCTCCAGACAAAAGCTTTCAATAATGACCTCCTAATACCTAAATGTATATTCGATGTCAACAGATTCTTTTTCTGTAGAAATGCTGTCTTTGCCTGAGGCAAACTGACAACTATTTGCTTCGTCCATCACTGGTTATTTTGCTCCTAAGTAACAGAAGTCTGCTACTTCCTGTAGCATTTCACCTGCAAATTTGATGTCCATAGATTTTTCTGATTTATTTCGGCTGTATTCCAAAAAATTTGTTTTACATTTATTGTAGTTCATCATGAATTATTTCCTTAAGACGGAGTCCATACCATTCAAAAACTCGTGCAATTCCTCTGGCGTATCGGCCAAGATGACGATGTCATCAGCAAATCTCAAAGATGAAATTATTTCTCTTTGAATCTTCGCTCCCACTTTAATTTTTTCTCCAATTTCCTTATTATTGTGTTTTTAGAGATCTTTGAAATGCGTTGCCCTCGCACATGGTGTAGATGCATTGTTAAGGAAAACATTCCATGTTACGAACATGGGCCGCATAACCTGTACCGAAAGCCTATTCTGAACAGCAGTTCCTTGAACTCAGATTTTCCAACATTTTATTGCATCTTTCCATGTGGTATATCTCTGAACCTCAACATACAGAAGAGTGCATTAAAAATCATGTCTTGTATACATTTTGGAAAATGTAGTGAGCGTAGTTTTTGCCGGAGTCGATACTCGCTCGTAGAAATTCTTTTCAGTAAAATAGACTGGTTCACAATTTTGTAAGTGCACTATGTGACGGCGGGATGCCTTAAGTGTTACGGAAACGGCAATAGCCGCCACAGAGCTTCGTTGCTACTGAAAAAACGACCAGACTGATATTTTTACTTAACTATTAGGGATTTGTGAGCCCATTGTTTATGATATTGAACGTAGCGATATCGCTACCTTTATTTAGAAGCCGCTACTGAGGTGTTTAAAAATAAAAGTGGTATTAGAAGGCGCTTTCCTTAATATTTTACTTCTGGCACTAAAGACCATGAAGGGCCTAGGCCTATCATGCGACCGCTTCCCAGCCACTTGGCCTGCAGATATTGTGGTGACGCGTGGTCAGCGTATCGTGTCCCCTCGGCCGTTAATCTTGTTTTTCGTGACAGGGGCGCTGCGTCGCTGTTAGACAGCTACTCAATTGTCCTCACGAACCTAAGTGCACTCCGTTGCCGTCCTTACGTTAGTATCTAAAATCTCTGATGGAGCCGGGAATCGAACCCGGGGCCTCCGGATGAGAGGCTGGCGTGCTACCCTGTTCTTATTGTTTATATATATATATATATATATTGAAAAAGTTAATAAATGGATTGGCATTGCCTCCTACAGGGATATATAGAAAATCGGATGTGATACCTTGAGGTTCAGTTGCCATGGGAACGGACTTGCCATTAGTTCATCAGTTTATCAGAGTGAAGATAGTTTTCTGAGAATATCTTTGAAACTACTGGTTTTAGAGCCTTAAAATGTGGTTTTTGGTGTCCCGAATTGTTTCTTGCATCGAGGGGCGTAAAATGAGCTTTGTCCGGTCTTTATGCGACAACTTCGATATTTTGAACTGGTTGAGTGCTTTTGGTGATCTTTCAGTGATGTTTCCCGATCCACGGGAACAGTGATTTATTTCCAGATGAAAGGTAGCCTATATGTTATCCTAGAGTATAAGCTGTCTCCATTTCAAATTTCACCCAATCCGTCCAGCCGTTTAATGTCAAGAGGTAACAAACTAACACACAGACGCACACACAGATTTTCACAATTATAATATATATAGGGAATATAGAGATATAGGGATTTGCTAATTGGCGAATTCAAATATGTTGAAGAAATGAAAACAATCCAAAATCTGTGCATGTTATAACACTTAATGTCACCATGTTACTCTTCGAAAAGACACACCCAATCTTCCCGCGGCTCATACTTTTGCGGGTAATTTCTTAACACCTGGAGGTAAATTACCGAATGCACTACCATTAAAATTCAATTTTCGTGTTGGCAACCCTGCCAAAACCCGATATATTTTGTTTTTGTTTATAATCCAGTGTTGAATGTCAATGTCGTAAAGTGGTTGTGAAATTGGTATATTTTGTAACTCTCAGCGCAATGGGCCGTTTCAAATGTTTTGGGAAGAGGAAGTCTAAGAGTAATCGTTAAACAAGGAACATCAACGCGTAAATAACGTTGACATTTGATCTGTTGAGGAGGTCAGTGTTCTAGGCAACGTTGCCACGTGCTTCCCCCCCGTGACAAGCATGAAGCTGTAAACAGCACTAATTCTTTAAGCTCCTCCAGGAAAGAGAATTAGTGGTTGAAGACATGACCGAATAAGCAAGGATGAGAATGAGAAATGAAAGCAGAACCAAGGAGGATGCATATAATCCAGATTACGAGGCAAGAAAATAATAAATAACACTGACAAAAGTAAGCTTTATTTTCCTTTGCTGTGTATTTTCTTGTATTTTTATCCGGAATAATATATCCGCTGTGAATAATATATCCGCTGTGAACAGTAATAGGAAGAGATTTCCCAGTATGTTACATTAGAATTAAATTATGACTTTTTTACACATTATAGGGAAAATATAAGAATAAAAAAAATCTCAGAAGAATATTTAGTCACCGTAAATAATCCTTCCTAATATTACAGCTCAAGATGTGTATAACAATCCTTGAAAATTCCATTTTAATAACTGAAATAGTTTTACAGTAATATGCCCAGAAAATGGATAATTTAACCTAGGCAAAATAGAGAAGTGTTTCTCATCTTAATGTAGCTATTATCCACAATGAATCAACATATGCTTTTTGAGGCTACGATTATCGGCGTATGAAGCACCAAATGTTTCACAACAATACGGCTTGATACCGTCATGAATTATTAGATGCCTTTTTAAAGTACTCTTCAGAGAGAAGTCCTTCCGACACAAATTACAGTGATAAGGAGTATTTGCATCATTAGGCAACGCATGCTTCAGTATATGTCTTTTTGGATTTTGATTCTCAGCGTATGAAGCACCACAATTGTCACAACAGTACGGCCTTATACCATCATGATTCATGAAATGGGTGTTTAAATAACGCTTATCAGTAAATTCCTTTTTGCACATATTACACTGATATGGCTTTCGGTTACTATGAAGGAACATGTGTCTTATTAGGCTACTTTTCTCAGTGAACGTAGCTCCACATGTATCGCAACAATATGGCTTTAAGCCACCATTAATAACCATATGCCTCTAAGTTTTTCTCCCCAGCGTACTTCTTACCACATACGTTACAACAATGGGCCATTTGATCACTATGATGTTCAATGTGTATTTTAAAGTAACTTTTAACTGCAAATGAGGTTCCACATTTGTCGCAACAGTATGGCCTTGTACCACCATGATTTAACATATGCTTCTTTAAGTCACCCTTTTGAATAAACTCCCACCCACATATGTTACAGCGATGTGGCCTTTTGTCACTATGTATAAAAGTATGGGTCAACAACTTAGACATGCTACGGCAAGCCTTTTCACATACATCACAGGAACGCGATTCTTGCTCTCCATGAAGAACCATATGAGTCTTTAAGTGTCTCTTATGGACAATTTTCCCACAAACTTCTCAGCCATTGTGTGTTTCAGTATTTCCTAAAACGTAAGTCTTGTTAATAGGATGATCCGACATATCCCGGCATACATTCCTAAGAACAATCATAATCATAATATTCTTTATTGAAGAGAATTCCTCAGAGAGGTTGGTAGAGAAGCGAGCCATCATGACGTGACAGTGTTGCATGCCAAATCACAGAACAATCGGCTTCCACACATAATATTCACACCAGTTTCTCTATTGGAAGTGCATAAAGGCTCCAAATACTGTAGCTTCAACATCTATACGAGAAATGTAGAGTTTCTAAGTACTTGCTCCATCTCCGTTAAGGGGCGAAGCACGTAAGATGATAAATTTGTGAACCCTGCCTAACGTATCATTTATAACGCAAATCTAAGCTGATTTGTCAAGTCATGTGTATATCTTGGCGTCACTCGTCATTCTACCGTATGTTAATGTGCAAGTTTTGGTTGTCGAAAGGGGCAGATGACCTCGTAGTTCTGCCCCTTAGAAACAATAAAAAAAAATAGGTTGTGGAGTGTGGTCACCGGCCAAATGCTCGCTCTTTAGTTAAGATGTGCAGTACCTGTCAAATGAGAATAATACGATGACTCCTGCCATACATAATTTATGAAGGAAATCTCGGAAGTTTACCCTACATGAGTGAAAGATATTATACAGGACGGTAACGAATAAGAGCGACAAACGTTTAATTATTGCAGAAGGTTTCATATAAATAAGCTCAAAATCACCCCTTGTGAGCGGAACACGTCGCTGTTGAAGATGCATGGAAACATCCTGTCAGTTAATAGCGCAGGAGTTAGAGCATAAATTTGTACTGCATTATTCATTTACTTCTTAATTTATATATTGCTCATAGTACTAATTGCTCCATTATGCAAGTGACTGATCAATGAATGAGTAAATTAGTGCCAACTGATTGACACATTGTACGTAATTCAAATTCATAAGCACTAAACGCCACATACGGATACAGCTGTACAAGTAAGTGTGTTTGAAGAGACCTGTCACTTTCCCAGCAATTGTTTAATGTCAACCTCCTAGATCTAGGATACATGTGCCATCTCATATACTGTAAAAACTACAGAAATGACAAGCGTATGGCCAATGATAACAGGGAAAGGGTAACTGGGTGAATGATCACCCAACCAACCAAACGGCTCTTGAAACACTATACAGGATAACTGATCCTAGAGGATTGAGGTTGGGTGCTCTGATAGACTGCTTATCGGACCATTATTTCCTATCCAAATATCTCCAAATACTACAAGGACATTGCGTTGTTCCCAGGCAGTTGGTTGTACCGTAATTCATGCGCTTCTTTTGGTTGGGTCTTGCTTCCATGTCTCTTCAGACCTGAAGCGAGCAACACGCGTGGGGTTAAATTTCAGATTAGCACATAATTAAGTAAATTAATTCTGAAAATTTCGTCCTTTCTCCTTTGAATCCTTGGGAAAACGACAGAAATAAGGGTCTAATATGCTGGTCTCATATACTGGAATGACAGAAATCTATTAATTAGTTCTATTACACATTTATTTTATTGTTCATGGTTCTCTAAAACTTTCAAGTCAAAGTTCTAACCTCTATTTGCAAATTTATTTTTTCTGTGATTATTCGAAGTTAGCAGCTTGCAATTACCAGGTGATGACCACTTCCTACGTCCGCACCCATCATTTTCTTACATCCAGGAGCAACCATCTTAAGTTTTCTATGTTATAGTCTTGGGACACTCACGTAATTTTATGAATATCATTGTGGGAGAAACTGCTTCAGGTCGTTTTCTGCACTGAAGTCGACACACAACTAGCCATTTTCATTCATTTTCCCTATGACATATTTGTCCATAACATGTTCTAACCCTTCATTTTCTCAACCAAGTTTGGCATTTAAGTCTCCCATCACTGTATGCTTGTCCTTATTTTGTAACATAACTTGCCGTAGTTGGGAATAGAATTCCAATTTTACTGTAGTTTCCGCAACTTCTGTTGGAGCATAGCACTGTACAATTTTTACATTTCTTATCTTAGTTGTGATCCGTGCAGTTATGATTCTTTCAGAGACAATTTTGCATAATTATTATCATACTTTTATAGACCATCTTGCTCAACAAAATTCCTACCCCTTCCTTTAAAATTCGTGATCCTCCACTCTACTCGAGAATCCATTATTGGCTCATATCTCCACAAAATCACTCCGTCTGGATTCAGCAATTCCTAGAATATATAACACATATTTTATGTCAGCATTGAGACAACTGCTTGATGAAGTCCACTTTTCTCTCTCAAAGTTCTCACATTCCAGCATCCTAATCGTGTTTAAAGTTTCAGATCGTCAACAATTGAAAGTCCAGCTATTCTTAGTGAATGTTTCTTTAATAGTAATGATGATATTAATTATTTATCCCACAACACCCTATCTTAGTGCTGGGAGCGCCACCTAAGCCTCTAAGCAGGATAAATTTAATTCAGAGGTTTTTCTATCAGCCTTTGAGGATCCCTCCTCCTTGCGAGGCAGCAGTTTCTCTCTTTATTAATCCCAAGAGAGAGGGCTGCCCCTTCTGCCAACTTTGCCATACCAAAGGTCTCCTTTGCTGCCATAGTTGCCATCGCTTTTCCGAGTTAATGTAGGGTCTCCGCAACTACTGTAGCAGTCCCTACTGTTCTTCACCCCTACAGACACTTCCCTATGTCGTGCCGGTACGAATCTCCCATAACGTGAACGAGTGGTTGGAGTTCTTAGAGACAGATCATTCTAGAACTAACTAAAATTAATATAGACCGAAGATTCTCTACCTCGATTAAACAAGGAGTTGTGACGGTGATAATTATTTTTTCGAGCTTAGGACAAGATGTTCACCGGTGCTTAGGTAGTGACTGTAATCATAAGAGTCAGGGGATAAGGTAGGAGTAGGGGTAGGTTAAATAAGGAACATTCCATAATTTACCTTTAGGGAGAGTAGAAAAAAACTGAGGAAAACCACAGTCAGTCAGTGTCACAGACACTTGCCCCACTCCCATCTACCACTCCTCACACACCTGCACACTCACAGTCCTTCCTCGGCTACTAGCCAGAAATATTCTGTTCTTCGTCTACATGTTCGCGTTTGCGAAAATACAGATTAGCGTTATTTTACTTATCATTGAAGTATCAAATTTATGATAGCTTAATGTTCCACCCTCGTTTTTCTCAATTACCGTCAATGACGCAAGTATTTCAAATTTAACTTCCAACATTTACTCTGAAAGGTTAATAAGAAAACTTAACCTAACCTAACTATACCAAACTGCATTATTTATTGGGGAATTCTCTAAAAGGCATAACTTGGGCATGTTTAAGAACTAATTCACATTGTACGCGGACGTGCTATCAACTGATTCTCGAAAGAGAGCGTCAGGCTCATTCGCGTAGTGCAATGCCACCGTCTCTTAATTTTCCATTGACTGTTTCAACACACTCGTGATATTGCTGCGTGTGCAAGCATTTTCTAAATGATGTAGAACTGCCTACGTCCGTATTGTACCGAACCTTCCTATTGGCTTTAAATGGCCACTGTACACACCATCTATTCCTCAATCAGCGACCACTCTCTTCAGGGCTTCGCCTGCTACATCTCACCAGAATCATGTACCGTCTGCGAAGATGGTCGACCCTCCGATGTGAATCTCAACATCAAGAAGTTTACGTAGCGATTTGTGTCTGTTTCAAACGGTTTTTATGAAGCATCCTATGAACAATTTATCTGACAACTCAAGTTAAGTAAATCAAGTAATCAGACAATCTTCTATATTATTGAATTAATGACAAGTGTCAAAATCAAGGTAAAACTCACCTACAAACTTAATCAGGATTCTGTGTATCAGGCCTCAAATATTGAACTTTGAATACATTTTCATTAAAAAATTCTTAAAACACACAGTGTTTCTAAGGGTGTAAGGAAGGAAACCTCCGTCACTTTATTCAATTTGTCCAATTAACAATTCATGAACTTTAATAAAAGCAGCTAACTTTTTCAGGCATCAGCACTTGCAATCCTCGCAAATATATTTTCCCTTAGTTAATATTAACATGTCATCTTATAATGCATATGTTCCTGTGTTCAACGCCTGAATCCCATTCTATTCCCCATATGTTATTGTCAAGTTCCAAACTTCTTTTTACCTGTCTAAACTCAATTTTTATTCCCTTTCCCAATACAATGCCTAATGGATCAAAGAATAATTTTGTTTCTATGTAAAGTCACTTGATACACTGGTTTTATACAGTTTTATAGTTTTATTCAGTAAAAAAATAGGTTTTTGAGGGAAAAAGATTGTTTTAAATGTAAAAAGAAAGGGAAACAAATGATTTATTAAGATATTTCAAGACTGAAGAAGGCAAATATATGCCGATACATGTATCGTTGATGTAAGGTAGTGGAAGTAAAATTTACTTAGTTATTGAGATTCTGAGGGTCGGAACTACGCGGTCATCTGTCCTGAAGTAAAAGTATTATATTGAAAAATGGACAAATAGCATTAAAGATCTAGACTTCAATACGGGAAGAATAATGACCATGACTAAAGTCACTGGTATATATCCCCAACCCTATCCCCTATTTAAAAATACCCACTCTCGTACAGCCATCACAACACACCAGTTTGAACTCAGATCATGTAAGGATTTAAACTTTGAACAGACCAATAAATGAAAGATCTTGGGGCAGTTTGTCAGCGGAAACTCCATCACATCTGGGATCTTCCATGCTTCCACGGCTGGAACTGATAAAATTTAAACTTTTCATGTCACTCTCCAATGGTCGGTGATCAATCCGTTTAGTTTTATGTCAGGATTTTATGTGGAGTCACTTTAAAATGTATTATAACTCATAATTACATGAAATTTATCAGAAACGTTTTTATTTCCCTTTTCTTCTTCGTCACGAATGGGTCTCTGAGACCAAGCAGTTGGCTATCTACATTGGCCAACCTTTCCTTTAACCTAGTATTCCTTCATACACAGCGAATGAGTTTGCTTTCATTGCATGGACCTCGTCTCTTCGTTCTCGAAACACCGTGGGAGTGCAAGTTTCTTGATATCAGTTCGAAATAGTAAATTTGGCGATCCTTATTCATTCACTCTGTTTGTACCAATTGTATCTAGTTAATTTGTTAATTGTTCTTCAGGTAAGTCATTTCACGTCTATATTTCAAATTCAAAAATTAAAACACAACTTGTTGAAATCTTTTATATGGTTTTCATACATTTCAATAGAGTGCATTTGCTTTGTTTTGTCTTCACTGTTGGCACAATGCATCGCACCACTTGCTTCTTAGTTAAGAAAATTCTCCTGCTCCTCTCCTGTCTGAACCAAAAGATTATCATTATGAAGGAGAACAACCTTTAAACTTCGCCTGGGAGTGCCAATGAACAGTATAAATTCACTTGAATCATACATTAGAAGTCCAAGTTTTAGAATAAGTTCGGAATTCGTGCATTACCCAGAATCCGACGCCATGAAAATCCGAAATAATTTCTGCGGAGAGACTTTGCGGACGCTCTGTACTATAGGCCTAGTATCCATATAGTGATTTCTCTATATCAACAAGAAGTTCCGTGACGAAATAGTGAGCCTACTTTTCTCGAAATGTAAGATTCATTCCAATGATTAATCTATATGGACCTAATTAGAATAATGTCGAAATTAAGTTGGTAATAAAGACATTTCAAATTAGTTCGAAATACTGTATACATGGCATAATGTAGCCTAATGTAGCCTAATAGAGCACTACAGTTGGCAGCCCTGGTGACTAAATATATTCTCAGTTCCATCTCTTAAGGTACAGAATACAAAATTTGGTTGAAGTCCAATGGATAGCATGGACGTTACATGCAGTTAAACATTGAATCTAACAGCGCGCGTAAAATCATGTTGGCAACAATGTCATGTATGTATTTGTCAGATATAATCTGAAATAATATGATCTATTGTTGTGCCAATTTTGAATGAAATCCATTAGTTAGTATAGAAGTTACATGCATTTTAAAATTGGAACTATCAGCAGGATTAGAATCATGTTGGCAGCACTGACGTACATTAGTTACACCAAATGAATGTAGAATGCCAGGTACTATACGTGTGTAACGTGTAGAGCTATTGGATTGCATACTTTCTGATATATTGATATTAGGTTAACAAAAATAACAATAGCATTTATTAACAGTTGGCAGCCCTGGTTGCTCTTAAGAATACGCATAGCCATATCTGTTATGGTCACATAGCACATACGAAATTTGGTTGAAATCCAAATGATAGTATAGAAGTTACATATATTTAAAGTTGGAACTCTCAGCAGGCTTAGAATCATGTTGGTAGCACTGATGTATATAAGTTACTCCAAATTAAGATAGAATGTCAAGTACTATACGTGTGCATAGTTTAAAGCTGTCGGCTTGCATACTTTCTGATATATTGGTATTTGTATAAAATAAATTGAGAGCATTTATTAACAGTTGGCTGCCCTGGTGGATCTTAAGAATACGCTCAGTCATATCTGTTTATGTACACAAAGCACATACAGAATTTGGTTGAATTCCAATTGATAGTGTAGATGTTATATGCATTTAGAAATTGGACCTATCAGCAGGCTTATAATCATTTTGGCAACACTGCCATGCATGGCCTTCTGGAAATTAAACTGAAATATTATTATCTATACGTGTGCCAATTTTGAAACAGCTCCCATACATATCTTCCAAGATATCCAACATGGAGCTGAAATTTTAATTGCAAGTTTTCAGCAGTTGGTAGCACCGACATCATTTTCAAATATGGGCTTGATATATCCAGGTACAGCTGTTTACTCCTACCAAATTTTGTTTCGATTGCTGCAGCCGTTTAGGAGTTGATAGAGGGGGACAAATACACAGAGAGAGAGACAGACAGACAGACAGAAGGACAGACAGACACACATTTGCCCGGATCGATCTCATAAGTCTACTTTATTTTCAGTTTTGCAAATTGTGAAAAGTAGGCTAAAAATGTTATCAGAGCAGCTTGTAGACTTTCCATAATTTCAGGTAAGTCTCCATTTCAGATCTTTCTACATGTTATCAGTAGACAAACACTGATTTTGTATGTTGCAGTTCAAGCTGTTAACCATCATCTCAACAGAGTACTCGTAGGCCATATCTGTATTAATTAACATTTCTACAGTAGTTTAGTAGTTTAGTCTCCCATAAGTCCAACCCCTCGTCCACGTCGTGGGAGACGGGCAACGGCACAAAGTAGGGGATTGCCTGTAGGGGCGAAGTACAGTGGGGACTTCGTGTGCCCCGAGACCGTTACGGTAGCTGTGAAGGTCCTACAGGAACCCTGAAAAGTGACGGCTAACGGGGCTCTGGTGAAGCTACGATAGGCCCAGCAAGCCAGTAGTGGATGAAACCAAATGCTTTCAAAAATGGAACGAGCCTCGGACATGATGGATTTAATAGACGACGACACGGCTGTACACACGGACTAAGATTTGGAACTTTAAACCTAAGAACGCTGACGGGGAAGGTGGAGGAGATAGTGGATATGATGGAAAGAAGGAAGTTGGATTTATTGGGATTGGCAGAAACAAAGTGGAAAGGGGAAGGAAGGAGAGTACTGAGAAGAGGCTATAGACTGTACTGGAGTGGGAACAAAGAGGGAAAGAGGAATGGAGTGGGAGTAGTAGTACGAGATGGTTTAAAAGAAGAAGTGAGGAGAATAAGTGATAGGATGATGAAAGTGAAAGTAGCACTGAGGGGAGAGACCGTAGAAATAGTGCAAGTGTATGCTCCACAAGTAGGCTGCGCCTCTGAAGAGAAGGAGGAGTTTGAAGAGGAATCGCAGAAGCAGCTGGTATGAAGAAATATGATTGTTATGGGGGATCTCAATGCCCATGTAGGAAGAGAAAGACAAGGTTATGAGAGTGTTCTAGGACCAGAGGGTTGGGGCGGAAGAAATGAGGAAGGAAAGAGACTATTGGACTTCTGCCAGAGGGACAGCCTGCTAGTTGGGAACTCCTGGTTTAAGAAAAGAGAGAGCCACACAATCACATGGTACAGTGATGACTTGACCAGGAAGTCGGTGGTCGACTATATACTGTATGAGAAAGAACTAAATAAGAACATCACGGACATCAAGGTTATACCATCGGAGAACCTGGATAGCGACCATCGATTGCTGGTAATGAACATGAGAGGGAGTAAGGAGAAGAAGGGGACTGAGAACCAGGAAAGACGTATTAGGATATGGAAACTGAAAGAAGGGGATAGAAGGGTCGAGTACCTCAAAATGGTATAGGAAGGAATTCCAACAGATGAAGAAAGAGGGGTGGAAGAGGAATGGGCTAGATTTAAGAAGACACTAGTAGGTGCAGCAGAAGCAGTATGTGGGAGGACAAGTAGTAAGAAGAGGTGGAAGGAAACACCATGGTGGAATGAGAAGACAAAAGATATAGTAAGGGAAAAGAATAGAGCCTTTAGGAGGTGGTATCAAAATAGGACGGTAGAGACAAGGGAAGAGTACCAGGAAAGAAAGAAGGAGGCGAAGAGAGTGGTGGCTGAGGAGAGAAGGAAGTGGATGGAAGAGTGGACAAAGATGATGGAGGAGGATAGTGAAGGTACAAAAAAGGTCCTGTATGGGATGGTAAAAAATAAGAGGCGGAAGGATCCTACGGATTATGTTAGAATGGTGAACAAAAGGGGACAAGATATAGAAAATAGGGAAGAACTGAAGAAAATGTGGAAAGAATATTTTAAAGAACTTCTGAACCCAAATGGAAAAGATGGTGAGGAGGAAGAAATCGGGGAAGAGGAAGATGAACTGCAAACAGAAAAGGACTTAACATGGAAAGAAGTGGAAGATGCAGTGAACAAGATGAAAGGAGGGAAGGCACCGGGTGTGGATGAGTTGAGTGTGGAGATGGTGAGAGCAGCAGGAGAGGTGGGGATACAGTGGCTGTACCGAATGATGAGGACAGCATGGAAGGAAAGGAAGACCCCAGAGGACTGGAAAAAAGGAATCATTGTCCCGATCTTCAAGAAAGGTAGTAGAACAGATTGCAGAAACTATCGGGGAATAACACTGATGATTCATTGTGCAAAGATCTTCGAGAAAGTTTTGGAAAAGAGAATTAGGACAAGGATAGAAGGAGGGATGAGGGAAGAACAACATGGCTTCAGAGCAGGAAGGTCCACAGTGGATTTGATTTTTGCTGTAAGGCAGTTACAAGAACAGCACTATGAGTATGGAACAGATCTACTGATGGCCTTCCTGGACATTGAGAAAGCATATGACAGTGTATGCATAAACAAAGTATGGAAGTTCCTGGAGGATAGAGGAGTAGATAAATGGACTATAAAGAGGATAAAGGAGATGTACAAGGGAAGCGTGAGCTGTGTGAAAGTGGGAGGAGAGAGATCAGACTGGTTGGAACAGAGAAACGGCCTGAAACAAGGAAGTGCACTGTCACCGTTACTTTTCATTGTGGTGATGGGTGACATAATGACCCGAGTGGCACAAGTAATTGGGGACGGAAAGATGAAAGAAATGGTGTTTGCAGATGATTTGATGATTTGGGGAAACAAGGAGGAGGAGGTACAGGAACAGTTGGACGTGTGGGAAGGAATAATACAAGGATATGGGATGAAATTTAGCATAAATAAGAGTGAGATGGTGATCACAACAAGGAAAAAGGAAAGAACCACAACGGGAATAACAATGGGTGGGGAACAGCTGAAGAAAGTGGAGAGTTTCAAGTATCTGGGAAGCCTGATACAAGATAATGGAAGAAACGATAGAGAAATAAATGAGCGGGGGAGGCAGGCAGAAGCATTTCGGAGGAGTGTGAGAAGCATGTTATGGAGCAAGGATGTCCCTCAGAACAGCAAAAAGATCATATATCGGACGTACTATGTCCCTATCCTGACGTATGCCTCGGAGACCTGGGTTATGAAAGGAAGGGAGAAGAGCAAAATACAGGCCAGTGAGATGAGGTTCTTGAGAAGCAGTATTGGAGCTACAAAGATGGACAGAATAAGAAATGAGAGGACCAGAGAATTAATGAAGGAGGAACCATTACAGGATGGTATAGAGAAATCTAGACTTAGATGGTATGGACATGTAAAACGAATGGAGGGGAAGAGGATACCCAGGAGAGTACATGAGACGAAGTGGGAAGGAAAGAGACCGAGGGGAAGACCGAGAGACAGGTGGCTGAAGGGGGTGGAAGAAAGCGTGAAGAAGAGAGGAGAAGACTGGACAAGGGTGGAGGCTGAGAGATGGTGGGAAGACAGAAGACGTTGGAGAGGCTTGTGTTCCAAACAGACCCGGCCAGTGGCTGGAAACTGTGCAAGATGATGATGATGATGACAGTAGTTTAGGACTTATACCTTAAGTACATCACAGCAATAATAGCTACACCTTCATAGATTAATTGGTGGAGTGAGTCTGTGATTGTCATTTCTCAGTCTTGCAACATTGTTGGTACCTTAAATATATACAGGATGGCGCACGAAATGAGTCAGCATTTCATGTTGAATAAAACCCTCATTGTCAATCCAGACTCAAAGAAACACTTACCGTACTACAATGAAAAACACACTAGGGAGAATTGTTCTAACTCAACACATGCTCTATATGGCCTCCATTATAATTTCTAACGTTCTACAAAGGAACACTGATATTAGCAATTGCCCTACGGAAAACAGGCTTTGTCGAAGTCGCTTCGTTTCCAATATTGTTCCTTCCCGTTCAAATTTCTCATACAGCATGCGAGTAGTTCTATTGCAGGAGGAAACTGTTGTCGAAAACGCCTCCGAGTCAAAACAAGACTTTTTGTTTCATGAAAGAGTAACACAACTACTGATCGCTGCTGCTCGTCCCTTGTCGGCCATTGTTAAAAACACCAGTCTCTCATAGTACCCGTCATTTCGTACCGGTAACTCATTTGTTTCTCCATGCTCCATTCATACTACTATTGAGATTCTCAACAGAATATCTGGTGTGACTGACAAATTATGTAGGAAACAAATTGTGCACCACGGTGTAGTTCTTTTTCTCAGATGCTTAATGCTTTAGTATTTTACCAGCAATAGTTGCCACACTTTCTAAGTTTTTGATGGTTCTTATGGAGGGCAGTGACTGTTAGTGGGTGTCATTGTAGGATCGGTAGTGTTTTGTAGAGCTATTTTGTCTTGTATAGATTTGGATCTGATGATGCTTGCTGGACGGGCGAAATTTGTCAACCCTTGGGTTTCTCCCTCTTCTCTAGTCCAAGACATATATATTTTATTCACATGTAATTTTTTCAGGTTATTTTCCACATGTTCTAGTAATTGGGATTACATTGTGTTGACCGACTGAATATCAATTACGTATTGACTACTACATACAACCCTCAGATAAATAACAGTCACTATGTTACTAAGGGGGAGGAACTTTTTAGTATATTTTATAGAAAGAATGTGAAGATTTATAGTGTAGTAGTATTTGCTCGTGCGTTTCGCAACTCCCATCTTCAAAGAGACGTCCAATGTCCGGTGTCCTCGGGCTTGACTATAAAATTGATTTTCATATTCGAACACCCTAAAACTATATATGTTAAGGTTTTAAAGTCGAATAATGACACTCCTTATATATTATAAGGATATTAAAATAACACAAGAAATGGTAACAAGAACTTTCTGGCTTTGAATATGATTTACAGTAAGTATGCTAAAAATACCTGAAGAATATTAAACATTTTGAGGCAGTAATTTCATCGCAGAAAAGTGTAATCGGAGTTTGAAGCCACATTTGGTGAAATGGGGAGAAACTCACCTTCTCAATTTCACAGCTTCTCCTAACAAACTTTCTCACGAATCATACGAAAAAGAGAAGGTGAACAACTTACTCAATTAAATGGCTTTCACTTGCATCTCTTAAGCCCTGGGTTTCTTCTGTCGCATCCTAAGGAAAACAAGGATCAATTTATTTCTTTATAGTCATGGTTAGAGGCGAGAATTATAGGCACTAAAACAGTTCAAATAGGCAGGCATATAGGCTCTTAAAATAGCCAAAATAGGCATGTAAATAGGCACTAACGTGTAAAATAGGCAACAAAATAGGCATGAAAAAATTTCTTTTAATTTAATAACATAATTAATTAGCGAGCCCTTCGAGGTAAAAACTGGGCTAAGACAAGGGGACAGTCTATCACCACTGCTTTTCAATTTGGTCTTGGATAAAGTCATGAGGACGTTTTGGGAGAAGAACGATTCAAGTGCTAAAATTGGTACAAAGAATAAGAACCTCAGAGTCAAAGGTTTAGCATTTGCTGACGACGTAGCGTTGTTTGCTGAATCAGAACAAGAAGCTATTAACCAAATTGATCAGTTAAAAGAAACGGCGGAAAAAGCGGGCTTACAGATTTCGTTGGTAAAAACAGAGATGATGACAAGTGATCAGAAATACACTAAGAAAATGATAAAAACAAATTATGGGAGCACCAGGGTCACTGACCGATTTAAATATCTTGGAGAAATAATTAGTAGCAATGGGACGGATAAATTGGCAATCGAGAACAAAAAAGGGAAATTGGAAAGATTAAATTTTTGTACAAAAAATATATACAATAAAAAGAACCTGTCTATCAATGCAAAATTACGACATTTTAATACTGTTGTTAGACCAGTCATCTTGTACGGCATGGAAACTACAAATATAACCGGAATGGAGAATTTGCTCAAGATAGAAAGAAGAATTTTAAGAAGGATTTATGGTCCTAGGAAAACACAGGAAGGTTATAGACTGAGATCGAATGCAGAAATTTATAGTAAAATCGACAACCTTGAAGTGATGATCAGAAAACGGCGACTTCAGTTCTACGGACATATGGTCCGCATGGATTGCTCAAGGTTAAACAAACAAATTTTTGATAAAATCTGGAACTATAAAGGACAAGGAGGCTATGTAAAACAAATGAAAGAAGAACTTCAAAAATTCAAAATTACTGAAGAAGATTGTCTAAATCGAATAGAGTACAGAAAAAAAATTTTTGGTCTCAAAATTCTTGTCGGGGAGAAGAAAAATCTCAACAGAGGAGAATGGACTGCTGAAAGAAGAGCTGCACAGTCGACCAGGATGAAAGACTTCTGGAAGAGAAAGAAGGAAACTAGACCTATAAAGAAGTGATATTTGCGTGGTCCTTGTTGGCCTGTCCGCGGTGTATATATATATATATAATTAATTACTATAAAAAGAATTAGCAATACGCAACTTATAATTTAATAAAATACTTATCTTATATATAAAAGTGAAAGTCTGTATGTATGTATGTATGTATGTATGTATGTATGTATGTATGTATGTATGTATGTATGTGGGTGGGTGGGTGGATTTGTTCCACACCGTTCCACCCATCCCAGCCAAATTTTGCATACACATAGTTTACGACCCAGAAATAATGGCTGGCTACATGCATTTTCGATAGCCTTTCTCATTCTTCTGATTTCGGCCCTTTTGCACTCAAGCAAAGGCTAATAAAGGCAGAAAATAAACTGATGAAGTAATAGCAAGGCCGGCCATCTCCATAGCAACAGTAGCTCGAGACGGGACCACCAAGTTTACATCTTTCTTGGTAAGAGGCCATGCTACACCCACTGCCAGCTAAATCGCATCCCTCCAAGCTGCTTTAAACTGCCTGTCCATTCAACACAAGATAGGTTACAGCACTGCCTGTCCATTCAACACAACATAGGTTACAGCACCAACGCACTGATCGCTGCTGCATTTTCACTCCCAGCTGGATCGCATCCCTCCTGGCTGCTTTAAACTGCCTGTCCATTCAACACAAGATAGGTTACAGAACCAACGCACTGATCATCGCTGCATTTTCACTCCCAGCTGGATCGCATCCCTCCTGGCTGCTTTAAACTGCCTGTCCATTCAACACAAGATAGGTTAAAGCACCAGCGCACTAATCGCGGCTGCATTTTCACTCCCAGCTGGATCGCATCCCTCCTGGCTGCATTAAACTGCCTGTCCATTCAACACAAGATAGGTTACAGCACCAACGCACTGTGATCGCCGCGGCATTTTCACTGCCAGCTGGATCGCATTCCTCCTGGCTGCTTTAAACTGCCTGTTCATTCAACTCAAGATAGGTTACAGCACCAACGCACTGTGATCACCGCGGCATTTACACTGCCAGCTGGATCGCATCCCTCCTGGCTGCATGGCAACAGTAGTTCAAGACGGGACCACCAAGTTTCCATCTATCTCGGTAAGAGGCCATGCTACACCCGCTGCCAGTTAGATCGCATCCCTCCAAGCTGCTTTAAACTGCCTGTCCATTCAACACAAGATAGGTTACAGCACCAACCCACTGTGATCGCCACGGTATTTTAACTGCCAGCTGGATCGCATCCCTCCTGGCTGCTTTTAACTGCCTCCCCATTCAACACTCAGGTGCGTACAGGATATACTGTATATTAATTCACAGTTTGGTTGCAGCGCCAACCTAAAAAGGCTTTTGAAGGGGACGATACCTGAAACGAAGTGTTTTTAACTTTGAAGGCTTAATATCGAGATTGAATAAACGCGAAAACATGGCACTAAGTTAGATCTTTTGTAATTCAATCAGCATGAAGTTTATGATATTAATTCACACAGATACTAACGGGTAAATTTTCAATAAAAAGAAAAGCGAAATACAAAACGAAGGGTTGTTAAGTTTGGAGGCTTAATATAGAGATCCCAGGCGCTATTTCTGGTGAATTCCGAGAATTCCCATTCTTGTTCGTGGGGTAAACACATATTGAGAAATGAGAATATAATTCTGTCGAACACACCAGCTGCAATATAATGCACTTTTAAATACAGTCAAAAGACCGGCCGCGGTGGCCGAGAGCCGCTACCTCGTGTCTCGCGCGTCGCTGGCATCGGGAGAGCGTGGGTTCGAATCCCACCTCGGCCGTCCTGAAAATGGTTTTCGTGGTTTCTCATTTTCACCACCAGGCAAATGCCGGGACGGTTCCTTTCAATAGGTCCACGGCCGATTTCCTTCCAATATCCCTTCCCTGACCCGTCCTGAAAAGAAAAGTATATGGCCATTGGCTGCATTAACAAAAACAGTCAAAAGGCATCAAAAAGGCAATTATACTCCAATTAGGCACAAACCCTTGAAATAGGCATTTATAGGCACAATAAAACCAACGAAATCTAGCCTAAAAGAACCTAAAACGGATTTATATCTCGAAAGCCTACGTTTCTAAACACAGGAATAAAATAGGCAAATTCCCGTCTCTAGTCATGGTATACCTTGACACAATAAATGACAACAATTGAGGAGGGCAGCTCAATTCAAGAAACTATCTGCAACAACGTCTTCATATTGTTGTTATACACAAATGTTATAGCAGATATAACAAGAATAGAAATTTTAATTCCTCATCAAGGCCATCTAATTCTAACAGAAAAAGTAAAAATTTCAAATCAAAAAATGAGACCAGTTTCTTAATAGTTTATGACAGCTTCTATATTTCTCCAAAGACAGAAATAATTTTAAAAATGTATCAGTGCCTATGTTAATTCTACTTGTGTTCTAATTGAGTGACAGGATATACTGATCATTGAGTAACAATTTACTCGGCCATTACACCAGTTACCGATGAACAAGGGGATACCGATACTTAAGAAAACTGAGTATAGATAATGTCCCAAACTTTTGAGAGGTTGGGAGCATAGAGGAGCCCACCTTACTTCTCTTGTTACTCAAACATATGATAAGTATTTCATCCAGCTCCACATAGATTAAGTAGTGTTCTTTATTTTTCTGTGGAACGATTAAGATTTCAGCTCAAGGTACCAATTTATTTACAGGCTATTCACATTCACACTGGTGTTCATAAACAGGAATCATAAACATAAACCGACCGCGGTGGCCGAGAGTGCAAATGCGCTACTTCGTGTCTTGCTGGCATCGAGAGAGCGTGGGTTCGAACCCTACCTCGGTCGTTCTGAAAATAAAATAAATTGCCATTGGCTGCATTAAAAAAAATCATAAACAGTAACTTAATATCAGGCAGGGAAAATTTAAAATTCTAATCTATATCCAGTAAATTTTCAAGGGTGATTTCCTTTAGTAATCTTCAATGTCGTATAGAGCAGAGGTTTTTGACTAATCATTCACATTGCCGGGAATCCCATTTTTATACTGCTGAAGGCTGATATCTTAAAAATGTTCTACCGTTCTTAATGTTGAAACTGTACCCAAATTTATAAAATTCGGAAGAAAATTGAGTTCCATGATTTAACAATTTACATGATCAGTCAATGAGGTTGGTTAGAATAGATGATGTAAAGCCAATACTTTTGTTTCCAGTTATATGTCCATGTAACTAGGCAATATTTGCAGTGTAATGGGAAACTGCCAGTATACTTCATAAAGCAGCCCTGATGGGTCACATTTTCACTTCATGTTTTCATCCATTGTTGTATATACGCACTGCATTTTTGCGGAGTTGGTAAGTGACTCAGTTCAGTATTGTTGCTACAGTAGGTTAATTTTACTCGCAAAAAGCTCAGAAATTCCACCAACAAAACTTTTAAAATCACAGCAAGGACTGATCCAGCTTAGTTTCACTAAGCACTGTGGAATGAACATGAACCTTGTGATCCCCACATGATCAAGGTTTATAAATTACCTTTGACACCAGTGGATCTAACAGGTCATAATAGGCTAACAAGGGTCAGGTTTGACAATGATGAACTCAGAGTTACATTAATGTGCTGGATATTAGTTTGATGCAAAATAGGTTTCTGATGAGGGACGTATCGGTACATTAACACTATCTCCAAAAGGCACTCATTGCATTGCCTCCTTGGACTAAAATAATTTAATTGTTATTTGGAAAGAAAAAATTCTATTAACTTATAATTTTGAGTCGGATTTCAAAAAGCAATCATCACTACGGGAAACTACAGAGGTGAAGTTATGAAGCACCCAGATCATCGCCCATTCTATCGCAAGTTCACAAGTGACCTATCTTGGGCGTAGACTCTTCAAGATATAATCAGTTTACACATCTTCTGAGATAGCAGGGATTGAGGTTCGAGTCCTGAAGGTAATACAATTTCCAAATCTTATGCTTCAAAGTGCCTTGACCCATTTCTGCCTAGCAACAAAACACACATTGTTTCAGACATCGCCATCTAGTGCCAATCATTCACCCCTGTTTGCCTAGGGGTTCATTTCACGGTAGGTCTCAGGAGTGGCTAAACATGTTTTTAAGAACTCTGTAGGACAAATATACCTACGGAAATCTACCCACAGATGGTCAATCAACAACTAAACGGGTCAGCAGGATCTATGTCGCAGAACATTTAAGGTCTCAGTCTTGACTGGGAAGAGCTCCAAAAAGAATTTACTCAGAGGTTTGACTAAGAATTTGTCAGGGCCACTATCCAGAAAAAATTCCTAGCCGAGACACCACCCAGTGGAATAGGAGCAGGCGCTTTTGTAATTCAAAAACTCCAACTCTGTAAAAGGGTTCACGGGGGTGATGACATCGACACTAGTGTCCCGTATATGAATGAACTATTGCATGACAAGATCCGATCACTGGTGAAGGTGGCGAAGCCGAGAACTTTCGAAGAGCTCCATCACAGCGTAGCAACAGTAGATAAAGTGGCAAGTTACCATGCATCCAATACGAGAACTACTCTTCAACAGTCAACATTGCAAATATGACCAATTAAATTGGGTTGGGAGTAAAGCTCTACTCAAACCTACTAGAATTATCTTGATAATGACCATGATAAAAATTGATCAATGGTCTTATGCAGACTTGCTCTAAATATTCACAAATGAATAAGGAAATGTATTTCTACAGCCAAATGAACACTGTAAGAACCTAACTAATAAGACAAGCTTTGATATTTCACCACAAAACTCAAGTCTTGGTCAACCAAAAGAAATAATGGTCAAAAACATCAATGATCACAGCCACTTCAAACAACTATAAAAATACACAACTTTGTGTCTTGCTAATATAGCACCAATAAACCACATGTTCATATATTCAGACTGGTATGATGCCAAATTATTGTTTCGACAATTTTGACAATTATATGTTTTGGCTGACAAATACTACCTTGCAGTCAAAAATTGGCATTAGTTGTGGGATTTCAACGTTGATTAGGCTGTAAAATACATTTTGTTATTTAATTGTGAATATTTTTATCAACTCAAGCCTACGAACCTGAAAACAAAATTATCTTATATATAAAAATGGAAATGTATATCTGTCCGAGGCTAATGGACTCCGACACCGTTTATCCGATTGCATTGAAATTTTGTAGTGTTGTAGAGCATACCCCAAGGAAGGTTTTTGGCAACAATAATTTTAGATAGCCCTCTCCATTCCTTTTATTTAGGCCCTTTGGCACAAATCTTCACCGTTTTTCTTGGCTCAAATCAACACCGTTTCACCGATCTGAACCGAATTTTACGTACTTACCATTTGGAACAAGACGAGTAACACTATCTACTTGAAAATTCGGACAGCCCTATCCATTCCCTTCATTTAGGCCCTTTGGCACAAATACTGAATCTCCATGCCCCACAAGCTTTATAATTTAATTTAAGGGCGTCGTCACGATGATGGGGTCTTACAGCATTGGCGAGGATTCGTTATTTTACCGTATGATTGAGGAATGTACAAATTTTATATCCCTACATGAACTGTATTATATATAAAGGTGGATTGTGGGGTCGGACACGATTGTGATTTTGAGTCTAATTTTATAGTCTCTGCGTCGCTTATTGTACGTGAGTATTTGTATCTTTACGATTGTTTACCAGGATATTATTGTTTCCATTTTGCACGGGATGCTTTCTTACTGTTTATAGATTTATTTTTTGTTACTTGAATGCTTCTATTTGCAGATATTTAACTACGGTTTGGTCGTTTTCTGCCATTATGTGCAACCTAAATGCACAGACTACTGTGGCGTTTCCTACCGACCCTCCCATTAGTTTATTAAGTTTGCCTAGTAAATCTTACTAGTCAAACCCGTCACAAGACACGGCACAAACTTAGAAATATTGATATGTTTAAAATGGTTTTGTTATTATTACTTGAAATGATTATAGTTTGTTTTGTTACTTTTATTCTAAATCATGACATGATACGTAGTTTGCACAATATTACTTAGTGCGGGTATGACAATTGCTACCATATTTTATAGGGTTAGTTTGTCTCGTGGCCACAAGGTGTCTCTGCACTCCTATGTGTGGTTCATATTTAAGTGTGCGTGGACATATAAATTCTTAGATGATATTTTGTTTGTATTCTATTTAGTATTCGTTATTCCCCTAATCACGTGCATATATTATTATGAAGCTGGAATTTTAAGAGTTTATCTGCGGACTGCCATTATCCTCTTGAAATGTTGCTGTTCGGAAATACACGCGATGTAAATACAATGAAGTAAAAGAAATTCATTGGCCTTTAAAATGTAATGGTTAGGCCTAGGATAATAATGCACATTTAGATTAAAATAGGCTCCTTAAATATTGAGTTCTATTAGCGAAATTTGAGAATTAATCTATTATAAGCAACAAGCAGTATAGAGCCGTCGTACCCACCTACTTAACAATTTCAGCACAATTGTTTATCAGGTAAAAGAACACACACAACGACTTTGAGTGGCAAAATATTGCTCATTATAACCAGCACACAATACGTCACAGCGAGGAAAGCTACGATATCCTAACATCCAATTTTAATCCCGAGCAACGCCGGGCTTAAGAGGTAGTATTATATAAAATTATACATTTATTAAATGAACTTAAAGCATACAGTACAATAAGTTACCCTGACAGAAAAGTCCCTGGTCCTCCAGGTTGGGGGTTGTGCTTAGGGTTAACAACCCTCTCATGTAAAAAAAAGAATTGTTACGAATCTCTCACTTAAGCCTCGGAACGATTTAAGAATGGATACCCTACGAAGACATGGCAAAGGATATGAGGACTTACGAATTGGTACATGGAATGCACGGAGTTCATATAAGCCTGGACACATTCAAAGATTGAAAGATGAGGTCGAGAAGTATAACATACAATTTGTTGCTATTCAAGAAACAAGATTTCCAGGTGCAGACATACAGAACTTAGGAGAGTACACTATGTTTAACAGTGGAACTCAATCCGGAAAGCATGAATTTGGAACAGCATTCCTCATATGAAAGGAATGTGTTGAAACAGTAATCCGGTTTGAGGCAATCAATGAAAGAATGTGCTACATACGAGTGAAAGGTCGACGGTTTAATATATCCATTATCAATGTACATGCACCTACAAATGATAAAGAAGATGTGGTGAAAGACAGCTTTTATGAACTGTTGGAGAGGGTGTATGAAGGCCTACCACAACATGACATCAAGATAGTACTAGGAGGCTTTAATGCCAAGGTAAGAAAAGAAATGCACCTACAACCGACGATAGATAATGGAAGCCTTCATGAGGAAACCTCTGAAAATGGGTTTAGAATGATCTCATTTGCAGAATCAGAAAGCATGAATGTCAGGAGTACGACGTTCCCACACAAATATATACATAAGGAAACATGATATTCAGCAGATGGAAAGACGGCAAACCAAATTGACCATATACTAATTTCAAACCGACACAGAAGCGCCTCACTGATATTCGTGCTTACCGGGGAGCTGACATAGGCTCTGACCACAACTTGCTGGTTGCATCCATGGAGGTGAAACTGAAAACTCACCACAAACAACAACAACAAGGGCGCGCAATACAGTATGATCTACAAGCATTAAAGGAAACTCCTCAAACTTGTCAGCACCAAGTGGAAGTGAGCAACAGGTTTGGCGTACTTGATGAAGTAGGAGAAGAAGTGGATGAAAGTGGAACTACAGATATACAGGTCAGGTCCTGTCTCTATTCCTGAAACCTCACTTTCGGTTTCTTCAATTCGTTCAACATTATCTATTTCATTATCACTGTCACTGTCCATAAAATCACCCGAATCTTAACCTGCTTCTTCCCTCCTGTTCATCTCCTCTTCCACCTCATCCGTCCATTGTAACACTTTTTGTGCAGTCTCGTCATTCATAGTTCAATAAACTCACATACAGTCAATATATTTGTATTACTCAACAATACCAGAAATAGAAACGTAACAGGTTGCAAGATGACAGAAAATCTCACTGAACTCCACAGCTTATAACAATGTACTGCAAAGCAAAACAATGATCCGTTATCAACAAGCAGCAGTTACAGATTGATGTAAGGAATTGTGAACTTGGAATTCCTCGAAGGTTAGACACATGCGCATAACCATTGCGCAAGATGACATGATTGAAGCAAGGAGAGAGGGATTACCTCACCTCGTGCCTGGTACAGGGTTAGGTGGATTTTGATATAAACATTTTATTTTGCAGTCCAACAAATGTTCATTCTGATTCAGAGTTCTCACGGTTGAAAGTATTTAAGTAAAGTGGGCTTTTCTATTAACGATGTTTTTTTGTATGCTCATTGTTGGTAACAGCGGTATCAATGAATCTTATCAAATACTTATTTTCTTGGAGAACATAGAAACCATTAGTTTGGTGTGTCTTGTTAGAAACTATATGAAGTTGTTCTTCAGTTATTGAGCCAGTATCAGTGAGCCCAAACAATTCAAGGAAACACTTACAAATTGTACACTTCACTATAAAATAATAAAGGGAATGGCAAGGTTTGCTTTCCACTTAATCATTTTATAATCCATAATAAAACAGTGGTTCATACTACATGAATATGAGGTGCACTTTACTAGTGCTACCTCTGTAAAAAAAATCATTCAATTCGAGTTCACCGTGTTTGAATTGATATGGAAAATCGATTTGCACACATACATGGCCGCTAACTGCAAACTATTGGGCTGAAGACCTTGCAGTTCAGTCAAAAGATGCTTCCCACAAAAAGGTATGTTGTTGCAAAATTTAGTAGAGATCAAATGATTAGGTCGGTCGTAATTTGATTTAAGCTTTTAATATTTGGGTGGCCACCATTACGTTTCCGTCAAAATGGCGGCGATATAAAACATGACACTGAGGTGCCCTTTGCTAGTGCTACCTCTGTACCAAATTATGTTCAATTCGGTTTTCCCGTGTGTGAATTGATAGGGGGAACCGATTTGTACACATACATGGCCGCCATATGTAAACTATTGGACTGATGACCTTGTAGCTTGGTCAAAGAACGTTTCTCACTTAAAGGTATGATGTTGGAAAATGTGGTAGAGATCAGATGATTAGGTTGGTCGTAATTGGATTTTAGCTATTTAGATTTGGGTGGCCACCATTACGTTTCCATCAAGATGTTGGCGATATAAAACATGACACTGAGGTGCCGTTTACAAGTGCTACCTATTTACCAAATTTCGTTCAATTCGGTTTCACCGTGTTTGAAAAGATAGGGTAAATCGATTTGCACACATACATGGCCGCCATCCGCACATGATTGGGCTGATGACCTTGTAGTTTGGTCAATACATTTTTTTTATACATAAAGGTATAATGTTGCAAAATTTTGTAGAGATCAGATGATTAGAATGGTCGTAATTTGATTCAAGACTTTAACATTTGGGTGGCTGCCATTGCGTTTTTGTCAACCTGGCGGCGATATAATACATGGCACTGGAGTGCCCATTGCTAGTACTACCTCTGTACCAAATTTCGTTGAATTCGGTTTCACCGTGTTTGAATTTTTAAGGGTCATCGATTTGAACACATACATGGCCGCCAACTGAAAACTATTGGGGGTGATGTCCTCGTAGTTTGGTCAAATGACGCTTGATATATGACTATATGTAGTTGCAAAATTTGGTAGATATCGGATGATTAGGTTAGTCGCAATTTGATTTAAGCTTTGAACATTTGGGTGGCCGCCGTTACGTTTCCGTCAAGATGGCGGCAATATAAAACAAGACACTGAGGTGCCCTTTGCTAGTGCTACCTCTGTACGAAATTTTGTTCAATTCGGTTTCACCGTGTTTGAATAGATAGGGGGAATCGATTTGCACACATACATGGCCGCCATCCGCAATGTATAGGGCTGATGACCTTGCAGTTTAGTCAAAAGATGTTTCATACATAAAGGTAATAATGTTGAAAAATTTGGTAGGGATCAGATGATAAGGTTGGTCGTAATTTGATTTAAGCTTTGAACATGTGGCCGCCATTACGTTTTCGTCATGATGGCGGCGATATAAAACGTGACCCTGAGGTGCCCCTTGCTAGTGCTACCTCTGCACCAAAAGTTCGTTCAATTCTGTTTCACCGTGTTTGAATTGATAAGGGTAATCGATTTGCACACATACATAGCCGCCATCTGAAAACTATTGGACTTTTAGTTTGGTCAAAAGACGCTCGCTATACGACTATATGTAGTTGCAAAATTTGGTAGATATCGGATGATTAGGTTAGTCGTAATTTGATTTAAGCTTTGAACATTTCGGTGGCCGCCGTTACGTTTCCGTCAAGACGGCGGCGATATAAAACATGACACTGTGGTACTCTTTGCTTGTTCTACCTCTGTACCAAATTTCGTTCAATTCGGTTTCACCGTGTTAGAATTGATACGGGGGACATACATTCTGAGTACACACACTCACACACACACAGACGCACACACACACACACACACACACACACACAGACAGACACACATTTTTGGCCCTGTAGTGATCTCATAATTCTACTTTCATTTTTTGCAAAAATCGAAAGTAGGCTAAAAATTCCTTCTAGAGTATCCTATCCTAATTCAAAATTTATAGGAGATTATGCAACAAGCAAAACAATTTAAATTAAAAAATTGCGACTATCGTCCAATGACTTTAATTGTTTGCTGGCTCATACAACATTTGTTCAATACACTTGGTGAATATTTGATAACATAATACATTTGATATGACTGCGAAAATAGTACACAAAAAATTCTCACACCACTGCATAATTATTACACACATTACTTTAAGACTACTATTATATTCATAGGAATGTCTCTTCGAAATAAAATAAAAAATCATCACCAAAAACTCAATAATTCAATGATCCGTGGATTTTTAAGTGTCATTGTATTTATAGTAATGTCATATTGTGCATCATAATCACCAATAACTCTCACTCCTAATATCAGAAACAAATGCACAAAATCATGACAATTTACTCCTATCAGTCACCATTGTGTCTTATAATATACGGTATGCCAATGTTTCGTATTTATTAAATTGAATAAACCAACAGTATAAATTCAATTACGTATAGGATTCTATTTCATACGACCCAAATTTGGGGAATCCTTCTATTTCTCTTTAATTAATTTGAGCAAATTGTCCTGATATTTCCTCCAATTATCACCTACTATTTCTCTGGAGTCTATTATTCATTGATCAATTTCAATTTCCTTGAATCATAACTGATGTTCCAGTTACTCATTTGTAAATTCAAAAGTATGTAAAACATCTTTGTTACATCTAGACTGGGAGAAATTAATTAAATCCTATGCAATTTTCTTTTTATCATGATAGATTTCGTATGTTCGTCGAAGATATATATAATACGTCATGAATGTTATGTGAATGATTAGAATCTCTATTACGAGACAATGAGAAATGCTTCCATGTATTTTTTGATGAACTCGTCTGAATGAGCAAATTTCGTTAGAAATTCCTCAGACGACCACGCGGCTTCATCCATTCTCACGTTGCTAAGATGTCCCTTTTACTAGATCGCTGTTATCCAGATCAATCCGTCGGATCGGAAATCCTCGTCTTCAGGGATCATGGATCAATTGATTGATGTGATCTACCATATCAACATTTGTTAATGGTTTGATGAAATTTCACGTAAAATACTAAAATGTACCACATGGCTTACCTTATTAAATTTAATCATGAAATTATGCACATGTGGTTTCAAATCGCCTTTACGTCACTTATGCATTAATTTCGGATGGTATCAATCATATTGTCTAACTATTGTAATAATGCACAGTTCGTTTTCTGTTCTTATGTACCTCAATGTTAACTTGTTTTTACGCCACTGATGCATTCAACTAGGCTACTACTATAAGCAAAGTCCAACTATTGTATTGTGCACAGTTCCATTGACGTAATTACGCTTACTAGCTCTGTGTAACCGCGTGTTCTCACTCTTATAATGACTCTGCGTTAATTTAATAAGTTACGCTTTTGCCCACAGCTGCGAAATAATTCAACGAATGTCCTTACCAATATGGCCGAGTGTCTTGGCCGTGAGTTATTCTCGTTCAATATTCCCGTAGTGCATGATGGAGCTGTATAACCATCAAGATAAGTACTTTATTCTTCGTTGTTATGCGTCTTAAAAGTTTATTTATTTTTCGTATTGCATTACTCATAAAAAGCAATAATAATAATAATAATATTAAAAGGAAGAAAACACAAGCACAGATATCAACCTTATTACAACCTAGTGTCCAGTCTATTTATCCAGTCCAGGCTCGATGGTGTAACACTGAAAAAGTCGTTAGAGTCTTGAAAGCATTATGTAGATACTCTTTTCTCTTCTCACAAGATCACAATGTAATGTCACTCGGTGTTTGCGTGTATACATTTCCGGACACGAGCAATCAACTCCCCTCACCGGTCAAGTAAAATGTGTGTAATCCGTAGCGCTCGCAAAACCAGCCATCTTGCTTATGCAACGTTCTCAAGTATCAGATACCAGCTCAAATATCTGATCGCGACTGCCCTGCTTTGTCCGGGCTTCCTTGCTCGCCCCGGTCTTGGAGTAGTAGGAGTGGGAATGTCCTATTTTCTTCCGAAACAAATAATATCTCTCTGTAGGGATTTATATGCTCTATAACCTGTTATCCACATGTCTTATGTATATTGTATCTCGGCTTCCAACCTTCATGACCTTATTAATTATATTATTATTATTATTATTATTATTAATGACCACTTAATCAGTATTTCCCTGGTAACTTCAAGTATGTTCTTTCTTTCATCATAGAAAATTGTATTACTCTATTGTTTGAACATGTAGTTCTGTGAAGAACTATACAGCCTATTTTCATATATCTTACTTAAGTTTTTTGTCTCTATCAGCCTACAAAATTTCAGTTTGATTGCTGTGATAGATTCATAGATATTGGGAACCGTCTAAATATTTCGGATGGTCGCCATGTTGGGTTTCAATATAGGTTTTCGAGTTATTTACTCTTACACGAAGATTATTGTGTAGCAGTAGAATTCAAACTTCAATCGCATGATTAGGGCAAAATAAATCAAATCGAGATTTAAAAATTTCGCACAGCTGCCTTGTTGTGGTTATGAAAACAATTGAAATTAATTAGATGCCAGTGGATTAAAATTTTTATAAGCATTTACCGTACATGGTTTCACTGCGCTCGGAAGGTAAAATCGCGAGAAATGTCCATTTAAATACTTTTATTTCGCGTCGCGACCGTGTTGGATTTGTGCTCACCAGGTTATTGAAGTCCTACAGGTGAGCTTATGTTGATAGCTTCTATCAACATACAAAATTTAAGTTTGATTGCTGTCGTAGATTAATGGATATTGAGAACCGTCCAAATATTTCGGATGGTCGCGATGTTGGTTTTTTATATGTAGGCCATAGAGTTGTGTACTATTAGATGACGATTATTGCTTAGGATCATTATTCAAACGTTCTTTTCGATCGCATGTTTAATGCACAAGAAATTAAAAAATAATTTTAAAATTTCGCACAGCTGCCATGTTGAGGATATGTAAACAATTGTACTAAGTTAGATGCCAATTCATTACAAGGTAGGTAGATTGTGTGTACTAATAGTAGAAATTTGATGTGATGCATAATTGATTGCTTTATATTACTTTATTTTGAAGGGGAGTAGTAGTACGGTAGTAGGCATGCATTATTCGTCTTATTGATGGTGGACATTTGTAACAATAATTAGCTATGTCCCCTCTTGCCACCTCTTGGCTCGCTTTACCCACCTCTGCCACACCTTGCCCAACCTGCTGCCCCACTCCAATGGGAAACTACAGACATAATGTTCTTCTCTATGATATGCACCTCTCTATGCATAATTCTATGTAATATTACCGTCCTCACTATTTAAATTCTAATCGTCAGGAAAACATGTCTCATATTGTCTCGAGAATTTGAACAGTTGGTACATTATAAAAAATAACGCCTTATTGTAGTAAAAATTGGAAGAGACCTACGTACAAGAATGTACGTTTACGAATCAAATAGATGAAAAACAAGTAAAAAATACTACGAAGAAATAGGTTTAATTCTGAGTCTTGCCAACAGTGACAAAAATGTTGTTTTAAAGTGAGATAGAAATGTTGTGTTAGGACACGGAACAGAGAGAGATTGGCAGTTAAGACGCTTAAGAACGTTGCTGACATCTACATGGCACACAATGGACAATGTAAATCACTTGACATGAAATATGGATATAAAGGTAGTAAAAAGGCATCATTGAAGTCGAATTTTAACGTTTTTCTGGAGCATGAAGCTAAATGGATGTGAAACTGTTTGTTCTGCAGAAAACTGCTAAATAGAAATGTTTGAATGTGGTGAAGGAAAGTATTTAATACTGTAAGAGTAGATTGAGTCAAAATGATGGGTATTAAGACAAATGGGGGAGGTTAAATGAATCTGGCGAGTGAAAATGAATAGAATAGATAGCTTGTTATGACACCTACTAAAGTATTATTTATAGCAAATACTTGTTATGTAGGGACGGGTTTAGGACAATAACTCGAGGGGAAATCCAAGGTTAGCATATGGTAAACGGATTGCTTCGGATGTAGGGTGTAGTTGTTATGCGGAGATGTAATGATAAGCTCAGGAATGCGTGACATATAGCAAAGCTTGAAAGCGGTCTAAAGGCGTATGTTTCAAACAAATGTCACGCCACCTTTGTCAAATTTCAACTCGGATCTGCACGAGCAACATGTAAACAAGTGTATCGGTTTGAGCATGAAGTGAAATCTCATACACAACTCCATCACTTTTAAAATAAAATGCCAGGTTTTACAAACATCTGAGATACTTAGGCCAGTTATTTTGAAATTTTGAATTTTACATATCGGCAATTAATTTAGAATAAGAAACTGTTAATTTGTTGAAATCTATGTACAAATCGAGATATCTTGAAACTACTTGGAAGGAGTAGGTTTACGTTAATTTGATGTTTCCAGCTGCAGTACGAGGTTAGACAAAAATCATGTTGTCGTAAGCCAAGAACGCGATGAATGTGCGCTATGTGTTGTGGTTAATGTTAAAAGGTTTCCACTTTCAGTAAATTATAACCAGCTACCATTATATAAAGTTCGTTATGTTTTGGAACATATAGTTAACAACACATCTCCACACAATTTGTGTAGCCCTTTTTTTTCTAGCGTATGGCTTTTAGTGCCGGGAGTGTCCGAGGACATGTTCGGCTCGCCAGTTTTGTAGCTGCTTCGAGACGGACACCCAATGGGTGAGCTACAAGTACCGTTGGGGAGGAAAGTTGGAAGGGAGGGTCGAGGAGTTGGAAGGTAGCGGCTGTGGCCTATAGTAAAGGACCAACCCCGGCATTTGCCTGGAAGGAAGATGGGAAACCACAGAAGACCATCTTCATGGTTGCCGGCGGGGGGATTCGAACCTCCTCGCCTCCCGGATGTGAGCGACTGCCAACAGTCATGCCGCAACGACCTCGGCTAGCTCACCCGGTAGCCCTAAATGGTGCTAACAATTCAACCGCGATTTATTCAACACTGAAGCATGATAAAACATACCATTTCTAAATCACACGGCCTGCATTAACAAAATACCCACCAGGATAACTATTGAATACTATATGGATTATTCTGTCACCTGTACATACTTTGTTAGTCAACTGGTGTTCATTTGCCCGATTGAATAAACGTAATATCATCGCACAGCCGTGCTGTTAATGCGTCCTAAAGCATAGGAGAAAACAATTGCACAGGAAGTATGAATGAGCACACATTTTCCGTAACCATTCAATAATTTGAATTATTGAACTGCTGGAGAACCAGGTGGACTATCAAACAACACGAATATTTTGATATAATTACCGTATACCTTTTATAAACACTAGTTATGAAATGGGTGTAGATTTCTTATTTATCCATGAGAGCTATGACTCCAAATACTCCGACATGACACACAATTTTGTCTGCATAATATATAAGTAATATATATATATCACTACAAACATTTATATGATCAACTGACAACTAAAGACGGAGACAAAATTATCTACCGACTAGCCCGAGCACGGTTTAGAGCAGGTCAGGATATAGAACACTATATGTGTGTGAAGGATAAGAATGGTCGACGACTTCACGATAGCAAGGTGATTCTGCACCGTTGGCGAGAGTATTTTAGTGAAGTATTCAACATTGAATTTCCTCACCCGCAAATACCAGACAACAATGTTACAGCTGGACCAGTACCTTGTATCACTGAAGATGAAGTCAAAGTTGCCATTCGTAGCATGAAAAATGGAAAGGCCCCAGGGCTAGATGACCTTCCTGCAGACATCTGGAAAATTGAGGAACTTACTGACAACGCGACCACCTGGCTGACAGAGTTCTTCAATTCAATTATTCTCTGTGGTCAAATACCAACAGATTGGTAAACTAGTATCACAGTACCTATCTTTAAGGGTAAGGGTGACCCAGCTGAATGTACCAATTACCGTCCAATTAGACTTCTCTCCCACACTATGGAAATATTCGAACGTATCCTAGACAATAGGCTGAGGAACATCGTACATCTCTCAGCAAATCAATGTGGGTTTGTCAAGGGATGTGGCACGATAGACGCAATCTTTGCTGTGCGCCAGCTGATGGAGAAATTCCGAGAGAAGAGGAGGCCACTACATCTTGCTTTCCTTGACCTCGAGAAGGCATTTGATCGAGTACCACACCAGATGATTTGGTACGCTCTCCGAGATCATCAAGTTCCACAAATGTATATAAACTGGATAAAAATGCTGTACAACAACACCAAAAGCCACGTGCGATGCCCTGCAGGTCTGACTGACAGCTTCCCTGTGACAGTTAGGGTTCATCAAGGCTCAGCTCTGTCTCCCCTGCTCTTTGTTATCGTCATGAATTCCACAACGCGAGACCTGCAGAATTGTGTCCCATGGACATGGCATGATCGTCTGCAAGGATTTGGTCTTCGTTTGAACATCTACAAGACTGAATACCTCGAAACGATTCCATCCCCTGGAACTATAGGTATTAATGGAGCTCCTCTTACCAAGGTAAATACATTCCGATACCTAGGCTCACGATTGAATGGCGATAGCTCTGGGAATGAAGATGTGCGAGCACGAATCAATGCGACTTGGATGCGATTCAGAGATGTCACCGGTGTTCTTTGTGATAAGAGGATGCCTATCCGCTTAAAATCAAAGATATACCGCACAATGGTGAGACCAGTTGCATTATATGGTACAGAGTGATGGCCAGCACCTAGAAGTGCTGAGCACTCACTTAATGTCATGGAAATGCGGATGCTGCGAAGATCATTAGACATATCTCTGCTCGACCATATCCCCAACACAACGATTCGACATACAGCTGGCGTGGCTCCAATCAATGAGAAAATGCAGGAATGGAGACTCCGTTGGTATGGGCACGTTGTCCGTGCACCACAAAGTTCAGTCATCGGCTCGGCCTACCATCTAACGGTCGACGGCCAGAGACAGCGTGGGAGACCAAAATTGTGGTGGCTCGACACCATTAACGCCGATTTACGATCAAGAAACTTGAAATCATGCGAAGCATTAGATCGCAAGAAATGGCGTTCATTGATCCTAAAAGCGGACCCCGTTCCTACGGGATAACGCTAAGTAGAAGAAGAAGATATATATCACAATTGAAGAGTAGGATAAAGGTCAGGATCAGGTACGTGATCAAGACAATTTTCATGGTGGTAATATTGATAAAAGTTACTTCAATTACAATTTTATGAATGAGATCTCTGGAACTTTAAAATTTGATTAACGTTTGTCATATAGTCAACAGAATAAAGAGCGTATTGCAGTATATTTATTCCTATGATTTCAGGCTGATACGTCCAGAAACTTTGAATCTTATTGAAAGGAATAATTACGCATTATGTAATACCGGATGACGTTCTAGTAGCATTGAATCCGAAAGAAAAGTGAAAATGAAACAAAACTTGAAGATGAACTTGTTCATCCGTAGCGGCGAGAAGCCTTATACATGTACCACATGTTAAGCTAAATTTTCACAGAAAACTCATTTGAGGACACACATGTTAATTCATAGTGGTGAATGAGCACACTTGTGTAGCATATGCAAAGCCAAATTTGCTCGTTGTGATACATTGAACCAACACAAGTTAACCCATAGCAGCGAAAAAGCATACTCATGTAGGATATGTGAAGCCAAATTTAGGAGAAACTGCTCTCTGAAATTACACATCAAGATGCATAGCGGCAAAAAGCCATACACATGTAACATCTGCGAATCAAAATTTGCTCAGGAAGGACACCTGAAGAGGCACAAGGTAAAACATAGCGGCGAAAAAAACCATATTCATGTACTATATGCAAAGTCCGATTTGCTCAGAAAGAGTATTTGAAGAATCATACACTAACCCATAACCGTCTGTTAAGCCATAGCGGCGAGAAACCTTATTCTTGTAACATATGCAAAGCCAAATTTTCCCAGAGGTGGACTTTAGAGTTGCACATTAAAACGCATAGTGATGAAAAACCATACTCATGTAGCATATGCGAATCCATATTTTCCCAGAAAAGGCTTCTAAAGTGCCATATGTTTACCCATAGCGGAAAAAACCCTTTTTCATGTAGCATATGCAATTCCCAATTTTCCAGGAGATCTAATTTGAGTAAACTTCTCGTAATTCATAGCAGCGTCAAATCATATTCATCCTGCATATGCGCTGCAAATTTTGCTCTGAAGGAGTATTGCATGCGACATATGGTAAGTCATAGTTGCGAAATGCCTTGCATGTAGGATATAAAGAGCCAAATTTGCTCACAGGTCGAATTTGGACAAACGCATCATAAAGCATAGCGGTGAAAAGATGTATTGTGTGACACATGCCAAGCCAATGTTTCACAGAACTGCCATTTGATAAACAGCGGCGATATGTCATATATCAGGGGCGAGGCAAAATATGCTGTGAATGAGCATTTGACGAGTCGCATCTGTAAGCATAGCATTGAGTAGCCAAATGAATGGCATATGTGAAACGTCTTTATTTCAGACAAGAAATTTGAAGACGCACATGTAAGTCCATTGTGGGGAAACGGTATTGTCGTTTAACAAATGCGAAACAATATTTGATCAAGTAGTATATTTACCCATGTGTTAACTCACAGTTGCAAAAATACATACTTTCGTTGCATACGATGTCAAATTTACTCATGGAGCACATTTGAAAGAACACTATATATAGCCCATAGCGGGTGGAAGCCAAATTCATGAACTATATGCGAAACCATCTTTTCTCAGAGAGGAAGCAAAATGAGACGCATTGCACCAGAGAAACGATGTTCGTGTTTTTATATGGGCATTTAATTGTTTTCTGAGACCATTTTTTTATAAATCCAAGAGCCAAATTTGTTCAGCATTGTCATTTTAACACATCTATGCTAACGTATAACTGGAGAAGCCATATTTGTGTGTGATATGAGAATACAAAAATTCTGTGTGAGTATATTCGAAGACGGACATGATTATCCATAGAGGAGGGATGCCTTATTTGCCAGGAGAAGACATTTGAAGTACAATGTGGAGAAAATCCATCTTAAATTTGCCTATGAGAAACCAACTTTCTTTGTGATAAAAATTGAAAATGAAAAGTATATTAGTCCACAGTATCAAAAGCAATATATTTATTTGCCAAATCTGAGCACAAATAACAGTCAAATAAAGTTCTAAGTCACACATGCCTTCACATAGGGGTGAGACGCCATATACGTGTATCACATGCAAATATATTCATACATGTAGATGAGATTCAAGCGTTCTTGCATATCCATTGGGTATCAAAAAATTATTATGTGGTGTAAGGGGAGCAAAGTTTACTCTAAGAACAAATTTCAAGAGACAATTCTTAATCCCTAATGGGAAGAAGTCATATCTATGTTGAATATGCGGAACCGACATTCCTGGGAGAAAAAAATTGATAACTCTCTGCTAATTCACGGCGGTGGGAAGCTTTATTCATGTGGCCTAACCGGAGACAATATTGTTAAGGCCCCAGGGTCCCTACAACCTTAGGACGCTACGCACCCCCAAGGGAAATATGGACATACGCCACTGAACCTGCAGACGGCTATTAGGCCACATACATTTTTCAACTATAAATCCAATCTACACGACTACGCTTCTATCCCAACCTTTAATATACCCTTTCTCCCAATAAAAACATCCCTTAGGCTAAATCATGAGCCTCTACAGTACATTTCTTTAAACACCAAGCCGGCACAGTTACCACAGCTGTCTGCCAACGCTTCAGCAACACCATAACAATTACACAGAATATTGGATCTAGCACACCAACATTGGGTAATGCTGACCCAGCAACTCCAAAACACATAAGAAGGACGCCTCAGAAGACCCACTATCTGTTGTTTGCCGGAGGCCTTGACCGTCTGAGCTGTGACCGTCCTGCCAGGGGTAAGTGTGTACCAGATTCCTAAAACTTGTATTTTGAACTCCTTCCCACTTGAGACCCAATAATTAATTGTACTTTATAACATTGCTTACACGTTCCCAGTTAAAGGAACACTTTATAAATATCGCTGGTACTAATACACCAGCAGCTACTTTGATCACAGACAGCTGCAGACATTTATTTACACACATCACTTTACTTCCCACTCCCCCACCTGATATCCTTAATTACCAGTGTCCACAATTATAGAATTGCTGTGTAAAACTTCTCCAGCTGCTAGCCTTGGAAGTGCTCGACCGTCACGCGTATCTTCGCGCGGTCAGCAGTTAGATAACTGCTCACATACAGAGTTGGCTTTAGAGACTAATAGCTCCGTTTATACTACGCACCCCCTAGATTACGGACTCTCACAAATAGAGCTCACCCCCAATTCCCCCAACACTCTCTCACACTCGGAATTTCTGCACCTGAGTGGAAACTCGTCCCATTCGAACAGCACCCCCTAAATTCAACAGTTTACACCCTTGTTCGTCCATCCCCCCCCCCAGATCCCGGACAGAACAAATATTGGTGGAGACGCAGGGTAGTTCCCATTCAGTAAGGGGCTTAAACAACAAGCCCTTGAACTAAACGACCCTAGTGCCTAAAAGCATCCAAGCAGAAATTAGCGATTTTTTCTCCTAGAGCTACGCCACGAGATAATTTTTATGTGGCCCGCATTATTTCACATTTGTGCCACCCCCCCCCCTCCGCCCGAAACCACCCCATAGGTTATTTAAGTGTTGAGATCATTTTTACAGCAAAGATAAGGAGCTACGAAGTAAGGGATTTTTTGTGTGAGGCCAGTACATTATTAGCACACGATCCCCAATATATATTTACACAGGAAATACAGCAACACTCACACATACATTCAGAGGTTTACTGACTTTTTCAAAGCAAACATGTCCGCATATACACAACAGTCTAGGGTGAATAACATTAACTTATACCAGAGCCTCATAGCCTGGCACAAAAAATCGCAGAGAAACAGAATTACCTGAGAAGGTACCAAGAGTTCCTCAGAGCTCAGTACAAAAGAATTCTCGGCGCACTCATGCACAAAAAGGGGGACTACAAAATTAGGGGTCCAATCTCGAGTATCCGGAAAATGTTCAACAAATCATACTGGCGATTACACCTGCAACACGATTCCCTGCATGGGGAATACCACAGGTTGAAGACGGAACACATCAGGTCGAGAACCTGTAAAACGCGGGTAGCTGTGCAGGCCATACAGCTTAATACGGAGTACGCTGACTTATGGCGACGCTACACAAAGCTACAGAAAGACAACATGACACTCGAATTTATAGCCGGCGGGCAGGTATACCCCACAGACAACATTGATCAGATTACAAAGGAGTTCGCACAGTTGTCCATTTCCACACAACACACCACGTGGGGGAAGGAGTATGCCATGTCCCCGGTACGGGAGCCTACTACTCCGGCCTTGCATACGGGATAAACAGGAACGATTACACATCCTACACCGGCGGTTCAAAGGGCACCTATGCCATAACCTAGGCGACAGGTAGTACCGACCCCCTCAGGCCAAATCTACAGGAGGGTGTTGCTACCAACCCCTAAACACACACATTACACAGCCCACTACACAGCGGGCGCACATAAACAGTACTCACGGGAAAATAGGAGAACTTTGCATCCCACCCCCACGGGCCACTTACACAGAACGGCACAACACACCCCTCCAGACACTAATAGGGTGGTGCGGCAGGAAATTAGCCCTTCAGGCACGCGCGCACCTCAGCCATGGCGCTCAGACGGTAGTAAAATTCATTGCCAGGGAAAATACACCTTAATGGGCAAAAATGGCAACCCGGATAATCACCAATTAACATGGCATAACAAAAATCGAACCCAAGGCCCCTTGGGAAACAGACACTCACACGCACAGCGATTTAGGGCCACACAATTACACATTTTTGATAAACACTGGCCATTACGAAAATATATTTTCACCAGAGACCCTGTCCGCAATATACCTATATGTGTATATATCTGAATAGTGAAAGTGTACTCTACAAATGTATGGGACGCATGATTATTCCATGTCATAGTTGTATACCACATTCCAAACACTGTGCTATACTACAAAACAGAGATTTTTTAAGCACTGTTTCGGAAGAAAAGGCTAGGGAAGGTAAATAGCCTGCATTAAAACATGGAAAGGGCAGACCCAAAAATATATGTATATGCATATGTGTTATATGTACACCAGAGATTTCATATGGTATATCCTCAATGTCATTCACAGCTCACACATGTGTAACAGTAGGTTCTTTCACATACAAATTCAAGTAAACTGACGCCGTAGCATGCAGAAAGATAGCCCAAGTCAGCCTCAATAGGCGTTGCATGGCAAAATCGAAGCCAGGGCCGTAGACACGAACAGTAGACACCGACACATGCGACATTGCACGGACAACATATGCACACATTTATGCATGACTTATGGCATAGGGTCACATCCATACATGCGCTTACAGCCCACATATTATTTCAATAAGAGGCCAGGCACTTACAGAGTCTGCCGGACGAAGATTCCGACAGACAAGCCTATAGACATAAATTTACACAGGCACAAGGGTTATGTATGATTTTTTTTATGTATTCCTAAATGTTATACAGAGTGTGTCTATAACAACACGTGTCCTAGCAAACTTTCAGCGGGATGACACAGTAAAACGCACAGCTCACATTAAAGAAAGCCAGAATATAGGACGCAGACCAGGGGTACCTAATCCGGTCACAGGAGGTAGTTCGGGTCAAAATAGTCAGTGACACCTAGCTCCGAGGTACGCTACTGGAAATGCCAGAAACACACATACATGGTTACACTAGTTCACACAGACAGACACAATAAAAAACAGGTGTACATTCAGGGTAAAAAGTCCATAACAAAGGTCTGAAAACACTTCAAGTGTGTGCAGCAGAAAGGTTTTTTTCACAGAGGAGTAGAAAGGCTGACACCATTAGTAAGGCCCGGCCGCAGATATGATTGCGCGGCACGAGGGCATGCAAACATACAGCTAGGCTAACAGGATGTACTCGCCATAACATTGTAACTCGAAACTATCGCTGAATTAGCGAAAGCTGACGCACGAACACTCCAGCTGGAGATATAGGTACCAAGGTTTAACAGCACTCTCACTGCACGACAGTAAAACCTTAATTATTCACGCCATTCCACACACTGACAGAACGCCCGAAATAACGATACGAGGGACGTTTAGCAGTTTACATATAATTGCAATCAAGGTACATTTTGCCACATAGACATAAGACCTGCAAAGCAAGGCACGGGGAGTGACACCAAAAACATATTGAAACAGGGCACAGGGGTAGCAAGGACTAAAGTTAGCCAATGACACCTTGTTACGAAATACACTACTAGAGGTCAGACAGGGAAATGCACAGTAACAGCAGCAGACACGGGCAGACATAGAACACAGGGGTTATACGAGACAAGGGGCCCGGATTCCAAGTAAAAACGGACGCACCCTGAGGCGAAAATGTCGACCGACTGAAGATCAGTCAGCCCCAGAAATACACAGATCATCCGACCCGGGATGTCGCTAAAACTCGCACAGACAAATACAAACAAAATAGACCCGTACGGGACGGACATCGCATACGGATGCGGCCGCCTCCCAATAAAAATCAGGGCTCGCAACACGAAATGGGAAATACAGCCCAAAAATAGGTATTCCAGGGAGAATTACACATTTTAACATACAGACACACAGTACACAGACATTTGGCAATAAAATAGCAATACACTTCGAGCAAACCCATTGTTTAACAGAAAGTTGGGAACACCACATTTTGAAATGCCCAGGTAATAGGCACAATACTGGCATATATACTGGGAGGTGGAAGTAACACCAGTAACAGGCCCAAGGCGCCCATAAAAAGGGTAAATCTAGGCAAATGGACACCAGGATACAAAAGGTTAGAACAGGCAAATCTAGAAAAAAAATCTATGAATATATATTTTTTTCTTTCGCAGCATAACACATTTCAGGCCAATACTTGGCGAAATACGCACAGCGGCACGAAACCACGTATTGTTTGCATTTCCACACGAGGCTCGGGAAACCAGTAACACATTGCCGTGATGAAAACACCAACTATTGCGGACGATGCATGCAATAAATTCTTTAGACTACCGACAACTCCCCAACACCGGAAGGAATTTCAGCCTCGCTATGCACACACATAACGTCACACAAAATATGCTGACAGTCAGTAAACGAACATACTCACTGGATGCATAAATTGCAACACTGCCTACTTGCATAATTACAGGACTCGATATTATTATTAACGGATCACTACATTTCCAACAGAATGCTTGAACGTCTGGCAAAATAGAATAAATCACAATGGGTACCATTGCCTTAAGCTGCTCACGTGACCACTCCAGACAAGCATGCAGAGGCCGGCCACGGGATTGGCACTGACAATACATATTAATGAACACTCTTACACGCGCTCAGATAGTGTCGACTCAGGTAGCATGACGCACTCACACAACACGCCAGCCTGATAAGCGAGCCTGTGCGGCAGCCACGATACCCGCTGGAGGCCACGGACGTCTCCCGCTCGTATACACTCAACACATAAGGCGTTGGATACAATGGCGCATGGACACACAGATAATTGAACACGACGGCAGATCAATATTACGCCCTACAATAGATAACACACTCCCCAATTGTAAGGGAGGACCACATTATAGAACACAGGGATGTTCGCAGCGTCAGAGCGCTGACAAAGACCTTAGCATAGGGGCGCAAATAGTAAATGGACACACACGATAGTGCGAAGGCACAAAGGATACAGATATCTATAAATAGAAGCATAAGTAAAGGCTGCGAATAGAAGCTATGAATAGAGGCTATCAATAGAGGCTATAGAATGTCATAAACGAAGGTTAAGGATGCCCACAAACCAGATAGGCAGGCCATTGAGAGATAAACGCATACATGCTACACAATTATTATAGTAGCCATATTTTGAAGGGCGCTAAGCGCAATCCCCAAGGATACTCTTAATTAAATAGGGGTAGCCGTGAACGGTAAAACCCACAAGTTATATAATCGACAGTGAATGGCGCGGTGGCGCTACCCAATGGTATAGTTATATTGTAATGGAAATAAGGGATGATAATCCCACAGCGACAGTGAGCGAGGAGCTATAATAGACATTATTCACCGTGAGGCATCTATAGGAAATACAGACGCCCAATGAGCGCGTATTTCAATGGCGGAATTAAATAGGATACTAACATAACAGGACCAAGTGAGAACGATCAGTAGTAAAAGGCACTAATGAAAGAGCACTAAATATAATAATATGCACAGTTTCCCCCCAGACACCACATAGATAAGGATCCATACCACACATCCCTTCAAATCCCACCCCATATCACACTGCACTCACACAATAATTGTGGGGCATCCCGGCGGTTACATATAAGGGTCCAGCTGCATCCCCAAAGCACCCTGCTCTCACCTGAAGATAAGGGGTTATCAGAAAACAATTAAAAAACGCTAGTACTTCTCTATGTATGTATAGACGGCGGCCACAGACACTAACAAATATTTTCGTAATAATTACCGCATTATACACTTCTAGAATTATTAATCCCACACAAAAAACCTTCCCTTAGTTGAGCAGCAGCCATGCACGCTCAAAATCCATCCGGACGCATGTACATCCCATCCACACACCCAGGTTCGTATTAATATTATACCTGCATGCGATATTTGAATTTTAAAACTCCCGGGGAAAAAACCAACCGCATCCAATAAGTTAAAAACATCCCTACAGCATTACCGACTCAAGGCCACAGTGAATCTCAGAGTTCAACGATGCTATACCCTTCCATATCCACACGGTATATCCCGATAACAATTAACACCCTAGTGGACCTCGCTAACCATACCTTGTGCACCCAAGGATCCCACAAACACGTCCAGATTATATTAGAAAAAAAAAATACTAGAGTGGGAAATCTGATGAGCAATAGTGTGCTGAAGCAGCCTATGCAGTTATTTTATGCCCCACAATCACTTACATACACAAATACACAACAAATACACAATCACACAGTAATTGTAAATTAATTACACTGCCCACCAAAAAACATATTAAATAAAGGATCTGAGCACACACAGGTAAGGACATGTACAAATGACAAGTACAGAAGGCACAGAAGGGCAAAGTCGAAGATGGCAATAGCGGATCTTGACGACTAGCTTGACTACGACTTTAGTTAGTTTGTATGTTAAGTAGACATTCCTGAGGCGTAAGAATGAGTCTCACGCTCGCAGGGGAGTGAAGACCAAAAGTTCTGGCCCAAGCGGAACCCCCAGGTGAAACAAAAGCCCTTGCCCGGATGTAAGGTGAAGATATTGAATATGAATGAATTTATCCCGGACGGTATTTTCCCGGATGGTGTATGATATTTTTTTTTTCCCCGGACGATATATTCCCGGATGATATATGATGATTTTTTTCCGCAGCCCACAAATATTGAGTAGCGACTCTTGAGCTAAATAGCGAGGCAGCGAGCCCCTAAAGCTGTAAATGAAGGCAGCGACCTTCAAAGGAGATTAGGCCTTCCGAATAACGAGAATTTCCCAGACGGTATTTTCCCGGATGATATATAATGGATGATTTTTCCCGAACGATATTTTCCCGGATGATATAATGAATATTTATGCGATGCACATTCCGCAAGATATAACCCGAGTAAATAGCGAGGCAGCGAACCCCTAAAGTAGTAAATGGAGGTATCGACCTTCAGAGGGGTCTGGGCCTCCCAAAAATGGCAATATGATTTACAAACCGACTACAAAGCCATGGATATCCCGAATGAAGTGCTGGCTATTTTAGCAGCGTACTTACACAGGCCTTTACACAAACCCAGTTTACTTATTAAGGGGGGAAGTCGACACTTAGATTTAGGAGGGGACGAAGGGCGCCTACCTAACTCCGGTTCTGGTAGAACGCATGCGACGGCGTCCGGGAGGTACGCCGACCGGGCACACCCTCATCCACCTAGTATATAAGGAGGAAAGTGTACAAGGACTTCGGTCTGGCTGTTCTGGTGACTGCCGGTGTCGCCAGGATTTGCACGCACGTAACCCCGTGTAAGTAAACTGAAAAGAGGTATTCCTCGTTTGAAATTTAGGATATAAGACACAGTTGCACATTTCGAAGGCAACTTAGACAATAAGCAAATTTAGTAAAGCAAGCTGTCACAAGGCTGCAGGCTAACTGAAAAATTTCGTCATTAGAATAAGAAAACCATTTCGACAATTTTTTTCTAGATATAGATTAGCGATAAATAGATGTAAGATACACTACACGGCACAATTAAGGCGAAGGCCACGTCCCGCGGATGACAGTGCCATATAGGTTCCACCATATATATACAGGGTCCGGCAGCATAACTTCCTATTTTTAAATGCGCGCCATCCAGTTGGTTGATGTCGTAGCCGAGCGCTAGTGGTCTCGTTCGTGAGGTGGTACTATAAAGTTTTGTCCCGACCCAGTCCAGTCGCCGTCATGCGTTGGAACAGGGAGGAGTGTGCTTTTGCCTTTCAGGCTACTTTTCGAGCGGATGTTCTGTGATCGCAAACCAGCGCGCCTTTCGGAGGCGCTTTCATTTAGCCCCGTTGGCTCGTCCCGGACCGGAAATCAATTGTTACGTGGAAGTGTGACAGGACGAAGAACTGGAGTCCCTCGGCCTATTCGATCACCAGAGAACATTAAGGCAGTGAGAGCTTCAGTGTTGCAATCAACACGGCGTTCTGCACGCAAACATGCGTCTGCCCTTGGACTTTCCGATCGGTCTGTGAGGAAAATTCTTTAAGCTGATCTTCATTTCCATCCGTACAAAATGGCGAGTGCGCAGGAACTTTCTGAACGTGACTTCAATTTTCAGCGGAACGTGTGTGAGGTTCTTCTCGAAGTCGTTCCTGAGGACGCTGTTTTCTATTTTAGTGATGAAGTCCATTTTCATTTGTGTGGATCCGGTACCAAACAAAACATGCGCTACTGGGCTGCCACCAATCCTCGAGAACTGCACCAAAGGCCTTTGCATTCACCTAAAGTCACAGTGTGGTGTGCACTGACCTCAGCTGGAATTATTGGTCCCTGTTTTTTTTAGGAAAACTCAGTCACAGTTACAGTGAATTCGGACCGGTATGTAAGCATGTTACAGGATGTTTTTCTCCCACGGCTGGATGAGTTGGACCTTGGGACATTTGGTTCCAACAAGACGGTGGAATGGCACACACTTCAAGAGCATCGATGTCTATATTGAGAGAACACTTCCCGGAGCACCTCATTTCACTTAGAGGCGATTTGGAGTGGCCGGCCCGCTCTCCCGATTTGTCCTCTTGTGATTTTTTTCTATGTTTTTTTTGAAATCCCGTGTTTATGTGAACCGTCCAAGGACCCTACAAGATTTGAAGACCAACATCTAGGATGAAATTGCCAACAGAACGCCTGATATGCTCGCAAGAGTCATGACAAACGCCAGAAAGCGGTTTACTCAGTGTATTGAGGATGGAGGACGTCACCTACCTGATTTTATCTTCAAAACTAAGTAAAACAAAATTTTATGTATGTCCCTACATTATAACAAAATATAACGTTTACTGATTCATACAATACATTTTATAACTTTTTTAAAAAAGGAAGTTTTGCTGCCGGACCCTGTTTATACATTACCGATCTACACGCAAAGGCGGTAGATGGAAATTCGGCACCATAAAACCACTAAAGTTGGTAGGGTAAGACCGACAACAATAATTAAAACAGGCGATGCGAACGCCATATAGAGCGATCGGCACTTGCAAAACACTACGGTTGCAGGGTAAGCCCGACAAATCGTTAACTGAGCGATGAATGCGCTAAACGCACCAAGGGCGGTGGCACTGGAGCCAGCCAACCCATAAAATTGCAATATATGCGACAGGCGGTACAGCAACCGAAGCTGACCGGCCACAGCGTTATATATATATAACATATTTGGATAATGGTATTTGATTAACATGTTTTACATTACAGCTATGATCTCCAACACTGTTGCAGAGAAGCGCTGAAAAAAGTCATGATCTACAGGTACATATTTAGGGTATAGGACACTAACATAGAACTGCAGTTAGCAATAAGTTAGTTTTAAGACAGTAACAGGGAATTTAATCACAAATAAACGTACGTTTCATCCACAGGACAAACGGCAGCATATTAACACTTCCACAATTTATTTTTTCACAGTTGGAGACCATTGTACTGCACATACTTGTTGTAAATATACAGCCCAGACACACAAATATGATACACTAATTAAATGTCACACACAAATACACTCCTCCTCAGCAATTTCAGTTGCACCCCTTACAGGTGACAACGCCAGCGGCCAGCAGTGGACAGTATCCGTGGGATTCTGGACATCGCTGAACGCAGAAACACAAATTTACACGCAAATAAGGCGTGACTGCGGCATCTAAGGGCGGCACAAATATTGTAAGGGCCGAACCTTCGACGCCAGGGTGGAAATTCCCAACCTACGGCGGGAAAACCACTAGGACATAAATTCAATCGGACTAGCCACTAAACTACGGTAAGAGTAGCGGCCGATTAGCATATAAGAGGTATGAATGGCCAAATACGAGCTCCAGCGAAGGAATATATTTTACACGTGCACAAAAGTACCAACATTGTAATTGCTATTATCATTATAACTATGATTATTAATATTATTATTGTTATCATTATGCTTATGACTATTAATATTATTATCTGTATTATGTTATTATTGTTGTTGCCAATATTATCACAAGATGTATCATAACTACAATGAGATTATCACCACTATGTACACAGCATTATTATTGCCATTATCGCCATGTGACATTGTTTGTTGTTTTACCAAAATTACCATTGCTGTAAGCTACCACACTGTACACATATATATTTAACACATGAACTTTCATTTTTCACCTTTCTAAAATACAAATTTGTAAAGGTGTCCCATTTATCCCCACACAATAAATCTATTTTTATACACTCCCTTATCTTTACACCCTGGGGCACCTGTTTTCCTTTTATCTTCAATATTTTATACATTTAAACTTTGTCAATACGATGTACATACAGGAAGCAATTTTTTCATCAAACCGTATGGACGGCACATCAACCCGCGCAACCGATGTTTTTTTCCTTCCTGTATGGAACACCAAGGTAAATATCATTTTTATAAACTCAACATTGAGATGGTCTAAGACCTACATATTTTATGCACAGAAAATTATGTAACCTATATATATATATATATATATATATATATATATATGCATATCAAACTATGTTCCACACCTAATACCCTCTCTTTCTGAGTACACACTACCCCGACACACCGAGGAGCTACACAACTACACTTCATCCACGCACCAAGGACAACACAAGACCAAAGAAGAGGAGGAGGACCAGGAGGAAGAGAAAGAAAAAGAATAAGAAAGAACTACCCTTAACTCTCAGTCCAGCTCGCGAGGACTCGAGCTAAACATCGACGAGGTGTTGTTAAGGCCCCAGTGTACCTACACCCTTAGGACCTTAGGACCCTACGCACCCCCAAGGGAAATATGGACATACGCCACTGAACCTGCAGACGGCTATACAGCCACATACATCTTTCAACTATAAATCAAATCTACACGACTACGCTTCTATCCCAACCTTTAATACACCCTTTCACCCAATAAAAACATCCCTTAGGCTAAATCATGAGCTTCTACAGTACATTTCTTTAAACACCAAGCCGGCAAAGTTACCACAGCTGTCAGACAACGCTTGAGCAACACCATAACAATTACACAGAGTATTGGATCTAGCACACCAACATTGGGTAATGCTGACCCAGCAATTCCAAAACACATAAGAAGGACGCCTCAGAAGACCCACTATCTCTTGTTTGCCGAAGGCCTTGACCGTCTGAGCTGTGACCGTCCTGCCAGGGGTAAGTGTGTACCAGATTCCTAAAACTTGTATTTTGTACTCCTTCCCACTTGAGACCCAATCAGTAATTGTACTTTATAACATTGCTTACACGTTCCCAGTTAAAGGAACACTTTATAATTATCGCTGGTACTAATAAACCAGCATCTACTTTGATCACAGACAGTTGCAGACATTTATTTACACACATCACATTACTTCCCACTCCCCACCTGACAACCTTAATTACCAGGGTCCACAATTATAGAATTTCTGTGTAAGACTTCTCCAGCTGCTAGCCTTGAAGTGCTCGACCGTCACGCGTATCTTCGCGCGGTCAGCAGTTAGTTAACTGCTCACATACAGCGTTTGCTTTAGAGACTAATAGCTCCGTTTATACTACGCACCCCCTAGATTACGGACTCCCACAAATAGAGCTCACCCCCAATTCCCTCAACACACTCTCCCACTCGGAGTTTCCACACCTCAGTGGAAAATCGTCCCATTCGAACAGCACCCCCTAAATACAACAGTTTACACCCGTGTTCGTCCATCCCCCCTGCTCCCGGACAGAACAATATACTATCAGAGACGCTTTGATGACACACATGTTATCCCATAGTGACGAGGTGGTATATGTGAAGGTCATTTCAAGTCCCTTCCTTGGAGGAAGCCATATTCATGCACATTGTAGAAACTTATTAACGAATGAGATGTTGATACAATTTCAGTACATCATGTTGTCAAACTCGTGTAGTTTAAGCAAAACATACCTCACTAGGGCTGAAGGTTTACCGAATCATATACACTGAAGGAAAAAGATATCCCAACACCATGAAATAAGGAATGTAGAGTACGGAAATTTTGGCAATTTATTTTGCTAGGTAACAAATTTCATTGATTTAAGGTACAAGGCAACAGGTTAGTGTCTATGCGAGAGAATGCATTGCAAGTGTTCCATGCAGGTCCATTAATAACCGGTATAATCACCAGACAGCTGAATGCAGGCCTGCAAACGTACATTGTGCCGTACGGGTGTCAGCTTGTTGGATCGAGATCCATGCCTGTTGCACTTGGCCGGTCAACACAGGGATGGTTTATGCCGGTTGTGCATGATGCTGGAGTTGTCGTCGAATGATGTATTATACGTACTCGATTGGGGATAGATCGGGGGATCGAGTAGGCCAAAGCAGCATTTTGACACTCTTAAGAGAACGTTGGATTATAACAACGGCATGGGGGCGTGCGTTATCCTGTTGGAAAACGCCCCCGGGAATGTTGTTAATGAATGGCAGCATAACAGGGTGAATGACGAGACGAACGTACACATCTTCAGTCAAGGTGCGTAGGATAACCACGAGAGTTGTCCTCCTGTCATAGGAAATTGCTCCCCAGACCAAAACGCCCGGTGTAGGTCCAGTGTGTCGATGCCGCAATAGGTGGTATGCACGCGCTCACTTTGCGTCCTTATAACCAACATACGGCCACCACTGGCATTAAGGCAGAATTGGCTTCCATCGTAAAACACAACGGACCCCCACTCCCTCCTCCGATGAGCTCTCGCTTGACACCCCTGAAGTCGCAGACGGCGGTGGTTCGGAGTAAGTGGAATGAACGTCGCGCGGCGTCTGGTTCGGAGCTGTCCTTCACGTAACCGATTTCGAATAGTTCGTTGCGTCACTGTGGGGCCAATTGTCGCTCGAATTACTGCTGCAGACGCCGTCCGATGCGCCAAAGACGTACGGCGAATACGGCGGTTCTCCCTCTCGTTGATGCCACGGTGACGTACGGAACTCGGTCTTTTTGCGACTGTCCCTTCTCGTGACCACTGCTGCCAGCACGCATGCACAGTGGAGAAATTCCTACCAAGTCGTTCTGCAATAGCTTCGAAGGAAAATCGACATACACGTAGCCCTATTACACGGCCCCGTCGATATGCAGTGAGCTATTGATACAGGGCTCTTCGTCGTCGCAAAGACATTCTTAATCCACTCACAGTCACTCCGTCCCAACTCACAGGTAACTACCGCTCTCACACAGTAAAGCCCGTATTTAAAGCAAACCTGATGTGCAACGTCATGGGTCCACTACTAGCGCCACTGTATTGCAATTCACGGGAGATATGAATTAATGTCATCTTTCAGATGAAAAAACACGCCTACTAACGTTCGTTAACCTAGCACAACCCCTTCTTGGTGTTGGGATATTTTTTCCGCGATTGTGTAAAATATAGTCTATTCTTGTGGAGACTCAATAAATTCGTACTGGGAAGAGGCTAAATTCGAGTATTACATGAGGAGCAGTATTTGCTTACAAGTAAAGCCAGAACAGATATTTTCATGCGTAATAGAATATGGCCATTAATGAACAATTTTAGTTTTATATTGAAGGGTGAACCTAGAATATGTACGATTAAAGAGCAGTTCGCTTTAAAAATATAAAAATATTCAATTATGTGTGCTAACCTAATAATGAGTCAAAAATAGTTTGAACCCACATGTAATATTGTAAGTTAACATTATATAAGTTATCAGCTGCATAGACAGAGAGATAAATGCAATTTAAATATTTAGAATGTCGCTGACGGAAACGGCGGAAACGAATATGATTACTGGTGATATTGACTTATCATAATCAGGGATGTGTTACGGGTCATGAGATTAGGAAATGTTTAATGATAGATCACAGAAGATGATGAATAAAATGCAGATTTGAGATGTATGTCGTAAGTTGTAATTACATTTGGTCAGACAACTGAACGAGCGTACCACAAAACTGATGATATCTTCGTTACTCTGTCAGTGTAAAATTTGTAAAAAACACTGATATTTCACGCATTTATAAGAGCTTAAAAATGACTGATTTCTTGTCAGGTTTTGCAAATTTTATTTATTTAGCTTTCGGAAACACACTGCACAAATGTAATTATTGACTATTTACATATTTACATAATAAGCTATACACTGAGTCACAAACAGATATCCACATTTGTGATGTATTCAATAAACTTATTTCTTGCAAAGAGGAATTCCTGCGAGTCACCATGGAATGCTCTTAAGGGGCACGCTTGGAAAATGTGCTGAACCGTTTGACGTTCAACACCACAATCACAGCGCGGAGAGGATGTCATCCCCCATTTATGTAGGGAATCAGCGCATCTTCCACAATTATTTCGTATTCTATTCAGAGTGGTCCAAATCTTCCTGTGTTTATCAATCCTGGTTTTGATACCGGGCATCTTCGGTTGTTCCTTTGTAGCACTGGTTTGCCATAACATCGATAAGTTATATTATATTTATTGTTATTGGCTTGGCAAGTTTGTAATGGAGGGAGACGGGAACGGAGTCTCTTTGTGTTGATGGCAGGAATGTCTCCATGAATAGGGAGCTCAGGACTATCAGTTATTTTCGTGAGTTCACGCACATGTGAACATTCTCGTCGCAGGGAAGGAGGCTCTTTATGGGTCAGGATTGGAAGCCAGAATGTAGGCGTATTCTTTAAAGTGCCCGTTAAAATGTGCATGGTTTGGTTAAGTTGAGCATCAACAAACCTCGCGTAAGCGCTTTTGATCCAGACTGTGGCACTGTATTGTGCTACAGGGTACACCAGACCAAGAAGAGAGATTCTCAGTGTTATTACTGGTGAGCCCCATGTAGTCCCACAAAGTTTCTGCAAAATATCATTTCTAGTATTTATCTTGTCAGCTGTTCCTGATATCTGATATTTGAGGCTAAGGGTTCTGTCCAGAATGACCCCAAGAAATTTAGGGTTTCTATTGTGTTGCAGTATCCTTTTCTCAAATTGGATCTGAAGTTCCTTGCTTGCCAGTCTATAAATGAGGTGGAAAGAAGTTACTTCCGTCTTAGCTGCATTTGGTTGTAGCTTTCATTTTCGAAAGTACATGCCAATGAGAGATAGGTCTCTGATCAGGATGGATTCAGTAATGTCTAGATCTTTATGACTCACAGCTGGAGCCCAGTCGTCGGCGTATCCAAACTTCCTAGACGTAGTTTCAGGTATATCAGCTATATATAGCCTAAACAGGTTTTGCAAAAAATAGTGCTGTTAATAATAGATCTTAAGACAGTTGAAACTAGATGATGTATTTGATCATAGAGTTCAATGTTGCTATTTAATTTATCTATTTAACTTGTTAAAAAACACAGTTTTTGTGTTATTTTTAAGTATGTTGAATACGTGGAAATGATCCACAGGTCGCTTTTGACTATTTCTGCGAGTACTATTTACACTTTTGTTTGCAAGAATAATTAAGCACGAACTCTTAAGCATATTCTCCAATATCTGCTATCAAGAAAACAGAGTTGTATGATCGAAGTATGGAGAACAGATTTTAGATCAATCAGTGTACGATGTCTTTCTATTTTTTGTAGCGTCTGATTAGCAAATACGTTTTTGACTAGAACAGTACTGACTTTTTATGTAATTGGTTGAAGAAAATTTGAATGTTGATTGGTGTAGTTCGTGCATTTATGTGTACTAAAAGTTATCATCACGTTAACAAATTTTACAACTTAAGTGCATTCGGAACCGCTTCCAATATGCCATTATAAATTAAGATGTGTTAGTCATGTCGGACAGAAAGGTTAGTCAGCCTGAGTTTTTTTTACCAATATCCGCCAATTGATGGGTTGAGTGTATTTACTGTAACTCACATTTCTATAGGTTCGGAGAAATGGCAAACGACGGCTGGATGCTTTTTCCGACACACGTCAGAAGATGAAAGAACGTTTGGTCAAACCATTACACTACTGTGCTCAACGAATCAATAACCTATAGGCTGCCATACGACTACTGACCAAGTGTTATTTGTGAAACCGTATAAAAAGAATACCTGCTTTGAGTCCACGATATTCAATTATAATTACCAAAACGCCAATACTGAGATTAGGGGCGTATTCAGAGTGTGCTGAGCAGTCTACATTTTGTATTTCAAAAGATTTTTCATGTCGGAATTGGCGCGAGTGACATACAATGGCCGCCGATCGATTCCTCAAGAAGTCTAGCATCGTGCATTATTACCAGCAGTGGCAACCAAAATTTAGTCAGATTAAGGGTGCATAAATATCGCAAGCCAACGAAGATCCTTCAACCTTATTAACATCCAGTTCATCGCATCGCACTAGATAATGAAAAGGGGCATGGAACGATAGAATGGACACCAAGACTGTTTCAGCCGACAACGGCAATGATGATTCTTCAATGTAAAATTAAAATAGAGATCTAGGGGCACCAATTATAGAAGTTGATGGCAACGCAGAAGTCAAGGATATTCTGGAATCCTCCAGAAGGAACCGATCATCACCAGCAAGACATATGGTGGATGAAGCTTCATTTTTAAATAATTCATCATGTCCATAATGTCATAACACATTTTTATGACCTGAGGTTCGACATATCGCAATTTGATGATTAAATAAATTCATTATTAAGAGTTAATTAATTAGCATTTCAATATAATAGAGTATTGCTAAAATTGAGCTTCCATCTGATTTAAAATAATTAATTATGGTAATAGCAGAAGTACCCGTTTTTCCAAAGGGCTTGATACTTTTAGGCCAAAAAATGTATTTGATGAACATTAGTAATGTATTTATGTAATTACCATGTTGTCCATTATATCCATAACTTAATCACTGTCACCGAAATAATAAGTAGCCAATTGATACAGCTCAACAGTAGTAATGTAATAGCGTTCTGTGGCATTGATAAGTGGAGAGAGAACCATGTTAGTCTTCGAAAATAAATAATAACTAGCAGTAGTACCCGACTTCGATCAGTGGACTTATGTATTTGTTTTATGCATGATAATGAATGCTACTACTGAACTGACTCATCCAACTTACAAGCTAACAGAAAGAAATATGTTAAAAAAATATTTTTTTCGGCGGTGATAAGTAACATAATGGACATACTATCCAGGATATTTTCTTCTAATGATAATGACAATAATGAACAAGGAAACGGCTTTTTACTAGCTACAGTACTGACACATGTAATTTTCTACTTATTTATTATTTAGCGTATGATGAATACAATATTATATACAATATATACAGTACAACTACCATCTCAAGTTCATTACTAAAGTTGCATGTTTAAAGTTGAGAGCCAGAGAAGGGCTTCGCTTGAGACACAGTGTAAGTCTTCTATTGAGCCTCTGTACGCACGTAAAGGACACTCGAATGTAATGTGGTCCACTGTCTGTTCCTCTTCTCCGCAGTCACATTGAGGTGATGCCTTCCATCCCCATTTGAAGAGAGTGGCTCCACATCTACCTTGGCCGGTCCTAATACGGTTTAGTGTCCTCCACTGTCGTCTGGGAAGGGAAAATCCATCAGGGCACTTGCAGGGGTTCATAATGATGTGATGATTTGGTAACGAGGATTGCAGATGCCATTGTTCTTTCCAGGCGTCCGATATATTCAAGGAGGTGTCCTGTAGAATCATTGCAGTAAGCCAAGAAGGGTGTCTGGATTTCAGTCGTTTGGTTGGAGAAGCTGCTATATCAGAATGAATAGGGAGGTGAGGATTGTTTTCTATTTTCTTCCATAAGTTAAGCAGTGACTGTGATCTTCTTAGGGATGGAGGTGTGACTTAGGGTGGGAAGCCAGTGTGTGTTAGTAGGTCGGATGCACCCTGTAATGATACGCATTGCCTGGTTCAGCTGGGTGTCTACTAGTGAAATGTGAGCACTGTTAAGCCAAGTTGAGCAACAATATTCAGCGACGGAATAAGAAAGTGCAAGAGCAGTGGATCTCAGGACTTGAGCATTAGCACCCCAGGATGTACCCGCCAGCTTCTGAAGGATGTTATTCCTGGTCTTGATCTTGGCTGACACATTGCAGAGGTGATTCTTGTAAGACAACGACCTGTCCAGGGTGACTCCCAGGTATTTTGGGTTACTACAGTATTGTAGATTCTCTCCTCTGAATGGTATGGTTGATTTGCACCCAGAACTTCTATTCCGCAAGTGGAAGGTAGACACAGCAGTTTTCTGAGGGTTTGGTCTAAGGTTGTTATGAAGATAGTAGCTGTCTAGGATCTCTAAGTCTGATGTAAGCATCGACTCAGGCTCATCAAAGCGTTGGTGTTGGGCGACCAATGCGATGTCATCTGCATAGATGATTTTTTTTGATTTCGTTGCTGGGAGATCATATGAGTACAGGTTGAATAGTAGAGGGGCCAATACAGAGCCATGAGGGAGTCCACCATTTATCCTATGTACTTTACTCCTGGAGTCTTTTGAAAATATCTGATAGAACCTATTATTCGGCAAGTTACTGAGTAATGTGGTGAGTTTCAGGCAAGGGATGATACTGATAAATTTAACAAGGAGCTTATCTTGCCACACGGTGTCATATGCAGCTGTCAGATCTAAGAAAACACCCGTGCTTACCATTTTGTTCTCAAAGCCATTTTCAATATGGGTAACTAGTGCTAAAACCTGTTCATCACATCCACGTCCTGGTCTGAATCCAGCCTGCTCGACTGGAATATGCTGATTGATTGTCGCAGAGATCCTGTTATGTATCAGCCTTTCCAGAAGCTTCATTGTGACACTGAGGAGTGCTATTGGCCGGTAACTCTCAACTTTTGTTGGGTCCTTAGATGTTTTTAATACAGCTACTATTTTTGTCTTCTTGAAGAGTGAAGGTAGGTGACCTGTCTCTAGGATGTTCGTGAAGAAGTTAGTAAGCCATTTGACAGCAGCTGGTCCAAGATGTAGAATGAACTCTGGATATATACCATCAGCATCTGCCGCTTTCCCAGGTTTTAAACTTTCTATGGGTTGCTTAATTTCTGGTGGTTGAAATGGGACAGAGAATTCAGAGGAGCGCAGAGCCAAACGTTTCGTTTCCTTGAAGAGTTGCTTTACGTGTCTTCTATGATGCTTTTCAACTGAAACCTTTGAGGTAGAGATCATTTGCTTGGCCATGTCATTTAGACTGATGCTTGTTTTTGGTCTAATTTTGCTGTTTGATGTGTCCAATTTCCAGATCAGGCCCCAAGCTTCCCTGCTGGAGTGAGTGAAGTCTAGGGACTCAACAGTTTCTTGTAAAATTCTCTTCCTGTTTTCATCTAGGGATTGTAAAAGTTCAGAAGCCGTATCTGCATCACCATTGGCCTCAAATTCTTTGAAGAGCCTTTCACTCTCCTCGTTCCAGTCGGGGATGTATTGTTTACGATATCCTCTTGGGATACATCGTTTTGCTGCACTTTTAACTACACCGATGAATCTGCTGTAGTTGCTATGGATAGGTCTTACCCATCGCAGGTTGGAGTCAATCTGTTTAGAAAATTCATTCCAATTGGCTTTTTTTAAATTCCATCTCTGTTTCGGGCAGGAGTGAATAATAGGCACAAGCAATCCAGACTGGAGAATTATTGGCCCGTGCTGACTGTGAGGAAATTTGTTGAGCACTGTGCGTCGTATGTTGCTAAGTGGGTGTTGTCACTGCGTTACAAAACAGAGATCCGGGGTGTATTCTTTGTTCCATCGTGCAGAAGAGATGGAAGCCTTATCCTTGGCATCATAGATAAGTTTAAGGTTTTCAGTTTCCATCCAGTCAGCTTTTCCCCATTTCTGTCGTTCTCCTTGTATCCCCATAGTGTGTGATGGCTGTTAAAGTCCCCTGCAATTATACTTGGATTTTGCAAAGTTGAAATTGGCGGAGATGGCCAGGGAGTTCCAGGAGGTTTATATTTGTTGATTACTGTCAAATCACAGACTTTTATTGAGGTAGTAAATATTTCATTATCTGAGGAAGATGGCAAGACTTGATAGTGTGTGATATCGCTCCTCACATAGGTGGCAATCCCGTACTTCGCATGGTTCATTGCGGACACTAATTTAAATCCTGGAATCTTCCCTCTGGACTACAGTTGGAGATCATTTTCGGTGTGGGTTTCTTGAAGCAGGATTATGTGAGTCTGATGTTCTTTGAGAACCTTTGCTAGGTGTTCACACTTTGCTCTGCTAATGCCGTCGATGTTAAGCTGGCATATTTTCAATGAAGGGCCAATGTTACGAACTTGAGGGCCCTGAAAAGGGCCTCTAGGTGTGTTTCTTCTCCATTTTCCTTGACCGAGAGGTCGTTTCCGACAGTTCGGTCTCATCTTATTACTGTTGCTTTCTTAGCACCACCCGGGGGACACGTGTAGGGCAGAGTGCTGGTTAAACCTACGGACGTGAAGCAACGTAGACCCCCAACTTCACCAGTATGATAACCAATACCATGCAACATTAAAATCTATACTAAATATTAACGAGCGTGACCCTTCAAATTTCAAATGTTCATTCATATTAGAGCTAATTGTAATCTATAACAAGAAATCACCCAGATGGGCAGAAGATTCAGTAAAGCAATGTGTAGTATGGGAATTCATTCCACCTAGGGATACAATTTCGCCAGAAATAATTTATTTAAATTACCATCGAAGAGCACACTGAGCCGTTACATAGGGGACACTTCATGTGAAACAGGAGTAACAGACTTAGTGAAAAACAGGCTTCTGCTAGAGTCTGAAAGGCTGAGCGAAGTTGAAAATATTTGATCTCTAATTATTGACGAGATATCAATCAAGCAGCTATTGTAGTACGGTACGACAAGAAACTCGACACACTTTTCGGTCGCCAGGACACCTCTACTCATGCCGACGCTCTCAGGTGTGAAAACAGTTCCAACCCGTCAGATGCAAAAGAAAATCGAACGGTTCTTGCCAACAACTTACTGTGCTTCCTTATATGCTGCTTATCTACCTGCTACAGAATTCCTGCGGCATATTTCTTCTCTAAAATACTTTCAGGATTCGAACTTAACACTCAACTCTGTCTGTAATAAAAGCGGTGGAATCTTGTAGCTTTGTGATTTTAAGATTAGTTACTGACAATCATAGAACTAATGTAAATATGATGAGAGGTCTGTCGAGTGGAAAGGAATTAAAGCCACAGATATGCCATCCTGAAAATCAAAATACGCCTTTATTTCTGGCTTTCGATCAGTTTCACATTTTAATGAACAGTCTCATAGAAAAGACCATGACAGATTGACATGAAGAAATAACAGGAGTGTGTGTAGAAAACTTATATAAACTGCAGTCCAAGGAAATAATGAAAGCCGTCTCTTTCTTGACAAGAAAGCATGTTTCACCGACTTTGAAAAATGAACGTAAAATGGGCGAAATAAGTACTTTCTACGGAAGTCATAACTGCTTTGGAATGCCTGAAGAAACATTCATCTCTTTTTAAGGCCTTTCAGAACTGCAGCGCAACTATGACTTTTTTGAAAGTAATTGAGAAATGGTTTGGAATTCACGATTTATGAAGTAATTCTTGTTGGTGTTATGATTGTTGAGTCTAGTGCCATTGTTGTTCGTTACCGTGCTGTTCCAGTTAACGTGATTGATTACAGTTCAGATCTCCGGCCACTAATACGTGGTCTTGGTCCAGAACTGTGTCTATGTCTGTGAAGTCTCGCGATAAAAAGCATTTTTTCGACATGAGCGACGAGAGACTTTTATGGTTAGAAGAGGAATTTCCGTCGTATCTAGCAAAGATCAAGGAATTGAGTCATGAAAAGGCCACGTGATTGGTGGTTGGTTGGTTATTAAGTTTAGGGGCTGCGACAACGCGGTCATGTAGCCCCATGTACTTTGGGTGTGTGTGGAATCTGTCTGATAACCGGTGTTAATTGTGATGACTGTAATAGTGTGTGTTATCTGTTTTTTTTATTTAAGTACTGCATCTTAGAATTTTTCAAATAGTTCCTACTTTTGCCGCCAAGCGCCTTCGTCAATGACTACTAGGCCAAGGTCAGAACTTAGCTACTAGACGTCACCGCAGTCGGCTCTTGGCAACGAACGTATAAACCTAAGAGCGTTCTTTACATTCTTAACCTATCCAATTTAGCTTCAAACGGGTGCAATTAGTGGAAGGATCTTTAACATGCCATTAATCTATGACATGGGACCGCCGGCTTTACTTCCCCTCTGAAGAAAGGCATACTGCCACGGGATTTATGAGTAAGGAAACTTATGAAGCTATTCTGCTGACCACATCTTCGGCCGTTTTGTGTTTAAGGTATTTTCTGTCTTCTGGATTTAATTTCGTATTGACAAGGGCATTCAACAGAGGCTCCATAGAGAACTTCTTTAGGAAATTGAGACATATCTTGGGATGCAATGACATGCTAGATTGTAGGGCTGTGGGTCTAATATTGAGCTTGAACCGAATATTGAAAACAGGCTCATCCCATACACGAAAAAACAAAGAAGGCCAAACGAACATGGTCATATCCAGTAAGGACCTGGAGAGACCTAAGATAGAGCAGCCTTCTATTCCTGATTCAGTCAAGAACAAACAAACTCAGTGAACCACCACGAACGGTAAGTCAAAATATTATAGTACGAGCTGTACCCGGCATGCGTTGCAATGCCAATCAAAGAAAGTGTTGGCGTTGTAACTTTGTTTGTGGAAGTGCTTTTGGATTCCCAATATATTTTTTCTTTTTCCGTTAGCCAACTCTAAACTATTGTAAAATTGATTTACTATCTCAAAAAAATCCTGGGAGCGTGCTCAAAAACTCATCAAAGTTTCATCGCAATGAAATGAATGGCATATGAACGCATACGGGACTTTGTTGAAACGATTCGAGCGCCGTCACCCATTTGTTGAATATACTCGTACGCTACCTATTGTAAAATGGATTTACTAATTCGAAAACCTGGCGTGTACAAAACAACTCATCAATGTTTCATCACAATCGAATGAATGGCATATGAACGCATACGGGATTTTGTATAAACGATTCGCGTGCCGTTATTCATTTGTTGAATGTACTTGTGCGCCACTCATTGAAAAACGGATATACTAATTCATACACCTTCGCAGTACTGTACTCAACTCACCAAAGTTTTACCACAATCGGATGAATGGTATATGAACGCATACGGGACTTTCATTAAGCGATTCGCGTGCCGTCGCCCAGTTGTTGAATCTACTTGCGCGATACCTATTGTACAGTAAAGTGGATATACTAAGCCAGGAACCATCCCTGAAGTGTACACAACAACTCACCTAAGTTTAGTCGCTATCGGACGAATGGTATATGAACGCATATGGGACTATTTTAAAAGACTTCGCGCGTCGTCGCTCATTTGTTTAATCTACCTGTGCGATACCTATTGTAAAGTGGATTTAGTAAGGCAGAAACCTTCCCTGAAGTGTACACATCATCTCACCCAAGTTTCATCGCTATATGACGAATAGTATATGAACGCTTACGGGACTTTGTTGAAACGCTTCGCGCGTCGTCGCTCATTTGTTGAATCTACTCGTGCGCTACCTATTATAACATGAATTTACTGAGCCAGAAACCTTGCCTGTAGTGTACACAACCTCTCACCCAAGTTTCATCGCTATCGGACGAATGGTATGTGAACGCATACAGGATTTTGTTGAAACGCTTCGCCCGTCGTCGCTCATTTGTGGAATCTACTCGTGCGCTACCTATTGTTAACTGGATTTACTAAGCCAGAATCATTCCCTGAAGTGTACACAACATCTCACCCAAGTTCCATTGCTATCAGACGAATAGTATATGAACGCATACAGGACTTTGCTAAACGCTCCGCCCGTCGTCGCTCATTTGTTGAATCTACTCGTGCGCTACCAATTGTTAAATGGATTTACTCAGCCAGAAACCTTACCTGAAGTGTACAGAACATCTCACCTAAGTTTCATCGCAATGGGATAAATGGTATATGAACGCATGTGGGACTTTCTTGAAACAAACGCACGCCATTTTATTGAAGCTACTCGCGCTATCTATTGTAAATTGGATTTACTACCCCTATACAAATGACGTTGAGAAACTAACGAAATTTCGTGTTAAGAGCCTCATTTTCTATACCGGTAGTGGAGAGTGCCACTCGCATCCAGTCGGCCGTGTCTCGTCAAGAGCTACTGTTGTCTGGAAACGACTTGCCTTAGCTGCCATTTGCGTTACGTTTTATAGTGACTTGTATTCACTTTGACGTTTTATGTCACTTCACGGGATAAGAAAAAAGTATCCTATGTCCGTCTCCTGGTTCCAAGCTACCTCCACACCAATTTTCAGCCAAATCGGTTCAGCCGTTCTTGAGTTATAAATAGTGTAACTAACACAACTTTCTTTTATATATAGTGATTTAGTTAGTTATTATACTAAAACATAATTTATACGCATTTATTAATTAAATATACACTTTCAGGTCTTGGTTTTGTCGAAATGGAACAAGAATCGATGACGTACCGTACATCGGAGTCCAACAGGAAAATTCAGTCTGAATTATGTTATGAGCTGGTTGGGAGAAGGAAATTTAGCTCCTCACCGACGGATTTAATTTACAAGATGGACACTTCTGATAAGCTGCATTATCCGAGTGAACAACTAGTGTGGATTATGACAACAATATTCTGCAGTTCGTGTGTGCTGTTGCAGAGTGTATGTCCACCCGAATATGTGAATACGTGACTACAATGTTCTGCCTGCTTTGAGTAAGTCCCCCTTGATTATGTGCGTATCATTGTCTGACAACGGCCACAACGAAGTGGTAAGTAAGTTGATTTGTAAAATTGCAATACAAACATTTCTTGATAAGATCACGTGTAAAATTATAGAGATTCGAACATGTTAAATACTTGAACACAAAGCCAGAAAGTCAGAATATTCTTTGAGTTTAGATGACAACAGATACGAGCGACTGGAGTGTTTACCTGCTAGCGCTGCGAGGTAAGAGGTGGGGAATTATAGCACTCCTGCATGTTCGCTGACGAGCGGTTAGGTACAGAGCTGATCCACTGTTTGATTGGCTAGGGGCTGCTGGGTTCTTATTAGTTGTTGGTGGAACATATATTCCTTGGATTTTAAGCTGCTTTTTGTTCCGAAGCGGTGCAGCGCTCGACGGCGCTTTATGCAGCCAGCAACCAGCAAGAAAGGCGCCTTGGATTATTGGTCAAAATGGCGTCGCATTCGCTTGCTCTGAAGCTGCGGGCGTGCCGTTTAAAATCGTAGGAAGGCAGATGTTGAGTTTGTGGCTGTAGTTATATGTGTACATGTGATTTTATATTGATTGATAAAGTGATTACCTTTAGCTAGAACATTACATCTAGGAGATTTGTGTGTGAGAATGTTTTAGGGAGTTTTGATGAGGTTATGGCATTACTTAGGTAGATTTTTACTCGACATTTTTTACTTTTTTGGTTGGATATAATATGTAACACGCGGAAGTTGCCTTCATTTACAGAAGTAGTTGCTACCTTGTGCTATTGCATATTAAAATGCATAGTTCGTAATATCATTGGGTGTATGGAAATGTGCTACCGTACCTCTAACGGGCTACTGCGTGCTTTAGATACCGTAATTATCATGTGAAATTCCGCAGTAGAAAACTTCAAAAACGTACGTTGGTTTCGGTAGAAAATCATTCTTATTGGTCTAGGGCTCTCTCCTATAATATTAAAACACGTGGTATATCACAATTACTACGTTTACATGGCGAACTCAAATCGATTTGAATACGATCCTGTTTTCAGTACGTTGCCCGTTTACATGAGCAGTTTCAGTTCGTATTGAAATCTATTTCAATACGGTAGGTCTATATAATTATGGTGGCCAACCTGCAGTTATGTTGGTTAACTCGTATTAAACAGCAAAATAAAAGATCCGTACCGTAATTATCATATTACTAGTGCATGAGACAGGACCCTGACTTTCACAGTTTCACTGGGCGTGTTAGGCTGTAACCATTGATCTGGACGCTTTAGGCTGTAACCATTGGATTGGACAAAAACGAAGGTTAGAATTGTCGAGTGTAGGTGCAGCCTGTGGCCGCGGGAAGCTAGCGGGACGCTCACAGTTTAACTGGACGCGTTAGGCTGTAACCATTGTCAAAAGCATTCGTCTGGACACGTTGGGCTGTAACCATTGTCAAAAACCATTGGATTGGACAAAACGAAGTTCAGAATGGTCGGGTGTAGGTGCGTCCTATGGCCGTGGGAAGCTAGTGGGGCACTCACAGTTTCACTGGACGTGTTAGGCTGTAACCATTGTCAAAACCATTCATCTGGAAGCGTTGGGCTGTAACCATTGTCAAAAACCATTGGATTGGACAAAACGAAGTTTAGAATGGTGGGGGTAGGTGTGGGGAGCTAGCAGGGCATGATTGACAAAAAGAACATTGATCTGGTACTGGACGAAAGACCACATATAAAATTAGTACCGTATGCGTGGGGTTGGCAATACTGTACTGTTGTAACGCCGATAATGGCAGACACAGCTAAGTCATAAGTCATGTTATAATTTGGGATGGCGGGTGGGTTATAGACAGCTGAGGAGTGAACTACATCATTCCCAGATCAATTTTGAATCATTTGAAAAGACATTTATTGCAAATCTCAGAAGTTTTTTCCCCCTGGGTTCGTGTCTCCTGCACTGTTACCATTGTCATCCGACGTTTCTTTGACGGGTTATTTGTAAACATGAAAAATGGATGCGCCGAAGATTTTGATGTTGTTTGATCTTACGAAGTTTATGGGTAACAGTCGTCCCTTATAATTCCTGAAGCTTTTAGAGACGCCGGGCTGCCAGAATGTTGCCCCGAATGGGATCTGTAACGTGTCAGTAAATCTACTGACACGGCTCCCTCGCATTTAGGCCTAAGCACCCTGACTGTGCCAGGATTCGATCCTGCTACCTTGGTAAAAGCAGGTGAGAAAGTTACCGCTGCGCCACTCGGCCAGTCTGTGTTCAATTTATTCAAATGGAAAAAGGAACGGATTAATCGGCAAAGAAAGACGGTGTATTTTCACTTTTTCTGGTGACCACATTTTACCTACGGATACACCAGACATTAAAATTAAAACAGACAAAAATACAGTAACGTTAAAAACGCGTGCAAACAAACTACGCTTATCAACCACGAAAAGAACACAGACAGTAACGAAGAATATGGGCAGGAAGTAAAACAAGCGATTCGAGTCAGGCGACAGACGAAAGTAGGCCTAAATTAGTTTATAATTGTAACTCAGGAGCGTGCAGAATCGCTTTCAGTACGATCCACGTTTACATGTTCCTGAATACCTGTTTGGATACGATCCGAACCCACAATTTTACCGTATCGAGCTTGAAAATCAATTCGAGCTGAGTCCCGTTTACATGACCGTATTCAATAGGGTAAGTGTACTCAAATCGATTTGAGTTCGCTACGTAGGCTCAGTAAATATCATGGTGTATACAATAACATAAAATATTCTCTGCGTTACAAGTAGCCTACCGGTAAATCTGAACAAAATGTGTTGTAGGTTAGGTAGAGTATTTCGCCGAGGGTGGGGGTTGAGGGAAATGCATTACTCAAAACGTTCGAGCAATACATCATGTTAGCAAGGCATGTTACGCATACCGTAAGCTATAGTGAAATCCAGAAAGTTTGCCTACAAATTTGTTAATGCATGAGGAAAATTGCCATAACCTTCCTGATAAATGCAGTTATCAAAATTATTTTAGGAGGGCTACGGGTGCTACATAGACGTGATATTCTGCTGTATAATTGAGTGCTCGTGACGTAGATACAACATTTTATAATGTGTATTGGGCGTCTTGCATGGGCCTACTCAGTGAGCACTAAACAGCGTCTTGGTGAGGTGTACCGTACCAACTAAAGAGCCAAATGGTACACTGGGGCGAAATGCTGTAAATTGTTTGAGCTTAGCCGGACCATTTAACATAAATTTTGTTGAATAATTCTCAGCTCAACGGACCCTAACAACATGTTTCTCATTTGAGAACATTCATTCGACATATAATTGAGTACCGTAATCAAGTTCCATACTCATAATGCTCCTTGAGAATAAGGTTCATTGTAACCAAAATCTTTCCCCATGTCAAGACACAGAATCAAACTCTGTAGAGGGTATGTTTGAATTTAAGTGGTTTGAAATAGGGCAAATACCGAATAAGCTGATTCTTGTTCATATTGTTGGATATTAGAGTTTTGAAATTGAACAGCTCAGGGTAAATAAATGGAATCACATGTCACTATTAATACAGTGCTGCAACAATTGTGTGTATATATAGATATTAATATATGATTTACAATGCTTTAAAAAGGATGCCCCAATAAAGAAGAATTATATTCCTAACATTGTCCATATATCCTTCTGTTCCCTCTTTCCCGTTTTAGGCCGTTATAAATTACGTTCACAATGGAATATCCATCTCATTTGCGTACAATCGTGTTGACAGACTGAAAAGCATCAAACTATTGCATTAAGAAACTGCTGTACTCGGGGGGGGGACTGGTATTGAAATTCTGACTTTATTCTCTATTACATCAAATAACTACTAACATTTGCTATCCTAAAAGGGAAAAACAAAAAATACTTTTGGACTTTCCACTTTTGCACAAAACCACTCATATTAAAGCACCACTTTGCTGTGGGAACTAGAGCTCCCTAGGATTTATCTAAAAACCAAATAAATTGTAAATACAATTTTAAAACATACATACATTTTCATTTGAGACTGTTTCGAAACATTTACCTGTAATATAATAAAAACATGAAACGAAAGGTTTTGACTACGCAGACTGTTAAGTTAAAACCCTCATGATAAATGAATAAGGACCATGGTGGTCGAAAGGGCTAACGCCCTACCTTGTGCCTCGCTGGCATCGGGAGAGCGTAGGTTCAAATCCCACCTCAACCGTCCTGAAAATAGTTTTCATGATTTCCCAATTTCACCACCAGGCAAATGCTGGGACGGTTCCTTTCGATTGGTCCACGGCCAATTTCCTTCCAATATCCCTTCCCTGACCTGTCCTGAAAAGAAAAGTTCATGGCCATTGGCTGCGTTAATAAAGAAATAAGAAGGAAATATAATGACTTGTAGACTTTGAAAAGATTTTTTATAGTGTTGATTGGAGTAAATTGTACGACATTTTGAAAAGCATTGGCATAACGTACAGGGATAGGAGGATGATCTACAATCCATACAGAAACCAGACGGCATCTATGCAAGTTGAAGGGCATGATAGTGTCAGTAATGTCAACTCAATCGAATGAATTATTGTTAACGGTTATCACTGTTGAAAGCTGGCTAAAGCGTTTACTAAATTCAGCGACTAGCATTTCAAGGCAGTATTCAGAAAGATGTAAGGTAAGGCTGCAACTTATCACCCATACTTTTCAATGAAGAAATTGAGAGAAACATTTTAAGTAGGAGTAAAGATTCGAGGAGAAAATTTCAACTTTGAGATTTACTGATGACATTGTCATGTTAGCCGATTCACCAGAGGATTTGAATGAGATTTTAAATGGAATGCACTCCATCTTGAGGAAAGAATTCATGATGTAAATCAACAAATGTGATATATGATACAAGAATAGCAGCCAATGGCCATAAGCTGGGCATGTTTGATTGAACGCCCGAGAGCTCCCAACAAGTTCAATTTCAAGTAGTTCCAACTTTCGCTACCAGATGCTACTGTCACTAACACTAGCGGCGAACGTTGGAACTTGATAGACCGTTTCCTAACCAGCCAAATATAGCCTACAATTTTTGCTACACACCACTAATTGCAGTGATAGGTTCTTTCAAATGGCATGGGCCCGCCGGCTTTACTTCCCCTCCGAAGAAAGGCATGGTTCTAAAAGAACAATTTGTGTGTACCTGGATTTAAGAATGGCTTTTGACACCGTAGACCACAATATACTCATTAGAAAACTTGAAAAGGAAGGTATTCGTGGTACTCCACAAGAACTAATAAAAAGCTTTCTTTTTAACAGAATACAAAAGGTGCGAATCAAAGATACTAAGTAGAAGTGCTGGAGTAAAAATTGGAACACACCAAGGAACAGTTTTAGGTCCTATTCTTTTTCTGTTATACAGGGTGAACGTAAAATGCCGCACTTGGAGGTCGGCATGCGATTCCTCATCCAATTGCAAGACAAAAGTTTCTATAGCAAAATCGGATCGGGTGCGGTTTAAAACCACAAGTATGAAAGCGAGGAGCTGGCAACACTGTCACATACTGAAGCGCACCAGAATGTACAGAGAAATGTGTATCATCCCGCAATACCGTACTATTCGTCGCAGCTCACTCAGTAGACTGTTGGGTTATCAAACCCACATGCACCATCGAGCTACGGTTCGAATCAACGTCAGTTTTTTTTTTTTTTTTTTTTTGCGTGTTACGTCAGTTCCCGTCGTTTAACTGCGTTTGTAAACATGACATCACATCATTTTGTCACATGACAGTGTGAGTCACCTCCATTGCGCAGTGTTCAGCGTGATTAGCTCCCACCCCGGAGGTCCGCGGTTCGATTCCTGGCTCTGCCACGAAATTTGAAAAGTGGTCTGAGGTTTGGAACGGGGTCTACTCAGCCTCGGGTGGTCCAAATGAGTAGAGGGGGCTTGATTTCCACCTCAGCCATCCTCGAAGTGGTTTTCCTTGGTTTCCCACTTCGTCTTCTGGTAAATGCCGGGATGCTACCTACCGTAAGGCCACGGCCGCCTCCTTCCCCTTTCCTAGCCTAACCCTCCCACTGTTCTCATCCCTTCATCAGGTCCCCTTTCGCTTTGCAGGTGAGGCCGCCTGAGCAAAGTGCTAGTAACACTCCCCAGTTGTATCCCCGACTCAGAGTCCCAAGCTTCAGGACACTGCCCTCAGAGGCGGTAAAGGTGGGATCCTCGCTTAGTCCGTAAAACGATAACGGAAAAAAGAACGCACAGTGTGATCCATTAAACGGCATGCATGAGTCGACTAACCACGCATTGCACAAACATAACTGGTCCTGTCAAGTTCATGTAGGGTGGCTTCATGATGGAGTTACAAATGGTGCTTTTAGTGCTGGGTGCTGCTCGTGAAAATGCGACACGGTACACTAAGGCGCCATCCCGATAAGAATGTTTTTCGTCGCCTTGAGCAACGCCTGTGGGAAACCGGTAATCTTCGCCCACAAGTAGTGGACAGAGGTCGTCCAAGGACTAGACGTAGCCTACTCCAAAAACGGACAACGCCATTCTTGAAACCGTTCACCAATCACCTCAGCGAAGTACCCGTGATATTGCAAGGCAGTTCCAGGTATCTCCAACACTGGCTGTTGACGTGTTGCACGACGAAGAACTGAATCCATATCTTTACACGTTAACTCAACACCATTGGCCAGAAGACCACTTTCAATGAGTACAGTTCTGTGAATTGCATTTGCAATAAGTTAAAGATAAAGAACATTTTATCAAGAATGTGCTATGGAGTGACGAATGTAGCTTCACTCATGAAGGTATTTTCAACCATCACAACAGTCATTATTGGTCTGACCACAACCCACATGTCACCCGTGAACGTGGCTTTCAGGCACGCATTAGCATAATCCTGTGGGTTGGAATCGTGGGAGGAGTGCTTTTAGGCCCTTACCTATTGCCAGAAAAGTTTATTACCCCCCTCTATCGTACGTTCCACTTGGTGTTTGGCGACAGCTATGGTTTCAGCATGATTTTGCACCGCCACACTTTGGAATGACTGTGCGTAACTGTTTAAATGAAGCGTGTTCAGGGAAATGGATTGGTCGTGGAGGTCCAATGTTCTGGCCGCCACGTTCCACGGACCTTAAGCCTCTAGATTTTTATTTGTGGGAACACTTAAAGGAACAAGTTTATAGTACTCCACCCATGGATATACAAGACCTAATATCTCGCGTGCATGCTGCATCGGTAATGGTGGATGCAGGTGTGTTGCTTAGGGCCCGGAAAAGTATGCTCCAACGAGTGGAGAAGTGTTTGCAAATGCAAGGAGGTCGCTTTGAACATCTACTGTGAAGTGAAGGCGTTGCTCGTAAGTGTACGTACCGGCTCTGTGAAGATAAGACTGGATTTCAAACGTACACTATGGAATTATGGTGCGTAGCATAATGGGCATCTAGTGTAGGCTACCCACAGTATTGTGCTTCTTTGTACCGCATTGGATAGAGACGATGTTACTGTATCCACTATTATGTTCTATTGGCTTTATTTGTGCCATGGACGAAACAAGGGGTCGTTTACCTCTGTAAGAAGTTGATGTTACGTTTGAATGATTAAATACAGGTAACTGTAACGGTAAGACCTAGTGTATTGCATAGTGGAGGTGTACATTGGATGCAATTTGATACATTACCTGAAAAAAATGGCGCGAACGCGACTCGAAAATCGGTGCGTCCGCACAACCGGCATTTATGGCATTACCTCGTCTCACGGAGCTAATGGGACAGCTCCAAAGAGTGCCGAGTTCCTGCGACTAGTTTTTGGTCACACTGCAGGAAGTTACAGCGTTGCCAGGGCCTCGTTTCTTAACACGCATTTCTGTTAAACCTATTGGCAGGACTAGGTTTTGCAAGATAAACTTTTTTCGTGAATTTCGACGAAGAACCGCATGCCGACCTCCAAGTGGGGCATTTTACGTTCATCCTGTATATTAACTATTTGTATGAGCTGAACTGTAATGTGATGATTACCTCATATGCTGATGGCACTACCGTCACAGTCACAGGAACAACTTGGGAGGACACTTTTAATAGAACTCAAGAAACCCTTGCTACAGTCCAAAAATCACCTCCTTAATTTAAATGAAACCAAAACACAATACCTATGCTTCTCACACAACAAAACATTACAACCCACAGACAATTTAACACTCAAGATACACACCAATTTGTAACAATGGTGAAAGATGCACTGCGATACCCTACATAAGTCAATGAATGCTACATTTTTAGGGATTATTATACATAACCATTTAAAATGGAACATGCATGCATCAAAATTGGCCAATAAACTTCAAAAGTTAATTTACATATTTTACCGAATCAGGAATATCATTTGAGCAAAAGTCTGGAGAACTGTATATTTTGCCTTAGTCCAGTCAAAACTACAATATTGAATAAATGGTTGGGATGGAATACTTGATTCACATTTGGCTCAGAATCTCATTCTAAAAGTTATGTACAAAAAGCCACCAACTTTTCCAACACGTGAACTGTATCAACAAAGCATGGTGCTTAACATACGACAGTTATTTGTCCAGTCATCAATCATATCTATACATAAAATATGAAGCTCTTCTCAAATGGACAGGAACTCAAAATGTGCACTAGACTTCAAGACAGAACTGGAATAAATAACCCTCGTCAAAACACACTACCTGTCCAAAGGAATTGAAGTTGTCTTAGCACTAGGATATACAATATATTGTCAGTAAATGTGACAAATAACACCCTTAATATACTGAAGAAAAGGCTTTTTACATGGCCCCTTAATAACTTTGATAAAGTAAATGAACTTATACATTTTCACCAACATATTTAAACCAACTCAGTCACAAATAAGTAATGTATCATCTTCTTTTATTTTTAGTGTCCTCATAATAAACTTTTCTTACTATTATCAGTCAAATTCTATGTTGCAAATAAATTAAGAAACTGTATTCATGAAGCCCACGCACAAGTTTATCTTATTTGGGATTCACGCTGTATTTTGATGCATCTGTATATGTACATGTTTTCTGTCTGTGAGTAAAAATGTTTTCTCGTAAAAAAAAAGAATGTAATGCCCTTAAATAATCCGACGACTGTAGGCAGGGTTTGAACCCGCCATCTTGGGCATAGCAGTTCAGCATGCTACCGACTGTGCCACCAAAGCCACAAAATGTAAAACAAAAGTAATGGAATGCAGCCGTTAGAAATCAAGAACACCGATTGACATCAAATAAAGGCAGATGGAAAAGCTAAAGGAAGTAGGGAGCAAAATAAGCAGTGATGGACGAAGCAACGAGTGTATAGAAAGTAGGCTGGCACAGGTAAGGGAAGAATTTCTGCAGAAAAGCAATGTGTTGACATCAAATATAGATTTCGATATTTGAAATACATTTTTTAAAGCCTTTGTCAGGAGTGTGGCGCTGTGTGGAAGTAAAACTTGGACTGTTGGTGCTGGAGAACAGAAGCATTTCAAATGCGGTAGTGCAGGAAAATGAATAAACCCAAATGAGTAGATGGAGTAAGAAAACGAGCGGAAGAGCGCTAATGAAGATAAGAGATAGGTTGATAGGGCACATACAGTTCAGTACTAAGACAACCAGGATTGGCAATTTTTTTTGGAAGGAAGGGTAGCGGACAAGAATTGTAGAGGTAGACCAAGGTTACAATACGAGTCATAGTATTGCATCACATGTGGTAGCTAAGTGGAGATGAAACTATTAGCTGCATCAAACCAGTCTAAGGACTGAAGACTCAAACAGTAACATGGAAATACTCACAGTATTAGCCTTTCAAGATGGGAGTGCTGCTGCGCCAGCATTTGTTGGTCATAGCAGCAGAAGCCTTGCGGGATGAGGAGAGTGAAACAGCAATGATGGAGTACAGTCGCCACATAAGTCAAGTAGCATTACATGTGCTGCTTGTGTTACTCAGAACTTATAATGTGATTTGTGAACAAAAAGCAAAGCCAACTCCGTACAGACCATGGGCGCCCTGGGAGCAGTGGAAGGTAGAGGCCCCCACTCTTTGTGACATCAGCACTGGAAGGGATGGAGTTGTCAGCTCCATGCCTGGCCGTCTTTGCTCCCAGGAATTACCCTGGTACTTATTTCTGGTGTAGGCTGAGTGAACTCCAGGGCTATTTGCGTTTCCGAAAGTGGTAGTTTAGTTTCTAAAATCCACTACCTGGATGGGACTCGAACCCACTCCCTTTCAGTTAGAAGCTCAGAAAATAAAAATTTAAAAATGTTGGTTTGTAATTATTTTGCAACAGCACAGCTAACTGTAACAGGAGCTCATGTCACCACGGAGAGTAAAACGATGTTTGAGGTTGCTGAGTCATATCCTACTCGCATGACTGTACCTGTCAACCAAGCAGGTGCTTCATGACTCGAACAGTGAGTGAACATTAAGATGACATGAGAAAAGAGTCTATATATCTAATACAAGTTATATGTGCTATTCCCCAGGAGTAATCACATCCATAATTGGTGTGTATTAAATTACACAGGGTTGTTTTAACAACAAATTGTATATCCGCCTTAGTCAATACATAAACGAAAATAAATTATAATTACATTTGCTCCTGGTACATGTTTCAGGGATTAATAGCTTTTATCCCCTTCATCAGCCAAGACAAATATCAGAAGAAAGATATAAAATAGCGTAGCACTCTAAAAAACAAATGGCTATTTAACTTAACTTAATATGGTGCACCATATAAAGTTAAATAGCCATTTGTTTTTTGAAGTCTATGTACCACCCATGCCAGTTAATCATGTTGAACTGAGGAAACAGATCCATGCGGCTGTAGCTAAAATTGACCAGGACATGCTCCAGCGTGTGTAGTCGGAGTTGAACTACCGTATCGATACTTTCCGTGTGTTGCGAGGAGGGCACATCGAGAATTTGTAGCAAGCAGACTCAAAAAACTTGATGAGTTTCACTTTTAATTGGTATATGCGTCAATGCTGTAAGCTATATACCACTTTCGATAATACATGTGCAAGAAACCGCTTAAATCATTCGTTCTAACCCTGTACGTGCTATGAAAAAATGTCAATATTGAATACATGTTACACACACCAATAACCTTTTAGCACCACTGGGGTGTGGCAGAATTAAGGAATAGGGAAAGCAGGTAGACAAAACTAATGAAATGTACATCACATATATTTCATAATGGCAGATTTGTTGTTTTCAATCAAACATTACGTATGGTAAGAAACAAACTGTACAACAGTGCAACGGTTGTTAAATCATGGTACTGTTGGAAAATGCTACTGCATAGTAAAGGAGCCTACTATGCATTTTGGCTTCTTCAAAAAACTTGAATCATTGAGAGCAGGGTGCCATATAGTGGGCAGACAGGGGGGTTTCCTCTAAACCAATTATTTTATGTTAAAAATAAAAGAAGTATATACGGTTGCTAAAATTCTTCTTAGAAACAGAGGGCACCTCACATGTTTCATAAATCCTGAATACTAAGTGAAATAACCTGATGAGATCTTCATCCCCCGATGCAACGCTACAACTCAGTTGGTAAATCATTTTATGCCTGGTGCTTTCTTCCTACTATGTCTCCTCTATCAAATTCTGATCTCAATATTAAATCTCCTTTCTGATCCTCATCAATTTCCTCTTCCCTCTCCACAACATGATTCTCAATGTCCCTTACCCCTATACGAACGCTCTATGTAAGCTTTCCATCTCTCAACCTTTTCTTCTGTAACTGTTAGAGCAGGCTTTCTCAAACTGGTGTTCTCGTCATATGAGCCAGCAAGCGCTCTTGAGCACAATCTCTCCTGAGATCCATTCTACAATTCAAATTCTGTTGGACGAACCAGAATAATTGTGTTTTCACAGTCGTTTTGTAAAATATAAATAATATAAATAATTGGATATGCCTATTTTGTGAGTAATATGAAAGATGCTGATTCCACATGTAAATGTATCTTACCCGCATGAGTCTGTTGCAGCATGCCTGGTAAACGATGAATCTGTAGCTATTTTAGAACTTCTGAGGGAGGTAGAGACAGGAAAAGGAAAGAGAGGCGCATCCTTGTTGCATCATTCTTCTTCTTCTTCTTCTACTTCTTCACCTTTTGAGACCACATAGGATTAGTTCGTCGACTTGTAGGAACTGTACGAGCCTTGCAGTCTTCCCAGTACTTCTCCATGCATATTGATCGTCTTGCCATTCCTTGGGCGGAAAATAATCTTGTAGGAATTTTCTTTTTAGTGAGTGGAAAATGAAACGTCATATTTTTAAGTGCTGTAGTTAAACTTATCTTGTTTGCAGCATCTTCTGTTGTTAGGCCAATTTCTTTTAAGTCCTCTCTGATTTAACCATCGGCAACCAGTTGTTGAGTTTTTTGAAGCAAGATTGTACTGTAGACTATTAGTTGTTTTAGAATACGTGAATCTGGCATTCTCATGATGTGCCCAAATAATTCTAGTCTTTTCTTTCGCATGGTATCAGTAATGGGTTCTAGGATGTTATAGACCATATTGTTAGGTATTATTCACCATTGCCCTTCTTTTTTATATCCGTTATTGATACAAGTTCTTCCAATTCGCCTTTCGATCTTCTGTAATCTGTCGGTTTTAGAATGTTCATTTAGATGGAATAACGTTTCTGCTGCATATGTGCCTTCCGGTTTCATGACTGTATTGTAATGTTTAATTTTTGCATTAATTGATAAGCATTTCTTTTTGTAAGTGCCCCATGTTAATTTTTGTGCCCTAGATAACTTGTTGGTTCTTATTTGAATTGATGCTTTCTCATTTAAGTTGTTTGTTATTAACTCTCCTAGATATTTGAATCGTGTTACAATTTTAATTTTTGTATCATTATTTTGTATTTCCTTTAATGGTGATGGTTTTTGTGGCATGATTTCTGTTTTTTCAAATGATATCGTAAGGCCAATTTTATTTTCAATGGTCTGAAGCTCTGATATCTGTGTTTTAGCTTCCTCTAAATCTTTCGCCAATAATGCCATGTCGTCTGCAAAACCAAGACTGTTTGAATTTTTCCCCCTATTTTTATATTTGGAGGGAATTTCTTAGACCATTCTCGCATTACCATTTCCAATGCACAATTAAATAGTAATGGTGATGAGCCATTACCCTGTCGTAAACCGGTTGTGACCTCAAATGGGTCTGAGAATTCACCTTTGAATTTAACTGTAAGAGTTAGTTTTATGAGATTTTTCAATTTGGGGAGTAATCAGTTGTGTCTTAGAATTTTTAATAAAGATTCTCTATGAATACAATCATATGCTTTTTTGAAGTCGATAAATGTTATCACCATATCTCTATTCCTTTTTCTATTATAATCCATTATCAGTTTTAGGCTCATGATTTGATCTGGGCAACTTCTCCAGGGTCTGAAACCCCCTTCATATTCTCCTAATTCATTTTCAAGTTGTACTTTAATTCTATTGAGAAGAATTCGTGATTTTTTATAGGTACCGGTAAGCATCATTGTTATTATTATATTTGATTTAAAAGTGCTCGGGTTCTTGGTATGTCATGAGGATGGTGCTAACAGTCTCAAGAAGGTTGAAAAGACATGTGTATGAGGTTTTTCATCTGAGTCCTTAATATTACAAAACAAGTCTTCCTTTCCCCAAAAGTACTCTTAATTCTTCGAAAAGCTGCATCTACATTTCCTATTTTCAAACAATTTTCTATACGTGCACATTTCTCATTCAACCACTCTTCTTTCACTTCATTGCACCTCTTGTTTACTTCATTTTTCAGACATCTGTATTCTGCTTTACCACTTCCATCTCTTGCATTCTTGTGCTTCCATATTTCATCCATTAATTTTGGTACCGTACAGTATATCCTCAGTGATTCAAGGTTCTCTATGTATTCTTTCCTTTCTTTTAATGCTTTCTATGGTGGATTTCATTATTTCTTGCTTCAAAAGTGGGAATTATAGGAATATATAGGTCTGGAAGAGATAAAAGAGACGTGGAAATATTTGAGAAAGTAATAGATTACACTCATAAAAACAATAATGACATGGTAATAATTGGGGGGGGGGGGGGGGTTAAACTTGCCAGAAGTTGATTGGAATGGAGCTGCAACAGAAGCCCGTGAACAGAAACTTGCAAATAAATTACTTTGGAAGGGAGGATTTACACAAATATTGCAAGCCCCAACTAGGCTCAGCAACTTGCTGGATGTATTCCAGATAAAACCAGGGGAACTTGTTGAAAAAACCCACGTAATTGAAGGAATAGGTGACCATAAGGCTGCAATAATGGACGTTGGTCTGGTACCAAAAAGGCTTAATACGAGGGTCACACAGGATAAAAAATTATACAGAAAAACTAAATTCGATGAATTTGGAGCTTACCTTAAATCAAAATTTAATTTTCGGATAAGTGAAGGGAGTAATGTGGATACACTCTGGGCAAATTTTAAGGAAATCATTTGGGAGGGTGAGAAGATATTTGTACCTGTTAAGAAGGGAAAAACAACCTCAGACCCTGTTTACTATACAAAGGACAAACGGTACGAAAATTTAAAAGGAAATATTGAATGGTAAACAGACAAATCAAAGAGGGCAGGGGAAACAGCGAAACCAGAAAGCAGCTAATAAAGGAGTTCAATATGTTGAAAAAGGAAGATAAGGAAAATTACATGAATGGCATAGCCTACTTCATGAGGGTAAAGACCACATAGGGAAATGGAAAAAGCTGTATTCATATATTAAAAATCAAAAGGGAAATGGAATCCACATTCCCACAATGGAGGGAGAAGGGGGTGAGGATTTATTTGCAGATAATGAGAAAGCAAACCTATTTAGTAGGAAATTCATAGATTCAGTGGAAGATTGTCAGGAGTTGGAAACCGTTAATGAGGCTGGAGAGGGTGAAACACATAAGGACACAAGTAGCTTCACTTTTACAAATGAGGATATTTTTGGAGAAATCAAACTGCTTCAGCAAGGAAAAGCAGCAGGGTGTGATCAAATTACTGGGGGTATTAATAAAGGCAATGGGGTGGTACATAGTGCCTTATTTCAAGTTTCTTTTCGACTACATCATGAACAATAGTAGAATACCAAAGGAATGGAAGGAATCTATAATAATACCAATTTATAAAGGAAAGGGAGATAGAAGTAAACTTGAGAACTACAGACCAGTAAGTCTGACCAGTGTAGTTTGTAAAATTATGGAGAGTTTAATAGTAAAATATATTAGAGGGGTATGTGAAGATAAAAATTGGTTCCTGAGGAGCCAGTATGGATTTGGAAAGAAATTTTATTGTGAGGCACAACTGGTGGGATTTCAGCAGGACATATCAGATCGGTTGGATCTAGGGGGACAGTTGGACTGCATAGCTATAGACCTTTCCAAAGCTTTTGACAGAGTGAAACATGGAGTATTATTAATGAAACTGGAGAGAATGGGATTGGACTCAAGGGTTGTACGTTGGATAGGAACATTCCTAAAGTCAAGGGCTCAGAGAGTCAGAGTAGGGAATTACGCATCACAGGAAGAGAAAGTTAAGAAGGGAATTTCACAGGGTAGTAAAATTGGTCCATTGCTTTTCCTACTATACACAATTGATTTAGGGAACAATATAGCATCAAAAATAAGATTGTATGCAGATGACATTATCGTCTATAGGGAAATAAATAACATAGAGGATTGTAAAATATTACAAAGGGACCTCGATAGTATCCAACAATGGGTTGAAGAGAACCACATGAAGGTTAACGGAGGTAAATCAACTGTCACAATATGCACAAACAAGAGATTAAAAACTGAATTTCAATATACATTGGATGGGGTAATCGTACCAAAAGATGACAAGTGCAAATACTTAGGTGTGAGATTTGATAGTAAATTGCACTGGAAGGGTCATGCTGGAGACATTGTTGGAAAAGCATACAGATCGTTGCATGTCATTATGAGACTTCTTAAAGGATGCAACAAAGAAATAAAAGAGAAAAGTTACCTAAGTTTGGTTCGTCCAATACTGGAATATGCAAGCAGTGTATGGGATCCGCATCAGGAATACCTGAAAAAAGAAATTGAGTGTGTGCAAAGGAAAGCAGCAAGATTTGTGATAGGGGATTTTAGGAGAAGAAGCAGCATATCAGATATGTTAGAGAAGCTTGGGTGGGAAACATTAAGTAAGAGAAGGGAGAAAAACAGACTTGTAGGGTTATATAGAGCGTATACAGGAGAGGAAGCATGGGGGGAATTCCGTGAGAGGCTACAATTAGAAAGACATTTTATTGGCAGGGCAGACCAGAAATTCAAAATTGGATGGCACTTTAGCAGAAGCGATTGGGGTGAATTTTCATTCATTGGGAAGGGTTTGAAGGAATGGAACAGTTTACCAAGGGCGGTGTTTGATCCCTTTCCAAAATCAGTCCAGATATTCAAGAGTAGAGTAGACAAAATCAGGTAAAAGAAAGAAGTGATATAAGTTAGTGCTGTATTCCTAGAAACATTACATATGCTATGTACTTCATACAGCAGATGTATGAGGGGAGTTCAATCAATGTGTGAATAGTACATTAAGTTACTGTATTCTTTTAATATTGAGTAGTGTTTGCAAATTATGTACGGTACCTCATTTGCCACCGAGGTTGACACCTTATTGCAAATAAAGTGATTTTGATTTGATTTGAAGTGTCCATTCCTCTACATTAGATGTTTGTTCAGGTTTCTTCATATTAGTCCTTCCCGAATAATCCCTCTGAGTCTTTTGTTCACGTCCTCTTTTTGTTTGTCTACTGCCCACCTTTATGGTTTTTTACTTTTCATGAAGTCGATTTGGAAGTATCTTAACTTATATCTCCTAATTTCCCCTCATCCATGTGTATATTCTCCAGTTGTGGTTGTTGAATAATGAAATAGCTATAACTAACTTGTGCTCACTGCAGAATTCTATCAGCCTTTTTAGGAACTGAAATAGGACTACCCGTCTTATTCTTTCCACTTACAAAACATAATTTATTCTTTCACTATTAATACAGTACACCATGCTTCTGCTTTAGCCATTTTCATAACTGATGCCCACAGGGATTTGGCAAAATGCCCTGTCTATTTACAAAGTATAAATACTTAGGATATTTGAATTCACTTCACTGTACTGTTGACATTTTGAGTCCAAGTCCAACATACTCCCACCTTTTGATTAACAATGTTGAATCAAAACCACTAAAATAGTAAACAATTTCACAATAAAGAGTGATAAGAAAAAGGAAAGACACTATACCGTACACAATTAAATCACTGAAGAAAGCGTGATGGAATGTTTACTCTTCTACCGGACCTTGTAACGTACACTTTCTCATCTCTCAAGGTAACGGCAGGCTCAGGCTCATCCATCGGTACACTAATTGTCTTGGAACAAATCTCCAAGGGATAGATGCGTTGAACTGGTCGGATCAACATACCAGTGGCAGTTTTCACCTTCACCACTCGTATTTTGTTGTCCTTCCCTGGGTATACAGCTGCGACTCCCCCCATCGGCCAGTCCATCTTCTTCCTGTCGTCACCACCAATTAGCACGACTTCACCTACTTGAAGGTCTCGCGTCATATTCTTCAGCTCGTTCCTTCTTTGGATGAGCTGACCAAGATATTCCACTCTGAAACTCTTTCTTAGGTCTTCCTTTAGTCGTTGTTGGTACTTATACCTCTTTGACAAATTAACACTATCGATGAGATCAAGATCAGGTACTCCCACCCTTGTAATGTCTTGTATAAACATTGCAGGCGTCAAAGGCACCAAGTCATTCTGATCTTCAGACAGATAAGTTAGTGGTCGTGAATTTACAACAGCTTCACAGTCAATCAAAATGGTCAACATTTCATCATATTCCACACATGCACGCCCAAGTACACGTCGCACCAACTTCTTAAGTGTTTGAATCAATCGCTCCCACCACTCACCCCACCAAGCTGCTGTGGGTGGATTGAATCTCCATTCAATTCTTAAAATGGCAGTTTCCTTTACTATCTTATCCCAGTCAAGTGCTTTGAGTAAGTTCTCCGTTCCATGAAAATTTGTCCCGTTGTCACTATAGACGACATGTGGTCTACCCCGTCTGGAAATAAAACTTCTCAGTGCCAAAATGAAGCTGGATACCGAAAGAGAAGTAACCAGTTCAAAATGAACCGCTCTGAAGACTGCACAGGTGAAGATCACTATCCAAGACTTGGTACTATTCTTCAAGTGCAATGGACCCGCTTGATCGATTCCTACTACTTCAAATGCACTGGCTTCTCTCACCCGATTTTCAGGAAGTTCCACAGGTACTGATTCAATACGTTTTGCTTCAAACCGTTTACATCTCACACATTTGGAAAGAATGCTGCGCAGAGTCTTCCGCCCTTTGGCAATCCAGAATCGTTCTCTTATGATAGATAGCAGAATTTGCACTCTTGCATGAGAGGCTTTCATATGTTCTTCCATAACCAACAGATGTGTTACTTTGTGATCTGATGGCAACAGAATGGGGAATCTGAAATCTGCATCATCTTTTCTTCTCACAATCTTTGTCATGATTCTCAGCAGTCCGTCCTCATCTTCTAGAGTTCACAAGGATTTGAAGTCCATCTTCTCTTTCTTCATAAACATGTCATTTTGTACAAACTTCAAAAGGCGTCTTTCTGCATGCTTTACTTCGTGGGTGGACAGTTCAGAATCGAGATGCTTATCCTTTTTAACCCGAACATTATGAATGAACCGTAGTATCCAGGCCGTCATTCGTACAATCTTCGTATAAGACGAGGAATACTTCAAATACCATGCCTCCTCTTGTGTAGCAACAGTAAACGATATCGCATCTCTCTTCCTTTCCTGATCTATGTCGTCCTCCTTTGCCATTGATTCAGACTTTGGCCAGTTCTCTTCGGAGAGCTTAAGCCAGCTCGGTCCCTCCCACCTTCGGGATTCTAACAGTTTTTTCGCACTACAGCCTCTTGATGGTAGATCAGCAGGGTTTTCTTGGCCAGGAATGTGCCTCCAGTCTTGAACATTGGAACTACTACAAATTTCCTTCACCCTATTTCTTAAAAATGTTCCCCACTCTCCATATTGGGTAATCCAGTGTAATGCGGTGGCAGAGTCAGTCCAGTAATATTCCTTTTTGTCCTTCGCGTCAAGACCTTTCCTCACATGTGTAGCTAAACGAGTCCCAATACAACAAGCGAGCAGTTCTAACCTTGAAATTGTGATCTTTTTCAAAGGTGCAGTCCTAGAATTAGCTTGCAATAACTGAACCGACACTCTACTGCTGTCTTCACATCTCAAGAACACCACGGCTACATAGGATGACTTTGATGCGTCGCAAAAGACGTGTAGAGCACACGAGTCTGTCTCCTTCATTGAAGTCCATCTTGGGATTCTTACATCCGATAAAATTGGAAGGTCCTCAACCCATCTCATAAATTTGTGGGACATCTCTTCTGGAAGTTCAGCGTCCCAGCCTAATTTGCTTTTCCAGCTTTCTTGGAGAAGAATTTTAGGGCAAAGAGTAACAGGAGAGAAGCCTATTGGATCGAAGACTCTCTGCGCTGTGGGATAAGATATTTCTTCTTGTAATCGCTCTTTGAGGGTAGCTTATCCCACTGGCATCGCAGAACAACTTATCTTCTACCTTATCCCACAGTAGTCCAAGAACTGGTGACGGTTTGGCAGTACCTTCGGTGCATAAGGCTGTATGCTCCCAACCTCGCAGGTCAAACTTCCCTTCAGCCATTATCTCAGTAGCTTGTCCAATAAATGTATGCAGCTCCTCTTCTGAATTGACAGACGGGACACAATTGTCTACATAAAACGAGTCTTTCAGTGTTTCAGCCACTCCTTTTAAAGGCGGTTCATACTGACTCAAGTGATGCTGGATAACTGCTCCCAGGAGGAATGGGCTGCAGCTTACTCCAAAAACAACTCTACGATGTCTCAATATTTTTACCTTCTTCTCTTTGACATTTTCCCACCAGAGAAATCGCAGACAGTCACGATCTTGTTCGTACACAGAGATTTGTAGGAAGGCCTGCTTGATATCGGAAATGACACCAATTTTACCTTGTCGAAACTTAAGCAAAATCTTGGGGATCAAATCCAGCAAGTTCGGTCCTTTTGCCAAACAGTCATTTAAAGAGCAGCTCCCTTTCTGCTTGCAGGATGCATCAAAGATTGGCCTCCCACTCGTCGTTGAATTGTCTTTGAAGACTCCCCGATGCGGAAGATAGTGCCCACGTTTCTGTTGCTCGTCATCTTGAACCACTTCTACCACGCCCTCATTCAACCAGTTTTTCAATACTTTATCATAGTCATCAAACTTCCCTGCCACTTCAAGTTTCATGGCTGTAACTATTAAACTCTTCTCAGCTACCACTCTGTTATCAGGTAGCTCTTCCAGACCATCCAACCAGGGAAAACTAACCTCATACCTTCCCTCAGGATCCCTCTTCACAGTTCTCTTGAAGTGATCTCGCACAGCTGTCTCGATTTCCTCATTTGTTTGGCTTTCACAGGGATCCAAAATTCCCAGGGCATCCAACTTCCATAGGTCCGGCAGATGACTAGTGTGAGTCAAAAGGGTAGTTGTCATGGCAGTATGGGTATTTGTGCCAGATTTGTCCATCACTTTACCCATTACGACCCAGCCTAATTTCGTTTGCATAGCAGTGAGTCCACACTCTAATTCTTTTACAGTTCCAGTGTACAGCTTCCATAGTGCATCCGATCCTATCAGGATTTCAACTGGTGGCTGTCCAGCTCCGACATCTGTGAGGTGAATCCCCTTCCTCCTCAATTCTCCCATGCAAGTACTTAAATACGGCCGTGAGATTGTCCCACATATTATTGGTTGGTCTAAAACTTGAATTATGCAGGAATAGTTATCTACCAAACTCTTCAAGAGAACATCATAACATTGGTGCTCCATTTTCTTGGATGAACCCCCTCCAAATAAGGCATGTATCACTACTTCTGATTTGACTGGTTGATAACCCATTTCCCGCGCAGTACTTTTCAATATGTATGATCGCTGTGAACCGGTATCGATGAGTGCTCTTACGGTCCGTCTCCTCCCATAGGCCTCAAGATTCACTAGCAGGGTCTGAAGAACTACATCCGAGGAGCACTGACTTGAAAGCGAGGTGTTCTGGTTTTGTTCTGTCTTTTCCTCACATTTTTGGTCCTTTTGCTTGACTTCCAGCTGTGGACACATGATGGTGCAATGCTTCTTAGAACAGACAATGCAGCTCACTTTACCTTTACAATCTTTAGCACGATGTCCTGGCTTCAGACAGACGAAACATCCCTTGTTTCTCTTTAACATGTCCTGCTTCTCACTTAGAGACAACCTCTGTGCTTGAAAACTCTCCTTACTCTCGTGTGGTTTTCCGCAGAACACACACGTCAATTTATACTTCTTCTGCTCACCGGAGAACAAGTCTGTTGCAGTAGGTACAATTTTATCACGTTGCTGCTTCTTCTTATATCTTTGTGGACTAACCTCACTCAGTCTGAAGCCCACTTTCGCCAAAGAAATTCTTTCTTCGCCTTCAACTTCCTTCCTGAGGAATAGCATTAAGTGCTTCAACCGGTCTCCATAAATTTTGCTTCCGCCCTCTTCATTATCAATTGTCATTGGACTTCTCAGCCACACCCTAAGAATATCTTCAGGGATGCAGGACTCCACGAGCGGAAAGAGCATGGCAGCATATTTGTCTGAAGGCACACCAATTGACTCTAAAGCACGCAGGTAAGATTCTAGGTTATCATAGAGGCGAGCTGTGTCACGCTTGCCTGTGTCTTCAGTGGCATTCTTTATCACTAGTGACAGGAGTTCTCTTACATAATATTCGATAAGCAACTCTTCTTTTCCAAATCTATTCATCAGGCTCTATATAGCCTTATTATAGTTCTCCGCAATGGAAGGGAAGCTATCAACAATCTCCCGAGCTCTTGAGCCTTCTGTGGTAGCCTGAATCAGGTACTGGATTTTGTCCTCATTTTCCAAATCCCCGTCCTCGTGAATTCGCCTAAATTGGCTCCAAAAGCCAAGATAGTCTTTTATATCCCCACTGAACTTCTTCAATTCAATTTTGGGTAACCTAAGTTTTCGTCTGCTGGAGTTTGGGAAAGAAATGACCGACTGCCCATTGTTTGTGATTTGGACACCGGTATGTTGCCTCACAATAAATTGTTCTCCTTTCACACGTGCACAATCCATGTCCTCATTAAACTTCTCTACACTCTCGTACTCTCGTTCAAATTCACCTTCAGATTGATCACTGTCTTCTAACATTAATGCTGCCACCTGTTCATTGAGGTTATGTAAGTCTGTAGTTAACCGTTCCAGAGTTGTTAATTTGCTTCTTACAATTTCTTATTTACAATTTTCTTCTTCATTTAATACTTGCAACAGGTCATCATAATTCTTAGTGAACCTCGTTCTCACAGGTTTTCGCCTCTTTACAAGCACTTCCATTGTTAAAATTTATGAATATAACAAGATCGAGACTTACCAATATCTGCGTTATTAATCACGTCGGCGTCACCACTATTTTAGGAACTGAAATAGGACTACCCGTCTTATTCTTTCCACTTACAAAACATAATTTATTCTTTCACTATTAATACAGTACACCATGATTCTGCTTTAGCCATTTTCATAACTGATGCCCACAGGGATTTGGCAAAATGCCCTATTTACAAAGTATAAATACTTAGGATATTTGAATTCACTTCACTGTTCTGTTGACATTTTGAGTCCAAGTCCAACAAGCCTGCTCCCTCAATCATTCTTTTCACCCAATCCGAATTCTCCTTCTATCTTCCCTTCTCAAACCTTTTTTTATTTTTATTTTACCACAGCATTACAATCTCCCATTGAAAATGAAAATCCACAGCCTGCTTCCAGTTGACCGACCGGGTCAGGGAATGGAATGAATGAAGCCCCCATCTAGCGGCGAGGATATGAACTGTGCCGGCTGCCGAAGCCTGTCGCCCTCCCCCAGGGCAATGATTAAATGAATGACAGATGAATCAAATGATAGTGGAGAGTGTTGCTGGAATGAAATTTGTGACAGGGAAAACCAGAGTACCCGGAGAAAAACCTGTCTGCCTCCGCTTTGTCCAGCACAAATCTCACATGGAGTGACCGGGATTTGAACCACGGACCCAGCGATGAGAGGCTGACGTGCTGCCGCCTAAGCCACAGAGGCTTACAATCTCCCATTATTATTACATTTTCATCATCCTTGACATACCTCAGAATTCCATCTGATTTTTCATAAAACTTTTCAACTTTTTCATCATCTGCTTCACTGGTAGGCATATAGACTTGCACTACTGTGCGGCAAGTAGATGTATCGATTTTAGCTACAATAAGCAATTCACTCTATTGCTCATAATATTCCACCCACTGACCAAGTTTCCTTGTCAGTATGAGACCTACCCCTGCTTAACATTAGTTCGATTTTGTGCTAATGATCCTATAGTCTCCTGACCAAAAGTCCTGTTCTTCTTACCAGCGCATTTCCCTATTCCAACCTCAATCTCTCTATTTCCCTTTGAAACCTTCCATTGTCCATCAGGCTTGGAACTTTCCACATTCCCATCCATAGAATGTTAGATTCCCTCTTTGTCACTACCCTGTCGAGTAGTCCCCATCCGGTGATCTAGTTTACTTCCGGGTTGGATTTTTTTTATTGTAAATTTTTGGGAATCAAAGAGTGGAAAATATTTTATTGGAGCTGGTGGACATAGGCAAAATTATTAAAGAGTTTTTAATTGTGGAGAATATTTTTCCACCACAAGCATGTTATAGTATTATCTCCATTGTGGGGTTTGAAGCCATTTTTCAGTGTTGCCTAAGTAAACAAAAGTTTGGTGCTTTTCAGTCGGTCAACACGAATGTACCCGAAACGAGGTGGGTTATGCCCTAATCCTGAAATAATTTAAATGAGATTAATGAATACACTAGGATGACCAGTTTTGATCGTCAAGCGATCATCATCAGATCCATTACACTTAGGCTATAACATCTATGTTTGGGAATACAGGTGAAAAATATTTATAATATGTACAATTAATTAGTTGCAGTATTGGTAATGCAACTGTCAGTGTATGCTAATGCAACTGGATCTGATGATGATCACTTGACGATTGAAACTGGTCATCCTAGTGTATTTATTAATCTCGTGTAATTTATTTCAGGATTAGGGCATAACCCAGCTCTTTTTGGGTGCAATCGTGTTGACCGACTGAAAAGCACCAAACTTTTATTTTGTATTATCTCCAAATTTCACATCAAACGCTGTTTAACATATCAAACCTTGACCGTTCTGTACAGCAGTGGCGGCTCGTGAATTTTACCGAGGGGGGACTCAACCGCTTAAGATGTAAACCATTTTTGTGATGTTTATCCAGTAAATGTGTTTTTTCTTCTCACATATTTTTGTAGCTTGATTTCCTTATTTCGTTTGGAATAGGCACTACTGTTTTTAAAGAAATAACAAAGGTATTAAAACTATTTGCTCCCAGTCACTGGAAAAAGATGAAAACCGGACCCAGCTCAGGAATCCATCAGGGTCGCCAATTCCCAAGCTCACTAGCCATGAGCCCTTGAGGATTTATCCCCACTACTAGGGTTCACAACTAGCCCTAGTGGAACTTGGGTTGGAGACCATTGGACCCCAGCCGAGGCGGTTCTTATTTCCACTTGTGCCGGGCTCTCCTCTGTCATCTACCTGTCGACCTCCATTAGTCAACTCTTGTTCTCTTCCAACCCGGATAGCATTAGAGCATCCAAAGTCTACATTTTCCGGCCGTAACTGACCCTTATATCATCCTTTCTGATACCCTCATTCTTCGAGTGGTCAGCCCTATTCTTTTAGTTTCATAACATCTAATACCTTCTACACAAGGCCCTAAAGGAGGCAGGGTGTGTGAAGCTCCACCACACGTAATGCACCCTGGATAGGGCTACACCTTCAAGAGCTCAGCTTTTGAGCTCGGGAGTTGGCGACCGTGATGTGTTCCAGAGCGAGATCCATTTTCCCCTTTTTGCATTGACTTTGGGGTGGACGCTCTTCTCTTTCCCTTTTCTATCTGCCTTTAATGGCTCTAGTAGTTTCCAAGTACCTCAATACACATTCTTTGAAGATTGACTCTTGTTTTAATGGGATGAACAGCAAGGTCATCTGCCCTTCGAAGATAGAGGGCATTCCTTTTCCGTCATTTATTTCCCTTATTCGTTTCTTTCTTTTATTATTGTCGTTCTCTTCTTCTGGTACATAAGTTAGTTGTAAGTCAGTAATTAGTTAAGCCTAGCTGTAGATTTCATTTCATCATAATTTCTCACCATCAATTAAACCACTAAGGGTGGATGACCTAGATATTTCACCCCTTTAAACAAGAATTATCTCCATCATTGAGGGTGTATCGATAGGCTATCTAAGGTGCACCGTGCATGGTGGGACAACACACACCCTACCTCCTTTAGGGCCTCGTAGAGAAGGCAGAAAAAAGGACAAAATGAGGTCTGATTAGTGATGTGGGCCGGGCAAATGCCCAGTGGGCAGGACATCTATAAATGGGCATTTGCCTGGGCATTTGCCCAAAGCAGTTTTAAGCGCCCAAAATCTAGGCATTTAAAAAAACGAGCTTTTTTAACTTTTTAATACTTGTGATTGTTGCTACAGCTTCTAAAACATAATAAAGACCATTATTCTAAGGTACATTTCATGGATAAACTAGTAATGCCTGAATATTGCTAATAATAATTTAATTATCCTCTGTCAATGTTGTCAGTAACATCTAAATGGGAATTACGTATATCTGGTTTGAATAAAACATTGTATTACTGAGTTAGGCCTGCAGGCATACTCATTTATATTTAGGAAAGTTACGTAGGAGTTTGATTAAGGTGTGAATAGTGGCTTTGGGAGGAAGGTGGATGGGCTAGGCCCTGGGCGGCCATTGTGCTATGATATTGGAGTGGGGGTGGGGTGGTTGTGGCCTTGAGATTGGCGAGGCATTCTACCACCAACAGCCCCAGGGAGTTGTGAAGTCGAGCTGTCTGTTGAGTGGTTGAGTCTAAGATAACCTCACTTCTTTCTTAGGCTCTTTATATTTTTAAGTGTTAGATTAAATCTTTACAAAATGCTTAGGAAAAAAGAACCTATTTGGAACTGTCTTAATTTGAAAGGGAAAGTAGTATCTTGTAAATATTGTAATAAGGACTATTAACAGTCACATTGTAACAAAATGGAAAGGCACATAAAAATGTGCTTTAGGTTCCCTCAGCATCTAAAAAAAATGTTTCAGTTAGGTACAGTTACAGTGGTTGAAAAAACCTTTTCGAAAGGAAACCCCTTATGAACCTTTACTTACTTATTTATCGTATGGCTTCTAGTGCCGGGAGTGTCCGAGGACATGTTCGACTCGCCTGAGTCTGTAGCTGCTTCCAGCGGACACCCTTAGGGTGAGCTACAAGTTCCGTTCAATTTCAAGTAGTTCCAACTCTCGCCACCAGATATCAATGATACCTAGTGATGAATGTTGGAACTTTGATAGAGCGTATCGACGAAATTTAACCTAACAATTTAGCTTCACACATGTTCAGCCTGTGGAGGGATCTTTTACATGCCATAAATCTATGATATGGTACTACCGGCTTTACTTCCCCTCTTAAGGAAGGCATACTGAAGGATTTTTAACGCTCTTAAAAATCCGACGACTTCGGCAGGGTTTAAACCCGCTATCTTGGGCACAGCAGTTCAGCATGCTACCAACTACGCCACCGAAGCCGCTTGAATCTTTACTAATTGAAGTGGATGATTTCAACAACAAATCTGCAGTACCAAGCACAAGCTCAGCCTCAGAACCAAAATCAAGTTCTTTCAGTGAATTCCTACAACAAATTCCGCAGCCTATTTTGGCCTCAACTCCTGTTTTTATGGATAAATATATAGAATGCATATATGTGGATACATATATGGCCAAAACAATATTTATATAAGCGTTGCATTTTGAATATGTTTTTAAAAGGGGTAAATGCCAAAAATGCCTGGGCATTCATGGGTTTTGGGCATTTTCCCGAGCATTTATCCTGGGCATTTGCCCCGACTTATAAATGCCTAGACATTTTACAACACTAGGTCTGATCCTAAAAAAATTGGGCATCAGTAAAGAAGAGGACAAGAGCCAATTAAGGCAGGGAAATGAAATACATCCCAGGCCTCCGATACCCTAATAACGTTGGGGTAAGAGTTGACATGAAATATATAAGAGAGGAGCTCAGCTCAAGGAAACTCAGCTGGGATCCCATAGTCGCCAACCCACATCCCACTAGTTGTAACCAATTTGATAAAATATGTGATCTGAAGCTCTCAGGAAAATGAAGAATACACGCAACAGGGCGATCAGAAGGTAACCATTTGCTTCCTCTCTTGTCACCTTCTCTGGAAATTCCACGTAACCACTTCTCACGCAATGAATTGACCGATTGAATCTCATGATTCTAACTTGCCCAGTTCTGATTTACAACAGGGCACGCAGCAGTACAACATTATAAAATCATTCAGAATACATTCCAACTTCGCCATTAACATGAATACAAAACTTATATCTGCCACAGTGAATTGGTGCTGCTTCCTAGCGCGCCAGGAGGGAAGCTATCCAGTGGCTGCTTCAGACTCAGGCTGATTGAGTCCACACACTTCGTGACGTAACGCGTGAAAGGATGGAGAGGGGATAACCGGAGGTATTCGTTGTCATGGCAACGTAAATTACAAAGCGGGCGATTTTTGATGAGTCCTCATGAGTATCCGGTGCGCTCTACCGACAAGGAGAGGAACTACACACTCATTGTCACGATGGCAAAACATCAGGTGCGAGGAGAGAGAACATAATGGCCGATGAGGAGGGAGGAGGGTGGGAGGGCGGCGTCCTTGAGTCCATTATCACCAGCCGCCTCTGCTGTACAGTTCTTGTCCTCCAACCTTTCATTTTCTGATGGATTTTCCATGGCAGCAATCCGTTCGTACAGAAGTTCACGTTCTCCCATGGCTGCAAAAATCCTACATTGTTGTACTTTCAATTAGGGGCTTGAAGATCATGGTCATTTCAACCCCATATACTTGAGTGTGTGAATTATATACTGTATATCTACATGTACACATTGTGTTTAGGCTCATTGGCACAAGTCTAAACTGTTTCACCGAACAGAACCAAATTTTACATACTTACCTTTTTGGAACTCTGCCGCTAACACTGTCAACATGAAATTCGGACATCTTCCTCCATTTCCTAGATTTAGCCCCTCTGGAACAAGTCCACATCGTTTCAATGACCCAAACAAAATGTTATGCACTTACCTTTTGGACCCGTGTCTACTTGAAATTTGGACAGCCCTCTCCATTCCCCAAATATTGAATTATCAGGTTATTTCACTTAGTATTCAGGATTTATGAAACATGTGAGGTGCCCTCTGTTTCTAAGAAGAATTTTAGCAACCGTATATACTTCTTTTATTTTTAACATAAAATAATTGGTTTAGAGGAAACCCCCCTGTCTGCCCACTATATGGCACCCTGCTCTCAATGATTGAAGTTTTTTGAAGAAGCCAAAATGCATAGTAGGCTCCTTTACTATGCAGTAGCATTTTCCAACAGTACCATGACTTAACAACCGTGGCACTGTTGTACAGTTTGTTTCTTACCATACGTAATGTTTGATTGAAAACAACAAATCTGCCATTATGAAATATATGTGATGTACATTTCATTAGTTTTGTCTACCTGCTTTCCCTATTCCTTAATTCTGCCACACCCCAGTGGTGCTAAAAGGTTATTGGTGTGTGTAACATGTATTCAATATTGACTTTTTTTCATAGCACGTACAGGGTTAGAACGAATGATTTAAGCGGTTTCTTGCACATGTATTATCGAAAGTGGTATATAGCTTACAGCATTGACGCATATACCAATTAAAAGTGAAACTCATCAAGTTTCTTGAGTCTGCTTGCTACAAATTCTCGATGTGCCCTCCTCGCAACACACGGAAAATATCGATACGGTAGTTCAAGTCCGACTACACACGCTGGAGCATGTCCTGGTCAATTTTAGCTACAGCCGCATGGATCTGTTTCCTCAGTTCAATATGATTAACTGGCATGGGTGGTACATAAACTTCATCTTTGATAAACCCCCATAAGAAGAAATCACACGGGATCAGATCAGGCGACCGGGCAGGCCAGTTTATAAGACACCAATCTGCATCTGTCACATGATGACAATAATCAATGCTATCAGTTTTGCCTAAAATTGACCAGGGCATGCTCCAGTGTGTGTAGTCGGAGTTGGACAACCGTATCGATACTTGCCGTCTGGCGCAAGGAGGGCACATTGACAATTTTGTAGCGAGCAGACTCAAAAAATTTGATGAGTTTCTCTTTTAATTGGTAGAGGCCTATGTGTCAATGCTGTAAGCTATATACTTTCAATAATGCATTTGCTTGAAATTACTTAAATATTTTTTGCTAACCCTGTATAATTTAATACACACCAATTATGGATGTGATTACTCCTGGAGAATAGCACATATAACTTGTATTAGATATATAGACTCTTTTCTCATGTCATCTTAATGTTCACTCACTGTTCGAGTCATGAAGCACCTGCTTGGTTGACAGGTACAGTCATGCGAGTAGGATATGACTCAGCAACCTCAAACATCGTTTTACTCTCCGTGGTGACATGAGCTCCTGTTACAGTTAGCTGTGCTGTTGCAAAATAATTACAAACCAACCTTTTTAAAATTTCTGAGCTTCTAACTGAAAGGGAGTGGATTCGATCCCCATCCAGGTAGTGGATTTTAGAAACTAAACTACCCACTTTCGGAAACGCAAATAGCCCTGGAGTTCACTCAGCCTACACCAGAAATGAGTACCAGGGTAATTCCTGGGAGCAAAGACGGCCGGGCATGGAGCCGACAACTCCATCCCATCCAGTGCTGATGTCACAAAGAGTGGAGGCCTCTACCTCCCACTGCTCCCAGGGCCCCCATGGCCTGTACGGAGTTGGCTTTGCTTTTTGTTCACAAATCACATTATAAGTTCTGAGTAACACAAGCAGCACATGTAATGCTACTTGACTTATGTGGAGACTGTACTCCATCATTGCTGTTTCACTCTCCTCATCCCGCAAGGCTTCTGCTACTATGACCAACAAATGCTGGCGCAGCAGCACTCCCATCTTGAAAGGCTAATACTGTCAGTATTTCCATGTTACTGTTTGAGTCTTCAGTCCTTAGACTGGTTTGATGCAGCTAATCGTTTCATCTCCACATAGCTACCATACCACATGTGATGCAATACTATGACTTGTATTGTAACCTTGGTCTACCTCTACAATTCTTGTCCTCTACCCTTCCTTCCAAAAAAAAATTGCCAATCCTGGTTGTCTTAGTACTGAACTGTATGTGCCTTATCAACATATCTCTTATCTTCATTAGCGCTCTTCCGCTCGTCTTCTTACTCCATCTACTCATTTGGGTTTATTAACTTTCCTGCACTACCGAATTTGAAATGCTTCTGTTCTCCAGCTTCAACAGTCCAAGTTTTACTTCCACACAGCGTCACACTCCAGACAAAGGCTTTAAAAATGTATTTCAAATATCCAAATCTATATTTGATGTCAAAACATTGCTTTTCTGCAGAAATTCTTCCCTTACCTGTGCCAGCCTACTTTCTATACACTCGTTGCTTCGTCCATCACTGCTTATTTTGCTCCCTACTTCCTTTAGCTTTCCCATCTGCCTTTATTTGATGTCAATAGGTGTTCCTGATTTCTTACGGCTGCATTCCATTACTTTTGTTTTACATTTTGAGGCTTTCGTGGCACAGTCGGTAGCATGTTGAACTGCTATGCCCAAGATGGCGGGTTCAAACCCGGCCTACAGTAGTCGGATTATTTAAGGGCATTACATTCTTTTTTTACGAGAAAACATTTTTATTCACTGACAGAAAACATGTACATATACAGATGCATCAAAATACAGCGTGAATCCCACATAAGATAAACTTGATCGTGGGCTTCATGAATACAGTTTCTTAATTTATTTGCAACATAGTATTTGACTGATAATAGTAAGAAAAGTTTATTATGAGGACACTAAAAATAAAAGAAGATGATACATTACTTATTTGTGACTGAGTTGGTTTAAATATGTTGGTGAAAATTTATAAGGTCATTTACGTTATCAAAGTTATTAAGGGGCCATGTAAAAAGCCTTTTCTTCAGTATATTAAGGGTGTTATTTGTCACATTTACTGACAATATATTGCATATCCTAGTGCTAAGACAACTTCAGTTCCTTTGGACAGGTAGTGTGTTTTGATGAGGGTTATTTATTCAAGTTCTGTCTTGAAGTCTAGTGCACATTTTGAGTTCCTGTCCATTTGAGAAGAGCTTCATATTAGGTAGATTTCATTAGAAAGCTAACTATTGCAATGGGTCCCATGTTTCGACTTCCGGAAAATTTCGACATATCTTCGCGTTTCACATCCCCCAGACCCCAAAACCACCGTCAGTTCAAAAGTTTATATATAATGTATGTATGTATATATATATGATCGAGTTATGTTGGCACTGAACCAGGTAGATCCAGATGCAAGTATGGAAGATGCCAGGGATAGAAATCGTTGGTCTAATATATGCCACCATTATTTGAGAAGCTGAAATCATTCTTCCTGTTATGAAGTACAATGTTATAGCCTATATTATGTTATGCTTGCTATTTATATTGTAATCAAGAATTGTATACCCTTGTTTTTCTGCTATGGGTCTTAATGGCCTGTCACATGCAATAAATGATGATGATGATGATGTATATATATATATATATATATATGTATATCGGTTTTTTGTGGACACGATAACTGTCGTAATTTTGCACCAATCACTTTGAATTTTTTACATAATATGTATACCCTTAAAATCTCGGTCGAGTTCGTTAATGGGCAAAATCGGTCAAAGGGGGTGAAAATGGGAGGCTTTTTTTTCGAAAAAGTGAAATATCACTATAACTCTCTTAATATATTAAATATTGAATCCATTCAAAGTTCATACTATGTGTCGGACAAGGCCCTAAAATTTAAGTTTGAAACGTTTTTTGATAGCACCAACCATTGACCAAAGGGGTGGGAAAAAGTGGGTTTTTCGGGAAACATTAATCATATCTCTGTTAATAGGCACAATATCAAAACCGTACAAAATGGACAATATTCCTCCAATAATTACCTAAAACTTTTGTCTGAAAGAATTTTTGATATGACCCACCATTACGCCACGGGGTGAGCAAAATGATTTAAATTATAAGAAAATGCCAATTGCCAAGAGAGGTTGCCATGACAACTTTACTTTTAATTGATAAGGGATGAGCCATCAGCAGTTGCTATGACAACGCCACTGCACGAGATAACATTCAGTTTTCCATCTGTCTGTGGGAAGCGACTTCGGTATCGGAACTGGTAGCATGCTGAACTTCTATGCCCAAGGTCGCGGGTTCAAACCCGGCTGAAGTCGTCGGATTTACTAAGAGCGCTAAAAACCCTGGGTTTGCTTTCCATCGCCTCAAGGAGCACGAACGACACAGCCGGCTGGGACAAACAGTTAAATCCACTGTTGCAGCACACGCGTTACTCGCAGATCATGACATAAGATATGGAGACACCGAAGTTCTGTCCACCACGGTGTCTTATCATGCCAGGCTTCAAAGGGAGGCCATTGAAATCCTGAATCATACTAACAGCTTCAATCTTAAGGAGGAAGCAGAACGTGTGAACAGAGCTTGGCTTCCAGTTCTTAATCCCCTCAAGACTGCCCTCATTGACCGTCGTATACGAGAAGATGCAACGGAAGAGCAGCCCTGTCCATGATGCATTACTTTTATGTGGTACGCCGTTGCTATGGTAGCCTCTATGTGTGGGTTGTTGACTATTTATATATCTTCTGTTTACTCGTTTTACCTCACTTAATGTAACATGTGAAAATGCTGAACGCAATTTTCAGCGAAACTTCAGGACAACAAAATAATGTCCTTAGAACACGGCCTATAAGCCCGCGAAACAGAGATTTCTATTGCAAGGTAGGGTGTTAGCGCTCTCGACCACCATGGTCCTTATTCATTTAACATGAGGGTTTTAACTTAACAGTCTGCGTAGTCAAAACCTTTCGTTTGATGTTTTTATTACATTACAGGTACATGTTTCGAAACAGTCTCAAATGAAAATATATGTATGTTTTAAAATTGTATTTACAATTTATTTGGTTTTTAGATAAATCCTAGGGAGCTCTAGTTTCCACAGCAAAGTGGTGCTTTAATATGAGTGGTTTAGTGCAAAAGTGGAAAGTCCAAATTTTTTTTTTTGTTTTTTCCCCTTTTAGGATAGCAAATGTTAGTAGTTATTTGATGCAATAGAGAATAAAGTCAGAATTTCAATACCAATCCCCCCGAGTACAGCAGTTTCTTAATGCAATAGTTTGATGCTTTTCAGTCTGTCAACACGATTGTACCCAAATGAGATGGATATTCCATTGTGAACGTAATTTCTACCGGCCTAAAATGGGAAAGAGGGAACAGAAGGATCTGGCCAATGTTAGGAACATAATTCTTCTTTATAGGGGCATCCTTTTTTAATCATTGTAAATCATATATTAATATCTATATATATACACACTTGTTGCAGCACTGTATTAATAGTGACATGTGATTCCATTTATTTACCATGAGCTGTTCAATTTCAAAACTCTAACATCCAACAATATGAACAAGAATCACCTTGATTGGTATTTGCCCTATTTCAAACCACTTAAACTCAAACAAACCCTCTACAGAGTTTGATTCTGTGTCTTGACATGGGGAAAAATTTTGGTTACAATGAACCTTATTCTCAAGGAGCATTATGAGTATGGAAATTAATTACGGTACTCAATTATATAGCAGAACATCACGTCTACGTAGCACCCATAGCCCTCCTAAAGGAATGTTGATAACTGCATTAATCAGGAAGGTTATGGCAATTTTCCTCATGCATTAACAAATTTGTAGGCAAACTTTCTGGATTTCACTATAGCTTACGGCATGCGTAACATGCCTTGCTAACATGATGTATTGCCCGAACGTTTTGAGTAATGCATTTCCCTCAACCCCCACCCTCGGCGATATACTCTACCTAACCTACAACACATTTTGTTCAGATTTACCGGAAGGCTACTTGTAACGCAGAGAATATTTTATATTATTGTATACACCATGATATTTACTGAGCCTACGTAGCGAACTCAAATCGATTTGAGTATACTTACCGTATTGAATACGGTCATTTAAACGGGACTTAGCTCGTATTGATTTTCAAGCTCGATACGGTAAAATTGTGGGATCGGATCGTATCCAAATAGGTATTCAGGAACATGTAAACGTGGATCGTACTGAAAGCGATTCTGCACGCTCTAGTGTTACAATTATAAACTAATATAGGCCTACTTTCGTCTGTCGCCTGACTCGAATCGCTTGTTTTACTTCCTGCCCATATTCTTCGTTACTGTCTGTGTTCTTTTCGTGGTTGATAAGCGTAGTTTGCTTTCACGCGTTGTTTGCGTTAATGTATTTTTGTCTGTTTTACTTTTAATGTGTGGTGTATCCGTAGGTAAAATGTGGTCAACAGAAAAAGTGAAAATACACCGTCTTTCTTTGCTGATTAATCCGTTCCTTTTTCCATGAATAAATTGAACACAGACTGGCCGAGTGGCACAGCGGTAACTTTCTCACCTGCTTTTACCAAGGTAGCAGGATCGAATCCTGGCGCAGTCAGGGTGCTTAGGCCTAAATGCGAGGGAGCCGTGTCAGTAGATTTACTGGCACGTTACAGATCCCATTCGGAGCATCATTCTGGCAGCCCAGCGTCTCTAAAAGTTTCAGTAATTATAAGGGACGACTGTTACCCATAAACTTCGTAAGAACAAACAACATCAAAATCTTCGGCGCATCCATTTTTCATGCTTACAAACAACCCGTCAAAGACACGTCGGATGACAATGGTAACAGTGCAGGAGACACGAACCAAGGGAGGAAAAAACTTCTGAAATTTGCAATAAATATCTTTTCAAATGATTCAAAATTGATCTAAGAATGATGTAGTTCACTCCTCAGCTGTCTATAACCCACCCGCCATCCCAAATTATAACATGACTTATGACTTAGCTGTGTCTGCGGTAAGAGTTCATATTAGACCATCCTTTGTATAAAAAAATTAAAAACTGAAATTACCTGATTTAATAGTCGGGAGGATATCAGGAGAGGATTGAGAATTAGATGTTCACTGCTCCGCTGTCAATCCCGCCCAATTAGCAACATGACTTATATTGTTGAAAGCGAAGTTCTGACCTCCATCTTTTTCACTGAGTCGGTAATGCCAACTCCACGCGTTTGGTACTATTTCGCACGTGATTTATGAAATCATTATACTCAGTGGAAAGTGAACTCAATTACAGTGTTTATTTATGTATTTATAATGTTTTACATACAAAAACAGACCTAACCTGGGGCTTACGCCCCAGGCCCCCTTGCTTGTGGTACTAGCATTAATTTTCGACCAGGCAGTACCTAACCAAGTAGCGGACATAAATTCTATCTTTAAGTGAAGGAAAATTGCATTATTTCCGTGAAATAACAATTATTGCGGTGCAGCAGTGGCTATTGAGTATGAAGAGATTGTGAAACGACTCCCAACAACTCCTCGCAAGGTATGTATATCATAAATGCTATATTTTCAATAAGCTAAGGTGTTAAAAGTGATGAAAAGGGAGGTTGGTCTGAAGTGAACTATAAATGTGTCTGCCATTATCGGCGTTACAACATTGCAGTATTGCCAACCCACGCATATAGTACTAATTGTATATGTGGTCTTTCGTCCAGTACCAGATCAATGTTCTTTTTGTCAATCATGCCCTGCTAGCTCCCCACACCCACCCCCACCATTCTAACCTTCGTTTTGTCCAATCCAATGGTTTTTGACAATGGTTACAGCCCAACGCGTCCAGATGAATGGTTTTGACAATGGTTACAGCCTAACACGTCCAGTGAAACTGTGAGTGCCCCGCTAGCTTCCCGCGGCCATAGGATGCACCTACACCCGACCATTCTGACCTTCGTTTTGTTCAATCCAATGGTTTTTGACAATGGTTACAGCCCAACGTGTCCAGATGAATGGTTTTGACAATGGTTACAGCCTAACGCATCCAGTGAAACTGTGAGGGCCCCGCTAGCTTCCCGCGGCAACAGGCTGCACCTACACTCGACAATTCTAACCTTCATTTTGTCCAATCTAATGGTTACAGCCTAACGCGACCAGATCAATGGTTACAGCCTAACACGCCCTGTGAAACTGTGAAAGTCAGGGTCATGTCTCATGCACTAGTAATATGATAATTAGGCCTACGGTACGTATCTTTTATTTTGCTGTTTAATACGAGTTAGCCAACATAACTGCAGGTTGGCCACCATCCTATACCGTACTGAAATAGATTTCAGTACGAACTGAAACTGCTCATGTAAACGGGCAGCGTACTGAAAACAGGATCGTATTCAAATCGATTTGAGTTCGCCATGTAAACGTAGTAATTGTGATATACCACGTGCTTTAATATTATAGGAGAGAGCCCTGGACCAATAAGAATGATTTTCTACAGAAACCAACGTACGTTTTTGAAGTTTTCTACTGCGGAATTTCACATGATAATTACGGTATCTAAAGCATGCAGTAGGCCGCTAGAGGTACGGTAGCACATTTCCATACACCCAATGATATTACGAACTATGCATTTTAATATGCAATAGCACAAGGTAGCAACTACTTCTGTAAATGAAGGCAACTTCCGCGTGTTACATATTATATTCAACCGAAAAAGTTAAAATTGACGAGTAAAAATCTACCTACGTAATGCCATAACCTCATCAAAACTCCCCAAAACATTCTCACACACAAATCTCCTAGATGTAATGATCTGGCTAAAGGTGAATCACTTTATCAATCAATATAAAATCACATGAACACATATAACTACAGCCACAAACTCAAAATCTGCCTTCCAACGATTTTAAACGGCACGCCCGCAGCTTCAGAGCAAGCGAATGCGACGCCATTTTGACCAATCCAAGGCGCCTTTCTTGCTGGTTGCTGGCTGCATAAAGCGCCGTCGAACGCTGCACCGCTTTGGAACAAAAAGCAAGAAGCGGCTTAAAATCCAAGGAATATAGAAATGTTCCACCAACAACCAATAAGAACCCAGCAGCTCCTAGCCAATCAAACAGTTGATCAGCTCTGTACCAGGCCGCTCGTTGTTCCCTGTGTGGAGTGAAGTGGGGCGGCGTTAGTGCATAACAGACGGCGATTGATTTAGAAGGCGACAATGTTTCTAGTTTGAGTTGGGCGCTTTGTATCACAAGGAGGATACATTTTGTGGCTTGTAAACGCCTATCTTCTAATCTTGCAGTAAACTAGGTTCACTAATCTAACGTGTTGTTAGGTTTGTAATGTATTTTATCGTCTGACAATATTATCATTTACCCCGCCTGGCCCCAAATCAGGTGTGTGTAATAGGATTAGTGAAACGGAATGCAGGATGCTATATTTCACTGCTCTACAAGCACTCGCAATCAATTCCACATTTTATCTAATCAATCGCAACGATAAATATTAAAAGAATAATGCGTTCATCACGTTCAGCTTTAATTATAATACTTTGTGTAAATGGTTGCAAGTTCAGCGTTATATTCATAAGTTTTAGTGTTGTTGACAAATAGGATAACCCCTCCTTATTACTGAGCCTCTCGAGTGTTATATTTGGACGAGTACGGTATCATTATACATTAAGAGGTTGGAAGTTACCGCTACATTATTTGATGTACTGTATTAATAATGATAATTATTTGGCGTACCGGTATTGGCTTATTGTTGAGTGCCCTTTCTCTGTTCTAGTTTCGTGACATAATGGAGGAACAAACATCGATCAAGAGTGAGCCAGAATGGTCGTCTCATTCTGATGAATTCCCGAACATTGTAAGTTGCAATTCTATCCGTATAAGGTACGTGAATGACAGCGACTTACTATTAAATGGTTGGCTAACCAGGATCTGTTGAATTTTACTAATAATGTTACACATACCGGTACCTTAATACTCATATTGTATCTTTATATATTAAAATGTGTCATACTTCACGGGAAGCAAATTAGCAGTTGGCCTCTGATAATCTACAGGATGAGGCTGGTGCTAGATTTGAAGATAAAAAATTCCTCTCGGCACGCCGGAAGGCGGAGGTAGATTTCACTGGGCAAACTAGGTGATAGGCTAGAATAGGCAAAATATGCAGGTTTTCGTAGAAGGATCAGAAAGTATTTTACAATTGGAGCTTAATTAACTTTTTTTCGTCTTTCTATGCATATTTTTAACATTTTATTGTCTAATGGGGATGGTAATCTTCTTGTCATTTGGGGTTCAATTTTATACTATGTTGTGATCACACTGTCTTTATGCAAGGTTTGGAACTGATGTGTAACTATCTAACAGTCTGTTACTTCTTCACGCAAAATTTTATCTCCCGCAGAGATGTTGGATAGTTCCTCCGTTTGGGGGCTGCGACAATGTGTTCATGTAACCTCGTGTGCATTGGGTGTGTGTAGAATCTGATAAACGGTGTTAATTGTGATGACTGTATTAGTCTGTAATTTAGGTTAGGTCTGCAGACGGTCAATTTCAAGTAGTAGTTCCTAATTTTGCTGCCAAATACTACCGTCAACGACACCTAGCTTTGAACTTGGCAACTAGATGCCACCCCAACCAGCAACTTGCAACGAATGTTGGAACTTCCCCTCCGCAGGAAAGCATGCTGAGGGATTTTTAGCACTCTTAGAAAATCCGACGACTTCGGCTGGCTTTGAACCCGCGACCTTGGGCATAGAAGTTCAGCATGCTACCAGTTACGTCACCGAAGCCGCTTCCGTCAGGGTCAGATGGAAAACTGAATGACACCTCGTGCAATGGCGTTGCCATGGCAACTTCTGATAGTTCATCCCTCATCAATTTAGAAGCGTTGTCATGGTAACCTCTGATGGCACTTGGCATTTTCTTAAAATTCCGAAATCGTTTTTCTCATCCCTTGGCGTAATGGTGGGTCATATCAAAAAATCTTTAAACTTTTTAAACATACATTTTTGGCACTTATCCGACACATTGTATGAACTTTGAATGGATTCGATATTTCACTTATTAAGAGAGTTATAGAGATATTTCTCTTTTTCGAAAAAAAAAAGCCCCCCATTTCTACCCCTTTCGACCGATTATGCCCATTAACGAACTCGACCGATATTTTAAAGGGATACATATTATGTAAAAAAATCAATGTGATTGGTGCAAAATTACGGCAGTTATCGTGTACACAAGGAACTGATATATATACATATATGTGTGTATATACATAAATTATATATAAACTTTTGAACTGACGGTGGTTTTGCGGTCTGGGGTATGTGAAACGCGAAGATATGTCGACATTTTCCGGAAGTCGAAACATGGTACCCATGGCAATAGTTTTCTAATGAAATCTACCTAAAATAGCCTATAGCTGTTAATGAGGGACACCAAATACATTACCCCTCCAATAATAATGCGAATGATTTTATTTTTAGATTTAATATTATTTGGAAGTTTCGATAACTCAGTCTAGTTTTCTGTAAGAACACCTAACAGTAGCTGATGATGTACTGATTCTGCAGCCTCCCTCTTCTGGCACCCTGGGTCCTTTTGGAGGTTTAGTCTACATCACGTGTCATGTTAAAATTAAATTATATGAAGCATCTGAGATATGTTTGCCCTTAAGTTAATGCGCTGCTGTTTGTGTTTCCTATTTCTTAGAGGCTATTGGTGAAAAGTGAAGACTGCCATGGGAAAGCTTCGTACCTGCTATAAACAATGGCCATCAGCAATCATATTTCAAATGAATAATCATCTGCACATCTTTATTCTTGTACTTTTCTGTCTTCTTCTTCTTCCTCTTCTTGGCAAAATGACCATGATGATAATAGTTGTTTTAAGGGGCATATCATCTTTGTTATCGGCCCTCATAGGTCTGCCATTTCTGCCTACTTGTGTCGGGCTCTTCTTCTCCATCTATTTTCTGAGCCTCTCTGTGGCTTAATGCAGATCCTGATAGTATTAACATAGATGATTATTCAATTTCCCACCTTGACTATTTTATTTACTAGCTGGTAACTTACCCCAATTTACTTTAGGAGTCAGATCTCCTCCTTCACTTGATCATATCCTCTACCTTTCATAAGATGTGTCTAGCCCACATTCAATGTTGCTCATTGGGTGACACCAACAAAAGGATATCACAAATGTAAATTTCCCCAACCCGTTGAAGCATTGCACTAATATTGATTAGATCCGAAATACATCTGTGATGTTTGTTTCAAAGTGCACTTGTGTGATCTCTGCAGAAGACAATATGTAACATGCTTAAATGGGCACGTAAGAAAGAGGAGGGTCGGCAAGTTCTCATATCCTCTCATACCAAGTGCACTGCTACAGTCACTTTCCCCAGCATGTTTTGTAGCCCTCTAAGTTTGTATATAGGCTGGAGAGGGAACGGTTAAAGTAGTGAAATGGGTTGGAGAGGACATGAGAACGTGGTAAGCCCTTTCACATGGGTTGCTGCATATCTGGCCGGTGTTCCTTCATCCTGTCTATGGATGTTTTTGGGACTTGGAGGATAAAGTACCATCACTTCTTGGAGGCATGACCGATATGTGTACATATTTTCAGCAAAACCAGAAGATTCCCTTGCAAGGACTGTACACCTTCATGTACTTCATGCCTATGGCTAGTGACTTTAAGGTGGCGCCACTCCTCTTTCCCTTTTCGATTTATATTTCATGATATTAATGTGCCCAATTTAATCTTTGTAAAATTAGCGTGATTAACATGCTTATTCTCACACTAAACATGCCACAGTGTTAAATTGGTTCCTATACTTTCGAACCAGTGCACATAAGTTGGGTTGGATATTTTGCTGATGTAAGTATTGACGTCTCTATTATTCTTTGCAAGTTAGTGACTATCTAGATCTGATTAACAAACCGGTGGCCATGCTTAAATAGTTTCTTAAATGATAGCCAGATTATTCCAGCCTATTAGGTAATATTGGAGCAGAAAGCAGAGGAGTCATATGTTGAAACCGTGTGAAAGATAAAGGTTTATTTTATTCAATTGTCTTCTTTATATTGCTTTAACTCGAGAGGAGAAGCCCTGCTATTTCATCATCTTCACAAGGACCCTTGTAGACTGCTCATGTATTGGAGCTTTTAGATCTGCCTGGCAGAAAGAATGTAATATCAAGACCCCGCGAATCATATCTGCTTTCTAACGGATGTGAATTGGAGGAATTCTGTTCTAGATGAAGGAGTGTTAGAGATATAGCTGAGTATGCTAGCAGGAAACCGTCTCTAGTCCAAAGGAATGATACAACAGGAAGTGGTTGTGTTTAGTGCTTTAGACAAATTTAGAGCCTACCTATATGGCAGAAACATTGTTATTGACGGATTATGGCTCCCATCAGTGCCCACAAAATGTGTCTGGAAACTAATCAAATCCTTTAAGGTGGTCACTACTTTCCACTCACTTTATGACTCATCATTTCCAGTGTCTAACCATCTTGGTATTTTTTCTCTTCTTTCACTTTCCTATCCTTAATTCCCCTGATAACAAAGAATGGTCTTGTTACCTTACTTGGCTCTCTCCATTCACTGTTTGGTAATATTATTAAGGGGTGATGTTCATTGAAATTTTATATTTCTCAGTCGGGCAACTCGATTCTACCCAATTGTAACAGGTGTTTCACTAATCCTGAAAGAAATTCACATCAGATTACTAAATACAAAGATCTAATATTGCTCTATAACGGATTGATACCATTATTAAGTGTTGATAAGAGTTTTGGATCCCTTCAAACATGTTTTATTTTCGTTTAATAAAAGGTTATGGCCCTGATCATATTTGAAGAGCCATTCAATCTTGGAATTTACCGTGCTGGTGCACTTATACATATTATAGGATAATAGAGTAAATCTGCTAAAATCTCTCTAAATATTACACTTCTCAAATAAATTTTACCCTACACTATTCTCGGAACGTCTACTCAAAATCATACAAAGTTGCAGAAAATGCAAGGGAAGGAATGCCGCTAAATAAATCTCTATGCAAGTTATTTGCTCATAATATTTAATCACATTGCTCTTGTCTCGGCCATGAACAAAAATAAATGTAAGTTGTTGTGGTACCATTTCCAAAATTTAATTAATTTATTAACCAAGCTAGCTACCATTCTGTAGAAAATTTCTTACCCAGATCTTGTATTATGCATTGTATTTGGAAGGTATTCAAAGTAATGGAAACCATTGTAAGATTTAATTCCACCTATGCAAAGGAACATGTTTGTATAATAAGTAATTGTCTGCAGGATGATACTCATCTCACTGAGGATATTAAGACAGAAGAATTCTCCATACCAGAGTTTGTATCATGCATCAAAACAGAAACACCATCTTTAGTGTGTGGTGGAGATTTGAAAGTGGTAAGTATCTTCTTGGGTTACTATTTGTTGCATCTCATCGCATCTGATTGCCATCGTTTGCTCACAAGTGCCATTTCGGAATTACATAATTGTGTATGCAACTTTGCTGATGATAAATACAAGCTGTCTGCTGTAAGGTTATGTTTGGAGTGGAAAGCAAAAGACGTCTATGTGTATGGTAAAGGAATATATTATCTGAATAGTGCTGGACAAAAAACACAGGACCTCCCTCTATATTTGCCATTGCTCTATTCTTTGAGTTAAGGTATGATAGATCTTATATAACAGCTTAGGCTGATGTGAACTTTGTATTTTTGTATGAAGAAGTTAGATAGAGTATTGTGATGGCCTGGATATACCAAATATTCCGGGGTCGACTAAACTACTGTATTCTAAAAAGGGGAGTGGTCCGGAGTCCCGTCGTGAGGGAATTGGAGGGCAGATGGTTTTGACTGTCTCCACAATTGTCTACAATGGTCTTCCTTGGCTTGTCACATAACATTGAACTTTTGTCATAAGGTTCAGCAGGAGTTTATATCTACTTCAAGCTGGGAGTTGTGTGCTGGACATAAGGAAGGGAAGTGCTAGGAGCACAGTGATGACTTTCGAAGTCTTTCATGCTCGCTGTTGATATGTATCAGCTTTACTTTTATTTGTATGTAATCATTGAGAAATCCTTGTTACAGAATTTCTTATAGTTAATTAAGCTCTGTGTGTATGTATTTCTACCCTCATTATTACCAGTGTCTCCAGGGTTGGGGAGGAGTAGATCAGAGTCCCTTAGGGGCAACAGTTTTAACAGCTGGATCCTAGCCCGCCAGCTCTAGGGAGAAGTTCGTGAAAGAATATTAAACATGTATATATATGTAGTTAACCATATCTGAAACAAATGGTCCTTATTATTAATATTTAATGAAATCTAAATGGTATTTAATGAAACCACCAATTGTCAATACATTTATTATTATTAGTTATTTAATGTACTTGGACTAGTTTCAACCACAGTGAGGTCATCAGCAGCAAACTAACAAGTTGTCGGAAGATCACTGTTGAACAATAAACTTGCGAGTAATTGAAACTATCTTTTAATCTTCAGATGCTCTTAAAATATCCAATACTATGGAACACACATCTGTTTCAATGTTATTTCACCAAAGAAGTTCAAAAAACACTTCGAAATATTAGTGCCGTGTTGCTCTCAAGATTTAAAAATAAAAATAGTAATTTTTAAAACAAAGGGATATTAATTACAAGGTAAAACCAAATATAAATGTTCTTCTACTACTTGCGCATCGGGTGTGCTTCTTGAAATGTACTGTATTGTAATATCACTTGAATGCCTAATCTGCACCACACACAGCACACTTGAAAAACTTATGCAAGTATATGGACAACCTGAAATATACCCTGGCTCTTTTTAAGTTGGAAGGTTGTTTTTACAGGCGTTGCAATAATGGTATCATGTGTGCAGTACATGGACCCACTGCCGCCATCATACAAAAGTAATAAACCTAAAATATAATTGTAAATTATTATAATTATAAATATAATAAATTATTTCCTAAAAACATATGAGTTATGATGCAATTTTGAGATGCTCTTAATATCTTCCAATACGAAATCAGTTTAGTTACAATGTTGTATGACCAAAAAGTATAATAATATATTGAACACACAGAAGATCTCAAGAAGCATAAATATTAGAAGAACATTATATTTGTCACTAACTTATAATTACAGACGGGAATTTGCCTATTTTATTCCTGAGTTTAGAAACTTAAGCTTTCGAGATATAAATCCGGTTTAGGTTCTTTTAGGCTAGATTTCGTTGGTTTTATTATGCCTATAAATGCCTATTTCAAGGATTTGTGCTTATTTGGAGTATAATTGCCTATTTGATGCCTTTTGACTGTATTTTAAATTGCATTATATTGCAGCTGATGTGCTCGACAGAATCATATTCTCATTTCTCAATATGTGTTTATCCCACGAACAAGAATGGGAGTTCTCGGTAGTCACTAGAAATAGCGCTTGGGAAATTTCCATCAGAAGAAACAAGGAACAATTTGGCCTCGAAGCCTTCAACCCCTCCAACCTCGCAAGACACATGCGAGAACCAATCAACATCGAATTATGTTGCACAACCCGTATCCCCTACCTCCCTCTCGATGCGAATTGTGTAAGTGTACGCTTTATCTTAATTTCAGATTCATAACTTTGTGTGATTTATTGCGAAAAAGAAGTGTGTCCGTGGCAATGTCGAAAGATAAATTATCGAAGTCTTACTGGCTGAAGCAGTGGATCATAAGGGATACCAATTTCACTACCGATGGAAGAGTAGTCTTCTGCCAAGCCTGCTGTAAAGAGTTAATTCGTTTGTTTCTTTTATGTTTTTGTGATTGAGAAGTACGATCGCATTTCATTGTAGCATTTATAGACATATTAATTTATGTATTGTGGCAAGTTGTTTTGTTGCAATGCTGTATTAGACATTTAACTCTCAATAATCTATATATATAAAGCTCAATGTTTGTCTGTCTGTCTGTCTGTCTGTCTGTCTGTTATGTATACAAATCCACACCGTTTCACCGATCTGAACCAAAATTTGTATACTTACCCTTCGGAACCCTGCGGGTAACCCTGTCCACTTGAAATTTCCGACAGACCACCCCTTTCCCTGCATTTAGGCCCTTTGGTCCAAATCTACACCGTTTCACCGATCTCAACCAAAATTTGTATACTTACCCTATGTAACCCTGTGAATAACACTGTCCACTTAAAATTTCGGACAGACCACCCTATTTCCTACATTTAGGCCCTTTGGCAAACTTCTACACCGTTTCACCGATCCGAACCAAAATTTGTATACTTACCCTTTGCCACCCTGCGGGTAACCCTGTCCACTTGAAATTTCGGACAGACCACCCCATTCTCTGCATTTAGGCCCTTTGGCTCAAATCTACACCGTTTCACCGATCAGAACCAAAATTTGTATACTTACCCTTTGGTACCCTGTGAATAACACTGTCCACTTAAAATTGCGAACAGACCACTCCATTCCCTGCATTTAGGCCCTTTGGCACAAATCTACACCGTTTCACAGATCTCAACCAAAATTTGTTATTTACCGTCTGGAACTCTGCGAGTAACACTGCCTGCTTGAAATTTCGGACAGACCACTCAATTCCCTGCATTTAGGCCATTTGGCACAAATCTACACCGTTTCACCGATCAGAACCAAAATGTGTATACTTACCCTTTGTAACCCTGTGAATATCACTGTCCACCTAAAATTTCGGACAGACCACCCCATTCCCTGCATGTAGGCCCTTTGGCACAAATCTACACCGTTTCACCGATCAGAACCAAAATTTAAATACTTACCCTTTGGTACCCTGCGAGTAACACTGTCTGCTTGAAATTGTGGACAGACCACTCCATTCCCGGAAAGAGGACAGGGTCCGTCCCAAAGGCAATGGAAAGAAGGGGTAAAACCGGACCCAGCTCAGGAAACCCTCAGGGTTGCCAGCTCCCGAATTCACCAGCCATGAGCCCTTGAGGATGTAGCACTATCTAGGGTGCACCAGAAGTGATGGGGCTACATACACCCTGCCTCCTTGAGGGTCTTGAGCAGAAGACATGAGATATTAAGAAAAGAAAAAGAAGGCTGACGCCTCGAAGAATGAGGCTATCAGGAATGATTAAACAAGGGCCAATTAAGGCGGGAAAGTGAAAGAGTCGCTAGGCCTCGGATACACTGATACCATCGGGGTCGGAAGAGAACAAGAGTTTGACCAAGGGAGGCCGACAGGAAAGAGAACTGAAAGGAGCCCGGCACCAGTAAGTAGAAGCAATGCCGGACTCAGCTGGGGTCCCGTGGTCGCAAACCCACGTCCCACAAGTTGTTTTACCCTGGTGGGTGGAGGGGGGAGGAGGGGGCAGATGTGAGAATAGCTTACTGATTCATCGCGAGGTGACATGAGAGAAATGTCGAGTCCCCGCCGTGTTACCTGGTATTGCTGACTATGCTGATGTTCATACAGGGTCTTTGCTCAAACCACTGTAGAGTTACGAAAGAATGAGTGATTCACCGGTCAATGTGAATTGGACCGGGAACCCCCCCCCCCCTCCAAACGTCTGTCATCATATTTCGACATCATCTGCGATATTCTCAGGTTTGTGCAGCTTGGACCCGAGCTGTACTCGATAAGCTCTTTCACTACACGCATCGAGTATATGCCTAAGCCAGAAAATAACGTTCAGACTTTGGAAGAAATCGAAGGTAGAGGTCTGAATTACCTATATCAGATTTAAAATTACACCATGTTCGTTTAGTAGTCATTTTTCATTACCTTATTATTATCATCATCATAAGGGCAAATGACCTAGATGTTACGCCCATTTTACCACTAATCACCACACACAACAAGTCTTCATCGCCTGTGAATTTTGAAATATTTATTTCTATCACGGTAGTTTGTAAGTTTGTCGTGTCAATTCAACTGTAGTTTTCATTACCATCCTCATCAAAAGGGCAAATGACCTAGATGTTACGTCCATTATACTACTAAGTAACACCACAGTCTTCATCGCCTGCGATTTTTAAAATGCGTATTTCCATTATTTTGTAAGTTTGATATAGCCGTTCAGTAGTAGTAGTCTTCATTATCATCCTCATCAAAGGGGCAAATGACCTAGATGTTACGTCCATTATACTATTAAGCAACACCAGAGTCTACCTAGCCTGTGATTTAAAAAATATGTATTTCCATTAGTTTGTAAGTTTGATATACCCGTTCAGTAGCAGTCTTCTTCATTATCATCCTCATCAAAAGGGCAAATGACCTAGATGTTACGTCCATTATACAGTACTACTAAGCAACACCACAGTCTTCATCGCCTGTGATTTTTAAAATGTGTATTTCCATTAGTTTGTAAGTTTGATATACCCGTTCAGTAGTAGTAGTCTTCATTGTCATCCCCATCAAAAGGGCAAATGACCTCTCATTCCTTTAAAGTATCAATTTTTCCCATTCGTTGATAAGTTACATGTGCCAGTAGTCGCTTCTATGTTCATCATCACTGTGTAGAAGATGTTTTGCGTCAGAAGAAAAGACAACTGGATGCTCAGGAACGTTAACGATATATCGACTGCGAAATCTGGAAGCTTCTTGGAGGAATTGCTTGAGACATTTATCGTACAGTTTAAACCTTAACAAGACGAAAGTTTTAACCAGATAGCGATCTAAGTGAGAGCTCTGTGGCAAAAAATAATCAAGTCTTTCCCGAAATATGAGTCCTAAAAATAACTTTTTCTATTATTTTCTAAGTTTCATATGTCAGTTATGTAGTAATTTTCAATATCATCCTGATCAGTAGGGCAAATTACCTAGATGTTACGCCCTCAACGTCATTGGGGGCAAATGACCTAGATTTTAAGTCCATTATATTTCTAACCGCCACATAAAGTCTTCTACGACTGAGATGTCACGAATTCTGGGACCGCTAACGACATATCTCGACTCGGACTGAAGACAAATATCACGAGAATGATCATTATTTTACAGAGCCTCCCATAGTGACTTAAGTATAAACATTGTCACGGGGTTTGATAATGTAAGAAATGAATACATAAATAAATATAATTTTTGACGTTGAGTGTTAAGGAGACTGAAATATTATCATCATTCCACCGGGCGAAGCCGGGTACTACTGCTAGTTTATATATAAAATGTAAATAATCATTTAATTACTGAACGAGGAGTTAGAAAGCTGGTGGTATCTTGTCCCAGAGTGGATGAAAATTGCAAAACGGTATTTTGAACTCGGACTCATTTCCTGTGAAAATGGAGATTTACTACTTAAATGCAATTTTTTTTTAAAGTCGCGAGTAACTTTCACCAGCGCTATGTGTGGCTCTAGTCTGGGGGAGCGTTAAGCTCCCAGGTTAGGGCCGCGAAGCTGCCAACAAGCCTCTAGCATCCCCTCTAGAGTCATGCTAAATTGTGGCAAAACGTAAGGTTATGGGCAAATGCCACAGTTTCAAATTACGCGGTTTTCTAATTTTCAGCGAGGATTGCAGTTTGATAGGGTCCTTCAGAGAAATCCAGGATGGGAAGCAGTGGTAAAGGTAGCCAGTGTGCTACGAGGTGAGGTAGATGAAGCAATTGACCTAAAACCAGATATAGTGGCTTCGTTAAAGTTCTGCCCAATGACTTCATGTGATGTTGAGAGATCTTTCTCTCAATATAAAAACATTCTTCATGACAGGAGAACAAACTTATTACCAGAAAACATTGAAAAGTTGCTTATTGTTAATTCTTATTATAGTAATTAAATATGTTATTAAATTATAAGATTTTTTTCATGCCTATTTTGTTGCCTATTTTACACGTTAATGCCTATTTACATGCCTATTTTGGCTATTTTAAGAGCCTATATGCCTGCCTATTTTAACAGTTTTAGTGCCTATAATTCTCGTCTCTACTTATAATTAACACTCCTTTGTGCTTTAATAATTAAAATTTCTCTTTTTTGGTTCTTGGGAGCAACACAGCACTTTTATTTACAAGATAATTTATAGATTTTGGTTATATTTGTTGTTGTTTGGTAAATAATTTTTAGCAGATCTGATTTCGAATGTATTGGAAACTTTTAGGAGCATCTCATAATTACAACTTAGTTTCAATTACTGAAAATTTTATTTTTTAATATTTTTTTCCCAACAACTTGTTGAAATTGCTGATGATGACCACATGTTGGTCAAAAGTACAATATTTTATAATTTATATAATATGTCGAATTAATGCTCACTGTAAATGTTAAAATGTTCAGATTTTTTGATATCTTTGATGTTTTTGCTCTTTGCCCTCAGTGATCCAATATGTGTGATGTTTCTATTTATGCTTTAAGTTTGAACCCACTATGTTACCTCTATCTACTGTATCATAAGAATTAAGTCTATTAAGAAGTACCACCCCCAGCTTTTGCCTGGAATTTAAAATGAGAATCCATGTTGATCTATAACAAGGACGGAAGACGGGGGATTGAAACTCACTTGTCTTCAGATAGAAGAAGTAGCTTGGCCACATGACCTGGAGCTTTACGTTTTTTTTAAATATTTAACTCAGCTCTTAGGTATATTTCTATGATTCGATGTACAAGTTCCGTGTTTGGCTGTCTACTGAAAGTGTGTTAAAACTATTATTAATAGAGTTTTTTTAAGATACCGTATATGACTACATTCATAAGAGCTTTTGAAATAGACTCGATAGACGTATCTTGGAATGAGCGGGGTGGAGCTATTAGAATAATAGTCAACGCTCCAAGCAGTGTTTTGTATTGTAACCTCTACGGGCAATGCTGCTGAAAGAATGAACAACTGGCTCATGTCCTTTGATTTTTCCATTTTGTAACTTGGAACTCCCGCTACCAAAAAATCATGCCCTTCATTGTTATCGGAACAATAATTTTAACGACGTGCATGAATGAGGCGGTGGTATATCATGTATGGCAGTTCCAGGTGCCTGGACATGATTGCCGACAGAAACAATAAATTCCAACCAGCAGGTTCGAACACCACACAGGCCAGCCTTAAGAAGAGAACACATTCATTCAGGTTGCCTTGTAGAATTAAATTTCACCTTCGTTGACAACTCTGACAAATGGAAAAGTGCTGATTTTCAGAGAGAGATCCTATTTCTCTCTATCCCAATCACTTCAGTAACTGTTGATGTATAATGTAGATACACTGGACCTACTGCTTGCAGTTAGTAGCAATATGTAGTGGCAATATTTATGTTACATTGCCTACATTACTCTCTCTTCAGAGGGACATAATTTGCTTTCTCTAATGTTTTTGATAATTTAAATTTCTTCTTCTTCTTTTCTTCTCTTCTTCTACTTCTGCTTCTGTAGAATGTGCAGTGTTTTATGGAGAAGTTCTTGTAGAATATTGGCATATACTGTATGAATAATTTGAATGGTCATTGAGCTTGGAAGGCAAACTCGCTTGTTAATAATATGTGATTGAGACGAAGCAGTTAGGTAAAAAACCCTTTCAGGATAACTGCTGGAAAATGTCGAATTAAATGTTCTTTCTCAATCCTTCAGTCTATTACTTCCTTTAAAGCACTGTTCTCCCCATTTTCTATCACAGTTAGGTTTAATTAACCTATGAGGACTGATGGCTTTCATAAGTGTCAGAAGAAGGGATGACTTGTATAATTCGGTAAAATGTAATGGAGAATACGAATTTATCCTCACTCGGTTTTATAAATGATTACTACCTTACTTACTGTGAGTTGTTCTGTTAAGTTACATTATTTGTAATTTATTGAGAAGAAGCATAAGACGATAGCAAAGGAATTAATGATTCATTTTTGTCACTAGGATGTAGAGGAAGAAACCCAAGGTGAAGAGAGTGATGCAAATGGACATCATCTAAATGAGTAAGTGGACAACATAATAAGGAATAGCATTCTTTTGTTTGATGGATTCAAACTGAAAAAATATATGTGAATTAGGTTCGTTAGCAAAATCTGATATCCTCTTATTATATTTGTCATTGAACGTATTTATTTTGTTATTGCGTGTCCAAAGTTGATATTGATATTCACTTTTTATTTAGCAGCTAATAAGCTATCCATTCTCATTCAGAGCTGTCACTTATGGAAGTATATAAGAAAAGTGTGGTACTCGGTTAATGATATCCATATGAATGTTAATGAGGAGATGACGTTTGCACTTATAATCTATTTGTGATGGTTACTGTTTCTGATGTGTAGAAAACCCTCTTTCTTGTAGCAAAGTTCAGAAATTATCTGTGATATGAGGAAATCCACTCCTTCGAACCTCCCCTATTGCGTTCCTGTATCGAGGGTATTTGCTCTCATTCCTATAGCACTGTTTGTTGACCAACCCAAAACTCTGAATTTCAACAGCTTCCTCCTTACCCGTGGTGCTACATGTTTCAAACTTATCGAAAGCGATTATCTTTGATTCAGGCAGGATTTATGTGTTTTGTGCGGCAATATTTTTTTATTTAATGCTGCAGGGTTGAATTGCAATATACCAGTTCAGAGTTTCTGCTTTGAAGATAAAATTATCACGGTGGTTTCTGTGAAAACGATCGTACGAAGCTGTTGGGTACACATCATTAACCTTCTGTTTGGCGTGATCGGGCGCTGTGTATCAAAATGAGCACACAACTTAAATTGTGCTTGGAAATGTTTATCAAGCATTTACGTGCAGATACCTGAAATAGGTTACCAGTTACATTTCGAAGAACTGACATTTGTTCTTTGAACTCAGAATAGCATATCTCCAATTAGTGATGGTTTTCATATCACAAAGATATATTGTTGTGATAGAAGTGCTGCCTAATTCTATTAAGGAAAGCTTTTCAGTCGGTGAACACCAATTGTGCCCAATTACATTAGGCGGGAAACAAGTATTTACACACTAACACGCTTTATGTACAAATACCTACTTAATTGGATGACATGTTTCGAGCGTCAAGCGGTCATCCTCTGATCCTGCTCACTTAGGCTTAATTAATTACGATGCTCATGAATTACATTTATACACAAATATATATACAGTGCTCAGATTACATAATTTCGTATATCTTGTGTAACGCGTCAATCTTATTTACAGGTGTTATTGTTCTCTGCTGTGGTAGTTGCGTTAAAGTTGATGTATTTTAAATATGTTAACATGTGTTCCATTGAATTATTAGTGTGACCAGATTCAGAAAGGATGTCTTTACTATGTTGTTAATTATGTTCTAAATCACCCGTTTATATTTAAATTGGTGTCATATTATGTGTGGTTATAATGTACAATTTATACACAGCACTTAAATAAAACAATGTTATTTAAACGACATTTGAGTCCTATACGTCCGCTTCAGCTCTCTGCTCAATCACTCCCCAGTGAGGCCAATTACAACTGGGAACAAGAAATCTTGACCGACTGAATATTATTAAATTTCAATGATAGTGTGGTACTGTGCCCGTCTCTGGGAAATATGTGTGATGACCCGGCCCATAATTACACCACACAATTTCCGAGAAAGAACAGGGGAGTGGAAAAAATATAGCAGGGAAAACGAATGTGCCTGAATTATGTTTAAGAAATTACGAAGAAAATCGGCTCGGGCTACACGAGACAGAGTATCTCCGGGTCGTTACGGTATGGGAAAGAGGGCGCCATCAAACTAGAGTTCGCAAAGACACAATCCTGGTGAAGACAGTGTTAACGAAAATAAATAAATAAATAAATAAATAAATTACAGAGATTAATTAAGATGAAATGCCAAAAGAATCCTTATTTATTCATGGATTTAGATTGCATAAAATTTCACATCCTGCCTATGATCTCGATGGCGTAAAAAACTCTAAGTTACGGTGTAATGTCCTTCTTAAACTTGCCAAATCGGATCAACAAAATTAAATTAAATCACAGGACAAAAACAAAAATCAACTAAATGTTCCTTCTTTCGCAACAGGCATTTATCGGCGCACACGACACGAAGATTATCACTCATCCCTGAGCGACCTAACTTCAATTAAATATGGAAAGAAAATGTACACCATTAAATAAGCAATCTAATGTGTCCTGTGATGCAAAACTGTTTGCGAAGAAATTGATACTGGCATCTTATTAACATAATTTCACAAATAATCGGTCGATTGACACACCCTCATTGAAGGCTAAAATTAAAAAATAGTCCATTCAAATATTCAAACATACTTATAATAATTATAACTAGCACCAATATTATATTAACTTATTTATCTTAGTTCTATTAAATCCAAAATTGTTTTAATTAGTCCAATGATTATTATAATCAATTCAATAATATTATAATCAATTCAATAATCATCCCTTAAGCCAAAAATTATTATCAAAATTCGTGGTATAGTGGGCTCAAATCCATAGTTAAATTCAAAAAATTGTATCCAGAATCAGTCTCCATTAAATGAACATTGAAGTAGCAGTGCCAATCATACTAGATGATTTTATCAAATTCCACTGTAAAGTGCCGTTCAAAAATTAAGTAAACAATGAGGACAGAGAAAGAAAAAAAAGCCTCACAAAAAGCATTGAGCTAAACTCAAATTGAGCCATCAGATTCTCAAAGAGAGAATAAAGAATTCGATCAAAAAATATTTAAATACCATGATTGGATTATAATTCATTCATAAAAATATATAGCATATCAGTTGCCAATAAAATCATTGCACAAGGGCAAAATACTTCTTAATAACTGAGCAGCATGTCTCAATAGATCATGGCCCATCAAACCATCATTCGATATCGGAAAGCAGATCATCATCTGAGCATTTCCATATGTTACTTCATTAATTATACCTCACTAATTCAACATCTAAGTGGCAAATTTAACATTTAATATGCGGCAATCTTCACATTAAAAAATGTGGCAACCAGAATGCATAAATCGAATAATCAAATCTGAACCAATCTGAACCACTATAAAACGAATAATCCAATCGAAATATGTATGGCACAAAGGCAAAACTCCCAAAATCCTCACATGAAATAACCCAAAGATCGATCGAACAGATCGTCCTAAGAAAAGGCCTGGAATTTTCAAAAACATCGCGCAGACTACAAAGTCAACCTATAACTTCAATATCAAATCAAAAAGAAAACGTGGACAAAAATATACACATGTGCATCTGATGCACAAATTCCTAAAATCCTTAGATAATCCAAAAATAGAAAAATGTAAAAATAGATCGCAGAAATAAATTATTAAGTTGAAACTATGCAAGAGAAAAATTATTAATAATAATTGTAATAATATTATTCGTAGGAAACAATTATTACTATCAGTAATCCTAACAAGAATCATCAGACTCTGGTGTGTGCAATCAGATAATATTCTTGCCATGCCGTGGAATATGCAAAGTATAGATATGCTCATGTGCTCGGGATTGAACTAGTTATGGGAAAAAAATCGACTCATGTAGGCTGGCGATACATTTTACCTTACGGCGTCTTCATTATGCAGATAATTCGAACATCTACGGAATGTTTTTATAAAGTGTAAAGATCCCTGAAATTTTCCGTGATGTGTTGGCGGCTGTCGTCTACTTGCCAGGATCGTCGCGACGCCTCCCGGATCAGCATTCTGTACCTCCATCATATCTCCTGCGTGTTTAATATGCCGTAGTGTTGTAATCAAAGTTCAAAAATGTCCGTCTCTCCTTCCTCACAAAAGTATTCATTTCGTAAATATTTGACCCCATTTTATGTTAGAATAACTCGCCACTGCTATCCCCATATGTTCTAGAATGTTCAGAATTTTTACTATGTCCAGTGTGAATTGGCAATGAGCGTTCCCTAATTATTACAGGAAACAATTAACTTTATGTACTGTTATTAAGAATTTCAATTGTGCATAAAGCAATATTCATTTGCCATCATGGCTTTGAATAAACGTGCAGTGTTCTGTCGTTGAGACGTCCCGTCTAGTTGGCATTAAATAATGTGTAGGCTCGTGCTTAATAGTGTTCTTGTAGCATATAATAAATGCATCCAGTCCTCAAACTGTCTGTATTTCACTGCTGTGTTGTGCTGATAATGTTTATAAGAATTTCAACTCACATGGCTCCACCGTCTTGAAGGTATTATTGCTGGTCTCATACTTACGATCGTGAATACATTCACTTGGTTGTTAAACAGACACTTTGCTGTATGTAAGTGGCGAACACACGTCTCACAGTCCGGGTCACGTTACGCTTGCGGTTATAAATACTTCACTCACGACGATACCGATAAGCAAGCACTAAAGCCTGTTCAAGACCTGGAATCACAGAAGAGAAATATCGAGTAACCACAAGTCAGCCGACCTCACTCTACTGCACGCTTTAGGGGTGGGCGGTGTTGCTCGCACATTAGTCACTTCCCCCAACTTCCGGCAGTGTTACCTTGGCATTTAAGATTCTCCAGCTCTTGCTAAGAAATGTGCCTGGCCTCCATTGGCTATAATGAAAATCAGGTCTCTTGTAAAATAGTTTTAGGTGTTTCTAAAGCATATTAACTCGGCTCATATTGCATATAATACTCCACATAGTTAACGAAGTCAAACCAGCGACATAATTCCTTCTCCAGCTCTGATGTCATCAATCAGATGCACTGAGCTCTGCCGCTCACCTTCACAAAACAAAGCCTCCGTGACGTAATATCTGCGGCTCCTACCGGATCAAGGCCGCCGTAGCTTAGTGGTCAGACTCCAAATCGGGTACAGTACTGATGGGAGAATTTCAATGTTAGGATAGGAAATAGAATTGTGGGGTATGAGAAGGTAATGGGTAAGTGTGGTGAGGATAGGGAAGCGAAATGTATATTGGACTTTTGGACTAACATGGGGTTATCTGTGGGAATTTCATTCTCGTAGCATAAGCAGACTCACGGATACACATCGGACGGTAGAGGAAACAGATCCATAATATACTATATCATTACTCACTTTGAATTTAGTAAATTGATAAGGAATTGAAGGTTATTCAGGGGCTTCTTTGATCAAACAGACCACCAACTGATCTGTGAATTAAAGCATAGTTGGATTTAAATTGCAGAGAGTGAGTGCAATTTGCCGATTGATTAGGGTGGAAAGTCTCCAGGATAAGTAACATAGGCAGAAATTCAGGAAGTTAAGGGAGGTATTTGGATATATATTGGAAAAGTTAGGTCAAGCGGCATGGAAACCTTTCCGGAGTGTTGTAAACAATCATAGGATTGGGGGAAAAAGAGAAATTAGCAGTATTCTGAATAATTTAGGGAAACTAATTGTAGATACCAAGGAAGCACTGGAAAGATGGCAAGAATACTTCGAAAACGTGCTACAGGGTCTTTAAGGATATTCTCGCTCACGCGCTCAGCCAGGGACTGCTCAGTTTCCGGTTACCGCGCATATGTACGGCAACATGCGGTGCTTAAAATCAGTATCATGAATTTTTACTCACCATGACTTCAGTATTTGCTGAAACGTTTCCCCAAAACGCTGCCAAACCTAATCGGCATCTCATTATGAAGTTTCCGGTTACTCTGGTTAATTTAGCATCAGTAAGGAAATAACGACCTTTACCTTTTTTTTATTGTTTTTTGAACCTGTTCGTTTGTATCACTTAGCCAGTTGTTTTATTTTTCCGATTTATAGGAATGTGTCTCCCGGGAAATTGCACTCAAAACTTTTTTCTTATTCTAGCGCACTTTATGTACGTATCGTGCAGATATTCACGTAACGAATATTTCACATAAGGCATTACAGCACTATACAAAATCATTATACAATACGATATACAGTACACAGTAGCATTATAATACACCCAATAAGCTCGGAGCTCACACGTAAACTTCAGCAAGAGTGTGGGATTACGGCTGGAGACCGCGCGCCTGTAACCGCCGGCTATTGTCTCGAGCGGAATCATCTTGCCAAGCAAAACTAAAGACCCTGTAATGGTGACCTTTCTGGCAATGTGGCAGATTTTGAGATTATGCAGGAGGAGAATGAGGACGGGAACACGATCACGGTTGAAGAAGTAGACAGGGAGGTAAATTAAAGTGTTGCAAAGCGGCAATGGTAGTTAAATATCAGCCAGAAATGGTGAAGTATAGTGGGAAAACTGGGCTGAAATTGTTGCATAGGATAATCGAATTGGCCTGTGGTTTAGAGTAGGAAATGTGCCCTCTGATTGGACAAAATCAGTATTCGCACCAATTTATAAGCAAGGTAACAGGAAAGATTGCAATAATTATAGTGGGTGAAAATTCATTCTAGATGAATGAATCCGTATGAGCCGACTCAGATGGTGGTGTCAAGTGTAGAGATTGGGGGAGGAGAGATTACCTAGGAGGTTAATGAGTTTTGCTGTAGAGGGTAAGGAAAGCAGAGGTAGACCTAGGAGGCGAGGGTTAGATTCAGTGTTTATTGATTTCAAAGTGAGAGGAGTACTAGCAGAGGAGTATAACTGATAATAGGGGATCATGGAGGCGACTTGCTTGCAATTAGAGGCTTGCAAACTAGACTGGACGCAGAAAGGCAAAACTGCCACAATTGAATGTGTATGTATGAAGGAAAATTGGATACGAAACATGAATATTGAATTCTGGCACAAATTAGGCTCTACTTATAGCCTCTTGGCCATCACCCATGTCTCACTTGTTGAGAGTGGCAAAGGTCTAATAACACTTGGCATCATTTGGACTGGTGGTGGTGGGGATCAATGTTTTAAGGAGTGTAACATCGAGGTCACCTGCACCTGTTGACATACAGTTATACTACAGAAGGGAGAGTTTCGACTCCTCACAAAATGAGGGTAGTGAGTAAAGGAAAAGGCCATGATGGACTCCCTAGGCTTCGAAGATCTAAACAGAACAAGAGTTGACCAAGCTGGTTCAGGTTATTGTTAAAATGTAAGAGTGAAGTCATCTGTCCTATAGACAAAGGGAGATCGACAAGAAGCTAAAATAAGAGCCTGGCACAAGTAACAAGACGTACTTCATATTTCAAAAGAGGCTCCATATATTTTTCATACTGTGCCCCACCAGTTGATTGCCCTGGGGAGAGCATTAGTGACATGCAGAGGCTATTGGTGAAGCCTATGTGACCGCATGATGGTAGGCGAACATTTCCATTAGCAGCATACCAATACGTTAATTACTAAATAATTGTAAGAAGGCAAAGAGTCAAGAGCTTGGTCGTCCCATTTTCCAATATTGAAATCCAGGTTAAATTGCCACATATATATTATGGTGATCATTATGGATATTATGTTTAGGAATTTTTATCCATACGCTACTTCATTCTTGAATGGATAATATTAATTCGACTTTAATTGCCAACCAAGGGCATTACCTCGTAGAAGTCAACTCGAAAGACATGGCTTAGTTCTAAACTAAAAATTACAAGCAAGGTGAAATCCGAGTGCAATTAACAAAATTGTTGTTTAGCGACATCCCTATGCATTCATCATATGAATTTTCCAACATAAAATTAGTACGTTTACATGGAGAACTCAAATCGATTTCAGTACACTTGGCGTATTGAATACGGGACTTAGATTGTATTGAGTTTCAAGGTCAATACGGTAAACTTGTGGAATTGGATCGTATCCAAACTGGTGTTCAAGAACATGTAAAGGTGTATCGTATTGTGCGCTCTCGCGTTTCATTTTTGAACGTATCTACAACTACAATAAACAATGCCACCAATTACGGCCCATTGGTTTCCTCTGCTTACCTGTGCCACACTTTGTCCCTCACGGCCCAACCGCAACGGGAAACTACTGCCATAATGTTCTCTCCAAGGCATTGCACCCACCTATTCATAATTCTATGTATGTTACTCTTCTGAAATTCAATTCGTGCAGTAAATATGTCCCACTTTCTTATCTCCAGCCAAGGGTTACTCAAGAGGGGGTCCATCACGAATGTGACAAACGGTATGTCTGGCATTCTACTGGTCATAACATAGATATTAGAAGTGTGATTATCCAGAGGCAGGTTTAGGAACATGAAATGGGGAAAACAGTTGTTAGGTTGACTGGACAGTGGGTAGAATATCATGGACATTATAGTTAAAGGCTTATTGTAGTTCAAATTAGAACGAAACCTATGTGCATTAGAGTAGTATACGTCTAAGAGGCTACCAATCAAACAGATAATAAAGAAGTTAAAAAGTACTACTAACTAATTCAGTAGGTGTAATTCTGTGGCTTGTCAATGTTGTAAAGTCAGATTTATAAGTTGTGTTGAGAAAAGGAAGAGAAGAATATATAGCGGCGAAATGTAGAATGGATGAAAGATACGAACGATTGAGCAGGCTGGTAGAATTCTGCACCGATCACTAATAGGGCACAGCTAACAAGTTTCTAACAAACACAACATACTATAATCACTTGAATGAGACTAGGATGTTTATAAATTGACTTAATTATGGTCAAGAAGGGATTCCGAAATCTGAATTTGGATATCAAAACGTACTCCGGGGTCAACATAAATTCTGACTACAATCTGCTTGTTATAAAGTCGATGTGAAGGACTGATCAAGAACTCTATTCCAAAGAATGCGAATTTTTTTAACCCTTAATCGGGCGCATGGCGGTCTAAACGACCGAAGTCTTAACATTTTTGGCAGGCAATCCGTTAGAAAGTTAGCGATGCCCCCTCCCCTCCAGACTATCTCGGCCAAGAGATCATCTAGCCATCTGATAGTTTGGCCCGTCTCTAGCCATGCTGTAAAAACTGAAATACTGTGCTTTACAGTAATTTGACCGTTCAAGATGGATATGTCTCAATATATTACTGAGTGTTGGGTTGGAGTGGGGGTCCCCTGGAGGGGAGGTGAGGGGGGGGGAGATGACATTATTCTTCCATTATACTAACCGAGAAAAAATAAATAGAAAGGAACTTTGGTGTTCAGAGCATTCCAGATTTATTCTCAAAACAACTCGTCTTACAACGGGATATATCTTTATGAGGCCTATGAGTACAGAAAAATATTATAAATATTATCTAAATAAGTATAAACTTATATACAACAAAATTAATCCTCAACATTTTTATTAGAACCCAAGATCGTTCAGTGAAGGACTAAAAATTTAGAAAGCGGACGAAATGACCGATGCGCCCGAGAGTGTTCGTCAGATGAGCGTGCCCGGTTGAGGGTTAAAAACAAATCTTAGGATGAAAACGTCATCAGAGAAGAAGGAAGTTCTAGAAAGCTACAGAAAATGGTTCAAAGAAAAATGTGCAATGGCTACCTCAAGGTGTAGTGGATAGCATAATTAAATGTCAACCCGGAGATGCGGATTTGATTGTTGGCCCTGCTCTGAGGACTGGGACCGGGTACATTCAGCCTTATGAGACCAAATTGAGAAGTGGTTCGGTCGACTTCCTCACCATCCACCTTCGAACTGATTTTTCAGGGTTTGCTACTTTTACTCCAGGCAGACACGAAGATGGTTTCTAACTTAAGGCCACGGCCACCTTCTTCCCATTCCTAGACTAGATTCCAAATGCACTATTTAATACAGACATCACAATACGCAGGTCATAAAAAAATATTAATCGTACCAAATGCCACCCAAGTACACGGTGCTAAATATCCACGATGAAGAAGCTTCTAAAATGAAACTGCTGAAATGTCCAAATGTACACTATTGTCTTTAAGTAGGAATCGTATATGCCGCCTATCGAGAGATTAAGATTTCTTTCGGGTAAAGATTATTAGTGACTGAGATGAAAACCTGTAATAGACATGTAAAGGAACACTGATTGAAAGAACACATGCAGCGTTTGTATAGGGCTAAGGATATCAAGGATAAATAAGTGAAAGAGGAGAGATTTATTCTTGGAATTAGAATTGCTTGGCCACTAGAAGGCCTCCGTAGATAGGAACCACCAGACATGGTTTTTGTACCGACTGAGTTGCTACGATGCATCGGGGCTGAAGATCTGGTCACTTTATTTCCCTTATTAATATTTTGGATCGTTGACAGGTATGTCAAGGGTTATAAAAGCTTGTTATGAAACAGTGTGTTGTTCTCTTCATACTTAACAAAGCAGAAGCTGACAGAAGGAAAGGTTCTCCTACGATAAGTGTGATGAATCTCGCTTCAAAGATTTAATTAGAAAGTTAAACAAGTGGATGGGATGACAGCCAAGTTTGGTTAACCAAAATCTTAGGAACATGGGTATCTGTATTGTGTATTAGACTGATCCTCGAAGGTAGACTAAAGATATAGAAGTTAACGTTCGTGACATATTTAGTATAAATAGAGCTGGTAATGATGGTGTTTGGAGTTATTGTTTGAGAATTTGAAAAGTAACGGAATAAAAACCATGAATCGGAGAGAGTCTACAACCAGAGCTGGTATTTATTAGATTCGATAGACATGAGCGAGAGACTGGTATTTAGTATGATGTAATGTGAGACTGCATTTTATCATTGGTACTTTTCTATCTATTTATATTGCAAGGCACGAAGGAAATGACAACGGAATATAAACTAGAATTAAAGGATGAAGATCAAGTAATTTTGACTCGTCGATTTACTAACAACGTTGCCATCTTAGCCTCATTTGAACATGTTTCTAAACGGTGTGTACCAGGTGTTGAGGAAAGAATTCATAATACAATCATCGTATTTGAAACAGAATCAATGGGATGCAGCGGGAAAATATAAAGAAAATATTGACATCGATTGGCTGGTTATTGACTTATGGTTTCAATTTACTGAATATGTTAAACTTCGTCAATAAGGACAAAGGCTTTTCGCGTTAAAGGGCGTTGGTGACTTCAACTTGGGCACAAAACGGACAAAGCAAATAAGATATAAAGATTGGCTTGACATCTGTTCAAATGAAATATTGATCTAGGTATTAACAAGAAGTTCCGTGACGAACTGAGAAGCCCAATTTTCTTAAAATGAAAGATTCATGCCAATGGTTAATCTACATGGAGGTATCTAGAATAATGACGAAATGAAGTTGGTGATATCGAAATTTCTAATTAGTTCGAAATATACCTGGCCTAATGTAGCCTAATAGAGCACTACTGTTGGACTCCCTGGTGACTGAATATATTATCAGTTTCATCTCTTAAGGTGCCCCTGCATAGGTAATCGGATTTGAATTTCCGTTACTGAACTGAACGTCTGCATTCCAGAAGTATCATGACTCAATCAGTCGTTACAGAAAGGTCTTTATCAAGACCATCACTCACCATTATATCTGTAAATATTGAAGGTTTATCTACATCTAAAGAAGTAGATATATAAGATTTGTCAAACACACGCTTGCAATGTATTATGTCTTCAAGGAACCCACAGAGATGAGCTACTATGGCGACCTAATATAGCGGGGATGAGACTCGTGGCCGAAATTCCCCACTGACAGTATGGCAGCGCTGTATTTGTGAAGCCAGATCTACAAATTCTGTCTGTTGCAGTCACCACCGAAAATGAAATCGAGATAATAACTGCGGAACTCAGTAACTGCACCGTCTCGGGTGTCTACAAACCACCAAATGTTAATTTCTCCTTCCAAATTCCAAACAACTACGACAAGCAAAATTCAAACTTTGTAGTTGGAGACTTCAACAGCCACAGTAGCGCATGGGAATGTACAGACGATGATAATAACGGAGAGGCTGTGTTAGAATGGGCTGATGGCCTCCAATTACAACTTATTAATGACCCCAAACTACCTCCCTCCCTTAACAGCAGTAGATGGCGTCGAGGCTTCAACCCAGACCTGATATTTGCAAGTGAGCACGTGGCACATCAATGTATGAAATCAATGTGTAATCCCATTCCAAATACCCAACACCGGCCCATAATGTTTCTCAGCAATTCGACCAATAAAGGTTCCTTTTTGAAGGAGGTATAATTTCAAAAAAGCAGACTGGCAGAAGTTCAGCTCGACTCTTGATACAATCATATCAGCTATCCATCCAACAACAGAGGATTATGCTCAGTTTGTTGAAGCTGTGAAGGAAGCTTCCCGCGTCTCCATACCACGGGGATGTTGAGCTAATTATATACGAGGCATAACTTCAGATACAGCTGCTCAAATGAACACATATATTTCATTATTTCAGGAAGATCCACTAAGTGAATACACTGTGTCAGCTGGAAGGGAATGGCTTTCCTCAATTACAGAGGCAAAGAAAGATGCTTGGATCAAACTCATGGAGGAAACAGACATGTCAAGGGACAGTAGAAAGGCTTGGAAGCTTCTCAAGCGACTTAAGAACGATCGAACCAAAGGACCAATTCATGCAAATGTTACGGCAAATCAAATTGCAAATCAGCTTGTCATCAATGGGAAGACCAATCACCAAACAAGGAAAATGGAAAACAATACCCTGAAAAATGAAGATATGAAGTCCAGTAACCTATCCCGGCCATTTGAAATAAAGGAATTACAGAAGGCAATTCAATGTGGCAGAAATGGAAAAGCGGCAGGATTAGATGACATCACAATAGAGCAAATAAAACACTTTAGATCAACTACACAAGTATGGCTTATGAACTTCTTCAACAATTGTCTTTCTTCTCTAAAAATTCCTAAAATATGGAGAAAATCCAGGGTGATCGCATTTTTGAAACCTGGAAAGGAACCTTCGGATCCTAAGAATTTCAGACCAATCTCCTTACTCTGCCACCTATACAAAATAATGGCAAGGATGATACTCAACCGCTTAATGGGAGTAGTAGACCAAGTACTAATCCCTCAGCAGTGTGGCTTCCGCCCAGGTAATAGCTGCACGGCACAGCTTCTGCATTTGACTCCGCACATTGAGGACGGTTTTGAGATGAAGAAGATCACTGGTGTGGCATTTGTGGATCCATCCTCCGCCTACGATACGGTTAATCATAGAATATTATTACACCATCAACAGTATGGGATTGCCACCTATGCCAAATCCAGTCTTACAGGAGTTCAAGTTGTTGAGTCAAGTGTCAAGGATCTCATCTTCTCTATAGTTATACAGGTTAATAACCTAACAGTTGTTAACGTGTATAAACCTCCTATCATCAGTTGGCCTCCTAGCATTTTGCCAACTTTCAGCCATCCCTGCATTTACACTGGATATGTTAACAGCCATCATACTAACTGGCGATATGACTCTGTTGATGACGATGGTGAGGCATTATCTCAGTGGGTTGAAATATCCGATCTGCACCTAGATTTCGATGCGAAAGACAAGGGCACTTTCCATTCTGCTCGCTGGAGAAGTGACTACAACCCTGACCTAACATTTGTGTCCAAGGATTGCTTTGAACAGCTTCCCAGTTTCACACGTACAATATTGTCGAGTTTCCCAAACAGCCAGCATAGACCAGTTCTGTTGGAAGCAGGTATGCAGATACCCCTGGTGACCTCAGTACCTTTACCCAGAAGGAATTTTTATCGTGCAAACTGGGATAAATTCTCTAAAGATCTTGACCAGAACTACCATCAACTATGATGAATTCGTCAGCTTGGTCATTTCAACTGCCAAATCAAATGTTCCGAGAGGTTTCAGAAAATATTATGTGCCTGGATGGAACCCAGAAAGTGAGGCTCTGTATGAAGAATATCAAACAGGTAGTCATGACGTAGGTTCACAGCTTCTGCAGTCATTAGACAAGAATAGGAGAGAAAAGTGGGAAGTAACAGTGAAAAACATGGACTTTGCAAAATCGAGCAGGAAAGCTTGGAGAGTCTTGAATCGACTTACTGGAAAACCTTATTCTAAAAAGCAGTGCAATAACTTGAGTCCAGATGCCATAGCAAATAGAATGGTTGAAGTCACCCGAACCAAGAGAGATAAATGCCATACGAAAAATGTGAAGCGTAAGCTCACTGAGCTCAAACATGGATCACAGAAGAATGAGGATCTGTCCAGGCCATTTTCTATTCAGGAAGTTGCAGCTGCTATCAAAATACTGAAGACCGGTAAGGCTGCTGGCCCAGATATTATCTACAACGAATTCCTTCTCTATATGGGTCCATATAGTATAAAGTAGATCACTTCTCTTTTTTCTTACATCCTTCAGACTAACAAACTGCTAAAGCAGTTTAAACGATCAAAAGTGATGGCCATTCTGAAACCTGGAAAGTCGGAGCAGAGATTTGAAAACTACCGTCCAATAGCACTTCTTAGTTGCATTTATAAACTCTTGGAAAGAGTCCTCCTCACTAGGATTGCACCATTCATTGAAGATGTAATCCCTCCAGAACAAACTGGTTTCAGAAGAAATCGTAGCTGTACTGATCAAGTTTTGGCTCTTACCACTCACATCGAGGCTGGCTTCCAAAAGAAGTTAAAATCAACAGCTGTCTTTATTGACCTGACAAGTGCACATGATACTGTCTGGCGACATGGATTAATTCTTAAAGTGCTGGAAGTAATTCCCTGCTTGGAAATTGCAAATCTAATTTCCAACATGCTCTGTGAGAGAGAGTTTGTAGTATTCCTAGGTGATTCTAAAAGTCGTAAAAGAAAATTAAATAACGCTTTGCCACAGGGATCAGTATTGGCCCCAGTACTCATCAACCTGTACATCCATGACTTGCCATCAACCTCAGCTACTAAGTTTATCCATGCAGATGACATTGCACTGGTAGCTCAAAGCAGAAATTTTGAGGATGGAGAAGGCATTCTTTCAGCACACTTGGAGAAAATGGCTACATTCTTTAAGTCTTGGCGATTGATCCCAAGCGCTTCTAAGACTGAGGTTTCATGTTTCCATCTTAGCAACCGACTCACAAACTACGAGCCATCTGTTTTATTTCTTGGTGATAAACTAAAGTACAACCCTTTCCCGAAATATCTAGGAGTCACCCTGGGCAGAAGTTTAAGTTACAAAGAACATCTCACCAAGCTCTCTCACAAAATCACTACAAGGAATAACATCCTACACAAGCTTTGTGGTAGTTCATGGGGAGCCTCGGCTGACTGCTTACGATTAACGGGCATTAGTCTTGTCTACTCTGCAGCGGAATACTGTGCCCCTGTATGGCTGCAAAGTGCACATGTGCATCAAGTAGATACTAAGTTGAATGAAACCATGCGCTGCATAACTGGTACTGTCATGTCTACACCTCGCCTCTGGTTACCCGTTCTTAGCCAGATCCCACCACCCCACCTGAGGAGAAAAGAAGCTCTGCTGAGAGAGGCAAAGAAGATCCGGTCATCTCCCTCTTTACCAGTTCACCAGGAATTTTGTTAACCATCGCCATAACGACTTCAATCTAGGAGACCAGCAAGTGTACTGGCCGGCCGATTCTTGAGGGACAATTTTAACCTAAACCGTAGCTGACAGGAAGAGTGGTCAAATTCAACATCTGGTACTAATGCCCATGAGATAAATCCAACACGGAAAATGAATGGATTTTACCTCCCAATAAAACTATGGTGTCGCCTCAACAGACTGAGGACTGGGCATGGGCGCTGTAATTTCTTGCGCCATAAGTGGGGCTGGATCGATTCTCCAATGTGTGAATGCCGTGAAGAGGAGCAGACCATGGACCATGTCATCCTGCGTTGCCCTCTTCATGCCTACTCCGGAAGCCCCAGCGACCTGTTTTGATCTATCAGAAAGTGCTGCTGTGTGGTTGAAGAACTTGGACCTGTACTTATGAATTCCTTGTTGTACTCACTATACGATTAAATAATAAATTACACAAATTCTATAGAATGATTAAGACATCAAGGTAACCAAGATGATAGCTACTCTCCTGGAAAATCATCGCTTTTTTGTTGAATTTCAAGGACGCCAAAGTAGATGTAGAAATCTAAGGAATAGTCTCCCTCAAGGCAGTGTATTGGCTCCTATTCTTTTCAACATCTACACAAATGACCAGCCATTGCCAGAAGGCACTAAAAGTTTTATCTATGCCGATGACCTTGCACTTACTAGACTGATACCTTTGATGAAGCTGAGATTTCTTTAACTTTAGCATTACAAGAGCTAGGTATTTATTATGAGAAAAATCACCTGAAATCAAATCCATCTAAGACCCAAATTTGCGCCTTCCATTTACGGCATATACATGTCTCTCAGAAGGTCAATGTTTTGTGGAAAGGGAGTTTACTGGCACATTGCTTTACACCAAAGTACTTGAGAGTTTTGCTGGATCGTTCAATAACATACCAGAAACATTGCCAAAACTTAAAACATAAGATAGCTGCTAGAAACCACATCCTACGCATATTGTCAGGAACCAGTTGGGGAACTCAACCACAAACTATCAGAACATCAGCTCTAGCTCTATGCTACTCTGCAGGCGAATATGCCTCCCCGGTTTGGTACAAAACAGCCCATGCGAAGCATATCGACATCGCTCTCAAGTTGCAGGATCATTACAGGATGCTTCATACCATCACCTATTGAGAAGTTCCAACTTCGAGCTGGCATTGCTCTTGGTGAGATTCGTAGGGAGGTAGCAGCTAACGAAGAGAGGCTCCAATCATCTACTTCAGAAGCACATCCCCTCTATGGATACCATCCTGCCACACGGAGGCTGAAATCTAGAAAGTGTTTTCTCCGCACATCAGTTAAGCTTCAAGGGAAAGCAGAGAGTGCTAGGATCAAGATGTGGAAAGAAAGAACTAACCTCCTTTCCAACTGGATGGAGCAGAAGGAAAGTCTTCCATGTGGACACCAGGAGAAGTGGTCAACTTGGAAAGCCCTTAACAGACTCCGTACAGGAGTCGGCAGAACGAGAGTAAATCTGCGGAAGTGGGGTTTCTCAAGCGACTCATCACTCTGTGACTGTGGAGAGCTGCACACAATCCAACATTTATGTCAGTGTGACTTATGTCCTTCAAAGTGCACTATGAAATATTTGATTGCAGCCTCCTCCAGCGCTATTGACGTCGCCCAATACTGGGCAAAATTCATCTAGCTCTCAAATTTGTTGCTCAATATTTGATTTGTTTTGTATAATATACCTGTTTATATGTATGGTAGAAATGTAGATATTCTATATTCAATATTCATATCGATACTTCTGACACGAATAAAGAAAGATCTCTTAAGGTACAGAATACAAAATTTGGTTGAAGTCCAATGGATTGCATTGACAGTACGTGCAGCTAGACATTGGATCTGTCAGCGCGCGTAAGACCATGTTGGCAACAATGTCATGCATGTGTTGGTCAGAAATAGTCTGAAATATAATGATATATTGTTGAGCCAATTTTGGATGGAATCCCTTTGTTAGTATCGAAGTTACATGTATTTGAAAATTGGCCATATCAGCAGGCTTAGAATTATGTTGGCAGCACTGACGTATATTAGTTACGCCTAATTGATCTGGAATGTCAGGTACTATACGTGTGGAAAGTTTGGAGCTTTTGGCTTGCATATTGTGTGATATATTGATATTAGGGTAAACGAATAGAGACAGTATATATTAACAGTTGGCAGCCCTGGTTGCTCTTAAGAATACGCACAGTCATCAGTTATGGTATACATAGCACATACGAAATTTGGTTGAAATCCAATTGATAGTATAGAATTTACATGTTTTTAATAATTGGTCCTATCAGCAGGCTTAGTATCATGCTGGTAGCACTGACGTAAATTAGTTACTCCAAATTAATCTAGAATTTCAGGTACTATACTTGTGCATAGTTTAAAGCCGTCGCCTTGCATACTTTCTGATATATTGGTATTTGGATTTTAAAAAATAGAGAGAGCTTTTATTAACAGTTGGCAGCCCTGGTGGCTATTTCGAAAATGTTCAGTCATATCTGTTTAAGTACGCATTGTACAAACGAAATTTGGTTGAAATCCAATTGATAGTGTGGAAGTTATATGCGCTTTACCTATCAGCAGCCGTAGAATCACTTTGGTAACACTGGCTTGTACTGACTCCTGGAAAGTAACCTGAAGTATTATTATCTATATGTGTGTCAAATTTGGAATAGTTCCCATGCATACCTTCTATGATATACAACATGGAGCTCAAGTTTCAATTGCGATAATTCAGCAGTTGGTAGTACTGACATTATTTTCAAATATGACATTGAGCTATTCAGGTATAGATCTTAACTCGTACCAAATTTGGGTTCGATTGCTGCAGCCGTTTAGGAGTTGATGGGGGGGGGGGAGGTTGCACACACACACAGCCAGTTAGCCAGATGGACAGATAGACAGACACACATTTTCCCGGATCGATCTCATAGGTCTACTTTTTCCTCATTTTTGCAAAATGTGAAAAGTAGGCTAAAAATCATTGTCTGGAACGTGGCCCAATATGGATGTGAAACTCGGACTGTTTGTGCTGCTTAAAATAGGGAAATAGAAATATTAGATTGTGGTGTTGCAGGAAAATTGTGAAGATTTAAAGATTAGATACAGAACCTAGTACAGATTATTACGACGAGTCGGGGAGGGAATATGAATCTGGCGAGTGGTAATGACTAGAAGATGCACCGCCCTATTAAAATAAACATATTCTTGGCGTGCCTCCTAGCTGCATCACTGGAACCAACTAGAAAAGAAAGGAGTACGCAGTGGAAATGGATGTTAATTTCTGACCTGTGCTGGGCCCGTACTTGCAGGCCAGATGTGCCGAGCGACTCCAGACTCCGTGAAGGTGGTCCCACGACGAGTGGTAGGAATACCCTCCTGGTGCTAGAAAGCTAGAATAAGTTAGGCCTAGGGTTGAAGAGAGAGAGAGAGCAGCCCGATCGTCAAACACTACTAAATAAGCCACATGGATAAAGAAATGGAAATTTAATTATAGTGAAATCGAACACACACAAAAAAACGGCCAGAATAACACACTCAAAGAAAAGAGTACCCTAGGGGTCAAATACAGTCACTTTCAAACGGGAAGGATGATTATAAACAATAAATAACTTACAATAATAAATAACGGAAACAAATAAAATAAATACCTGTGCCACTTCCAATAAAAATGATGTAAAAAGGGAGGAGGTAATTGACCAAAAGGCAATCGAGCCGGTCGCTGGTCAACAACAATCACTTCTCAGCCTAGAGATGGATGGTTGTCATGACGACCACAAAATAACAAGCATAGCAAAGATAAAACAAGAGGCTGTGTGCGTGTCGCAGAGGCTGTGGCGAGCAATGGGGATGCGATCGAGCTGGCAGTCCCCAGAGAAAAGAAATGCAAAAACCAAAGATACTACAAGGAGAAACAAATGACGTCAAGTGTCCGTGAAATATATCATGATACATACACGCAATCAAACACACAAAATGCCAGCCGACGATCCAGTAATAAAACACAAAGCAACACGTGCTTGTAGGTAGTCTAGCAAAACATGCTAAACCTATATGGTCCCCAACTTACGTTCCGAGTTCGAGCTGAATACGGTAAGGCCTACTTAAAGTTACCGCCGTGATTCAGTTGCACGAAGCATGGAATGAAGGGAATACATAAGGGCTCAAATATATGGTGTCATGCCTCGTGTTGGGAGAATGGTCGAAACGCCAACGTCCACAAACAACGGGAGACCCATTCAAAAACATGCCCAATCCAAACAGCATCAATGCACCTGGCAGCAAGAAAAACATACACTCACAAAATCACTCGCAGATATATTTCACGGCACAAATAAAAGGTTAAACGAAGACTCAAACAAAATAAAACAGGAGACCGCCATTTCGATTGGTTCCACAGCAAATCCAAGCACACGACGAAGATCAAAAAGAAAAGTTAAATTTAGGAAATGAGCATAGTGGACACAAGGTTAGATGTATTACTTACATGAGTAAATGGAAGGCTTCGGCATAATAACAATGTTAAATAAAAAGGAAAAACATTACATTTTAAATAATAAGGCGGAGAGCCTCAAGGCACGTCCGGACAGAAAGTATCTCACATGGCGTCTGAGTCAATCGGGACGGCCGCCAAAGATAATAAAGAAATGAGAGATGTTAAACATGGCTCAGGATCCACACCACCCCCCAAAAGAAAAATTATTTATAATAATAAAAGATTTTTCTTTTTACATCACTAAGCACCACCGCTTTGAAATCAAACATGTCCCAAGTGTTCCAAAATACACAACGTCCTTATCACACAGGTGGTTTGTCAACAACTATAACAGTACACAAAATATGAGGCGGGAGGGTGATCGATATAACAATCACTTAAGAATACAGTTATAAAATGAAGTAATATATAAAAATAATCAGATCGCTTCGGCGATCGCAATATCAGGACAGAACTCCTTCGGGGTCCCCAAAGGCGCGCGTTCCTTTGACGATCCCTGGGCTTGTCATAATGGTATTACGGTTCGCCTGCGCGTTACAATGACAAGAAAAGTAGATAGAGACACGGACGAAAATCATAAACAAAAGACTTTCGCCCTTTGACGCCGAAGTCTGCCATTCTCCTTATACCCATCATGAAAGTGACGTATTAAAATAACAAAGAAGCGATATAATGTGTCCATTATTTATAGAATATAAATTCTCTACTGGCCGAATTCGCAAAAATACATATTTTTACAATAAATATTAAGTTACACAGAGTATGTAGGCCTATTTCTTCTTGTATTATTTTCTTTCTTGAGCTCGTAAATTTGTACTTGACTCTGCTCGGTCAAAATTGGTTCAATAATAGGCAGGTCAAGGAGACGCCATATGAATACTAGCTTCCTTGGATAACATAAGCAAATTATGATTGGCTCACCTACGCAGAAAAAGGACAACATTAATCACAGCAAATAAGAAGGTTACACAATAAATGGTTTCAATTGAGATATGTGAGCTCTGGATACGTCGGTGGGATTCTCCTTGGAGATCAATTCAACAGTGACAGGTGTTAAAAATCTAGTGATAGTTTTGGGCGTGCTCCAGCGAAGCATTAGTTTAGCTGACTCCTTATTCTTGGCCGAACTCTGTGGGTGCAGGCGCACTAGCACGTCGTCATTCACCTGAAAACAAACAGGTTGCCTACCCTTGTTATAGCGAGACGCCACGCGATCTCGTGCCCTTTTCAGATGCCGTACAGCAACTTCCCATTTTTCTTTGACTGAGGTACGGCGGGATGGCGCAGCCAGATAATCTATTTTCCACTGAAGCTGAAGTGGATCAACAATACGCCTTCCTAAAAACAATTCCGAAGGGGTAGAATTCGTCGATTCATGAAGAGCAGTGTTAAATCCTAAGGAGAAAAACTGAAGATTTGCGTCCCAACGTGACTGATCTGCGTTGTGGAACGCACTCAAGCAAGCCTTCAAGTTACGATGAAACCTTTCAACGTGATTTGGCTGAGGGTGGTAGGGTGCCAAAAAGACATGATCAATTCCCCAAGAAAAACACATTGATCTAAAAGACTTGGACCGGAAAACGCTCGCGTTATCGGACACTAAAAACTTTGGAGGACCAAAAACACCAAAAATATGATTGGTCAAAAGCCTAACAGTGGTACGTGTCGTGATTTCCCTGACAGGAAATAACCATACAAATTTTGAAAATCCATCAACGACAGTAAGTATAGCTTTATGACCAGAAGATGACCTAACTAGGGGACCAAAATAATCTATAAAGAGGCGCTCATTAGGATATGACATCGTGTCAGCGTGGTGAAGTCCAATGCGGGAACTCTTTGCAGGCTTAGAACGTTGACACGTAACGCATTTTCGGACGAAAGCAAAAGCATCCGCTTTCAAATGAGGCCAGAAGAATTCCTGAGAGATTTTATGGAAAGTCTTCGTCATACCTAAATGTAATCCAAAACAGGATTCATGGAAATACGCCAAGAGCATACTTCGTATATTCTCTGGCACGAAAATCCTACATTTCGAAGATCGAGGAGCGGTATGCACTATAACATCATTGCGCAATGAAAACTCAGATACACCAGGATCTTTCCCGAGAATTTTTTCACGCAATGTGACACAAAATGGGTCATCTGCTTGGTACGTACGGATGTCAGTAAATGACCATGGAATGTGTTGGAGAAGATTCACTGACTCGGGGATCTCAACAATGGGAGGAGGTTCCTCAAACATGCGTGACAAACAATCCGCTACAACATTTTCACTGCCTCTGACATGAATGATGTCAAAGCTGAAAGAGGATAGACGAAGAATCCAACGATTTATACGTCCCAATTTTTTGACATGCGAGCGCATCCAGGACAGAGCTTCATTGTCGGTATACACTATGAAATGCCGATGTTCTAGAAAAGATCTGAAACGTTCACAGCCGAATACGACAGCCAGACTTTCTTTCTCGAAAGTGGAATACCGGCGTTCGCAATCATTAAGCATCCGACTGGCAAAAGCGATGGGTGCCAAATTACCATTCACCTGCTGACTAAGCACACAAGAAACTGCGACATCACTCGCATCACAATGTAACATGAAATCTTTCCCAAAATCCGGAGTTCGAAGGACGGGAGCAGAAGAAAGACATTCTTTCAATTTCTCAAAGGCGAGACACTGGTCGGGGCCCCACACGAATCGTACATTCTTCTTCTTCAAATAATTCAGGGGCGCTGAAATGTCCGAAAAGCCCTTAATGAACCTACTGTAAAAGCCCGCCATTCCCAAAAAACGTCGGACTGCTTTCACATTCGTGGGAGTAGGGAACTCTTGGATACATTGGACACGCTCAGGGTTCACTTTTATGCCCACATCCGAAAGAATGTGACCTAAAAATTTGATTTGCTTCGAAGCCAAAGAGATTTTGTCCGGGTTAACAGTGAGTCCGGCTCTGCGAAGACGACATAGGACTTCACGTAAATGGATCAGGTGATCCTCAAAAGACTGACTGTAAATCACGAGGTCATCAAGATAGTTAAACACAGATGAATACTTTAAATCTCCAAATAACTCATCCAAAACCCTACTCAATACTTGTCCGCCGATAGAAATGCCCATGGGTAATTTATTGAACTCAAAAAGGCCGAACGGAGTGGAGAACGAAGTTACCTTACGGCTCTCGGGATCGAGAGGAATTTGATAATATGCACTGTTCAAATCTAGGACGGAATAGTACTTCGCCCCGTGAAAATGCTGAAAAGCGCTCTCCAGAGTTGGAAGGGGAAAGTTGTCGAACACCACCTTAGAATTGAGTCGACGATAATCAACTACTAAACGAAAAGTACCCTCTTTCTTAGGCACCAGGAATGCTGGACTACCATAAGAAGACTTAGAAGGGCTCACAACACCGCGTGCCTTAAGATCATGAATATATTCTCTCATGGCAATGAGTTTGGGTGGAGAGCAAGAGAATGGCGCCGACCTAACTGGAACCTCATCAGTTAAATCAATATGACACTCGTAGCCGATAGCGGAACCCAGTTACGACGTGAGAACATCTGGAAATTCATTCACCAAATCAGATAAAGCGTCACGTTGACTCGTGAATAAAGTAGGAGAGATTAGAACAGCAGAGATACCAGAAAAATTACAAGGAACACTCGCTTCACAAGTATTAAAATGAAACAGCTCCTTGGATTTAAACAAAAAACTGAAGGAATGATCCGAAAAATCAAGCCTCAACCCTGCTTTGTGCATAAAATCAGAACCTAAGATCATAGGCGTAGATAAGTCATCCACCACATGGAAGTTCCAATCCCAAGAATAACCACATATCTTAATATGACATGTTACAACGCTAGAAACGGAAATAGATGACTTCACCGCAGAATAAAATTTTAAACCCCCATCTTGTGGACAAATCTGAGTAACAGGAAGCTGTTCCGCGATGGAGCGCTGAATAAATGAACGTGAAGCACCAGAATCCAGTAAAGCGGGTATCGACAATTTCTTAACACTTACAGGGACCC